>CM060911.1:61160000-63660000 GCA_030737875.1 Allium sativum | reverse complement strand
TCGTGGAGGTTAAGGCATCGAGTACGGTTGACGATACATACGTGAGAAGGTCTAGATACATGCATGTCTGCTCCGGGTGGTGTACCGTATCCTCCAGGCCATTACTTTGTGATGGAATCTGATTCAATAGGATGGTTCGAAGGTGGCAGTCCGTACGCTACGTAGCATGGCGATGGTTGTTCTATGTGGAACATAGTGTTGTTGTATAGAGATCTGTATGTCGCTCCGGCGCAGGATAAGGGATAACGTATATTTTTACGGCATGACAGCGGAGACCATGCTAGTAGGGTGCCATGGGGTGTACCTCGATATTGGGGGTAGCTACATATATATTGTGTTAGGTTAATCTACTGTGGAGTAGATGCGTACGATGCGTGTGTAAGCTTTGAGTTTTGTTAACACAAGTAACCTAATAAATCAGAAAATGTAACTGAGCAGTATATGTAGGGTTATCCAAAATGTATAGTTTAAGTCCAGTAACCAGAATTTGTGTTCTGCCCCCTTACTCATAACACATTCGCAGGTTGTGTTTGTGGCAGAGATATGATTGCTTTTGATACTGGTTAGGTAGTATTATTACCTTGATAAGGCTATATTTGATCATATTATATTTTATTCCATTCCGCTGTGAGATGTTTTCTAAGCTCAGATATATTCTTTATCTCTGTCTTTTCTACAGGAAACCAGACAACCCAACTCAAGTTTCGATATATTGTAATTTAAAAAAAAAATCGGTTTGTCAGAATTCGGGTTGTTACAACTTCCAACCTTCTGTTTCAATTAATTGGTTCATTTAATTGTATTAATTCAACATTTATTAAAATTTTGTTATTTCTATTTGTTTACACCCACTTTTATTACTAAATTTCACATTAAATTATATTTATGTTCATCAATTCATTTACATAGTACATTTTATTCAATGACAGTAACTTACTACTCGCTAATTATTAAGTGAATTAAACATTTGATATGTTAAATGAAATGTTAGGTTGCTCTAGAATGTTCAAAACTATTGGTTATGCACATGGTGGAGAATCCAAAACGAAGTAGGATGATTTGGAGCCAATTACTAGTTTGAAGAAAGAGAACGATAATGGATAGTCTTGACCTTCGGGTCATAATTAAAAGGAATAAACATGAGATATACCGTTATTGAGTGAGGTCGCACCTCCGGTCGGACACGCTTCTACGAAACCATTTCTATTACTTTGTGATCGATCGGTGCGTGTACCTTTGAATATGGGAGTGTGTTCCGAGGTGGACGATAGTTGCTACTATGCGTTACCACCGGTCCGAAAGTGCAACTGGTAGAATCATTCACCGGGTATTGCCTCATGTGCCTTGTCATATTATCATGATCGAACCCACTATGATTTTGATTTAACATTGTCGTATCGTAGCACATCCCTATCTACGGACGTACTTGTAACACCCCACCTCCGCCAGGGTCACTCTTGCAAGTACACTAGCATTGGAGGGGCGTTAAACAAGGTAAACATGCATGCAGATATCACAAGACAGAACATGTAAGTAAAACAGAGTAAATAAAGCAGCGGATCAAACTAGCATTTCAAAACCATAGTCACGTTACAAAAAAGTACTTGATCATTATTTTCCAACAAACAAAGTCTAGAGAAAAGCATAAACTGAAAAACTGAAATACATAAAGTACTATCCCCAAAGTGAAGTGATAAACCATAGCTAGCTCAATGTCCAAAACCGTACATGAGCAAATCCAGTAAGCAAGCTATAAAGATCCAAGCTAAGCTCCAATGTTCCCACCCTGAGGACCTGAGGGGGGGGGGGAAACAGAAGAAAAGAGGCGAAAGAAAACAGGTCAGTCAAAAAGACTGGTAAGCCCTAACTACTATCAGTCCATGAACTAATAAAGTTAACTGGCATGAGAAGCTGAGATGAACATAAGGATAACAACATACTGGCATGATGATTAACTAACAAGATAGATAAAGGTGTCATCGCATAATCAAGGTTAAGTTTTGCACTACGGGTGTACTAGCATTCTAACATGTCAAGTAAAAACAAGAATTGATCCCTCGGCCCAAGCATGGCCTAATATCATGAGGTGACCTAAATCAAGGTCCAACTACACGGTCTAGTTGATCGGCTCCCTATAAGCCTAACTCGTCAAGTGTCGGTGTCATACGGCCCAAACATGAAATGTAGTTAAGCTGCGCTAGGTCCACCCTAGGGTGTATCAAGTCCTAGGGTGTCAACCTCGGACACCAATCAAGTATGCACAGTCTAGATATACTGGTACCCGTGCCTGATTTTCCAAGTCCGGACTATGTGCACGACCATAGTCCGCCTGGACCTACACCGGCGTACCTACTCAGCCGTCGTTTTGGTCGCTTACATGTCAGCCCAGTAATCGTGCCCCACCCTAGCCTAGTCCCTAGGGTCTTATGATACTATCAAAAGGGTTACTGCTGAAAAGGACCATGCAACTAGGGTTTCTTAACGGGTTAAATGTGGTTAACCCGATCCGAACGTGGATTAAATTGGTTAAGTGTACCCAAGGTTCATGACTTAACCCCGATTAACCCATCAAGCCCAAATTGGTTAAGTATTAAGTGGACCATGACTTAACCCTAATCAGGTGGCATTAATTAACTTAATGTGCTTTAACCTCTCACATTAGACCTTATTGAGGTTACTAGTTAAGCCGGGCGGGTCCGGGTAGCTTTACACCACAACTTGGTCTAACCTCGGGTTCGAGCACAACATGACCAACTTCTCACATTGGGTCCTATTGTTTGTAGCCACTAGTTAAGCCGGGCGGATCCGGGTAGTTTTATGCTACAAACTCAACCCAACCTCGAGTTGGCCACACTCATATTTTCTAAGTGTCATGTCCATTATGTTTCCAAAACATAATTACAAGCTAACATATCACGTCATGTTATAAAAACCATGTTCATGTCATAATGTTACCCAACCCCAACATAATCCCATCGTTTACATAATCGCAACAACGCATAAAGGATAAAATAGGGAACTTGGCATAATCATGACATAAAGGTGTTGAAGCCACAAGTTAACATGGTGGCATATGAAATGTACATATGTTCATATACTTGCATATTGCATTATTAGGCTTCAAAAGTATGCATAAAACCAAACTTAGCATATAAGTGATGCATGGTGATAAATGACATGTAGAAGTTGCTAGAAGTTCGCATTTAGCCTCACATGCAAGTTATCATAAGGGATATGATAACTTCCATGTTGCCAAAATGCAACCTTTAATATAAAGCTTGAAGCTTTAAGCTCACAAACTCAAGTTTAACTTGCATAACATGATAACATGTGTATAATGATCAACCCCAAACTTGCATAACATAGCAACATGTGTCATACATAATGATTGAACCAACTTGCATAACATAATGATCAACCAAACTTGCATATCATAATGATCAACCCAAACTTGCATCATTCATTTAACTTTAGAGTTCAAAAAGAAAGTAGAAAAGGGCTTACAATGCTATGAAGACACAAATGAATATTTATTATAAAGATTGAGACGAAGCCCTTATGCAATCACCAAAAAACCCAAATATGAAAGCTCCAAATGAAAAACCCTTGAGCCAAATCAATAAAAACCCTTGCTTTGTAATAGAAATGGTGCAACTTGACTTGAATGCAAACTAAGAACACTCATACAAGCTTGAAAACACTTGTATGAACTCAAAATCTCTCATATAAATAAACTTAGAAATTTTAGCATGAGAGTGGAGGCCATGAGAGGAACCAATTTGGCATAGTTTAGTTGTAGGGTTGAATAATGGTGATTTAGGCTAGGCTTAGGGGTCTTTTTATAGAAGATTAGGATAGTATTAGCCATAGGATTAACTCTAGATTCAATCCGAGCCATCAAATCCCGTCACTAACCAACAAAACAGGTCAAAACAGCCCAATTAAGTGCACCAGGCCGACCTGGCCGACCAGGGAGGTCGACCCCCAGGTCGACTCTAGTGTCGACCTGGTTGGGGGGGAGGTCGACCCTAGTGTCCACCCCCCTGTTGACCTGTCTGGGCGGGAGTTTTCCCGCCCAGTCTGTTTTGGCTGAATTTGAATTCTAAATTCAAATTTGAACTGTTTTTGAACTTGTAATTTTCTGAAAACTTTGACGGGCCATAACTTGGTCATACGGACTCCGATTTTCGAAAACTCGGACTCTATTTCGCGTATTTTTCCGAGACGAACGCAATGGAACAGCCCGTTTCCCTTGATTCAGATTTTTCAATTTAATTCTGCCTTGATTTATATTAGAACATATTCTTAAAAATACGGGTTGTTACATTCTCCCCTCCTTAAAGGATTTCGTCCCCGAAATCTCCAAGTTAGGAAGAACGTATCCTACCATACATCATCCATCTACTCAAAACATCATCCACGTGCAGCCACTGTCCTTAAAGGATTCTAAATGTTGTATGATCATATGCAAAGGTGTGTGTATATGTACTTATCTAATGCGAAAATCAGGAGGTTACTGATTCAGTAAACCCCCTTAATGCAAAACATGTTAGTGAAATGAGGCCATATGTATGCAAATTCCTAACATAATTTATAATCTCTACATGAGTGCACATAACATTCATCCATATGCAACATCCACGTGATAGCATAACAAGTTTCATCCATGAATAAGTATAAGCACTCATGCATATGCAACATGAAAGTGTGTGAGCCGATCTTAGTGCCTAATGTGTATAATGCATCCACGAGTATCCACGTGCAAACACTTGCAACCACTTGCAACCATCAAGCATAACATGTTTCAGATACATGTTTCATCCAAAGGGTTTCTACCTAAGGTTCTCATGACAAGATTAACAAGATAACTAGACAAACAAGGTAAACATGGATGGCAAAAGAAAGATAGGAAAAGAGATCGAGAATGTACCCTTAAAAAGAAATAGATAAAGCCCACGCATCTTCAACTCGGTTTCCCAAGTTGCGTCCTCTTCGGCTTCACCCCACTGAACCTTCACTAACTTGACTTCTCGATTCCTTAGCTTCTTGATCTCCGTTCCCAAGATACGAATCGGAGCTCTTCTCAAGGTTGCCTCTTTCTCTACCTCAATGTCTTCTAGAATGCTTGGTTCAACCACCTCAGCGGACTCATGAAGGCACTTTCGGAGATGCAAGACATGAAAGACATTATGCACTCCGGCTAGCTTCTCGGGCAATTCCACCTTATAAGCCATCTTTCCAATTCTTTCTATGATAGGGAAGGGTCCTACGAACCTTGGTGCTAGCTTCCCAACTGCTCCAAAACGAACCACATTACGTAAAGGAGAAACCTTCACAAAAACCATGTCTCCCACTTCGAATTCCAAATCTGCCCTTCGCTTGTCAGCATAGGATTTCTGTTTGTCTTGGGCCGCCTTCATCCGTCTTCGAATCAACTCTACCCTCTCGGATGTATCCCTAATCATATCGGGCCCAAGTATAAGCTCATCTGTCGTCTCCCACCAACAAGTTGGTGACTTGCACGACCTTCCATACAAAGCTTCAAATGGTGCCATCCCTATGCTTGCTTGATAGCTATTATTATAAGCAAACTCTACAAGAGGAAGGTGGTCTTCCCAAGTACCACCAAAGTCAAGAACACAGAGCCTCAAAAGATCCTCTAGCACTCTATTCACCCTTTCGGTTTGGCCATCCGTCTGGGGGTGATAGGCTGTACTCAGATTCAATCGCGTACCCATTGCTTCTTGCAAACTATTCCAGAACTGGCTAGTGAAAATTGGGTCACGATCGCTAACTATGCTGGAAGGAACTCCATGCAACCGTACTATCTCCCGAAGATAAATAGATGCTAGCCATGATGCGGTCCTCTTGCTCTTTACTGGAATGAAGTGAGCACTCTTCGTAAGTCTGTCAACTATGACCCATATGCTCGTGTTCCCTTTTCTTGTCCTAGGCAATCCATCCACAAAATCCATAGAAATACTCTCCCACTTCCATTGCGGGACCTCCAATGGATGTAATAGCCCACTTGGTTTCTTTGACTCGGCTTTCACTTGTAGGCACACCATGCACTTTGAAACATACTCTGCCACGTCTTTCTTCATTCCGGCCCAAAAGAAAATGCGCTTCATATCCCTATACATCTTATCTCCTCCAAGATGTATAGTCATCTTCGAATGATGTGCTTCTTCGAGAACTTTATGCACCAAGTCCCCTACTTGTGGAACGCATAGCCTTCCACCACGCCTTAGTCAACCCTTGTCATCAATAGTATATCTAGCAAGGTGACTAGACGTCTCACCACGAATCAACTTGTCCATGACCTCAACTATCTGCGGGTCTTCCTTCTGTGAAGTCCCTACTTGATCAAGAAGTGTGGGTCTAAGCTCAAGGGATGCTAATGAACCCGTCATCGACTCAACAGCCGTCGTGAAATCAAAGGTTGCCAAGAATTCTAAGTTCTTCATCTCAATGAACAAGGGACTCAAAGTCAACCTCCTTCTGCTTAATGCATCAGCCACAACATTACCCTTGCCAGGGGTGTAAGCTATCTCGAAGTCATAAGATGCCAAGAATTCCATCCACCTTTGCTGCCTTAGATTCAGATCTTTTTGCGAGAAGAGGTACTTGAGTGACTTGTGATCAGTATACAACTCAAACCTTTCGCCTAGAAGATAGTGGCGCCAGGATTTGAGTGCAAAGACGATCGCCGCTAACTCCAAATCATGAGTGGGATAGTTCTTCTCATGAACTTTAAGTTGCCTACCCCCATAACATATCACTCTTCCCTCTTGCATCAAAACAGCCCCTAACCCCGTGCCACATGCATCTGTGTACACGGTAAACATCTTACCACTATTGGGTAATGCCAAAACTGGAGCTGAGGTAAGGGCTCTTTTGAGCTTTTGAAAAATAAGCTCACACTCCAGGTCCCATGTAAAAACTAAGTTCTTCTTCGTCAACTTAGTAGGAGGGGCCGAAATCTTAGCGAAGTCCCTGATGAACTTCCTATAGTAGCCCGCCAGACCGAGAAAGCTTCTTACTTCGGTTGCATTCCTAGGAGTCTTCCAGTCTTGAACCACAACCACTTTCGCGGGATCCACCGCTATGCCTTGCTTAGAAACTATATGTCCAAGAAACCGAACTTCCCTTCTCCAGAAATGACATTTGGAGAACTTGGCTTTCAACTGATGCGCTCTAAGCGTCTCCATCACTTCATTGAGATGCCTAGCATGTTCTTCCTCATCCTTTGAGAAGATCATAATATCATCCACGAAGACAACAACAAACTTGTTAAGGAACTCCCTGAACACCCTACTCATCAAGTCCACGAAGTATGCGGGTGCATTAGTCAAACCGAATGGCATGACAAGCCATTCAAAGAATCCATCTGGAGTCCTAAACGCAGTCTTATCAATACTATCCTCAGCCACTCTAAGCTGATGGAATCCGGTGGCTAGATCGAGTTAAGAGAAAACAAAAGCACCTACAAGCTGGTCAAAGAGATCATCAATCCTCGGTAAAGGGTGCCTATTCTTCTTTGTCAGCTTGTTCAACTCTCGATAATCAACACATAGACGAAGCGAACCATCCGCCTTAGTAGCGAATACCACCGGAGCACCCCATTCAGAAATGCTTCGTCTAATAAAATTCTTCTCAAGCAGCTCCTTGATTTGCTTACTGAACTCTCTTCTTTCTCGTGGGGCCATGTGCCTAATGGGCAATGATACTGGCTTGGCATTATCGACTAGATAAATGCGGAAATCTATCTCTCGTTTAGGGGGTAACCCCTTAACTTCTTCAAAGACATCAGGATAGTCTCGGACCACCCTTACAGATTGCAGATCATTGATGGATGAGTCAAGAGATTCAAGATAACATAACATGACGGGACCTCTAGGGTTACAAGAAATTTCTAGGGTATTACCGAGGTGAGTCATGAGCCTCACCACCTTAGGTTCACAATCGAGAATGGATCCATAACTGGACAACCAATCCATGCCCAAGATCAACCCATATCCCATGAACCCGAGAACATAAGCATTACACGTTAATTCTATGGTCAAGATAGAAATCTTCAAATCCACACAAATCATAGATAGATGGGCGGAACCCCCAATTGGATTTGAAACACAAACGGGATCCTCAACTAGACTAGTACTTAGGTGCAAACTTTCAACAATGTCAGAAGAGATAAAACTATGCGATGCGACAGAATCAAATAAGGTGCGAACAGGAAAATCAGAAATATAAACAAGACTTTCTACAGAAATACTACCTCGGTCCTGAACTGGAGCAGCATTGAGAGCATGCACTTGCCCTCCAGAAGGTCCTGCACGCTGATTCTGCCCTTGCTTCTTGGGGCAATCCTTGCTAAAATGTCCGGTCTCTCCACAATGAAAGCATTCGCCCAGCTTTCTCTTCTTCTTCTTACAGTCTTTAGCTATGTGCCCAACATTCCCACAGCATTTTCTTGGATCCTTTGCCTTGGCCTTGTTGCCCTTGTTGTTCTTGTTGTTTTTGTTGTTCTGATTGCTCTGATTTCCTCCCCACTTGGAGTTTGTCTTCTTGGTTTGAGTCTCATTAGTCTTGTCTTCCTTCTTGCTATTCTTATTGTCTCCTTGAAGCAATGCCATGTCCACTAGGCCTTCAAAAGTGGCCCCCATGGGTATATGAGATAGGGCTAAACCTTGTAATGGCTCGTTCAACCCTCGTGCAAAGCGCAAAGCCTTCTTCTGGGGAGTATTAATCATGTCCAAACCGAATCGGGCGAGCTGGTTAAACTCATTCACATACTCCCTCACTGTCATGTCCCCTTGCTTCAAAGATATAAACTTCTCCAATTGCAGATTTGTCTCAGCTGATGATAGAAACTTAAGCCCAAACCTCGTCCTAAAGTCGGCCCAAGTCTCTATAGGTCTAGTAGCATTGGTGACCTCCCACCAATAAGCAGCTTCTTCTTTTAATAGCCATGCTGCTAATAAAATCTTTCTATGGTCTTCCACATCAAAGATAGCGAAAAGATCTTCAGTTTCTTTCAACCAATTTCGTGCCTCCACAAAAGTCTCCGTCCCAATGAAATTCTTGCCACCCATCGCCTTAAAGTCTTTGCAAACTTTTGCGAAATCCGCTTGTGGATTCCGAGGAGGGGGAGGAGGAGGAGGAACCTCAGTTATGTTGGGGGTATATGCTGGGCCCACATCGTTGGCCCTAGCTTCCAAGTACCTCTGGAACCATCCGGGAATGGTCACTCCCTCGGGAAGGTTAAGACCGGCCATACTGAAAAAGGAAAAGATAGATTTAGAACAAGGGAACGAAGGATAGTGCTAATGGCTTTTGGGGAATAGCGTTTTAAAATAACTAGATTTTTCTTGGAAAATACTTAATTGGTTTTGAAAATAGTTTTTCAAAAGGTAAGTTTTAAAAACACTTTTGCTCAAATCTTGTAAACCTTATGCTCTGATACCAAATGTAACACCCCACCTCCGCCAGGGTCACTCTTGCAAGTACACTAGCATTGGAGGGGCGTTAAACAAGGTAAACATGCATGCAGATATCACAAGACAGAACATGTAAGTAAAACAGAGTAAATAAAGCAGCGGATCAAACTAGCATTTCAAAACCATAGTCACGTTACAACAAAGTACTTGATCATTATTTTCCAACAAACAAAGTCTAGAGAAAAGCATAAACTGAAAAACTGAAATACATAAAGTACTATCCCCAAAGTGAAGTGATAAACCATAGCTAGCTCAATGTCCAAAACCGTACATGAGCAAAACCAGTAAGCAAGCTATAAAGATCCAAGCTAAGCTCCAATGTTCCCACCCTGAGGACCTGAGGGGGGGAACGGAAGAAAAGAGGCGAAAGAAAACAGGTCAGTCAAAAAGACTGGTAAGCCCTAACTACTATCAGTCCATGAACTAATAAAGTTAACTGGCATGAGAAGCTGAGATGAACATAAGGATAACAACATACTGGCATGATGATTAACTAACAAGATAGATAAAGGTGTCATCGCATAATCAAGGTTAAGTTTTGCACCACGGGTGTACTAGCATTCTAACATGTCAAGTAAAAACAAGAATTGATCCCTCGGCCCAAGCTTGGCCCAATATCATGAGGTGACCTAAATCAAGGTCCAACTACACGGTCTAGTTGATCGGCTCCCTATAAGCCTAACTCGTCAAGTGTCGGTGTCATACGGCCCAAGCATGAAATGTAGTTAAACTCCGCTAGGTCCACCCTAGGGTGTATCAAGTCCTAGGGTGTCAACCTCGGACACCAATCAAGTATGCACAGTCTAGATCTACTGGTACCCATGCCCGATTTTCCATCTCCGGACTATGTGCACGACCATAGTCCGCCTGGACCTACACCGGCGTACCTACTCAGCCGTCGTTTTGGTCGCTTACATGTCAGCCCAGTAATCGTGCCCCACCCTAGCCTAGTCCCTAGGGTCTTATGATACTATCAAAAGGGTTACTGCTGAAAAGGACCACGCAACTAGGGTTTCTTAACGGGTTAAATGTGGTTAACCCGATCCGAACGTGGATTAAATTGGTTAAGTGTTCCCAAGGTTCATGACTTAACCCCGATTAACCCATCAAGCCCAAATTGGTTAAGTATTAAGTGGACCATGACTTAACCCTAATCAGGTGGCATTAATTAACTTAATGTGCTTTAACCTCTCACATTAGACCTTGTTGTGGTTACTAGTTAAGCCGGGCGGGTCCGGGTAGCTTTACACCACAACTTGGTCTAACCTCGGGTTCGAGCACAACATGACCAACTTCTCACATTGGGTCCTATTGTTTGTAGCCACTAGTTAAGCCGGGCGGATCCGGGTAGTTTTATGCTACAAACTCAACCCAACCTCGAGTTGGCCACACTCATATTTTCTAAGTGTCATGTCCATTATGTTTCCAAAACATAATTACAAGCTAACATATCACGTCATGTTATAAAAACCATGTTCATGTCATAATGTTACCTAACCCCAACGTAATCCCATCGTTTACATAATCGCAACAACGCATAAAGGATAAAATAGGGAACTTGGCATAATCATGACATAAAGGTGTTGAAGCCAGAAGTTAACATGGTGGCATATGAAATGTACATATGTTCATATACTTGCATATTGCATTATTAGGCTTCAAAAGTATGCATAAAACCAAACTTAGCATATAAGTGATGCATGGTGATAAATGACATGTAGAAGTTGCTAGAAGTTCGCATTTAGCCTCACATGCAAGTTATCATAAGGGATATGATAACTTCCATGTTGCCAAAATGCAACCTTTAATATAAAGCTTGAAGCTTTAAGCTCACAAACTCAAGTTTAACTTGCATAACATGATAACATGTGTATAATGATCAACCCCAAACTTGCATAACATAGCAACATGTGTCATACATAATGATTGAACCAACTTGCATAACATAATGATCAACCAAACTTGCATATCATAATGATCAACCCAAACTTGCATCATTCATTTAACTTTAGAGTTCAAAAAGAAAGTAGAAAAGGGCTTACAATGCTATGAAGACACAAATGAATATTTATTATAAAGATTGAGACGAAGCCCTTATGCAATCACCAAAAAACCCAAATATGAAAGCTCCAAATGAAAAACCCTTGAGCCAAATCAATAAAAACCCTTGCTTTGTAATAGAAATGTTGCAAATTGACTTGAATGCAAACTAAGAACACTCATACAAGCTTGAAAACACTTGTATGAACTCAAAATCTCTCATATAAATAAACTTAGAAATTTTAGCATGAGAGTGGAGGCCATGAGAGGAACCAATTTGGCATAGTTTAGTTGTAGGGTTGAATAATGGTGATTTAGGCTAGGCTTAGGGGTCTTTTTATAGAAGATTAGGATAGTATTAGCCATAGGATTAACCCTAGATTCAATCCGAGCCATCAAATCCCGTCACTTACCAACAAAACAGGTCAAAATAGCCCAATTAAGTGCACCAGGCCGACCTGGCCGACCAGGGAGGTCGACCCCCAGGTCGACTCTAGTGTCGACCTGGTTGGGGGGGAGGTCGACCCTAGTGTCGACCCCCCTGTCGACCTGTCTGGGCGGGAGTTTTCCCGCCCAGTCTGTTTTGGCTGAATTTGAATTCTAAATTCAAATTTGAACTATTTTTGAACTTGTAATTTTCTGAAAACTTTGACGGGCCATAACTTGGTCATACGGACTCCGATTTTCTAAAACTCGGACTCTATTTTGCGTATTTTTCCAAGACGAACGCAATGGCATAGCCCGTTTCCCTTGATTCAGATTTTTCAATTTAATTCTACCTTGATTTATATTAGAACATATTCTTAAAAATACGGGTTGTTACAGTACTAGTGTTTTATATGCAACGTGTACGACAATGTCTGTAAATAGCGTAAGGATAAAAATGTAATCCCTCTTATGTTATTTTAATTATATTTACTTTACTGAATAGACACTATTATAATAGCATATTATTATATGTATTAGTTTCACGGATCCATAGAGGATGTAATCCAAAGCATCCTTTAAGTTTCAGATGCATTTTATTAAACATTTCACTTGAGTAGATTCGCTTATACGAGAATGTTAGTCCTGATTCGAGTATTTTGTTTTTTTTTCTTGCAAAATGCTTGGGTCAGACCGAGTATTTTAGCTTTGGAGATTTCCTGTTGGAGCTCGAGTATTTATGGAGTCTAGTCTTCTATCTTTGGGTACTCATTTTATTTATTGTCTTCATGTGTTAATAAACATTTGTATTCAGTCTTCAGTTGTATCTGTATTATTTCTGTACTATGATTTGTATAAATGAAATTTTTTATTATTGTATAAATTTTACTTGTACTGCGAGATATTCTGTGTTTTTGTGTTTTTGATTCTGTGATGATTTATTTTAACCCCATAACAACTAACAATCTACTGTTTCGAATAGTTTGAATTGGTTTAATTATCGACTTGAAGCGTTTGAAAAAGCAGGTCGTTACACAGTATCACTTAGTTAATCATTATAACCCAATTGTCTATACATTCAAAATTAAGCATAGGTTGTTACCTTAATAACCTATTGAAATTGTTGTTAATGAATTTACTATAGCTTGTATCATAAAATCTGCATAGATTTCAATAGAATCTTAATTACGACAATTAATTTATTTCTAATCTATTAATCCCATATTTGATTCCTGTTTCAATATTAATGTTTCAATTTAAGCATCTTGTTCATTCACACCCAAATGTACGTTACTACCATTATAATTTATCAAAATCCATTTTTAACTATTATTTATCTCCATCAGTCATTATTACCAATACAGCCTAACAACATATTAGTATTAGTCTATTTCGGTTTTACATCGATTTTCTCAATGTTGGATTATAATTCTTAACATTTGTATTATTCACTAAACATATTTACTCACACTAACTATAGTAAATAAATAGCTAATTGTAATAGATTTAAGGAAAAAATTTCAATAAAGGCTTGTTTTTAATAATAATAGCAGGCTTAGGCTAGTTTTAAAACTATTTGTAGAAATATACTTGTTTTGTCCATCTCAGCGCTAAGGTAGCCAATGTTTAAAAAAATACATGGGGGAGCATTTAACAATTGTAAAATACTTGTTTTAAAACTTTAGTTCCTTTATAAGATTTAATTAAATGGTGCAGCTAATAAATTACATATTATAAAAATGCGGAGCAGCAGACTATAACAAGCGCACCATACAGGTGCACCTGTATTAAATATTATGGGCACAAAGAAGTGCGCCATTGAATTTAGAAAAGGGCGCACCTAGTAATTGCGCCCTTATATTTTATAAGGGGTACACTTCTCAAATTGGCTCCCATGTATTTTTTCTTAAACATTGGCCACCTCGGCACTGAGGTAGCCAAAACAAGCTTATTTCTACAAATAGTTTTAATACTAGCTTAAACCTACTATTAGTTTTAAAAACAAGCCTATTTTGAAAATTTGTCCTAGATTTAATTATGCTAATGTGTTAAAAGGTTTGAAAAATAAACTTATCAATTCAAAAATGTTTATATGTTTATGAACAAAAGCAAATGGTTTCATATGTTAATCGATTATTCAATTGTAATCAAACTTATAGAGTTACCTTATTAATTCACTTTAACTGCAATTAACTTCATGTAGTAATTGTAACTTATTTCCAATTTTTCACCAATGAATTAAATATCGAATATATAATTGAAAAATTGTTACAACTCCCCAATTTAAACATAATTCTATGTTTGCTATTGACAACAACAAAATTTTGATTCACGTTGATTTACGTCCTTATTTATAATTTCTATCCCATGTAACCATAACATTTATTACTTATTAATTCACTACTTTACTTGTAGCATTTGTTTTATTTTCTTGTTTGCATTTATTACCTTACTATTATATATACACTACTAGAAAATGCTGTTTTAGTGACATAACTATTGTGACGGAAAAATCCATAGCAAAATTGTGTTGAATCTGAGATGGATCTGAGTTGAATTTTTAAGTTCTTTTTGAATATAATTTTTTTTACCAACATATTTTTTTGTGGCGAAACATGAATTCCTAACAAATCCGTGGTAAATCAGTCATGAAATTGTCACAGATATGGAAATCATAGCTAGAAATTTTCTTTAAAAAAGGAAAAGTGATACCAAATGCTATTTGTCACAGATCATGAAAAATCCATTGCAAATCAGCTATGGAGTTGTCATTGATAGTTAAAAAGTCACTAAAATTATGCTAAAATTAAGTAAAATATTGTTGCAACAAGAAGTCACAACCACATAGCATTTTTTTTAGATTACCATGTGTTTGTGATGTAATAAATAGTTAACTTTTTTTATAAAAGTAAATATATCAAAAGAAATCCATTAGAAATTTATGACATGTTTATCGTAGATTTGTAATTTTGTTTTTCTCTTAAAATACAAAAGATGTATTAATAATTATGATTATCTTCGTTAGTTATTAATAATGTGCAAATTATATTTAATAATTATTAATTACATTTAATGATTAATAAATCTAATTAACAACCACTATTAAACAATTAATAAAATATTCATAACATATTCTATTTAATAATTAATATTCAATTATAATTAAGAAGTAAAATTAATAATAATAAATTATTAAAATATTTTTTACTAATTTAATTTTTATAATTATGACTAAATAATTAACTAGTAGTAATTATATAACAATTAAGATTACAATTAATATAGTTATTAATTGATAATAAAATTTAGTTATTATAAAGTGATATTTATAGTTAATAATTGTATAATTAAATAATAATCAATAGTAAGTAAATAATTAAAAATTAATATGTACTTAATTAAATACATGATTAATTATTAAATAATTAACATTGATTATCTAATAATTGATAATAATTATCAAATAATTAAAGGTAATAATTTGATAATATATTTAATAATCAATAATATGTATTATAATCAGTATTCAATTATAATTAAAAATTAATAAACAACTACACAAAATTAACCATTAATAAATTTGATAATTATTAATCTATAAAATTTATAACTTATAAATATAGTTTATAGTAAATAAGGAATAATTATCAAATTTTATAATTAATAAAATTAACTTGAGCAAATTTAATTAATAATTAAGAATTAAAAGTTATATTTGACAATTAATTATAATTAACTGCCAATAATTAGTAAATTAAGGTTAATATTTATTAAGTACACTGAATAATTAATAAAAATAAATAATAATTAATGCTAAACTATTAAAAATTATATTTTATAATAATAGCTACTAGCATTTAATGTTAAATAACTACTATTAATTTTTGGTACTCAATTTAATAGTTGATAATTAGTAATCAATGTTCTTTTAGTTCAAAAAGTAAAAAAGATATAAGTTTTAAAGTTATTTATATTTTATAAGATATTTTAAATATTTGCAAAAATTTATAAATATTTTAAAGTTGTGAGCTTACGCGTGACACTAAATATTACTTATGCACATATTTAAAGAATTAATTTTGCATTGACACACACAGGTTCCGTTTGGGCTCCAATGTAAATTTTTTGGCTCTAAAAAAATTTCGCTGCCGTAGACCCCAAAATTAGTATCGCTCTTAATATCCCATTTTTCTTTCATTTTATCTGAGTTTTCTTAGCCAAACTCTCATGTTTCCTAAAATTTCCCACTAAACCCTAAATTGAAGTTTCCAATCGAAATTTACCTCCACGATTTCCGAGCAATCCTTTGGACATCCATTTTTTCCAGCAGATTTGTGCTTCATTACTACTTTGTCATTCGCAGGTACTTTAATCCGTCACCATGGATTAATTATTTTTATTATTAGGGGATTTGTTCGATTTTAAGTTTATCGATACACAGCTATCAATTTTCGTCCTTCTTCAACTACATCGCCATCTTAGAACTTTATTCGATCATTTTTCCTAAAACCGAACAATCAATAGAAAACCTGGTGTGGCTTTCCTAGCCCTAATTTCGTTTAGTTTGCTACGAAGTTGATTCTCTGTTTTCGTTCGTTTCTTTAAGTTTATGGCATACCAAAAAACTCTTGCTGTGTCTTATATTCTGTTTAATTAGCCTTACATTTTTTTGATGTGACAATTTCTTGATTCACTTAGTCTATTAATATAGGAGCTGGAAATCAATGTTTTGAATAGAAGTATAAGGTGCAAGGTTATGCTATTAACGTTTAATGTTTTGTATGGAATTTGCTTAGTCTATTGTATAGGAACTGCAAAACAAAAACAATGTTTAAGTTTAGTTATTAAAATTTACAAGCAGAATGTTGCAACGGAGATGCAAGCATACAAATATCTTATCATGGATTATTTTAATCGATTATTACTAAGAAAGGAACATCAAGCCTATATTAGAACCAATATTAATCTTTTTGACGTATAACATAGTATACATTGTAGCCTTGCCAAAAAAAAACATATTGTACATTGTTAAAATCGGAAATGGTAGAAACTAGAACCAGTGAACAATATATTATTTAATGCAAATATAGGAAAAGGATTGAAATAGGATTATATAATACATTTCCCCTATTTTCCTTAGAACTCAGACCCCTTGTCCTTAATAAGTCATATTCTTAAATCAATAAACTGTTCCATATGAGTACTAATATGCATATATCAATACTCCATCTTTACAAAAAAATACTATGTAGAATGGTGGGTTCTGGAAAGCTTGGTCAGATGATGCATGCAGTATGAAATTTATTGTCAAAGGTCCATATAAGTAAAGTGTAAATTTATGCTTATTTTGTCAGTGAGTCCATGTTAAGTTAACAAATTTATGTTTAGTTAACACATGCTCTATAAAGCATAAAAGTATGCACAATAATGCCATTATGGGTGAGTGAACTTACCTATTCTTTTTTGTTTTGATTATGCCAATTGTTAGGCAGCATTAGATCTCCTGATCTTTTTATTTAATCATTCTAGCTTGTTTAACCCTTAATTCTTTTTAAAATATCCCTTTTATTTAGTTACCCTTTGTAGTTATATAGATGAGTTAATCTATGTGACATATATTGCATAAACTAGGTAAAACAAATGAGAGATTGCAAGTTATATTAGGAAATAAATTTATATGACTTTAGATGTGCATGTAATAAAGTGTATAAAGTCGTCTTATGTTGGAATATCGTTTTCTAAATTATAATTATAATCTTATACGTGTTAAACCAATATAATCAACATAACTTGTGTTATCAATTTGTTGTATATGCTTAATACTTATCAATAATTGAATGAATTATAAAATATAGCTTGAAAATTAATTTGTAGTTAGTAAAATAGCAGATCAAACACATATAAAAGGCACTCAAAAAAGCCCAAGGCTCAAAAAAGCCTCATGCTCAATGCTTGCGCCTTTTTACGTTTTAGCGCCTTGACTACTACGCTTCTTTCCTGCATTCAAAACTTTTTTTAGACATTATCTATATTTAATTCTTTATATTATAACTTATGTTTGGATTAAGAATATCCTAACACTAGGACAAATACTGAACAAGTTCTTATATATATATATATATGGGATAGGATCAAGAGCACCCCCAAATAGTGCAGCACCCCTTTAGTCCCCTGATTTCCACCATACATTCCACATTATCTCTCTTTCCACTAACTCTCTCCTTCCACTAACATATTTAATTATAAATGAGTGGTTTCTAGCAATGGGCAAATAGGGCGCTATGAAATTGGAGTGCTGTGGAACCCTCCTCTCTCTTTCTATATATATAAATATACACACACACACATATACATACACACACACGTACACATATACACACATATGTATATATCATTTCTTCTCAAGTGATAAAAGTAGTATCTCAATGTAGTATAACCAGTTTTAAATGGAAGAAATACAAAATTCATTTAGGGTCCTATATCATTCTCTCTAATTCAATCCATATACAATTATCAACATGTTACCTCACCGCCTAGTAATATGATTTAATACTGTATGCTTTGGTGATTGCAGGAACATATCTGCCAGAGCCTCACCGTTAAAATAAATCTATGACTGCAACAAATCAGCTGCAAGGTTTATTTTCAGCTTTTTATTAATTATTTCAGAATATATAGACTCTAATATGCTAAGAATATATTTGTGTGCCGTGAATTCATTATTTCATTATGATTTATGAATATGCATTTATTCTTGGACTATAATTCTTATGCATATATTACCACTAATGTTTGGTTTATATGGCAGGAAAAGGTAAAAATTCAACAGATCAACTCATTTTGAAAACATGAACCATCCATCATTTCATTCCAAATTGGGATGAAAGTGAACAAAGTGGGATTGTTTTCATTAAGAATTCATTGTTTATTAAGTGCACACATACTAATTACAATGTTCCATTGTTTTTGTTATTGTATTATTGCTAATATTGTCCTTGCCTGTTTCTTGGAACTAGTTTTTCCTGAAGGGAACCATACTAATCTTGCCTTTTTCCGCATATAATCATTTTTCTTACAGGTTTATAACATCCTTTGGGAATACAACATAAACCACGTTTTGGAACTCAGTTTAATGGTGATGCCCTGTTCACGGAGACTAGAGTACATGTTTATGTTGTTACAAATGCAGAGTTGGAAATTTTATTATCAGCACCCGTTTGTTTCTGTAATAGAAAATTTTATGTGATAATTGCGAGTTTGAAACTATGATGCTGACATATGTTCATTATGCATATTATATCAGTTACAATTGTTTGAGTTGAGTGGACATTGTGAACAGTTGGTAGCTGTCCATTGTCTCATGCATAACAAATGCAAGATTTAGTGTCTTAGGCTATCAATTTACACTTAACATTGTCCTATTAATTCTGAAATATTTTCATTTCTTCATTTATAAATTTTGGACTATAGCATGATACTTATCAAAGGATTAAAAAATAGTTTTTTTTTTCATCTGTATGTCAATTTACTTCCATTCTTTCGGACTGTAGTGAGACCAAGCCCATGTGCATAGCACGGGTATGGACTAGTTTATTTAATAATTCGGCGATAGAACCACCCATCTTGCCAGATGTCACACCAGATCCTGATATCTCCAGGAACCAGCAGGAATTTGCTTGGCCGCATGCCCCTTCTGGGATGCATTGTGATGCAAATGATACTTTTTTCATTTTTATTGACGAAGCTGTGGAAGATCGTAGTCGACTTTTTTACGAGCCAGCTGATGGCAAACTGATTATCAGGAAAGATGGTGAAGTAGGTGAGAATAATGAAATCATTTTGTCGGATACATCATGGGATAGAGATCGACTTCTAGCTTCTTCCAAATACGGGGATTTGGCGTTGCGCTTCTGGACTCATATAGGAATTTTGTCTCCTTATACCGGAGTTTTCTATGACGAAGGTGATGATGACAATGTTCCTTAGTTGTTATGTTTGCATTTCTTTACTACTACGTTATGTTGCTTAATGTAATATTTTGTATTGATAGTGTCTGGACACTTCAAACCAGGAATGTTACTCCGTGCATGCACGGAGTAACAGTGCCTTTCAAGCTAATAAAGGTGTTTGCGGTCACCTAAAAAACCGGTCGGCCTTGCAAAAAAAAAAAAAAAAAAATGTAATTCGATGATAGAACAATATTAGTAATTCATTGTGAATCCATTGCAAATCCATAGCAATTTGTAACGTGTTTGCAATGGAGGGTTTTCTATTTTCTTTCATGGTTTATTCATTGGAAGAATAATAATTGTCCATGGCAAATTTGATGTTAATCCATGACAATTTGTCATGGGTTTGCGATCGAAAATTTTATAATATATTTAATAATTTGTTGTTCGAATGAATAAATGTTTCGTAGCAAATCTATAGCAAATTTTCAATGGATCTATGATAGAAATTTGAAATAATTTTACATGCTTTTCAAATAGAAATATAGAAAAATAAATAGTTCGCTATGTACCATGACAAAAACATCACAAACTTTGTTAACTTTCGGTCACTGGCCATTTTGTGATGGATCTAGCACCTAATGAATTGAGCGTAATATCTATCACAAATCCGTGGCAAAATAATGTTTTGTGATGGATTTGGAAAGGTATTTCCCATCACTAAAACAACATTTTCTAGTAGTGATATAATTTCCACTTTTAATTTATAATAATCGCGATACTTAATTATATTGATATTAGTTGGTAACCACATCAATACAACATAGTTAACATTTGATTTGTTCCTACTTTTAAATTTTAAAGCAACTTTTATATTTACAATCGTTCCAATTAATTGCAATCTAATTAAAATAGTTATAGGTTGTCTAAATCAACATTACTACTCTCATTCTAGTTGATATCCTTGCTAATAATCGCAATTTTGTTTCTCTTTCAATATGAAATTACAAGAATCATACTAAATTTACTAAAATTTAACTATCAAAATTTTGGGGTTGTTACAGAAACAATAAAAAAAAAATCTAAAAATATAAATTAGAATAAAAAAAATGAAATCTACACCAAAACTAGATCTAAAATGCAGGGATGAAAATATAAGATGCACAAAACAAATCAGATAGATAAAAGAAATAAAATTAACAAAATAAGAACTGAAAGATTTGAAGATTTATTATTAGATCTGAAATATATATTAAAGAGAAGAAATAAACATGGATATACATGAAAGATTTGATCAATCTGTTATCGTGATAACGTATTATATAATAATAAAATTAGGAATCATTGTAGGGAACAAAGAAAAGAGACTTTTATTCATTCAAGATATTACTTAAACCGAAAAACACAAAAGCATATTCACTTTTATATTACGATATGCGTTGATTGTTACTGATACACATCAACGACTAACTCACTCACCAACTTCGAAATATTTCTATTCACCTGTGGGGCTTTAACTAGAGCATCCAATCGTTTCATTAGTTGATCAAAATCATCCTCAGTCTTGATCAAACTCAAACGAGCATAACGGCTACTTCATCAGGCCATTCAGTTCTCTAGTACAGCTGGCGCAGTCTTCTTCATCAGGCCATTCAGTTCTCAGCCACGCATAAGCTATAATTATTCAGTTAAATGTGAAGTTTTAATTATTATAAAATTGTAGCATGGTAACGTGCATCTAACTGCTTAATTAACCTATGTATAATGGGAAATGCATAACAGATACCTGTAGCAGGCTCTCTGATTTCCTTGAAGTAGTTGCAATATTCAGGTCCCATTTGTTGAACGGAGAATCGAGTAGATAATTTCACAAGGTCGGTGACATTAATCCATCTTTCCTGTAAAACGTTATAGCCAAATCTATTGAAGTCCTCGGAGCGTGAAGGTGTATATAGCAAAATGTCCTTCATGATTTTTAGAGCTCTGAACTGTGTTTCACGTGAAACGCCCGCATTGTTTGTTAGAACGTATTTTGTTAATTTCTTGTAAATATCTTCGTCCTTTAAAATAGCCCACCTAAATAAATATTTACGACAAATCTTCGTAATTAATATATAAGAAAAAACTGGTGGAATAATACATATGTATAGATAGATATAAGCAAAACATAACCAAATCGACTGCCGGCGTGACCTGTGTACTTTCCAAGGGTAAACAGCATGATATCTCCATTTGCTGCGTATTCAATAGGTGCATAATGAGGCCAATATATTGCGTGATCATATACAGCCGTTGAACTTGAGATTGCTGGCTTTCTACGAAGAAAACCATCAGGGTTATTTGGTGAAGTCACAATCTCAATGAAATCTTGCGGAGTTTTTGTTCCTATGTAGTTCGATGCATTTCCCTTCCATTGGTATCCTGCATGGCTGAAATACTCGGTTTGGCTCTTGAACACCTGTGTTTATATATATGTATACAAAAGCCAATAATGCTTTTGAAATTAAATCATGTCAATAAATATAAATTGATTAACTCAGCATCAGCTACTTACAGGATAATAAGGAGCATGAGCAACAACATTCTTTATCGGAGCATCTGGGTCAGCTGTACGATTTGGCGACAAAGAGATAATGACTCCATTTAGAAGTTGAGTTATTCCATTCCCAAAAACAATATGTTTATCTGTGACATTAGCATTGCCGATTACCTTGTGTAGAAGTCTAATATTTCTCTCCAGTTCGTCGGACTGGAAGCCTTTGCCAATAAAGTAACTCAGTCTGTGCCATCCAGATATTACTACAGCAATGTTTTGTCTCTCATGCATCCAGTAGTTCCTTAGAAACAGCGCATCGCCACTGTATATATATGTTTGTACAGATTAAAGTAGTAAAGTATGTCAGCAAGTTAGGTTTAATGCCTGCCATTTCATTTGAATTAAGAAACTGTCCACAATCTTTACTAGGAAGCTAATTAATGATAGGATCACTATGCCTTGTTACTTCTATTTTGCATGAAATTCTTTTCAATATGATGCAATTAATTAATTAGCACAGTGTGAATTAAGCTAAACATATCATGCTTACACAGTAGCATCAGCAACGCAATCCTGATCATAATCATCGCAGGTTGGACCGCTGTAGCAGTTATGGCACTCGCAAACTGGAAGACCCGTAGCGACATCAAGATTTCCATCTGTATAAGCTCTGCCATGATTGGAGCAGTCAATATTCGCCACCTTCTCAGCCTCAAGTGCTGCCTTTAAGGTCCATGTTAGTGTTGGGGTTGAACTGACATCGCCAACTGCAAAGAATGTCAGGAGCAGAAATACTATTCCAGCTTGCGTCCATGACATTGAAGTTTTGAAACATAGATTCGACATGACACTATGTGTTCTTCTGGATCTGCAGTTTGCAGTTTTGTTCTTTGTTGTCTTCCAAAGATGGTTATGTAAATTTTCCAAGAATGGACCTCTATATATATATTGAACGGATATCATTGTGAAGAGTAGCGAATTATCAATGTACGTTTGCTGCTAACAAATTATAGGCCTATGAAATGTTGTCTTATCATAAAAAAATATCTGTCTGCTAATTGTGAAGCTATGCGACGTAATAAGTTATTGCATTTGTCTCTATCTACCTAGAAAACTAGGTTACAGCTGGTAATAGACAATTTAAATTTAAATCTTTTGCAAAAATAATATTTTTAGACCGTATACCAAACATGCACAAACTATGGGTCAAATTGGGCAAAATACTTCACCCGAAATTAACTTACTACATATTAGGAGTAGAAGTTTCATTTCAAAATACATTAAAATGTACTTTAAAATATCTTAATCGGATTTTATATGTTTCGAATTGAGATGCGATATGTATTTTTGTGTATCTACTCTATGGTACATAAATATTACTCTAAGATTTGACTGTTTTTGTTTTACATGGATTAATATTAAATTTGATTTTAATATAAGATTGGATTGAGGTGAAATACGGTTGGCTATAACAAAATATTACACCTGATCCATATGCAATATGAGTTACAAATTGTAACTATATCCAATCGAAATTTTGGATGGGTTGGGTTCGGTGGATTGAGTATGGGTGTGTGCAACCTTGCCCTATACGGATTTGAAAAATGGTTTAAATGCCGCATTCTGTGACTAACAACAAATACTACTAAAAATATTGACATTTTAAAAATTAAATTTTTGAAAGGCAAGTGAAAATTTTATTATTCACAACATCAAGAGTTAAAGCCAAAAATGCAAAAATAGCAATACAAACTCTTGACAATTCCAAACACTATAATTTCTAAGATGAACTATCAAATTATCAAACGAGTGTACATCTTTGCAAGCTTATCAAGGTGGGTACTACCGGTAATGTCAACTAGCAGCATACCACACGGCGGAAGTACGAAGCTGAATTATTGTATAGCCAAAATTTCATTTGAAAACTAGACTTGAAAGAACCAATGTCCACGAGTGTTTGCTATCAAAACTAGGAATGCCCTTGCTCAAGAAAGAAAAACAAATTTAGAAGTTTTAAATAATAGATTTCATGAAGACGCAGGAAGTCATCAGTAGTGGTAATTGCAAACATGCAATATCAAATCAAGGTTGGATCAAACATGGGACCATGATTTTTCCTGGTGTGCCGTTTAGTAGCTTTTAGCTTGTTGCCTAGAGGGAGCACATCCTCTGGCCCATAGTCAATTCCGTCATCAAGATCTGAGTCATCCCAGAATTTACCTTTCTAATTTTTACTCTTGGTTTTGGCAGAGAGCTTGTAGGCACTGCAGTAGATAGAGAAGACGAAGAATTGTGCACTTGCGGGAATGTCAAGCCACAGCCAGTGATGGGAGGGGGATGGATTTGCATACGAAGAGGAGGTCTCAAGTTAGCGTATGCTGAAGATGTTGATGATGTAGAGTGACTAAAGGTCGATGAAAAGGACAAATCGGAGTAAGGAGAGGATTTAGAAGAGCTTGCATTTAAAACAATAGTGGACAAAAGTAATGAACCAGTGGTGCATTTACAAGATTTTGCTGACAACTCAACATTGTTTGTGTTTTCATCAAATAAGTTACCCATCAAATCTTCACCATCTTCGGATTGTGCGCCATTATTATCCACAATATTCAGATCTTCAATATCATTAGTTCACTTGTGATTGCAACCCAGTTGTAGTATCGGCTGTACTGCCATTTACAGGATCTGCCTCCTTGCTATTAATTTGTACCTCTGCATTAAACTCATTAGTGTTGTCGTTACCATCTAAATCAGATTCCAAAACATTAAAAGGATTTTTATTTACTTTTGACACGTCTGTTTCAACATTATCAGCCTTATTATTAGGAAATCCTTTCCTTCTCCAATACTTTTAATTCCTTGTATTAACAGATGTCCACTTTCCATAGTTAACATTGGAAGAGATCTTCCTATTAAACTGTCGAGGGTGGTCATAAGAATTATTATCGAAGTCCTTTGCATGATTTCCACTGTCAACTTCTGCCTTGGTGTTAAATTCACAACTTTCGGTTGCATGACCAAATACCTTACACGTAGAACAAATTTTCGGTCTCCAATCATAGGTTAACCTGACTGAAGGGCACTCTTTGCCTAAACCACCTACCACTACCTTATCAGGGAGATCAAACTCTGAGGAGATCTCAATTAAAGCTTTGGCATACCTAAATCTCTACAACTTTTCAGTGCTACTATCAAAGCTCCCAACATGACAAGCTAGCCAATTTATACCCAATAATGTCCATAGTATAGTTGGAATGCAATAGAAGTGAATCCAAACTGGAAATTTTTTAATCTGCGCCTTTGAGTTTCCTATAGATGGATCCCATCTAGTAATGATGAACATGCATCCTTTTATGAAAATTGGATCAGATTTCAAAAAAAATCTCTGTCTGATTCATTCGAAAACTTGAAAAAGAAAGGAACTCCGTCTGATTTAATACTAACTTCACTGTCTAATTTCCAAAATCGGTTTAAGAAATTTACCACTATAGGATACGAAGAAGTGTCATCCATGAAAAAGCCCACCAAGTAATCACTCCAGTATTTCATTCCCTCAGATCTGACTGAATCTGGAATCATTGTTGGTACACCATCCCTAGGAATATCGAAGTGTTAAGGTTGGAAAGCGCCTGCACTTCGAAGGAGGGAATTAAAAAGGGAAGCATAGTCCCTCTTCGTGGACGATGGAAAGGAGGCATTAGATGTTGATTGATTTGCAGATAAAGGATGATTTGCCGAATTGACATTAGATCGATTAGCTATAGGAGAAGAAATAGGTCTACTTAAAGGAAAATGAGGATCTGGAAGATTAGATCCAAATTAGCATCAGAGGGTTTGACGGAAGTGGAATTTACAACAGAAGGCGGTGGATCGGGGGAGGAGGGGATTGGTGGAGAAGAATGAAGAGGAGGGAAGAAGGAGGTGGATGATGAAGAAGAAGCGTTTTGCGAGGTCACCATTTTCATGAGCTATGTGAACATCCTATTTCCAATTTCGAAAAATATTGACTTTTGACAAAGCTTTAGATATTTAAATGATATAATATTAAAGGAGAGAAAATGATATACAATATATAGCTACTTAGATAATACTCAAAGTGGTAAAACTAGATTTCACACATATGTTCATTATTTTACTAAGCAACAAAACCAGAGTTGGTTTATGTGCTTCAACATGTCAACTTAGATTTAGTGATTTAATTTTCCAAATAAAACCGAGGGTTGATTTCATTGGGAGTTGTACAACCTTAATCGTCAAAGTACTTTAGAACTTAGCTTAAGCAAATTAATTGATAGTTATTAAAATCAAGGCGAGGAAAATTATTTTAAGTTAAACATTGTATCAAAATATTAGTGCTTCACTTTTTAATTGATTAAAATAATACGTAAAGTGTCATGTGCGTGCATGTGTGTTTATATATAGAAAGATATAAATAAGCTAATAATAATATTAATTATTTATTAGTATTATAAACGGTTGAAAACTTTTATTAATTAAAAATAAAACTGGAATGCACACTATTTGGTCACATAAGGGTCAAGGAACATATGGAATATTTATTCTGTAAGTTCCTTATATAGTAATAGCTCTCATGAGAAGTAAAATGCTATATGTTTTTATATTTTGGCTTCATTGTACCTAAAAATAATGAGTACATTCTCTCAATCATACGTAATTGGAGAATTTCAAAACATTCATTAGGAAACTAAAGCCAAGAGTTATCCATGCAATTCAAAATATCAGTATCACCTTAATTTAAAATCAAAGTCTCTTAGTAAAACAAATTTGTTAATCGATAAATGCTTTGGATTTTTCGGTTAGATTCTACAATTATGAAATCATTAGGGCTTTGACCATCGGCTGAGCTCTAGATATTCAAGTGGTGTAACAATGACAAAGAGAAAATGTGAATAATGTATCGTTTCTTAAGGATGTCACATTAAAAGATAAGAAATGAGATTTAGCATAAATTATCATTATGTAATTGGACTGTTGTCCACTCTTATGATTTAGCAAAACCCGCACAAACTCTAATAATTAAAAACGTCAATATAGCTACGGAATAAGTTTACATTGTGGACTCAAAAAAATCGAAACTCTTAACTAGCAATCAAAATAATTTAATGAAATAACATATGAAAGTTATAAAATTGTTATTATGGAAAAACTAATAAAATGGTATGTTAAACCATCTTTTTACAAGGACGTAGCACTATAGATTTGGCTTAATGAGCTTCCCAATTATCAAAGCAAAAGGCCCAGAAAGATGACTGATTGGCACAAAAATCAAGCATAAGAAAAGTTGTGAAGCTACAAATAGGAGGATTCATTCAAATAGCATTCTAAAATTGGGTAAGTATGGATTGGCACTTACTCTACACAGGAGATCGGTACACATCCCTTTCCCTAGGAAGTGGTTCAGGGTAGATCGCTTTGGCTATGGACAACTCAACAGAAGTCGAATGGTATCTTCAAGAAATTCCTAGGCAACTATGGAGACCCAATACAAACTTTAAGGAAAGCTCCATGTGGGGTCGCATAACCTTAATCCTTTGTTTGCGGATTGATGTGGATCTCACCTATAGAGATCAGTGTTGATCCCCGATAGTGGGCCTAATTGGGCCACTTTCCAAAGGGGAGCGTAACTGTTCTGGAAGATTTGTTGATGGATTTTTGACTAGATCTTCGCATTTCCTCTCCTATAAATACCAGATCATTATCCCTTGGAAAGGGATATTATTTTCTTCTCTTACTCACAACTTCAATTTTAATTACTTAGAATTATACTGTACTTGAAATAATATAGTATAATAAAAGATTATTTTGAGTGGACATAGGCGAAAGTTGGTCCAACCATTATGATTCTAGTGTGTTCGTTTTCTTTCAGTTTTTAATTCCTATTTTTTATATTTGTTTATCTACATCACACTATTTAGGTATTGCCGTCATTTTCAACAATTTTGGTTCTCTTATTGAAAGGCAATCCTTGTACTTGGCAAATTTGGAATTTAAAAAGATCAATTATGATTAGGCAATCTGCTAGTAATCCATAAATGAAGGAACTCAACAGGGGGTAGGCAGAAGATATCCTCGGAAGGTAACAATATATCTACAATAATATGAATGAGATGCAGACAACAATGGAAGATATGCAGTCTAGGATCACTACACCATAGGAGAAGGTGAGGGAGAAGTTACTTAGGAGGAAAGGACAAACTAGAGCATTTGGACATTGGAATCAGGACCATGGAGCGAGACCTAGAAGGAAAAGGCATGGAATGGAGCAACTAGGGACGAACCAAGACAAAGTGGTAAGGATTGACATCACCCCCCTCCCCCCAAAGGGATCAACACCAACTCCTAAGGAATCAGGGAACTAGTCTCGCAGCTGGATCATGATATGTTGGTGGATATCAGACTATGCATTCAAGCTAAAGGAGTAAGTATTGAAATTCCTCACAAGGTCAGAGGGTAGGATGTGGATGTTGACTGGAGTCTACTTATGTGGTAGTGTAAGGATGTTTTGATGATAACAACAATAGATATGATAGGTATTGGTATAAAATATATCTATAGTTATATTAATATTTAATACTAATGATATATACAGTACATAGTATAGGCTTTAGAACAAGTATTAATATTCCAGGTTGTACAATACCAAGATTGTCCATGATGTTGATCAAGGATAATGTGTAAATCAAGAATCGTGATTTCTCAAGAGTTCACGAGTAATGAAGACATATATTAGAGTTTTTGTTATGTTAAGATTGCATTCATCTGATCTCTTTTCGAATGATTTTTCAAATGGTTTCCAAAATAAAATTTTCAAAATACTTTCAAAGTATATATTTTATAACTGTTTTTTTTAGATTTAAGTTTGAAACTTTAATTTTCAATTATATTTGATAAATTTGATATTATATTTATTTACTATTTTAGTTTCAATTATATTTAATGTTATATATTTTGTCATTGATTAATGTATGTTTATAGTTTGATACATTTTAATATTTGAGTTATAAATTACTATTTTAATCATTTTTTTAAGTATTTAGTTTGAATTTAATTTACTTTATATATTGGATTTGATTATATAAAATATATTTAATTATAAATTGTTTAAAATTATCTTGATAAATTATTCTTAAGAATTTTTAGGTCTAGACCTACCTTTTACTGCGTACAAAAGTTTCAGGCTTAATAATATAGTTTCATATTTTAAAAAAAAAGTTCTTCAAATTATATACAAGAATATGTCAATGGGTCCTCTTTTAGTATGTCACAATACTACTGCGTAGTTAAAGTGCTTAGCGGTAGTAGAGGTGTAAAAAGCCATATAGGGGATAAATCGGGTAAATAGCAGAGATGTAGAAGAGGTGCAAAAATGTTAATTAGATGTAAAACTATATAAATAAAATAAATCAATTATCATTATTGCGTCATTTGTGTAGAAGAAATGAATATTAATTAATATTATATAACAAAATCAAATAATATCATGGTCATGCACATTAGATTCGAGGAATACTACAAATTTCTATCTTATATAAGGCACTTATAACTTAAAATTAGTTTTTTACATTAACCTTTTTGATTTATTTTAAAAGAGAAATAGTCAAATCATCCTTTGTATGTTAATATTGCAAAGGCGAGTGCTAAATAGCGTTGATTTGGCGGATACAACGGAAAATTGCGGAGCTTAAAGCGGAACTACTATTCATCAGCACTAAATTGAAATAACATGATCATAGTGGTTGGAGAGCGCTATGGGCTATAGCGGGGATTTTTGCAGGGCTTTAGCTGCATAGCGCCATATTGCCCATTATTTTCGAATATCAAATTTTTAAAGAAGTGCCCATTCATCATTTTCTTTCGCGGATGGACAGGACCATTATTTCTTCACAAATAGCAGCAGATTTCCAATGAAATTTCAATTATACTTTCATCTTCTTCTTCGTTCTTCTCTTCTTCGTTTATTCTTAACCAAATTCAACTCGTAGCTATGACAAATTATCAAGTAAATAAAACCACTTCTACATAGTTTTCTATTCTCTGTCATCTTCTCCATACACTTTCAAGATCGAAGTGCAAATTAGAGTTATAAGGATATTTTAATCAAGATCACATAATCAAGTCTACATTCCATTGTAAAATTCTCTCAAATGTACCCTAAAGGGTGTGACTTGTTATACCATAAATCAAGTTGGGTTTAACTACACCTAAAAAGCAATTGGGTGTGCCTTATTGGCAAGGAAAAACAGGACTGTTGTTCCTAGGGGGGAAAAATCTGGAGTGTGTCTTCTTGTAGCCTTGAAATCAAGGAGTGCAAAAGATTTTGTAGATAATAAAAATATGACAGGCTTTCATGTAGGACTGGATATAAGGTAACCCCAAAAGAAAAGAAAATCCAATGTGTTCTTTCCTTTACTTTACTACCCATTATTGCTTATGATTCTATTCTGTTTTCTATTATTTATGTGATAAATCTTTAATGGTTTGCATCTATACAAGTACACTTAAAGTAATTCAAAAAGATTCATATAAATTCCACTAACACTATTCACCCATTTTGGTGTTAGGCTTTCCTTATGATCCACTTTCGTTGTTTCCACAATTGGTATCAGAGCATAGGATCTCAAAAGTTTAAAAATCTGATTTTTGTAAATAGTAGTAATGGCCACAAACAATGGTAATGGCAACACGATCACTAATTCATTCGTAAAGAGTCAATCCATTTCCATACCACCACTTTTAATGGAAGTAATTACATTATTGAGTATATATGATGAAAATTTATTTACAGTCTATAGGATTGGGTATTTGGAATGTTACGCAAACTTAGTACACTGAACGCCAGGCTAATTACGCACATTTGACTGCTGAACAAATGGCAGTTGCATAAAGTAACTCTAAATCCATGAATATATTTTTTCATTATACAGGAATAAATTTCATAGGGTATATGTTTGTAAGTCTGTATATGATATTTGGAGAACACTGCAAGTTATAAATGAACAAGCTAGTAAAGTCAAACAAATCAAGATTTTTATGTTAACTAATCTATTTTAATTACTTAAGATGGATTCGAATGAGTCAGTATCTTATATATATATATATAGTATATTTCAAGATATAGTTCATTCACTAATTGCTCTTGGAAAAAAAATGAGAAAGGTCAAGTTAGAAAAATATTAAATTCACTTAATCCTGATTGGAATCAAAGACACCTGCTATTAAAGAGGCTATTAATATTAGTAATCAGAAAATAGAAGAATTAATTGGAAGCTTAGTGTCATTTGAAACTAAAATGCAGGGTAGAAGAGAAAGTGAGGAAGTTGAAAAGAAACCAATCTCTTTTAATGCCATGCTGGATTTACCAAACATAGAAAATAATGATGAGGGGATTGCACCGAACAGTAGGAACTTTCAGAAGTTCCTGAAATATAGAAAAATTAATAATACCAGAAGGAACGATAATAAAGATCAAGGTAGCCAAAACGATGGTCGAACGGATGTCAGGCACTATAACTGCAATAAACTTGGGCATATGATATGATTTTTTCCAAATCCAAATAAACAAAAGGTCACTCCTAACAATGATGCATCTAGAAAAAGAAAGGCAGCACATACAGTAATATTTGATGATTCGAATTCAGAAAAATCGTGAAGTGATATTCATTCAAACAATGGAACGACAAATATACGTTTTATGACAATTTATCAGTTAGATATAATAAAAAAAAGGATCCAAAAAAGGTATGCATTTGAGTTAATTTTCAGATTTCATATGGTTGCTTTGATTGGTTGTTTGATTTGAATGTTTGTTAGGTAAATAAGTATTTGAATTTTAAATTTCAAAACTAATCACACAATATTATTTTAAACTTTAAAATTTTGAATTAAAACCCTCTCTCTATATATTTTGAATCATTATAAAATCTAGGAATAATAAAAAAAAATATGTTTAATCAATTAGATAGACAAATAGATTAAAAAAATAAAAATTAGTGCCCCCTTGTTTTAATAGGTATATCGACATATCTGCTCTCACCATGTTGACATACTAACAAAAATAAATGAATTAAAACTTGGATTCAAATTTCAAATATTCTCACCATCTTTTCACCAACTTCTATTCCATTGATAAACGACCAGAAGAATCCATCTATTCAATCTCAATATATTTATTTCATATAATATAGTCATTCAATTAACTTCATTTCAAATTTCAAAACCCTTTTTATACACTCTTTTTCCCTTCAAATCTATCATCAATGTCTTTATCGTCCTCAATACAATGAACTATGAGTCTATCTAACGCAACTGGTGCCTTCCTCTTTCATGATCAAGAGGCTGCTCAAACTTATATCACACATTCGAACATTGGTAAAGCCCATCATAGAAGATTTGCGGGTGTTAAAACCAAAATTAACCCCGAAAACAGCTGATGGTGAAGGGGTATCGGAAGAATACGAGTACAGAAGAACCCTCCGAAAATAGGAAGCCAAATAATAGAAAGAACCGAAAGCCAGAAAGAATGATCTGGGAGCGACATAAACCGGCACCTTCCTAGAAGGAAGAAATTCAAGGTCTATAGAATGCTAAAAAAGTTCATCAGGCAAGGATCTAACTGGAAGGGTCTATCCAACAAGGTCAGACCGGCGGGATCCTTCCCACAACATCAACTCGGCAGGTGGTCTTGTAGTTAGAAGCCATCCAGGTCAGAAACCAACAAAGTTGAAGAAAAAAGCTCCTCCTATGGGAACCCGGAAGGCCGAAAGGACCTTCAATGCTAGCCCGCCTAATACCGGTACGACAAGAGGTTGAAACACTAAGAGAATCAAGCCAGAAAAGCGTAAGGATTATTAGGAACCAACTTCCGAAACACCCACTGCATAAATGCTGAGAGAATGTCTTGATAAATAGCAGAAGAATTACCTAGAACAACCTTCTAGAGCATCAGTCTATACCGGGAAATCCTACCAAAAAGCAAACCGGAACCCCGGAAGGGATACAAGCTATCCACACTAGTCTATTCAGCACAAACACCGACAGTAATTCCGAACTAGCAGCTATCCACATACATAATGAGGGCGGGCTCCTCCAAGTATTCATCGGAAAACCGGAAGCCTATATCTAAAACTCCGTGACTGAGAGCATGCAACCGAGAGCACAAAATACCTTCCAAAGAGCTAATACGACAGCAAGCGCATATCAATCTCAAAGAGACTCATGGTTAGCCGAAACCTTCATTGCAGAAGCTGTAATTAACACTTCAAAAACGTCCAGAAGCGAAAACATTCGAGACCAAAGAAAAAGGCGGCCAACAAAGAATCCTGAAGGCCCGACGGTCCAACAGCGAAGGAAGCCCCAAGTTCCATATAAATAAGACCCCAGTAGTCACATTAGGGGGGATCCGAATTCTTGTACTTTTCCTCTATAGAAAACCCCAAAAAAGGAGACCAATTTAAGGATCTCTTCGGTTCTATTCATGTAAGAAAAAGATTAATAAAGAGCAAGATCTACACCTATGGTATTTACTGTGAGTTCATCACTTTCAATTATTGTGATTTTGATTTACCATTTGCTACCTACGTATGCCTAGTTTCTCGGCCGAATTTAGACCTATAATCGAAGGAAATGACTCCTCTCAGTCGACTTAAATCCTTTTTATAGGCTTAGGTGTGATCAACGAGCTTAGATCTCCCAGTGAATTTTGTCTTGATACCAAGAAATGGTAGTCTGACCCAAACTTGTGAAGGATGAGTGAACCATTTCCCTCTCAGGCCCATCCCCATCGACCTAATTCCGATGTTAACGAAAACTATCATTAGAATTTTGATGCTAGAAGGAGGGCCTAAACCTCCAACCTCGTGGTTAGCAGCCACATATATACCTACGATGTTCCGTTATGGATTGGACTAGAGCTTTGAAGAAGCAAAGTTATGGCTAAGAGGACCTGGCAAAGCCTTCAGGATCTCAAATGGATAAGTTGAAAATCGTAGATCCTGGAGTAATAGATGAGCAAAGATTGAGAGCAGAAGCCCTATGGGTAATAAGGAAGAAAAGAAGAATGGAACCACACGCTTACGACACTTGTCATAATAGCCTTCCCTAAACAGGACAAATCTTAACACCCCCTCCAAGTGGTTCTACATCGGAGGATACTAGCATTTTCTCTAACCTAAGGAAAGATCTCTACAAGCATATTAGAATAACAAAATTTGGGCAAGAAATAATGAGTGGTTTTGAATACTTCACCCACAAATGGTTCAAAGGGATAACACCTCAATCTTAGTATGTTTTGGGAGGAAAAAACGAAAGTGTAGGCACAGAGGCTAGGCTGGGTCACAAAAGGATTAAACCCCAGCAGCAAGAAGAAGGGCGTACGCCAGGGTTACCCAAGGTATATTATCTCACCACTTTGATGGAGAACGTTTACTTCCTAACCAAACACGAACTCAACTATTGGCCACTCACTAAGAAAAAGCCCAAATACGAAAGGAAAACAAGAGGATCCCATTTTCATTACCACATGATGAATGGACATCAGACTAACCACTGTAGAATCCTCGGGGAAACCATCGTTAGATTCATCATCCAAAGCCGATTAAGAGAATTTATAAAAAATAAAATCAAAGTGAGTTCGGTAAAATCCTTAGGAAAAGGATTACTAAACATGTCCGAGGGTATGAAGAACCCTCCTTTCAAAATTTGAAAGGAAACCCAAAAGGGGTCAAACCGTAAACGGATTAAATCCCTTGTCATCGCCAAATTGGTCAGGATGAGGCATCCCCCGAAGGGGGATGGTGTGTTAGTCTTTCTCTGTAACACCCCGAATTTTCTAAGAATATTAAAATTAACAAATTCTAGAACACTTAAATTTTAAAAGAAGAATTAAGTGAAATGGGTTGCGCTAATTCGTCCGTCTCAAAATTTTGGTCAAGATAGACATTTGGTTTGCATAAAACGGATACCTTATGAAGAAGTTATTAAGCCTTGAAGTTTGTATCCATATGAGAAAAATATATAAAAATAAATAAATATATAAATATGCAAAAAAATTCAAAGCAGCGAATCGGGAGGGGGAATAACCGAACCGACCCATTTTTGAGGTCGACCCGAGCCCCATTGGGCGACTATGGGTTGATTCAAGGTGTTTGGCTGTCAACCCGTGTGCCGATTCGCTCTAAGGCAGATGTGGCATCTAATTGGTTCTCATGGTCCAGGGTTAATCTAATGGTCCTAAAACACTCTCTACAACTATATAAGGACCCTAAACCTAAAACCTAATTCTATTATTCACTCTCATTTAAACCTAGCTGCCACTAAAACCTAAGTCAAATTAAATCTAATCTAATTCAACTAAGAGAATTCAACGATCTACAACAAAGGCGAGCAATTCAATTTTAGAATACAGATCCCTGTAATCAAGTTTTTCCTTTTAATTGTAAGTGTAGTTATCTTTCAGATGTGAATAAATGAAAGGCATGATTTGTAATGAATTGTAAAATAGAATTGTATCAAGTTGTATGTGATGCTGATTCATGTTTATTCATGTCTATTCTATCATATATGCCTATGAATTTTTGTGGTCTATCGAACCTATCTTGTTATGTTTAAATTGGTGAGTAACCTATGATGTTGCATAGGAATTTGGGAATGAAATTATCATATGTAAGTTTGATGATATTATGATACATACAAGTTTTAGGCTAAGTCATGTCGTTTATGCCTAACTGTTTAGAGACATTATGCATACATGTTTAGATCTACGACCTTATAAGTTTAGATCTACAACTTTATATGTTAGATCCATATGCCTTTATGATAGATCGAATTTGCAAGTTCACCACTACATGCCAAGTTTAACTTGTATAGTTCTATGTAAATTCATATGCTTGTGGTTCATGTTGCATAGATCAAATTAGCAAGTTCATAGTTAAAAGTATATTGTTATATGCCAAATCCATGTGACATATGTGTAGTTAGATCCATACTTTTGTATGATGTTGGAGTGTTGCAAAGTTGCTCTTTTCCCCTTTTTGTTTTATAAGTTAGGCTAAAATATCGAGCCTAGCATTCTATGTAATTTTGTCAACGTACAACGGGGATAACATTGGGGTAAACATGAAATTACATGTAATTGGCATGTTTGACACATAAGCATGATAAGTGGCATGAAAATGGTATAATATATATACCTAAAATTTTGAACGTGATTTAGAAGGAAAGTGGGCCATGACAATAATTGATTTATAATTTACATATAAATATGTAGGATAAACATGAAAAATTACATGGCATAGATTGGTTCATGAAATGGTATATTTAGTATATCACTAATTGTGAGCATAATTAAAAGGATAATTATGGCATAATTAAATTGGGAATAATTTACATATGGATTTTTTCATAAATAAGAAATATGTAAATTTAGAAAAGACGAATATGCCTAACCCGAGGTTAGACTGAGTTGTGGTGTAAAACTGTCCGGAACCGACCGACGCATCCAGCGACCACAACAATATCTTTCTAATGTGGGTGGTTAGTGCATTGAGCTCAAAAAGGACCCGAGGTTAGACTGAGTTGTGGTGTAAAACTGCCCGGAATCGACCGGCACATCCAGTGACCACAACAATACCTGTCTAATGTGAATGGTTGGTGCTTTAATAAAGCTAAGTCAAGATTGGTAGGGTTAAGTCAATTAAGGAAACACTTAACCAATTCAACATGTTAATTAGACAAGTGGGTGAGGTTAAGTAAATTTAGAACACTTAACCGCTATAACATGTAAATTAGACAAGTGGGTGAGGTTAAGTAAATTTAGAACACTTAACCGTTATAACATGTTAATTAGACAAGTGGGTGAGGTTAAGTAAATTTAGAACACTTAACCGTTATAACATGTTAATTAGACAAGTGGGTGAGGTTAAGTAAATTTAGAACACTTAACCGTTATAACATGTTAATTAGACAAGTGGATGAGGTTAAGTAAATTTAGAAACACTTAACCAATATAACTTGATTTATGGAAAGGTTAAGTTAAAATAAGAGGGCAACACTTAACCAATATAACTTGATTTGTAGTAGGGTTAAGTTAACAAAAGAAGGCAACATTAAACCAAAGTAACATGACACGTAGGTAGGTTAAGTTAACTTGAATTTATTGATGACTCTTAACCAATAAAACAAGATGAATACGTGGGGTTAAGTTAACAAGAAACACTTGACCAATATAACTTGATGAATGAACGGGGTTAAGTTAATAGGAAACACTTAACCGATATGGCGTAATGTGCAGGAGGGTTAAGTACATATCAGGTTGGTGGGTAATATTAGAAAATATAGGCCCATAAAACTTAACCATTAAATAAACATGCTTGAATCAGTGGAAGGGTTAAGTACATATCGGGTTGGTGGGTAATAATAGTAAATATAGGCCCACAAATCTTGACCATTAAATAAACATGCTTGAATCAGCGGAAGGGTTAAGTACATATCGGGTTGATGGGTAATATTAGTAAATATAGACCCACAAAACTTAACTATTAAATAAACATGCTTGAATCGATGGGAGGGTTAAGTACATCTCGTGTAGTTGGGTAATATTAGTACATATAGGCCCACAAAACTTAACCATTTATTAAAAATGCTTGAATCGATGGGAGGGTTAAGTACATATCGGGTTGGTGGGTAATATTAGTATATATAGGCCCACAAACTTAACCAATAGGAAACCCTAGTAACAGGGACCCATTTCAGCAGTAACCCACATGGATGTATCACGGTACCCTGAACTAGGCAGGGTGGGGCACGATTACTGGGTTGATTATAAGCAGTCAAAGCAGCGGCAGGGGGTACGTCAGTGTAGGTTCCGACGGTTTACGGGCGTGCACGTACTCTGGAGTGGGAAAAAGCAGGCACTGATTACCAGTAGTTATACACTGTGCATCTTGAATCGTGTCGGGTTGCTATCATAAGGATTGATACACCTTATGGTAGGACCAGCACAGGGTATCTACACGCAAGAGAGGGCCGATTGACACAGACAACATGAATACAAGTAGGGAGTCGATTGATAGGGTAGTAAGGGTACATCTAATATGTTCATGGCAATTAGGCTGATTGAGGTGGAACCCTCATGATAGATGTACACCTGAAGGCTACCACAATTACGGGGAGTTGGGATCACGATTATCATTTTATACACATTACTAGTTGGGATACTAGTTAGGTGTTGTAGAGATAAATATAGAAATCAGATTAACAGAGTAGTAGCGAAGCAGAGAAAAAGTAGAAGCGCATTCAGTTCACCTTGCACTTATCTTGTCTTTAGTTACCTTGTTTTTATGGTATTGTCCTATTTTCGGTTTATTCATGTCATGATCCTTTATCTTGTTTGCATGCTGAAAGATCACTGGACTTACCAGACTTATGTCTGACGTAGTTTGTTTTTCACCTCTTTTCTTCCGTTTCCCCCCAGGTAGTCAGGGAGGGAATAGCTCAGCCTAACTTGGACCTCTTCTCTTTCCAAGCTTGAAGATTAGTTGGTGTATCACTTTGGACTCTCTCTCTCTCTTCCACTACTATGGCTGGTTAATGGTTTATCGGGGAATATCATTGTTTTTATGCTTCTTTTATTGTTGGAAGTTTTTAAATGAAGACAAAAGTTCTATGTATTACATTTAAGTATGATTGTGGAAATTGTTCTAAATGCTTGACTAAATTAAGTTGTTTATAAATTGACTTTATTTTCCATTGCTTTATTTGTCTGTCTTGTAATTTGTCTGCCTATAATGCTCCACCGAAGTTAAGGCATTCCCTCTGTAAGTGACCTTAACGGAGGTGGGGTGTTTCACTTGGCATCAGAGCTGAAGGTTACCGGATCGGATAAAAGATTTGAAAAATTATTTTTGAAACGATTTTAAAAGAATCATTTTCAAAAGAAAAGTTTTGTTTTAAAGGCATATTCCCCAAAGCCATATGCACAATCTTTTTGATCATCTGTTTGAATTCTTGTTTCCTTCTTTCCTGAGTCTCCGGGGCTCCTGGCTTTCTAGGAGGTAACCTCATCGCGACATGGTTCCGTAGGCTCGACGAGACTACGACACTTGTCAAAGGGAAAACAATTGCCCAACTTCCATCTATAGCCGTAGTAGTTTCACCTACGGCTAATTTTCTTTCGATCTTTGTAGGTTTCTCCGTGCGATGGAGGCAGCTTTCGAGAGACCTGTCAACAAATTACACACGGATGGCAAAGATGAGAATGAGGGAGTTTGGCTAAGGAGCACAACACAAGGATGAAGAACTCATGGATATGGACTTGGTTCACAAAGGAGTGGAGGAAAGAATAGTAAAACCTAAAACAAGAGGAAGTATCTTTATTTTGGTATAACAAGTCGTATAATTAAGCGCAAGGGCAAGAACAAAAGACAGGAATTTCCGGAAGGCAAGTGCATGCTCTCACCACCAGCATACCTGAGAGAGAGGTAGTAAGGTTTTTGTTGAAAAGTTTAGTTTTTCTTCTTGATCATCCTGCTAGTGCTCTTTTTGATTTTTGCGCTTCGCATTCGTTCATATCTGCTTCCATAGTTGAGTCTCTGCACCCTAGAGCTTGTCTAGTAAAGGATCCCATTATTGTCTCAAGTCCAATTTGTGGTTCGGCTCATTTATCTTTGGTTTGTAAGGATTTGAGATACTTATGTTTTTGGTTTCATGGGCTATGGGTTGATTCTAGGCATGGATTAGTTAGCTAGTAATTGTTAAAGGAGGGTAGTTAGACTTTTGACTTGCCTCGGTAATACCCTCGAAATTTCGTGCGATCCTAAGGGATTAGTTTGTCTTAGCTACCTAGAATCACTTCATGTATTTATCGACGATTTTCGATCCGTTAGAGTAGTCCATGAGTACGCAGATGTTTTTGATTAAGGTTAGGAGTTTTCTCCCAAAAAACTCGAGATAGACTTCCGCATATATCCAGTTGACAATACAAAGCAAGTTATTCGATCAACGATAGTTTTGGAGCAAGATTGGCAAGGATAGCCAGAGTCGGTTAAGTGCTCTATTGTTTGGTTGTTTTGCTAGTATCACCTCACATAGATCATCCAAATTCGGAGTAGGTATTCCTTGGGTGCTTGTCTGATATTGGTTTAGTCCTTTGGGGCTTGTACTTGAGGGATGTCGAGTTCGACTAGGATGGTTTGCGTGAGAGATAAACAGTTGTGGCAGGCGCCCTAAGTAGAAAAAAAAACTAACCTTAAGAGAGGTAAAAAGTACATAGCAACCTTTAGCTTTAGACCCTCAGATTTGTGACATGATGGATAAGATAATAAGAGGAGAGACCTCTAATCATCTTAGTATATACACTTGGTATCATGGTTAACTTCTGTTTATCTTGGAAAGATAGTTCGACAACATTGGATACCCTCTAGCATAGTAAATGATCGAGGTCCTATCTTTACTAGTGGGTTTTGGAAATGGAGGTCAAGAAGCTTCACAATCGTGAAGTTAAATTAGTTAAGGTACAGTGGAGTGAAGCTCAAAGAAGATGCGACTTAGAAGACTGAAGACTAGATACGCACATCATACCCTTTTTGAGGGTATATCCTTTATTCCTCCTTTTTCTGTAATATTTATTTGCATGCTAGTATTTATCTTTTAAGTATATCCTCTCGGTCCTATCGTCGATCCTTAGGTAGAAGTCAATGGATGAAAACATGTGTTTGAGACATGTTATGATTGATGGTTGCAAGTGTTTGCTAGTGGTTGCTCGTGGATGCATATACACACATTAGGCACTAGACCGGCTCAGTCACTTTCATATTGCATATGCATATGAATGTATTTGTATATGGATTGGAACTTGATGTGTTATCATATGGAAGTTGCGTATGGATGAGTGAATATGCACACATATAGTATTTACATGATTAAGGATATTTGCATACATATTGGACGCATGATACTCTCATGATTCGCATTAAGGAGGTCAACTGGATCAGTAGACCGCCTGATTTTGCACTAGATAAGAGATATATACACACACTCTGTATATGTTCATATGGCATTAGAAGTCTTTTAAGGACAATGGATGCTTGTGGATGATGGATGAGTAGATAGATGATTGGATGTTAGGATGCATTCTTCTTAACCTGAAGATTTCGGGGACGAAATCCTTTAAGGAGGGGAGAATGTAACACCCCGAATTTTCTGAGAATATTAAAATTAAAAAATTCTAGAACACTTAATTTTTAGAAGAAGAATTAAGTGAAATGGGTTGCGCTATTACGTTCGTCTCGAAATTTTGGTCAAGACAGACATTTGGTTTGCATAAAACGAATACCTTATGAAGAAGTTATTAAGCCTTGAAGATTGTATGCATATGAGAAAAATAGATATATAAAAATTAAATAAATAAATATGCAAAAAAGTTCAAAGCAGCGAATCGGGAGGAGGAATAACCGAACCGGCCCATTTTTGAGGTCGACCCAAGCCCCGCAGGGTTGACTAGGGGTTGATTCAGGGTGTTTGGCTGTCAACCCATGAGCCGATTCGCTCTAAGGCAGATGTGACATCTGATTGGTTCTCATGGTTCAGGGTTAATCTAATGGTCCTAAAACACTCTCTACAACTATATAAGGACCCTAAACCTAAAACCTAATTCTATTATTCACTCTCATCTAAACCTGGCCACCACTGGAACCTAAGCCCAATTAAATCTAATCTAATTCAACTAAGAGAATTCAACGATCTACATCAAAGGCGAGCAATTCAGTTTCCAAATACAGATCCCTGAAATCAAGTTTTTTTTTTTGATTGTAAGTGTAGTTATCTGTCAAATGTGAATAAATGAAAGACATGATTTGTAATGAATTGTAAAATAGAATTGTATCAAGTTGTATGTGATGCTGATTCCTGTTTATTCATGTCTATTCTATCATATATGCCCATGAACTATTGTGGTCTATCGAACCTATCATGTTATGTGGAAATTGGTGAGTAAACCAATGATGTTGTATAGGAAGTTGAGAATGAAATTGTCATATGTAAGTTTGGTTATATTATGATACATATAAGTTTTAGGCTAAGTCATGTCGTTTATGCCTAACTGTTTAGAGCCATTATGCATACATGTTTAGATCTACGACCTTATATGTTTAGATCTACAACTTTATATGTTAGATCCATATGTCTTTATGATAGATCAAATTTGCAAGTTCACCACTACATGCCAAGTTTAACTTGTATAGTTTTATGTAAATTCATATGCTTGTGGTTCATGTTGCATAGATCAAATTTGCAAGTTCATAGTTAAAAGTATATTGTTCTATGCCAAATCCATGTGATATATGTGTAGTTAGATCCATAATTTTGTATAATGTTGGAATGTTGCAAAGTTCCTCTTTTCCCCTTTTTGTTTTATAAGTTAGGCTAAAATATCGAGCCTAACATTCTATGTAATTTTACGAACGTACAACGGGGGTAACAATGGGGAAAACATGAAATTACACGTAATTGGCATGTTTGACACATAAGCATGATAAGTGGCATGAAAATGGTATAATCTATATACCTAAAATTTTGAACGTGATTTAGAAGGAAAGTGGGCCATGACAATAATTGATTTATAATTTACATATAAATATGTAGGATAAACATGAAAAATTACATGGCATGGATTGGTTCATGAAATAGTATATTTAGTATACCATTAATTGTGAGCATAATTAAGAGGATAATCATGGCATAATTAAATTGGGAATAATTTACATATGGAATTTGTCATAAATAAGAAATATGTAAATTTAGAAAAGACGAATATGCCTAACCTAAGGTTAGACTGAGTTGTGGTGTAAAACTGCCCGGAACCGACCGACACATCCAGTGACCACAACAATACCTGTCTAATGTGGGTGGTTAGTGCATTGAGCTCAAAAAGGACTCGAGGTTGGACTGAGTTTTGGTGTAAAACCGCCCGGAACCGACCGGCACATTTAGTGACCACAACAATACCTGTCTAATGTGGGTGGTTGGTGCTTTAATAAAGCTAAGTCAAGATTCGTAGGGTTAAGTCATTTAAGGAAACACTTAACCAATCCAACATGTTAATTAGACAAGTGGGTGAGCTTAAGTAAATTTAGAACACTTAACCGTTATAACTTGTTAATTAGACAAGTGGGTGAGGTTAAGTAAATTTATAACACTTAACCATTATAACATGTTAATTAGACAAGTGGGTGCGGTTAAGTAAATTTAGAACACTTAACCATTATAACATGTTAACTAGACAAATGGGTGAGGTTAAGTAAATTTAGAACACTTAACCGTTATAAAATGTTAATTAGACAAGTGTGTGAGGTTAAGTAAATTTAGAAACACTTAACCAATATAACTTGATTTATGGAAAGGTTAAGTTACAATAAGAGGGCAACACTTAACCAATATAACTTGATTTGTAGTAGGGTTAAGTTAACATAAGAAGGCAAAACTTAACGAAAGTAACATGACACGAAGGTGGGTCAAGTTAACTTGAATTGATTGATGACACTTAACCAATACAAAAAGATGAATACATGGGGTTAAGTTAACAAGAAATACTTGACCAATATCACTTGATGAACGAATGGGGTTAAGTTAATAGGAAACAGTTAACCGATCCAAAATGATAAGTAAGGAGGGTCAAGTTAATATGAAATGCCTAACCAACATGACATGATGAATGAGTGGGTTAAGTTAACATGAGCGGAAAACACTTAACTAATATGGAGTAATGTGCGGGAGGGTTAAGTACATATCGGGTTGGTGGGTAATATTAGTAAATATAGGCCCACAAAACTTAACAATTAAATAAACATGCTTGAATCAGTGGAAGGGTTAACTACATATCGGGTTGGTGGGTAATATTAGTAAATATAGGCCCACAAAACTTAACCATTAAATAAACATGCTTGAATCAGTGGAAGGGTTGAGTACATATCGGGTTGGTGGGTAATATTAGTAAATATAGGCCCACAAAACTTAACTATTAAATAAACATGCTTGAATCGATGGGATGGCTAAGTACGTCTCGTGTAGTTGGGTAATATTAGTATATGTAGGCCCACAGAACTTAACCGTTTATTAAAAATGCTTGAATCGATGGGAGGGTTAAGTACATATCGGGTTGGTGGGTAATATTAATAAATATAGGCCCACAAACTTAACCAATAGGAAACCCTAGTAACGGGGACCCATTTCAGCAGTAACCCACATGGATTTATCACGGTGCCCTGAACTAGGTAGGGTGGGGCACGATTACTGGGCTGATTATAAGCGGTCAAAGCAGCGACAGAGGGTACATCAGTGTAGGTTCCGACAGTTTACGGGCGTGCACGTACTCTGGAGTGGGAAAAAGCAGGCACAGAGTACCAGTAGTTATACACCGTGCATCTTGAATCGTGTCGGGTTGCTATCATAAGGATTGATACACCTTATGGTGGGACCAGCATAGGGTATCTACACGCAAGAGGGGTCCGATTGATACAGACAACATGAATACAAGTAGGGAGCCGATCGATAGGGTAGTATGGGTACATATAACATTTTCATTGCAATTAGGCTGATTGAGGTGGAATCCTCACAATAGATGTACACCTGAAAGCTACCACAATTACGGAGGGTTGGGATCACGATTATCATTTTATACAGATTACTAGTTGGGACACTAGTAAGGTGGTGCTGAGATAAATATAGAAATCAGATTAACAGAGTAGTAGCGAAGCAGAGAAAAATTAGAAGCGCATTCAGTTCACCTTGCACTTATCTTGTCTTTAGTTACCTTGTTTTTATGGTATTGTCCTACTTTCGGTTTATTCATGTCATGATCCTTTATCTTGTTTGCATGCTGAAAGGTCACTGGACTTACCAGACTTATGTCTGACCTAGTTTGTTTTTCGCCTCTTTTCTTCCGTTTCCCCCCTCCAGGTAGTCAGGGAGGGAATAGCTCAGCCTAACTTTGACCTCTTCTCTTTCCAAGCTTGAAGATTAGTTGGTGTATCGCTTTGGACTCTCTCTCTTCCACTGTTATGGCTAGTTCATGATTTATCGGCGAATATCATTGTTTTTATGCTTCTTTTATTCTTGGAAGTTTTTAAATCAAGATAGAAGTTCTATGTATTACATTTAAGTATGATTGAGGAAATTGTTGTAAAAGCTTGACTGAATTAAGTTGTTTATAAAATGACTTTTTTCGCTTCTTTATTTGTCTGTCTTGTAATTTATCTGCATCTTTTACCTATAATACTCCACTGAAGTTAAGGCATTCCCTCTGTGAGTGACTTAACGGAGGTGGGGTGTTTCATTCTCCATGCCCAAATCAGAGGGGGCAAGGTTAAAGCATTAAAAATATAAGCCTCTGTTTCACACCAGAAATGGTTGTGGCGGTACATGTAACCTTAGCATGCCATACCTCTACTCGTAAAAGAGTACGCCCTGCCTCTGCTAGAACTAAGCACGACCTACCTCTGCTTATGTTCCAGTTTACCCTCAGAAGGGAGCGCAAACCCCTAATATCGCCTACAATGGTCAGGATAGGGCACCCCTCGGATGGGGGTGGCATATAAGCCTCTATCAAAACCAACGATGGTCAGTATAGAGCATCAAAAGAGTAAACCTTAGTTATGTGCCTATGATGGCCCCGTCTAAGTTTCTAAGACCTTATCATCGCCTATGATGGCCAGGGTAAGGCGCCTCCTGGGGGAGGTCGGGTAAGTCCTTGGGCCTTGCTTGTGGATAAGCTGGCCAAGCGCACCGGATGCATAGGTGAAGAGAGTGGCCAACAAGGCACGTACATCCCCTGCTTTGACATTACAAGCCCAAGGAGTGGCTCAGGAAGCACGTACAACCTCTGCTTCACAAATCAAATCCAAAAGGGATGCCAAAACAATGCATGCCAAATGAGGTTTCTATTCTTCTTTCTGCATTAATACCTGAGTCTGGGTTGATTCGGCTCTTCAGACATGCTGGAAGAGGTTTCCGGTCTTCTATCTATATTAATACCCAAATCTGGGTTGATTCGGCTCTTCACACACGCTGGAGAGGTTTTCGGTCTTTTATCTATACTAACACCCGAATCTGTGTCGGTTCCGCTCTTCGAAAATGCCGGAAGAGGTTTCCGGTCTTCTATCTATATAAATACCCGAAACCGGGTCGATTCGGCTCTTCACAAATACCGGAGGGGGTTCCGGTCTTCTATATATTAATACCGAACCTGAGTTGATTTGGGTCTTCACAAATACCCGAGGGGGTTCTGGTCTTCTATATATTGATACCCAAATATGGGTTGATTTGGCTCTTCACAAATGTCGGAAGGAGTCCTGGGCTTCTATTCATATTATTATCGAGTTTGGGTCGATTCAGTGCTTTGCAAATACCGGAAGGGGGCTTCACAGTTCCCAATCTTTAATTATTCAGATAAGGGTTATTTCAGGACTTCCACTAAGGTCAAAAGGGAATCTCTGGCCTATAGTCTTAAATACTCGAATCGGGGTCAATTCAGTTCCTCACAAACGTTGGAAGAAGCAACACAACCTCATCTCGACGCCGAGCTTAGACGCAAATCGCAACTGGATGTAGGGTTTTGGTCTCAAAACAGTGCGTCCGGATCTGAACCAGTTCAAATCTCAAAGATGAACAAGAAAGAGTTAGTCAACTATCGTCCCAACTAAGATCTGGCTTGGAAGCGCATTTCCACCATTATTAGGTGTAAACTGGTTGCCTCCCACATTCTTTGCTCAGGAAAGTGTCTTTGATTTATACGAGTATATCCAATGTTTGCATTAACACACGAAACACGAATGGGCACTATAGACATTTCATGTTTAACGCACTTCGGTATTGTTAATCGCACCAAAAGTATAGGATGCTATATAAAAGCCCATAAGACAAACTCCCAATAAAACGCACCGGAAATGTGCACCTTGTCATGATATAACCATAACTAAAGAAATGTGCTTATACTGAAATGCATGGTCGCATATTAAGCAATATCATTATAAGTCCAACCCCTATTCATAAATACTGTCGCTATAGAATATTATACTCCACTGGAAAAATATTGTATACTTCATATATTACATAATTGTTTACAAGAAAGTTCATGAGATGAATACCTCTCCCAAAAAAACCAGAAAAACACCTATGTCCCAGCACTACAACTCTCGTATAAGCAATAGTCTATCCCTCGGTAGAATGCATCGTATTCATGGGACCAAGAAGAAGTTGCAGAATTATGAATTGCAGTACGTAAAAGCCTGTCGACTTTTCGCATCTTTTCTATGACCATGCATGAGTCATCCAAAGATTTAGGCTGCCACTTTAAAGCTTAATTGAAAGCCTGGCCCATTTCATGAAGGTTTTTGTTTTCCTTATTCAAGTCAAAGGCATCTTTGTGCAAAGATTGTTTCTTCTTTTGTAATTGCTTAATTTTGGAAGTATAAAAGTCAGTACAATGAGAGTTTCCCTTAATTTCCATCCTATCATAAAAACATTTCATGTTGGCCTTAACCTGTCTTTGCCACCTGACAGCGAGCGAATAATCCATTCCAGGGGGAAAGTCCCTTATCTCAAGCTCTGAAGATTCAGAACCTATCAAAGCATACGAGACACCCGAAGCAGAGATTCCAAGAGCAAATCCAAAGGTAGATCCCCATTATTTACAATTTGTCAGTACGTCTTTACATCTCGCCTCTAAGTCAATAGCTTGATGCTGGAGTTCATCCTTTCCCCATCAAACTCGATAGAAGGGTTCATATTTATATTCCTCTTCGCTTCGAGGATGTTTTTATGCTTTTGCTTTATTTGAGCCTCCAATACACCTATTTGTTCTTTAAAACGTTGTGTAAATGGCTCCCCAGACATGGCAGATCCGTCATCAATACCAGCAGGAGAATACCCCAGGAAATCTCCTAAGCACAATGTAACGACCCGTATTCTATACATCATAGGATTGTAGAATATTTATTTCTTTCCCATATGAAGTCGTATGGTCATGTAACTTTGGGAAACATCTATTAGAGTCATTTCCCATGTTCATGATTTTTGTCGATTTTTAAATGACCATTTTGCCCCTAGTTGGTACTGTTTTGGCCATAACTTTTGATTGAAAAGGAATTTTGACCTGAAACCACTTCCATTTGATTCGTTTGATGGTTTACCTTTCCGTAGAGTGGTTACATTAGCCAAACAGACTTACCGTTTGGGAGATATGGCTGAAACAAGGTTTGGAGGGTGAAAAACTGCTTAACCGGGCCAAATCTGGTGATTAGCGAGTAAGCCCATAACCCATTTCGGGATTAGGGTTATGGGAGGGCTGAAATGAGATAGAGGATCATTCCATTTCAGTTTTCTAGCCTCCACTTATCACCAAGGATCCCTAAAAATGGCCTCTAATATCTAAATCACCTCCAAATCATCTTTTGGTCAAGGATTTGGCTTAGCAACCCCTAATCAAGGAAGATCTTCACCAAAGCAACATAGGAGCTGCTGTTTGGCATTGAAATTCACATCAAATCAGAGAATTATTTCAGATCTTAGTTTATTTGTGGCTAAGGTGAGTGATTTGCATAGTTTTACACTAATTATGGCTAATTAGGGGTGATTAGTGTTAATTAGCGAATTAAAACATGATAAAATTCTGGAAAAATGTTTATAAAATTCGGAATGATGTTTTAGACCTCTGATATGAATTTGGGTTAATTTGGTTAAGTTTTGTTAATCCTATCATTAGTTTCACCTAAATATGCTTAGGGGGAAATATGGGGTTTTGGGTATGTTTGATCCATTTTAACCTATTATGTTGATGTTTTGATGTTTGGGGTTGGTTATGTATGTTGTTATGACTGTATGAAATGCTTTGTGATTGGTTAGAATAGTTGGAATGGTCGAAAACGCCGTCGAGAGGCGTAAATAACTCGCTGGAACAGCTGCAGGAAGTATGCAGGGATCCGGATCGGATCGCATGCCATGTCCACGATCCGCACTCGCGTTTCGCACCCCGATCCGAACCAGATGATCACGATCCGACATGAGGAGTTGTTATGCGATCCGCCTCGTCCTTCCACGAACCGACCAGCCTCACGAACTGATGGGAAGTCACGACCCGATCCATGTAGCACGATCCGACCCGTTGGAACGCGATCCGCAGGGAGTTCACGATCCGATCAGAAGAGGAGACCCGATCCGATGGAGACTGGATTCACGAGACAATGGAGGAGGGCGATCCAATCACCTGGAGGATCACGACTCGATCCGATGCAGGAGGCGCGACCCGATCCGAATGCCTAAGGCCGATCCGATCCGATGAAGAATGTGAAGGCTGATCCGATCCGATTCGATGGTGATGACCAATAACCCGAGATGCAAAGGTAGTCCAAACGGGAGTTAGAGCTCAGGATCCCGGAACCAGTTGGGAACCAATGAGTTCACTTCATGGTTGGACTTTGCTGCGGGACGTGTGCTAAGGAGTTGTCGACGTTCATAACTTCGATTCACCACTAAGAAAGAATAATGGGCTACTTATCAGTGCAGTAGGGTCATTATGACCCGAGGGGCAAGGTGATGGTAGCAAGACTACATTATCAGTGCAGTAGGGTCATTATGACCTGAGGGGCAAGGTGATGCGTAGTAAGACTATGAGCCAGCGCAGATGGGGTGAATAACTCCATGGGGCAAAGTGGACATAGTAAGGATTGGTAAGGCTATGAGCCAGTGCAGTGGGGTTCTTGTGACTCCATGGGGCAAAGTGGACATAGCAAATGAAAGTGGCTACGTTATCAGTGCAGTGAAGCCATTTATGACTTCATGGGGGCAAAGTGATCGTAGCAAGGTAGGTTGGGTGATCGAAGTGGTGAATATCGTATGCTTTATGCACTGAGTGAGAGATGTGAGGATGGATGCTATGTTTGATTGTTTGCCATCCCTATGACATGCACACCTCCCCCACCTCCGTATCTTTATATTGATTGATATGATACCTTAGAGTGTTGTACAGTATGTAGTGCTAACTCTTTGGTTGCAGGTCCAGGTTCAGGTATGTTTTAGTCTACCTGTTATTGTTCACTTTAGATGCTTATCGCTCATACCAGGCTTTATGTCTGACCCAGAGTTTTATGTCTCCTCTTATTACTCTGGGTGCTCACACGAGCAGACTAGAGACAGGTTAGCTGGTGATGCGCGAGTAGCTGATTCGAAGGCGGGCAGGAGGCTTCCACGTATGATATATATATATATACACATTCTCCCTGTGTCGTTGGTGGTCACTACTTGGGCATTAGTAGTGTACCTTCTTTATCTTGCTTTTGCTTTAGAGACAGTATTTTAAAAGTTGTAATAAGCTGTATTTTGGGTTTCCGCTGCTATGATGTTTAGTTCTGATTTTCAGCTTATGCACTGTCTCTCCTGTTTTATGTCAAGTATGTTATTATTATATTTTGTTCTATGCACTGTGAGACATTCTACAGGTTCTTTGCATGTTCATTTCCTTCTTCCCTTTCCTTCTCACGACCCGTTCCGTGCTAACTGGACATGTGTACAGCGCACCTTTGGGGTAAATGTCGGTTGGTGTGGGGCGGGCCGTCACACTTGGTATCAGAGCTCTAGGTTGCGTAGTTAACCTAGGGAAAGACACTAGGGAGAGTTAGTACGTATATGAGAGCGCGTATTTGTGATTACTTTGGTTTTCAAAAGCTATGTATATATATACTATTAGTAGTATAAAGATGAAGTCGCACTGCACTAGCACCACTATGGGGTCGTTAATCGTTTCCCTTTTTCAGATTGACGATGAGCCGAGACATGAGGGGTGCTGGTAGAGGGACCAACCAAAGGAATGCCGCTGACATGAGGGCGATGTTTACCAACCTCATGAGAGACATGCTTAGAGAAGTGCAAGGGGCAGTTCCCAATCCCGGAGTTGGTGTTGGCCCAGTAGTGCAGGCGCCTAGGGTCGATTTCGCCAAGTTGTGCAAAGATTACACTAATCTTGGTGGGAAGCCGTTCCACGGAACGGAGTCGGCCACAGATGTTCAAGATTGGATGGATAGCTGCGACCGTATCTTCGATGACTAGGGTCTTGAGGATGCGATGAAGAGAAGGCTAGCGTCTCGTCAGCTGCAAGGGCGAGCGATGAATTGGTGGAATGCTATTAGAACAGCTACTCTTGAGGACCAGGTTACTTGGGTTCAGTTCAAGGCTCGCTTTAGCGAGAAGTTTATCCCAGCTGCCCAGAAGTCAGTGTTGTTTAAGAGGTTCTTGGAACTTAAGCAGAACGGAAGGGCAGTTTCTGATTATATTGCTGAGTTCGACACTTTGTCGAAGTATGGACTGTCTCTTATTGATACTCCTGAAAAGAAGAATGAGAAGTTCATTACTGGTTTAGATGGATACTTGGGGGAAAGGCTTATTAATCACATCGATGAGACTTTTGAATCGATCGTGGGGAAAGCTTTGAGATCAGAGAGCCTTTACCCTAAGTCGAAGACTGAGGCTGCATCTGCAAAAGGGCCGAAGCCGCAAGCAGGCGGTGGAGGCAAGAATAACTCTCAGAATAAGAGGAAGCAGGACCAATCAAAAGGTGGCCAGAAAAAGAGCAAGAAGGATGTTGAGTGCTTCAGCTGTGGAAAGAAAGGCCATTATGCTAAAGAATGTCGGGCCAAGCCAGCGGAAAGGAAGTGCTACAACTGCGGTCAAGTGGGACATCTGAAGGACAAGTGTCCGCAACCTCTTAAGGAGAAGCAGATTGTGAAAGCATATGCTCTTGATGCTGTTCCTTCTTCGTCGAATGCCCCAACTGAGGCGGAGAAAGGAAAGAATGTTGTTATTCAAGGTATGCTTTCTATTTATGATGTACCAGTTCGAGTTTTGTTTGATACTGGGGCTTCCCGTTCCTTCATATCTAGTGACCTGGTAGATAGGTTGGGACTGGAACCCGAGATAGTCGATAGACCATTGATTGTGACGAACCCGATTGGTGGTTCGACTAGCCTTAGTATGATTTGCAGGAATTTGGTCTTATCGAGTCATGGATGTATGTTTGTATGTGATTGCTTTGTTTTGGGCTTTACTGGGTATGGCATTATATTGGGAGTCGATTGGCTCCAAAGATACGGGGTGGTGGTAGACTATGAGGGCTTTTTGGTGACAGTGAGGGCGGATGATGGGCGGAGGGTAGTGTTTGGTAGTCTACCTAGTGATGGGGTTATGGCTAGTTTTGTAAATTCCCTCGACATCCCGCAGGATTAGTTGTCAGATGTGCCCGTGGTTGGCCAGTATCCGGATGTCTTCGAGGAGGTGACCAGGCTTCCACCACTCCGAGAGATTGAGTTCCGTATTGATTTAGTAAAAGATGTCAGACCTATAGTGATGCCACTTCGTCGTATGGCACCAAGGGAGCAGCGAGAGCACGGGGTGCAAGTCAGCAATCTTTTGAAGAAGGGATTGATTAGAAGGAGTGTCTCCAAGTGGGGAGCACCAGTTGTGTTTGCCACTAAGGCAGATGGTTCCCTTCGTTTGTGTGTGGACTATCGCGAGTTGAATAAGGTGACGAGGAAGAATAAGTATCCTCTACCGCGGATAGATGATTTGTTTGATCAACTGGAAGGAGCAAGAGTGTTCTCCCAGTTGGACCTCGCGACAGGATTTCATCAGCTTCGAGTAGCGGATGAGAGTGTTCCGAAAACGGCATTTAGGACGCCGTCTGGATTTTATGAGTGGTTGGTCATGCCATTTGGGTTGACCAATGCACCAGCCTATTTTGTGGATCTTATGAATCGAGTATTCAGAGATCAGTTGAATAAGTTTGTTCTTGTGTTCGTGGATGATATCCTTGTTTATTCAAGGACAGAGGAGGAACACAAGGGGCACTTGAGGATAGTGATGGAGGTGTTGAGGAAACACCAATTGAAAGCGAAATTCTCAAAGTGTCATTTTTGGAGAAGGGAAGTAAGATTCTTGGGTCATGTTGTTTCAGAGAGTGGTATTGCCGTGGACCCTGCGAAGGTGGCTACGGTACAGGATTGGCCTACGCCCAAGAATGTAACAGATGTGAGAAGTTTCTTGGGATTAGCTGGATATTATCGTAAGTTTATCCAGGACTTCTCCAAGATAGCAGCACCGTTGACTCAGTTGACTAAGAAGAATCAGTCCTTCGTCTGGGACGGAGTGTGTGGGGATGCCTTCAAGAGTCTAAAGGAGAAGTTGACGCGTGCGCCAGTGTTAGTCATTCCTAAAGGGAATGAAGAGATGACAGTATACACGGATGCTTGTGGTACCGGACTGGGTGCTGTATTGATGCAAGGAGGTAGGGTTGTAGCTTATGCTAGTCGACAGCTAAAGCCGCATGAGAAAAAGTATCCTACCCATGATTTGGAGTTGGCAGCGATTGTATATGCGCTGAAGATGTGGAGACACTATCTCTTGGGAGAACGATTTGAGTTGTTCACCGATCATAAATCGTTGAAATATCTCTTCTCTCAGAAAGATCTGAATCTCCGTCAGCAGAGATGGTTAGAGTTCTTGGCTTCGTATGATTTTGATATCGCATACACACCTGGGAAGGGTAATGCGGTAGCCGATGCCTTGAGTAGGAGACATGCCAGCTTAAGGGCAATGTTTCTTGAATGGAAGCAACTGGAGTATATCGCGGGGTTTGATTTCAGACCAAAGTGCGAATTGGATCCAGTTATGCTAGCTAGTTTGACGATCAGACCCACTTTGATAGAGCGGATTGGTTCTAGCCAGAGGGACGATCCTAATCTATTAGAAATCATCTGCAAGTTAGAGATGGGTATTGATGAGGAGATGAATGTGTATGGGCTTGATCGAGATGGATGGCTTCGGAAGAATGGAAGACTAGTTGTGCCCAACGTGAATGGTTTGAGAGATGAAGTGCTTAGAGAATGTCATCACTCAAAACCGACTATACACCCCGGTGGTAATAAGATGTATCGAGACATGAGACGGAATTACTACTGGGAAGGGATGAAAAGAGACGTTGGGAAGTTTATATCCAAATGCATGAATTGCCAGCTGGTTAAAGCCGAGCAAAAGAAGCCTAGTGGGTTGTTGCAACCATTAGAAATTCCCGAATGGAAATGGGAGCAAGTCTCGATGGATTTCATCGATGGTTTACCAAGGACTAGATCGGGATATGATAGCATTTGGGTAATTGTGGATCGATTGACTAAGAGCGCAAGATTTATACCAGTCAAATCGACCAGAACGGCAGCCAAGTTGGCAGAATTGTATATGAAGTGGGTAGTGAGATTTCATGGAGTACCCAAAAGCATAGTGAGTGACCGAGACCCGTTGTTCACTAGTGGGTTTTGGAAGAGCTTACAAGAGGCTCTAGGGTCAGGATTACATCTCAGTACCGCATATCATCCTCAGACCGACGGTCAGACGGAGAGGGTGAATCGTATATTGGAAGATCTCTTGAGAGCGTGTATATTGGATTTTGGTGGATCATGGGATGACCATTTGCATCTAGTAGAGTTTGCATATAATAATAGCTACCAATCCAGTATCGGTATGGCTCCATATGAAGCTTTGTACGGAAGACCGTGCAACTCACCATCATGTTGGATAGAGACTGGCGATAAGTTTGTGCTTGGACCAGATGTGGTGAGAGAAACTTCCGATAAGATCAAGATCATTCAGCAACGAATGAAAGCTGCCCAAGATAGGCAGAAGAGTTATGCTGATAAGAGGAGAAGAGACTTGAAATTCTCCGTTGGTGACTTGGTGTTTGTCAAGATCTCTCCGTTGAAGAGCGTGATACGATTTGGCAGGAGAGGCAAGTTGGCACCAAGATTTGTTGGCCCATTCCCTGTTCTTGAACTAGTCGGGAATTTGGCGTATAGAGTTGGCTTACCAGAGAAAATGGCGGGAGTTCACGATGTATTTCATGTTTCCCAACTAAGGAAGTTCGTTCACGACTCAGATATGACTATTTCACCTGATCAGTTAGAGGACCTCGAAGTAGAACCCGAGGCGGTTGGGAACCGCAAGCCGATTCGTATTGTGGGGCACGATACGAAGCAACTTCGAAGGAAGTCGGTGAAGCTAGTCAAGGTTCAGTGGGGCGAGGACGAGAATGATTGTACTTGGGAGACAGAGGAGAGCGTTAGGAAGGCATATCCAGAACTCTTTGCCTGGTAAGATTTACTTTGCGATTTAGTTATTCCGCATGCTAGGATAGACTTATTTCACTTGTTTTGCATGTTTGATGGTTGTTTTATGGTTGATAGGCATGCGGGACCTTTGTGTATGTTTTGATTAGGGAATTTCGGGGGCGAAATTTCTTAAGGGGGGGAGAGTGTAACGACCCGTATTCTACACATCATAGGATTGTAGAATATTTATTTCTTTCCCATATGAAGTCGTATGGTCATGTAACTTTGGGAAACATCTATTAGAGTCATTTCCTATGTTCATGATTTTTGTCGATTTTTAAATGACCATTTTGCCCCTAGTTGGTACTGTTTTGGCCATAACTTTTGATTGAAAAGGAATTTTGACCTGAAACCACTTCCATTTGATTCGTTTGATGGTTTACCTTTCCGTAGAGTGGTTACATTAGCCAAACAGACTTACCGTTTGGGAGATATGGCTGAAACAAGGTTTGGAGGGTGAAAAACTGCTTAATCGGGCCAAATCGGGTGATTAGCGAGTAGGCCCATAACCCATTTCGGGATTAGGGTTATGGGAGGGCTGAAATGAGATAGAGGATCATTCCATTTCAGTTTTCTAGCCTCCACTTATCACCAAGGATCCCTAAAAATGGCCTCTAATATCTAAATCACCTCCAAATCATCTTTTGGTCAAGGATTTGGCTTAGCAACCCCTAATCAAGGAAGATCTTCACCAAAGCAACATAGGAGCTGCTGTTTGGCATTGAAATTCACATCAAATCAGAGAATTATTTCAGATCTTAGTTTATTTGTGGCTAAGGTGAGTGATTTGCATAGTTTTACACTAATTATGGCTAATTAGGGGTGATTAGTGTTAATTAGCGAATTTAAACATGATAAAATTCTGGAAAAATGTTTATAAAATTCGGAATGATGTTTTAGACCTCTGATATGAATTTGGGTTAATTTGGTTAAGTTTTGTTAATCCTATCATTAGTTTCACCTAAATATGCTTAGGGGGAAATATAGGGTTTTGGGTATGTTTGATCCATTTTAACCTATTATGTTGATGTTTTGATGTTTGGGGTTGGTTATGTATGTTGCTATGACTGTATGAAATGCTTTGTGATTGGTTAGAATAGTTGGAATGGTCGAAAACGCCGTCGAGAGGCGTAAATAACTCGCTGGAACAGCTGTAGGAAGTATGCAGGGATCCGGATCGGATCGCATGCCATGTCCACGATCCGCACTCGCGTTTCGCACCCCGATCCGAACCAGATGATCACGATCCGACATGAGGAGTTGTTATGCGATCCGCCTCGTCCTTCCACGAACCGACCAGCCTCACGAACTGATGGGAAGTCACGACCCGATCCATGTAGCACGATCCGACCCGTTGGAACGCGATCCGCAGGGAGTTCACGATCCGATCAGAAGAGGAGACCCGATCCGATGGAGACTGGATTCACGAGACAATGGAGGAGGGTGATCCAATCACCTGGAGGATCACGACTCGATCCGATGTAGGAGGCACGACCCGATCCGAATGCCTAAGGCCGATCCGATCCGATGAAGAATGTGAAGGCTGATCCGATCCGATTCGATGGTGATGACCAATAACCCGAGATGCAAAGGTAGTCCAAACGGGAGTTAGAGCTCAGGATCCCGGAACCAGTTGGGAACCAATGAGTTCACTTCATGGTTGGACTTTGCTGCGGGACGTGTGCTAAGGAGTTGTCGACGTTCATAACTTCGATTCACCACTAAGAAAGAATAATGGGCTACTTATCAGTGCAGTAGGGTCATTATGACCCGAGGGGCAAGGTGATGGTAGCAAGACTACATTATCAGTGCAGTAGGGTCATTATGACCTGAGGGGCAAGGTGATGCGTAGTAAGACTATGAGCCAGCGCAGATGGGGTGAATAACTCCATGGGGCAAAGTGGACATAGTAAGGATTGGTAAGGCTATGAGCCAGTGCAGTGGGGTTCTTGTGACTCCATGGGGCAAAGTGGACATAGCAAATGAAAGTGGCTACGTTATCAGTGCAGTGAAGCCATTTATGACTTCATGGGGGCAAAGTGATCGTAGCAAGGTAGGTTGGGTGATCGAAGTGGTGAATATCGTACGCTTTATGCACTGAGTGAGAGATGTGAGGATGGATGCTATGTTTGATTGTTTGCCATCCCTATGACATGCACACCTCCCCCACCTCCGTATCTTTATATTGATTGATATGATACCTTAGAGTGTTGTACAGTATGTAGTGCTAACTCTTTGGTTGCAGGTCCAGGTTCAGGTATGTTTTAGTCTACCTGTTATTGTTCACTTTAGATGCTTATCGCTCATACCAGGCTTTATGTCTGATCCAGAGTTTTATGTCTCCTCTTATTACTCTGGGTGCTCACACGAGCAGACTAGAGACAGGTTAGCTGGTGATGCGCGAGTAGCTGATTCGAAGGCGGGCAGGAGGCTTCCACGTATGATATATATATACACATTCTCCCTATGTCGTTGGTGGTCACTACTTAGGCATTAGTAGTGTACCTTCTTTATCTTGCTTTTTCTTTAGAGACAGTATTTTAAAAGTTGTAATAAGCTGTATTTTGGATTTCCGCTGCTATGATGTTTAGTTCTGATTTTCAGCTTATGCACGTCTCTCCTGTTTTATGTCAAGTATGTTATTATTATATTTTGTTCTATGCGCTGTGAGACATTCTACAGGTTCTTTGCATGTTCATTTCCTTCTTCCCTTTCCTTCTCACGACCCGTTCCGTGCTAACTGGACATGTGTATAGCGCACCTTTGGGGTAAATGTCGGTTGGTGCGGGGCGGGCCGTCACACACAAAGTAAGTAAAACACCTTTATCTACGAAAGAGGAAATGTCTTCGGGTGAACTTTCATGGTCATATAAACAAATAAACTTCCATTTGCGAAATTAATTGACCAAAGACGTCATTATTCGAGCCCCAGAAATGCATGCAACAGAAAGAGAATTAAAACGAATACAATTCACGTCCATACGCACTATTGTCAACTAAAAAGAATACAATAAGTTATTCTCTCTCCCCAATACTCATTTCCTCCATGTTACATATTAACACCACATGATGAGTTCTAAGTTTTTTTAATATCATTTACCGTCATTCCCCAAGAAGTTGAAAGATAACTGTGGGTATTTCATATAAATATGCTTGAGCCCTTTCAAGAAGCGTTCCCTGCCAGATTTATAAGGATGCTTTGTAAGAAATTCCCTCCTCATCCTAGAGAGAGACCGTAGGTCATCCTTGAAAAACGCGGTAATCAACGGAAACGGAATTTTCACCACTGTAAGAACAAATCAACAAGGATCAACTTCTACAAGCAAAGAAGAAATTCAGAAACTGAGATTTATACCCAAGGGATGGGGAAACTGTATGCATCACCTGTTCTTCTTCACCAAGCTCCGGAAGATTGACTCCCTCCGTAAACCAACCATCTCCACATGAGTCACCTACATTACCACCTCCTATATGCAAAATCAGATTTTCATCATCTCCAGACATTGAGTAGTCGGGCAGCTTTTCGACAAACAAAAGATCCTCAACCATCACCTTTTTCCCTTTGGAAACCTCAGTGTCTCGATCTGGAAGTAATAGCACCCAACAAGATTCTTTCCCGAAGGGATGACGGAAGGGAAGGAAATTCCATGCCCGGGAACTTGCCACGGTTACCATGATGAACTAAAAAGAGAGCCTTTTCATAACATTCAAACACCATGTTTGGAAGATAAACCTTCAAAAACAAGGAAGTTCGGTCCTGAGTCTCGTAAATTATATGCTTAGCATCAGAAAGAATTGCTTCCCTTGTTTTCAATCTCCCTGCATGCTTCATAAACATATACGACTGCTCACACTTGAGGGTCGAGGCTTCACTGCCTAAGGAACCGTTGCCAGACCTTTCCCTCTCAAGAGCCACTCTCAGTTGGCTACAAGCCTCTTCATTGCTACAATTCGCAAAGGTTAGATCATGGAGCTTAGACTTTAACATGGTTTTCTATTCTTGAAGTTCTTTCTTCTCCCGGGATAAGGAGGTAGCTATCGCCCTGGCAACATACCAATTCCTAGATATCTGAAAAGAAAAGAGGAACAATATAATGTTAGTCCTCACATCAAGAAGGCGGATAAAAAGTCTCAGGAAAATAAGAGTACAAACCAAAAGTTGTTGTTTAACAAGATTAAGGAAAAATCATACCATTCTTCGGAGGAGAACTCCAGAACACCGGAGAAATAAACAGAGGGTAAGATGGTTCTGATAATCTTATCAAAGCCCAAGGCCCGTAAAGGAGAACTCATGGGGTCACACAACCGATAATGAGAAAAGAGCAGCTCATGCTCACTTAAATTCGAATCTCCTTGAGAATCAGATCTTAGAAAACCAACAACAAAGTCACCTCCCACAGTCTCCCCTGAGGAAGGGCACACGTTAGGGAAACTTTCAGGAGAGGTTGTAACACCCCGAATGTTTGAATAATCGAATTAACTAAATTCAAGAATAATTAATCTCAAATGTGAGAATTAAGGGAAATGGGTTGCGCAATTGTGTTCATCTCGGAATTCTAGTTGAGATAGAGTCCGAGTTTGCATAAAACGGATACCGGATGAAGGAGATATGGACGAACGAAGTTAGGCGGATAAATTAGGAAATATAATAATTGCATTGGCGCATTTGGGAAGTGCACCAATACAAATGTTGCACTGGCGCACCTGCCAAGTGCGCCCAGGCCGAGTAGGAAGCCTGCATAGCTTTCTAGTGTGATATGATCCATATTATGACTCGTTGCTGAGTCCTTTCTGACTCCTTGCTGAGTCATTAGGACTGAGGTGTCACCCTATCTCGACTGAATGGTTTTGATTAACCCTAAGATCATCCGACGGCTATAATTAAATTAAAATTCTATATAAACATGGGTGGACTCAAACCCTAAATCAAAATAAAAATTGGAACTATGGCCATCATGCTGTCATCTTGTAACCTAGAGTAGCCGCCACCAATTAGAGAGGAAGAAAAGCTAATCAACTCAATTCTATTCAACTCTAATCTAAACAATAACGAATCTACTACAAAGGCGAGCTAAATCAATTTCAGAACTCAGATTTCAGAATGCAAGACCTTCTTTTGTGAGTTCAATTTCTTTATTAAGATAACTAACGATTTAATTGGGTTAAGTTATGATTTGGATTATATGGTTATGTTGTGAATCATTGACCGTTATGTTATTATCTATGTTGTAAATCTTTGATGTTATTATCTATGTTGTAAAGCTGTGATGTTATCATTTATGTTGTAAATCTATGTTAATTGTTGGCTTATGTACAATCAATTCATAATGATGTTTCATATGCTAGTTTGGTTATGTTGTTAGAACTGATTCATATGTTAAATCATATGTATTTATGCAAGTTTAGATGTTAATTTAGATATGAATCATATGCAAGTTAGTGAGGATCATATACAACCTTACATGTTTCATGACATCTATTTTGTGTGTAAATTGGATCTAAAGTTAGGCCATGACATGTGTGAGTTAGATGCAATTTTACATCATAGTCTATGTTGTATAAATCACACATGCAAGTATATATATGTTGGAGTATGAATCATGTAATGTAAAGTTTATAACTATTGCCTATGCAAGTTTACACCTTATGATTAGATCTATGACATCCATAGTTTATGCAAGTTTGTAACTTTGGCCTATGCAAGTTTTTGGAAGAAAAACCTTATTCACACATGCAAGTTCACCCCTTATGTTTAGATCTAGTTTTTATTCAATGCATGTTGTGATGTTTTCTCTTTACTCCATAAGTTAGACTATTCGAGTCCAACGTATATTTTACATTAAACGAACGAACGTACAACGTGGGGCAATGGGATAACATTAAGAGATTTAATATTGAGAATTGGTATAAATGCCTTAAATGTGATGTTAATTGGTATAATTTTATATACCATAAATAGATGGATATAATTGAGTCAATTATGGACATAGTTAAATTTGTAATTGATTAGCAATTTGAATATGGAAATTAATTCAAATTGGGGATAATTAATTATGTGTAATTAATCGCCTAAGACACGAGGTTAGACTCTTTTGTGGTGTAAGACTGCCCGGACTCGCCCGGAAAATCCAGCTGCCACAAATGCCAGTCTACTGTGGGAGGTCTTAGGCATAAATTAAATGCGTGACAGTTGTAAAGACACGAGGTTAGGCTCGTTTGTGGTGTAAGACTGCCCAGACCTGCCTTGCAAATCCAGCTGCCACAAATGCCAGTCTAATGTGGGAGGTCTTTACAAGGTTATGGTCTTAATGAATTAAGAAACACTTAACCAGATAAACATGTAGTGGGACATGAGGGGGTTAAGTGGGTGCCTTGGGTGGCATGTGGAATTAAGTGGGTGCCTTGGGTGACATTTGAAATACGATTAGATGCACTTAACCAAGATTGAAACAGGCAAAAAGACATGACTAAGAATGGGGTTAAGTGGGGAAAAACCTTAGAGGGGACCAAGCATAGGTGGAAAGGTTGTGTCATGCATGGGGGCCCTTTTCAAACCAGTAACCCATTAAGTATCTTTGTGGGCTCGACCTAAGTCGAGGACGGGACACGCGTACTGGGTTTGATTGTAAGAGGTCAAAAACGGGTCAGCAGTGGCAACGCAAGTCCAATGGGTTCATATGCGTGTGTGGGCCCGGGCTGGTAGGTAAGACGTTGTTGCATCGTGTAGATATAAGCCGTGCATTTTTGGTTGTATCGGGTTGCCACTTTGGGGAGTGATACACCCTACTGTGGGGCCAGCACAGGTATCTAGAGTTAGGGAGCCGATCGAATGGGGGTAGTGGGTGCACCCAGTGGAGATAGGGACAGACGACACCTATGAAGGTAGCTAGGGGTACACTAAACTACCATTATCATTATTAAGTTTTGTAGGCAGGATCAACCTTTAGGGTGACTAGTAGTGGTGCAGTGTAGTAATTATCTTATAGTGATTAGGGGCGCGCCTTTAACGTTATCTTTGTTCGTCTTATTTCCTTGTTTGTTCCGTCATACCCAATTGTTCACGGTCATTTCCTTATTTTCCCAGCTTATGCCTTATCCTAGTTATTTTGATAATTATATTGTTAAAGTTATCGCACTCGCCAGACTTTATGTCTGACCCCCTTTTCTTTCCACCTCTTTTCTTCCTTCCCCCTCCCCCCTCAGGTTTGCAAGGAGGGAATACTACAGCTTAGTGCCGATTTCTTCCAGTTGCTTGAAGAGAGTAGATGTATCGCTTGGGACTCTCTCATCTTTATGGCTTTGCTTATGCTTAGTGGGGATTTATGCATTTATGTTATTTAAGTATTCGCTTCTTTATGTACTTTGAAGTTTTTGGAAAAGGCTACTGATCCTGTTGTAATGGTTCTAGAAACTACTTATGAAAACTCCTTTTGAGTTATGATGAAATAAAATAAGTTTTATCTTCCGCTGTGTTGTTTTGTTTATTTATTCTTGTAATTTATCTGTTCTATACAACAATAACGCTTCATGGACATTGATGCATTCCCTTTGTGAGTGACATTAATGGACGTGGGGTGTTACACGTGGTATCAGAGCTATGGTTACAAGAACAGATAAAAAGTTTTGGAAAGTGTTTTCAAAAGTATTATTTTCCTAGAAAGTATTTTCAAAAACTTGTTTTATAGAAGCTATTTCCAAGGAAAGTTTAATTTAAAGAGCATAATTCCCGCAAGCCTTACATCTTTCTTTCGCTTCCCTTGTTTTAAAACTCTTCCTTTATCTTTTCAGCATGTCTGGAGCATCTGAGATACTAGAGTGTGTTCATGTACCCGGTTGGTTTCGTCAATATTTCGAGGCTAGGGCCGCTGCCGCGGGACCAGCTAACGTTCCTCCTCGTCCTCCCCCAGCTCCATTCATTCCTCCGCGTGGAGATACATTCTCCAAGATATGTAAAGACTTTCTTTCGATGGGTGGAAAATCTTTTAGTTGGTCTAAAACGTTCATTTAAGCTAGAAATTGGTTGAAAGAAGTGAAGGATATGTTTGGCATTTTCGATTTGGACGATTGTAAGAAGATCCAATTGGCTGCTTGGTTGATGAAGGACGAAGCTTCGTTTTGGTGGGAGGTCACTAATGGAGAGCGTCGAGTTGATACATGGCTGGATTTCCGGCGTAGGTTTGAGGAAAAGTTTCTCTCACGGGCTGAAGAGAATTTATATATTGAAAAAATTTTGACATTGAAGAAAGGGGAACTGTCAATAAAAGAATACGTCAATAAGTTCAATCAGTTGGCGAGATTTGGCTTGGACTTGGTGAATACACCCGAAAAGAAGGCCCTGAGATTTGTTAAGGGTTTGAACGAGCCACTACATGGGTTAGCTATGACCCACATCCCCATGGGGACCACCTTTGAGAGGCTAGTTGATATGGCGCTTATGCATGAAGAGCAGAAAGGCGCCAATGCTAATACGGCACCCGAGAAGAAAGGGGATCAAAAGAAACCATAGCAACAACAACAAAACAAGAAAGACGGGAAGAACAATAATGGCAAAGGAAAGAAGAAGTGCTTTAATTGTGGGACACCAGGCCATCCGATAAAGACTGTAGGAAAAAGAAGAAGACTGGCTGTTTCCACTGTGGAGAGGCAGGTCATCTAGTTAAGGACTGCCCAAGGAAACAGGGACAAGGGCAAAGAACTTCCGGATGGAAGCTTCAGGCTCTCGTGGCACCAAGGCAGGCAAGGGAGCAGGTCAAGGCTCTCGCGGTCCCACCGCTGCAAGAACAAGGTAGAAATATTTCCGTTGAGAGTTTAGTTTTTCTGTTTGATCATCATGTCCGTACTTTATTCGATTCTGGCACATCACATTCGTTTATCTCTACATCATTAGTTGAAACACTGCACTTAGATACTAGTCTTATTGTGGATCTCATTGTAGTCTCAAATCCTATTGGTGGGTCGGCTCATTTATCCATGGTTTGTAGGGATTTGAGATTGTCTATCTTAGGCATTGGTTTTGAATGTAATGCTTTTGTGCTTGGTTTCATGGGCTATGCGTTGATTCTAGGGATGGATTGGCTAGCCAGATATGGTGCCATCCTAGATTGTGAACGAAGGGTAGTAAAATTGTTGACTCGTAGTGCAAAGACCCTTGATATTTCTTGTGACCCTAGAGGATCGGTGATGCTTAGTTATCTTAAGTCACTTGACACATCCAATGATGATTTACATTCTGTTCGTATAGTCTGTGAATATGTTGATGTCTTCGATGAGGTGAGGGGTCTACCCCCAAAACGTGAGATAGACTTTCGTACTTATCTTGTAGACAATGCAAAACCAATATCTCTGCCAGTACGCCACATGGCTCCTCGTGAGAGGAGGGAACTCAACAAGCAAGTAGGGGAGTTGCTTGAGAAAGGGTTCATAAGACATAGTATATCGGAGTGGGATGCTCCAGTAGTATTTGCCACGAAGGAGGATGGGTCCCTTAGAATTTGTGTGGACTATAAAGAACTTAATAAACTTAATTAGAAGAATAGGAACCCACTGCCGAGGATTGACGATCTCTTCGATCAGTTAGTTGGCGCCTCAGTGTTTTCGCAGTTGGACTTAGCCACTGGTTTCCATCAGTTGAGAGTGGCTGAGGATAGCATAGACAAGACTGCCTTTAGGACTCCGGACGGTTTCTATGAATGGCTTGTGATGCCCTTCAGTTTGACAAATGCCCCCGCATACTTTGTTGACTTAATGAGTAGGGTGTTTAGAGAGTACCTTAATAAATTCGTGGTGGTCTTTGTGGATGACATCTTGGTCTTTTTGAAGAGCGAGGAAGAGCATGCCCTACATCTTAGGGAAGTGTTGGAGACCCTTCGAGCGCATAATCTTAAAGCTAAATTTTCTAAATGTCACTTTTGGAGGAAGGAAGTGTGATTCTTAGGGCACGTGGTTTCCAAAGAAGGGAAAGCTGTGGATCCCGCGAAGGTGGTGGCCATCCAAGATTGGAAGGTCCCTAAAAATGCTACAGAGGTGAGAAGTTTCTTGAGGTTGGCTGGCTACTATATGAAGCTTATCAAGGACTTCGCAAAAATATCAGCCCCATTAACGCGTTTGACGAAGAAGAACCTAGTTTTTACGTGGGACGTAGATTGTGATGATGCGTTCTAACGTTTAAAGAGAGCTTTGACCATAGCCCCAGTCTTAGTGTTGCCAGATGGGAGTAAGCCATTTACCGTTTATGCCGATGCTTGTGGGACAGGACTAGGCGCAGTCTTAATGCAAGAGGGAAGGGTAATAGCTTATAGAGGAAGGCAGTTGAGAGTACATGAGAGAAATTACCCTACGCATGACCTAGAGTTGGACGCTATTGTTTTTGCGCTTAAGTCTTGGCGCCATTATCTACTTGGCGAGAAATTCGAATTGTTCACTGATCACAAATCGCTAAAATACTTGTTCTCTCAAAATGACTAAAACTTAAGGCAACAAAGGTGGATGGAATTCTTAGCGTCCTACGATTTCGAGATAGCATATACCCCTGGCAAGGGTAACGTGGTGGCAGACGCCTTACGTAGGAAAAGGTTGTTCACTAACCACAAATCGCTAAAATACTTGTTCTCTCAAAACAACTTAAACTTAAGGCAACAAAGGTGGATGGAATTCTTAGCATCCTACGATTTCGAGATAGCATATACCCCTGGCAAGGGTAACGTGGTGGCAGACGCCTTAAGTAGGAAAGGTTGTCCTTGAGTCCATTGTTTGTAGAGCGACGAAGCTTAGAGTTCATCTCTATGTTTGACTTTAGACCTTCCATTGACTTTGTACCTGGTTTGCTAGCATCCTTAGAGGTCAGACCTACGCTTTTGGGATGGATTGGTGAGGCACAGCGAGATGACCCACAGTTGGTTGAGTTGGTAGAGAAGCTCATAAGGGGGGAGTTATCGAGCTATCTCAATAGGTATACCCAAGATGATAAGGGTTGGTTACGTAGGGACGGTAGACTTTGTGTACCACGAGACGAGAACTTAAGGAAGACCATTCTTGATGATGCACATCGTTCGAAGATGACCATTCATCCCGGCGGGGACAAGATGTACATGGACATGAGATGAGTTTACTTTTGGACCGGTATGAAGAAGGATGTGGCTGAGTTCGTCGCTAGATGCTTGGTGTGCCAACAAGTAAAAGCAGAGCAAAAGAAGCCCGGTGGGTTGCTTCACCCATTGGAGATTCCACAATGGAAGTGGGAGAGTGTCTCGATGGACTTTGTCGATGGGTTACCGAGATCGAGGAAGGGTAATACGGGGATTTGAGTCATGGTAGACAGACTTACTAAGAGCTCCCATTTCATTCCAGTGAAGAGTAAGAGGACTGCTCCATGGTTAGCCTCCGTATACATTCGAGAGATAGTTCGTTTGCACGGTGTTCCTTCTAGCTTAGTGAGCGATCGCGATCCTATCTTTACTAGCGAGTTTTGGAAGATCTTGCAAGAAGCGGTAGGGACACAGTTATGTTTGAGCACCGCATATCATCCTCAGACGGACGGCCAGACAGAGAGGGTGAATCGTATTCTAGAGGACATTTTGAGGCTATGTGTTTTAGACTTCGGAGGTACATGGGAGGAGCATCTTCCTTTGGTGGAGTTCACATATAATAATAGCTTTCAGTCTAGCATTGGCATGGCACCTTTCGAGGCTCTTTATGGGAGGCCTTGTCGTTCACCTACATGTTGGTGGGAATCTACGGATAAGATCTTACTTGGGCCCGATATGATTAGAGAGACTTCGGAAAAGATCGATTTGATTCGAAGGAGGATGAATACGGCGCAAGATAGGCAGAAATCTTATGCAGACAAGAGGAGGACAGACCTTGAGTTGATATTGGGGACATGGTCTTTATCAAGGTGTCTCCATTACGGAATGTTGTTCGCTTTGGGTCAATTGGGAAGTTAGCACCAAGGTTCGTAGGGCTGTTTCCTATTAAGGAGAGGATTGGACAGATAGCGTATAGAGTGGAGTTGCCCGAGAGACTCAATGGTGTACACGACGTATTCCATGTATCACATTTGAGGAAGTGCTTGCATGAGACCGCGGAAGTGGTAGAGCCGAGCTTGCTTAGAGACGTGGAAATAAAGCGTGACGCGACGATTCGACGAGCTCCTACATGCATTCTTGGGTCGGAGATTAAGAAGTTGAGGAATCGAGAGGTCAAGCTAGTCAAAGTGCAATGGGGAAATGATGAGGGCAACGCTACTTGGGAGGCGGAAAAGAAGATGTGTTCATTGTACCCTTTTCTTTTCGAGGGTATGTCTTTTAATTTCTCCTTTATCACTTAGGTTATACTTGTTTTATCCTTAGTATGTCCTCTCGCTAGTATCTTTGACCTTTAGATAGGGTAGTCCTATGGTTGAAACATGTGTTTGAGACATGTTATGTATGATGAATGCTTGTGGATGCAAGTGTTTGCTAGTGGTTGCTCGTGGATGCATATACACACACTTTAGGCACTAGATCGGCTCAGTCACTTTCATATTGCATATTGCATAAAAATGGATGTATTTAGTAAAATGAATGCACATTGAATGTGTGTATCATATGGATGCTGCATTTAAATGGATGGTTGTGCACACATGTAGTAATGATATGTATAAGGTTCTTTGCATACATGATGGATACATGGCACTATTATTATTTGCATTAAGGAGGTCGACTGAATCAGTGGACCGCCTGATTTAGCATTAGTATACGGACATATACACACACTATGTATATGTACATGAAAAGCATTAGAAATCTTTTAAGGACCATGGTTGCTAGTGGTTGATGGTTGAGTAGATGGATGATTGGATGGTAGGATACGTTCTTCTTGACTTAGAGATTTCGAGGACGAAATCCTTTAAGTAGGGGAGAATTTAACACCCCGAATTTTTGAATGATCGAATTAACTAAATTCAAGAATAATTAATCTCAGATGTGAGAATTAAGGGAAACGGGTTGCGCCATTATGTTCGTCTCGGAATTTGGGTTGAGATAGAGTCCTAGTTTGCGTAAAACGGATACTGGATGAAGGAGATATGGACGAATGAAGTTAGGCGGATAAACCAGAAAAAAAAATTGCACTGGCGCACTTGGGAAGTGTGCCAGTACAAATGTTGCACTGGCACACCTGCCAAGTGTGCCCAGGCCGAGCAGGAAGCCTGCACAACTTTCTAGTGTGATTTGATCCATATTGTGACTCATTGCTGAGTCCTTTCTAACTCCTTGCTGAGTCATTAGGGCTGAGGTGTCAATCTATCCCGACTGGATGGTTTTGATTAATCTTAAGATCATCCGACGACTATAATTAAATTAAAATTCTATATAAACATGGGTGGACTCAAACCCTAAATCCAAATCAAAATTGGAACAATGGCCGTCATGTTAAATCATATGTATGTATGCATGTTTAGATGTTAATTTAGATATGAATCATATGCAAGTTAGTGAGGATCATATACAACCTTACATGTTTCATGACATCTATTTTATGTGTAAATTGGATCTAAAGTTAGCCCATGACATGTGTGAGTTAGATGCAAGTTTACATCATAGTCTATATTGTATAAATCACACATGCAAGTATATATATGTTGGAGTATGAATCATGTAATGTAAAGTTTGTAATTATTGCCTATGCAAGTTTACACCTTATGATTAGATCTATGACATCCATAGTTTATGCAAGTTTGTAACTTTGGCATATGCAAGTTTTTGGAAGAAAAATCTTATTCACTCATGCAAGTTCACCCCTTATGTTTAGATCTAGTTTTTATTCTATGCATGTTGTGATGTTTTCTATTTATTCCATAAGTTAGACTATTCGAGTCTAACGTATATTTTACGTTAAACGAATGAACGTACAACGTTGGACAAACATTAAGAGATTTAATATTGAGAATTGGCATAAATGCCTTAAATGTGATGTTAATTGGTATAATTTTATATACCATAAATAGATGGACATAATTGAGTCAATTATGGATATAGTTAAATTTGTAATTGATTGGCAATTTGAATAGGGAAATTAATTCAAATTGGGGATAATTAATTATGTGTAATTAATTGCCTAAGACACGAGGTTAGACTCTTTTGTGGTGTAAGACTGCCCGGACCCGCTCGGCAAATCCAGCTGCCACAAATGCCAGTCTAATGTGGGAGGTCTTAGGCATAAATTAAATGTGTGACAGTTGTAAAGACACGAGGTTTGGCTCGTTTGTGGTGTAAGACTGCCCGGACTGGCCCGGCAAATCCAGCTGCCAAAAATGCCAGTCTAATGTGGGAGGTCATTACAAGGTTATGGTCTTAATGAATTAAGAAACACTTAACCAGATAAACATGTTGTGGGACATGAAGGGGTTAAGTGGGTGCCTTGGGTGGCATGTGGAATTAAGTGGGTGCCTTGGGTGGCATTTGAAATACGATTAGATGCACTTAACCAAGATTGAAATATGTAAAAAGACATGATTAAGAACGAGGTTAAGTGGGGAAAAACCTTAGAGGGGACCAAGCGTAGGTGGAAAGCTTGTGTCATGCATGGGGGCCCTCTTCAAACCAGTAACCCATAAAGTATCTTTGTGGGATCGACCCAAGTCGAGGACGGGACATGCGTACTGGGTTTGATTGTAAGAGGTCAAAAACGGGTCAGCGGTGGCAACGCAAGTCCAACGGGTTCATATGCGTGTGTGGGCCCGGGCTGGTAGGTAAGACGTTGTTGCATCGTGTAGATATAAGCCGTGCATTTTTGGTTGTAACAGGTAGCGACTTTGTGGAGTGATACACCCCACTATGGGGCCAACACAGGTATCTACGAGTTAGGGAGCCGATCGAATGGGGGTAGTGGGTGCACCTAGTGGAGATAGGGGCAGACGACACCTATAAAGGTAGTTAGAGGTACACTAAACTACCATTATCATTATTAAGTTTTGTAGGCGGGATCAACCTTTAGGGTGACTTATAGTGGTGCAGTGTAGTAATTATCTTATAGTGATTAGGGGCGCCTTTAACGTTATCTTTGTTCGTCTTATTTCCTTGTTTGTTCCGTCATACCCAATTGTTCACGGTCATTTCCTTATTTTCCCAGCTTATGCCATATCCTAGTTATTTTGATAATTATATTGTTAAAGTTATTGCACTCGCCCGACTTTATGTCTGACCCCCTTTTATTTCCACCACTTTTCTTCCTTCCCCCCTCCCCCCCCCCCCCCACTCAGGTTTGCAAGGAGGGAATACTACAGCTTAGTGCCGATTTCTTCCAGTTGCTTGAAGAGAGTAGATGTATCGCTTGGGACTCTGTCATCTTTTTGGCTTTGCTTATGCTCAGTAGGGATTTATGCATTTATTTTATTTAAGTATTTGCTTCTTTATGTACTTTGAAGTTTTTGGAAAAGACTACTGATCCTGTTGTAATGGTTTTGGAAACAACTTATGTAAATTCGTTTTGAGTTATGATGAAATAAAATAAGTTTTATCTTCCGCTGTGCTGTTTTATTTATTTATTATTGTAATTTATCTTTTCTATTCAACAATAACGCTTCATGGACATTGATGCATTCCTTTTGTGAGTGACATTAATGGACGTGGGGTGTTACAGAAGTTGCAAGAGGGATACACGGTAGCCGATGACATGGCAGCTCAACAATTTCATCTCCAGAAGGATGGGAAACAAAATATGCCCTCTTATGACCCCATGTAGGATCACTGTCGACGGCCGAAGCAGACCTCTTTTTAGACAAAAATTCAAGAGGGGAAGAGACCATGGAAGATTTGTAACACCCCGTATTTTCTATGAATATTAAATTTGGCAAAATGAAGAATACTTAATTTTTAGAAGAAGAATTAAGTAAAATAGACTATACCATTGCGTTTATCTTAAAATTCTGGTCAAGATGGGCCTAAAGTTTGCGTTAAACAGATAGTGTATGAGAAAGTTATGGACCTTGGAAGTTTGTATACATATAAGGGAAATGCATGTATGTATGTATATATATATATAAATTAGTAAAATAAAATCAACCTAAAATTCAAGAAAAATATCAAAACAGCGGAAGCGGGGAGGGAAAAACGCCAAACAAGCCTATTTTTCGGGTCGACCCGGGGTCAACTCAGGGTGTTTGGAGTTGGTTCCATCGGCCTAGAATGGCCTGTGACGAATTCTTGTGTTTAAGGGCATATGTGGATTCTATGATTGGCCTGATGACGCATTTTCTTGGACTAGATGGTTTGGATGGATCCTATGTTGATCTAAAGGCTCTAATTAATCCTACACATCTATAAATACATATATAAACTTAGCCCCAACCTCTTAACCATATTCTATGATGCCACCATGTTGTCCATCTCTAAACTAGCCTAGCCTCCTTCTTCTTCTCCAAACTAGAAATCAAATTGAAGAGCTTCAAATTAAAGTAAAGGTTTTCTGCTCCAATCTACAAAGAGATATTAGAATCAATACAACATCAAATAATTCTCTTTTTCTAATCCTATCGCTGTAAGTTCAGTTTTTATTTAGATTTGAACACATAATAGGAATCATGACTGTAATGAATCGAATCCAGAACTATGCCTAATTGTAATGATAACCAATTCTGATTCATTCTTATTCTTTTGTCAAATCTGAGATTACCTATGCCTGTGAGACTATTACTAGTGATATAATTGAATCTATCTTGTTGTACATCAAATTGGTGATTCTTTTATGTTCAGCTCTATCGAATCTTTGTGTATATGATGTAACTTGCTCAGTTTGCTCATTTTTATTGTTAATGTACAACAAATACATTGGAACCATGATTCCTGTGTTTGGTACAACTTTACATGCTTATTCTCTTATGTCAATTCTTGCATTCCTTCTCTATTCCCCTTTTCGTTTTATTTTGTGAATACTAGGTTGAAACCTAGTTTGAACATTGTTGTACGTACGATTGAAACAAGGGGAATTGGGAATAACTTAATTGAGTAATTTTGGGAATAACAAGTATACGTGACATAACTTGAATTGACTACACTTGTGGATAATTTACATATAAACTTGGGCATGAATGGTAAACAAGTAAATTGGTTAAAAGATGAACATGCCTAACCCGAGGTAAGATTGAGTTGCGGTGTAAGACTGCTCGGAATTGCCCGGCACATCCAGCAACTGCAACAACAGGTCTAATGTGAGAGGTTAGCGCATCAAGCCCAAAACCTGAGGTTAGAATGAGTTTGCGGTAGAAGACGGCATGGAACCGCTCGGCACATCCAGCAACAGCAAACAACAGTTCTAACGTGAGACGTTGGTGCATTAATAAATCAATTAATGCTAATGAACAGACATGCTAAGAATGGTAGGATTAAGTTAACGTAGGCAACACTTAACCAGTACAACATGTTAACTAAACGAATGGGTGAGGTTAGGTTAAATTGAAAACACTTAACCGCTATAACATGTTGGTTAGGAAACCCTAGTAACGGGGACCCATTTCAGCAGTAACCCACATAGATGTATCACGGTACCCTGAATTAGGCAGGGTGGGGAATGATTACTGTGTTGATTATAAGCGGTCAAAATAGCGGCAGGTGGTGCGTCAGTGTAGGTTTCGACGGAGTATGGGCATGCACATACTCTAGAGTGGAAAAATCAGGAACTGGGCCTCAGTAGTTATACACTGTGCACCTTGAATTGTGTCGGGTTTCCATCATAGGGATTGATACACCCCATGGTGGGACTATCATAGGTATCTACAAAAAGCGGGGCCGAGTGACACAAGTAATAAATATATGCGAGTAGAAGTCGATCGATAAAGGGATCATTTTATTATGAACACATGAGGCTGGTTAAAACAATTGTTAGTAGGTGCAGAGAAATGGAAATGAGTGCGATAACATATTCAGTTTATCTTGCCTTATCTTGTCTTATGTTATCTTGTTACTATGGTGTTGTCTTATATTCAGTTTATTCGTCTCATGATCTTTTTTCTTGTTTACATGCTGAAAATCACTGAGCTTACCAAGCTTATGTCTGACACGTTTTCTTTCGTCCCCCCCCCAAAAGGTCCGCAGGGAGGGAATACTTCAGCTTAGTTCATACCTTTTCCAGTTTGGAGAGAGTAGATGTATTGCTTGGATTCTCTTTTCTTGTGCTATGGCTGTGGTTAAACTTTTATTGGGATTTATGTCGTTTACTACTATTTTATGCTTCTTTATGTATTTGGAGTTTTTAATCAAGACAGAGGTTTTATTGTAATGACTTGGAAGTTGGGTTTTGAGACAATGGTTGTAATGTTTTGACTAAACCACGCTGCTTATGAAATAATTCCAGTTTTTCCCACTGTTTGTATGTCTGTTTTGTAAATTATCTGTATCTTTTAGTTATAATGCTTCACCGAAGTTAATGCATTCCCTTTGTGAGTGACCTTAACGGAGGTGGGGTGTTTCACTTGGTATCAGAGCTGTTGGTTACCAGATTAGATAAAAGTTTTTGAAAACTATTTTTCAAGAAGAAGTTTTAAAGAAGCATTTTCAAGAAAAGTGTTGTTTTATTTTAAAGGCATGTTCCCCAAAGTCATATGCATTATCTTTCTATCCTTTGTTTTGAATCTTTTCTTTTCATTTTAGCATGTCTGGGGATCTTAATCTTCCAGAGGGAGTCACAATAGTTGGATGGTTCCTTAGGTATTTGGAGGCTATGGCACCTGCCGAAGGCCAAGGAGACGTCCCTCCAGCTGTACCCATCGTTCCTCCTCCTCCACTTGTGAATGATTTCTCGAAGATATGTAGAGACTTTTGAGCTATAGGCGGAAAGAACTTTAATGGGACTGAATCATTCGTGAAAGCAAGAAACTGGCTCAAGGAAACAGAAGATTTGTTTGTTATCTTTGAAGTGGACGATAGGAAGAAGATACAGTTGGCTGTATGGTTACTTAAGGACGAAGCCTCTTTCTGGTTGGAAGTTACTAATGCTGAGAGACCAGTTGAGACTTGGGAGGATTTCAGAATGAGGTTTGAAATGAAGTTCCTCTCGCAAGCTAAACAAAGCCTACAGATGGAAAAGTTCTTAGCACCCAAACAGGGAAGCCTATCGGTTAAGGAATACGTCAACAAGTTCAACCAGCTGGCTAGATTCGGACTGGAGTTGGTAAACACTCCACATAAAAAGTCTCTCCGTTTCGCTAAAGGGTTAAATGAGCCACTGCACGGCCTAACTGTGTCCCATATACCTTTGGGCGCGACCTATGAGAGATTGGTGGACATGGCACTGTTACAGGAGGAAAGCAAGGATGGGAAGAAAGAGGCGAAGATGGAAGAACCTCTAGATAAGAAAGTGGAGGGATCGCAGAACAAGAAGATGGATTCCAAGAAGGGCGAGAAGAATAACAAACTCTGTGACAAGAGGAAGTGCAATTTTTGTGGCATACCTGGACATCTGGTTAAGGACTTCAGGAAGAAGAAGAGGAAGATGGGTGGTTGTTTTCAATGCGGCGAGACAGGACATATGGCTAAGGACTGCCCAAGAAGGCAAGGGCAAGGGTAGAGGATTAGATCAACTTCTGGAGGGCAGATTCACGCTCTCACAGCACCTACGCAAGAAAGAGGTAGAAACATTTCTGTTGAGAGTTTAGTTTATCTTTCTGATCATCCTGTTCGTATTCTTTTTTATTCTGGCGCTTCACACTCTTTTATATCCACTACTTTAGTTGAATCTCTGCACCTAGATACCAGTATATTAGAGGATCTCATGGTTGTTTCAAATCCAATGGGGGGTTCGGCTTATTTATTGATGATTTGTTTGGATTTGGAAATTTCTATACTAAGCGTTTGGTTTAGATGTAATGCTTATGTTTTGGGTTTCACGGGCTATGGGTTGATTCTAGGCATGGAATGGTTATCAAGTAATGGTGCCATCCTTGATTGTGAAAAGAGAGTGGTTAAACTTATAACTCGCCTCGGTAATACTCTCGAAATCTCTTGTAATCCTATGAATTCTGTTATGCTTAGATACCTAGTATCTCTTGATGCATCTGTTGAAAATTTGCAATCTGTTAGAGTAGTCCATGAGTACTCAGATGTCTTTGAAGAAGTGAAGGGTTTACCTCCAAAGCGAGAGATAGATTTCTGCATATACTTATTTGATAATGCAAAACCAGTTGCTTTGCCCATTAGACACATGGATCCAAGGGAAAGGAAGGAGCTCAGCAAGCAAGTTAAATAGTTGCTCGAAAAGGGGTTCATAAGGCGAAGTATTTCTAAATGGGTGCTCCAGTAGTGTTCGCAACCAAAGCGGATGGTTGACTTCGCCTATGCATGGATTATAGTGAGCTAAACAAACTGACCAAGAAGAATAGGCACCCACTTCCAAGAATAGACGACTTGTTCGACCAGCTCGTAGGTGCATCAGTTTTCTCCTAACTAGATCTGGCCACCGGATTTCATCAGCTAAGAGTGGCTGAAGACAACATAGATAAGACCGCGTTCAGGACCCCGGATGGTTTCTTCGAATGGCTTGTCATGCCTTTCGGCTTAACAAACGCACCCGCCTATTACGTAGACTAGACGAGTAGGGTGTTTAGGGAGTTCCTTAATAAGTTTGTAGTGGTCTTCGTGGGCGACATTTTGATTTTCTCAAAAAGTGAGGAATAACATGCTTTGCATTCGAGGGAAGTTATGGATACTCTTCGAGCACATCGGTCGAAAGAAAAATTCTCCAAATGCCATTTTTGGAGAGAAGAAGTAAGGTTTCTTGGACATGTTGTAACACCCCGTATTTGCTAAGAATATTAAAGAATGAATTAAATAATACTTAATTTTTAAATTGAGAAATAAGGGAAACGGGTTATGCCATTGCGTTCATCTCGAAATTCTACTTGGAATAGAGTCCAAGTTTTCGTAAATTGGACATCGAATGAGGAAGTTATGGCACTTAGAGGTTTCAGGAAATTAAATAAAATAAAACAGCCTAGTTCTAAATTCAAAATTCGAATTCAAATCACACACCCGGGCTGGACGGGAAATTTCCCGCCCACATAGGTCGACCAAGGGGTCGACCTGGGGGTCGACCTCCCCCATATTTCTAGATCCGAGGACTGGTTCATTTCTCTGCATTTGGACGCCTGTTCTGACCAGATTCTTTGATTACTATGCTATACAAACACCATTAAGGCTATAGTTTTCTCTACACAACTTCATTACGCTTGTACTCTACCCTAATTCTTATCAAAATAAATCAAAGATGGGGTTATGCTGCTAAAGTTCTTCATAGAATCAAGTTAGAATTCAAGTAGAGATTCATAGGCTAATTCAACGACTTCAACAACTATTTTCTAAGAATCAAATCTAAATTAGAGAATCGATAGTCTACTTCAAGGAAGAGATATTTAGTTTCAAAAATCAGATCCCAGAATTCAAGAACGTTCTGTAATCTGTAATTTCACGTTACTTTCAGAAATAAAAGTTAATTGTGATTCTGACGTTGTAATAAATCTGAATCTTAGATTATGCCTATTTCTATCTGTCTTTCTATATCCATTGGATCTATCTCATTGATGATATTATGTCCATTCTTTGTCTCTTCTTTCCTTCTTCCCTTTTCGTTTTATAGCCAAGCTACTGTGAGCCTGAGCCAAATCTCATAAGAGATGAACGTACGTTGGAAATAAAATTGGGTATAATATATGATTTGAACATGGCCAGCGCTAAAATTGGGCATAATATATAATTTGAACATGGACAACACTAAAATTGGGCATAATATATGATTTGGACATGACTAGCGCTAAAATTGATAAAAGTATTAAATTATGTATAATTGGGCATAACTGATTTGTAACGGATTTGAGGACATAACACATGTTGTATTTGAAACATAAAGTGTATCGAACATATGACTTGAGATTTGAGGCATAAAGTATTGGACATATGACTTGGGATTTGGGGCGTAAATTGAACTTTAAATATGTAAGTTCAAGTTATTTTCAGATTTAAACACCTAATAGTGATTTTGGCATGTAATGAAATGGATCTAAGTCCATGCTTGATGATAAGACAAATCTTTTAGATTAATTCCTATCTTTCTATTGAATCAATGATTTACATGCCTAGGAAGTTATTATTCAATCATGCCTATCTTTGTTGGACATCTGATATATAATCCTTTTTGGTTCATGATGTTATTTATATCAGATCTATATGTCTATGCGGTTATTTCTGTCAGTTTGTTTCATATCTATCTTTGTTATACCCCAACTCTAACAGATCTGTAATCCTCTTAGGTCTAAAATATTATATTTGACATATCTACAAATTTAATGCCTGTTTTATGCCTACTCTCATTTATGTTCCTCTTTCGTCCCCTTTATTTAATGAATCTAGATTAACCTCGAATCTAGACTGAAACTTATTATACGTGCGATTGGAATGCGGGGGTATTGGGGAATAGTCTATTTGGTAATGATGGAACATAATTTTGTAACTTTTGATTTGGGGCATAATTGTCTTTGTTGCAAACTTGGCGTGAATTGAAATATTAAGTCTAGATTTGGTGCAAACTGTAAATTGGAATATTAATCTAGATAGGGCATAACCATTGGTTGAGACGCCAAAGCATAATGTATATTGCGGTATTGGGGCATGACTGTTAGTACGAACTTGGGAAGATTAGGTGTTGCCTATTTTGAGTAATAATTCAAAATTGAATTTTGGGGACTATAACTTGCAATTAGCTTTGTTGGGCATAACTTGAGAAGTGGAATATGGCCAGTTAGGATAATTAGCATATAAATCTAGACTTGGACATTTATGGAAAATATGGCATAATCTGAAATTGACTACAATTGTGAATAGTTTACATATAAACTGTAAATATGTGAATTAGTGAGAAGACGAATGTGCCTAACCCGAGGTTAGATTGAGTTGTGGGGTAAAACTGCCCGGAACCGCCCGGCACATCCAGTAACCACAACAACACCTATCTAATGTGAGAGGTTAGCGCATCATGCCCAAGAAAAACCCGAGGTTAGATTGAGTTGTGGTGTAAAACTGCCCGAAACCGCCCGGCACATCCAGTAACCGCAACAACACATATCTAATGTGAGAGATTGGTGCATTAATAAATCAATTAATGCTAATGAACAAGATGAATAACTAGGGTTAAGTTAATAGGAAACACTTAACCAGTATAGCATGATAAATGGGTAGGGTTAAGTAATAAGAAACACTTAACCAGTATAACTTGATTTGTGGTAAGGTTAAGTTAAAACAAGAGGGCAACACTTAACCAATATAACTTGATTTGTGGTAGGGTTAAATTGACACAAGAAGGCAACACTTAACCAAAGTAACATGACAAGTAGGTGGGTTAAGTTGACACAAGAAGGCAACACTTAACCAAAGTAACATGACAAGTAGGTGGGTTAAGTTAACTTGAATTGATTGATGACACTTAACTAATGCAACATGGTGAACACGTGGGGTTAAGTTAACAAGAAACACTTGACCAATATAACTTGATGAACGAATGGGTTAAGTCGATAGGAAACACTTAACCAATCCAACATGATAAGTGAGGAGAGTCAAGAAATACTTAACCATCATGACATGATGAATGGGTGGGTTAAGTTAACATGTATGGACAAAACTTAACCATTAAATAAACATGCTTGAATGTGTAGGAGGGTTAAGTACATATCGTGTTGGTGGGTAATATCAGTATATATAGGACCACAAACTTAACCATTAAATAAACATGCTTGAATGTGTAGGAGGATTAAGTACATATCGGGTTAGTGGGTAATATTAGTATATATAAGCCCACAAACTTAACCGTTAAATAAACATGCTTGAATCGGTGGGAGAGTTAAGTACGTCTCGTGTAGGTGGGTAATATTTGTATATACAGGCTCACAAAATTAACCAATAGGAAACCCTAGTAACGGTGACCCATTTCAGCAGTAACCCACATAGATGTATCATGGTACCCTGAAACTAGGCAGGGTGGGGCACGATTACTGGGCTGATTATAAGCGGTCAAAACAGCGGCAGGCGGTACGTCAGTGTAGGTTCCGACGGTTTACGGGCGTGCACGTACTCCGAAATGGGAAAAAGAAGGCACTGTGTACCTGTAGTTATACATTGTGCATCTTGAATCGTGTCGGGTTGCTATCATATGAATTGATACACCTTATGGTGGGACCAGCCCAGGGTATCTACACGCAAGAGAGGGCCGATTGACATAGACATAAGGAAAAATTAATACGAGTAAGGAGCTGATCGATAGGGTAGTAAGGGTACATCTAACACATTCATGGCAATTAGGCAGATTGAGGTGGAATCCTCATAATAGATGTACACATGAAGGCTACCACAATTGCGGGGATTGGGATCACGTTATCATATTGTCATTTTATACAGATTACTAGTTGGGACACTAATTAGGTGGTGCAGAGATATAGAAATCAGAATAACAGGGTAGTAGCGAAGCAGAAAAAGAGTAGAAGCGCATTTAGTTTATCTTGCCTTATCATACCTTATGCTTATCCTATGTCATCATGTTATCCCTGTTATCACGGTATTGTCTTATATCCAGTTTATTCATGTCATGATGCTTTTGCCTGTTTATATGCTGAAAGTCACTAGACTTACCAGACTTATGTCTAACCTAGTTTTGTTTTTGCCTCTTTTCTTCCGTCCCCCCCCCCCCCGGTTCACAGGGAGGAAATGTTACCACTTAGCTCAGTTTTCCTTCCAAGCTCGAAGATAGTCGATGTATTGCTTTGGACTCTCTCTTCCACTGCTATGGCTGGTTCACGCTTCATTGGGGAATATCATTGTTATTTTTTTATGCTTCTTCTTTTATACTTGAAAGTTTTTGAATCAAGAAAGAATTTCTATGTATTACTTTTAAGTATGATTGAGACAATTGTTGTAAAAGCTTGACTGAATTAAGTTGTTTATAAAATGACTTTATTTTCCGCTGCTTTATTTGTCTGTCTTGTAATTTATCTGCATCTTTTACCTAAAATGCTCCACCGAAGTTAAGGCATTCCCTTTGTGAGTGACCTTAACGGAGGTGGGGTGTTTCACATGTGGTGTCCAAAGAGAGAATAGCTGTGGATCCCACAAAAGTAGTTGCGGTGCAAGATTGGAAGATTCCACAGAATGCAACCGAGTACGAAGTTTTCTCAGACTAGCGGGCTATTACAGAAAGTTTATTAAAGACTTTACAAAGATCTCAGACCCACTTACCAGATTGACGAAAAAGAACCTAACTTTTGCGTGGGATTTGGATTGTGATGTTTCTTTCCAACGATTGAAAAGAGCTCTAACAACAGCCCCAGTCCTGACATTGCCTGATGGGAGTAAGATGTTTACAGTTTATGCAGACGCATGCGGTTCAGCATTAGGCACTGTCTTGATGCAAGAAGGCAAGGTAGTTTGTTATGGGGGGAGGCAGTTGAACGTACATGAGAAGAACTACCCAACTCATGATTTAGAACTAGCTACCATTGTTTTCGCCCTTAAGTCATGGCGTCATTACCTACTAGGAGAAAGGTTTGAATTGTTTACTGACCATAAATCATTAAAGTACCTTTTCTCACAAAAAGATCGTAACTTAAGACAACAAAGGTGGATGGAATTTCTTGCCTCATACGATTTTAAGATTGCTTATACCCCTGGAAAGGGCAATGTGGTAGCAGACGCCTTAAGTAGGAAAAAGCTGACCTTAAGTCCTCTCTTTTTGGATAGGCAAAACTTAGAGTACATAGCAACCTTTGACTTTAGACCCTCTTTTGAGTTTATACCTGGTTTGTTAGCAACGCTAGAGGTGCAGCCTATGCTTTTGGACTCAATAGGAACCGCGCAACGTGAAGACCCTCAGATAGCTGATATGATGGATAAGTTAATTAGAGGTGAGACTTCTAGTCACCTCAATAGATACTCCATAGATTACAAGGGTTGGTTGAGATGGGATGGAAGACTATGTGTCCCACAAGCAAGGGATTTGGTGAAGACAGTTCTTGAAGAAGCACACCATTCTAAGTTGACCATACACCCAGGTGGAGACAAGATGTATAAAGACATAAAAAGGGTTTTCTTTTGGAATGGCATGAAGAACGATGTAGCTGAATTCATCTCGAAATGCTTGATATGCCAGCAAGTCAAGGCGGAGCAGAATAAGCCTGGTGGTCTGCTTCATCCTCTAGAGGTCCCATAGTGGAAATGGGATAGCAATTCGATGGGCTTTATAGATGGGTTGCCTAGGTCAAGAAGGGGGCAATACCAGTATTTAGGTAATAGTTGACAGGCTCACTAAAAGCGCTCACTTTGTACCTGTTAAGAGTAGGAGGACTGCCTTCATCATTAACATCCATTTATCCTAAAGAGGTAGTTTGACTGCATGGGATACCCTCTATCATAGTAAGTGATTGAGATCCTATATTTACGAGTGAGTTTTGGAAGAGTGTGCAAGAGGCTGTAGGCACACAGCTATGCTTAAGCACTGCCTATCACCCTCAAACCGATGGTCAGACTGAAAGGTTGAACAGAGTAATATAAGATCCTTTGAGATTGTGCATTTTGATTTTGGAGGAACGTGGGAAGATCATCTTCCTTTTGTGGAGTTTGTCTACTACAATAGCTACCAAGCCACCATAGGCATGGCACCCTTTGAGGCTTTATATGGAAGACCATGCCGATCACCAACTTGTTGGTGGGAATCTACAGACAAGCTCGTACTTGGGCCTGACATGATCAGAGAAACTTCAGAGAAGGTGGACTTGATACGAAGATGAATGAAGACTGCACAAGATAGGAAGAAGTCCTATGCGGATAAAAGAAGGACCGACCTTGAGTTTGAGGTTGGAGACAGTTTTTTCCTTAAAGTATCTCCTTTGAGGAATGTCATTCACTTTGGATCCATAGGAAAATTGGCACCAAAATTTGTAGGTCCATTCCCTATCATTGAAAGGATTGGGACGATGGCTTATAGAGTAGAGCTACCCGAAAGATTGGTTGGAGTTCATAATGATTTTAATGTTTCTCATCTACGAAAGTGCTTACATGAGTCTGAGGAAGTTGTGGAGCCGAGCATACTAGAGGAAGTGGAAGTAGAACGAGAAGCGAAGGTGAAAAGAGTTCCAACTCATATCTTGGGAACAGAAGTTAAAAAGCTACGCAATCATGAGGTCAAGCTAGTTAAAGTACAATGGAATGACGCGGAAGGAGACGTGACTTGGGAGACTGAAGACAAGATACACGCAACCTACCCTTTTCTTTTTGAGGGTACATCCTTGATCTCTTTTTCCATAAGTTTATGCATGCTTTTATCTATCTTTTAAGTATATCTCCTCGGTCCTATTCTTGATCCTTAAGTAGAAACCAATGAATGTTAACATGTATTTGAAACATGTTATGATTGATGGTTGCAAGTGGTTGCTAGTGGATGCATATACACACACATTAGTTACCAGATCGACTCAGTCACTTTCATATTGCATATGCATATATGTATTTGTGTATGGATTGAAACTTGATGTGTTATCATATGGATGTTGCATTTGTATGAATAATTGTGCACTCATGTAGAAGTTATAAAGTACGATTAGGAATAATTGCATACATGACGGACTCATGGCACTGACATAATTCACATTAAGGAGGTCAACTGAATCAGTAGACCGCCTGGACTTTGCATTAGATAAGGACATATACACACACTACGCATATAATCATGAAAGCATTAGAATTCTTTTTAAGGACAATGGATGCCTGTGATTGATGGTTGATTAGGTGGATGTTGGATGTTAGGATACATTCTTCTTAACTCAGAGATTTTGGAGACGAAATCCTTTAAGGAGGGGAGAATGTAACACCCTGCATTTTCTATGAGTATTAAATTTGGAAAAATGAAGAATACTTAATTTTTAGAAGAAGAATTAATGAAAACATACTATAACATTGCGTTCGTCTCAAAATTCTGGTAAATATGGGCCTAAAGTTTGCGTTAAAAAGATAATGTATGAGAAAGTTATGGACCTTGGAAGTTTGTATACATATAAGAGAAATGTATGTATAAATATATAAATTAATAAAATAAAATCAACCTAAAATTCAAGAAAAATTTCAAAACAACGGAAGCGGGGAGGGCAAAATGCCGAACCGACCTACTTTTTGGGTCGACCCGAGACCTGCTGGGTCGACCCGGGGTCGACTCAGGGTGTCTGGAGCCAGTCCTATTGGCCCAGGATGGCCTATGACGAATTCTTGCGTTTTAGGGCATAGGTTGCGTTCTCTGATAGGCCTGATGATGCATTTTCTTGGACTAGATGGTTTGGATGGATCCTATGTTGATCTAAAGGCTCTAATTAATCCTACACATCTATAAATACATATCTAAACTTAACCCTAACCTCATAACCCTATTCTATGGTGCCACCATGTTGTTCATCTCTAATCTAGCCTCCTTCTTCTTCTCCAAACTAGAAATCAAATTGGATAGCTTTAAATTAAAGTAAAGGTTTTCTCCTCCATTCAACAAAGAGAGATTAGAATCGCTACAACATCGAATAATTCTCTTTTTCTAATCCTATCATTGTAAGTTCAGTTATTATTCAGATTTGAACACATAATAGGAATCATTACTGTAATGAATCGAATCTAGAACTATGCCTAATTGTAATGATAACCAATTCTGATTCATTCTTATTCTTTTGTCAAATCTGAGATTACCTGTGCCTGTGAGACTGCTACTAGTAATATAATCGAATCTATCTTGTTGTACATCAAATTAGTGATTCTTTTATGTTCTGTTCTATCGAATCTTTGTGCCTATGATGTAACTTGCTCAGTTTGCTCATGTTTATTGTTAATGTACAACAAATCTATTGGTACTATGATTCTTTTTTGGGTACACCTTTACATGCTTATTCTCTTATATTTATTCTTGCGTTCCTTCTCTATTCCCCTTTTCATTTTATTTTATGAATACTAGGTTCATTTGGAAACCTAGTTTGAACCTTGTTGTACGTACGATTGAAACGTGGGGAATTAGGTATAACTTAATTGAGTAATTTTGGGCATAACAAGTAAATATGACATAACTTGAATTGACTACACTTGTGGATAATTAACATATAAACTTGGACATGAATGGTAAACATGTAGATTAGTTAAAAGATGAACATGCCTAACCCGAGGTTAGATTGAGTTGCGGTGTAAGACTTCCCGGAACCGCCCGGCACATCCAGCAACTGCAACAATAGGTCTAATGTGAGAGGTTAGCGCATCGAGCCCAAAACCCAAGGTTAGAATGAGTTTGCGGTAGAAGTCTGCCCGGAACCGCCCGGCACATCCAGCAACCGCAAACAACAGTTCTAATGTGAGATGTTGATGCATTAATAAATCAATTAATGTTAATAAACAGACATGCTAAGAATGGTAGGGTTAAGTTAACGTAGGCAACACTTAACCAATACAAGATGTTAATTAAAAAACGAGTGGGGTTAGGTTAAATTGATAACACTTAACTATTATAACATGTGGGTTAGGAAACGCTAGCAACGGGGACCCATTTCAGCAGTAACCCACATAGATGTATCACCGTACCCTGAACTAGGCAAGGTGGAGCACAATTACTGGGCTGATTATAAGCGGTCAAAATAGCGGCAGATGGTGTGTCAGTGTAGGTTCCAATGGAGTACGGGTGTGCACGTACTCCGAAGTGGAAAAATCAGGCACTGAGCATCAGTAGTTATACACTGTGCATCTTGAATTGTTTCGGGTTGCCATCATAGGGATTGATACACCCCATGGTGGGACCAGCACAGGTATTTACAAACAAGTGGGGCCGAGTGACACAGGTAATACATACATGCGAGTAGAAGACGATCGATAAAGGGATCATTTTATTATGAACACATGAGGCTGGTCGAAACAATCGTTAGTAGGTGCAGAGAAATAGAAATGAGTGCGATAACATATTCAGTTTATCTTGCCTGACCTTGTCTTATGTTATCATGTTACAATGGTATTGTCTTATATTCAGTTTATTCATGTCATGATCCTTTTTCTTGTTTACATCCTGAAAATCACAGGGCTTACCAGACTTATGTCTGACCCGTTTTCTTTCAACTTCTTTTCTTCTGTTCCCCCGGGTCCGCAGGGAGGGAATACTTCAGCTTAGTTCAGACCTTTTCCAGCTTGAAGAGAGTAGACGTATTGCTTGGATTCTCTTTTCTTAGGCTAGGGATGTGGTTACACTTTTATTGGGATTTATGTCGTTTACTACTATTTTATGCTTCTTTATGTATTTGGAGTTTTTAATCAAGACAGAGGTTTTATTGTAATGACTTGGAAGTTGGGTTTTGAGACAATGGTTGTAATGTTTTGACTAAACCATGCTGCTTATGAAATAATTCCAGGATTTCCTGCTGTTTGTATGTCTATCTTGTAAATTATCTGTATCTTTTACCTATAATGCTTCACCGAAGCTAATGCATTCCCTTTGTTAGTGACCTTAACGGAGGTGGGGTGTTTCAAGGTTGGTATGAACCACCTCCAAAAAATACGGAACGAGAGAGAGAAGGTTGTTCTAGAAGTTTTTGTCCTAAAGGTGAAGGGGCGTGCCCGCAAAGAAATTTCGGGAATAGCAGGGCAGAACATTGGTTCAATACTCCTGGGACTTCACCTATAGCCCTCTAACAACCTGAATTTTAATAACATGTTAAATCCATAAATAAAGGCAGAATTGATTTTTAAATTAAGAATAAAGGGAAACGAGTTGCGCCATTGCGTTCGTTTGGAAACGAGTCCGAGTTTTCGAAAATCGGAGTCCGTATGAGGGAGATATGACCCTCCGAAGTTTCATAAATTTTCAGAATCGAAAACAGCTCGAAAATTCGAATTCAAATTCGAATTCAAAACCCAGAACAGGCTGGGCGGGAAATTTCCCGCCTAGGACCAGGTCGACCTAGGGGTCGACCATAGTGTCGACCTCCCAGGGACAAGGTCGACCATAGTGTCGACCTGGGGGTCGACCTGCCTCCCGAACCCATTTTCTGAACCTGATGCATTCTGATGTACCTGATCTCGTTTTCTATCCAGATTCGTCTGCCTAATCCTATATAAACAGCCTCCTAGCCTCATTCTCTTTACACCATTCTTCTCTAACCTTATGCTGCACGAATTCTTGATGAACATGGCTTCTTCTTCTTCCTCTAAAATAAATTAAATTAAAATACGAAGACTATTTCTTGAAGACTACGGCTAGGAATTTCATATTGGAGATTTTCTTCTATAATCAAACCAAGATTCAACGATTCAACAATTCAACGACTAATTTCTAGACTTGACTTCTGCATCTAAATTTCTTAGACCATGATCTGTAAGTTCAAGTTACTTTTAGATAAAAACTATAAACTTAATATGGACATATTATAAATTGGAATTGGATCTATGTATGATTCATATCTATTTTTGTTCATCTTGGATATTGACTTTTGGGAATATTGCTATGAAATCAGTTTGGACCTATTCATGTTGTAAATCAGACTCTCTCATGTCCATAACATTATTATGCCTATGGCATTGAAACTATTGTTAATGGCCTAAGACTATGACGGTGAACATAAGACTATACCTATGCCTATGCCTATGACTGTGAACATATGACTATGCCTATGCCTATGACTGTGAACATAAGACTATGCCTATGCCTATGACTGTGAACATAAGACTATGCCTTTGACTGTGAACATAATACTATTGCCTATGACTATGACAAGGACAATTGTGGCTAATCACTTATGATTCATGACCATGAGGTTATTGCCTAGGATTATGACTATGAAATTAGATCTAAGCTTGATTTTCTATTCAGACCTATTTTCTTTATTTGTCCTTGGATCTTGATTTTGGAGATTTTTATATTTAAGGTAGATCTATCCATGTTCTTGAACCTAGATTATTATTCAAACCTTTTCATGTTCATAATGTTATCAGATCTATATGCTTGCGATGTTTTACTCAATTTATTCAGTTATGTTATGCCTTGGAAATAAATTGATAATAGAACAATGTTTATTATGTTATATGTGAAATTGAATGATATTCTATTTTATTATCATGTTGAATTGGAAATTAATGAATAAGTCTATTCATATATATATTAGAGTATAACCTGTTATGACAAGTTGTGTAGTTTATCATGTTATGCAAGTTTTAGGTTGTAAAATCATATCACATATGTGACCAAATGTTAGATCTACATGTTTATGTGTATATGTTAAACCTACGTCATATTTCAAGTTCACACTTATTCATATGCTCGTGATTGATTTGCAAGTTTATACATATGTAAGTTGATTTAGTCTATGTTGCAAATTCACATATACGTATGTTGATTTAGTTTACGTCGCAAGATCACACCTTTGATATTCATGCTGATTATTTTGCAAGTACACACCTATGGTGTTCATATTCACTATGCCGAGAATGCCAAATTTACGCCTATGTCATGTTTATGTTAATGAATTTCTTTATGCAAATTTTGTGTACGTTAAATTAGGCTAAGCTTTTAGCCTAATTTTATATGACAAAAATCATGCGGACGGAAAATTAGGCTAAGATTGTTAGCCTAATATTTAGACGGGGTAACGTTGGGAAAAATTGTAATTATAGGAAACTTGGCATGAAACTTGACATGAATCTTGAACATGGACATGACACTAGAATGAACTTGAAAATGACCAACTCGAGGTTGGGTTGAGTTTGCAGTGTAATTCTGCCCGGAACAGCCCGGCAAATCCAGTTACTGCAAACAGTAGGATCCAATGTGGGTAGTTGGTCATATCGCACTTGAAAACCCGAGGTCAGACTGAGTTGTGGTGTAATTCTGCCCGGAACCGCCTAGCATATCCAGTGACCAAACATGTCTGATGTGAGAGGTTGGGGTGCATTAATGAATTAATGCCACATGATAGGGTTAAGTCATGAACATGAAAGACAACACTTAACCAACTTGATACAGGATTCGTAGGGCTAAATCGTGAACTTGGACGACAACACTTAGTCAAATTTGACATGACACGTAGGCGGGTTAAGTCACGAGCTTAAATGACAACACTTAACCAACCTGACATGCTAGACTGATAAGGGTTAAGTCACGAATTTAAATGACAACACTTAACCTATTGGACGAAAACCTAGTTACACGGTCCATTTCAGCAGTAACCCGCTAGATGTATCATGGTACCCTGGATCTAGGCAGGGTGGGGCACGATTACTGGGCTGATTGCAAGCGACCAGAACAATGGCAGTGTTGGTGCGCCAGTGTAGGTTCAGGCGGGCTATGGTCATGCACATGGTCCGGAGTTGAAAAAGCAGGCATTGGGCATCAGTAGGTTTACCTGTGCATGCTTGATTCGTGTCGGTGGTTGACACCCTAGGGCTTGATACACCCTATGGTGGACCAAGCACAGGTGACTACATTCGTGATAGGGCCGTATGACACAGGCACACGACGAGCTAGAACATGTAAGGAGCCGATCGACTAGTGGATCGTTTCGTTGGACCTAGCAATGGGTCATTTCATGATATTTAGCCAAGGGATCATTTCATGATTAATATAAGACATGGGTTTGGGATTCTAGTACAGTTGATGTAGAGAACCTTGAATATGTGATGCTATACTTGATTTATACTTGATTTATCATGTTATCTTAGTTTATCTTCCCCATCTTGTCATCATCCTTATGTTTACTTTCAGTTTGTACATGTCATGTTACATTTACCTGTTTTTATGCTGGAAGTCACTAGGACTTACTAGTCTTTATGACTGACCCGTTTTCTTTTGCCTCTATTCATTTCGTTCCCCCCCCTCCCCAGTTTCTCAGGGAGGAAACTCTAGCACTTAGCTTGGATTTCGCTTGCTTTCGGTTCCGTTCATGTACGGTTTGATCTTGAGCTATGCTATGGCTGCATTTCTGCTACCTTTGGGGAATTAAGCTACTTTTGTTGTTTTAAGATTATGCTTCTTTATTTATGCAAGACAGAATTTGTTGTAATGGAAAATAATAACCTTGGCTATTTGATGTAAAAGGTTTTGACTCTTTTTGAAAGTAATGAAATTTATCTTTTGATTCTTCCGCTGTTTTATCTATGTTCTGTCTTGTAATATTTCTATGTTTGTTTACCTCGATAACGCTCCTCCAAAACTAGTGCATTCCCTTTGTGAGTGACCCTAGCGGAGGTGGGGTGTTACATTTGGTATCAGAGCAGAGGGTTACCAGACTAGGCAAAAGTTTTTAGAAAACCTTCTAAAACTATTTTCAAAACCGTTTACAAAGAAGCATTTTTCAAGAAAAGTCTCGTTTTATTTAAAGGCTATTCCCCAAAAGCCATCAGCACAATCCTTTGTTTCCTCGTTTGAATCTCTTCTTTTTCATTTCAGCATGTCTGGGAATCTTAACTTTCTAGAGGGCGTGCCAATACCTGGCTGGTTCAGGAGGTACTTAGAGGCTAGGGCCAACGATGCAGGCCCAGCAGATATTCCTCCTCCAGCTGCAGCGATTCCTCCTCGTGCAATTGCTTTCTCAAAGATCTGTAAATATTTTAGGGCCATGGGTGGAAAGGATTTCAAGGGAACTGAATCATTCGTAGAAGCGAGGAGCTGGCTCAAAGAAACTGAGGATATGTTCGTTATCTTCGAGGTGGATGATAGGCAGAAGGTACAGTTGGCGGTATGGTTGCTCAAAGACGAAGCTTCCTATTGGTGGGAAGTCACTAACGCCGAGAGGCCGGTTGAAACATGGATGGATTTCATAATAAGGTTTGAGATGAAATTTCTCTCGCAAGCTGAACGAAGTTTACAGTTGGAAAAGTTCTTATCTCTTAAGCAAGGAAGTATGACGGTCAAAGAGGACATCAATCAATTCAATCAGCTGGCCCGATTTGGAGTGGACTTAGTGAATACTCCTCATAAGAAGGCTCTCCGTTTTGTCAAAGGATTGAATGAGCCACTTCACAGCTTGGCTATGACCCACGTACCTATGGGGGCTACTTACGAAAAGTTAGTAGACATGGCACTCTTAAATGAAGAAGACAAGAATGGCAAGAAGGAGGTCAAGGCGAATGAGTCTCCAAACAAGAAGGTAGGCTCTGAGCAAGGAGGCAAGAACAACAACAACAATAATGATAACAAGACACGTGAGAAAAGAAAATGCCACTTCTGTGGTATTGAGGGGCATATAGTCCAGGATTGTAGAAAGAAGAAGATGAAGATAGGATCATGCTTTCAGTGTGGTGATACTGGACATATCAGCAAGAATTTCCCTAAGAAGCAAGGGCAAGCCCCACAAGCAGGACCTTCTGGGGGTACATCTTTAACTTCTTCTCCTAGATGCTTTGGTTTATCTTGCTTATCTTCTCAATCCTATCTTGAGAACCTTAGGTAGAACCATTTTTGGATGTAAACATGTGATTGAAACATGTTTTGGTTGATGTTTGCAAATTGTTGCAAGTGGTCGCAAGTGGTTACTCGTGGTTGCATAACACAAATTAGGCACTAGATCGGCTCAGACACATTTTCATATTGTATATGCATGAGTGTTTATACTTGTTTATGGATGAAATTGAATGTGTTATCATGTGGATGTTGCATATGGATGGATGTTTGTGCACACATATAGTGTTTGTGTGACTAGGACTATTTTCATACATGTTGGATTCATGACACCAAACATATTTTGTATTAAGAAGAACAATCAGGCCTGATCATTTTCATTAGATAAGGAACATATACACACACTTTCTGTATATGTTCATATAGCATTAGAAATCTTTTAAGGACAATGGTTGCTTGCGGATGATGGTTGAGTAGATGGTTGATTGGATGATAGGATGCATTCTTCCTAACTTGAAGATTTCGAGGACGAAATCCTTTAAGGAGGGGAGAATGTAACAACCCAAATTTTAATAACATGTTAAAACCATAAATCAAGGCAGAATTAATTTTTAAATTAAGAATCAATGGAAACGGGTTGCGCCATTGCGTTCATCTCGAAATTCTTCTTGGAAACGAGTCCTAGTTTTCGAAAATCGGAGTGCGTATGAGGGAGATATGACCCTCCAAAGTTTCAAAAAAATTCAGAATCGAAAACAGCTCGAAAATTCGAAGGCTGGGCAGGAAATTTCCCGCCAGGACCAGGTCGACCTGGGGGTCGACTATAGTGTCGACCTCCCAGGGACCAGGTCGACCATAGTGTCGACCTGGGGGTCGACCTGCCTCCCGTACCCATTTTCTGAACCGGATGCATTCTGATGTACCTGATCTCGTTTTCTGTCCGGATTCGTCTGCCTAATCCTATATAAACAGCCTCCTAGCCTCATTCTCTTTACACCATTCTTCTCTAACCTTATGCTGCACGAATTCTTGATGAACATGACTTCTTCTTCTTCCTCTAAAATAAATTAAATTAAAATACGAAGACTATTTCTTGAAGACTTCGGCTAGGAATTTCATATTGGAGATCTGCTTCTACAATCAAAGCAAGATTCAACGATTCAACAATCCAACGACTAATTTCTAGACTTGACTTCTACATCTAAATTTCTTAGACCACGATCTGTAATTTTAAGTTACTTTTAGATAAAACTATAAACTTAAAATGGACATGTTATAAATTGGAATTGGATCTATGATTCATATCTATTTTTGTTCATCTTGGATCTTGACATTTGGGAATATTGCTATGAAATCAGTTTGGACCTATTCATGTTGTAAATCAGACTCTCTCATGTCCATAACATTATTATGCCTATGACGTTGAAACTATTGTTAATGGCCTAAGACTATGACGGTGAACATAAGACTATACCTATGCCTATGACTGTGAACATAAGACTATGCCTATGACTGTGAACATAAGACTATGCCTATGCCTATCAATGTGAACATAAGACTACGCATATGCCTATGACTGTGAACATAAGACTATGCCTATGACTGTGAACATAAGACTATTGCCTATGACTATGACAAGGACAATTGTGGCTAATCACCTATGATTCATGACCATGAGGTTATTGCCTAGGATTATGACTATGAAATTGGATCTAAGCTTGATTTTCTATATAGACCTATTTTCTTTATTTGTCCTTGGATCTTGATTTTGGGTTTTTTCTATTTAAGGTAGATCTATCCATGTTCTTGAACCTAGATTATTATTCAAACCTTTTCATGTTCATAATGTTATCAGATCTATATGCCTGCGATGTTTTACTCAATTTATTCAGTTATGTTATGCCTTGGAAATAAATTGATAATAGAACAATGTTTATTATGTTATATGTGAAATTGAATGATATTCTATTTTATTATCATGTTGAATTGGGAATTAATGAATAAATCTATTCATATGTATATTGGAGTATAACTTGTTATGACAAGTTGTGTAGTTTATCATGTTATGCAAGTTTTAGGTTGTAAAATCATATCACATATGTGACCAAATGTTAGAACTACATGTTTATGTGTACATGTTAAACCTATGTCATATTTCAAGTTCACACTTATTCATATGCTCGTGATTGATTTGCAAGTTCACATATATGTAAGTTGATTTAGTCTATGTTGCAAATTCACATATATGTATGTTGATTTAGTCTACGTTGCAAGATCACACCTATGATATACATGTTGATTATTTTGTAAAGTACATACCTATGGTGTTCATATTGACTATGCCGAGAATGCCAAGTTTACGCCTATGTCATGTTTATGTTAATGAATTTCTTTATGCAAATTTTGTGTACGTTAAATTAGGCTAAGTTTTTAGCCTAATATTATATGTCAAAAATCATGCGGACGGAAAATTAGGCTAAGATTGTTAGCCTAATATTTAGACGGGGTAACGTTGGGAAAAATTGTAATTATAGGAAACTTGGCATGAAACTCGCCATGAAACTTGACACGAACTTGACATGAATCTTGAACATGGACATGACACTAAAATGAACTTGAAAATGGCCAACTCGAGGTTGGGTTGAGTTTGCTGTGTAATTCTGCCCGGAGCCGCTCGACAAATCCAGTTACTGCAAACAATAGGATCCAATGTGGTTAGTTGGTCATATCGCACTAGAAAACCCGAGGTCAGACTGAGTTGTGTTGTAATTCTGCCCTGAACCGCCCGGCATATCCAGTGACCACAACAACAGGTCTGATGTGAGAGGTTGGGGTGCATTGATGAATTAATGCCACATGATAGGGTTAAGTCCTGAACATGAAAGACAACACTTAACCAACTTGATACATGATTTGTAGGGCTAAGTCATGAACTTGAACGACAACACTTAGTCAAATTTGACATGACACGTAGGCGGGTTAAGTCACGAACTTGAATGACAACACGTAACCAACTTGACATGCTAGACTGATAAGGGTTAAGTCACGAATTTAAATGACAACACTTAACCTTTTGGATGAAAACCCTAGTTACGTGGTCCATTTCAGCAGTAACCCACTACATGTATCATGGTACCCTGGAACTAGGCAGGGTGGGGCACGATTACTGGGCTGATTGTAAGCGACCAGAATGACGGCTATGTTGGTGCGCCAGTGTAGGTTCAGGCGGGATATGGTCGTGCACGTGGTCCGGAGTTGAAAAAGCAGGCATTGGGCTTCAGTAGATTTACCTGTGCATGCTTGATTCGTGTCGGTGGTTGACACCCTAGGGCTTGATACACCCTATGGTGGACCTAGCACAGGTGACTACATTCGTGATAGGGCCGTATGACACAGACACACAATGAGCTAGAACTTGTAGGGAGCCGATCGACTAGTGGATCGTTCCGTTGGACCTAGCAATGGGTCATTTCATGATATTGGGCCAAAGGATCATTTCATGATTAATATAAGACATGTGTTCTGGATTCTAGTACAGTTGATGCAGAGAACCTTGAATATGTGATGCTATACTTGATTTATACTTGATTTATCATGTTATCTTAGTCTATCTTGCTCGTCTTGTCATCATCCTTATGTTTACTTTCAGTTTGTACATGTCATGTTACCTTTACCTGTTTTTATGTTGAAAGTCACTAGGACTTACCAGTCTTTATGACTGACCCATTTTCTTTCGCCTCTTTTCCTTTCGTTTCCCCCCCAGGTTCTCAAGGAGGAAACTCTAGCACTTAGCTTAGATTTCGCTTGCTTTCGGTTCAGCTCATGTACGGTTTGATCTTGAGCTATGCTATGGCTGCATTTCTGCTACCTTTGGGGAATTAAGCTATTTTTGTTGTTTTAAGACTATGATTCTTTATTTATGCAAGACAGAATTTGTTGTAATGGAAAATAATGACCTTGGCTATTTGATGTAAAAGGTTTTGAATCTTTTTGAAAGTAATGAAATTTATCTTTTTATTCTTCCGTTGTTTTATTTATGTTCTGTCTTGTAATATTTCTGTGTTTGTTTACCTCAATAACGCTCCTCCAAAACTAGTGCATTCCCTTTGTAAGTGACCCTAGCGAAGGTGGGGTGTTGCAAGCCCTATTCACTTGAAGTCCCTTCACTCCAAGCTTCCCCTCCATTGAACAAACCCCAAATTTTCTCAGGTTGGAGTTACCAATTTGTTAGATCTCAGACATAGTCCTGCCAAGCGATACCATAACATAAACATGTATTTTAATCTAATTTCTATTTGATGATTGCACACAAAAAACACACAGACATACAGGCGACATGGAATTTTGTTATCCCATTGGACAATGATCTTGGCTGAGAAGATCGATGTCACCATGTTAAATTACCTTCTATTACGAATTATTTGTTTGTACAAATTTTATTTCTCAAAGCCCCGTTAATGAACGAGGATGGGTACAACTTCTTAACGATTGCCATTAAGCGTCATCTCGGACGATTAGTTAGAGTTTAATCTACACTAGGGCCATTAATTCCCGATTCAAAGCATAATCCAAATTTGTGACTAAAGTTTGAACAAGAAAACTAACGACTAGTTTGATCTGAAATCCTGGAGAGATAGTGTGACAAATTTCGATGAACAGTAATCTTGCTTTAGTGAAATGCTATGCATGAAAAAGGAGGAGAGAGAAAAAGAAAATTCCTTTTCTGGGGAAAAAGTGATTCGCCTTGCCTCTCAGCCGTTCATCTGAGACCAGATTGACGAATAGGATTTATGCGGGGGGGGGGGGGGGGGTAATGTTGCCAGAGGTAAAAAATGGAAAGAAGAAGAATTTGTATTCAGAATCCAGGGACGATCTAGACCACCAGAAGGGGACCAATCAACGCACCCATTGAGGGAGATCAAAAGAAACATAAATTACACTATGGAAAAAACAAAAACATGACTTGAAAAGTCGAAAATACCCCTTCACTAGGGGGGAAAATGTTACTACCAAAATTAGCTTCAAAACCAGCTAATGGTGAAGGGGTGCCGGAAGAATACGAGTAGGAAGGACCCTTCGAAAACAGGAATCCAAATAATAGAATGAACCGAAAGTAAGAAAGAATGATCTAGGAGCGACATACACCGGAACCTTCCCAGAAGGAAGAAACTCAAGGTCTATAGAATGCTAACAAAGTTCATCAGGCAAGGATATAACCGGAAGGGTCTATCCGACAAGGTCAAACTTGCGCGATCCTTCCCACAACGTCAACTCAGCAGGTGTTCTTGTGGTGAGAAGCCATCTAGGTCAGAAACCAAGAAAGTTGAAGAAAGAAGCTCCGCCTATGGGAACCCGGAAGGACCTTCAATGATAACCCGCCTAATACTGATGCGACAATAGGTTGAAACACCAAGAGCATCAAGCCGAAAAAGCGTAAGGATTATCTGGAACCAACTTCCAAAACACCCACTGCATAAATGCCGAGGGAACATCTTGATAAGCAATAGACGAATTACCTAGAACAACCTTATGGAGCATTAGGCTATACCTGGAAATCCCAAAGAAAAGAAAACCAAAATCCTGGAATGGATACAAGCTATCCACACTAGTCCGACAGTGATTCCGAACCGGTAGCTATCCACATATATAATGAGGGCAGGATCCTCCAAGTATTCATGGGAAAACCGGAAGCCTATGTCTAAAACAATGTGACCGGGAGCATGCAAACGAGAGCTCAAAATACCGTACGAACAGCTACAACGAAACAAGCGCATATCAATCACAAAGAGGCTCATGGTTAGCCAAAACCTTCATTGCGGAAGCTATAATTAACAGTTCAAAACGTTCGGAAGTGAAAACATTTGAGACCAAAGAAAAAGGCGACCGACAAAGACTTCTGAAGGCCCAACGGCCCAACAACGGAGGAACCCCCAAGTTTCTTATAAATAAGGCCCCAGGAGTCACATTAGGAGGGATCCGAATTTTTGTACTTTTCCTCTTTAGAAAAACCCAAAAGTGGAGACCAATTTAAGGATCTCTTCGATTTTGTTCATGTAAGAAAAAGATTAGTAAAGAGAAAGATCTACACCTATGGTATTTACTGTGAGTTTATCATTTTCAATTATTGTGATTTTGATTTACTGTTTGCAAACAACGTATGCCTGGTTTCTTGGCTGAATTTATACCTATAATCGGAGGAAATTACTCCTCTTAGTCGACCTAAACCCTTTCTACAACTTAGGTGTGAACAAACGAGCTTAGATCTCCCAATGAATTTGGTCTTGATACCTAAAAATGATAGTCTGACCTAAACTTGCGAAGGATGAGAGAACCATTTCCCTCTCAGGTTCATTCCCATCGATCTGATTCTAGTTTTGATGAAAACTATCGTTAATAGCGGTTTTCTTCCTTCATATGAATCGATTCTCTTTTTAAAAATTATGATGCTCTTAACTTAGTTGATTCTCTCCAAAATAATTTTATTTTATCCAATATTTGTTAAAATATCTCATGCGAATTTACATTGAATGTTCTATAAATGGAATAAAGGTGAAATTTGGAGTAGTGTCAAAAGGACACAAATCAATTTGATTTGTGAGATTTTGGTGGCTAGTCTTAATTGTAGATTTACTGGTTTGGATCTCTCTACATTTCAGATTGATGAACATGATAGAGAAACCCTTCTCCAACTGTTTGAAAATGGTAAGCACCAATATTTTATTGGTTTGGATTGGTCTATCCCTCTTTTTTCTCTGCGGTTTACGCAAGGCGTGATCGCATCGAGCTTTAGTGTTTTTGGAAGGATATCATCTCCCTTTCCAAGTTTGGTTTTGTTGCTTCTATAATTGAGGGGATTTTAACATCCTTATTTGCCAGGAAGATAATTGTGGTGGTTCCTCAATCAATCATGCTATCGTTGAGGATTTGAACTCCTTCATCATCTAATTGTGTTTATCCAAGGTATCTTCCATTGGGTCTGCTTTTACTTGGTGGATTAACAAAGATGGTCTTAGTAGAATCCCTTCTTTCCTTGACATGGAGTTCAGTTCAGAGGGTTAGTTTGAGCTTCCTTTCTCTTTCTTAGTCAAACATCTATATCACACAAACTCGGATCATGCTCCGATGATTCTGAAGTGCAACCTCTTCTCGGCTTCTAGGCCTAATTTTTCTGCTTTCAGTCTATGTGTAATTATCATCACTTGTTTATGTCAGCGGTGAAGGACTTCTGGTCTCATCCAGGCTTAGGTAATCCTATTGTTGCTTTTTATCTTAAGCTCAAAACCCTCAAATCATATCCAAAGATCTAGAACATCCAAGTGTTTAAGAATATCTTTGGCAGAGTTCGGTCATCTGGAGAAGCCCTCATCATTGCGGAAGCCACTTTCGACGCTGATCCGTCAGCTTATAACAAATCGGAATGGGTTCAAGCTCAGTTTGTTTTCGTCTTCGAGTTGCGTATTGAGAATTACTTCCTTCGTCAAAAAGCCAGGATCGATTGGATCATCGATGGTGATTCTAACTCAAAATCCTTTCATTCCATTATTCAAAAGAAGAATAAAATCCTTGCTATCAATTAGATTTCTCGTCCAGATCCCTCTTTGGCCTCATCTCTAGTTGAGGATGAATAGACCATCGTTTCCCACTTTCGGTCGTTCTTGAAGTATCCCACTGCTGATCCCTCTGTTCCGTTTCTTCTTTCCCATATCCCTTGCCTTGTCCTTCCTCCAAAGGCTTAAGGTCTGTTCCGCCCTCCCTCCTTAGAGGAAATCTGATCCACTATTTTCTTGCTTAGTAAGGACATGCGAGCGGCCTCGATGTTTTCAAAAGTATTTTTTACCATTGTGAATTGGAGGTTACACATGTCAACGTTGCTCTTGCTATTCAATATTTCTTCTCAGGTGGTATGCTTCCCAGGAGCTGGTCTTCCACCAATCTTGTGCTTATTACTAAATTAGAGAACCCACTTACTTGCGCTAACTTCAGCCCTATTAGTCTTTGTAATTTTACGAACAAATTCATCTCTAAGATCTTGGCTTCTCAGCTCGTGCCTATCCTAAATCAGATTATTTCTTCATCTCGGGCCAAGTTTATCAAAGGTCGATTGATCAACGATAATGTGCTTTTCGTCTTAGAGCTGATTTCGCAAATTGATCGTAAGAATCGTGGCTCGATTATGGTTATCTACATTGAAATGTCTAAACCTTATAACTGCATGTCCTGGTTCTTCATCATCCTTGTTCTTTGTGATTTTGGTTTTTCTGAATCCCTCATTGATATTGTATAGAGACTTATTTCAAATTGCTAGTTCTCTGTTCTCGTCATTGGAGTGGCCAAATGTTTCTTCTCTTTGGAGAAGGGGTTGCGACAAGAAGAGCCTTTATCCCTGGCGCTCTTTTTTATTTTGGCTAAGGCTCTTGTCCATGGGGTTCACTGCCTCACTATGACTGGTTAAATTAAGGTATTTTGTATCCCTAACGGATTTCTTGTCATCTCCTCTTTGTGCTTTGCTGATGACATTATGATTTTCAACAATGGTCATTGCCTTTCCATTTGTCGGCTCTTTTCTTTTCTCCACCTCTACGAAAAGTGCTCGAGGAAGTTGATTAATGCCACAATTAGATGCTTCATTCCCTCCTTATCCATGGACCCCTGGAAGGTTTTTTGGATCTCATGCTTCTCTGTTTTCCGGTTAATCACACTACCTCTTTCCAATCTTAATATCAAGGTCTATTGCAGACATAAGCCAAATGCTCTATTCGACCCATTTACTGACAAAGTAAGAGGGAAAACATTTAGGTGGAACTCGATTCTCCTTTCCCGGGCTGGAAGGTTAGTTATCATCAAATCGATGCTTGATTTTTTGGGCTCATGTCTTTGCAGCCATGATTCCCACTTGTCTTTCTTTCTGTCCTATAGGTCATTGGCTTCGTCCTTCTTCTGGAGTAGCAGAGTGGATATTAGGAGACACCCACCAATGGTTCTCCTGGGATACAATCTGTCTTCCGAGGAGTGAGGGTGGCCTCAGTTAGTGGAGCCGTTAAGATGATGCAAATCTTATGCTTGTAAGCTTTGAGCTTGTTACCATTCAGAAGACTCTCTTTGGGCATCATTTTTTCACACTATGTACAGGATATTGTTTCCCTCCAACTATTACGGGACCCCGTTGTATGGTAGTGAGAGATGGAAATGGATGTTGCTTGTTAAGTCCTTTGTCGGACATACATGGTTGTGCATTTGATTGGAATGGCCGCCCCTTCTCCCTCAGGACAGCTTGAAACTCTGTAAGGGTGTCAACGGATATAAAACTCGACTTTCTTTTCATTTAGGAAGATTGCATTCTTCCCAAGGATTCAATCCTAATGTGGAAGGCCATCCATAAGGGTCTTCCACTGGATGAAAACCTTATGCGGATTGGCATCTCTCTTGTGTCTCGCTGCCAGTGTTGCAAGTCCATCTATTTAGAATCACGCTTGCAATTATTACGGGAAAGCTAGTTTGTTGTTGCAGTTTTTTCTTGTTTTAGGAACTTGGTTGGTTTTCGAGGATTCCCCCACACCTCTCGGCTCCCTTCTCTCCTGGTGGGCAAGGGGCCAAGATATGGATCTCAGATCCAACCTCTTTTGTCTTATTCCTTATCTCATATGTTGGCACCTATGGTATGGCCAAAAGAACGTGATCCATGACTATTCACCCTTGATTTCTAGTCCTAACATCCGGAAGGTGAACGACTAGGTCCATTTCGCATTTCGAGGCAGACCATTTATAGGTATCCTTAATCCAGATCCGATATTGTTGGCTTGTTCTTTCTCCATTTGTCGAGGGTTGCGTCTCGGAGAATGGTGGGTTGAGTTTTTTCTTAGGTATTTCTTTAGGAGGTGGTTAGCAAGGGATTGGCTTTTGGTGCTTTGGGATGGAGCTGGATGAGTTTAAGTGCTTTGGTATAGAGTAAGCTAGTTGGATGTAAGCTTGGAGTCTGTGTTCTTGGCTTTGGTTGGGATCTCCTTTCTAGGATTTGAGGATTGGAACGTTCAACGGCCTATAGTTTTGGTATCTGGACATGACACGTGCTCTCTTTTTTATTTCCTAGGTTTGATCTTGTCATCCCTTGGCGATGCAGGTTTTTTGTACCTTTGTTTGTTTTACTTATGTTGTAGCTTTAGAAGAAGTGTGTATGATTGGTGCCCTTTGGGCCATGGTTCTATATTTATCCATTTTTTATGAGCCATCAAAGAAAGGCATTTTTTCTCCAATTTTGTTATAGATTTTATTTTAATAAAAAAAATATGTTTGTATTTATATGTATGTATGTATATATTATAATATTAAAAGCAATAATTATTAACATATAGTTTTGAATTTTGAAAATATTTATGAAGCCTTTGATCTATCCAGGATTAGATTTGAATTTTAAGTCTCAATTGTTTTGCTAAAATTAATTTAAATAGTTTAATATTAGTTTATTTTTATCATGAGCAATACATTATTCACCAAGAGCACTTTTTTATGTCTCGACGGCTCGAACCCATTACCTTTGGGATCTGTGCCTAAAGCACCTAACTACCTAAGCTAGAGGCCTTTGGCTTCAATCCAATTATATATATATATATGTATATATACATATATGTGTGTGTGTGTGTTTGTGCGAGCACGCGTGTGAGTGTATGTATGCACACGCACACACCCTGAGATCTGCAAACATATGTAAATGGTGATTTTATATGTTGTTGATGTAAATTTCATCGTCTACATATGAACATGAACTACGTACATGTTGTTATGTTATACATTAAACTTCATATACACATATCCATATATTGATATACTTGTTACTATGCACATGATAAATTAATTAAAATATTTAGTTAATTGAACGAAGAAATTAAATAAAATTTGATTTTATTTAAATTAGCTCGATTGGATCAAGTAAAATCCATTGAACTTCGTAGGCATATTATGATCCAAATAGTGATATATTTTTCATAGCCACCTATTATATCTATTGTTAACTGGGCTAGTTCTATCTGTGTTAATGAGACCATCTCTACAAAGATAAATTTTTTAGAAAGATCCTTCTTCTTGATGTTGCTATGCATTATTAAGACAAACTGCACCTTCATTTTCTCCATGACATACATTTCTATTTTCGATCCATAGTCGTCCTTATCCTATCTGACTCTTGCCTCGCTGCAACTTCTGAATATGTCGGAGTTCCTTCTTGAATTTACAAATTGACATTCTACTTTGAAAACTTAGGATTTTTTATCACTGGAGTTTAGTTACTTTTAAGTTTTCTGGAAACTATTTCCTTTAGATCGGGCTATGAATTTTATAAACACCTAGTAGTAATCTGACTAATTAACCAGCTCTCCTGAAAAGGCATTAAAAAATGTTTGCCAATAAATTGAAATACACCCTATTAAAAGAAGACAAATTATTTAAATAAGAAATTGCAGGAAAGGAGAAAAACAACTTAATTTTTATAGTTATTCAACAAATTTTGTGGCATATGTTCACTTTGATCTTATCAGTGATCGACTTGTACTGTATTATAATCGAATAACGGGGCAATATTAGATAAATGTTTGGTTGATTTCGAATTTTCCTCACACATAAATTGATCCAAATTCACTTTCATATATTTAAGATGGCTACTTATATACAAATCCATATATAACTTAGAGCTTATGTTGAATTGCTCAAATAATTATATTTAGGAAGTTAGGGGGAAAACATGTCAAATTACCTAAAAAAATAAGATCTGTTTGATTGTTATCAACCAGATAAGCAACCCGTACTGATTGATGCTTACGACCTATGTAACAACCCGCCAGGATGGGCCTAAATTCTGACTCATAAAAGGCCAATTCGAACTAAGGGCCACTTAAAAGGATCATTGGTTCCTATTAGGATTAACTTAAACAAATATATAGAGGAGTCAAAAATGAAAATCATAATCTCACACATCAGAAAGGACAAAATATAATAGCGTAAATATAAGATGTACCATTATTAAAAACTAGAATTGTCAATTACAACATGTCTCACAAAATTAAAAGTAAGATCATCATTCATCCCAATTACATAGCAATAATAGTAATAAAGCAATAGTTATAATAACTAGTTCTTCAAGGGGCTCCTCATCCAGGAGATCGTTCCCCATCCTTAGTCAACTATCTTACCTATTGTCCTGTTAATGTTAAGAGGAGGAAGGTCATAACATAAAAATCTGGTGAATTAAATACATGTAAGTTAAGAAGACTGTTTATATAGTTTCCAGTTATAAACTTTTCATGTTATGTTTACATAACTAACACACAACACAAACATATGAGATAGACGTCCTGGATGTCACATAATACCCAAAGTTAATTTTAGGGTGGGCATCCTTATGGTCACTTAATACAATATTTTAGTTTATTTACGGTGGACATCCCTCCAAACACTTAATACCCAATGGCGGACCACAATCCACTTGAGACCCCATTCTAACATTAATGTTATAAATGATAACTCTCCTTGTAGGTCGAGAAATAGTAATGGCTAATTACTACCAGGATTGGGGGACTGGAACAGTGATGACCCCAAACTTCCACGGAATGAAAGTAAGGAATAATCATTTGGAATACAACATAAATATGACAATACAGATCACAGATACATTATAGCAAAGGAAAATTATAGAATAACAACATCATAGCAGCGGAATATGAATGTCATCAAACACAGAATCCCACAGTCACAGAATATTAAATTATTACATCAGGTTTTCAGCAAAAAGGAAATAAGTTCCAACTTCCAAAATAGAATAACTGGAAATAAAATAAGTCTGGATGTCTCAGAGTCTAAAGATAAAATGTAAACAAAAGATAAATGATAGATAGTCTTCGTGGTCCATCATAAGCACCTCCAAATAAGCAACACCAAGGAAGCTCCAAAGACAGCAACTCCAAAGAAAGTCAAACCTGTTACTTGGCTGCCCGTGCGGAAAAGAGGGCACCCGAGTTTGCAAAGGTGAAAATAAACTACAGGTCAGTCATGGGACTGGTATGAGAATTCTTAATTAATTTAACTACTAGTAATAAGGCAAATCCAAAGGCCACGCCACTAACGCGGAACAGGTTTATTCCAATGGATTGCCGTGCATAACTTAAAGTGACAGAACAAACAATAAGTAAATCGTGCAACAACGCTATGCTTTTGGGAAAAATGGAATGACCATAAGCCCCTAGTCCCATCACATAATGCAACGCAAACCAGAGGATAGGGTTTTACCTTATGGTGATTAAACATGTTAAATATGGTAAATACGAATCTAATATTATCATTAGTGTATATAAAAACATTTCAAAATAAATGTATCAATCCTAGGAAACATAGTACCCCATACTATTATGCCTCCATACTAGTAATACAATCAAATTCGTAGGGTCGTATTTGGAATTTGGTTTCCATCATGAGTCAAGGCTAGGGAGGAGCTCCTTACCGATTCGAGACACTCTAGCTAATGTCTCAGGATTCCCCGCAGAGAACCCTTGGATCCTGTAGGGCCGGTCCACACATACAGCTTCGTGGATTGGCAATTCCTGAACATACGTTTCCCGATCCTATAGGACCTATCATCCGAGGCGCCTCATTCCATCATCCACATAAGTAAAATATTAGCCAGTTTAAGCACTGACACTACTTCTAGCTAGAAAGAAACGTGCTGCTCTCCCTGCGTTCCCTTCTCCCGTTTTAGACTCAACCGGGTTGTGAGGTTCGTGAAGCTACATAATACACAAAGCTATGCTTATTCAAGCTGTGCTTTGATTGTCACCACAAGGTTCTGCTTTTCAACAAGAAATCTTGATCATTGCATCTTAGTATGCCACATTGTCACTCCATATCACACTACCAATCCTTTGCCGAAACATATGAAAGGGTGTTAAGCAAGAGAATAAATTCTCCGCCACCAAACATTCATACATTCGACAGAAAATTAATAACATGATATTTAACGGGGTACGATGTCAGACACACAATCCATTTATTAGCTTATGCTCTGGGTATGAGCGAAAACCAAACCCGTGAAATCAACATGTTCGTTTGGGCAATGACCATGACCCTTAATTTGGGAGCAAATCAAATCAAGGCCTCGGTCGTTGTCCTCTCGATGGAAGATTCACGGTCTTCATATGCCGTCTTCACACTTTGATTCTTAGCGTCGTTTGATTATTTGGAATGAGTGAAATTCTGACTTTCCAAATAATTCCCGTATATATATACATATTTAAAATCCTTCCTATTCATTAATATCGTTTTATAACGATTAATTCCTATTTTAATTATTTAAAATAATTAAATTTTATATAACGACGCTTCGAGTCAATGGGCGACTATGGCGCTGCTTTCAACCAATTTTGATTTTCACATTTCTCAAAATCTAACCGTTGGATCTTAACATAGTTTATATCATTGGAAAGATCTTCCCAAGACGGTCCTAACGGTTTCAGTTTTCGGAAATTCCAACGGTCGGATCTTTTGGTATGGTCGTTTAAAGATACGATTTCAAAATGCGAATTACCGCGCTCGATTCGATTAATTTTAATTATATTTATATATATATAAATATAATCATTCAACCTCAATAACGTCGTTCGATTTAACAACGAACTAAACAACTACCGATCTCCATTAAATTTTAATTCATTTAAAATGAAGACAATATTTCAACACCTTAAATACATTCTTTTTCCCCTTTATTTACATTAAAAATGTAAATTATAATTCAAAGTCCAAATTTTCCCTTATTCTTTAATTTACGTTAGAAATGTAAATTTCATCCCTTACATAACACTATAAAACTCTCTTTGTAATTACATTAAAAATGTAAATTAACAGTGTAAATTTCTATCTTTTGATTTGTCTCTTAACTTACAATATAAAATCATACTTTTAATTACATTAAAAATTTAATTTGCATTAAAAATTCTCTCTTTATTTGCATAACATAAATGTTTTTTTAATTTGCAAGGTAAACCTCATTCTTTATTACATATGAAAATGTAATTTTTATTTCTAATGCCAATTCCTATGTTTTATTTACATGTAAAAGTGTAAATTTTATTACAACGTAAATTCCTACTTTTCATTTACATGTAAGAATGTAAATTTTATTGCAACACATATTTCTGCTTTTAACTTACATGTAAAAATGTAAATTTTATTACAACGTAAATTCCTACTTTTCATTTAAATGTGAGAATGTAAATTTTATTGCAACACATATTTCTACTTTTAACTTACATGTAAAAATGTAAATTTTATTACAATGCAAATTCTACCTTTTATTTACATGTAAAAAATGTAAATTTAAATGAAATGCATATTCTACCTTTTATTTACATGTAAAAATGTAAATTTCATCACAATGCAAATTTCTACTTTTAATCTACATGTAAAAATGTAAATTTCATTACAATGAAAATTTCTACTTTTAATCTACATATAAAAATGTAAATTTAATTACAATGCACTTAATCATAACGGTGAAAAATTCCATCTTTATAAATTACATTAAAAATGTAATTTTAATTACACCGTCCAAATCTTCTTTTTTTATATTAAAATATGTAATTTTATTTACATTATGAATTCCTCTTCTCTAATTACATATAAAATGTAATTTTTAATCACAATGTAAATTCTCATTTCTAATTATATATAAAAATGTACTTTTTAACTTACGGTGTAAATTGTCATTTCTAATTACTATAAAAGGTATTCTTTATTTTACAATGTAAATTAACTTTTCTAATTACATATAAAAATGTAATTTTTTATTTCCAATGTAAATTCTTATCTTAATTACATAAAAAAATGTAATTCTTTATTTGCAATGCAAATTCGTTTTTTTTAATTACATAAAAAATGTAATTCTTATTTTATAATGTAAATTCATTTTTCTCTAATTACATAAAAAAAAATGTAATTCTTATTTTATTTTTATGTCCAATATTTCGTGTCCAATATTTCATGTCCAATATTTCATGTCCAATATTTCATGTCCAACCCAACCACAAACAATATTTTAAATAATAAAAGGGATCAAATCGAATTAATAACATGAAGTTAATCTCGAGTTGGGAGTTCTAGTTCAATTCTGAGAATAACTAAGGTGTGTTCTTACATATAGACATATGGTCCGTGAATATCAACAAACCATGATTGACAAGATTAACAAATAAATAATCCTAATAAATCACCAAACTCAGATCTAACACTTAAATTTTCAGATCTAATATCATAACATCACAACAATTCAGATCCAGAACTTAGAATAACATCCATCGCAGATCCATTTATATTTGCCATTCAAACTTCACATAACGCAAGAATAATAATTAAATTAATTAAATTTAATTAAAAATTAATTCTCACTTTGCTTGGATTTGAAATGAAGGTTCGAACTTGATCAGATCTCGTGTTCAAAGTCACGGCGGTTTCGGATCTGAAAGATTTCAATTTGAAGTTCATATGTATAAATTAGAAAACAACTTTTAACAATTGTTGCTGTGAAAGAATTAAGCGTGGCAAAATCTGAGTTGTTCATACCTTAATATTCAGTTTTTGTTCAAATCTTTGAATTCGATTTTCAGCAGATACAGTCAATGGTTTGAGGAGCGGTTTGTGGGAGATGGACCGGCTTGGAGTGCATTTTCTCTTCCTTACTCTACATATAAAAATGTAATTTTTATTTACAGTGCAAAATCTCTCTCTTAAACTACATATAAAAATGTAATTCTTATTTACAGTGCAAATTCTCTCTTTATTTGCATAACATAAATGTTTTTTTAATTTGCAAGGTAAACCTCATTCTTTATTACATTTGAAAATGTAATTTTTATTTCTAATGCCAATTCCTACGTTTTATTTACATGTAAAAGTGTAAATTTTATTACAACGTAAATTCCTACTTTTCATTTACATGTAAAAATGTAAATTTTATTGCAACACATATTTCTACTTTTAACTTACATGTGAAAATGTAAATTTTATTACAACGTAAATTCCTACTTTTCATTTACATGTGAGAATGTAAATTTTATTGCAACACATATTTCTACTTTTAACTTACATGTAAAAATGTAAATTTTATTACAATGCAAATTCTACCTTTTATTTACATGTAAAAAATGTTAATTTAAATGAAATGCATATTCTACCTTTTATTTACATGTAAAAATGTAAATTTCATTACAATGCAAATATCTACTTTTAATCTACATGTAAAAATGTAAATTTCATTATAATGCAAATTTCTACTTTTAATCTACATATAAAAATGTAAATTTAATTACAATGCACTTAATCATAATGGTGAAAAATTCCATCTTTATAAATTACATTAAAAATGTAATTTTAATTACACCGTCCAAATCTGCTTTTTTTTATATTAAAATATGTAATTATATTTACATTGTGAATTCCTCTTCTCTAATTACATATAAAATATAATATTTAATCACAATGTAAATTCTCATTTCTAATTATATATAAAAATGTACTTTTTAACTTACGGTGTAAATTGTCATTTCTAATTACATATAAAAGGTATTCTTTATTTTACAATGTAAATTCACTTTTCTAATTACATATAAAAATGTAATTTTTTATTTCCAATGTAAATTCTTATCTTAATTACATAAAAAAATGTAATTCTTTATTTGCAATGCAAATTCATTTTTTTAATTACATAAAAAAATGTAATTCTTATTTTATAATGTAAATTCATTTTTCTCTAATTACATAAAATAAATGTAATTCTTATTTTAATTTTATGTTCAATATTTCGTGTCCAATATTTCATGTCCAACCCAACCACAAACAATATTTTAAATAATAAAAGGGATCAAATCGAATTAATAACATGAAGTTAATCTCGAGTTGAGAGTTCTAGTTCAATTCTGAGAATAACTAAGGGTGTGTTCTTACATGTAGACATATGGTCCGTGAATATCAACAAACCATGATTGACAAGATTAACAAATAAATGATCCTAATAAATCACCAAACTCAGATCTAACACTTAAATTTTCAGATCTAATATCATAACATCACAAACAATTCAGATCCATAACTTAGAATAACATCCATCGCAGATCCATTTATATTTGTCATTCAAACTTCACATAACGCAAGAATAATAATTAAATTAATTAAATTTAATTAAAAATAAATTCTCACTTTGCTTGGATTTGAAACGAAGGTTCGAACTTGATCACATCTCGTGTTCAAAGTCACGGCGGTTTCGGATCTGAAAGATTTCAATTTGAAGTTCATATGTATAAATTAGAAAACAACTTTTAACAACTATTGCTGTGACAGAATTAAGCGTGGCAAAATCTGAGTTGTTCATACCTTAATATTCAGTTTTTTTCAAATCTTTGAATTCGATTTTCAGCAGATACAGTCAATGGTTTGAGGATCGGTTTATTGGAGATGGACCGGCTTGGAGTGGCGCACGTGCACTAGGAAGGGGGTGGGGTGCGGCGCAGCTTGGTGGGCCCGGCGGAGGGAAGAAGGCGGTGGGTTCAGGTGGTCGGGGCAGCGGCTACGGGTGATGAGAGGCTCCGGTTTTGGTACAAGATTGAAGAGATTGATGAGAGCTTCAAAAAAGTCCGAAAGGGTATATGTTCATTCTCCATGGATTTGGAGAAAAAGAAGAGAGAAGTTTAGAGAGGGTAGGCGGCTATGGGTTTCAGGGAATCGGGAAGAAGGAGTACTATAGCGTAGTATTTATACGTGTATTCTGGGGTATTTCCTTTTTATTTTTAATTTAATTAATTCCAGAAATTAGAGTTCTTCGTCCGATCACCAAACGGAGCCCAACGACTGTCGAACAATAGGTTTTGACTTTTTTGAACGCAATGGCGCTAGTGTCGAAGTCTAATTCTGAAGTTTACAGCATGTTTCTTTTATTTCTAAAATAAATCTTTTTAATATTAGTTCGAACGTACTTTTTAATCTACCGGGGTCACATACGAACTCAGAAAAATCCAGAAAAATTATTTTTGGCTTTGGTTTGACAATACGGTCTTAACAAAATTAATTTCCTCGAATTCTATGACCGTTTGAAAAATGGCCATTTTCTGGTCGATCCAATTTAACTATAATTGACCAAAACACATTTTCCTTTGCCACGCTCACATATTAACTTCAAAAATTATGAAATTTGAAACCTAGCAATAATTTGACATCCCGGATCCAATAAAATTGGTTTCGTCGAATTCCGAGGTCGTATGCAAAATGTCTATTTTCAAGGGCGATATATTCTCTATAGCGACCTTTCTGAAAATTCATTTGGCCATAACTTTTGATTCACGCTATGAAATTTCGATTTTTCAGATTTGTTAGAAAGATATTCATTAACATATTTAAATATTTTTGGTTTCACCAAAATCCGATTTATCCTGCATCCTATACAGTCAGTCAAAGTTCAGATTTGACTTTTCAAACTACCGTGCTATTTCAAATTCCTTTTATAATTAAATTCAATATATTTGTATTAACTTTGCTCAAAATAAATTTCCATTTATTATTATTTAAAATAATTTATTTCAAGATTTTTTTTAAACCCTTAAAATCTCTAAAATGAAAATTTTAAATTGGCCCCGAACTCCGGGTTGTTACAATCTCCCCCGCTTAAGAACTTTTCGTCCTCGAAAAGGAAAAAGGAAAATAGAGGAGTAGAGACCAACACCGAGAATGTGAAATATTTTAAGCGTACCTCAGAACAAAATCTAATCGGGGATATCCACTCTGCATTTGGGATAGGCTTGTTTGATATTCTCCTCAGTTTCCAAAGTGCAGTCTCTAGGATCACTGCTCCATTGCACTTTGACTAGGTTGATACTTTTATTTCTCAGCTTTCTAGCCTCTTTGCCAATAATTTTCAGCGGTTCCCTTCTCACTACAAGGCTTGGGGTAATCTCCAAATCTTGCTGTGCAGCTTCCTCCACAACTAAATCCAGATCATGGACATGCCTACGAAGTTGAGATACATGGAATACATCGTGCACTCCAGGCAACCAGTCGGGCATCTGAATTCTGTAAGCTAGGGTGCCAATCTTCTCAAGCATAGGAAAGGGACCGATGAATTTATGTGCTAATTTTCCTGTCTTTCCAAAACGGATTACACCTCGCATTGGAGCAACTTTCAAATAGACATAGTCACCCACTTCAAAAGCCAATTCTCTTCTTCTTACACCTGCATAGCTCTTTTGTCTACTTTGGGCAGCCAATAATCGCTTCTTAATATAATCGACTTTGTCTGAAGCTTCTCGGACCATGTCTGGACCCAATACAAGCCGATTTCCCTTTTCAACTCAACACGCTGGCGATCTACATGGCCTACCATATAAGGCTTCAAACGGAGACATTTTCAAACTTGCTTGATAGCTATTGTTATATGAGAATTCAACTAAATGCAAGTGATCCTCCCAAGAACCTCCAAAATCAAGTATGCAAGCTCGCAATAAATCCTCAAGGATGCGATTCACCCTCTCAGTTTGGCCATCTGTCTGAGGGTGATATGCGGTACTAAGATTTAACTTCGTTCCCAACTCATTTTGGAATGCTTCCCAAAATTTGCTAGCGAAGATAGGATCACGGTCGCTAACAATGCAACTAGGAACTCTGTTTAAAACAAAAGATTTTTCTTTTAATATTCAATTAGAAAATGAGAATTTTTATTCAGATAATGATAAAAAGGAAAGATTTAGCTTTATTACCCATGTAGCCTGACTATTTCTTTGCAATAAACTTGCGCCAGACTTTGAGCAGTTCTAGTGGACTTGACAGGTATGAAATGAGCGGACTTTGTGAAGCGGTCCACGATCACCCATTTGCTATCATTTCCTTTCCTAGTACGGGGCAGACCATCTATAAAATCCATGGAGATTTGGTCCCACTTCCAACTTGGAACCTCTAATGGTTGCAACAATCCCGCAAGCTTTTGTTGATCACTTTTTACTTGTTGGCATGTAGGACATCTACTCACATAAATGGATATATCTCTCGTCATAGCTTTCCACCAAAACGTGCGCTTAAGATCTTGATATATCTTGCTCATGCCTGGATGGATGATAAGCTTTGATTTGTGACTTTCATCTAAAACTTCCCTTATGAGCTCTGGGATACTTGGAACACAAATCCGCCCTTGCAATCTAAGAACTCCCTTGCCATGTATTTGAAAGTTCGTGTTTTCACCTTATTGAATTCTTTCAATCATTTTTCGAATAAAAGCATCATTTTTCTGAAGAGAAGAAATTTTATCAATCAAAGAAGGGGTAATGATAAGGCTTGCGACAATGACGTTCTTTCTACTAAGTGCATCTGCCACAACATTGGCTTTTCCCGGCGTATATAAGATGTTAAGATCGTATGCCGCGAGAAATTCTAGCCACCGTTGCTGCCTTAAATTCAAATCTTTTTGATCGAAGAGATATTTCAAAGATTGATGGTCTGTGAATAATTCAGATTTTTCGCCCAAAAGATAATGTCTCCAAATTTTTAAAGCAAAGACTACGGCCAATAACTCCAAGTCATGGACACGATAATTTTTCTCATGCGGCTTTAATTGACGACTTGCATATGCAACAACCCTGTCCCTTTGCATCAGTACCGCACCAAGACCACCACTTTGAGAAGCATCGGTGTAGACTTTTCAATCTTGGTTGCCATCGATGATGGTTAGTACGGGAGCAGTTGTCAAACTCACTTTTAGCTTTTGGAAGGCCTCCTCACAATCCAATGTCCAATTGAACTTGGTATGCTTCTTGGTGAGCTTTGTTAACGGGCAAGACAGCTTGGTGAAGTCTTTGACAAATTTCCTATAATATCCAGCCAATCCTAGGAAACTTCTTACTTCAGTGGGTGTACTGGGCTGCTTCCAATCTCGAATGGCGGCAATTTTACTTGGGTCAATAGCAATTCCTTATTTTGACACAACATGGCCCAAGAATTTTACTTCCTCTTGCCAAAATGTGCATTTGGAAAACATTGCTTTTAGAACATTTCTTCGCAGAGTTTCCAACACTTCCCTTAAATGCCCTTCATGCTCCACCTTAGTTTTAGAATAGATTAGAATATCATCAATGAAGACTAGGACGAATTTATTTAAGACATCTCGGAAGACCCTATTCATCAAGTCAACAAAGTAGGCTAGAGCATTACATAGACCGAACGACATTACTAACCATTAATGAAAGGATGGTCAATGTGAGCAGTAACCCTGTAAGTGTACTTCCTAGCAAGTCCATTAATGAACCTCTTGTTCTTTTGGAAATCATCCTGAATCAATTTTGGGGCGTAGCGAGAGAGGTCTTCAAATCTTCTCACATACTCAGAGATAGTTTTGTCGCCTTGCTTCAAGTTGGCGAACTCGTCATGCAGCCTTTCCAATTCTTGCCTGGGAACGTACTTTTCATTGAATAGCTCTTTAAACCTGGTCCAAGTCGCATTTTCTTCATCACCTCCTATATTGACCAATTCCCACCAATTTTGTGCTTCGCCTTGGAGCAGCCATGAAGCCGTACATCTCTTTCTTTGATCATCTAGCCCTATCCCTCCAAATAACTTTTCACAATTCTTAAGCCACGCCTGAGCCTGTGTCACGTTTTCCGTACCAGTGAATGGAACTCCACCTAAATTCTTGAACTTCTTCGCTACCTTATCCAAGTCAAAGGGCTGCGGTGGTGGTGGTGGTGGCTGTTGAACTGTGGCCTCCTTGGTTTCAGCAACATTTTGCCTCCTTGCTCTAGCTCTAGCGGCAGCGGTACTCATTTTTAGTTAATTCTGTACGATCCAAGAAAGAGTCAGAACAACTGTAATGGTGATTTTAAGAAATGATATAGATAAAAGGATGGAATAAGGATGGCGATAAAATGACTGACTATTATGTAACTCTAATGAACTGTTCGCCATAGAATATTAGTGATTCTATGTAAATGAATTATTATAAATATGTTATATTCCAAAGCTAAGTTTAACCAAAGCTCCAATACCAACTGTGATGACCCCAAACTTCCACGGAATGAAAGTAAGGAATAATCATTTGGAATACAACATAAATATAACAATACAGATCACAGATACAATATAGCAAAGGAAAACTATAGAATAACAACATCATAGCAGCGGAATATGAATGTCATCAAACACAGAATCCCACAGTCACAGAGTATTAAATTATTACATCAGATTTTCAGCAAAAAGGAAATAAATTCCAACTTCCAAAATAGAATAACTGGAAACAAAATAAGTCTGGATGTCTCAGAGTCTAAAGATAAAATGTAAACAAAAGATAAATGATAGATAGTCTTCGTGGTCCATCATAAGCACCTCCAAATAAGCAACACCAAGAAAGCTCCAAAGACAACAACTCCAAAGAAAGTCAAACCTATTACTTGGCTGCCCGTGTGGAAAAGAGGGTACCCGAGTATGCAAAGGTGAAAATAACCTACAGGTCAGTCATGGGACTGGTGTGAGAATTCTTAATTAATTTAACTACTAGTAATAAGGCAAATCCAAAGACCACGCCGCTAACGCGGAATGGGTTTATTCCAATGGATTGCCGTGCATAACTTAAAGTGACAAAACAAACAATAAGTAAATCGTGCAACAACGCTATGCTTTTGGGAAAAATGGAATCACCATAAGACCCAAGTCCCATCACACAATGCAACGCAAACCAGAGGATAGGGTTTTACCTTATCGTGATTAAACATGCTAAATACGGTAAATACGAATCTAATATTATCATTAGTGTATATAAAAACATTTCAAAATAAATGTATCAATCTTAGGAAACATAGTACCCCATACTACTATTCCTCCATACTAGTAATACAATCAAATTCGTAGGGTCGTATTTGGAATTTGGTTTCCATCATGAGTTAAGGCTAGGGAGGAGCTCCTTACCGATTCGAGACACTCTAGCTAATGTCTCAGGATTCCCTGCAGAGAACCCTTGGATCTGCAGGGCCGGTCCACACATACAGCTTCGTGGATTGGAAATTCCTGAACACACGTTTACCGATCTTATAGGACCTATCATCTAAGGCGCCTCATTCCATCGTCCACATAAGTAAAATATCAGCCAATTTAAGCACTGACACTACTTCTAGCTAGAAAGAAACGTGCTGCTGCCCCTGCGTTCCTTCTTCCGTTTTAGACCCAACCGGGTTGTGAGGTTCGTGAAGCAACGTAATACACAAAGCTATGCTTATTCAAGCTGTGCTTTGATCGTCACCACAAGGTTCTGCTTTTCAACAAGAAATCTTGATCATTGCATCTTAGTATGCCATATTGTCACTCCATATCACACTACCAATCCTTTGCCGAAACATATGAAAGGGTGTTAAGCAAGAGAATAAATTCTCCGCCACCAAACATTCATACATTCGATAGAAAATTAATAACATGATATTTAACGGGGTACGATGTCAGACACACAATCCATTTATTAGCTTATGCTCTGGGTCTGAGCGAAAACCAAACCCGTGAAATCAACATGTTCGTTTGGGCAATGACCATGACCCTTGATTTGGGAGCAAATCAAATTAGGGCCTCGGTCGTTGTCCTCTCGATAGAAGATTCACGGTCTTCATATGCCGTCTTCACACTTCGATTCTTAGCGTCGTTTGATTATTTGGAATGAGAGAAACTCAGACTTTCCAAATAATTCTCGTATATATATATATATACATATTTAAAATCCTTCATATTCGTTAATATCGTTTTACAACGATTAATTCCTATTTTAATTATTTAAAATAATTAAATTTTATATAACGACGCCTCGAGTCAATGGGCGACTATGGCGCTGCTTTCAACCAATTTTGATTTTTGCATTTCTCAAAATCTAACCGTTGGATCTTAACGTAGTTTATATCGTTGGAAAGATCTTCCCAAGACGGTCCTAACGGTTTCAGTTTTGGGAAATTCCGATGGTTGGATCTTTTGGTATAGTCGTTTAAAGATACGATTTCAAAATGCGAACTACCGCGCTCGATTCGATTAATTTTAATTATATATATATACATATAATCATTCAACCTCGATGACGTCGTTCGATTTAACAACGAATTAAACAACTACCGATCTCCAATAAATTTTAATTCATTTTAAATGAAGACAATATTTCAACTTCTTAAATACATTCTTTTTCCCCTTTATTTACATTAAAAATGTAAATTATAATTCAAAGTCCAAATTTTCCCTTATTCTTTAATTTACGTTAGAAACGTAAATTTCATCCCTTACATCACACTATAAAACTCTCTTTGTAATTACATTAAAAATGTAAATTAACAATGTAAATTTCTATCTTTTGATTTGTCTCTTAACTTACAATATAAAATCATACTTTTAATTACATTAAAAATTTAATTTGCATTACATGTCAAATTTTGTCTTTTTAATTTGCGAGGTAAAATCCTACCTTTAATTACATATAAAAATGAAACTTTATTTTCCGAACAAATTTTCATTCTTAATTTACAAATAAAAGTGTACTTTTAATTTGCAATGTAACTTCTTCTCTTTAATTACATCATAAAGATGTAATTCCATTTACATTGTAAATTCTTCTTCTTCTAATTACATATAAAAATATACCTTTTTATTTACGGTGCATTTTCTCTTCCTTACTCTACATATAAAAATGTAATTTTTATTTCCAGTACAAATTCTCTCTCTTAAACTACATATAAAAATGTAATTCTTATTTACAGTGCAAATTCTCTCTTTATTTGCATAACATAAATGTTTTTTTAATTTGCAAGGTAAACCTCATTCTTTATTACATATGAAAATGAAATTTTTATTTCTAATGCCAATTCCTATGTTTTATTTACATGTAAAAAGTGTAAATTTTATTACAACGTAAATTCCTATTTTTCATTTACATGTAAGAATGTTAATTTTATTGCAACACATATTTCTGCTTTGAGCTTACATGTAAAAATGTAAATTTTATTACAACCTAAATTCCTACTTTTCATTTACATGTGAGAATGTAAATTTTATTGCAACACATATTTCTACTTTTAACTTACATGTAAAATGTAAATTTTATTACAATGCAAATTCTATCTTTTATTTACATGTAAAAAATGTAAATTTAAATGAAATGCATATTCTACCTTTTATTTACATGTAGAAATGTAAATTTCATTACAGTGCGAATTTCTACTTTTAATCTACATGTAAAAATGTAAATTTCATTACAATGCAAATTTCTACTTTTAATCTACATATAAAAATGTAAATTTAATTACAATGCACTTAATCATAATGGTGAAAAATTCCATCTTTATAAATTACATTAAAAATGTAATTTTAATTTCACCGTCCAAATCTGCTTTTTTTTATATTAAAATATGTAATTTTATTTACATTGTGAATTCCTCTTCTCTAATTACATATAAAATGTAATTTTCTATCACAATGTAAATTCTCATTTCTAATTATATATAAAAATGTACTTTTTATCTTACGGTGTAAATTGTCAATTCTAATTACATATAAAAGGTATTCTTTATTTTACAATGCAAATTCACTTTTTTAATTACATATAAAAATGTAATTTTTTATTTCCAATGTAAATTCTTATCTTAATTACATAAAAAAATGTAATTATTTATTTGCAATGCAAATTCATTTTTTTAATTACATAAAAAATGCAATTCTTATTTTATAATGTAAATTCATTTTCCTCTAATTACATAAAAAAAAATGTAATTCTTATTTTAATTTTATGTCCAATATTTCGTGTCCAATATTTCAGTCCAATATTTCATGTCCAATATTTCATGTACAACCCAACCACAAACAATATTTTAAATAATAAAAGGGATCAAATCGAATTAATAACATGAAGTTAATCTCGAGTTGAGAGTTCTAGTTCAATTCTGAGAATAACTAAGGGTGTGTTCTTACATGTAGACATATGGTCCGTGAATATCAACAAACCATGATTGACAAGATTAACAAATAAATGATCCTAATAAATCACCAAACTCAGATCTAACACTTAAATTTTCAGATCTAATATCATAACATCACAAACAATTCAGATCCATAACTTAGAATAACATCCATCACAGATCCATTTATATTTGTCATCCAGACTTCACATAACACAAGAATAATAATTAAATTAATTAAATTTAATTAAAAATAAATTCTCACTTTGCTTGGATTTGAAATGAAGGTTCGAACTTGATCAGATCTCATGTTCAAAGTCATGGCGGTTTCGGATCTGAAAGATTTCTATTTGAAGTTCATATGTATAAATTAGAAAACAACTTTTAACAATTGTTGCTGTGACAGAATTAAGCGTGGCAAAATCTGAGTTGTTCATACCTTATAGTTCGGTTTTTGTTCAAATCTTTGAATTCGATTTTCAGCAGATACTGTCAATGGTTTGAGGAGCGGTTTGTTGGAGATGGACTGGCTTGGAGTGGCGCACGTTCGCCAGGAAGGGGGTGGGTGCGGCATAGCGTGGTGGGCCCGGCATAGGGAAGACGACAACGGGTTCAGGTGGTCGGGGCGGCGGCTACGAGTGATGAGAGGCTCCGATTTTGGTACAGGATCGAAGAGATTGATGAGAGCTTCAAAAAGTCCAAAAGGGCATATGTTAATTCTCCATGGATTTGGAGAAAAAGAAGAGAGAAGTTTAGAAAGGGTAGGCGGCTATGGGTTTCAGGGAATCGGGAAGAAGGGGTACTATAGCGTAGTATTTATACTTGTATTCTAGGGTATTTCCTTTTTATTTTTAATTTAATTAATTCCAGAAATTAGAGTTTTTCGTCTGATCACCAAACGGAGCCCAACGACTGTCGAACAATAGGTTTTGACGTCTTTTGAACGCAATGGCGCTAGTATCGAAGTCTAATTCTGAAGTTTACAGCATGTTTCTTTTATTTCTAAAATAAATCTTTTTAATATTAGTTCGAACATACTTTTTAATCTACCGGGGTCACATACGAACTCAGAAAAATCCAGAAAAATTATTTTTGGCTTTGGTTTGACGATACGGTCCTAACAAAATTAATTTCGTCGAATTCTGTGACCGTTTGAAAAATGACCATTTTCTGATCGATCCAATTTAACTATAATTGACCAAAACACATTTTCCTTTGCCACGCTCACATATTAACTTCAAAAATTATGAAATTTGAAACCTAGCAATAATTTGACATCCCGGATCTAACAAAAGTGGTTTTGTCGAATTCCGAGGTCATATGCAAAATGTCTATTTTCAAGGGTGATAATTCTCTATAGCGAGCTTTCTGAAAATTCATTTGGACATAACTTTTGTTTTCCACTATGAAACTTCGATTTTTCATATTCTTTTGAAAGATATTCATTAACAGATTTAAATATTTTTGGTTTCACCAAAATCCGATTTATCCTGCATCCTGTACAGTCAGTCAAAGTTAAGATTTGACTTTTCAAACTACCACGCTATTTCTAATTCCTTTTATAATTAAATTGAATATATTAGTATTAACTTTGCTCAAAATAAATTACCATTCATTATTATTTAAAATAATTTATTTCAAGATTTTTTTTTAAACCCTTAAAATCTCTAAAATGAAAATTTTAAATTGGCCCCCAATTCCGGGTTATTAAAGGAACACGGCTTCTTTCAAGAAGAACCCCCTAACGAACCCTCTTGTTACTCTCTAGCTATCCCTATGGGTGAACTAACAGTCACTTAATACCTCCCTTAATGGTGGTTCCTTAGGCCATGTATGCATAGTCCATCCCTAGGTTATCCTTCACTAGCCACCCTACACCCATTATCGTCTAGTAGGACCATTTAATACCTTATAGGAGAAAGGCGGACCCAATAACTTTAATTCTCAAAGGGCCGACCCAATGACTTGGGACTTGAACCAAGGAGTGAACCTTAGGAACGAACGTAGTCCTAACCACTTAATACCCAACAAGAGATAGGTCAACCACTTAATACATTTTCCCAAGGCAGGCCTACTCTACACACACACATACACACACACACAAAAGTATATATATATGTGTGTGTGTGTGTGTGTGTGTGTGTGTGTGTGTGTGTGTGTGCGCGTGCGCATTAGGCATCACAAATTAAACCTACCACTTGTATATGTTGGATTTTCTAGTTTCGAGCAAGCTTTTACTACAAGTTGGGCCTAGCCTCGCATCATAACATACTAATTATAATGGCCCATAGCACCTAGACCTCTCATATTAACTAGATTTACATGTATACGTTGGATATGCTAGTTAGTTATGGGTAGTCTTTTACTAGAAGTAACGTTTAATCTCGTGTCTATGTGTCATTAATATTAATTAACCTATTAACCCATACACATGCAAACATACAAATTCTTATAGGTAAATTCAAATTCTATTCCTAAGTTCATCGTATTTATTATGCACTTAATACGTATTAATATCAAGTTGATTACATTATATATAAGACATAAATTAAGTGAATGAGATTAGTGTCCTTACAACGTTTTTGAAATGTCAATTCCTGTCCAATTTTAAAGTTGTACAAGTCATTTCTCATATTTTCCTCAACCAAAGCATGAATGTGCATATTAACATATGACAATAAAATGGGAAAAACAATCATAACAACATATAAACTTGCAACCCAGGTTTTGATGTGATTATTGCTATAGTAAAAGATAAACAAAACATCATATATAAAATATACATATATGTTTATAATTCCTATTTTGAATAGATTCCTTTTATTATGTTTGTTTATACGCAAAACATTAATATTTAAATATATTGTAAATAATGAGTTCAAATTGTATACACATATTTAAACCTGTTAGATTTACATATCTATCCAAGTCTTAACCGTCTGGCCCAAAATCAAACATAAGAATTTACGTGAAAATAGAACAAAAAGGAATCCAAACAATATAGAAAATCATACAACAAGAATCATGTTTTTCTTTTATTATTACAATAATCCAAAACCACAATTACAACTAGATTGATTATATCTATGAACAATTAAATAAATGGAGGATTTTGGAGGTTTAATCGTGTTTTCATTTTGTAATATCCAAATCCTTATAGACACAACAATACAAATATGTAACTATCAATTTATAGAAAATAGTAACTCAAATGGATTTTCCATTCAAAGAGCTATTAGGAAGAGTAATAACAAGATTAAATAGAACAGAATTTGGATTTGGCCTTTAAGAATGAACGTGTGCTCCAATCCTTTCATATATATATATATATATATATATATATATATAAGAATCACCATTAGAATCTTGTATATATACATATGAATCTAAATTCTAGATTGATCTTAAATCCACGTTAGAGTAAGATAGAGAAGATAGAATAGATAAGAGAAATAGAAGAAACCTAAATCCATTAATTATTCTGGAATTTGAGACACAAGAAAGGCATCATGGAGGCATTGAGAGAAATGGGTGTAGGGTCTAAAATGAGGGATTGGGCTCTTTTTATAATTGTTGTGGTGTATACAGACCATTGGATTTAATTGATAAAATTTATGCGGTCCGTTTGATAGTATTTATAAATAAGTCCACATATATAACAATACTAATTGAGCTTTCGTACAGGAGGGTTGTCGACACACCCTATAGGAGGGCGGTCGACACCCCTCCTAGGAGGGGTGTCGACCACCCTTCTGGGGTCGAGTCCATAAGGAATTTCCTCCAGAACGTTACTTTCGATTGTTCTTTAATTAATTCAATTTATTTCTTGTCTTAATTACTTTATTCTTGTCCCCTACTGTGTATGAATATACACTACAAGAAAACTGCGGTTTTACCTATGCCAAAATGGCGTAGGCGGGGAGTAGGTAAATGCAGTAGCTACTTACTTCTGTGACAATACTGGTGTGGGTAAAACATGTGTAATGAAATACCCACGTCTTACCTACGACATCCATGGGGTTGTTTCCAATGACATGTATACGGCTTATATTTCCTATGCCTTTTCTATGTCATTCTACTACCTATGGCTTTCCTATGCCCGTGTCTTTTACGTTTTTTCCCTATGCTATATGTACAACTATTTATTGTACTAAAATTAGATTTACCTACGTCGTTCCTATGCCTTTTCTGAGAAATTTTAATATATTACTAGCCGTTCTTATGCCTTTTCTAAAGCAATTTTAAAATTGTACTATTATATATTTTTTCACCGCATTAAACAAAAAATAAATCAACATAATCATCATATTTTTTCATTCCAACAAAAAGACTAATACCAAATCATTTCATCATCAATTAACTTCATGCATCTCATGAATAAGTCAAATGAACATTAATCAAGTTCTCATACATTTAAGCAATAAGACAATATGTTCATGGTACATGACATTATATGTATACCACTACGAATAAGAAAACCTCAAATCTGGCGACGATCCTTTCATTCTCCATCGGATCCTTGGACAATTTTTTTTAGCATTTGAATCTCTCCTACTTAATGCCTTCACCTTTTCCTTCAATTTGACTCTAGTCCATGCTTCTTCCTTTCTGATGTTATACGCGACTTATATTTCTCAATTTCATCAAATATAGCATCAATTTCAGCATTTTAAAGAAACAAAATAATGTTTTGCTGAAATTTTAAATATTTACCTAAGAAATATTTCCATAACAAGGTCGATGATCCCATCGTCCACCAAACAAAACACCACAGAAACCCATCATTATCTGACCAAAATCAACATCTGTGAATTACACAAGAAACATAGGAATGCTTCCAACTCAAACTATAATGAAGTTAATTTAGTATAATATCAACTGTGAGAAAATCAATTGGTGACACTCACGGTTAAAACACACAAATAACATCCAAAATTTTCAATGCAAAATAGACTAAATTATACTGTTATACTGAATCAATTAGTATTTTCAGAAGTATAGATTGCTCCATTAACAACTTACGCTCGTCTGCTTTCAAGGAAACATTGGTCCAATTTTTAAATCTAAGAAATCAGCTGCGCTAAAAAAAGATATTAATGACACATTACAAGCATGATTCTCGGTGTATTCCACAAAATCACCAACTTAACAATTTGCGCAAACAAAGGGGTTGGAAAGCGTTTATTACTGTTGTTGTAAATTTCATGTAATTTTTTTTTTTCATTATCGTTAAATTAGATGTTTGCATGTATCTCTCGCTAATTATTCATGCAATTGATTTATCTTTCAATGAGGAAAATACATCCAAAGTCGAATGCTAAGGCCTTTTGGCAATTTATGATGGCCTTTGATTATCTATCGCTCTGCCAATATAACATGAGCTTTTATACATACTAGTGTGAACCCGTGCTACGCACACAGGCTCCGTTATGACGATGAACGCATATGTTTTTATCAACTATACCTCATTCCTGCTTAAGATTTTCAACATTTGGATGATAACAAAAAAAATATGCATTGCATACCAAACTCGCATAGACATTCAATGATACAACACAAAAATATGAAAAGTCAAGATTGATAAAAAGACCATGTTTGAATTAACCAAAATAGGTTTAGACTGACTAATTAAACAACAATATAAAACACTTACTTAGAACCAAAAAGAATAATTGACTAACTTTTTTGCAGGTTTCTAAAAATATGGATTCATTTGGTATGCATTTCAAATTTTCATTAACAGAATACTGATTTGGTAACCATTAAAATAAAGCTTTACTTTATATCTACATGATATTCCAAGCGATGATAAACAATATAAAAGAGAAATGATGAATTTTATTTCTCTAGAAAAATGTTTTACAGACTGAATAGAGTAGTATGAAACAGAGCATGCTACGCCTTTTATATACAAAGGCTAGCTATATACAGCGGTACAAAATGTACAGGCCCATATACAAAATGTAATGAAGTTAATGGGCTAAAGCCTTTGGGTGAGCTTGTGATATTATGTACAGAGGGATCCTGTCTTCGATATACTCTTTTCCTTAATATGCCCCCTCAAATGAAACTAGGGTTTCCGCCTTCTGCCCCTTCTTATCTTCCCCACTAATAACACGAAGCTCCTCCTTAAATCGGTGGAAATTTCTTGCTGAAAGGGCCTTCGTTAGCACATCTTCTCTCTGGAAGTAAGATGGAACGTGTCTAACTTCTAATTTTCCTCTGACCACTTGCTCACGTACGAAATATAGATCAATTTCTATATGTTTCATGCGCGAGTGTTGAATAGGATTGGCGGATAGAGAAATTGCACTCTGATTGTCGCACCTTATAATTGGTTTGTGATTCAAGTCGATTTTGAGCTCACGAAGAAGATAGCTGATCCACATCAGCTCGGCGGTGGTGCTAGCAACTGATCTGTACTCCGCTTCGGTGCTCGAACGCGATACGGTGGCTTGCTTCTTCGAACACCAAGATACAGGATTGGATCCGATGTAAACACAGTACCTAGAAGTAGATCTGCGATCGTCTGGGTCTGATGCCCAGTCAGCGTCACTGTAAGCGTGTAAATTTACATTCTTTTCAGCTTTTAGCAATAGACCATGATCTAGGGTACCAGCTAGATATCTTAATATACGCTTAACAGCCTTCCAATGCTTGTCCAATGGGTTTTGCATGAACTGACATACCCGGTTTACACTATAGCATAGTTCTGGTCTAGTTATGGTCACATATTGAAGAGCACCAACAATACTTCTATAAAGTCTAGCATCTTCTATAGCTTCACCTTTAATTCGAGACAACCATAGATTAGTAGTCATTGGTGTTGGCAGTGACTTAGCTTTATCCATGTTGGCTCGTTCTAGAATTTCTGTAATGTACTTCTTTTGGCATAACATGATCTCTGCATTTGATAAGTAGTTGATTTGAATGCCTAAAAAATAGTTTGCAGCTCCTAAATCTTTGATTGAGAATGCCTTATTGAGATAGTCAACAATATTATTAATTTCCTGTTCATTATTTCCAGTAATGAGAATGTCATCAACATAAACTAAAACATAAATGATTATCTTGTCTTTAGCCTTTATGTAGAGGGAACAATCTGACTTTGCCATGTTGAAACCAAGTCCAGTAAAAGTTGCTTTAAGTTTATCATACCAGACCCTGGAAGCCTGCTTTAAGCCATATAATGCCTTGTGTAGTTTGCAAACCAACCCCCTTTCTTCTGCTTTACTGTAACCTATAGGCTGTTGCATATAAACATCTTCCTTTAATTCACCATTAAGAAATGCATTATAAACATCAAGTTGTCTGATCCTCCACCCTTTACTTAATGCTATTGTCATGATGATTCTGATGGTTGTGTGCTTTACAACTGGAGAAAAGGTCTCACTAAAATCAAACCCAAACTGCTGTGAATAGCCCTTTGCCACTAACCTGGAAAATCAAACCCAAACTGCTGTGAATAGCCCTTTGCCACTAACCTGGCCTTATATTTTGATGTGCTGCCATCTGGATTTCTTTTTAGTTTATAGGTCCATTTGCAACCTATAATGTTCTTGTGCTTGGGTGGATTAACCAGACTCCATGTTCTGTTTTTAAGAAGTGCATTATATTCCTCATTCATGGCATTTCTCCATTTAATATTGCTAACAGCTTCTTCATATGAGTTAGGCTGCCTATTGTCTAATGATGTTATGTATGCTTTAGGCTTGAAAACACCACACTTAGCTCTTGTCATCATATGATGCACGTTTTTGTCTCTGGTATGATCATTGTCAGTGTTTACTGTTCCACTTCCACTGCTATTGCAACTGTTGTTGTAACCATGTTGACTGTTACTGCTGCTTTCATCTGTATTTACTGCATTATCGAAACCTTTTGTTTCATGTTGATCTGACTCCCTAATATCATCATTTTGATCGTCTGTGCTGTATTCAGATTTTGTGCTAGCAATAGTATGTGTGTCACTTGATTCACCATGTTGATCCTCTTTATATTTGAAGTTGTCCCAATCAGTCAGCACCATTGGTGGTTGTAAATTGTTCACTGTTTTGACTGTTTTGTTAGTTGTTTCCATTTCCTTTTCTGCAAAAGGAAAAATATCCTCATTAAATATAACATGTCTAGAAATGTAAACTCTGCCTTTATTATCCAAACATTTGTACCCTTTTTGGTTGTTTGGATAGCCCAAAAAGGTACAAGGAGTGGATCTAAGACTGAGTTTATGTTGATTATAAGGTCTGAGGTAGGGAAAACACATACACCCAAATATCTTTAATGCTGAGTAATCTGGTTTAGTTCCAAACAATTTCTCATGTGGACATTTTCCATCAATTATTTTTGTAGGCATTTTATTTATTAGAAATACTGATGTATCAAACGCCTCTGCCCAAAATTTGAGAGGCAGAGATGCTTGAGACATTAATGTTAACCCAGTGTCTACAATGTGTCTGTGTTTTCTTTCCACAAGACCGTTTTGTTCAGACGTATATGGACAGGTTATTCGATGAGCAATCCCTTTATTATCAAAGAATTTCTTTAAGGGTTTAAACTCACCCCCTCCATCAGTCTGTAAGCATTTCACACTCTGATTGAATTGTTTTTCAACATTTTTAATAAACTGAACAGTCACATTGTATACATCAGATTTTGCTTTTAGAAAAAATATCCAAGTATACCTACTATATGAATCAACAAAAGATAGGTAGTACCTGTAGCCTTGTTCAGTATTAATTGGAGATGGCCCCCAAACATCTGCAGCAACTAGCTCAAGAGGGTTATTATATACAGTTTCAGAATCAATAAATGGCAATTTGTGACTTTTGCCTATTTGGCAATGTGAACAAATAAATGAATCAGGTAAATTTTCAGCACAAATTTTATTTTCATGCAATATTTTCTTTACAGTCTTAATATTGGGATGGCCAAGTTTTCTATGCCATATATCAAACAAGTTCTTATCATTTTTAGCACTAAACTGAACATTGTAACAATGACTGTTTTGATAATCATAATTCCTGGTCTTGAATTTGCTGAATTTATAAAGTCCATTTTCCATATTACCCTGCAATAAAATATTATTATCAATTAGGTCCTTGACCACGCAAAACTTGGGGTGAAACTCAAAGTACACATGATTGTCGTTGGCAAATTGAGAGACACTAATTAAATTTTTCTTTATTTTAGGAACTCTCAATAAATTATTGAGATATAGTTGTCTCTTACCATTAATAAAACCATTACCAATATGAGATATACTTATCGTTTCACCGTTTCCCACACGTATGGCTTGCGTACCTGTGTAGCTTTTGTTTCCAAGATTTAAATTTTGCATGCTGCTAGTCACATGATTTGTCGCTCCTGAGTCTGGGTACCATTCATCTAAATTGATATCATCTGATTTGTTAGGGTCATCAGCACTGCTTGTTTGTCCTCTGCTGTTGTCTGCATTGTTCTTTTGTTGATTCAATTGAGTCATATTGATACTTGGCCTGCTCTGATTTGTTTGATTTTACCTGGCCACATTAAATTCAGAATTAAATCTGAAAAAGCATCTACTGGCCACATGCCCAAATTTTTCACATATTTGACATTTAACACGATTGTTACTATTCCATCGACCCCTGCCTCTTCCCCTTTGTGACTGATTATTTCTGTAATTATTTGCTTCTTGATTGCTGCTTTGTCCCATATTGTTTCTTGATTGCTCTGATACCATAAAAGAGAAATGATGAATTTTATTTCTCTAGAAAAATGTTTTACAGACTGAATAGAGTAGTATGAAACAGAGCATGCTACGCCTTTTATATACAAAGGCTAGCTATATACAGCGGTACAAAATGTACAGGCCCATATACAAAATGTAATGAAGTTAATGGGCTAAAGCCTTTGGGCGAGCTTCTGATATTATGTACAGAGGGATCCTGTCTTCGATATACTCTTTTCCTTAATACAATAAACATCTTCCACTTCCGCATAACCTTAGAAACATAGACAACAAATCGTGCACGCCCTCCAATAATGGCAGATGTTCACTTTCCATTTCCTATATCTGTCAAATAATAAACTATAATAAGTAAAGTTTAAAAGATGACAATATAAAACAATTAGTTTAATAGAAAACAGAATAAGAAACGTGTTGGTTCTTTGGGACTGTGATGTACGCTTAGAAAAGAATTTGTGGCTACGTTTTATCTCTAAGCAACTCTTAAGGGAGTTATCTTGGTGGCTATATGAAAAAACCTTATTATCTATTGTTTATGTAAGTGATTATCCCTTACACTTTGTGCAAAATAACCCATGATATGCCATGCTCAATTTACTTGTGCACGAATTAAATATTAGTAGCACAAAAGGTATTTGTATTTTCTTCCCTTGCAAACTTCTCAGCCTTCATGCAGCCGACTATTTTTGTAGGATAATGTTCCAGTAATATAAGATTTTTGTGCTTACGTTTATTATAAGACTTGCCAAGTTTTTTTTTCAACTTAAAAAAATAAGTCTATTTACCTTTTAAGTAATTATCCCATACCTATACTGTACAACTTATGATGTGTCACTTCTCAAGTCCAAAAAGCTCAAAATGCAATATCCTTTAAGCTTAAAATGATGCATTGATAAATGTTTTACGGCATGAAAAAAATATGTATAAATACAAAAGCAAGACTGTATTTATCTGTCTATCGACTCATGTAACAAAAATGATTCAATTATCAATACGATGAAAAACTGAGACCGTTTATGACCCTTTTATCATCATAATTTAATCAAGTCATTTACGTGTTTCGTGGATTGTTATTTTTGTCCAGTTTTTTTTTTTTTTTTAATAATATCAGCTAGCGTAGTAAATTTCTTTGTAGAATAAAAACTATATCTTGAGCAACGTGGAAAAATGACAGGAAGGAATTTTTTTTTTCTTTTTTTTTAACATAACTTAAATCATAAATCCAACTTATCGTAGTTGCTAAGGCACACAACTTTCCTATTCTCTATACGAAGGTTCATAAAAGTAATGAACAAAATGAAAATTACGTTCATTAACGATACTCTTCATAGAGTATGGCACTAATGGAGGATATGAAAAAATAGCAGAAGATATTTTATCTGTAGTAGTTGCTATCATTTTTTCTTCACTTCTTGCTTAAAACTTAGCTGAGCTAAAATATAAAATATTTTTATCTCTATTAATTCTCTTTAAGTAAACTGGCCAGATAAATAATTTGAAAAATAGTAAATAAAAATGCAAGTCTAAAAAGTCTTTAAAAGTATGAACTTTACTAATATGCCATGAAACTTTATCAGATGTCGCCAGAGACAAACACAAAGATGAATAGAAATTCATTTTATTGTTCTACTAACCATACCTCATGTATGTACAGAAATAAAGTAAGCACTAAATACTGCTTATGTAAATATGTATTTCCTATTGAAAATTAAGTAAACATAAAATGCATGAAAATGTCAACACTGTGATTTGAAAAAGGTTGCAGAAATATATATTCAAATTAATATTTGTGATGGGTGCACTTTCGACTTGAAGCAATAACAATTATGAAGATGGAAAATTAATTAGATGTTTACTGCAAACCAAACAAGTAATGTCATAATGAGAACATGCATTCACATTATGCCATTAGTAGTCAAAATGTACCAATATGGCATGGTTTAGAATCTAATATAAACAAACAAAAAAAACATGGTTTAAACTTCAAAACACTGTAGCTCAACTACTCTTTTTTTAAAATTCAAAATATTGGTATTTTTAAAAAAGTACCTTTAATGGTTACTGCAAACCGAATATGTAATGTCATAATGAGAACATGCACTCACATTTTTAAAAAAAGTAGTCTAAATGTACCGATATGACATGGGTTAAAATCTAAAATCTAATATAAATAAACAAAAACAATATGGTTTAAAATTTAAAACACTGTAGCTTAATTACTCTTTCTTTAAATTTTGAAATATTGGTATTTATAAAAAAAATACCTTTAATGAAGCCACATTCCCTCTCCAGAATATTTAATTCTTCAAAAGACCAATCTAGCTCAGATGCTTTACCTATAGAAAATATCTGAATAACCATTTACCTATTTCACCTGAGCTACTAACCACGAATTGGTCGTTTTCATTATAATAACTAAAGGGGAAGTCTATTTAGACACAAAGGTTTTGACATAAATTGAGAAATACAAAATCTAAACCATAGGATTACCCCATGATTTGCACACCTCACATAAAGCCAAATTAACCATGTGGCTGAGATTTTATGTCTACTGATTTGTGTCGAACTTTTGTGTTCATATAGCCGCTCCCATAACTAAATTGTAGTTATAACCAAGTAATAAAATATAAACTAAAACAATACACTATATTGGTTATAAATATAGTCGATTGCATACTTGTATATTTAGTGTGAACCCGTCCTCCGCACACGGTCATTGCGGAAACAACGTATTAATACAACGTAGTGCAAAATTGAATGGTCGTGTGTTGCAAGCAATATATATTAGTTTTATAGATTTTATTTATTTGTTTAGTAAAAACAATGGACAGAAAATTGTAACTTTTTTCAATGAGGCCTTATTTTTTCATTCTTCATGCCCTTGACAATTTCATTCATTTACTTTAAGAAATCTTGCATCTTCCATGAAAACACACATGTACATGGCTATCCATATTGATATCAATACCAACTACTCATGAAAAAATCATCTGTTTGAGGATTGATCCTCAGGATGATTTTATATAAATATATCGTCAAAATCAAAGCATGCAATGCATATTTTAATTTTTTACTTTTTGTGATATGCAAACTCACAGCAAAAGTTGCTCATGGGAAGTAGAATGTTGGCATAACATAGAATATCAAAACTGCATCATTATATAATGCCTAAACAAACCATATTTATTTAGCTTATTGATAATAATATATGATAAGCAAAGTTTTAAATAACATAAAATATAAATATCAAAACATCATAACTGAACAGTAGTGCAAATGTATCATGTATTTTAATTAACAGTACGTTTTTGCATCCTGTTTGTAATGCTTATAACATGAAAACTTCATGTCATCTCTTCTTGAAGCCAACGCATCAACTAAACTCTTCTTGAAGCCAATGCATTAACCTGTAGTATAACACATATTAGCAACATAAAGCCCAAGAGCCAATTTGTCATGCATAATGTAAACATGAGTATGGAGCCAGTTAGGCCATGGTAAGCACACAGAAATATGAATAATATTTGAAAGGAACTTCCATATTTTAAATGTAGATAGAGACGCATGCAAATAATGTTGAAACCATTGAAATTGTATGCAGTTAAATTTTGTTTAATAATGCTTGATGAAATAAAAATTCACCTAACATAGAAACCATATCATTAAGTTAATGAAAGTGTTAAGTAAGTTAGTGTAAAATGTGAGGAACACAGCCAATGTTGCGGTAATCGTTTGACATGCAAACATGAATGAAGGTAAAATAAATATACTGGAAATTTAATGCATTTTTTGTTAATTATAATGAAAGAGGGAAATTTGAGTTCTAGTAGTGGTTAAAATAGCAAGCAAACTAACCCTAACAGGTATACTGATTTGTAGAAAATGGGAAAGATATGAACTGATAAATTAGCAATTGTAAACTGCAAGGCTAACAATGAGAAATATAGGAACATTTTCAACAATTTATCGGCTAGACGCATGGTTAATGTTAGTTTTGGCGGTCGAGAAAGATGTATTTTGTTGGAGAGAAAAAGCAAATGAACAAAAAAATGTACCCATCTTCCGAACAGGATTCATGAATGCCTTAGAGATTTGTTCATAGTTGAAGTTTTGTGAGCACAACACATTAAGTCTTCAGCGCTGGAAATATATACACAGCCCACAAAGTCAATCATGCAGATGGTTGTGTGAGCCGCATTGATCATGCTGTCTTAAATAGTGAAAACAGTGAAAGCATCAAACATAAATGGGATGATCAAACAACTTAACACTAATTATCAAACACATACATAGTATATGAAAATTCGATGACTTATTTGAAAGCCAGGACTTTTGGTGACCAAATGACATATTGGATGATCTAACCAAGCTTGTACCTGAATATAAAGGTATCATTTGTAGAGAAGCTTTATATGTTATAATGTGTGCATTCCTATGTATTCATCTCTTAGATTTTCCACTGCACTTTGTTTAACCATTCAAATTGTTTCTTTTTTACCTCTAAACATTATCATTTCTAAACGAAATCTTATGTAGCATTAAGGTTTGTAATTTACTTATTTCCTGACTGCAAATAATAACAAAGACGTCTTTAAATCCTAGTCATAAAAGTCAGAGAAACGCCATTAAAAAAGGAGAAATTGCTCACCAAGAAATTAATTTTATCAAGAGATCCTACTTGCATTGGTCATATATAGACCTTTTGATTTTAGTTTGCAAAACTCTTTTTTCAATTTGAAGACCTTTTGAAAAAAGAAATAATATAGAAATATCGTAATAATTTAATATAATGATTGTTCTGAACAATAAATAAGACGAATAAGTAATTTGGTCAAAAGAATTTATATTATTTCACTGAGAAAAGAAATAAGAATATAAACTTTTTCTTAAATGCTTTTCAGTCGTTTCAAAAGAATAAAATCTCTTCATTGATTTTTCATAAACTAATAAATGCATCGAACAAACAAAAATCAAACTATCACATATATTTTGACTCTATTTAATTAATAATTTTTATAATCTTATTTATTGTTAAGAAAATACAAAACTTTCAACCTATATTCACAAATCTATATTCATGTATGTAAATCTCTATATGCAGGTGTGTACAAATAAATGTATATGTGTGTACATGAATAGGTTTGCATATGCATGTATTCGTATATTCACACAGACACATATGTGAATATACATAGGGGCCAACTATTTAAATATAAAATTAAACACAAATGGTAACACAAAAGATCTGGACCATCCGATTTTTTTATCTCTATGTGAAAGGTTGAATTTAGAGGGAAATCCAATGGTGTAGATTATTAATGTCACCAGTTGTGTTTAAATTTTGTATCTAAGTAAACTTTCCCCATGTATATGCATACGTGTGTGTGTGAACTATGTATATATGTGTGAAGGATTCATTACCTATTAAATCATAGTGTCGTTTAACAACTTAATTTTGACCATAGGTTTTGATAGTTGATGGATTGATTTTATGAATATCTAATTTTGCTTTTTTTTTCACACATACATGTGTGTACACATAAATATCTACATGTATACATACATATAGTCTTCCCTTCATGAGGTAGCATAGATTACAACATTCAGATATGAACTTCTATCCAATTTCATCATATGTTGACAAATAATTTCTTCTAAAATGGTTAAATATCAATTTTGATTAAGAAAACTGATAATTTCTAAATAAGGATTTACCATTCCTAAGCGAGTGACTATGCAGTTCAGGAATCGACTGAGAGAAATATGGTGATGCATTCCTTATTATTACGGAAACCTGCAAGCATGGACCCGACCCTATTTGTACAATATATACAGGAGATCTGTCAAACTAAAAATAAAAACATTTATAGTATTAATTTGCTTCCTTAGTAAATTGCATTGAATATATATGGTTTCATATATTTTAAAATGCAAAAAGAGAACACGAGCAAAAAAAAAAAAAAAAAAAAAAAAAAAAGAGAGAGAGAGAACTTAAAATTGTCATAAGAGAAAATGCATATTCAAAAATTGAAATCTGAAATTAAGTAAATTAACAAACAATTAAGCTTCATAGTTTGAAATCAAATTTTCAAACTAAGTCATTTTTTAACCGAGACTTTAAATATTTAATTCCTTAGCTGAAAAAGGTTTATTAAAGTCGTCGACCAACACAGACAAATATCAATTTTAATGGAGAAAAATGATAATTTCTAAATGAAATTTCCATCCCTAAGTGAATAACCATACTTCGTAGGACATCAAATAACAGTTGAGAGAAGATATTGACGCAGTCTTTGTCATCAATGCAACCTGCAAGGAACGATAGAGTCATTTAAAATATATGGTTTTAAATACATAGAAATCTTTCAAACAAAGAATAACAGCATGTTGTAGTACTAATAATGTTTACATCGTAAACTGCATCTAATACCACATACTTTGAAATGAAAAAAAAAAAAAAAAAAAAAAAACAGGAGCACAAAAAGTGTAAACTATCATAAGAGAAAATAATTGAGATCTGGAAGGAAGTAAATAAGCTTACAATATACACATACAACTAAGTTGCATTGTTAGCAAGGAAACGATTAAGATAGGTTGGTAAGATGGCATCATATTCATACTGAAAATGATATTTAGATGATTGTGCAAAATAAAAAGTTATATACCTCAAAGATAGGCCAATAAGCACAAAATCGAAAATAAAGATAATATAGCTAAACATGTCATGTTTGCACAAAAATGGATATAAAATACTCAGGCATTACATTGTCAAAAAATAACGGTAATATTCTCAATTTGAAATTATAAATCAATCGTCAAGCAATGTAATTTTCTTCACCGACATGTTATCCACCGACAAAAAATCCAGAACATGATATCATGGATGAATTTTCAGGTGTGCTGATGGTCGATCATACATTGAAGGATGCACACAAATTCTCAAACAGTCATACATTTGTTTTTATGTGCAAAGAGTAAACACTTGTTTTTCTTTCATGTTACAAATGAAAAAGAAATTTGGTGCAAAAGAAAGTTGCTTTCTTACTTTTTTGAAGAATTTACATGTTTGGATGTCAGTTTATCTTATTTATTGAACTCAAATATATCAATTTATTATATTCTAAACATAGCAGTCTTATAAGTAAAAGATATTTTCTTTATAATGGTACAAAAGTCATTGAACTGTGACTTTAAATTCTCAAATTTTCAAACTAAGTCAAACATTTGATTGTGAGTGCTCAAATCTTATCATCGTTTTTGAATTGAGACTTTAAATTCTCAAATTTTCAAACTAAGTCAAACATTTGATTGTGAGTGCTCAAATCTTTTCATCGTTTTTGAATTGAGACTTTAAATCCTCAAAATTAATTCCTCAATTAAAAAAGGAGAATAAATGCTGCCAACCAAAACAATCAAATATCAATTTTAATGGAAAAAAATGATGACTTGAAAATAAATTTTACCGTTCCTATGTGAATAACGATGCATGCTTGTTACACATCAAATAATCAATTAAGAGGAAGATGATGATGTTGAAACACCCCACCTCCGTTAGGGTCACTCTCAAAGGGAATGCCCTAATTTTGGTGGAGGTTTATAAGTACAAGTCACAGATATACAAGACAGATATAAGAACACATATTTGTAAACAGCGGAAGAACAACAAACTTTTATTTCATAAAGTCAAATACGTGTTACAACAACATCCTTTCCAAAAACATAACATAACACTTTCATAATCTGTCTTGAGTACATTATTTAAAGAAGCATAAATAAAACGTAGATAAACTGCAAAAGCCCCATAGTGGATTGTCCAAAGCCATAGTTCAAAACAGGAAAGTCCAAGCAATACATTTCTCTTCTTCAAGCTGGATGTTGAGGTAGGTCAAGCTGCTGTGTTCCCTCCCTGAGGACCTGGGGGGGAAACGGAAGAAAGAAGACGAAAGAAAAATAGAGTCAGACATAAAGCCTGAGTAAGTCTAGTACTATTTTGTCTATGAATAAAGAACTGGGTATGATAAGTATAAACAAGAAGTGGGCATGCACTATAAACTTGGTTAAGTTGTCTAGGGTCGAATATACTATCGTACCCCATATTAATCTCTGAACCCATATAAACTAGTTTTCCAACTGGCACCCCACAATCAGGGTGATGTGATCCATTCTATGATGATCGGCTCCTACTCGCATAGTTACATGTGTCTTACGGCCCCCGATGTCGTAGTTACCTATGCTGGTCCCACCATGGGGTGTATCAAGTCCCATAGTGGCAACCCGACACAACCTTAGAGTGCACAGGTATGCTACTGGTGTCCAGTGCCTTATTTTTCTGTGCCGGAGTGTGTGCACGCCCGCACTCCGTTAGAACCTACACTGCTACACCACCGCCGTCGATTTTTGACCTCTTACAATCAGCCCAGTAATCGTGCCCCACCCTGCCTAGTTTCAGGGTATCATGATACACCGTGTAGGGTTACTGCTGAAAAGGGTCCCCCGTTACTAGGTTTTCTATCTCTAGCCAACATGCTAAGTTGGTTAAGTGTTTTCTAACCTAACCCCACCAGTCCGTTTAGTTTAGCATGTTCCATTTTGATTAAGTCTTAGTCCACTTAATCCTAACAATCCTGATTCCGCCTTAATTGTCTTATTAAGGCCCTAACCTCTCACATTAGACAGGTATTGCTGTGGCTGCCTGTTGCCGGTTGGTTCCGGGCAGTCTTACGCCACAACTCAGTCTAACCTCGGGTCCTTATTGGGCTCCATGTTTAACCTCCCACATTGGATAGGTATTGTTGTGACTACTGGACAGCCGGGCGGTTCCGGGCAGGTTTACATCACAACTCAATCCAACCTCGGGTTAAACATATCGTATTTTCTACATTTATATATCTTGTCATTCTTCTTTATTTCTTATATGTAAATATTTGCGGCCCATTATTAAGTTAATGGTGTAAAGGTTACACCAATCATGAACCCAACCCATTCTTGAATTTGGGGCCCTTTTACTTTAGTTTCCATTCATTAAATTAATTTAGCCCAACGTTATTTACCCCCGTTCTTACACGTCCGTTTATGTATATTGGGCTTAGCCTTTTAAAGCCCAATTTAGCCATGCGAAGGGGAGGCTTATGGCGTAATTACATACACAAAGTGGGGAAGGGTGAGCGCATGAACTTGCACATGACGTTGGAAATACATACTGGAAACTGGTGTACTTGCATAATGGTAACATAGGTGACATGAATCAAAGCATGCGAACTTGCATAGGTTTAACTGTAACATGAACCTATATTCTTATTTATGCATAATGTCAAACATAAGCATGGCATAAATACTTTTAGCATAAACATGGCATAATGTCAAACATGGCATAAATACTTCTAGCATAAACATGGCATAATGTCAAACATAAGCATGGCATAAATACTTCTAGCATAAACATGGCATAAATACTTCTAGCATAAACATGGCATAATGTCAAACATAAGCATGGCATAAATACTTCTAGCATAAACATGGCATAATGTCAAACATAAGCATGGCATAAATACTTCTAGCATAAACATGGCATAATGTCAAACATAAGCATGGCATAAATACTTCTAGCATAAACATGGCATAGGTATAGTTAAATTTGTTCATGGCATAAATATAAACAAGTCATGTTCATAAGGTTTCTACATGTTTACAAAGAGGATACTTTGTTACTAACACAAAAGCATAGTTCAACTTAATTAAATTTAATCACATAACGATGGTATACTTATGCATAAATATTCCTAATCATGGTGTTTGCTTTTAACTTGCAAAAAAGGGATTTTTGTGTCTAACTTAGCCATGTCTCACATATGTCATCATATAATTCTTTTAAACAAGATAGACTTAATCATGAATTTCAATTATGCCCAATATCATTCATAGCCTAGCCATATTCATAAGTTTTGCAAAAGCATGACTTAATACATGGATTATGGTGTCAAAATTCCAACATAGTTTCATATGAACTATAACAACCAAACTTGTCTCAATTACTTGCAAAATGATTTATGCACAAAATAGACATCATGATGGCATAATAACAAAGCCCCAAACTTGCATGAATTTCAATCAACTACATACATGTAGCTTCAACATAGACTACATAATTTGCGCAATATTCCAAACGTATATTTGCATAGAACTACCACATGTAGTTCTTTATAATTGAATGACATAATTCAGAATATCCAAAAGTATATAAATCGCACAAATACGAATTTCATTGCCACAATTCAAGCATACATATCTACACAATCATTTGTTCATACCAAAGTAATACTCTACTTACAATGGTTGCGGCAAATTCTCTAATTAAGAGATATGATTCCTTTGTTGAATTGATTAGCTTTAGGTTGCTTGAATTGCTTTAGGCTTTAGAACTTTCTCCCTAATCCTCTCTCTCTAGATGGCGGCTACTCTTAGTCGTTCCTCAGCAACATGGCGGCTATGCTCTTAATTTGAATGAATAGATTAGGGTTTAGTCTAGGGTTGTTTATATAGAGGTTAGGAATTGATTAGAACCATTGATGTTGCTAGGTTAGATCGTAGCCATTCATTAGATAGAGAGACCAATTAAAACTTGCCACCTAGCCCTAATGACAAAGCAACCCACAGAAATTCGACCAAACACAGACCAGGCCAGCCAGGAGGGACTGGGTTCGATTTTCAAAAATTAAACTTTAAATTGAGCTGTTTTAGTCTATTTGAATTTTATCTATTGTATACATATATTTTTGCATATATATATATATATATTCTCATATATATACATATATTTTCTTTATTTCCTTATATGTACGTTCTTATCCTTTCAAAATTTGAATTTGTATACGTACATGTATTTGCATGCTCAGTTGGCCCTCTCTAAAACAGAGATAAAAATTATGTCGCCGCCGGGGTTCGAACCCCCGACCTCCATGCTACAAATCCAATGCCTTAACCAACTGAGCTACAGAGGCTTTTGTTAATAAGTCTTAGAATAATAATAATTATTGTCCTCTCCTTACTTCTCTTTTTTCATGTTTTGCTGTAATATTTAAATTAAAGATATCTTCTTCATACGTTATCCGTTTTGCGCAAACTCGGACTCTATCTCAAGCAGAATTCCGAGACGAACGCAATGGTGATGTCCGTTTCCCTTAATTTTTCTGTTACAATTTAATTATACTTTAATTTGTTAATTTACTGTTAACGGAAAAATCCGGGGTGTTACATTCTCCCCCACTTAAAAGGATTTCGTCCCCGAAATCTTCAAGTTTAGGAAGAATGTAAATCCTAACATTCAATCATCCATCTACTCATCCATCAAACACGAGCATCCATTGTCCTTAAAAGACTTCTAATGCTTCATGATCATATGCGAAGTGTGTGTGTTCATGAACTTATCTAATGCAAAATCAGGCGGTCTACTGATTCAGTTGACCTCCTTAATGCGAATCATGTAAGTGTCATGTATCCATTATGTATGCAGATTTTTCCTATTCATGATTCTACATGGGTGCACAATCTTTCATACAAATGCAACATCCATATGACAACACATTACAATTCAACCATATACAAGTGCAAACATATATGCATATGCAATATGAAGTGACTGAGCCGATCTAAAACCTAGATTGTGTGTGTATATGCAGCCACGAGCAACTACTAGCAATCACTTGCAACCACTTGCAACCATCATACATAACATGTTTCAATTACATGTTTTCATCCAAAAGGTTTCTACCTAAAAGATAAGGTCGAGGAGATATTCCTAAAAAGATAGATAAAAGCGCAACTTAAGGAAAAAGAAAGATCAAGGACGTACCCTCGAAAAGAAAAGGGTAAGCAGTGTGTATTCTAGCTTCAGTTTCCCAAGTCGCGTCTCCCTCGGCGTCGCTCCACTGAACTTTGACGAGTTTGACTTCGCGGTTGCGTAGCTTCTTCACTTCCGTTCCTAGTATGCGGGTTGGAACTTTTCTTATGGTTGCTTCGCGTTCCACTTCGGCCTCTTCGAGGATATTTGGCTCTACCACTTCAGCAGACTCATGTAGACATTTTCGGAGATGTGAAACGTGAAAAACGTTGTGGACTCCGGCCAATTTCTCGGGTAGCTCTAATCTATAGGTCATTTTCCAAATTTTCTCAATGATAGGAAATGGTCCTACCTAAAGGTATAGTCGAATGATAGAAGCAAGTAAAAATTTTGTGCCCATTAGGCAATGTCAAAACTGGAAATCTATGCCACATATATATTGATTAGGAGAAGAACTCTCTAAGCATCAGCCCCGAAGACCGAAATCAACATCAGACTGACACCCAAAGAATTAATCAACCCAACCACCACATATGATTCTAGGAAACTAAGCATGATGGACTCCTTTTAGGTCACAAGGGAGTCCCTTCCTAAGTCCAACTATGTTGCCAAATGTACTTACTAAGGTGATTCTTTACAACTCATGCATAAGTGAAATGAACCTTCAGCCTTAGTGGCGAACACTCCTGGAGTGCCCTATTCTGAAATGCTTTACCTAATGAACCCCTTCTCTAGAAGCTCTTTAATCTGTTTACTGAGCTCTTTTCTTTCTCGTGGAGCCATGTGTCTAACGGGCAACGCAACGGGCTTTGCATTATCTACAAGATATATGCGGAAGTCTATTTCCCGCTTCGGAGGCAAGCCCTTCACCTCTTCGAAGACATCCGGATATTCCCGGACCACTCTAACTGATTGCAAATTTTCAACAGAGGCATCTAGCGACTCAAGATAACTAAGCATAACCGCATACGAGGGATTACAAGAAATTTCCAAAGTATTACCGAGCTGGGTTAGGAGCCTAACAACCCTTTTCTCACAATCAAGGATGGCCCCATTACTGGATAGCCAATCCATACCCAAAATCAAACCATACCCCGCAAAGCCCAAAACAAAGGCACTACATTCAAATTCTACACTTAGAATAGAAATTTTCAAATCCAAACAGATCATAGACAAATGAGCTGGGCCCCCAATTGGGTTTGAAACAATTAAGGGGTCCTCTACCATACTAGTTTTTAGGTGCAGAGATTCTACTAAAGCAGACGGGATAAAGGAGTGTGATGCGCCAGAATCAAATAAAGTGCGAACGGGGTGATCATAAAGATAAACTACACTTTCTACAGAAGTGTTTGTACCTCGCTGTTGCAAAGGTGGCGCTTCCAGCACATGAACCTGTGCCCCTGGAGTGGATCCAGACCCCTGCCCCTGCCCTCGTTTCTTTGGGCAGTCCTTAGCTCTGTGGCCTGTCTGACCGCAAGAAAAGCACCCACCATTCTCCTTGGCCTTCTTTTTCCGGCAGTCCTTTACTAAGTGCCCCACTTTGCCACAGAAATTACACGTCCTCTTCTCTTTGTTGCCTTCCCCGCCTTTCTTAAAGTCTGTCTTCTTAGGCTGCAAACCCTCTTTCTTCCCTTGAGAGCTTTCTTCCTTTGCCTCCTTCTTGCCCTTATCCTCCTCATTCAGCAATGCCATTTGCACCAATCTTTCATACGTGGCCCCCATGGGTATATGTGTCATGGCCAAACTGTGTAATGGCTCATTTAACCCTTTGACGAAACGGAGAGCCTTCTTGTGCGGGGTGTTGACTAGGTCAAGCCCAAACCTAGCCAGCTCATCAAACTGATTCACATACTCTCTAACAGTCTTGTCTCCTTGCTTAAGAAATAAGAATTTCTCCAACTGCAAACTTCTTTCCGCATCTGAGAGAAATTTGGTCTCAAACCTTGCCCTAAAGTCCTCCCATGTTTCTACTGGTCTTTCAGCATTAGTGACTTCCCACCAGTAGGAAGCCTCGCCCTTCAATAGCCACACCGCCAATTGTACTTTTTGTCTGTCCTCTACCTCAAAGATGATGAATAGATCCTCAGTTTCCTTCAGCCAATTTCTAGCTGCTACGAAGGACTCAGTTCCATGGAAATCCCTTCCTCCCATAGCTTTAAAATCCTTACATATCTTAGCAAACGCGTTTCCTCGTGGAGGAGGTGGAGGAAGAGGTGCTGCTGCAGCTGGACGATTCCCTGCAGCTGGGGGAGGAGGAACGGTAGGACCTGGTTGAGTGGCCCTAGCTTCTAAGAATCGTCTAAACCAACCAGGTATTGGTACTCCTTCCGGCAAGTTAAGATCTTCGGACATGCTGAAACAAAAGGGATAGATTCAAAACGAAGGATAAGAGATAGTACCTATGGCTTTGGGGAGTGGACTTTGCCTTTTTAAAATAAAATAATATTTTTATCTTTTAAAAATGCTTCTTTAAATTTCCTTTTTGAAAATAAATTTCCAAAACTTTTTATCTTATCTGGTAAACCTATGCTCTGATACCAAGTGAAACACCCCACCTCCGTTAGGGTCACTCTCAAAGGGAATGCCCTAATTTTGGTGGAGGTTTATAAGTACAAGTCACAGATATACAAGACAGATATAAGAACACATATTTGTAAACAGCGGAAGAACAACAAACTTTTATTTCATAAAGTCAAATACGTGTTACAACAACATCCTTTCCAAAAACATAACATAACACTTTCATAATCTGTCTTGAGTACATTATTTAAAGAAGCATAAATAAAACGTAGATAAACTGCAAAAGCCCCATAGTGGATTGTCCAAAGCCATAGTTCAAAACAGGAAAGTCCAAGCAATACATTTCTCTTCTTCAAGCTGGATGTTGAGGTAGGTCAAGCTGCTGTGTTCCCTCCCTGAGGACCTAGGGGGGGAAACGGAAGAAAGAAGACGAAAGAAAAATAGAGTCAGACATAAAGCCTGAGTAAGTCTAGTACTATTTTGTCTATGAATAAAGAACTGGGTATGATAAGTATAAACAAGAAGTGGGCATGCACTATAAACTTGGTTAAGTTGTCTAGGGTCGAATATACTATCGTACCCCATATTAATCTCTGAACCCATATAAACTAGTTTTCCAACTGGCACCCCACAATCAGGGTGATGTGATCCATTCTATGATGATCGGCTCCTACTCGCATAGTTACATGTGTCTTACGGCCCCCGATGTCGTAGTTACCTATGCTGGTCCCACCATGGGGTGTATCAAGTCCCATAGTGGCAACCCGACACAACCTTAGAGTGCACAGGTATGCTACTGGTGTCCAGTGCCTTATTTTTCTGCGCCGGAGTGTGTGCACGCCCGCACTCCGTTAGAACCTACACTGCTACACCACCGCCGTCGATTTTTGACCTCTTACAATCAGCCCAGTAATCGTGCCCCACCCTGCCTAGTTTCAGGGTATCATGATACACCGTGTAGGGTTACTGCTGAAAAGGGTCCCCCGTTACTAGGTTTTCTATCTCTAGCCAACATGCTAAGTTGGTTAAGTGTTTTCTAACCTAACCCCACCAGTCCGTTTAGTTTAGCATGTTCCATTTTGATTAAGTCTTAGTCCACTTAATCCTAACAATCCTGATTCCGCCTTAATTGTCTTATTAAGGCCCTAACCTCTCACATTAGACAGGTATTGCTGTGGCTGCCTGTTGCCGGTTGGTTCCGGGCAGTCTTACGCCACAACTCAGTCTAACCTCGGGTCCTTATTGGGCTCCATGTTTAACCTCCCACATTGGATAGGTATTGTTGTGACTACTGGACAGCCGGGCGGTTCCGGGCAGGTTTACATCACAACTCAATCCAACCTCGGGTTAAACATATCGTATTTTCTACATTTATATATCTTGTCATTCTTCTTTATTTCTTATATGTAAATATTTGCGGCCCATTATTAAGTTAATGGTGTAAAGGTTACACCAATCATGGGCCCAACCCATTCTTGAATTTGGGGCCCTTTTACTTTAGTTTCCATTCATTAAATTAATTTAGCCCAACGTTATTTACCCCCGTTCTTACACGTCCGTTTATGTATATTGGGCTTAGCCTTTTAAAGCCCAATTTAGCCATGCGAAGGGGAGGCTTATGGCGTAATTACATACACAAAGTGGGGAAGGGTGAGCGCATGAACTTGCACATGACGTTGGAAATACATACTGGAAACTGGTGTACTTGCATAATGGTAACATAGGTGACATGAATCAAAGCATGCGAACTTGCATAGGTTTAACTGTAACATGAACCTATATTCTTATTTATGCATAATGTCAAACATAAGCATGGCATAAATACTTTTAGCATAAACATGGCATAATGTCAAACATGGCATAAATACTTCTAGCATAAACATGGCATAATGTCAAACATAAGCATGGCATAAATACTTCTAGCATAAACATGGCATAATGTCAAACATAAGCATGGCATAAATACTTCTAGCATAAACATGGCATAATGTCAAACATAAGCATGGCATAAATACTTCTAGCATAAACATGGCATAGGTATAGTTAAATTTGTTCATGGCATAAATATAAACAAGTCATGTTCATAAGGTTTCTACATGTTTACAAAGAGGATACTTTGTTACTAACACAAAAGCATAGTTCAACTTAATTAAATTTAATCACATAACGATGGTATACTTATGCATAAATATTCCTAATCATGGTGTTTGCTTTTAACTTGCAAAAAAGGGATTTTTGTGTCTAACTTAGCCATGTCTCACATATGTCATCATATAATTCTTTTAAACAAGATAGACTTAATCATGAATTTCAATTATGCCCAATATCATTCATAGCCTAGCCATATTCATAAGTTTTGCAAAAGCATGACTTAATACATGGATTATGGTGTCAAAATTCCAACATAGTTTCATATGAACTATAACAACCAAACTTGTCTCAATTACTTGCAAAATGATTTATGCACAAAATAGACATCATGATGGCATAATAACAAAGCCCCAAACTTGCATGAATTTCAATCAACTACATACATGTAGCTTCAACATAGACTACATAATTTGCGCAATATTCCAAACGTATATTTGCATAGAACTACCACATGTAGTTCTTTATAATTGAATGACATAATTCAGAATATCCAAAAGTATATAAATCGCACAAATACGAATTTCATTGCCACAATTCAAGCATACATATCTACACAATCATTTGTTCATACCAAAGTAATACTCTACTTACAATGGTTGCGGCAAATTCTCTAATTAAGAGATATGATTCCTTTGTTGAATTGATTAGCTTTAGGTTGCTTGAATTGCTTTAGGCTTTAGAACTTTCTCCCTAATCCTCTCTCTCTAGATGGCGGCTACTCTTAGTCGTTCCTCAGCAACATGGCGGCTATGCTCTTAATTTGAATGAATAGATTAGGGTTTAGTCTAGGGTTGTTTATATAGAGGTTAGGAATTGATTAGAACCATTGATGTTGCTAGGTTAGATCGTAGCCATTCATTAGATAGAGAGACCAATTAAAACTTGCCACCTAGCCCTAATGACAAAGCAACCCACAGAAATTCGACCAAACACAGACCAGGCCAGCCAGGAGGGACTGGGTTCGATTTTGAAAAATTAAACTTTAAATTGAGCTGTTTTAGTCTATTTGAATTTTATCTATTGTATACATATATTTTTGCATATATATATATATATTCTCATATATATACATATATTTTCTTTATTTCCTTATATGTACGTTCTTATCCTTTCAAAATTTGAATTTGTATACGTACATGTATTTGCATGCTCAGTTGGCCCTCTCTAAAACAGAGATAAAAATTATGTCGCCGCCGGGGTTCGAACCCCCGACCTCCATGCTACAAATCCAATGCCATAACCAACTGAGCTACAGAGGCTTTTGTTAATAAGTCTTAGAATAATAATAATTATTGTCCTCTCCTTACTTCTCTTTTTTCATGTTTTGCTGTAATATTTAAATTAAAGATATCTTCTTCATACGTTATCCGTTTTGCGCAAACTCGGACTCTATCTCAAGCAGAATTCCGAGACGAACGCAATGGTGATGTCCGTTTCCCTTAATTTTTCTGTTACAATTTAATTATACTTTAATTTGTTAATTTACTGTTAACGGAAAAATCCGGGGTGTTACAGATGTAGTCTTTGTCATCAATGAAACCTACAAGTAAGGACATAGTCTTATTTGTAAAGTGTATGACCTTTAATACATAGAAACCTTTCAGACCAAAAATAACAATGTTGTAGTACTAATAATGTTTTCTTTGTAAATTGCTTCTAGTACTATGTACATAAGGAGTACAAAAAATGTAAAACTATCAGGAGAGAAAATACAAATCCAAAAATTGAGATCTAGAATTAACTAATTAGCTTATAATATGCACATGTAATTAGGCTGCATTGTTAGCAAGGAAACGAATAAGATAAGTTGGTAAGATGGTGTCTTATTCACATCAAAAATGATATTTTGATGACTATGCAAAATAACAAAGTCATATACTCAAAGACAGGCTAATAAGCATAAAAACTAGAATAAAAATAATGTAGCTAAACATGTCATATTTGCACAAATATGGATATGAAATATTCAAGCATCAATGACTTAATGTTATTCTTTTAGGATATTGTTAAAATTTATGAGAAATATTCTCAGTTTGAAGTTATAAATCAATCGTCAAACAATGTTATTTTTTTCACCAACACGTTATCCGCCAACAAAAATTCAAAACATGATATCATAGATGAATTTTCAAGTGTGTTAATGGTCAATCGTACATTGAAGGATGCACTCCGATTCTCAAACAAAGCCAAAAACTTGTTTTTGCGTGCAAAGATTAAACTTTTGTTCTTTCATGTTAAAAATGAAAAAGAAATTTGGTGCAAAAGAAAGTTGCTTTCTTACTTTTTGCAAAATATACATGTTTAGATTTCAATTTATTCGATTCCAAACACAGCTGTCTTATAAGTTTAGAAAAAAATAAAATCTTTACAATGGAACAAAGGTTATTGAGATGATGTTATTGGGTTAGTTAAAATTTTTGCTAATATTATGTCCTCTTGGATGAGTTGTGCACCACACTTGATAATATGGTGTTCAGAAATATATATATATACATATATATATATATATATATATGTATGTATGTTTGTGTGTATGCGCGCGTGTGCATGTGTGTGTATATACACACGCACGCACATGCACATGCACATACACACACACACATTATCGAGGCATAAATATTGAAATTATTATTAAATTAAAATATTTACCCTCCGAATGCAAGAACAATTGATGGATGGTTTTCACCACCAAACATTTCCAGAAAACCTGTGAAAGCAGTATCACCCTCTTGTACTGTGAAAACAATTTAGGTGATGTACATTAGGTAAAACTTGCATCAAAATGAAAAAAGCATGAATTTTCAAAATGCAGACTTTCTGAAGCTACTTGAAAACAGTGGATGTTGGTCTTTGAATGCATTTTCTATAGCTGAGGATTAGCTTTTCTTGACCTGTACTAAGTAAAAAAGTGTTGCAGAACCTATCAAACAAAAATATATATTAGCTTTCAGTGTAGGTTGATGCAAGAAAGGAAAGAATCATCTCTACAAATGGCCTAAAAATAAAAACTCTTTTTTTAGCTTATGGTAGAACCAACAATCCTCTTTCTAAATAGACATCAATTTCCAAAGTTTTTGATGTAGAACTAGAAGATCACCAAAATTATTAACAAATTCCTCAATCTAAGCTGAAATCGAACGAAAAGATCATAATAGTTTATCATAGTGGATCAACATGTCGGTTATGCATTGCAAAAATTAATACACCTTAGGACAGAGTAACGGATGTTGGACGATAGGAAAATTAGTAGTCGGTGAAAACTAATTTAGGGTTATTTTCCAGGAAGCGGGATTGAAAACAAATTGATGCGAAAATGGAGATACATCGGATATAAAACGAAAACAAATTGGCAGCAAAGTTTGCAGTGGAAAATGAAGACGCTTCGGATTTAGAATGCACATGTCAGTATCGAAATTTTATTTGTCTATTACAACATTTACCATTTATTATAAACGTGTTTGTTTTATTTTTTTCCAGTATCATTGATTATAAAAGGATGAAACATAATCAAATATGATGATAACAAATAGTTTTAATCAATTAGTATTCAACAAATTCATATAATATAAACTATTAACGTAATTAATTTTTTTTTATAGCATTAGAAAGCACAATGTAATAATTATAACCCTTACAAAAAGCAGATGGGTAATTTTCGGATGCAAATAACTTTATATGCATTTGCGTATTTTTCCAAATATTTGATATTTATCCCGTTTTAGGATATCGATATGGGTGTATTTAAGATTTTTCGAGTCTCTATTAAGATACCTAAGGTGTAGTGAAGAAAAATTAATCTATCATGAGTAAAGGGCATAAACAGCTTTTTATTATGTTTTTGTGTCTTGAAAACCAAAGATTGCTAACTCCATTACAGGATAAACCATAAACAAACATAAAATGTAAGCTAGAAGCCTAGAACCATCTCGTATACTAAGTTGAGCAATTATCATTGTTGTTCTTTATTATATTCGTTAAATTCATTTCAATTGTTGATTCAAATAGCGTCACATCCGCAATTGAATACGAAACCATTTTTGATGTCAGATATTCACATCCACAAAAATGAATGAATACTAAATAATTATCTTATCTGCTAGTGTGAATCAAAAAATATAAACAAATTTGTTTGTTTAATATTATTTTTTCAGTCATATTGATTGCAAAAGGATGAAAATAAATATTTATGGTAATAGAATATAGTTTTAAGCAAGTAGTATTCAACAAACTCGTATAATATAAACTATCAGCTTAATAAAAAAACATATGTTTATTATTGCATTAGAAAGCACAAAAAAATAATTATAACCCAGACAAAAAGAAAGTGGATAATTTTGGGAAGCAGATAACTTTATATATGCATATACATCTATTTTTTTCAAATACCTTATATTTTATCCCTTTTTAGCATACCAAAGTAGACATATTTAAGATTTTTCATTTGTCTATTAACATACCTAAGGTGTGGACCATGAAGAAAAATTAATCTATAATGAGTAAAGGGAATAAACAGCTTTGTGTTATGTTTCTATGCCTTGGAAACCAAAAATTTCTAACTATATTATGGGACAAACTATAAACGGGCATAAAATTTAAGCTAGAACCATTTCATAGATTCGCTAAATTCATGCCAATTGCTGAGTCAAAAAAAAAAAATAGCAGTAGAGTGCGTAGTGCATAAACCCAACCAAATTGCTCAAAAGTCATATAGTACCATTGAGGTTGGATTGCAAATTAAAATTAATTAATATATGTGACATTTTCGTGCAAGATAACTAAATCCTAGAATCAATCATCTGTACATTTGCATAAAACAGATTAGAGCACAGTCTAATGTTTGACAGTCCACACCCTGCTAAGCATTAACTAAATCTTAAGTAATGATTTCATAAATGATGGAATAACAAACATGCATTTTGTAATTAAAAATCAAACAAAGGTTGCATTCATGACTGTAGACTGCACAAAACTGGCATCATGGTTAATGGTTATAAATTAAGATATATACAAATGAAAATTATATCAATTCGTGGCCTAAAAAACCAACAGTACATAAAAATCAAGCCACGAAGTCTTGAAATCCTCTAATGATCGATGATAATACATTTCCACAAGAATATTCTGCAATGCTGCCAAAAATGTAAATGGATAACAGAGAAAATATGTTATTTCACAAAATTCCTAACCTAGAATTTTAGGGAACAATTTAAAACACAGAATGAAACATAGAAATCACTACTAATATTTTGAATATTAGAGGCCCTCAATTGGGGACGAAAATAAGTATTGGCCGCTACTGGTAAATTATTGGAGGCGGAATTCGTATTAGCCTCTGCTAAAATCTAACAATCACAAATAAAATTGCCTCTACAGTTAAAGTTGAGGCAAAAAAAAATTATGTCTTTATTGTCTACTTTTATGGCAAAATTAAACGCCTTTAATGCTCTGATGTTCCATTAATTAGTTGCGATACAAAAAGAAATATTTATTTGCATAAGGGCTTAAATGCAAGAAGCAATATACAGATAGTATCTTTCATTTTATACCCAAATCATTTTATTCCTGAACCGACTTTCCTTGTTACGAAACCCTTATTCTCCAAACCCCAAATCCTTTCATTCCTTAATTCTCCAAACTTCAAATCCATCTCTCCCATAACTGAAACAAGAAATAGTAGACGCGGAGGAAGAAAGGTGGTGCCAGAGCTGATGCACACAAATGTTTGGTTGTCGTGCAGTAGCGTAAGACGAACGACCTAGACGTAGAGCTCTAGCAGTAACAACTTAGGGTGATGCGACGACATGTGTCTGGGGTTTGTGCTGTAGTAGAGAAAGAAGGGGTAATTGTTTTCAGCAGTGATGGTCCTTTGACGTGCTATGGTAAGTGAAATCATAACGTTATGCAATCAATATTAGTTAGATGGATGGTATGATATTGATAAAAAAATTCAGGTTGCTTATAGATATGATATATATGTGAGTCACACACTCTTGGTTGAATTAGCTTTGATTGCTTTGGATGAAGTGAATTTTTTGTCTGTTGATGTTAGTTAGAAAACATTGTTTGTTATCTATTGAGTATTAGTGGGTTGGTAAATGATGAGTATTTATCAATCTCTGTTTAGTATCCACAGGCACAATATAGATATATCGATGGTTGACTAAATATGAATTTATTAATTCTTGAGTTTTGGTTGGCTTTGATGTTGATTCATTATGTGTATTGCATGGAAGTGGTATTTATCATAGAAAAAAATAGCATTATAAAATGTTTTTTTTTTTGGCGTGTCTCTGTGTGTAATTTGAATTTAACTTTGGTTAAATTCATTTAGGAATATTGATTTGTTGAATATGAAAATTTAAACGAGCAAATATTCAGAGCTATTTTATTTTATCTGTAGATATATTGTGAATTTATTTTAATGACAAAATCTGACTACAAATTTATTTTAAAACTTGACTTAAAGCTTATTGCTAACTACTAATTTAATACAAAGTAAGAATATATTTCTCCGCATTGAATTAATTTTTTATTTCTTTACGATTTTATATGAAGTTATACTTTGGTTTGAAAAGAAACAAACAATTATTTTTGTATAGTTAACACTCCTATAAATTTGATTTAATCAAAAACCATTGGTTAACGAATATGAAGTTATAGAAACATAATAAACAATAAATGTATAATTTAAAGGCATGGAACATTTAATTTTCTCTCATAATTTATTTAGCTCAAATGTCAACAATAGTAAAATTCTATGCTAATGTCTAATGCAGTGTTATTTGTATTTATTTTGACCATAGTTGTTAAGGCTCAAGCAAAGGCTTTGCGCCTCGCTGGCCTTCAAGGCGCCTCAGCTAACCAAGGCGCAAATCAAGCGCACCTTGGCGCTTTTCTCGAGGCGCTGAGGCTCAAATAACTGAATAAGCACGCCTTGAGAAATAATTGATTTTATGCCAAGCCCACTTTCGTTTAGACCCGATCCGACTCTCAGCTATCAAATTCGAACAATTTTGTTCGATTTTCAGGGTTTTCCCTTTCGTTTTAATGCATTTGACACTAAAAAAACTGCTGCTGCTGCCACTGTCAGGTATATATATATATATATATATATATATATATATATATATATATATATATATATGTGTGTGTGTGTGTGTGTGTGTGTGTGTGTGTATGTATATATTTATATCAAAGTTTTAAAATGCAAAAGGCGTACACGAGGCGTTTTCATGTCTATGAGGCGAGGCGTAAGCCTCGAAACGTTGAGGCGTAAGCTTTTCGGGAAAAAATAAAATGCAAAACAAATAAAGAATTTCTGACACTTTAAATTAACTAATGCAAACAATGAAAAACAAATAATTTAAGATCCGACTTTTACAAGTATGTATATTTATTATATATTAAAATTATATAATCGAAACTCATATGATTCAAATTTTGATTTCTTAAAACTATTTGAAGATCACATCAAACACAAATTTTGATATGGTCTATCAATTCAAATCGATTTGCAAAATTTATTTCAAGATTTAACAAAGTTTATTGAAAAACATTCTTTAAATAACAATGAGAAAATCCGTTACATTGCTCATGATCATTATTTCATAAACAATCTTACTTGATCATGCCGTTATTGAAATTGATTAGTAAAAAGTACTAATTTTTATTTTCTTAAATTGTCTTTTTTTATTTTCATTAAATAATTAAAATTTAATGACTTTTATTTGTGTCAATATCTGCAACTAAAGAAAAAATGGAATTTAAGTCATATGCCTCAGCTGTTTGAGGCGTACGCTTTATGCGCTCTGCATGCCTCAAGTTGTTGAGGCGTAAGCTTTAGAGGTAAAAATCCTTTCGGAATAAGCCTTAAGGCATTTTATCTCTTATTTTCTCGAGGCGGGCCTTGAGGCGAGTATCGAGGCGAGTTTTTTAGAACAGATATATATATATATATATATATATATATATATATATCAAATATCAATAGCAGTTCTTTTAACCGCTTTTCATTTAAATTAATTAGTTTAAAGGTTTAAATTTTAATCTACACTTGTTAGTTAATTTACTGACTTATGTTTTAAACTTTAAATTAAAATTTGGGTATGTTTTAAAATTTATTGAGTTATGTTTTAATTTTGAAGTTTAAAGAGTTATGTTTTAAATAATTAAATTTATTGAATTTGCTATCGTTTTAGTTCTGAAATTGCATTTGTGACTTCGTACCTACTAATCTATATTTTTTTATCACTAAATTTATCATTTTTAGTAGCATTTTGTAGTGTAGTTTTTTTCTAGCAAAAAAGGTCATACTTGTATAAAAGCCGCACAAAAAAACCCAAGGCTAAAAAAAAGCCCAGGGCTCAAGCCTTGCGCCTTTTTGCGTCTCTGCGCCTTAACTACTATGATTATGACCATTGTAAACAAAACTATTTGGTGTAAATTACCTAATTAAAGAAGATTCCAATTTTTCCACTAATGGTGGATGATATTTATTTGAAATAACTAAAGCGTAGTTTACACTAAATGATGAGTTAGTTAGTCATGAATGATTGAACCAAGTTCAACATATTCACATTTGTTTGTACCACAACCACAACTAAAGTGTAGTAGGGGATTGTTGCACTCTTACTCATATTATCAAGTACAATTATTCATGTAGCTGCAAATATTATATTATGCGATGAAGCGTTAATGTAATATGTTTTCAGATATGTTTTTTTGTTTTCCATATTTGTGGGTGATGGAGGTACTTAGGCAAAGGAAGTAAATAATTATAAGTATGCTTGTGCTTTATGTAGTATGTTATAAAACTATTTCTATAATATGATTTTGTATGGTCTTCTAATGAAGAAGATGAGACAGTATGGTTTTCTAATGAAGAAGATGAGACAGATTACTTCTTGAAACATGTATTTCAAAACTACTAGATTAACAATGTTTGGTTACATCTGATTATTAGCTAACTACGCGACCTCCTTAACTGTTATGCTCTTTTTGAAATTATATTATGAATTGGAGTTGAAGTATGATGGGTTTAATATATTATATTCAGCACTGTCAAAAATTTCAGGAACATTAAGGTGCGTTACTTATAATTGGACATGGTAAATACCAAATATTTTATCATTATACTATTGTACATGTCATAATATATTATTTGTGTATGAATAATGTAATATATACATGTTTAAAATGACAAGGACTGCATTCTAAATTATTATCATGTTGTTACATAGCGTTAAGATGACATACTACATTAAAAAAAGATCAAAATATTTTGAAATAATATATGGAGAAATGTTGAAGGTTGTCATAATGGCTGAAACTTCACAAAATTTATAGTATGTAACACAATTGAAACTAGGGCTGTCAATGGATATCTGAAATATCCGAAATCCGTCCGTATCCGCATCCGAAAATGCGAAAAATATCCGATATCCGAAAAGCGGATACGGATATCCGATATCCGAAATGCTTAGCGGATACAGATACGGATATGGCAATATCCGTATCCGATAAATATCCGTCCGCTATGATTTTTTTGTATTTTTTTTTTTTTTGTATTTTATATTCGTCCGCATCAGAAAAATTAGCAAAACCCAAAACGCATACAACACTAACCTAACCCGCACGCTGCAGCATTATATTCACAATACAATACAAAAGCCTTAACCTTACCCTAGCCGTTGGATGAAATCCAACGATACTCTCCTAGCGTTTATAAACAATTCTGAAGAGAATCAGAAGCCCTAATTTCATTTTCTAGCAAAAAAAAGCAGCCGCAACCCGCAAGCAACGACAATTTAATTTCCAGGCTTCGAGAGTTCGGGTTCCACGCGAGATATCCAGGCTTCGAGCTCGTCCGTGCCACGTCTTGCCGCAAGCAACCGCAAGCAGCCGCCAGTCCACTTCTTGCCGCCGCCGCCTTGTTGAAGCCATCGCCCACCGTCATAGCACTCGTGCTTTCTTGACACAAGTCATAGTTCCTTAAAGCTATCATTATTTTCACAGAACTTCTACATTTTTCCTTATGATATCGTAAATTGATTTTTTAAGTTAATTTATCTGTTGTATTTCAGATACTTCTCAGAGTATTTGCTCACGGTCATTGCCAAGCTAAAATGGATTAAAGAAAATTAGAATGAATATTTTCCTTTTATGTTAAAATATTATACTTCATAGTGCAATAGACATCATTGTGGTTAATGAATGAATTAAAGTGCATTCTGAAAGTGGTTTGTTCGAAGAAAATGTGTTCTTTGACGTTGTGGGAACTGGTTATATATTTGCACATCATACAAAACTCCAAATCTTGACATTGTGGGAACTGGTTGTATTGTATGTACTTTAATTTGTATGTGTGTTTAAATCAGAGTATGGATTATATGGTACTGTTTTATATGCATGTGCTTTAATTTGTATGTGTGTTTACATCATCGTATGGATTACATGATGAAATATTATTGTTTGAATTTTATGTGATTGAGTGAGCTATTGTTAAGTTGGTATGTTTTATCATTTATGTGTTATTTCAATTTTTTCAGCTATTGTTTAGTACCAAATGAAATGTGCATCGTATTGTATTAACTTATATATTTTTAAGTTCGGATTCGGATATTTTCGGATATCCGAAAATATCCGTATTTGCTAAGCCGGATACAGATATTTTCGGATATCCGAAAATATTCGCGGATACGGATATTATTTAGTAGGTATCCGCGGATACGGATAAGGATTCGGATACGGATACGGATACAGCACTATCCGCATCCGTTTGCATCCGTTTACTGGCCTAATTGAAACTTCACAAAATGTAGACTATGTAATTGAAAAATAAATTACATTTGCACATCAATGGCTAAATTGAGACAATAGTATTTTTCTTGAATAAAATTTTCAATAATTTACTGTAGTATATAGTGGATAAATGAAGTTTTTATTTGTACTGTATTCCCATATACATAGAGGATGCAAACAGGGACATTTATTATTAGTTTCAGTTATCAATTAGCCCATGGTTGATTCTTCAAATATTGAATCTAGTTTGGTAGGGTCACAAATTTGAGACTATTAAAAAATCATGTATTGACATGGTATGTATCAATTAGTGATGTGGAATACTTATATATTTTTTCTTAATTTTTAAAATGTTAGCAAATGGACTTTAATTACCGAACGTAAGTTGTATGCAATTAAAAGTGACCTTAACCTATCAAATCATTCTAGTTTGACTGTATTAGACCAATTCATAAATATTACTTCTGTCATGGTTCTTGTTAAGTCTGTTTACCAAAATATTTTTATAACTAAAGTATTTCACTGTTTAATGGTTATGCACATATAGTGTAACTGAGGTATGTTCGGCTTTTGCATAATGATTGTATTTCTCTCTTCATTCATATATTGGTAGCCCAATTGGTAAACCAAAGGTTGTTTTGTCAAATAATTAAGCACTCTAGGATTATATAAGTGTCTCTCTAAATTTGAAATTAAATGGATATTAGTTCCTATAACATGTAGTGCGTTACGTCAAGGGACTAATGTAATTTTTCATTAAAGATATATAACATAGTTTATTAAGTACAAAATTGTTCAATGGAACACGTATCACATGGCAATAAAAATACAAATGATCCAATATATGGTGCATAAATGCTAAATATATTACAGTTTATATTAATCTTTGACATATAACTATTCAATTTTTATCCTTTTTATACCTCTGAAGCTAGTGCAATAGAACATATAGTGCATAAATGCTAAATATATTGCAAATATATTACAACTTATGATAATTTTTGGCATATGACTATTCGATTTTTATCCTTTTTATAGCTCTAAAGCTAGCACAGTAGAATATATAATGGATAACTGCTAAATATATTACAAGTTATGTTAATTTTTGACATATAATTGTTCAGTTTTTATCCTTTTTATAGCTCTAGAGCTAGCACAGTGGACTATTGAGTTTGGACTTTGAAATCATAGGGGAAAAAAAAGCTATTTATACGTATCGTGTATTATTACTGTTGATAGTAGACAACGTAGTCTCTATTAGGTAAAAATTGTTGTACTGGATGCAAAATTTATGTTTTCTTCGTTCTTCTATAATCTTAATACCAAACTAGTTCGGATTGACATTAACTCCACCGTGAAGATTGGATTCCATGCCTGTTGCACTTTTGATGTGCTAATTAGGTAGAGTATGTGGTGGATACAACTACATTTTCAAAGCTTACATAGAAAGTTTGTTTGTTTAATAACCAGTTACTTTTTTGGTCTAATATTAGTATGCAGCTATATAACAGTTACTCAAATTTTGGAGTGGATTATTTAGAACAGAATTGATGGAAGAGATGCCGATATTAAATTTTGAATTAAAACAGGAAGTAGAATAAGAAAAGATTGATTTGAATTGGCTAGAATGACATGTCTCTAAAGAAAAAGTTCTGTTTACTTTAGTCTTTCGTTATGCTTACATTTCTATTTCCGCTTTCTATTTTATATTCATTTTTGCAATTAGTTTTGTTTATGAATGATGGATATGTAAGCATCTAAGGATTAATGATAAAGATTTGAATATGAGATTCACTTTGGTTAGTTTATGTTCTCCATGTCTCTTCAGAAGAATAAAATGTCAATCGTACGCTCAAAATAGAGCAAATTACAAGTTATCGATATTTTCCGTTGATTTATATAAAAAGGTTATCAATTTTGTTTAGTGATCATTCATACGACAGTGAGGAAAATCATTCAAACTCAGATGATGTTATATGTGAAAATGGTGGCCTTTTGAAATAATTCTTTGTGCTACATTAGTTACTATTTTGAGTTTTATATACTATGTACAAGGGAAGTGAACACCACATCGATTATTATTCTTAGGATTATTGAGAAGAAACAGACATGGGTACAACAAACATAGATGAGGCAAGTTAGGAAAAGAGAAGATAGAATTCACGAAAGACAGGTTATGCATTGTTCCAAAGGATGCTAGGTTAATCAAGTACCTAAGTAGCTCGGCAAGAGATTACAATCTACTTCCTATCACATATGCATCGATAATAACATGATGGAAAAAATGGGCAAAATTTAGAAAGTCTATATGTACGTTAAATCATTAAACTAAAATTGTTAGAATATAAAGTTAGCTTTCTTTTTCTATGTCTTTTGCAGAGTGATGGATATAATAGAATGCAGTTGACCGATTTAATACATAGCTTGCAGCCTTGTCAAATTTGTATGCTAGAATTGATTTATTTTTATCTACATGATCCATTAAAATAATTGGTGTCAACTATAGTCACTTTGCCTTTGAATAAATACGCGTAAAATTCAATGTCTTAACAAAGTGCATTTCATGTTACATGCTTTAAAGTGACGATACAGCTGTATGTAATAATTAACCAGAGAGAGTCATGTCTTTATTCAAGTTGTAGGCTATAACTTTGATTTGATTGTGGATGCAAACATGTCTTCAAGATGTACATCAATAGAATCAGTTTAATTATGACTTTAATCAAGTTTCTGTTAACAGTGCAAAAAACAGGGACTAATTTTGGTTGCTTTCTATTGTATTCTACTTGGGTTGCTCAAGCTTTAACCATTGTTTTGAATATTTCCAAATAATTCCAACTCCTTAATGGTTGCTTTTTTTCATTGGCTATGCTCCTTTTGTCTTCTTTTTTTTGGCTACTCCTATAAAGTTACCTTGTTGAACCTACATCGGCTTCCCTAGCGTTTTATCCCGCATCTATCTGAAATGGTAGTCGGCCCACGCCTTAGCCTTAACCACTCTCAACAGACCTTCATTATCTCAATATTCCCACATGAGTTACACATGTTTGTTTTCAATTTTGTACCTCACATGTGAATGCTACATATTATCCCTAATGCTTATTCTTGTTGTTTGCTCACTTAGAGATCACATTACTGGCTTAGAGTTGCTCTTTCACTTAAAGATTACACAAACTAATGCATGATGCCAACATCATCTTAAACTCAAATATTAGAAAAAGATTACACATGTTTTATTTGAAATGAATATAAAAGTGCAGATTATTCTTATTGTCTTGAATTTATCAAGAATGCTTCAATGTTTTTATTTGTTTGTATCATGAGTATGCAAAAATGATTATAATCAATTCTGTATACATTCAATTAAATATGACGGAGAGTTGATAAATGTTTTCTACTTGTTACAGGAAAGCTATGTTAACTACAAATATGGAGATATACTATTGTTGATATGTTGCAATGGAAAAGAGCGAGGCTGTAAGCTAGACAAGTTTCATTTTGAAACCTTTTCAATAGAATTTAATGTGCAGCCACAATATTTTTTAAGTAACTTTTTGACGTGTATGTGTTTTGTGGCATGTTTGGTCTTTTAGATTATTATACTGTATTTACCAATTTACTTGTTTGATCAAAAAGTTTGCATTATTGAAAATGCTTTCCTTACCATATGCAGTGCTGTGTGAATGATAAAAATCATCAATGTGTTTATTTTGTTTATTCTGGGTAAAATATTGTGCATACCTGATGTGTGCTGAAAGTTGGTGTGGTGTTGCTGTCAATTTATTTTCTCTATTAAGGGAACTAGTACATGGCTCAACTTTTGCACGTGTTCCAGTGCCAGGAAAAGGAATGCAGATATTAGGCCCTGTTATTTCAAAATTATTAGGGGCATTTTAATGTGTCTGTATTTGCATTGAATTGTATCGGCTGCCAAACAAATAAATAACGCATGATTTGGTCTCTATTACTTTTTTTGAATTAGTAGAGGCAATTGTGAATGCCTCTGCTATCTGCCCAGTCTCACGTGGCAACACAAATAATAGGGACAATTGTGCACCTGAAAGTGCCTCCAATGCCTAGTTGGGACGTTTTTTTCAGAGGCATATTTTAAACTGCCTCTCATACTATTAGAGGCAGTTTAATTAAATATTATGCCCTTATTGGCTTTTGTAGAGACAACCGTTTGTGCCTCTGATACTTTAATATTTAGTAGTGAATCAACAAAAAAAAGTAAATCCATTCACAGAAAGATAGACAACAAAGCAAGACGGCTCACAATAAGAACGAAGTTGAAATAAACGCGGCTGGAGAGACTAAAATCGCAGGTATAGGGAAAAATAAAAATAACTACAGCGGTAGAAGAAGTGGGTGCATAGCGGATAACCATCTCCAATGACCAAAGAAGAGGAAGAACCCTCGACGATGAAGGGGAAACAAAACGGTGCATCAATAAAGGAGGCATCAGATCTGCCAGAAAGCTGGATTCTTAGGTTAGCAAAGCCAACAGAAGGGAAGGTCAATGGCGATGCCTTACAAAAGATAAATGTGGGGGATCGTGAATATCTAGGGTTTAGGTGTAATGGGGAGGAGGAATTGTCAGAAAGAAGGCGAATGCTCTGAAATTTCAATTGAACGTAGACATAAATGGGGAGATGCTTTAGCTTAATGTACACGTGGCACAATTTCCGTGAGAGTTGTGAGAAGGCTTGTGAGCTCTTCAAACTAAACTCAGCTTTAATAGTATAGTATAGATTTAGTTTCTGTTTCACAACAATTTTACCGAATGAAATGATGAGACAGAACTTAAGTTAGATCAAAATACACACATGTTGGAGCCTACATTAGCTGCGATTGGTTTCCATGAAGAATTGTAGAAATTCAATTTATTTTCTTAAAAATAGTGATTGCTCACACAGTGAAACAAATATTAATATATAAGGAGGAATGACGAGTTGGAATTAATAGTCCCCCATCATGGAATAAATTGAAGGAATTTTGTACAAATATTAGCTGGTAGGCACGTAACATCAGGGATTCCTTTTGTTATATGGGAGTTGTGTGCCAGCTCATATGCGTGCAAGGAAGGGGGACTTTGTTCCGACCATCATTACATAACATTGGTATCGGAGCTAGATCATCGCAAAGCTTAGAGTGATTTTGGATTGGAAAAATTGATTTTTGTTTGGAAAAAAATTGATTTTTTGTTTAAAAAAAATCGATTTTTTTTACGTTGGATACGATGACGCTGTTGGTGATGACTAATTTTGATTGGGGAATTGAAGGCCTCAATTGTTTGGTTGATGGAGATGAAGAGGAGCCCTCAGATGTGGATGGGCGAAGATGGAAGAAGACGAAGATATTGGCAATTGGTTTGATTTGCCTATACCTTGGTGATTCGGTTCATGTTTTCGACATGGGTCTTCACGTTGATGATGCTCGAGGGATCAGGAGTGATCGAGGAAGGAGCTCAGATCAAGTGGTAGACGGGTTTCGTTGTGGAATTACAAGCACTTTTAGAATGTAGGTTGATGCACGGTGCAGCTCAAGTGGTAGATGCATCTTTTGCAGGCGGTGAGTTGTGTTTGTAATTGAGGTGCGGTCGTAGTCCTTTTCAAATCGACTGGGCGTATCTCGTTGCCCTGAAATCTAGGTTGTGGGGTGTATCTCGTTGCCCGAAAATCGAGGTTGGTTTAATTGAGAGAATGTGTCATTGAAAGAGTTAGATGACTTGTTTGGTGACTGTTGGAGTGTTGATATGATTTCAGATTAAGGTGGAGCATTGTGATGGTGATTTCACATGTCCATGGAAGTCGATTGACTTGTTGTTGATGTGATTTCATATCAAGGTTGAGTGTTGAGATTTGTGACATAAAATCACATATGTTGATAGAAACGAGGCGTGGAAGTGCTTGGTGGTAGAGGAGATGGTGCAGCAACAGAAAGCAGGTTAGAATGAGCAGTTTGGCATTTGATTGAATTTATTGCTGGATTTTGACCCGGTCTTTCTGTGACTTATCTGCAAGTATTGAGGGGATATATTCCTAATATATATCTAAGTGAAAAATTGGATATTTTTCCTAGGCCTTCTATTCTTCTATAAAAGCAACACATTGGGTTTCATTAATGTATGACCGAATAGAGTGGCGACTATGTGCCTCTAGGGCTTGGTGCCTTAGAGATGATTGGTGCCTCCAGTTAATCCAAGGCGTAGCCATCGTTCTTCATTGTTCTCCTTCTCCAACAAAGAGTGTTAGTCATCTAGATATCCTTTACCTTTTCTCAATAAGGTTATTGATTCTTGTAATTTTGTTTATTGTTGGTTTTGATCCATTGAGTGTAAACAAAATTTGTTTTTGAGAATCAATAAAAAGGGTGGTTGGGTGAAATATCTTATTTTTGCGCGTGTGATTTCATATCTGTGTTTGTTTCCATAGAAGTCGTCTTTAAGTAATTGGGTGAATAAGATCATGGTCGCTTCCGCAAAGGAGCAGTTTTCATAACATAGGGGTAATGAAATAAATTGGAACTATGGTAGAAAAATTTAATTCCAACAAGTGTTGGCATACTTTGTAAATATAGAATGAACATATTACATACCCCTACCTAGATCAAGTGCACTTTTGTGACCAGTATGACTAATAAAATCCAGAGCTTGGATTGACAAGTGATGCATATGTTCGTACTACGTAAAAATATCAGCACATTATGCCAGAAACTTAGTGCTTCTTATAATAAGAAAGGTACTGGAAATAACATATAAAACAAAAAACCAGTTAGGTGGAGTGCAAACATGTGTATGTACGATTCTTTAGCATGGTGTACAATGACATTCAGGCAAAATGTTGTTATGCTAGTGCTTACATATGCTTGTTAATGTAGGAACTAAATTGTTTTACTAGTTTATACACATTTACCAACAACAATAGAAGGTTCTAGGAGTACCTCAAAAATTCTGATGGTTTTTTTATCTCTATTATGACTGGACCTCATTCGAAAAACTACAAAAATACATTTTTTTACCACATTCTCTTTTTGATTTAAATACTAATTAATTGTTGAGGATTTAAGAATTTCAATACCATCGTAATTTTTAGTTCTACATAAAACAAGAAAATAAGTTAATAAATTCTTACTAATTAAATATCTTTTGCATCAATAGGTTAAAGCTAATACACAACAATTAAAGAAAGATTAAAGAGCTAACTTACGTTGAAATATTGAAAACAGGAGAGATAAGGCTTCAACTTATTGTTCATCATGTTCTATTCAGTAGCAAATAAATAAAATTTCAGAAAGCTCTTTTCTATGATTTTCAACTAAACAAACTTCATGGACTTTTGAAAATACTGAATAATTAGCGAGAATGAGAAAATAAAAAAAGAAGCATTTTAAAGTATACTTAAGACACTGAAAGGAAAAATGTGCAATTCTTCCATAATAAGTTGCAGACATATACATGCTCGCGTTCAACTATTGCTTCACTTATTAATGCCAATTTTCATGTACCTCCTTGTATGCATGCTAATGTATATGTCCAGTGGTTAAGCTTGCATAAAGAAAATAGACAACAGAAATATAATTTGATGTATTGATTCTGTGCATGCTAATGATTGTATACAGCTATTTGAAAAAAAATCAAATGTTATAAGATAATATAACAAGATGATATGTCCAGATATAATTAAAATAATTACATAATTCAACAACTATAAAGGGACAACTACAAATTACTGATTTTCGGATTACCTACTATCATGTCTGTAACAACCTTAATTTCGATAGACCAATTTTTCTTTCAAAAATTCCAAACTAACGAAGTTGAAGTTGGCTTGTCTCGTATCCTGCAGAAAGGATAGAAATAATAAATATATCATAACTTGATAAAACATCTCATAGCGAAATGGATAAAATATAATAATCAGATATAGCCTTACCGAAATAATAACAACGCCTAACAAGTGACCTAAGGCTACCAAATTTCTGCAACAAACCTAACCAGTGAGTATGTTATGAGAAGTGGGTCAGAACACAAAGTTTTGATGACTAGACAAATTGTACATTCTGAAATAACCCTACATGTACCATTCAATTATGTTTTCTTCATTATTAGATTATTTGGGTTGACAACACTTAGGCTCTATACTCACGTTGTACCCATCCACTTCCCAGTATATTAACTAAATATAGTATATATGTAGTTAAAACCCACATCTCAAGGTACTCCCCATAGTACCCACCTTGTACGGTCTCCACCGTCAGGCCACAATAGTGTATACAACATCCATCCTACGCTAAATCGCATACGGAAAATCTATATCATTATGCCACGAAATCGCACAGAACTGCCATCGCTATGCCACGTTAGCGTACGGATCGTCGTATCCAAACTCCTTGGTCGAATCAAGTCTCAACACGGAGTAGTTCCCTACTGTTTACGACACACCACCCAGTGCGTGTATCAAGGCCCTCACACGTACGTATGATCTATTGTACTCCGAGTCTCATAATAGGGCTACATCTAATGCACAAAACTTAGTTGGTAGCTTTCCATATCTATAAAGCTCCACCTCGTGAGGCCTATGATATAGATATCCAAGTATGGTCTGCATTTTCATGGTGGTTACGTCCCCGGCCTAGTCCTTCCATCAACTAGTGAAAGACTACATCAAGAGCTAAGTGAAGTGCCCCAAGTAAACAACCTAACATTAAATTTAACGTGTCCCGCAACCAACGTCTTGGTAGTGAAAGACCGATGGTCTCTTGGTTTAGCGATATTCTTTCCGTATCCCACTGACTGGCGATGACAAATACCCGATGATTATTATCCTGTACCGGTCTTGAGCCAGCACTTTCCCAAGGAAATCGCCGAATCACCCAACGTCATCCACCACAACCTTCTGACTGCCAAACTGCAGGTGCAGTCAAGGTATACTCACCGGGTGGTACCATGCAGAACCAACCTCTGTGAGTACAGCTTAAGTATGCACCGCACAGAGGACCACCATGGAGTACCCTACCACGTCCCTCGGAAATCGTGTGCTTCCTTCTAGTCCCGTAAAGCAAATAGACAGAATAAACAATAGAATAACCAGGCAGAATAATCAGATGTACGTGCTCCTTCCGTATTTCTAGACACCACAATGATCTACCCCGTTGGGTTCTTCACCTTCGTACATGCGCACTGGTCCAAGCGCATTACACTAACATGTTATTAGATTCTACGTTTAATATTTTAATTAAGCACTTGCTTTATCTCAACAGGTGGCAAATTAACTTGATTACTCGCATATTCATTTTTATTTCAAGTTCCAAGGTTCATTAGCTCAAAATTGGTGCGACGACCGCCCATAACTCATGCACTAAAGAAGAGGAATAATGCATTGAAAGGAGTGCCCGACAGTTATGGACGATCATCAAGGTAACATAACTCAAGCGGAACCTATCGTACAACTCACAGCACAAGGATAAAATATAATAGAACATGTACAACATGCAATAATATTGAAGCAGAATTGTAACAACCCGGAAAATTTGAACTCATTTAAAATTTTTACTTTGGCTATTTCAATGAATTTTGAAAAGATAAAATAAATTATTTTAAATAATAACGATTAAAAACTTATTTAAATTGAAGTTAGAACGAATATATTTATTTTAATTTTAAAGGGAATTAGAAATAGTACGGTAGTTTGAAATTTTGAATCTGAACTTTGACAGAATGTACATGATTCAAAATAAAACGGATTTTAGTGAAACCAAAAATATCTAAATCTGTTTCAAAATATCTTTCCAACTAATCCGAAAAATCAAAATTTCATAGCGGGAATAAAAAATTATGGCCGGTTGAATATTCAGAATGGTCGCTATAGAATATGGTATAATTTATAGGCCGTATAAATAGCCATTTTACAAACGACCTCCGTTTTCGATGAAACCACTTTTGTTGGATTCAGAATATCAAATTATTGTTAAGTTTAATTTTCCATAATTTTTGGGAATTAATATGTGAGCGTGGTAAATTAAACTGCATTTGATAACTTCTGTTCAATTTAATCAACCGTTAAAAAGGCCATTTTTCAAACTATCTCTAAATTTGACGAAATTAATTTTATTAGGACCGTATCGTCAAAACATATCTATATTTATTTTTCGGGACTTTTCGGAGTCCGTATATGGCCCCGGTGAATTTAAATGAGTGATCGAATTAAATTAATAAAGGTTTTAAATTTTAAATTAAAGAAAACTCGCCGAAAACAATTGCTTGGGATGACGGGACCTAACCCATTGCATCTGGAACGGGGGCAATTGGGTAGAAGCAACTTTTGTTGGGTTGGAATTGAAGCTGGAATAGATTAACGGGTTATTTTCTTAATTAAATAATTAATTAATATAAATTATACTGTATTAATACAATTGTATATACTAAACCCTAATCCACTACATTATCCAGCCGCCATCTCTTCTGTTCATGGCTGAAAACACTCAAAACTTCAACCACTAATTTCTTCCAATCCAGTCCATAAAATCCCTCACTTTAGTTCAAGCTTTCGAAGAGATTTTCATCCCCTTCACATCCATACGGCCAACCCCACCTGAAATTGCATGTAGCCCGAGTATTTACACTCCAAACCTGACGGGTTTGAACTGCCACCTACCCCTTCAGGTGCCATCGCACACGACGGAGTGGCCCCCCCCAGGCGCGACTTGTCCTCCTCCCCGGCGTGGTAATCCCTGATCATGACGAAGCTTCTCTGTTTGGATCGAAATTCCAACCCTAGAATTGAACCCAAAGAAAATAAACGGCGGCCTTTGTCTGTAGAAGGAGAAGAGGTGGAAGTTTATTTTTAATTATTTAATTAATTTATTTTAAAATATTATTAATGTAAAATAAATCGTATCTCACTCATACGAACTCGGAATCGAATAATTTCAGATCCGTTACGATCGTGAGTCCGAGATCTACAACCCTGGACTGATTAGAACTGATTCAAAGCAGATCAAAATTTGAACAAAAATTCAATTCTGAATAATTCAGAATTAAACCCGACGGTGAGAATTCTATTTTATTTCTTTTACTAAAATAATTTGAATTTATCATGATTGTATTATCACCAATCCACTATAAATTTCTATATGTTATGCTACGTGATTTGATCTATGTTTGGTATGTTATGTAGATCTGTTATTTTGGTGATATTGTGTGATAGCAAAAATAAAATATACATTTTTGCCATCTTGATTGAATTAGAATCTTCAATCAATAAAATATACATTTTTGCCATCTTGATTGAATTAGAATTTTCAATCAAAATAAAATATGCATTTTTGCCATCTTGATTGAATTAGAATTTTCAATCAAAATAAAATATACATTTTTGCCATCTTGATTGATTTAGAATTTTCAACCAAAATAAAATATACATTTTTGCCATCTTCTTTGAATTAGAATTTTCAATCAAAATAAAATATACATTTTTGCCATCTTGATTGAATTAGAATTTTCAATCAATAAAATATACAATTTTGCCACCTTGATTGAATTAGAAATTTCAATCAATAAAATAGAAAAGTGTTCATGTTTTAGGATAAAAACATGATTACATTGAAATTAACATTTTAAATGTAATGTTATAAAAATAGAAAAGTGTTCATGTTTTTAGGATAAAAACATGATTATATTGAAATTAACATTTTTAATGTAATGTTATAAAAATAGAAAAGTGTTCATGTTTTAGGATAAAAACATGATTACATGAAAATTTACATTTTTAATGTAATGTTATAGAAATAGAAAAGATTCATGTTTTAAAATAAAAAAAATGATTACATTAAAATTTCACTTTTTAATGTAATGTTAGGAAACTAGGAAAAATGTTCATGTTAAATATAGGAACATGGTAACATTAAAAATCTTATTTTAATGCAACAATCGAATCACTAGAAAAGGTTCATTTTAAAATAAAAGCATGTTAACAGTAAAAATCTCATTTTTATAAAAAGAATGATTCATATGAAATTTGTTCATATTAGAATAAAAATGTTGAAACATTAAAAATTCTATTTTTAATGTAAAACTGATTTATTAGAAAACATATGTTAGAAGATATAAAGATGTTAAAAGAATCATATTCTTAACATGTTAGAAAACATATGTTAGAAAATATAGAAGTTTTAAAAACATTATTTTTAACATTGCTAGAAAATACATGTTAGAAAATATTTGTATGTTAAAAACATTATTTTTAACATGCTAGAAAAGATCAAAATGTAAACATCGCTTTTATATACATTTTGTCAACATAAGATTGTTAACAAAATGAAACCATCAAAATATATATTAGAGTTTGTATATAAATTGAGGCGACATTTGTATCGCCAAAATATACATTAGAATTTGTGTACAAATCTAATGACAATTTTTATCGCCAAAACGTACACTAGGAAAATGTGCAAAATGTCATGTAAATGAATTATAATTTATTTGGCATGTTAAACACATTTGTGGAATCATCGATTGATGTATATTTATATAATTTATATATATATATATATATATATATATATATATATATATATATATAAATTAGAATTGAACGAATCGCGCGCGGTAGTTCGCGTTTCGGAATCGTAACATTAAACGATTATAACAAAAGATCCGACCGTCAGATTTTCCCAAAACTGGAACCGTTTTGGACCGCTTTGGGAAGATCTTTCCAAGATATAAGTCTTGTTAAAATCCAGCAGTTATATTTCGAGATATGTGTAAATTAAATTTTGATAAAAACAGTGCCAGGGTCGCATAGCGACCTGAAGCGTCGTTAAATTAATTTGAGCTATTATTATATAAATAAAAATAGCGATAAATCGTTATAAATAAATATTAACGATATGAAATGGTATAAATAATAATTATTCGAGAATTATTTGAAAAGACCGAGTCAGACTCATTTCAAATAATTATACGGTGATTTAAATCGAAGATATTAAAGACGGTGATTGAAGACCGGCGATCTTCACATCGAATGGACGGCTACTGATGCCTTTGATAGGAGTTGCTGCCTTGAAAGGGTTATAGTTGTAGTTTTCCAGATGTACTTGTCGATTGTCCGGATAAGCGAGCACCTCTCTTCTGTATTGGACATACGGGACGAGGAATAATGTATCTCCGGTTTCGTTCAGACCCAGAACAGACTTGTAAATGGATGTGTGTCTGACATCAAATTTCGTTCCATGTAAATTAAATTGAGTTCTATTTAATATATATATATATATATATATATATCTGTAGTGGCGGATAATTTATTCTCTTGCTTAACACCCTTCTCTGAGACGCACGAGCTCAGAGGTTATGTATTAGTAGTTATCGATCGCATGGCGTGAATTGTCAATGTGACATACCAAGATGCAATTGATCGTGGCTTTTGTCGACAAGTCAGAGCCTTGTGGAAGATGATCAAAGCATATCCTGCTTAGGCGTAGCTTTGTGTATAGCGTGACTTTGCGAACCTCACACCCCAGTATGAGTCAAAAACGAGATCAGGACCGCAGAGAGTGCACACGTTTCTTTCTAGCTAGAAGTGGTGTCAGCGTTTACAAACCCTGACAAAATTTTACTTATGTGGATGATGGATTATGAGGTACCTCTGATTTATTGGTCGATAGTGAACATTTTATAGGTTCAATAGGATCGAAAAGCGTGTGTTCAGGCATAACTAATCCACTAACGTTATTTGTGGATCGGCCTTACCGCATCCAAGGGTTGCCCATAGGTGTGATCCTGAGGCATTTACTAGAGCGTCTCGAATCGGAGAGGACGATCCCTAGACTCGACTCATGATGGAAACCCAATTTCCAATACGACATTACAGTTTTGATTGTAAACCTATATATGGCGACATAATATATGGTAGCTATGCCGTCTAGGATTGATACATTTACTTTGAAGTATTTTAATACTGATTAGACACTAATAATAATATTAAAATATTATTTTCCACGTATCAAGCATGTTTGATCATTATAAGGTAAAAACTCTATCCTCCGGTTTGCATTGCATTGTATGATAGGACTTGAGTCTTATAATGATTTCATTTTCTAAAAAGCGTTTCGTTGTTTTGTATAAAAATTTATGTAAATTATGCACTGGCAATCCAATGGAGTGAACCCGTGCCACGTTAACAGTGTCGTCCTGTGATTAGCTATATTGTTTGTTAAGAAAGATTTCTCATACCAGTCCCATGACTGACTCGTAGTTTGTTTCACTTTGCAAACTCGGGTGCCCTCTTTTCACATGGGGAACAAAGTGATAGGTTTAGGTATGGATACATTCTGGATTGGAGCTTGCTTAAGGAAGAAGAGGAAGAACATTTTTCTTTTATCTTTTTATTGCCTTTGAGACATTTAGACATTATTAATCTATGATGTATTTGATGGAGATTGAGACTTATTTCTTTCTTTGTTGAGACTTCTATTTATTAAGTGAATTCTGTAACTGCGTACTCTAATGCCTTTGATGTTATGATGTTGATGACATTCTCATTTTCGCTGCAATAATTTATGTGTTATCTAAGATCTGCTATTGTTGTAATTATGTTATATTCCAATGATTATCCTTGCTTTCGTCCTACGGAAGTTTGGGGTTGTCACAAGAATTATGAAGAACCTTAAACTCTTTCATATCACCATGAAATATCCATTACAACCTCGGGTAACACTATAAGAGTATGTATAATAAGCCTCACTACAAACAATAAGAGAAAAAATTCAAACAGCGGAAACAGTAAATACTAGATAGAAGAAAATAATACATCAGCCTGCTGCTCATCATCGCACAGCGACACCGTCCACATCAAGATCAACTACCTTTCACCTGCTACTTAGTTTGCACATCCAACACATGGATGAACAACCCAATGTAATAAAAGGAAACATAAAACCTTGAGTCAGATAACAGTATTAATGAGCGATAAAACTGGTATCTAACATCATCAATAAAGTATATGTGAATAGGCAGATTAATCAACTAATCGACAACCTCCAACAGAGAAGAACCCAACCCGTCTTCCCCACATTCGACAGCGATAGCCTTTACAAACATCCAAATAGAAACAAACAGTACATTCATGGTAATTAGTTATCAAGCGTAGACCATTCTAATCGTTATTGACAACTCCCAAGCAAAAGCCCTAACAGCATAAACCAATATCAGACAAGAACCAAAGTGATATCTCCTTCGACGTCGAATAACCTGCCCAAGACGATACAAGCAAACCAACCATCATCCATGACTCTAGCTATCACCGCCAATCCTGCTTTGAAACCATCGTTAACCATATGATCGGCTAACTTGCCATCTGTCAAGGGCTAATGGTAAACCCCGGTTCTAGCAAAATTCCATACGCCATTGTGACTCGTATCTCTAGGCCCATCATGACTACCCAGGGTACTCGACATGCCACTTCTAGTCTTTGGGTGCCCCCGTTGTACCCCTGCTTTTAGTCTTCTAGAAGCCACGATAACGATAATCTCTCGGCCTTTAATATCTCTAGCCATCCAACCTGATGACTACTCATAAGCCCAAGCCACTTCTCATGCAACCATTATCCACGAACTCACCACCTTAAGCCGTCTTCACAATAGTTGCATTTCGACAATCAATGAACACATTATAGCACTTCGAACATTCCTACTTGAATTCTCTTCGAAGTCACATTCATCACTGAACCAAAATATCATCAAATAATAGCTCACCACAATTAGGTCGTTTATCCCTAAAACCGACCTATCACCAGGTCGATCAAACCATCCAACAACCCGTCCTTCTCAGGTCGTCAACGACCCTCTCATCTCCTCGGCCGACCTAACTACATCATCAATCAGGACGACCTAAGTTATCTGGTCTCCAACGATCCGACTTCATTAATGCCACGATCCGCCTTGTTTCTCCACTTTCCAATAACCTGACGAGTCCCATCTTCCACCGATCCAAGTCCAACGGCCCAGCATCCAGAGACCCGCAACCCAACCTTGCATTACACTTGCTTGTTTCATATGGCACGAACCATGCTCAAACGATCTGGGTTCTAACACCTGAACTCCCACGACCTAAGCTTCAACCTTAACCCAACTCAATTCCTCGAAGCACAAGCTAGACGACTTGAGATCCCTACCACGCCATCAACGACCTACCAAAAATGACCCGACTCCAGATTTGACCAGTCTAGCTCCAAACTTGAACAAATCAACAGCAAATGATAACATCGATGTAGACAACTCATCCAAATCATCCATCAACATTTTATAAATCATCAATAACATTAAAATTTCAAATATTCATCAGCAATCATATAGAATTCGGCAAATCATAATACATCAACGAATAAACTAAAACAATGGATCTAAACTTGCATAAACATATGAATTTACCGATTTAAATTGCTAGATTAGATCCTATAGTGGTTCAAATGAAATTATACTTACCATGATGTAGATCTAGGTGAAAGCAACTTAAAATGATGTAAATATGATCAAACAACCCATATACTTTAATGAATCCGTATGGGAGACGCTTATCACTCACCAAATCTTAGAAATAACTTGAAATCTCTAAAATCTCAACTCGAACAGCGAAGAATGAACCTCAATCTCCTCAATTTGATGCAATCTCTCTTCACTCGATGTAGATCTAGCTTTGCTTGATGTTAATCTATAATCTTCACATGTAGATCTATAATTTTAATGGTGGAATGACATATTTGGTTGAGCAAGGAGGGTCATGAGCTCAACCAAATGATAGAATGAAGAAAGTAAATTGTTCTCCATGCGTCTAACCCCCTATATATAGCCTCCTGCTAGTCCACCAATGGGCCATCCAAATTAGTCCATTAATGACTAGCCAAACCTATGCAGAAATTGTGCAGCACTAAAGCATTGATTCCTCTCAAACCGTTGAACCAAATATATAATGTGACCACTCTAAGGAATTAGTAACACCATTTCCTTTTCAATGAAATTGATTTAAGCACCTGATTCGATCCCAGTCAAAAATTATCCCCTGTACAAAACTGACAAGGGAAAACTGGTTACAAATAAAATTGGTAAAAATTATGGACATGTCTCCCATCCCCATAAACAACATGACAAGATATGAGAATGTTCCAACCTTCAAGGAATTAAATAAAAATATTTTACGATCCTTCGATACGTAAAATGTGGGTTGTTACATTCTCCCATCTTAGGGATTTCTCCGCCGAATTCCCAAGCAAACCCAAGCAATCAAAACAATTTTGCATGCCTATCATCCATGACTAGCCAATTTGCCATCCAAACTAGCATCCATCAAGCCATGCATCCATAGCCTTATCCTAGCATGCAGAATTCTGGCAACAATAGTACAAGTTCCAATAATGTAACATGATATCAATGGGTCATACGTACGAAGATCTCTGGATGGGTCATCTTCATACTATCTTCCATCTCCTATGCACAATCATCATCATTCTCACTCATTGCACCTTGACTAGCATAACCATCCTCTTCCTAAGATGTTTCGTGTCATTCACCACCACACGAAGCGGCTTATGAGGTTTCGTAACTATGGTCTCGAATTCTAGGCCTTCAACTGTTATGGAGATAACACCACACTCGAATCATGCACACACTTCATTAAAAACGATATATGGGAAACATTTTGCACACTCAACATCTTCTCGTGTAACTCCAATTTGCATGCGAGCATTCCAATTTGCTCGACTATCGGAAATGGTCCAACGAGCCTGGGGGATAACTTTCCTTTACTTCCAAACCGAACAACATGCTTTAACTGTGAAATCTTCACGAAAACCATATAGCCAACATCGAATTCCCAGTCTTTTCGACGCTTATCAGAATAATTTTTCTAACGGTCTTGAGCTATTTCATTCGTTGCCGAATGATCTTGATACAATCTGATGTCTCTCTGATCGTCTCTGGCCGAAGCATCAGCTTGATTAGTCGTACTCAAACACAACTTGGTTCCCAAAGTCTCTTGCAGATTTTTCCTAAATCCACTCATGAACAATGGATCTCGATCACTCACTATGCTTTTCGGGATACCATGGAATTGAACTATCCATTTTATATAAAGCTCAGCAAATTTCGATGCCGTCCTAGCAGATCTTACAGGAATAAACCTTGAACTCTTGGTCAAGTGATCCAAGATGATCCAAATTCCTTCATTTCATGCCCTGGTTCTAGGTAATCCACCGATAAAATCCATCGACATATGTTCCCACTTCCACGTAGGAACTTTCGGTGGCTGAAGCAATCCACTCGGCTACTTCTGTTCAGCTTTCACTAACTGACAGTTCATACACATGGAAATAAACTTTCCAACATTCCTCTTCATACCTTCCCAGTAGTAAGAGTGCTTCATGTCCTAATACATCTTATTATCACCAAGTTGAATCGTCAATTTCGAGTGATGACATTCTCACAGAACCTCATCTCTCAATCCATCGATATCAGGAACAAACAGTTGTCCTTGCTTTCGAAGCCAACCCTCTCGATCGACCTCGAACTCTTTATCCTCTAGTTCAAATTTTGATAATTTCGACAAGCTTTGCATCTTTCTTTTGGCCCTCGCCAATCTTTCGATGATAGTAGGTCTTATCAATAAGCTTGCCAACATTTCAGGTTCTTCCATTCCGAAAACATCGCTCTCAAACTTGCGCGTCTTCGACTCAACGCATCCGCCATTGCGTTACCTTTACCAGGAGCATAGACTATACCATAATCATACGATGTTAGAAAATCTAACCACCATTGCTTCTGAAGATTCAAATTCTTTTGCAAGAAAAGATACTTCAATGACTTGTTATCCGTAAACAAATCAAATAAAACTCTCAACACGTAATGCCTCTTCATCTTTTGATGAACACGATCGCCGCCAACTCTAAATCATGAATTGGGTGATTCCTTTTGTGCAGTTTCAGTTGTCAGCTCATGTAGGCCACAACCATATCTTTCTGCATCAGCACTACTCTAAATCCAGTACCGCATGCATCCATAAATACCACCATCTGTTCATTCCCACTTGGAATCGTCAAAACAAAGCCACTCGCCAGTCTCTCTTTCAGGATTTTGAAAGCTTGCTCACCCTTCACATCCTATGTGAACACTTGGTTCTTCTTTGTCAACCTAGTTAATGGTGCAACTATCTTGGATAAATCCTTAATAAAACGGCGATGATATCCCGTAAACCCAAGGAAACTCTGAACATCTGTCGCATTCTTAGGTCTATCCCAGTTCTGGATTGTAGCTACTTTAGCCGGGTAACCCGCTATTCCGTTTCCAGAAACAACATGAACTAAGAACCTCATTTCGCTCTTTCGTAAGTGACACTCAAAAACTTAGCTCTTAGCTGATGTTTTTACAAGATTTCAAAAACAACTCACAAGTGCGCCTTATGCTCTTCCTTAGTCTGGGAGAACCAGAATATCATCCAAGAACACAAGCATGAACTTGTTCAGTTGGTCTCTAAAAACCATATTCATAAGATCCACAAAATATGTTGGCGCGTTAGTCAACCCGAGTGGCATCACCAACCATTCAAAGAAACTGGATGGTGTCTTAAAAGTTGTCTTCAACACACTATCCTTTTCCACGCTCAGCTGGTGGAATCCCGTTGCCAAATTCATTTGAGAAAATATCTTGCCTTCATGAAGTGGATCGAATAAGTCATCGATCCTTGGCAATAGATAATTGTTCTTCTTTGTCACCTTGTTCAGCTCACGATAGTCCATACACAATCACAATGATCCACCTGACTTGTAGCAAACACAAATGGTGCATCCCATTTGGAGACACTTCTCTGAATGAATACTTTTCCCAAAAGGCCACGTACTTGCACTACTAACTCTCGTTGTTCGTTAAGTGTCATCCGCCTAAGAGGCATGATGACGGGTCAAGCACCCTCGAACAAATCAATTCTGAACTCAATCTCACGATGCAACGACAACCCTTTGACCTTGTCAAAGACATCCTTAAACTTACTTGCGATAGGCACCAATGACAAGTCTTCCCGTGGAATCACAACCGAATACAAATAGCTCACGAAGACACCATCTTCGGCCTTACACCAAATCACAACCATACCCTCTTCTACATTCCCGATTGTCACCTCCAGCTTCTCGCAGTCCACTTTTGTTGCGTACCTCTTGAGCTAGTCCATACCCAAGATAACCCCAAACCCGATGAAGTTCAAAACAAAGCAATCACACACAAAGGATCAACCATGACTTGACAACACTAAACCACAACAAATCATACACAAACTGGACAAACTCTCAACTGGATAGTCACGATCAAAGGCCAATCACAAATCTCGGGTTCCAAACCCAAGAGGCACACAAGCTCATTAAAAATGAATGAATGCGATGTTCCAGTGTCGAACAATGCATGGATTGAAATATCTCTAACGGAAAGAATGCCTTGAACGATGACACTCTTCCCTTTCTCTTCTGCTGTAGGAACCCTTGAAGACGATGGCATAGCTTCCAAAACAAACGCCTTCATAATCTGCTTTCCCTTAGCAGGTTCTGGACATTCCTTCTAGAGATGCCCAGGCTTGCCACAGTTGTGACACTTCCTCTCAACTTTTGGATTCTTGTAGTCCTTGGAAACATGATCCTTCTGGTGGTAGTTATAGCAAATCACTGTCTTTCTACCTTTTCTGGTCATCCTTCCATTTCTGTTGTTGTTGCTTCTCTTTTTGTTGTTACCACCCTGTTATGGTTTCTGTTCTTCTTTAGCTGCAACAACAGTCTCTTCCTTGGGAAACAAACTTTCATGCCTCAAAGTCTTCTCAACGATCTTCTCATAAGTGTCATCATGATGAACTAGCCGATTCCTAAATATTTTTCCAGACCCAAGATAAACTTCTCGTTTTTCAGATAAGGAGTCTCGAAATACAAATGAGCATACTTCGACAAAGCTTCGAAGTTAGAAGATACTCAAGCACTGATCGACCATTCTACTTAAGCTTAATAAACCTCTTAAATAGAATAGACTTATGCACAGTAGAGATAAACTTAGTCTCAAACTTGACTTGGAACTGCTCCCATGAAATCTCAACCTCTGGGTCTCTAGAGTGATAGAGTTCCACCAATCTATAGCTCTGCCTTGTAGGTGCCCCGATGCAAGCTTCCACTTAATCGCATCATCAATTCCCAAGTCTCCAAGGATCCTAATGCAAGATCAAGCCATCCTTGGACCTCTTCGATTGATTCCATCCCCTTGAACTACTTCCCTCGTAAAGTGGTGAAGTCTTTGCATAGCTTTGCGAAGTCCACTGCTCTAGGAACCTACACTTGAACTCCTAGATCTACCACGGCTGTCTCCTGAGCGGGTATGCTTCGCATGATTGCTGCCATCATGGCCTCGAACATAGCTGGGTAATCTGGTATACCGCCACTACCCCTTACACGAACAGTACCCTCCCTAGCAGCATGTCTCGATGGTCGAAGACTCGTTCTAAATCTATAAAATAGAAATAATAGCCCACGCAAGAGAAAAAACTGCAAATGGAGTTCATACTTATTATACTACACACTCATACATAATATAAATCCATCAGAAATATACAAATACGTCTCTCATACATAATTACATCCTTGAACTTTGGTTATAAGCGATAACCAAAGCTCTGATACCAAATATGACGGCCGCCCATAACCCCTACACTAAAGAAGAGGAATAATGTGCTGAAAGGTGTGTCAGGCAGTCATGGACAATCATCAAGGTAAACTCGAGTGGAACCTACCATATAACTCATAGCGCAAGGATAACATAAAATAAAACATATAAAACATGCAGTAATTGTGAAGAAGAATTGGGCAAAGTCTTAAACTCTTTCATATCACCATGAAATATCAATTAAAATCTTGAATGACACTATAAGAGTCTGTACAATAAGCCTTACAAGAAACACTAAGAGAAAACATCAAACAACGGAAACAACATATACTAGATAGAAGAAAATAATACACCAGCCTCCTCGTCATCGGATAGAAGCATCGTCCTCACTAAGATCAACTACAAGTCACCTGCTACTCAGTCCGCCCATCCAACGCATGGATGAACAACCTAAGGTAATAAGAGGAAACATAAAACCTTGAGTCAGACAATAGTCTTAATGAGTGATAAATAGCTATCTAACATCATCAATAAAGTATATGAGAAAAGCCAGATTAATCAACTAATCTACTAACTTCAACATAGAAGAACCCAACCCGTCTTCACCACATCCGATAGTGATAGCCTTTACAAACAACCAAACAGTACATTCATGGCAATTAGTTATCAAGCGTAGACCATCCTAATCGATATCAAGATCTCCCAAGCACAAGCCCCGAAGGCCTAAACCAACGTTAGACAAGCACCAAAGAGATATCTCGTTCGACGTCGAATAATCTGCACAAGACAATACAAGCAAACCAATCATCATTCATGACTCTGGCTATAACCGCCAATCCTGCTTTGAAACCATCGTTAATCGTATGACTATCCAACCTTTCCATCCATCAAGGGCTAATGGTAAACCCCGGTTCTAGCAAAACTCCATACGCCATCGTGACTCGTATCTCTAGGCCCTTTATGACTGCCCATGTTACTCGACCAGCCACTTCTAGTCTTTGGGTGCCCCCATTATACCCCTGCTTTGAGTTTGCAAGAACCTACAACAACGATAATAACTCGTCCTTTAATATCTCTAGCCATCCAACCTTATGACTATTCATAAGCCAAAGCCACTTCTCGAGAAACCATTATCCACGAACTCACCAGCTTAAGTTGTCTTCATTCTTGTTGCAATTCGACAATTAACGAAAACATCATAGCACTTCGAACATTCCTACATGAATTCATTTCAAAGACACATTCATCACTGAACCAAAATATCATCAAATAATGGCTTACCACAGTCATGTCGTTTCTCCTTGAAACCGACCCATCACCAGGTCGTTCAAACATTCCAACAACCCGACCTTCCCAGGTCATCAACGACCTATCCCTCTCCTTGGCCGACCTAACTACATCATCACTCAGGACGACCTAAGTTATCTAGTCTCTAACGATCCATTTCATTAAGGCCACGACCCACCTTGTTTCTCCACTTTCGAATGACCCGACGAGTCCAATTTTCCAACGATCCAAGTCCAACGACCCAGCATCCAAAGACCCGCGACCCGACCTTGCATTACACTTGCCTATTTCATATGGCCCAAACAATGCTCAAACGATCTGGGTTCTAACGACTTGAAGTCCCATGACCCAAGCTTCAACCTGAACGACCAAACTGCATTTCTTAGAGCATAGGCCAAACGACCTGAGCTCCATCCTACATCATCAACGACCTACCAAAAAAGACCCGACTCCATATTTGACCAATCTAGCTCCAAACTTGATCAAATCATCACCAAACGACAAAATTAATGCAAACAACTCATCTAAATCATCAAATTCAACAATCAACACTTTATGAAATCGTCAACTACATCAGAATGACAATTATTGATCAACAATCATATAGAATTCACCAAATCATAATAAATCAGTGAATTAACTAAATCAATGGATCTAAACTTGCATAAACATATGAGTTTACATAGGAATTTACCGATTTAAGTTGCTAGATTAGATCCTATGGTGATTCAAATGAAATTATACTTACCTTGACGTAGATCTAGGTGAAAACAACTTAAAAAGATGAAAATATGATCAAACTATTTATATACTTGATTGAATCCATGCGAGAGATGCTTTTCACTCACCAAATCTTTGAATTATCTTGATATCACTAAAATCTCAACCTAGACAGCGAAGAATGAACCTAATCTCCTCAATTTGATGCGATCTCTCTTCACTTGATGTTGATCTAGCTTTGTTTGATGTTAATTTTTAATCTTCACATGTAGATCTAGAATTTTAATGGTAGAAAGGTGTATTTTATTGAGCAAGGGGGATCATGAGCTCAACCAAATGAGATAATGAAGAAAATAAACTATACTCCATGCCTCTAACCCCCTATCTGTAGCCTCCTACCAGTCCACTAACGGGCCACCCCAAATCAGCCAATTAATGACTAGCCAAACCTATACAGAAATTGTGCAGCATTAAAACAGCGATTCCTCCCAAACCGTTGAACCAAATCTTCAATATGACCACTCTACGGAATTGGCAACACCATTTCCTTTCCAATGAAATCGATCTCAGCACTTGATTCGATCCCAGTCAAAAATTATCCCCTGTACAAAACCGACAGAGGCAAAATGGTCACAAATAAAATTGGTAAAAAATATGGATATGTCTCACATCCCGATAAACAACATATCAAAATATAGAATGTTCCACCTTTAGGAATTAAATTAAAATATTCTACGATCCTTTGATATGTAAAATGCGAGCTATTACAATTGGTTGTTTACTTTCTTTATCTAGCCCTAAGCCGTAGAAATGGGCTTCTGCTTATTACTAATTCCTTTTATTGGACTTCCTACTTCCAAATATAAGCCTACTAATAATAAGCATACTTCATTCTTTCTTAATTAATCTCATCCATGTTACCACATAACTTAGTTCTCTTAACTAATATTTATTAATAAGCCCCTTTTTCATTTATTATAACCCATGTTATAATTTCCACTTGCCCTTAAGGCAACCCTACCTATTATATTACATTCTCATTCATATAATTAGTTATAATAGGTTATATTCTCTGTTTATCACATTTCCACTCGGCTCCATAACATTATCCAAACTTTTACTGTCGTAACATTCATTTAATTTTTGTCTTGTACACTCTCATTATTTCAGGAAAATATTTCACATACCTCATTAGATTGGTTAGTAGAAAGATATAAAGATCCATTTCCATAACTCACATAAATCAAGATCCGTAGTCGCGAGCTATTTCTTATATTTTCATCATCGCTTTTAATTTGATTAGTCTGCAATACGTTAAAAGAACCCCTATTTCACACTAAAGCCTTTTTTATTTCTTTCCTTGCAACTACGATCACGTTTTACCGCTATGGAAATGCATTAGTTCTTCCAAATCCATCTGACCCAATCCACTACTAATATTCTCCTTTTTAATTTTTGAGTTAGATGTTATTTACCATTCCCAAATCACTGTAATTTTTCCATACCAATTAGACACATCTATTCGTTTTCCATTATTCCCAATTTCACTGTAATTGGATTTACAATATATCAAACCTGTCATTAAACAACATTTTTAGTAACATATTCACGTTTATTGTAAATTCCACAATTTCAGTATTATGGTAATTTATAATCCAAACGGAACATTAATAGAATAGATTTGTGCAACAACATATTCTCAATATACTTGAAAATAAGTTATATTGCAATTACCATAAATTATAGTTATTTAACATGTTAAGAACAACGGAGAACGTAAACCGTAAATATACTGCTACTCAAAAGGTATATTCATAGATCCACTCACCTGACAGCTTTACAATCCTTTATTCTGATTCAAATATTTAATTTCGTTGTCTTCATAATTGAATCTAATATTAAAATAAGCACGAATTGACAAACTTGACACTAAAAGAAGAGGGAAAGAAAGAAAGAACCTAAATAAATCAGATTCATATGATTTACCTCACGTTAATCAGAAATTTTAACACTTATGTTTTAGATTTATATTCTTTATCTTCAAATCTTGAATCAAAACATCAAAACCCTAAAACTAATTTTATGATTTCTGAAAGATTTGGAGAGGAAACAAATGGAAGAGCCTTGGCATAATCTCAGCAAATATGAGTTGAAGGCTAGGCCCTGCTAGTCTATTTATAGGTTTGCAAGAATTTCTAGTCCATCGGATTCGATAAAATAAAATCTGAATCGTTTAAATATGAAGAACATGTTTCAAACAAAACAGATATGGCCCGGTTGGGTAAGTCATATATAAAAACGAATCATAAAATTGCCGCGAACACAGTGGTACATGAATCAAGGCTAAATTCGAGAACTATAGATTATTGATATTTTTGTTTGGTATTTATATAGTTACATTCTCCCATCCTTAGGAAATTTCTTCCCCGAAAATTCATAAGGATGGATTAATGTTCTTCCACGTATAAATTTCAACCATTATGTGCACATCCAATTTTTCAATCACTAGTGCACTTGTGCAAAGTGCAATCATAGTAATACCTGAATGTAATGAATGCCCAAGCGGTACCTTCTATATAAATGCAAATTTTCTTGGACTTTTTTCGGAAACATGATGCACATACCCTTACTACTATAGGAATGCAACATTTTAAAAATCAAAATATCCATTTTAGATAAACTTTCCCATACTCTTACAAAGCAAGAGCGCAGCTCATCTAATTTTTGCATCCAAAATCCTACCAACCTACTTTTAAAATTTTTAATTTTAAAAAAATAATTTTCTAAATCTCCGTTCCTTATAATACTTTAAGGAATTTTTTTATTACTATATTGTAATGTTTTTTTTCTATTTTCTTTTGTCGCTCAATTATATTTGTAGTGATTTACCGAGGAATTCATTAATTAGAGAAAAGCTTTTCCCACACAAAGATAAAACACTAATACAGCAGAAGACAAAATTCAGTGTACAAGTTTTTACTATAGAAGTCAAGCTAACAAAGATAGTCAAGTTCTAAAAAGGAAGAGTCTTATATATTGTAACACCGACAACAATCTTTCCTGAGAAAGGAGGCCTTGGGCCATACCCAAAGATATCCCTGAGAAAAGAATACAGTCCACTTAGGCGTTCTTCCTGGTGCCTAGTGCTATCCCTAACCTCCAAGTGCATATCACGCATCTCCTGCGGCAAACTGCTGTTGGGCTGCATACATCTTCTATAGGGACTGCTGCTGGGTCTGGGAAAAATCTAACTTTGCGCAAGCCAGTTCTTGTTGTCTAAGAAAGATCTTTCGGTGCTAACTAGGGGGTCATGTCTCTCATAAATGGACCTAACCCCGGCCTGCAAATCCCATGGCTCTTCTATTGACCATGAGCGTCACTGAGATGACTAAGAAGACCCGGTGCCTCCCCAATATAGCTCTGCACCATGATAGTCATATCCCGCTGAAGGGTCAAAATACTGGTTCTACCCCTGTCCCTCCTCCTGAGAAAACTAGTCCCCAAACTCTGTCTCTGGCTGATATCCCACTACTGCCTCATGTTGAAAACCAACTGGGTCAAACTGTTGATCCTTCTGGTCCTGTTGGCCTCCCTGGTCTTGGCGACCCATATCATCACCACCACCCGTAAACTCATCCTCATGATGCATACGCTGGGCCTCCTCCTATAAATGGGCCAAGTAAATGTGCATCCTAGTCAGAGTGGATACATTTATAAGATGGTGTGTCTCTGCGATAGAACTCCCATTCCTTAAAACAATCTGAGCCTCTTCAAACACCATTGTCCAGAAATGTCCAAAGAGAATAGTAGACTGTCTAGTATCAAGGGCAGTAGCAAAATGTTCCATAATTTCCCTTGCCTAGTTAACCTCAAGTCCAGCAAAAATAGCATAAGTAGCCTGCCTAACCATACTAGTAACTCTGTTGAAACTGCCCGTCCAAGCAGTCAGGTTATATTGCAAGATTTGTATAACCACTCTAGCCAATGGGCGCAAATGCCACATATCCCAAACTCTATGCTCAACATCCACAAAAGTCATGCCTAATATGGATAAACTAGTCATCTCAACCTCTCCTTAAGTCAAATCGTCTCCTCTAATACCGAGCATGTCCCCAAACTTGCTCTTAGTAAAAACAATATGTTTCCCCTTTACCTTTGTCAGAAATACTGCCTCTCCATTCTCCTCTCTATTGTTTAAACTTGCATCGATAAGGAGAACTAACCTTGGGTAAGCAGTCTACTCTACCGTAGTATGATCAAGTATGGCATGCAACCCAGCATCATGAAAAAGCAGATCCAAGAGGGTGCCTACAAAGTCTGCAAATCTGACAGGTCTCCCAAGTAGAATCCGATATCCTATAGAATTCGCATAGGCTTCCACTACGCGCCTAATGTTGCGGCACCAAGCAATCTCTTGGGGGGGTTTGATTAGGGAAAGAAGGAAGCTAAAGAGGATCTCGAAGGCATGGCGTGTTTTCTTTGAATCCATGAGAAAGATGTGTAGATATGGATATAGGAGGTTGAGAGCTTCGATTTGATACCAAATTTGTGTGAAATAGTGGAGTTTTGGAGCAGTGGCAGGCATTGGAAGTGGTGGAAGAGGATGGGCTGGCTGTCTCGGTTGGGGAAGGAAATGAAAATAACAAAGCTCAAAGCTTTGTCACTTTTATATAGCGAAAGACAAAGCGGCCGAGTTGAACCATCTTTAGCGTGTGTTAGCCCTCGGTCGACCCACCCGAAAACTAGGTCGACCCGACCCCTATATAATTTTTTGTTGTTCATTTCCCGATTTCCCACTGATAGTTCGCTACGTCCGAATCTGAAAATATTTCTTTGGGTCGGTCAGCGGTCTATTCCACTTCCCAATGTTTCTCCTTAGTTGTACCATAATTTCCAATAATTCCTTGAAACCCATTCGTTTTCCATATGGCTTATCTTGAACTAACTCTTTATTATTTCCTTTAATCTAGTGTACACGTCTTTGTATCTTGACTACTTCCATGTATAATGGTATATATCCAAATAAATTATTCTTATTATTTAATAATATACAAATATGTTCACTCACTACCTGTACAGAAATCCTAAATCTAAGCTCTAATACCAGATATAACAACCCGAATATTGACAAACTGAATTTTCTTTCAAAAATTCTAATCTATCAAGGTCTGAGTTGGCTTGTTTAGTATCCTGCAAAACAAAACAGAGATAATAAAAATATCATACCTTGATAAAACGTCTCACAACGGAATGGATAAAATATAATAATCAAATATTGCCTTACCAAAATAATAACACTGTCTAACAAGTGTCCAAAGGCTACAAAACCTTTGCCATAAACCTAACCTGCGAGTATGTTATGAGGAGGGAGTCAAAACACAAAGTTCCGATGATTGGAAAAATTATCAGTCCGAAATAACTCTACATGTACCGTTCAGTTATGTTTTCTTAATTGTCAGGTTATATGGGTTGACAACACTTAAGGTTTTATAACGTCATATCCATCTACTTCTTAGTATATTAACCAAATATATTATACATATAGCTAAAGCCCACATCTCAAGGTACTCCCCGTAGTACCCTGCTCGTACGATCTCCACCGTCACGCTACAGAAGCGTATACAACATCCATCCTACGCCAAATCATGTACGGAATATATATATAATTATGCCACGTAATCGCGTAGAACTACTAACGCTATGTCACGTAAGCGTACGGATTGTCGTATTTGATTTCCCCGGTCGAATCAAGTATCAACACGGAATAGTGCTCTATTGTCTATGACACATCACCCTGTTTGTGTATCTAGACCCTCACACGTGCGTACTGTCTATTGTACCTCGATTCCTGTAATAGGGTTGCATCCAATACACAGAACTTTTTCTGGAGCTTTCCATATATGTGAAGGTCTGCCACAAGAGGCCTACAATGTAGATATCCAAGTATGGTCTACATTTTCGTTGTGGCTATGGTCATACACTGGTCCCTCCCTCAACCAGTGAAAGACTACATGAAGAACTAAGTGATGTTCCCCTAGCAAACAATCTAACATCCAAATTGGCGTGACCTGCAACCAACGTCTCGATAGTGAAAGGTCGATGGTCTCTTGGTTTAGCTCTATTCCTTTCACATCCCACCGACGGCTGATGATAGGTAACCAACAATTACTATCCTGTATTGGTCTTTACCCAGTCTCTTTCTGAGGCAATCGCCAAATCATCCAATGCCATCCGCCACAGCCTTCTGACTGCCAAGCTACAATTGCAGTCAAGGTATACTCAACGGGTGATATCGCACAGACCCAACCTTTGTGAGTACAACTTGAGCATGCACTGCACATAGGACCGCCACGGAGTACTCGACCACATCCCAGGGAAGCCGCATGCTTCACTCCAGTCCTATAGAGCAAACAGACAGAATAACCGGGCAGGATAACCAGATGGACGTGCACCTTCCGTATTTCTTGACACCACAATAATCAACCCTATTGGGTTCTTCACCTTCGTACGTGTGGACTGGTCTAAGTGCTTTACACTTACATGTTATTAGATACTACGTTTAATCTTTTAATCAAGTTCTTGCTTTATCTCATCAGGTGGCTAATTAACGTGAGTACTCACATATTCATTTTTATTTCAAGTTACTAGGTTCGTTAGCTCACAACTGGCTGTTTACTTTCTTTATCCAACCATATGCCATCAGAGTGGGCTTCCTCTTATTATTACTTCCTTTTATTAGAATTTATATTCCCAATTATAAGTCTACTAGTAATATGCCTACTTCATTCTTTCTTAATTAATCTCATCCTCGTTACCACAACCTCCTTATGTTATCTATTTATTATCCTAGTTCTCTTAACAAAGATTTATTAATAAGTTCATTTTCATTTATTATAACCCATGGTATGATTTCCACTTGTCTCAAATATAAGCCTAACTATTATATTACATTCTCATTCATATAATTAAATATAATAGGTTATATTCCCCATTCATCACGATTTCCTTTAGTTCCTTAACATTATCCTAACTTTTACTGTCGTAACGTTCTTTTAATTACAGTATTGTATATCCTCATTATCTCAGGAATATATTTCACATACCCCATTAGATTGATTAATGGAAAGATATAAAGATCCATTCCCATAAAGCATATAAATCAAGATCCATAGTCGCAAGCTATTTGTTTTATTTTCATCATGACTTTTAATTTGATTAGTTTGTAATACGGTAAAAGAATCCTATTCCACACTAATCCCTTTTTTCTTTCCTTTCTTGCAAATACGTTCTTAGTAATTTTACCGTTATGGAAATGTATCGATTCTCCCAAATCCATCTAACCCGATCCAAAACTAAATTTCCCTTTTTAATTTTTGAGTTAAATGTTATTTACCATTTCCAAACCACTGTATATTTTCCATACCAATTAAACACATCTATTCTTTTCCATTATTCCGAATTCCACTATAATTTGATTTACAATATATCCAAATCTGTCATTAAACAACATTTTCAATAATATATTCATGTTTATTGTAAATTCCACAATTTCAACATTATACTAGTTCTTAATCCAAAACAAAAGACTAATAGAATAGATTTGTGCAATATATTCTTAACATACTAAATTGCCACGAATACAGTGGTACCTGTTTCTGGGCTGAATTCCGGAATTATAAATTATTTATATTTTTGTTTAATATTTATATAAAATACAGGGTGCTATAATATCCAGATATTATTTTAGATTACTATCAGGAAAATACAAATTACAAACTAAAATCTAAAACTCAAAGTGGATGGGCCTGAAAAATACTATCTTGTCTAGGTTTTACCATCTCAAAAAAATAGACAACGGCAGATCTATACATGTGCGCACGTTTCTACAAAAAAATACTTTAAAAAAGGTTTATCCATCTCAACCTTCATCCAACTCTCTATATTAATCACTCATTTTCCCAACCTCCATCAAAGTATTCAATATTAATTTCTACATAATTTCAGAACTACTGTCCTATAATAATAAAAATTGCTTCAATCTAAATTAATATTAAAGAAATTAACATACAAAACCTAGAAGAGGAAAACAATAATGGCGACAACATTTCAAATGCTTGAATCTGATTCAGATTTGTTTCCTAACTGAACCTAATATTAAAATAACCATGGATTTTCAAATTGACACTAAAAAAAGAGGGGAAAAAAGAAAAAAAATCTAAATAAATCAGATTTATAGTACTTACCTCACGTTGATCAGAGTTATGAACACTTATGTTGTAGATTTATATTCTTTATCTTCAAAACATGAATAAGAACTCCTAAAACTAATTTTCTGATTTCTGAAAGATTTGGAGAGGAAAGAAAATGGCAGAGCCTTGGCGTCGTCTTAGAAAATATGAGCTGAAGGCTAGGCCCTACTAGTCTATTTATAGGTGTGTAAGAATTTCTGGTCCATCGGATTCGATAAAATAAAATCTGGACTGTTTAAATAAGAAGAACACAATTCAACCAAAACAAATCTGGCCCGGGTAGGTCAACCCTATAGTCAACACATGGGTCAACCCATGTGAAGCCTGGGTCGACCCAGCTCCTAGGTCTTGAACTCATTTTCATCAGCTGTTGCTTTTTATCTTAACGTTGTACTTAACATCCATCTTAATTCCTAATATTACTTAGCATGATTATTAGTTTCCACTTGTAACTCATATCTAACTTCAATTTTCGAATTTGTGTGCGTATATACGCATACAACCTTTTTACTCTTTACTTGTTAATTACTTTCCCACATGGACTTCATTTTGGGCAAGTCTTATATCAAAATGAATCAAAAATTTGCCACGATCACAGTGGTACATGTTAAATGGCTAAATTCTGGAACTATAAATTATTGATATTTTTGTTTAATATTTATATAAAATACATGGTGTTATAATGTCTAGACATTATTTTAGATTACTATCAGACAAATACAAACTAAAATCTAAAAGTCAAAGAGGATGGGCCTAAAAAATACTATCTTGTCTAGGTTTTACCATCTCAAAAAAATAGACAACTACAAACCTATACATGTGCGCATATTTCTACTAAAAAATTACTTTTAAAAAAAGGTTCATCCAACTCTCCATATCAATCACTCATTTTCTCAACCTCCATATAAGTATTCAATATTAATTTCTACATTATTTCAGAACTACTATCCTATAATATAAAAAAATTACTTCAATCTAAATTAGTATTAAAGGAATTAAGTTACAAAACCTAGAAGAGAAAAATAGTAATGGCGACATCATCTTGTTTCCTCCGTCCTAATCCTCAGGAAAACATCGCTTTGTCGGCCAATTTAGATCATCGTTTTTCAATTCCACCTGATCGAAGATAAGATATACAAAATGCGAAGCTCAAAGCTTTCTCAAATCAAGGTAATTTGTTGTCTCCAGATCTTAATTCAAAACTAGACTTTCCAGATCTATGTTCAACTGAACAGTCTTCGAACACTAAGAATAAGTATAATCAATCGAGAGCATGGATTGATGTAAATAAAAAGGATAGATCCCATGTAAATTAAATCCAGTTAAATTATCATGAACCGATTATCATGAAAAATCTTGGAACAGTGGTCAGTAGTGAGGAATTGGCGAATAAGGCAAGGGAAAGGTGGTCGAATTCAGTAGTATTTTATGTCTTTGGTACCAGGCATTATTGTATGTTTCTAAGAGAATGTATTGACAGAAATTGGAAAATCAAAGGCAATTATCAACTGGTTAGTAGAGAAAAAGGCTCTTTATTAATTGATGTGAAAATATAGAAGATTGTGACAATATACTTTCATTGGGGCCTTATTATTACAATAAAATATTGATTTACATAAGAAAAGGGTGTTCCAGATTAAAACTGGCTAGGGAATCTCTACACACAGAGCCTATATGGGTTCAGTTTCCAAACCTTAAGTTAGATTTTTGGTCTGTTGAGGCAATTAGTAGAATTTCCTCTATTTTAGGTCACCGCTTAAAATTAGACATTGTGATTGAGGGCTTCACTAGAATAGCATATACAAGTGTATTAGTAGAAGTGAATTATGATTTTAAGTTCCCATATGTAGTTCTTGTCCAGTGTTTTGATGGTGAAGTAGTTTGGCCGAGAGTATGTAATGAATGGGTACATTCTTTGTGCTCTAACTGTAATATCTTTGGTCATACCAGTACTTCACATAAGACTTCTAAAATTTGAGTGTCTAAAGATTCTCCAAACCTTAAGAATGCAATGGATGTAGAAGAGAATGAGAGCAATCAAGATCTGATATATAGAGATTTTCAAGAGAAGAACAGTATTCCTAAGAATGATTCTTCTCTAGTGAATCAATTTGGTAATACAGGTGATAAGATTCGTATAAATAAAGACACTGCTTTGGTAACTATTCAGAAAGAAGATATTGGTCAGGTAACGGATATTAACACAAAGGAAACTTCGTATCAACTTGTTCTGGCTGTTCCAGATTCTCTTAAGCAGGAATCTAATGTTTGTGGTAAGGATTCTTTTGCTGCTAATGGAAAACAGGTCGACATTCATGAAATTGGTAAGGAAGATAAAACAGTGAGTTCTGGCAACATCACTATTACAGGTGATGGAGTCAATGGTTTTAATTCAACAACTTATAAGGAGATTGAAAATAATAACATGATTAACGTTTCAGATTATTCTTTTACAAGCAGCATTAGAATAAGAAGAAGAAATAGATTATAGGGTGTCAAATTGAAAGGAGATAAGATATCTATTAGTGATGAACAATTGGTTGAAATAAATCCAGAGTGGGTGAAACTTATGACTCAAATCAAAACAAGGTCTAAATCAAAGAAATTAAGAGATAAAGGAGAAACTTCAGGTGGAGTGAATAATGGAGGAATTTATAAAAGGTAACTTTTTCCATCCAATTTTATTTAGTTGGTAGTTGACTAGTGTTCTCGGCATTTTCTTTGTTTGATGTTTGATCATGGCTTTACTGTGATTTGTGTCGTTTGGTGCTTCTGCTTCTTGCATGAAGTTTTTGTTGCATCTAGCCTTAGTTGATAAGCTTGCGGTTTTTCTCTTGTTTTTATTTGGTTTTCTATAATGTTTGGCAAGTAAGTTCATTTGTAATTTTGTAGTCGACTTGCTGTGTTCATTTAGATAGTGGTGGACTAGTTGTCTTCTTGTATAGTATTTGTTTTGGTGTTTGTTGTATTTTGTATCCAACACTATCTCATCTTTGTAACTTGTTTGGTTATAATATAAGTACCCCTATTTTCTTAAAAAAATTAAAATATTAAAGAAAAAAGAAATAGAAAACCATGTGACATCTAAACAAGAAAATTCCAATTGTTGAAACATCCAATGCTTTGAATTGAAGATAAAGCAAGTTTGTTTGCAGATTAATGAGAAATTAATCAAAATACTCCTTAATTTTTTTTATAAGCAAGTCAGTTAACTTAGATCCATGAAACATTGCCCTCACCGAATTAAATTTAGGCAAAATCAGGTAAATTTTCATAATTTTATCAGCGATTTAGGGAAAACTGCAGCACTGATTTTTTTTAAACTCACTCCTAACACCATCATATTACTCATTAAGAAAAATACAATAATATATTAAGCTATTAAGAAAATAAGAAAAACGAAGTACCCATTTAATTATAGGGAGGCGTTAGGCATCGTTCAATCTGAGAGAGGCGGTAGGTGGCACTTAATCTAAGAAGGCGGCGTTCGATTTGAAAAGGCAGTAGGAGACATTCGATTTGATGATGCAGCATTCAATATGAGGAGGCGGAATTCTAAGATGGGGACGAGAGATTTGGTGTTTTTATCTTGGATTTCCTATGCAATGTATATAGATACTTGAGTACTTGGTTTTTTCTTATAGTACAGTAACTATATATAAACTAACAGTAGATAAATTAATATAGTACTAGTTAATCTTATTTCTGGTTCTTTCGAGTTGGCATAGGAACTTTCCTACGTCCTTACTACACCGAACTAAATTTTTAGAAAACTAACATAGTCGTAGGAATGACGTACGAAATTATCTATGTCTTCGCTACGCCGGTAATTTTAATGTAGTGAATTTCTTATGCCTTTTGTTAATACCAAAATTTGCATCGACCAAATATACAGAAGCTGAAGCTCTAATACTAGTAGAGCAAAAGGCTTAAGGCAGCGAAACCGGAACCAGGTAGAGAAAGCCTTGAAGGAAGCTAAGGCGATACCAAAAGAAATATCTGAAAGCTGAGGGAACCGATACCAAATAGAAGAAATCTTTGGGACAACTATGTCGACACCAAGAATAGTGGGATGAAAGCCGACACCGGCAGCAAAAAGGTTCAGGTTGCAGCTAAGCGTCAGCACGTAGTATTGTTAGGGAAGCAATACCAAGATTACAGCAGCATTAAAGAAGAGGTCTAAGGGAAAATACCAGAACATAATAATATCAGTCCAACACCAATAGCAGAAGAATACGAGAAGCAACATCAATAACATCAAAGCAGCGGAAAAGAAAGGGGCAAAGCATGGTGTCAGCGCCAGCATATAGTGTAATACCAACCTCATGACGACACCGAAACCAGGATAGCAAAGAGTGCATAAGGGAACAACCATAGTGATGATTCTAAAAGAGCAAGAATAGCGGAAGATAAAGACCCGGTGTCAACGCCAGAGTATAATCAACAATTAGCTTGGTATCGGCACCAGAACGAGAAGACAAGTTTATGAAGACGACGCCCAAAGGACTGACATCGAAAGAGAAAAGGAGGCTAAAGCACACCAAGGCAATGGAAGTATCAGATGAGAAAATCGATACCAAAATATACGAAATTGAAACCTCAAAGTTGTAATCATGGATTCGACACTCAATATGAGAGCAATAATTCTAAAGCTGAAGGATGAGAGCTGAAATCATATAAGATTATACCAAGCCTTAGATTGGGAAATCAAATGGTACGACATGAAATATTTAAGATGGGAACTCGAAGCCGAAACCAGATTCATCAGAGGAAGTAAAAGGCTAGGAGCAAGAAAAAGAGGGTAAAGAAGAGCTATCCGTACCTACAGTTTTGATACCAATACCCATGGGCAAGATCTACATTTATTATAACAGGCATCGATGGCGGATTAAGTGGCGGAAGACGATAGTGGTTGAAGGTAAAGCCCAGTACATAAAGAAATGAAGGTTACTAAATCGGCACCAAATATGCATTTGACACCGATAGCTAAATCTCCACAGTTTGATACCGAAAGTCGAAAACAGAGGAAAAAAGATGATAAAACCAACATCATAACACATACAAAGCTTCGACACTTAAACCAAGAGGTGCGCAAGGAGACCGAAGCCAATGGTCCCGAAGCCGAGAACCACAAAGGCATGTCGATATCGAAAAGTTGAAGCGGAACCGGATTTTCTACCTGAGTGTTAATGAAGGGGGCCCAACTTGCCTATACTTAAGACCCCAAGGATCACATTTTGGGGGACTTTTTCTCATTTCACAATCTTGTTCTCATTTCTAAGAGAGCTAACCTTAATTTGTAAATCAATTTGAGGATTATTTTATGCAATCTCCTCCATGAATAAAACCATCAAAGCCGTTAAAGTGGACGCAGGTTCAGTCCGAACCGAACCACTATAAATCGTTGTGTTCTTATTATTTTCACATATTATATTGTAATTTACTATGCTTCTGACTGTACTCTGTTATGCTTCTGAATGAAAAAATAACCCTTCCTACACCGTTTAGCTTTACACTTGCGACGAGCTTACGAAACCCTTATTCGAAAGTAATTGTTGGTCCTTAAGTCTCTTAAGCGTGAAACTCGCCACTTGAAGGAAGAGTAACTAATCTTCAGGCTTAAGACCTTAATATCGTGAAAACGGTGAACTAACTCAAACTTGTAGTAACTAAATCATCTCTGAATTACCTTAGTTCCACAACAATTACCCCACATTTTGGTGTTGATGAAAAATATCGTTAACACCTTTTATACGCCTTTGTTAATTTTCTTCATACTAAGAGAGACGTAAGAAATGCATGGAAACTTTCATACAATTTTACTATGCCATTGCCTCTTTTTACTTATTTCTTACGCCTTCCGTACGCCCCGCATTTTGGCATAGGAACGGCGTAGGTAATTTTACGTAGAAAACCTAAGTGTTTTCTTGTAGTGATATACATACAAGTTTGAAATCAAAAGGAATGTTCATTTTTTGTTTATCCATTTTGATATACACACACACACTCTCTCTCTCTCTCTATATATATATATATATGCATACATATATATATATATATATATATACACATATTTGAAATCCAAACGTTGTACGTCAATATATACGTACAACTTAATTAATAACTTCCGCATATGGACTTTGTTTTCGGCAAATAAGATATGAAAACCGATCAGAATCTTGCCGCGAGCACAACTAAATACTTTCATGGTCTAATTCCCAATTGTCCCAAATTATATTTTTAACCTTATGATATATTATTAGTTATTACTGTTTATTTTAAATTAAATTAACTTATGTCTAAATTAAGTATATTTTTACAGTGTGTTACAGCCTTACTTATTTTTCTGGAAATCAATATACTTTCTATTCTTAACACCAAATTGCTGATTGATAGCGATCGATACAGCCAGTTGAAAAATTGATGGGTAAGAACAGAAAAGAGGAAGTGAAGAAGTTGTACCGTGAACAAAGTCATTGACTTGAAAGCGAAATTCATCACGCCTATCATGTAAACGATAATTGACTACTTTAAATAAATTTCATTTTGAGAAAAGAGAAACAGAACAGAGAAAAAGTAAATATATATAACTTTCTTCTTATTAGCTCATAAATCAAAATTGTTAAACTTTAATAAACCTAGCTTCCAAACTTTGGTACATCAAAATGTATCAAATTTTTACCTGCCTACAGCTGTGTTGTGTCTTGTAGGACACAATTTTTTTTTTTTTTTTTTTTTTTTTAAATCAAGAGATTGTTACATAAATGCTCTTTTTGTGTAACACTTATGAATGCATGTGTGTCTCTAACGAAGACAACAGAACTACGTATACACAAAGATAATACGTGGCTAATATTTTTTTTAATTAAATTTGCACTACAAAAGGCAGCTAAAATAGCGACGGGGTAGGGCAACGGTTAGCGACGGCTAAAAAAGCGGCCGTCGCTAGCCGTCGCAAACCGTTGCTCGATTTGCAGAATAATAACTGCCGAACCATCTTCTTCCTCATTATATTTTTTCCCCAAAATCAATCCCAAACCCTACCCGTCGCCATTTCTTGCTGCTCCGATTCCAAGCCTCCAATTTCACTTCCAAGGTATTGATTTCGTTCTTCTATGTCTTCTAACTCTAGTTTATGCTTAATTAGGGTTAATTAGAGGCTTTGGTTGCTAATTTATATGAGTTTGCAAAATTGAATGTTTATGGATATGAAATTGGTTGTCTCGAGGGATGTTTATGATAACGGTTGTGTTGTGAGTTGATTTGGGAATAAGTGTAATTGATTAGGAGGGTAAAATCGATGAATATTACATATGTAATTGATTTAGGAAGTTGAAAACAATGATTATCACGTGTTTAATTAGACATACGATGATTGTGTTGTATGTAGAATGTGTGGTATGATGATTTGAAAATGAATGGAATTAATGTAATTGTTTAATGGTAGTAAATTGATTATTATTCAAATGGTGCAACGATGTCCCTAATGCATGCACTGTTATGTCCCCATCGGATGCAAGAATGGTCGGTCCAAAAGAATGCACTTGCAATTGAAAAAAAATTGTTTTGTTACTATAATATTTAGTAATCAAATGTTGATTAAAAATGTTAATTCAAAATAGTTCTTCATTTAGGTTTAGATCGGTAAGAATCTTGTTAAATGTGATGAAAATCATATTACTCAACTCTTTGAATTTTTTATGAATTGAAATAATTAACTTGAAAGCTTAGTTTATCTTTCAAAAATTTAAAGTAACTAAAATTAATTTTATAATTTATACATTAAACTAAAATGAATCAAAACTTACTAAAACTAATTGTCATGTTACTTTACAAATTGAAATTTTGAAGTTTAAGGCGCATCTTTTACTGAAGCGCAAAAAAAGCGCAAAAAGGTCCAAAGCGCAAAAGGCGTGCTTTTTCATTTGATGTGTGTGTTTCTTGTTTTAAACTTAGGTTGAAAGTGTTTTGACTAATTATGTGAACCCCTTAGATAAATTTGGCCCCGTCCGACAAGTGTTGTATATGATCGTTATATGAATATTCGTTTTTCCATAAAACGGAAATCTATATTCATCTGATACAATATTCGTTGGATTTGTCCTTGTATTGGACAAGTTACAAATATAATAACGTAACCATATTTTATAAATCATTTCAGTTTAAACGGTTAACAAAATTTCGATGGCACTTCCTTTTTGTTCCCTGTGTACACGCATTTGTGTATGATACAGGGACAAAAGGGAAGTGCTGCCGAAATTTTGTTGAACCGTTTAACCTGAAAGGATTTATAAAATATGCTTACGTTATTATATTTGTAATGGGAAGTAGGTAGACCTGCCGTCAAAGTAGAAAGAAATAAACAAAAAAAAAACTGAAAACATGAAGTAGTTGTAAATGAAATTGTACAAGATTTCAATTAATACAAAGTGTTTGATCGAATTTTATAACATTTTTGTTGCAAATCAGGAAAATGTTCGATTATTTTCGTGATCGTAGTTGGATGTATCAACCGCGTACTGGTAAGAAAGGGTCGATAAAGGAACATTTTTGTAACGGTGTCCAAGAATTTATTAGATTCGCTAAATCTAATAATCGGAGTAACCTAGACATTCGATGTCCGTGTAGTAAGTGCAAACATTTGAGGCATTGGAAGCCAGATGTAGTAGAAGTACATTTGTATAAATTTGGTTTTGTGTCGAATTATTACTTATGGGATCGTCATGGAGAGCTTGTTCAACCTACGTCTAACCCTGTAGTGGTAGAGGGCGATAGTACAATGATGAACGATAATACAACGACCAATCTGATAGAAAATATGGTGCAAGATGCAGCACGATCAATGTTTCCCACCATTGATCAAGGCGGCGATGAGAATGAAAATGCTGAAGAACCAACGGAGGAAGCAAAAAAAATTTATGATTTATTGAATTCTGCGAAGAGGCCGTTGTGGGAAGGGTGTACAAGCGGAACCGAATTATCTGTAACCGCTGAATTCATCACTATGAAATCAAAATTCAATCTTACAGAAGCTGCATTTACAGCAGTTGTACAAACTGCAAAACGTCATATGCCACCTAATAATTTGATGTGCGATAGTCATTATAAAGTGAAAAAACTTATGTCTGCTTTTGGACTACCGTATCAGAAGATAGATACATGTGTTAAAGGTTGCATGTTGTATTGGAAAGAAGACGCTTATCTTAGAAAATGCAAATTTTGCAACGAAGATAGATATAAACCAAGGAAAAAGAAAGGAAAAGAAGTTCCATATAAAAGAATGCATTATCTACCGATAACTCCCAGACTTCAACGATTGTATGCATCTTCTGCTACAGCGTGTCATATGCGATGGCATAGCGTGAGAACAGCAGAAGAAGGAACTTTGATACATCCGTCTGATGGTGAAGCATGGAAACACTTTGATAGGACTTATCCTGAATTTGCTGCAGAGAGCCGTAATGTTAGGCTCGGTTTATGTACGGATGGATTTTCGCCGTTTTCTCAATTTGGTAGTAAATATTCATCATGGCCTATCATTGTTACTCCATATAACTTACCTCCATGGATGTGTATGAAAAATCCATATATGTTTCTAACGGTTGTCGTCCCTGGTCCCGATGATCCGACACAAGGAATTGATGTTTATCTGCAACCGTTGATTGAAGAGTTGAAAACACTGTGGAATGAAGGGGTCGAAACATACGATATTTCGAGAAAAAGGAATTTTCGTATGTTTGCTTCTGTATTATGGACTATTAGTGATTTTCCTGCGTATGGAATGCTTTCAGGTTGGAGCACATCCGGGCGTCTGGCTTGTCCTCATTGTATGGATGAGTCACGAGCATTTTCATTAAAGTATGGGAAAAAAATATCTTGGTTTGATTGTCATCGATGCTTTCTACATCCTAATCATAAATTTAGAACGGATAAAAAGAACTTCAAAGCTAACAGAGTAGAGAATATGCTACCGCCAAAAGTTTGGACAAGTGAAGAGATATATGAAATTGTAAGTGAGTACCCAAAGATACACGAAAATGGTAAGCAGGTTGAAATTCCAGGTAAATCGGACATTCATAATTGGTGCAAACAAAGTATATTTTGGGAGTTACCTTACTGGAAAAATCTAAAACTTCGGCATAATATTGACGTCATGCATAACGAAAAAAACGTTTTTGATAACGTTTTTAATACAGTTTTGAATATAAAGGGGAAAACTAAGGACGACGTGAATTCACGACGTGATATATTATACTTCTGTAAACGGCCGGAACTTCACTTGTATGCCGAGAATAAAAAACCCAAAGCATGCTATGAGCTAGACAACAAGCAAGTAAAACTTGTGCTAAAGTGGGTGGAAGGATTACGATGTCCTGATGGTATTTCTTCTAACCTCCGTAGATGTGTAGACTATAAAAACAGTAAATTGAGTGGGATGAAAAGCCATGATTGTCATATAATGATGGAATACTTTTTACCTGTGATTTTCAAGGAACTGTTGCCCACAAAAATATGGAGTGTTATAACAGAATTAAGTATGTTTTATAAACAACTCTGTTCAACGACGTTGAAGATAGATCGTTTATGTAAGCTTCAATTAGAAATTCCTGTACTGCTCTGCAAACTTGAGAAAATATTTCCACCGGGTTTTTTTAATGTAATGGAACATTTACCTATTCATCTTCCGTCCGAAGCACTCCTTCGAGGTCCAGTGCAATATGGATGGATGTATCCATTTGAGAGGTAATTTTGTGTATACTCAATACTGTTGATAGAATACAACTTAGATTTTTGTACCAACATATAAATTAAATTACTCTTATTATAGGTACTTGAATCATTTGAAGAAAAAAATTAGGCAAAAAGCTCGAGTAGAAGGTTCGATTTGCAAATCGTACCTTGAAGAAGAAGCTTCATTTTTTTTCTCTCATTACTTCAGTGAAGATGTGAACTTGTCTTTCATATCTGTTCCTCGTAATGAAGAAGCCGTTGAACAGGAGTCTTCTCAGACAATGTTATCTATTTTTAGACAACACGGAAGACCTGCTGGAAAATGTGTAGAAATATGGTTAAGTGATGAAGACTACAAAGTGGCACACACATATGTTCTGTTAAATTGTGTGGAAGTTGCACCATTTGTCAGGTTATATAAAATTCATGTTCAATTCAATTATATATACATCTATATTTATTTGTCTATATTAATAGAAAAGGAACATAACACATATTTGCAGTATATACGATTCACAACATCCATCTGGTGATCTCAGCAAAGAATTTGCTGTATGGTTTTCAGACTATGTTCATGATCACAAAAACGGTGTTGTTAACGAAGGATTACGACATCTTGTTATTGGACCAAAAAGAAATGTCAAGACTTATCCAATATACTTTGTCAATGGATTTAAATTCAACACCAATGATTACGGAGCTGAAAAATTAACGTATAATAGCGGTGTATTTGTCAAAGGTAGTGATGATCCAGAGGAGCATATAAAAGATTTTTATGGCGTCTTAACGCAAGTTGTAGAGTTGACTTATTATGTTCGTCCCTTAGAGCAAATTTATCTATTCAAATGCAACTGGTTTAGCAATGTTCCTGGTTCTGGAGTTAACGTGCACAAAGATTACAAGCTAATAGAGATAAGGCATACATCACGTTACTATAAGTATGATCCTTTCGTGTTAGCCAAGCAAGCACTACAAGTGTATTTTGCTCCGTATCCATCCTTAAAAAAAGATAAAGCAGATTGGTGGGCAGTTTTTAAAACAAAGGCAAGATTTACATTCGATGGAAATAATATTCTAGACGAAGCAGCGTATCAAGCGGATCTTGAGCCGAATACTGAAATTATAATAGTTGATGACATTGATGTCGGGTCGTTGAATGATGAAGCGAATGTGTTAGTAGATGCATTTGAAAGTAATGAAGAAAATGATATAGAGTATGAGACTGAGTCTGCATCCGAAGATGATGAAGACTGATGTTATTTATTTATGTACAATTATGAGCTATGTTATGTTATGTTATGTACAATTATGAGCTATGTATCATGTTGTGTACTTTTGTGAGCTATGTAATAACAATGTTAATGTTGTGTACTCTTCTGAGCTATGTAATGATAATGATGACTGATGTTAATAATTCAAGTTATTTTGTATGCATTATATGATTGTAACAGATATGTCAGATAGACGCCGCTCGAGGAGTTCATCTCAGCCGACTCCTTCACCATCTCCTGCGCCAGGTGTAGGTCCTAGCAGCTCTGAGCCAGATCTGCGGCAATGTGCAGAGGTTGTTCCGAAGAGTGCTGGGTAAGTATCTAATTTATTTCAGTTTAAATTAGTTAAAAATATATGCTTTATCTATGTAAACATGTACGCAGCACCGGGTTTGAAATCGAGCCAGCGGAATTCATTTTAAAAGTGTCGAAGCAGTCGTACACGAGTAGGATGTCTGGGACTTGGCCTCATTGGGATAGTATCCCACCCCACATCAAGAACGTCATTCTAGCCGATGTGCTAGTAAGTATTTATTTATTTTATTATTAGAAATTCATATATACTATAAATAATTCAAATTAAATTTAATTTGCAGGCGGCTGTCCGTGTAGAGGAGCGGGACATGCAGGTTTTTTTGACACACTGGAATATCAAAATGTGAAAGAATTACCGAGAAACAATTTCCAGGGCGAAGACATCAGGGAAGAAGCCTAAATGGATGGCTGACGATGTTTGGGCTGGATTTCTAGCATATTGGGATACTGAAGCAGCGAAAGTAAGATATAATGAAAATAATCACATTTATGTTGATTGCATTCTTTTATTTAATAATGTATCAAATTTAATAGGAAGTAGCACAAAGGAATAAAGAAAATAGAGCTAAGAATCCTGGTTTACATCGCGGTGGCTCAAAATCATTCCAGCAGCATAGGAGAGAATTGGTAAAATTTGAAATAGTTTTTAGCATATGTTCACGTAAAAATTGAGTGCATATCATTCATTTTTATTTTTAGTAATTTTATTACTGTATATATACTCAGATGGCAAAGTATAGAAGGGAGCCTACGATGGCAGAGGTTTTCAGGCATACTCATGCGGTGGAGCATACTGATGACGAAGGGAACGTGACATATGATTGGGCGGATGACAAGGCTGCGGGCGTAATGGTAAATGTACTTATTAATAATTAAAATATTTCATATTCGTTCATATCACATTATATTATTAAATTATATGACTATTGTAGGAGAGATATGATGCAGAGGCAGCTAGAGTGACGCAGTCCAGTGGACGAGATGAGCTTACAGTTGCAGAGTGCGATCGTATTTGGGATGCTATTATTAAGCCGCCTACTCGTAATAGGCGATACGGCTTCGGCAATCAGGAGGTATCTTTTTTAATTTAAGTTTACATTTAAAATGTATTCAATTAACATGCATTCTTTTACCTTCTTTTTATATTAACATGTTAAATTGACATTATAAATATAGAAGCTTCAAATTGACATGTGTATTGATCTTCAAAGTCCATGTATATATTACAAGTCCATTTATAAATGTGAAATTGAACTATTTCGCAGGCTATTGATTTTCAGCGAGGATATAGGAAGTCCGTGGAGCAGGAGACTATAGCTCAGTTGAAGGAGCAACTGGAAGAGATGAACGATTGGAGAAGAAGCCAGCTGGCTCAGGAGATAGACGAGCGCATTGCACGCTATTATGACGAGCATGGATCGATGCCAGACGAGGACGATGGCGGGGATGCTACAAGCGAAGAAGAAGAAGACGACGAGTAGTTTGTTTGTTCTTGTGCTTGGGTATGTATATACACTTACTTTTTTATTTGCTTTATGTACGTACGATGATATTTGATGACGGTAGTGTGTAGTTTGATGTATTTTGATGTTTTGTGATGATGGGACGATGATATACGGTGATGATATTGTTTTTTGGATGTATGACGATGGTATGTTATGGTATTGTGATGAATTTAGTAATGTTTTGGATATATTGATGGATTTGGAATGATATTGATGGATTTGGAATGCTATTGATGGATTGGTAGTGGATTGGGTTTGATGTGGAGGTTTGTTGGAAAGGTATTGCTGTGTAGTGCAGAAAAAATGCTCTAGATTTGCGACGGTTAGTAACGGGTAGCGACGGAATGTTGGCCATTACTTTGCGACGGCTTGCAACGGATAGCGACGGCTAACAACAAAGAAAAGCGACGGATAGCGACGGCGTTTTGGACAAAAATGGTCATGGCTTTTGCAACGGCTTGCAACGGCTTCGCGGCAAAAAAAACCACTTGACTTCTGATGGTGCCACGTGGCAAGTACCCGTTGCAAGCCGTTGCTAAACGAGCGACGGAACCGTCGCTTTTTCCGTCACTTTTTCCTCTCGCGACGACATTAAAAGCGACGGCAAATAGCGACGGCGTGCGACGGTTAGCGACGGCCGCCAACGCCTATTTGCCGTCGCTATTCACTGTTCCTTTTGTAGTGTTGTCTTTATACCCACCAATAAATGTCATGCCTAGATGTCTAATATTTTCGCATGAGGGGACCTCACCAATTTGTTTTCCGTTAACTTAATTAAATTAAATTTTTTATGATAACATGGTTATTTATGGAAACACGGTTTCTAAAAATAGAATGAAAAGCACAATGCCAGTAGTTATATGTGCTCCTCCCAGTGCCACACTGAAACTGCGGTCTGTGCTAACGATAACAACGCATTTGGATAAGATATCTGAACATGTGGATCAGATGCACGTGTTCCCAGTGACACTGCTGCTAACACAAGGTATTTCTACAAGTTATTTCAATTGTTACTTCTAATTCAATTCTTTTACAGTGTTTTCCAATAAATAAAACATGTCAATGATTTGTAAAAATATGTATATAAATATACAAACCGGAAAAAATATAAACCGCTTCGATTTCGTTCAAGTCAACTTCGTTTAAAATCCGTGAGTAAAACGCCTTAATTTATCAAAGTTATTGAATCATCCAAACATCGCACCGGTTGTTTTTGAACATGGTAAACCAAGTCCAGACGTCCAAATGCATGGGAAGCGACTGCAACGGTAAGATGCCTAGTGCTGCATTATTCTTTTTGCAGATGCATGATATTTCATTTTCTAACAGTTTCTTTCATAGTGTGCACGTTGTCCCATTCAGCTTGAGGTCCGACCATGACACTTGATCATTATCATGTTTCACGCTTCTCCGTAAATTTTCCATATTTGTTTGTGGCCTAAGCTTTAACTAGAACGAATTATCCAACTTTCCAAGAAAATTTAATCTCTTTGTCAGTTAACATATAGTAGTTCTGAAGCAAAACCATACAACTAGCTTTCTTCTGTTATGGTAACAGTAACTATTCTTTATTGCTCGTAGAATTTTCATTGGTACATTGATAGACAGTTGAGTAATAATGATAAATTTACTGATACACAAAACCTGTAAAATTTTATTATATTAAAATGTTGATAATGATAGAAGATAAATATATTATTAATAATCCTAACTCTATTAGTGCTAATATGAAAAATTGACTCGTTTTAGTCAACGGAGAAATTTTATCGATTCATTGAAAGTTTTTATAATGACATGAAATAATAATTTTGTTTAACTTTGGAGTTAACAGAACCAAAAATATCACTATGAACATTTGTATAAGAACTAGTAAACCATAGAAAAAAAAGACGAGTAACTAAAATAATGATAAAATAAAATTAATATGTTTAGCAAATTTACTATAATAACTGGTTTTGAATTTTCTTTATTGTTGTATTTACTGTAAGTTAGGGGTGGTCATAAACCGCACCATAATGCGAAATCCGCTCAGACTGGACCGCCAAAACGGTGCGTAAAATCAAACTGAATCATCTCTCTAAATTAAATGCTCCAAACTGAACCGGCCAACAATGCTACGGTTCCGTTTCGGTTTGAACTGTTGACCCAGCCGTTCTAAACCGAATTGAATACTGCACTAATAATCTTATGGTAAAAATATAACTAATTCATATCTATTTTTTTATTTAATGATGTATATTCTATTTTCAACGTATGTTTTTGTTATATTAATAATGATCATTACCACAAAGGAAAATTTTACAGTTTTAGTATAATAGTTTGCATATCATTTTTTTGGGATAATGTCAATTATTATCTTATTTGAGTTATCTTACTTAACATTGTTTGCGCATTAATTAACACTGATATTTGGTTAAATCACTAAAACAATTTTACTTTTCATTAAACGTAAAATTGAAGTATTCACACAGTTAGAAACTAATCTCTCAACACTATATAACACTCTGTGTTTTAACATTTAAGTAACAACTTCACACAATTATAAATTGAATGTTATTGTAAGTAATTATCTTATTTCATATTTAATACGGGTTCAAATCAGACCAAACCAGAACCGGACGGTATTACAATAAAATTGAATCGTAACCGAACCGTTTGAACTATTAGTATATTGATTTGTATTTTTAAAGCAATAGTTTGATACGGTGTGGGAGCTGGTTGGACTCTAAACCACACCAGACCGAATCTCGCCCATCCCTACCATAAATAAAGTTAAATTTACCATTATCAAATCGATAATATTGACTAGTACACGTAATATCCCATAATTTTATCGTTTTTATTTTAAATTCAGTTTAATTAGCCATCTTTTAAATTTATAGTTTATAATAAAAAAATTATTTTATATATCGATTTTAGTTATTTTAAATTTGTGTATAATTAAGATAATTGCATACTTAGCTAATAATTTACCATTTGCCTAAGTGTTTATAATCATAAAATTGTTTAAGTAAAAGGTTATATATGATGATTAGTACTAAATAAATAAAATAAGCAATTTAGTTAAATTTCAAAAGAAAAGAAAAGTTTGGATGTGAAATATAACTAACCCGAATTGCTGCTTATGTGAAATATTGTTAGGGATTGAAATGGTGGTTTTGATGACAACAACCTTTTTTTAACTATTATTTTGTTGTGCGAATAATTGCACAAATTACTCCAGTATCCAATTTGTTGTGCAAAATATTGATTTGATTTACACAAACATCAAAACTGCACAGCGGAATACAAAAGTCACAGAAGCAATACATAAAAGAGGATCTAGCTTGTTGATTAATTATCAATTGTCAACTCAATGAGAAATAGTCATCAAACAAAATAAAATAGAAGAAGAGAAGAAGACACAGAGATTTAACGTGGTTCAACTATGCCTACGTCCACGGACCCAACAACTATTCTTTATTTCATCAAAGAAAAGAGTGCAAAAAGAAAGAAAGAGAGATTACAAAATTATAGGTAGTAAATTGTAAAGACTACGCTATAATGATAAATTAAATCATCAATTTCTTCAAAGACTTATTGCAACCAAAACCCCTAGTTGATTGACTGCCGAAATTAGGGTATACTGAAGAAGAGGGTAATGGTGGATGCTCTCTTACGTTCATTCTCCACAAACATGAAGATATAAATAGACTTCAAGATGAAAGGTTGCTTGGAGATGAAAAAATTAACTTCTTGATTGTCTCGAAACCTTTCTAAAAGTCCATGATTTAATTACAATGTAAATGGAAAGTGAAGATCTTGGTTTTCATACATTTCCTTCCTTGCATGATTCTCAAAGCCAATCATTTATCTCTTTATATTACAAAATCAGTGAATATACATCTTTCCCCATTTATAAATCAATTTATTGGTTAATTGATTATGTAATCAATCCATTCCTATCAAAACATCCTCTCAAATATTTCCATATATAACATAATTGATTGACTCAACCAATAAACTAATTTCTTTCCTTCTTAAACAAATATTGGAATCACATAAAATCAACATTACTATTATAAAAAATATACTAACACTATTGTGTGTGTGTGTATGTATATATATATATATATATATATATATATATATATATATATATATATATATATATATATATAGCAGATGTTTTATGCAACTATTGATTTAGAAGACTGTATAGTTTAAAGATTCAAATTTATAGACTACAAAGAAGAAGAGTTCAAGATTTGAACACTCACGGGTAACAAGATTTTAAGAAATTAGGATAAGTAATACAGTCTAGAATTTTTGTTAAAACTCCGTGATAGCAAATCTTTATTCCAATTATTTCACCATTTTTAACTTATAATATTTATTTGACAAGGCCAACAGGTTTTTTAAGTGATCTGTAACACTGTTCTCGTGAATACAAAATATATTAGGAGAAATACGAATTGCCGATCTGCTACATAAATTCCTAGGCTAGTACATTAAAGCACCACGCAGGGTGAATTAAAACTAGAACTGGAAAGCGAGGATAAATGCAACACAATAGCTGCCAGAAGTCACACGGTTCCTAGAAAACTGTACATTCACAACATAGAGAAAGGAGAAGACCGAACAACTCCAAGCTACAACAATCCATCTCACAGCACAACAATTAGCAATCACCAAACAAACAGAGTCGACACACCAACTTTACTTAACTGTCTGCGGACGAGATACGACCAGACAATTACAACCAAGATCTAACATGTAACTCTAAACTGAAATCCTCACAACCGCGCAAAACACAGAGAAGCTCAGTGGAGCATTCAGTAGCCACAACCAAGAGTGCACAACACCAGCATCAAAATTTCCAAGCCAACAACTTCACAAACAAGCAAGTTGGTTAACCCAGCAGAATTTCGCAGTAAATAAAAACAACAAAGCCAGACTATAACCCTAAGTAGATTGGCTTCGGTGTCGGCTTCATTACTACATTATCGCCTTGAGTATAGCTTCGATATCAACTTCTTGTATCATTTTTTGGCATCGACTTCGGTATCGCTTCTTGTATTATCTTTCTGGTGTCGGCTCTAGTATCACCTTCAGCTTCAATATCCCTTCTTGTATTATTCTTGGTATTGGCTTCGGTATTGCCTTCTTGGCTTCTGTGTTGGCACCAAGCTGTTTGTTCCAACAGCTTGATGCCGATAGCATATTTACACCAAACATGACACTACATTCATATACAACTTCTTGTCACAACAACTTTTATTTGCATCTAAATGCTAAGCTTGCTTAAAAAGGTATGTAGCCGATGTAGAGTTGTGACTTTTTCCATTTGGCTCACTTCGTTGATTTTTTTCCCTATGTATGGGTAGCCACTTTTGAGATTTTGCTTTCTTTTGTTGAGATGAGGCTTGCATGGCAATTTGGGTTTTCCGGATCAAGCTGCATATTGAAGGCGTTGCCGAAATCTTCCATGAATTATGTCATATTTGGAAAGAAATTCAATGTGCGATGATATGTTGAATTGTCTTTCAAATAGTAGGTATTTTTTGATATCTATTGGTTTAGAAAATAAGTGTACAAGTAAGGTGTTTGGACTGGATGGATCGGTTCCAAGTTTAATGGTGCTTGTACAAAGGAATGAGGATATTAGCTTTGTTTCGTAATTCGAGTCCATTTCCTTTGTTATGGTCGCTTCAATAGTTCTTGTTGAGAGAGACAAGTGACAGTTTATCTTAGTCGTCACTTATTTGTAAGTGTTTAGTTGCGATGCTTTATCCTTAACGATTTCAAAGGAAAAATCATTTTAGGTGAGAAGAATGTAATGATCGGTATATTAACGATTATATATTTAAATACTTTATTTAAATGTTAATCGGTAATTATCCGATTGACCATTAGAAAATGGAATTTTTCACAAACAATATAATCAAGGCTTGGAACCAATTTCATTAAGTCCGGATAGTTCGTTACATGAATAATAAGCGTATGAATCACAATATTTCGAGTTTGGACCAGTTGGCAGTCAAAACGATCTCGATATACACTCAAATTGTCATTCTAGGAGCACGGTTTTGGACTGCAATGAAATTTATATTTCTGGAATGGTCATAGTGAGTTATTGCATGTCGTCAAATATCGTAGCTATCAAACGTTCTGTTTGGCTGTGCATAAATATAACATGGGTCATTTTTTGTAAGAAACTGACATTGTAATATGAGCTATAAAAGATAACTTCCACTTATGATCGATTTGGGTCTCGTGACTAGTCTAATTGTTTTCAAAAGGTGTTTTTACATTGATGAAGGCAGGTAGCACGTGTCAATTGGAGTTCATGGGTTTTCGGTTCTTATATCTGAATAGATAATAATATAATTAAAATACCCTAAAACAACTTGCTATAATACAAGGCAATACCCCGATCCTTTCTTCCCCTTTCTATTTACTATTACATTAACAATAATTTCTTATATTCCTCTAACTTTTAAAAAACTAAACAATTCGAAGACTCAAAGATAGACCTCATCCATAGCTCGTTGGGTTCCTATAAGGGAGATCTACCACCGACGTGAATATGGTCGAATTTAGTGATTGTAAGTGAGGCTCCTTCGAAACTAAGGTTGGGTTTTTGAGGCGATTTGGTTTGAGGATAGGAGAGGTTATGACCATAAACTTTACGAGCCTGGAGAAGTGCTTCCTCCCAATGAATTTTGGCAAACTCGGTTGACCATTGAGAGTGTGAAGGGTCCGAGGCGATTTTGGTCTAGGTCACCACGAGGACGGTATTCTCAAAGCGACATCAGAGTTAGGGTTTTGGATATTGGCGTGTCAGGTTCAAGGGAAGAGGTGTAGAAGCGAAGTCGAATTCGGTTTTAGATGGTTGGAGCTCTGTGTAAGTAGTGGGGATGTACGACGCGATATGGGTTTGTGTAGTGCATTTGTAAATGGAGGTGGAAAAGAGTTAGAAGGTTATTAGGGAAAGTAATTAGTTAATTAATAGATAGTTTGTTGTTTAATTTATCACAAACTTATAAACGTTATAACCTTCTCATACGAGGTCGGAACTGTACGTCGTTTCTTCTTATGGACTCATATTGACGAGATCTATATTTTTTAGTTGATTTGGACTGATTTTGGCTAAGGTGAGTGATATTATCTCTCACTTGACAGCATTTGTTCATACAGTATAAATTTAAGGTTTTAAACTGTTTTCTAATTATAAAACGTGATATTTAGGATAACTAAAACTAGTAAATATTTAATAAAATTATTAATAAATGATTTAAGTAGTTTTAACCATGATTATCACATTTCACCTTTTTGCATGCTATTGCGCGCTATTTACTAATTTTTGTGCTACTGCGCATTGTTTTGACTATACTGCTACATTTAGACTATTTGGACATATATTTCACTTTGATTCCTTTATATATGTTATATTTGATTTATTATTGTCGTTATGGTTGTTTGTATGCAAGTTTGGGAATTGTTTGACTATTGGTTGCATGGTTGATTTGTTTGTTTATTTTAGAACGTCGTTTGTTGCGACCCAGTATTAGGAAATATTTCATTCGTTAGAGTTTGGCATTCTTATCGATCGAATGCACATATCGGTGTATATCAATTGAATGCACATGGATGGTAGACTTGAGCGAGCGGGATATTTCTTGAAGGAGCTTCAGATCGCGTGGATGGATTCGATGATAGAGCAGCATTGGAGTTCGACGGTGGATTCGACGACGGAACAACATTGGAGCTCGACGACATAGATTTGAGGATGGAGCGACATTGGAGCTTGATGGCCAACCTAAAGATGAGGGATGGACTTGATGACGAACCAGATTTCACGAGGAATGCCGGATGTTTCTTCGGATGCATATTTAACCAATTTTTGTTAAATAGGTGATACGAGTAGTTGTTATCAGTAACTACGTAGTGCTCATTATCGATTATTATTGTATTGTCATTTTGGCCAATTTGACACGGATGCTGGTGCAATATCGAGGAGAAGGATATGATGGTTTGTTCGATAGTGATTTCGATACGATGGCTCTTCAATCTGTGGCTTTGGTTTGAGGTGAGGCTGTGGTGCTATCATGCGGTGTGCGTCATTCGATGATGATGATTGCAGGATGGGGAGCAAGGCTGCTATGGTGAATTTATTTTCTCCGACATGCAGAGAAGACGATGTTAAGTCATATTAGGATGACTGTCATATGAGGATGAAGTAACAAATTATTGTTACGACTAGGATGGCAATCGATGAGATCTCACGGCATTGTTGTTCGCGGGGATATCCTTCTTATTGGATGATTTCAGACGGGAGTTTTATTGTCAGTCTAGTCATGAATTCTATTGTGGAGAACTTGTGAAAGGGGTTATCGGTATTCATGAATTCAGTACTCCGTTGAGAGAGTGGTCTAAGGACATGTCATAGCCAATGTGGTTTGGACTGATCGGCCCGGACCCCAGAGCCAATACGGTGTCGGCTGGGTAAGGTTATTGGCTATAGTCCATATAATAGGACATAGTGATAATTTATTGGAGCTCATGCGGTGGGGCCTCCCAATGCCTTAATTGAGAGGGTGGTTGACATACTGGATGTCGTATTCTTTACGCACCTAGTAAGTGAATGTGAAGACAAATGATGGATGCAATATTTTCTTAATAATTTATCATCTTAGGTGCATCACATGATATGGATATCATCAATTCAGATATTCAGACATCCCTAAAATTCTAATGTAGGATATACCCATATTATTATTAGAGAGTAGTATATATATGATAATTATATGTGCTGACTTTGTGGATGTATGGGCAGGACAGTTGTGATCCTCCATACCCTCCGTGCCATATATACTATTACAATTTTTATAGTACGTTGAGATTTATCTATTGCTCACACCAAAATTTTGTCTGGCCCCAGGTTTTATTTTTCCTCTTATTACCTTGGGTACCCATTGGCAATGCAGGTGAGCAGACAAGGAGTAACACGCCATATTTTATATAAATAATAAACGAAAATAGCATTTCATAATTTGGCCACGAAAAATATACCATTGTGTTCATGGAAAATTTATAATTCATTTAGGTATATGACATGTCCAGAACAGAGCCCGTATGGGAAAGTTATTAATGAATTAATAAATCAAAAGAATGTATGCATATATGTACATACAAATTCGAAATTCAAACTTAAAGATAATTTATAACTCGAATATTATAATTTAGATGTGCTATATTAAGTAAGAAATAAAACATTATTAATTAACGATAAGAAGAATTTAAGCTAGGCAGAAAATAAACGCTCTAACCCAGGATTTGTCGACCCAGGCCTCACATGGGTTGACCCATGTGTCGACCTATAGGTCTGCCCACCTCTAAGGTAACACAGGGATCGACCCACTCGACGTCATATCTGCATTGCTGATGACGTCTTTTCCTGATTTATATAGTTTGGATTTTATTTTATAGAATCCGATGGAACAGAAATTCTTGCACGCCTATAAATTGACTGGCAGAGCCTAGCCTTCGACTCATATTTTATGAGATGATGCCAAGGCTCTTCTATTTTCTTTTCCCTCCAAACCTTTCAAAAATTCACTTTAAGGGGGTTCTGATTCAAGGTTTGAAGGTAAATAATGTAAACCTACAATATAGTCATTCATATTTCGGATCAACGAGAGGTAAGTCATGTGAATCTGGTTTATTTAGGTTTCTTTCCTTCCCTTTTCTTTTAGTATCAGATTTGTAAATCCGTGGTTTTTTGATATTAAATTCAGGTTGGAAGACCACAAAATTGCATATCTGAATCAGATTAAGGATTGGAAAGTTGTTAGATGAGTGAATTTAAAAATATACCTTTTGAATAATGGTATATTTGCTGTTTACATTCCCCGATTATTCTTAAGATGTTAAATAACAGTAAATTTGGGTAATTGCGATACGAATTACTTCCTATGAATGTTAAGAATATACTTTTATACAAATCTATTCTGTTTGGATTATAAATTTGCTGAAATTGTGGGATTTACAACAAACATGAATATGTTACTGAAATTGTTGTTTAATGATAAATTGGATATATTGTAATTCAAATTACAATGAAATTGGGAATAATGGAAAAAAAAGATGTGCCTAATTTGTATGGAAAATTTATAGTGATTGGGAAATTGTAAATAACGTCTAATTCAGAAAATTAAAAGGAAAAATTTGTAGTGGAGTGAGTTACATAGATTTGGGAAAATTGATACATTTCCATAACGGTAAAAATATTAAGAACGTAGTTGCAAGAAAAGAAGGGGAAAAAGGGATTAGTGTATTGTATTCCAAACTAATCAAATGAAAATATATATTTATTTTCATGACGAAAGTGAAAGAAATAGCTTGCAACTACGGATCCTTATTTATGTGCATTATGGAAATGAATCTTTATATCTTTCCATTGATCAGTCTAATAAGGTGTGTGAAATATTTTCCTTAAATAATGCGAATATACAAGATGATAATTAAAAGAATGTTATAACAGTAAAAGTTTAGTTAATCTTAAGAAACCAAGGGAAAATGTGAAGAATGGAGAATATAAACTATTGTAATAATTATATGAATGAGAATTTAATATAATAGGTAGGCTTGTCCTAGGGACAAGTGAAATTATAACATGGGTTATAATAAATGAAATAGAGAACTTGTTAATTAACCTTAGTTAAGAGAACTAAGTTAATAAGTAAACGACAACAACAAGTTGTAACGATAGTGTAACTTGAGGTTATGATTAAATAAGAAAGAATAAGGAAGACTTATAAAATGAGATAAGTTGTACTTAATTATAAATATTAACTAGACATGTCATAAAAAAACATGAGGTCTGGGGATGGATATACTTAATTATACGTTAAGTAAAACATGTCATTGAACTTGTAAATATATAGTTTGATAGAAATGACATGGCAATATTGTGAAGATATTTTAGATTACCTTCGCAATTACAATCTTGGGAATAACATGTTATAGGAATACTAATGAACTTAAAACATGATTACGTTAAACCTGTACGATTAATAAGCGAGTAGGGTCCATTCCTCAGGATATAAGGGGCTCAGGGAAAACTAGTAACTTGAATAAAAGTTAATGTTTGGTTAATCAAGTTAATTAGTAATCTGATAAGATAAAGCAAGCGCTCGATTAAAAGATTAGACATAGTCTAATAACACGTTTGCGTGATGCGCTTGGACCGCATGTGCGAAGGTGAAGAACCCAACGAGGTAGATCATCGAGGTGTCTTGAGACACGGGAGGAGCACGTCCATCTGATTATCCTGCTTTGTTGTTCTGCTGGTTATTCTGCTTGCTTGATCTATGGGACTATAGGGAAGCACGTGGCTTCCGAGGAACGTGATAGGGTATTATGTGATGGTCCTCACACTCAGGCTGTACTCACAGAGGTTTGATCTGCGTGGTACTACCCAGTGAGCATACCTCAACTGCAACGATAGTTTCGCAATTAGAAAGCTGTGGTGGATGACGTTGGGTGATTCAGCGCTAGCCTAGGGAGAGGTTGGTTAAGACCAAATAAAGGATAGTAATCGTCGGGTACCTGAAATCGACAGCCAGTCGGATGTAGAAAGACTAGAGCTAAACTAAGAGACCATCGATCTTTCACTATTGAGACGTGTTTGAGGGGCACGGAAAATTGGATGATTAGATTGCTTGTTGTGGGCATGTCACTTAGCTCTTGATGTAGCGAGGGGCCTAGGTGGGGCCATAGCCACCGTGTAAATGTAGACAACACTTGGATATTTGTATTATAGGTCCTTTGAGCGGACCTATACAGATACGGAAAGCTCTCGACTGAATTTTGTGCATCGGGTGCAGTCCTATTACGGGACTCGCGGTACAGTAGACAGTACGTATGTGTGAGGGTCTGGATATGCGAACTAGGTGGTGTATCGTAGACGTTAGGGCATTAATTTGCGTTTACGCTTGATTCAACCGAGGTGTTCGGATGCAACAATCCATATGCTTGCGTTGCATATATTTGGTGGTTTTGTGCTTCTGTGGCATAACGACGGAGACTATATGGGGAGGGTACTATGGGGAGTCCTTGAGATAGAGGTATAGCTACACATGTACTGTATTAGTTTAATCTACCAGGGAGTAGATGGGTACGACGTGAGTATAGAGCCTTGAGTGTTGTTAAATCAAAGTATCATAATAAATTAGAAAACATAAATGAATGGTATATGTAGGGTTATTTCAAAATGTATAATTTGGCCGGTCAATAGAACATTGTGTTCTGACCCCCTTCTCGTAACACACTCACATGTTAACATTATGATAGAGATATGACAACTTTGGATACTGTTTACGAAGTATTATCACCTTGTTAAGGCTATATTTGATTATATTATTTTTATTCATTCTGTCGTGAGATGTTTATTGAGCTTTGATATGTTTATTATCTGTCTTTTCTGCAGGATACCAGACAAGCCGACTCGATTTTTGATAGATTGGTAGTTTTAAAAAAAACGATCTTTCGAAATTCAGGTTGTTACATCTAGTATCGAAGCTTTGGTTTAGGATTTCTGTATAAATATTAAGGGAACGTATTTGTATTTTAAAAATATAAACATATTATATATAAACCTAGTCCATAAAGGAACCTACTAAATAGGAAGAGCAGCATATGGAAAGAACCGGGATATTAGTTATGTACACTAAAGTAGTGGTTATGGAAAATTGAGGCTAAGAGTCTCTTAGGTGGTTTGGGTGAAAAGTGTACAATGCGTTTTGTAATAAAAATGATGGATCCATAGGTTATTATCATAAATGTTAGTATTTTATATTAGTGGGTTTAGCAGTAGTGCCTCATAAACGGAGAAAAGGTAAAGAGGAAAACGGATTAGGAATATATATATATATGAGAAAAATGACTTTGTGGTAATATTTAGAGAGGTCTAAATAAGTTATAAACCCATATTGAGTCTAGCCCCATTATTGAATTCTAAGAATTTGAAATTTTAAAAAGCTTTGAGGTGGTAGTTTTTGGCTGTTTTTCAAGTTTTACCTAAAAAGTTTAAAGTTGTAAAATATGTACTTGCTAAATTGTGTAGAAAAAAATTTGAAACAAAATGAGGTATTTTTGACATATGTAAGTAATATATTGAAAAGTACATATTCAGTTTTAGGGAAAGTCGAGTATATTTTGAAAACGATGACTTTTTATGAAATTTTTGTCCAAAATGAATTCTTTCAGACAAATGTGTTCATTATTTTGCATGTATAGCTTAATAATTTTTAATCTATAAAGTATGAAAAGATTAAATGAAAAAACCTAGACTTTTTTGCATTTCTGGAAAAAAAAACTAAAATTTATGGTAAGAATTTTTTTGACAATTACTATTCTTTTGATAGTAACTTTTGATTTTTTTTTTTTAATATAAATAATGGTGTATGGACAAAATTAGTTGTTAAATTCTTAGAATAGAGTATATGTTTGTACCTAGTTGTAAGTAATTTGACTAGTGTAGTAAAAATGAATGGCTGTAAGATTAATTGAGAAATAGTTGTCCTTGTCTACTCCAGTTTTTATGATTTGAAAAGAAGGAGTTTTACATTTTTATGAGATGTCATTTTTATGGTTTGGCAAAAATAATTTTTAATAGAGAAAATTAAAATTTTGAAGCTTTTTAGTTTTGAAGAGAAAGGTGAAAGCCAGACCACGTTTTTAAATCATAGAGTAGGTAAGGATTAGCACCTAGGAAAGACAGAAAAAAATATTTTGAGACTGTAATGTAGATAGCAATAATTGTTTTAGAATGACAGTAAATTTCCGCAGAGTGCATAAGCACTATTGAGCCTAGGTTGTTGCTTGGAAAAGACTGTTAGTACACAGCAAGGAAAATTTGTGACAAGTGGATGGTAGTGGACAAGGGAGTTGTTTAGATCCCACGGTTTGAACTTTTATTTGTCAGTAGGAACATGGTCCTAGGATTCTTAGCTTTGGTAGAAGCTGTGTAGTGTTCTTGTTTCACTAATTTAGTTTGGAAAGAATTGCTAAATTTAGATCAGTGGATTAAGTTAAATAAGCTAAGGAATTAAGTTAAATTTTGAATTGAAACGGGATTCGAATTATAAATCGTAGTTTTACTTTTACTATATTCATAAATTGCATGTATATAATATATATTGATTTTCTTAATGATAGTGTACCAACATAATGTTTTTTCCACTTATAGGTCACTACTGAGGTTATAAGATTGTGCACAAGAGTTGCTTTTTTTGTATTTATGTGCTTAATGATGTAATAAATAATTGATCATAATTCTTATCTACTTTTTTTGCATGTTTTGTTATTTAACTTGTAGATTTGTTTTCTTTTACGATAATTAATATCACAATTCATGTTAGTTAATTGCATTAGTATAGAAAATAGATTCATATCGAATACTTAATTTAAGTTGTAAATGGAATGCATAATTGTATACTATAAAGATGGACATAAAGGAGGTCAAAACACCAACATAAGCCATAAATTCTACTCTTAATCATCATCTCCAGCTCTTCCTTCACCATTATTTCCGTCTATATTTCCAACACCCATTTCATCGAATTCATCATCGGTTGAGTAAGCATAGTCGGATTCTTCCTCATCATCGTTTTCAACTAATATCGCAATTCTTTTTCCATTCATATCACTACCTTTATATTGACTGTTCCTTGAACCTAATCAATAATAGATACAACAAAGAAACAAATTTGTAAATTTAATTAAGAAGTTACATAGTTTTAGTATTTTTAATTCAAAATTACCATGTTTCCTTTTCTTTGGAATTTTTCGACTAGCCTCTCCTTCTTGAGTTTTAAAACACTCATGCACATTCATCTAACTAGTATCAATGGGCAGGGTCAGATCTTCTTGTTTGCATATCAATTTATCATTGCTATCTATACCTGAAAGGCATATAAGATTAAGTGCATCTTTTGCCTTTCTTTTTTCATGTCTAATTTCAAGTTAAAGATTGTACAAAAACCAAAGCATTAAGTCTTTTTTGCTCTAGACGGTTGCATCTTTTCATATGAACCTTTAATTAAAATTCATTATTAGAAATTTTAGATGACAAATTACAATATTATACAACATCATTTATATTTATACATGATCAAATGTACTCCAATTACATTCACAACCAGTAGAACTACATGTCAAATTCAAAACTCCTATAACAATCTATTCCAACTCGGGGTACACACCACCATAGCCCTCCCATCATAAAGCTATTCATTTGGATTATTTATAAACGTTAGAATAATACTACAAATCATGCAAAAAAGTGTATATGACATATACAATAAATAGATTTAAATAAATAATTAAATATAAATCTTACCAGGTTGTTTGGTTGTGCGACTAGCAATAGCCATTGCTTTTCCAAATTCGCCTTCTCCTAAGGAATAAACATCAAGTTGTCGATCAATCATAGCTCTTTCCTTTTTGCTTTGAACCATTCTTATAATTGTGTCATATAGTACTTTTTATGTCTATTTCCATGGAATAGCTATCATTATATCGATACTTTGGATTCAAAAAGATTCCGGCCACATGCAAAGGCTTATGAAGTTGAGGATTCCATATTTTGTCTATGATATCACTTAAATTCTTATATGTAGAATCACTATTATAAAAAAAATTATGCAATTTTTTCTTTCACTTAGTTCATAGCTTCATAAATATAACCTATTGCGGGTTTTGCATCTTCATCCACTAATCGAAGTACTTTAACTAAGGGAATAGTACTTTTCAAGCAATATTTTATGTCATCCCAAAATTCTTTTTTAGCCAAATTAATCTCTTGAACCTCAATTCCCTCAATATTTTTAGCAAATTGACGGCCCTTCCATTCGCTAAAAGTAAACATTTTTTGCAAACCTCGACGGTTTTCCAACACGCTCTTTAAAGTAAAGTATTGCATTGCAAATCTAGTGACCGCTGGTCTTGTTTAAGTCTCTCCCATTTCTATACTTTCTCATAAGGTTTAGAAGCCAACTATGCTTATAACTAAATTGTGCCACTTTTTTTTCATAATTCACAATTTCAAGACGAGTAGGCAACTCATCAATATCCATTAATATCAAACCTAGGCAATGAGTGAAACATGGAGACCAAAATAACTACTTTTCCCCCTCATCAACATTTCTTCTGCTTTTACATAGGTGGCCAAACTATCGGTGACAACTTGAACCACATTTTCATCTCCAAATTCTTCAACCATAGACTCTAGCAAGTCAAAATGCTTTCAACATTTTTAACATTTGATGATGTGTCAATTGACTTCAAAAAAACTATTCCTTTGGGACTATTCGCTAAATAATTAGTGATGCTTCTATGATTTTGATCGGGCGATCCATCCGACATAATTGTGCAACATGCGATGTATTAATATTTTCATTTATGTTATAGATTATTAAGTGAAAAATAATATCTTTTACAATTTATTACTAAAAGTATACATTACCTATCCTTATCCATTCTAGTTTGTATTTTTCTAACTTCTCTTTCACATTGTCCACTTTTTTCATCAAAAATGTCTTTCAAATCTCATGATAGCTTGGAAGTTTCAACCCTTTTCCAAAAGGTGCAACGCTATCAGCCAATATACCGAAGAAATAGGATTTTTACTATGGATAAAGGTAAGACATTTGCATAAATTAACCAACAAACTTTTAAACAAACATCTTCTCTATGTTCGCTCTTTTGTGTGGTATTCAAAGTTTTTTTCTTGTTTGTATTCATTAGCATTTGTTTTTTTTTGTTTTTTCACCACGGTCACTAGATTTATTTCCATCATCATCAAAATTATCTGCCTCATCATCATTATCCACTTTTTTTCTTATGCAACAAGCTTTTAAAAATTGCAACAACTTCCTTCGGCAGACTAGGACATGCTTTTACACTATTTGATGTTCGAGCTAGATGATGTTTAACTCTAAAGATACAACTTGTTTTGATCTTTGGAAGATAGTTACATTTATTAAATTTCTTGTTCCCCTCATGCATAAGCTTACAACTATCCCTTGTAATTCGTACTTCTCTAGGCATCTAAAACAAAAACAAATATGTATCAGTAAATAACAAAGTAACTTTAGATTAATGAAAAAAAATAACGGAAAATCTAGAACCATGCAGTGTAGGTCTCTGAACATCTAAAAAAATTAACGGAAAATCTAGAACCATGCTAGTAATTATACAACTTACATTCGTATGATACCAAATATTATTATTTTTCGATTTCTTTACATTTGTTTCTCTTTGATCAATTAGTGTATTTCGGATTATATTTTAGATAGTGTGCTTCAAAATACACAATTTGTCCTTCTCGAAAACATGTTTTAAAAAAACACTATGTTTTAATTTCATCTAGAAAGCGTAATACATTTGCAGTGTAAAAAGAGACTGCTAATATTTTGAACATTCTACAAATATATGAAGCAAAAAATGCAAACATTAAGACATAATGATACTATGAGAAAAAAAATCACCCTTTAGTGTTTGAGATTATTGACTGAGAGTTCAAAGATCGTTCCTTCGAATTGCAATGATGTTATTGGAAATATATAATTTTGTAATAATTTAATTTTAAGCCACTGCAAGCATCGATCATAGCTTAGTACACACAATTACACATGTTATGCGTGCAGATTCAAAGATCAGCACTAAAATTTTGAAGCACAAAATAAATTAGACTATAGAGACATAACAATTATAGTAGCAATTTTAGAAATTTAGACATCATATCACCTCTGATTCTCAAAATCCAAATCATGTAGCAGTTAGCAGTGTAAAAAAACAAAATAGAGAAGGAATATGATAAACAATGCACAAAAAATAAATATAGGGTGCTTACCTCTTCGCATACCAGTAGTAGCATGCAGCAGGTCCAGGTTGTATCTTGTTTCTTTTCTCCTTTGGTTTGCGTCCTTGTAACTCGATGATAGATATTAGAGAGCTTCAAATGCTTTTTTATATTGAAATAATGATGGCTTTGAATTTTGAAACATACCGATTGATATTTCATCTTTCACAATTCTACCGTTGTCTCAAAATATGGAAAGGAAGAGTAAGTGCGATGACGCTTGAAACGGAATACAAATTGTCAGACATGAATCGTGATCTGAAATTAGGGTTAGATATTTTTTATTTTGTTTTGACGCTTATGATTTTTAGGTTTCGTGATTCAAACTGAAACTTGGATCGATTGACCTGCATTGCGATTTGAATCGTATGATTTTACGTTTTTTGAATTTGCTATGTTATACAGTTCTTCCATGCCCAATGCATGCAATCTAACTTCTAAGCATACATGGAAAACCTCTGTTTTCTCCTTTGACTAATATCCTGCTTAAATCATTTGGTTCCAGCGTTCGTAGGTATTCCCCACCGAGTAGTTCAATAATTGTTTTACAGGATTCCTTTAGACACTCTATTACTGTTGATGATCAACTTTGAAATATTCATCCATAAGATCGCCAGATGTTCTGTAGCTTAACATACATAAGTCGCTGAGATTTTGATATGGGTGGAATGTAAGGTTCCTTGTGCTCCGTTTAGTCTATAAATGAAATATTGGTTAGTTTGATGAAGTTTGAGATAGATTTTAGAGAAAATATATGGACCCGTTCAAAATCGATGATGGAACAAAGTTATATCGTAGGTTTGGTTGTCAATAAAGTATCCTCTCACCAGTCTTTCTTAACCATCCTTATATTGCCTCTTATATCGTTGGTCAAACCATTTAGGTATACTGCCACAACTATTGCTATATGATCCTTTACCAATAAAATAAGAATAGCCCATCGTCGCTTGTTGATTCTGAAACTCTACCGTCTCATCATCCATTTCTTGTTCGTTTTCGTAGGTTTGGTTCATGTCTTGATAATACTAGTAGTATAAGTTTGAATCCATGATTGTCAAGAAGAATCAATTACTTAATTGTCAGTTGGTTTCAGTTAATTTTTTCTTATCTTTCTACAATGGTAGTATAAGTATATATAGAGGATAAATCAACTATTTTAATCTCATTGCATGGCTGCAACAACCACTTATTTATTATCTGAACATGGCTACATTAACCACTCTATCTTTATCACATAGTGGCTATGGAAACCACTCATTTATTATCCCAATATGGCTGCGGCAACCATCTATCTTTATCACTAAGTGGCTACAGTGTGTTGAGTGAATGTTTCATTTGAAAAGTAAGTGAATGTTGCTAAGTGTTATGAAAATTGTGCAATTTAGCTACATCGATTGACTATGACTAAACATTGTTGCCACTTTGTTTATTGACATTCAACGATCGGTGAAGAAAACGTGGCTACAATCTCGATTAGTACATGTATGTAAATAATTTTTGGTAAATAACTTGTGTATAGTCCATGTAAAAAACATGGCTACAGTGTCTGTTATGTCTCGGTCATTGATTGGTTGAAAAAAATGGCTCACTTTTGATACTTTATAAACTTGGTATTCCAACTACTTATAAATGTTCGTTTTTCTCTTAATTTATGCATAACTTGTTGCACTAAAATGCCTACGATTAATTGATCTTATTTAGAGTTACTTGTTCTCGTGAAAGATTATCTTGAAGTTAATCGCAGGCATGATATTATGCTACATATAGGTAGGGGTGTAAGCCATGAAACATTATGAACATGTTGACAAAATGTAACAACAACCATTCTGACGGCTTCACAAGGCGGTTGTATTTAGAAATCCATAAAATATATAACCATTTTGTGAAAGCTTTTTATTGTTACCATGAGATTGTTGAAGAAAAAGGTGTTTTTCAAGAAAATCAAACTACTTTTGATTCGTGTTACTTATCGTAATAAGGAATGGAATGCATTGGTCACTAAGCATATGGACTTCGTTATAATTAGATTATGTGATATGGCTCCAAATAAGCATTGCCATTGGATATGACTTTAATTAGTACCTTTATTGTGTTAAGAATTTGAAAATTCTCGGTAGTTTATGTAGTTTGTTTTCGCATTGTATCACGTTATGTTTAATATAGATTCTTACTTATATCAGTAGAGGACTATCAACTTGTCTAACTCATTCATAAGCTATTAATGAAATTATAGCTTGTTTAACCTATTGCAATGAATATTGATGAAACTTCAAAATTGATATTTCAAATATTCAGTTTAGTTATACATTTAGGTATGATTAACAAACTACCTAGCCGAGATCATTTTAAAACATAATTTAGACATATCCCGAAATGTATACGACTAAATATAGAATTATGACTTTTATGTGAATGTTATATTCCAACAATTCCTGAAGAATCCGGTTTTGGAAGGATTCCAACAAATTTTGGATCTTATATATCATTTTAAGCTTTATTTCATAAAATTATGAATTACCTCTATGTGATGAGCTTGATTTAATTATATTAAGTTTGATCATTCAGACGTTTTAAACAGAGGATGACCCAACTTGTCTAACTCATTCGGAAGTTATTTTTAATTATCTAACATATATTCTCGATTGAATGTTGATGAAACTATAGCTTGTTTAATTTGTAGCATTAGATATTTTTGAAACTACAAAATCCATAATTTAATATATTTTATTTTAGTTAAGCATTAAGGTACGGATATTAAGCTACCTGACCATTATTCTTTTGAAAATTTGATTTAGAAATATATCAAAATGTACGTGACCAAATCAAGAATTATGATTTTCATGTTAAAGTTATATCCTAATAAGTCTCGAAGGATCTTATTTGGAAGGTTCTGAAATATTTTAGATCTTATATATTAATTTGAACTTTATTGCAAAAAAGTATAAACTGCCAGTATGCAGCGAGCTCGATTTAATTGTATTTAGTTTAATTGTTCAAACTTTTTAAACACAGGATGACCTAACTTGTCTAACTCATTCTGAAGCTATTCAAAATTATCTAACATATATTCTTGATTGAATATGATGAAACTACAACATGTTTAATCTGTAGCTTTGAATGTTAACGAGACTCCAAAATCCATATTTTAATATATCCAATTTTATAAACATTTCGGTATGGTTAAAAAACTATCTAACCATGTTTTTTTTTGAAATTTCAGTTCAGTTATATCTCAAAAATGTAGACGACTAGATCTAGAATTGTGACTTTGATATAAAATTTATATTCCAGTAACTCCAGTAGTATCTTATTTGGAAGGATTGCGACATATTTTGGATCTTATACATCAGTTTGTATGTTATTTCAGAAAATTGCAAACAACCGTTGCACGACGAGCTCGATTTAATTATATTCAATTTAATCATTCAAACTTTTAAATAGAGGACGATCGGAATTACTTATATCATTCAAAAGCCATTCTGAATTATTTAAAATATATTCTCGATTGAATATCGATGAAACTATAGCTTGTGTAATCTATAGCACTGAATATTGATGAGACCTTGAAATGTGTATTTTAAAATTTTCAATTTAGTTAAGCATTTAGGTATGGTTAACAAAGTACTCAAATGCAATTTTTTTGAAAATTTTATTTAGATATATCTCTAAGTGTACAAGGCCAAATAGAGAGTTATGACTTTAATGTGAAATTGGATCAAACAACTGTGTACATTCAAACAGCTTTAGCAGTGTGCATAACGTTTCAACATCTTTGCCACTATGCTATGCGTAGTGTATAGTCATTTCAACGTCTTAGTTCTGTGTAATGTGTAGTCATTTCAACAGCTTTAGCCGACTGTCATGTGTAGTCATTTCATTAGCTTTACCTATACAAATTAGTTTTCATGCAACTTTACTCCAATAAGCTCCTTCCATCTAACACATTTGTGGACTCACAGTAATGTCGTCATGGCCTTTATCTATTGATTCTTACTGGTGGCCAACGAATGAACCTTCAGATAATCCATGAACCAATGAAGATTGACTTATCAATTATCAAGAGAAACACTACGAAGAAATCCGTCGTGAGTTCCCAGATCTAAGCCAAACAAGTTTTAAGGAACCTGTTGAACCTACATATGAGTGGTAGACTAATCAAGTTTTAGCTGCTCAATCTCCATTTCAAAATATGACAAAACAATTTTTAGTTGTTTAACCTCTATATGAATAAGAGGTACATCGAGCTTTAGTTCTTCAACCTCTATATGATCAATAGGTTGACTCATACCCTGTTTGCTGCCACTAATGGTATGCAGTGGAGATGGTAGTAAGGGGAGAATATATTGGTCATAGAATACAATTATGGCCAAACGCTTGCAACTACTCTGAATGGGTTGACGACCGTTTATGTCCAATGGGAATTTCATAAGATAATGAGTTGGAATAACAAGGCCTCTTAGTACTACTTTAGAAGCGCTCTAGATTAAAGTAGCATGTAGTTTGTTGATGCATTTTCTCGTTAACATCCATTGTATCCTAATGATTTGAATCAATTTCCTATGAATGCATGGCAGAAATGTAATTTGATTTATTCTTTTACATGATGAATTATTGATTTATGCAGTTGCATTGGGTAACAAACATGATCAAGAGCAATAATGACAAGAATATTAGTGACATCAAGATAAGTAATGACATGACATCTACAAAGAAATTAGATGACATGAACAATAATGACATGACGTCTAACTGAATTAAAATAAAATGAATAATAATGACATACGAAATAGCACATGAATAATAATGACATCTACACAGAAATGACATAACATAAAGAATAATGACATATAACACAACACATAAATAATAATAACACTAATACACAAACCAAATACATAAGGTCTGTAGTACACCAAAGGAAAGGAATAAATACATCAGACCAACTAAACTACAATATACAACCATCAACCTCTACGTGGACGTTTCGGGCGATTGTGACATCTCTCATCGTCATCATCATCTCGACCACTGCTGGGGCCAGCTAAATGATCATAGTACATATGCATGCCAACAAATATCTTGCGCTCTTCCTCCAACTGTGCCTGTAATTGGGCTGCTGCCTCTTCTAACCGACACAGCTCACCATCATAGTAGTGTAGGCTACACCTATGCTCTAGGCATCGTGTATGTCTGATCCCCATCACATATCATAAAGATCATCGTATGGTATCTGGGTCGGATCCAGATAATGATCATGCACTAGAGGACGTAACACATCAGCATAACAGTTTGGTCCAATAAAAGGGACTACCATGGTCCATCTAAAGTGAGAAGAAACCGCAATGTGATCCGGTGCACGATAACACTCGTTGGGCTAAGTAATGTCCTCAACAAAATGGGGGTGTATGTCGTGTCATATAGCAGAAGGACTGACTAAATCTATCTTCGTTGCATTAGTAATGGTATCTGTGGAACCAGTGAAAAATCTATGCTAGAAGTCACCGTACGGCTGATTGGTAATAACAAAGCTCTCGGCAGTTCACCAACATGTGATCCTCACAAAGTCTAGCTGATCTGATGGGAAAATCATAAAACGATAAGTATAAGAGTTTGGATCATCCGGAATAGCATCACAATCATACAACTGTCTCCTATATCTCCCACCAAGATACCAATAAGCACTTAATGTTGAGGGAGAAGATATGAGTGGAAATCAAATCCTGTCAAGTATCTTAGAAATCTCTCTATAAAATCAATCCCAAAAAGATATATTATAATGAAATAGATGTCAAATAATCAGCTGTCTGTAGATCCTCAATTCGACCTAGTCGTGGAGAACCTAATACATGTGATGAAGATTCATAATCCCTGAACCCATTATTGTCCGTGGTCCAAAATGAAATAAGTGGGAAGAAGTATATGCTTTAGAAATTAGAGTGAAGAAATGAAAATTCCTGGAATAGTAAAAATAACATTACTGTAAAATAACTCCTAGAAACTAAATAAAGAAACTGTGTGCCTGAAATAGTGTAGTATTTATCAAAGTATCTGTACAAGTACGCAAGAATAGGCATACCCTAATTATATAAATGGAACTCAGATATGATGGTCGATGTGTGGAAAAACGGGTTACCCATGAGGTATTGGAAAAATAATCATGTATGCTCGAGATCATCATCAGTAGACTACCGACTTAGTAAGCTATCCATGGCCGCACGGATAGTGCTGACTCTAATGCCGCCTCCGGCCTGATATGACATATCAGAAGTGTCAAGGTGAGGCATAAGGTCATGAACACATGCACGATCACGCCATCGAGCATCATCGAAAGGCAGTGATGGGTATCTGGCTATCGTACACTAATGGCGATAAGCATGGAGAAATTAAGTGGTGCAATTCCTAGTTCACTGCTAGGAAAGTGGAATGTGTGGGTGGTTTTATACCACCATAAAGCAAGAACTAGGAACAGTGGCACATCAACGAGTAGAACAAGGTTGGTTCCTAAAATTGTATAGTACATAATAAGGTAAATGATGAAGTAATGAATTAACTAATATTTTTGATAAAATGGTCGTTTTATTATCTAAGGAATAGTCGAATCTAAGGCCATGTAATAATGCTACGATAATATCCTTATCCGCCAAATATCCATAAAAATATCTAAGTGTGTTCACAAACGAACTACGTAAATGGATATTTCACAACAGTTAAAGTTACTTGAAATGTCATACTTTATATTTCATTAGACAATCTGTTGCAATTATTTTAATCATATATAAAATAATACTTATAGCCAAATTCGTTTGTGTGCTGGCATGTATTTCGCCTTTCGGAAGCGCACGAAAGTAGGATAACATAGGCAATTTTGTTGTGCTAAGGTTTAGATCCAAAAATCCATCAAGGTCGGCTATTCTAGTGAACATATGTCCCATACCCCTTTGCGTCCTTCCCGCTCGACAACTCGTACGACCTTTGTGTTCGCACCGACTGCCTTTTTTTTGCATTCGTCATAGTTATCTAAATTTTCAATGGTTTCTAGGAGATATTTTATTCCATGCTCATGGATGTATGGTGCAACTGTCCATTCTTTTCCGCTCCCTCCTGCGCCGTCATCATCACTGCTTCTTCCTTCTCCATGCATGAAGTTTTTAGCGAATTTTTTTATTATTGTAGACATTTTTTTTAATGTATGTCTCGAAAATAGCCTTTAGTTTGGATTATTATTTAACAAAATTAGGTGTTTGGAAGGAAAAAAGATGGGGAAAATGTGTGTTCTCGGATGGAAAATAAAATAGAGTAGGAGGAGAAAGGAAATGGAGGCGACTGGTTGGGGTAGTAGGGTTTGATTTATAATGGCAAACATTTTGCCATTATAAACTTATAATGACAAAAAAATTGCTGTTATAAGTTCATAATGATATTTGTTTTGCCATTGTAAACCAATCTTATGGCCAGTCCGCTCCCCTATTTCGTCGGCCCGTTCATTTAGTTTCCGACGATAAAAAAGGATGCGGTGAATAGAATATATTGCTAGTAATGGTATTAGGTTTCTTTACCTACCCATAATCTTTTATTTTTATTTTTATTCTTAGTTTTTGAAGAGTGGAGGGGGAGCAACATAACATCACTGCTAAAATTCTTAGTATTAATGCCACTATGTTTGAGGCAAAAATAATGGTACCGCCTCTATTATTTTGCAAATAAGGAAAGAAAAGCATTTTGTCACTATTTGCCATTAATTAAATAAATGTATACCGCTCTAATGTAATTTTTCATTTACCGTGGGAGCCACGGCTTAAGCCTCACTTTCAAGAGGAAAATCTATTTTATTCAAATTAATCCATCTTTTCGTTGCAGCTAGGAGTGAAACCCTAGCATCCTAATGTTATCAAATTGTATAAAATTAGCTCGAAATCTACTATTTGCAACTGATTTGTATGAGCTATTCATTCAGAGAATGTGTAGGCCTCTACTGTATTCACAACTGATAGGTATCTTTTAGAAGTTTTTGCGGTTTATCTTTTCGCGTTGGCATAATCTTTGACGTTTTTTCTTCTTAGGCTCTTTTCTTATGTTTCTCATACCCAAATTTCTTTATATTAAATTTGTTAAACATGGAAATAGATTTATGTTGCTATAAACATCATGGATTTGCACTACCAAAAATAAGACATGTAATTTGAAATGTTTGCAGCAAATTCATCTATAATTTAGTCATTTTGTATAAATAATCATATTAGATCTCCAATAACTATAAATTAAAATGTGTGGAGATAGGTGTAATGCTCCTTTCTATAGTTAGCAAAGTTGAAGCATTTGGTACATTGTTAGCTTGCAATTTTTTATTGCATCATACCTTATGTATCATCTCACTCATTTTTTTAGGTTCGCTTTCAACATATTTGGTTCAGTTTGCTATGAAATGTCAAGGGTACGCCAGATTCTAAAATGTTGCCTTTTATACCCTGGTTTGTTTAATGTTGGAATTCGTAAGTATTGAATGAAATATACTTTGTCCATTGTCCCACATAATTTAAACGAACATGTGCAACAGTTTAGTGAAAGGACATGACTATTAGCAACATGGTTTTTCACGAAAAGACACTTCACGAAAAGACACTTCGTGAAAAGATACTTTGCGAAAATACACTTTGTGAAAGGACACTTCGCGAAAAGACACTTTCTTTCACCAACGGTCATATCTCATCGAGAAGACAATTCACGAAAAGACACTTCACGAAAAGACACTTCCTTTCCCCAAACGGTCACATTTCAGCGAAAAGACACTTCCTTTCATTGAAAGAGATGCATCCATACGTAGAGGTACGAGCTAGACCGTAAGAAAGAGACGCGACGGTACGAAGAGGTACGAGCACGACCATTGAGAAGAGATGAGACTGTACAAAGAGGTACGGGTGCAACCGTTTGAAGGGATGTGGATAAATTATAAATAAGTAGGAAAACTGATCACTTTCCTCACCAACTTATTCCAATCCAATCTTCCTTCTCTCTTCTTTAATACTCTTATACAAAATCACAGAGTGACATACTCATTACAGTGTCGTGCAGAATACGTCTGTTGTATCTTGGGAGAATTTTAAAATAAAATTCTTAAGTAAATTGTTACGACAAGCCTCAGACATCATTCGGTTAGATTTTTATTTTGTATATTTATATACATTATTTCATAATTTTTCCTTTCTTTACGTTATGCTATTTCTTAAAATAGTATAACGTAGTTGTTATAAATTAACTGCAACATATTGATTGCTATCAATAGCTAATACTGAATTCTAGAGTGGTGGAAATTCAAGTTATAAACTTGTGTGATGAGTTTATAATTCTATGTTTTGGTATACTAGATATCTAACATCTTAAGAACTTTATTTCATTTTCTTACTAAAACAGAGATGGCAACAGTTGAATTGTCAACAATGACTGAGGTAGAAAATCAGTTAAATAAAAAGATCAAGATATTGAGATCTGATTGAAGTGGAGAAGATGAATCACCGTTTGAACAATTCCGTGCAGAAAATGGAATAATTCATCAAACAATACCCCTTGTTTACCACAACAAAACGGTTTTGGCGAAAGAAAGAATAGAACATTAGAAGATATGATTAATGTGATGCTACTGAGTTTTGGCTTACCAACGAACTTGGGGAAAGCCTTAAATATGTCTAATCTATTTTAAACAAGGTTCCTCACAATAAAATAGGAAAAATTCCATATGATTTATGGAAAGGACATAAACCAAGCTTTAAATACCTCAAACTGTAGGGGTTCTTGGAAAAAGTTACAATTCCGCTTCCCAAGAATTGCACAAGACCAGATATAACTTATGCAGTAAGTCTATTAAGCAGGTATACAAGCATTTCAGGAGAAGAACAGTGGAAAGCACTAATGAGAGTGCTGGGATATTTAAAAAATACCATAAAATATTCCTTACATTATGAGAAATATCCTACTATCTTAGAAGGATATAGTGATGCAAACTGGACTGCCGACTCTAAGGAATCAAAATCAACTAGTGGTTATGTATTTACCCTTACAGGGGCAACAGTGTCATACAAAACAGACATGCATAGCTCGATCCACTATGGAATCAGAGTTCATCGAGTTAGACAAAGCAGGCGAAGAAGCATAATGGCTTTGTCATTTTTTGAAGATATTCCTTTTTGGCACAAACCTTTGCCAGCCATATGCATACACTGTGATAACCAAGAAACGCTAAGCAGAGCACAAAACTTTATGTATAATGGAAAGTCATGACATATTTGTAGATGCCATAACACAGTTAGGCAGTTACTCTCAAACGGAACTATTTCCATAGATTATGTGAGAACAAATGATAACCTAGCGGATCCATTTACTAAAGGTTTATCAATAAAGAAAATTGACTGTGCATCGAGGGGAATGAGTTTAAAAGCCAAAACTAACAAGAGTTATCTTATACGGAAATCGATCCTAGCGACTGGAGATCTCACGGACTAGGATCAATAGGCAAACTGGTTATGAATAACTCAAGACGTAATGCATTTTTGGACATAGACCTACTCCATTCCTATGGTGCACAACATAAATGTTGTACATAATGGTTTTGTATACCCAATTATATGTTTTTTGTTTGATGATAACAACCAAATAAATATTATTTTAATGTGTTTGATACTGTACATCACAGACTGGAATGTAATATTTATATTTAAATAAAATACGACTGTACAGAAATTTAAATATTCACACAGTATTTTATTTAAATATAATATTTTATTTCACTATCAAAACAGTACAAATTTATAAACTCCACTGTTTATACATTTCTCTTATATTCACTGATATTCACTACATTACAATACATTCACAGACTCATTTACAGAATTTTTCATATATAGACACTTATATGCTTTTACTGACACTGTCTCCTGTCTTCAGTCTTCATAGCTTTCAGTCAGTCCAGTCTGCTTACCTGTAACATGAAACACACACACAGTACACTGTAATAGAAATAAAACAGAATTCATGCAAATAAATTTTATTTTTAAATTTTTTTTGCCTCAGATTTCGGTGTTTCTCATCATTTTTTCTGACTCGATCTGATTAATCCGACCATGGCTAGACAGCTTGTGATATTCACAGTGTATCACTGTAAATACCACAAGGCAGACAACATATACATATACATATATATATATATCAATGCAGGGACAGGGACACTCAGTTTGATGGCTGCATATACACACGTGTAAAAATATACACGTGTGCACTGCCTCGCCAATCAGCGAGCAACTGAGGAGTAGCCACGTGGACTTTCTCGACCCAGTTCTTAACTAAAAATGGTCGAGCCATGATCAAACAAAGTCAAAGTATAAGCTATTTGGTGTACATGATGCATGAGGTACAAATGACATGTACAAGGAAGACCACACAGTGTCAAGTATACATGAATGATCAATATACAATGGTGTAAATATCAAACTGGATGGATCAAGCAGTATCAACATGCTCAATGCAATAAACATAGATAGTGCAGTAGTAACTATGTGTTCCAAGTGCAATTGCACAATGTAGCATGTACATGTATAATGGTGTGCAAATGTGAGCATGGGTGGTCAAGAGAAGTGCAAATATGTCAAAGCACACCATGGCTATGTAACGTCAAATGCATAAGCATGGACAGAAACACAAAGGCAGCAGATTTAAGTGAAAGTGCCAACATAGCAGCAAACAAGGCAGTTTCAAAGAATGGCATGGCAAAGCATAGTGCATCCAAGCTTGGCAAGTCAGGATAAGCATCACAGTTTAAACTGAAGTATATGTGTGGCACATCAAGCTTTAAAGTGGTCGAGCACAGTTTCATGAAGCCAACACAGCATGGATACAAGCAGAAAAATGGTGCAACATGTGTTATATATATATATATATATATATATATATATGGTGCAAATTCATATATACTTGATCAAGCAAACTGGAAACACTCGGCAAACTCATGGTCACTACAACTCAATGGTGCAGCCAAGAAAAGCAACAACAGGATATACAATTTCATGTATACAAAGTTACTCCAGAATGGAAAGTGTATGGTCATTGAGCACTGTAGTGCACTTTTAACAATGGAAACACATACTGGAGGTGCATGGTCAATACAACAATAAATTTTTGTAGTTTTAGGTTCATGTTCAAATGAAGAGCATCATGCATGAATACACAGCATGGTTCAGAGACAAGCAAGTTCAAGGAAATGTCAAAACAGTGTACACAGACATGGTGTATTAGTTCAGATATACAAAGAAATTTGTTTCAACAAATATGACAAGGAAAATCATATATAGCATGGTGACAAGGCAGAATGAATCTCGGCAACAAGAACATTACAAATCAGTTTTTTTGGAAAGTATCAATGTTTTCCTGAATTCAGGAAATCTTTTCTATTTTGGGACAAAATGTTTTTTAATATTTGTTTCTAGAAATAATTCATAGGAATGTTTTTATCATGCAAATGCAAATTTGGTTCATGATTCAAGCCGATTTCATCAAGGTCTATCAAAAAGAGGAAAGCCAACAAATCAACAATCAATTCTCGGAATTTTTTATTTGGCTGAAATCAAGGGACCACTATTGCATGAGTTAAAGCAATCACATTTCTGGCAAGCTGTTATTTGGAAAATCAGAATGCAAAAATAGACAAATCATTCCTGTTTTTGCAATGGTTCAAGACAGGTTTTTAAATCGAAAAAGGCATTAGTTTTCTTGGCAAGGTAATTCCTTTAGAAATCAATCAAGGAAATCACGCAACACAAATTAAAGCCGAGGAACTCAAATTCAAATTCAAGGCAATCATTCAATCGAACCAAAAAAGGAAACACGGGTAAATCAGCCCAAGTCATAATTGTGAAATCAGAGAGCTATCATAGGATTTCTTTATCCTATATTACACCTCTTCATCACAGGCATTTCAAGCATCGAAAAAAAAACACTCAACAATTCAAAAAGCAAACTCAGAGAAAAATCCAGAGAACTCACTATTTTTCGATCGCTATTTCCCAAATCACCAAGCAGAGAAACGAACATATTCAAGCATCATAAAATCATCTTTTCTATCATTCAAAGCTGCGATTTGGGAGTCAAGAAAAACCCTAGTTCGATTTGGGGAAGAAACCCTAACTGCGCCGCCATTTTTTATCTCCAGAGCAAACGAGAAAAGCACAGGGCAAATGAAAAAGAGAGCGGGCCGACCTACTTCCAATTGACTAAGCCAAGTCTAACTTTAATGTTTAAAGGGGAGTTTAAATTTCATTTTAAACTAGGGTTTAGCTTCATTTTATTTGTATTGTTTTTATTGTAATTTGAATCGAATCAAAACCGTTTCTAGAGCCTGTAAAATCTAGGGGAATTAGTTAGGGATTAACTGACAGTTTACTGGTGTTTGTAAAACTAGGGGAAATATGGTCTAGTGGATATAGACCAGTCTAGGGTTTTGAGCATAAGGTTAGGACAGGAGCAGGCGCTGCGAGTTTACATGGGATTGTAAGAAGGATCTGTTTATAACACCTAGTAGAAACCTTAGGAATGCAGCAGTAGGCAGGATTTTGCCGAAGCTGGGTATCTCTATGTGTTATTTCCTTTCTGCTTTTTATTTCTGTTGTATTCTGTGATCTGTTTATTATTCAATATCATATCGAATTTTTAATATCACGTAAAAACTGTGAAAAACCCTATTTACCCCAAATCTAGGGTTATTCTAGATCCAAAAAGTGGTATCAGAGCTGGTTTAAGGTAACAACATGATAGGGGGTTCTCGCTGTATGATCATGTGGCGAAGTATTGGCTCTAGCCCCTACATGCCCGTGGGTGGTTGTCCGTGTCGAGAGGCAGGACGAGAAACCAGTGTCTAAGGTATCTTTGGTGGCCACCGGGGTGCTTAAAATTCCTCGTAAATAGAGATACCATGTGGTATCAGAGCCTGGTAATTTCATTAACCCTAGAATCATGTATCCTTGTTGTCAGTCTTCTGAGAGTCAGTCCAGTCGTATTCCATCTATTTTTAATGGTACAGATTTTTTAAATTGGAAATTAGAAATGAAATTATATTTAAAATCCGTTGATATTAAATGTTGGGATACTGTTATTAATGGGTATGATATAGTTAGTAGGAACGATATTGGATTCAATTCTCGTGCCATTCACATTTTGTATTCTTATATTGATGATGTCCAATATAACCTTATCTCTCATTGCTTGACTGCGCAGGAAATCTGGAATACTCTCAATACAAAGTGTGGACAAACTGACAACAGTAGCTCAAAACCCAAAATGATCAACTCAGATTCAGATCTATGCTCGGAAGAAGAAACAAATGAAAATTCAAGTAGTTCAGACGATGGAGACTCAACAGACAATGAGACTGAAAACTTCTCATATGAAGATTTGGTTTATATGTGTACTGATTTAACAAAAATCATTGATAAACTCCATCGTAAAAACAAATCTTTAAAATTTAAAAATCACGAGTTAAATAGCAAAATTAACTGTTTGGAATCAGAATTTACAAATGCCATAAGATTAGATAATCCTAATTGTGAAAATTGTTTGAATTTGAAAACTGATCTCGTTCATCTCAATAAAAACATTCAAAAGCTTGAAGAAGAAATTCTTATTTTAAAAGATAACGAGATTAAGTTAAAAGGTACAAACAATTCTTTGCAAAAAGAATAATTTTAAGGCTATCAAAAATTCCAAATATGAAATTGCTGAAAAAGAAAGCTTGTTGAAAAGCGATTTGATTTTAAATGAGCTTGAAAAAGAAATTGAAAATTTCAAGAAACTTGAATTTGAAAAACAAATTAAATTTGAATTTGAAATTCTTGAATCCAAGACCAAAATCAAGCCGCATGAAAATGAAAATTCGTTTTTGAAACAAAATGACACTGAGAGGAGAAAGATCAGCATTAATCGTTGTTCAAATTTGATAAAAGAAATCCAAAATTCAATGATTAGAATCAACTCTGGATAAATTTTCTAATGGGGAAAAATCGTTGAATATGCTGTTACAAAACCAATTTTCAATTGGACATAGAGAAGGTCTTGGTTTTGGAAAAACAAGTGATTTTGAAAAAGTGAATTCTTATGATTTAAAAAATCCTTCAAACTACTTTGAAAATAATCGCTTTGAAAATTTAAACCCTGATAATTTCAAAGGATTCTTAAATCATGAACAAAATAAGATTTTGTTTAATTCATTTTGGACCGCGAGAGTAGATAAAGTAAATTTGTTTAAATTCAAACAAGTTTGGGTTCCAAAGGGTACGAAGATAAATTCGAATGGATTGTTATACAAACAGGTTTGGGTACCAAAACGTACAAATGCAACTGTGAGTGATTTTACAAACTTTGTTAGACCACTCGATTCTATAACTTGTTAGGTACCGAAGGAGGCTGAGGAACTGCATTGCTAAAGAAAAACTGGATTCAAACCGCTTCATGTCACTGAATCATTCACAGTTCCTTAAGCCACATCTGTTGAGTTAGAGATTCTGATTTACATTGGTTTCTGGTATGATCTCTAAACTCACCTTTGTAAATATTTTCGGTTTTCCTTGTTTATTCCTCTTTCTTCCCTTCTGTTTATTTTTCTTTGATATTTTCTTTTTTGATTTATCACTACCATATTTTCTTCTTCTGGGCTTCCTTAACTTCAAATTGCAGTGCTCATGATCTTCTGGAAATTTGCTTTATTTAAATAGAACTATGATGTTAAAATCTTTTTAGATCTTGAATTTTAACTTTGTAAATATCTGCAATTGTTGTGAAGTTTATTTTCTGATTTTTGAATTCGTAACAGTGTTGATGTAGTCTTGTCATATCTTGGACACTGTTTTTTTTTATTCTAAATGTTTAAAGATCTGAATAATTATTGAAATTTCACACAAATCTACTGTTTTGAGTTTTTTCTAATTTATTTTAGAAAAGCTTGAAATAATATACTAATTACAACACTCTGCTATTCATCAGATATGATAATTTCATTATTTTTCAGATTAGCCTGAATATTTTTTTTGAAATGCCTTGAAAACAGTGATACATCTAGAATCTCATCTTTATTCATGATCATTTTTTGTTGAAAATTGTTTGTTTGAAATCATTTGAAATCCTTGATATTTTGAATATCACGCACCTCTTAAATTTGAAATTATCAATCTTGTGTGACTGATTCATTATATCTCAAAACTTAACATTGATTCAAGTGATTTCAAATAAATTTTCTGGATCATGCATATCCTTCAAATTAGATGTAAATGATCTTAATATTCTTTATACTTGTCAAAAATATTTGTGAAAATTCTTTTGAAAATATGGTCATAAATATCACTGTTATTTCATGATTATTTGATTTGAATATATGTTTGTTTAAAATCATTTGAAATTATTGAATCTCACACATAATTTTGAATCTGAAATATAACCTAGTGTGATTGATTCGTTAAATCCTAATACTTTCACATTTCTTCGAATGATTTAAAATAAAGTATACTTTTTAATCTGGGATCATGAAATATTTTTTTGTGAACATCATCTTGACTTGTCTGCTTGGAAACTGTCTTTGTACTGCTCTGATACTATTCTTAGATAACTGCTTATTTTTATCTGTCTGCTGCTCTGTGCTGAATTTGTCTACTTAGGCTTTAAATTTCTGTTGTCTGTGATATCATGGTTTGTCTCCAGTGTCTTGTTACATTTTTCATTAATAGAGACACCAATTGGTCTCAGAAGTGCTTTATATTTTTTTTAATCCCTTTGGTCTTATATAGATATGCATATTCCTCTTGTAATTGTTTTTCAATTTTAAAATTATTTATTGATTATTCATTCAGAAATTGAAACAAATATCCAAATTGAACTGTATTTATAATTCATCAAAATTATAATGTTATGAAATTATGATGAATTGTGACTGCAGTATATTTCACAACAAGAGGTGATTTTATTTAGATTTTCGTGATGGTTGAACATTTGTTATAATATCTTTGAATTGGCAATTATTTCACGACCATCTCCTTTATCTATCATCATTCTTCATCCTTCTGTTTTTTATATAAATGTGGAGAGTTTAATATATTTTAAATCATATTGAATAAACAGTGAAAATATTTGTGATAGAATTGTGGTTATACTATTATTCAGAATTAGTGGTAATTGAAAATTTTCAACGATCCCGGTTCAATCAAGCATATTTCATAATATAAATAATTTAAAAATTAATTTCACATCCCATTTCTGTACCTACCACGTTTCTATCATTCATATTGGTTGTATATACCAAGGAGTTTTTTCTATTTAAAGCTGAAAATGATAAAATATATAATTAATTCATAAGTGTGTCTCTAATCTCATTTAAAAATCCAAGCTCTGGTTATGCATGGTTATGAGACAACTTAAAATTTAAGCTGCGACTGACCTCATTTAAAAATCCAAGCTCTGATTATGCGTGGTCAGTGTTCTCTTAAATAAAATAAAAAGGAAATATTGTGCTATAAATTGAAACTAATCTGAAATTCTCCTTGGTGTATAAAAACTAGACTATCAATCCATCTTTCTAATCTATAAAGTGTGTTAATATTTTATGACGTATTATGATTTTTGTTTGATAGCTATTAGGATTTGATAGTATTTGATTTTGTCACTTAAATTAAATTATTAATTATAGTCCAAAATCCATCACTATTTTTGAGCTCAATTTTATAAAATTATTTTGAAAATAATTGGAAATCATATTTTTGTAACTCTCCCCATTTTATATAAATTTCATCGTAAATCCGTCATTCTCTACAATGTGAAATATGCCACTAGTTCTTAGTTTATTATGATTTTTGTTTGACTGATTGAGATTTATAATTATTGTTCTTCCTCTTAAGCTGAAATTATATTTTTAGTCAATTTTCATTTATATTTTGAATTCTGTACCCTTTTGATGATAACAAAAGGGGGAGAATGGGTTGAGTTATGAGTGAATATTTTATAAATATTTCTAATTTCGAAAAATTCATTATTATTCAGTTAATTTCACTCAAGCACAGTTATAGGTGGAGCTTTCTGTTGTAGGGGGAGCTAATAAATAGGGGGAGTTCATTTTTCACTGTCAAACACATACACAAAATCTTTTATTTGTTTGTCATCATCAAAAGGGGGAGATTGTTGTATATAATGGTGTTGTATACACAATTATATGTTTTTTGTTTGATGATAACAACCAAATAAAAATTATTTTAATGTGTTTGATACTGTATTGTTATTATACATCGCAGACTGGAATGTAATATTTATATTTAAATAAAATACGACTGTACAGAAATTTAAATATTAACACAGTATTTTATTTAAATATAATATTTTATTTCACTGTCAAAATAGTATAAATTTATAAACTCCACTGTTTATGCATTTCTCTTATATTTACTGATATTCACTACACTACAATACATTCACAGACTCATTTACAGAATTTTTCATATACAGACACTTATACACTTTTACTAACACTGTTTCCTGTCTTCAGTCTTCACAGCTTTCAGTCATTCCAGTCTGCTTACCTGTAACATTAAACACAAACACAGTACACTGCAATAGAAATAAAATAGAATTCATGCAAATATAAATTTTATTTTTAAAATTTTGTTTGCCTCAGATTTCGGTGTTTCTCATCATTTTTCTGACTCGATCGGATTAATCCGACTGTGTCTAGACAGCTTGTGATATCCACAGTGTATCGCTGTAAATACCACAAGGCAGACAACACACACACACACACACACACACACACACACACATATATATCAATGAAGGGACATGGACAAGGACGCTCAATTTGATGGCTGCATATACACACGTGTATAAATATACACGTGTGCACTGCCTCGCCAATCAACGAGCAACTGAGGATTAGCCACGTGGACTTTCTCGACCCAGTGCTTAAATAAAAATGGTCGAGTCATGATCAAACAAATTCAAAGTATAAGCCAACTAGTGTACATGATGCATGAGGTACAAATGACATGAACAAGGAAGACCACACAGTGTCAAGTATACATGAATGATCAATATACAATGGTGTAAATATCAAACTGGATGGATCAAGAAGCATCAACATGCTCAAGGCAATAAACATAGACAGTGCAGCAACAACTATGTGTTCCAAGTGCAATTGCACAATGGAGCATGTACACGCATAATGGTGTGCAAATGTGAGCATGGGTGGTCAAGAGAAGTGCAAACATGTCAAAGCACAGCATGGCTTTGTAACGTCTACTGCGTAAGCATAGACAGAAATACAAAGGCAGCAGATTTAAGTGAAAGTGCCAACATAGCAACAAACAAGGCAGTTTCAAAGAATGGCATGGCAAAGCATAGTGCTGCCAAGCTTGGCAAGTCAGGATGAGCATCACAGTTTAAACTGAAGTATATGCGTGGCACAACAAGCTTTAAAGTGGTCAAGCACAGTTTCATGAAGCCAACACATCATGGATACAAGCAGAAAAATGGTGCAACAAGATATATATATATATATATATGGTGCAAATTCATATATACATGATCAAGCAAACTGGAAACACTCAGCAAACTCAAGTGAAACATGGTCACTACAAATCAATGGTGCATCGAAGAAAAGCAGCAGCAGGATATAACATTTCATGTATACAAAGTGACTCCAGCATGGCAAGTGTATGGTCAATGAGCACTTTAGTGCACTTCTAACAATGGAAACACAAATTGGAGGTGCATGGTCAATGCAGCAATAAATTTTTGCAGTTTTAGGTTCATGTTCAAATGAAGAGCATCATGCATGAATACACAGCATGGTTCAGAGACAAGCAAGTTCAAGGAAATATGAAAACAATGTACACAGACATGGGGTACTAGTTCAGATATACAAAGAAATTTGTTTCAACAAATATGGCAAGGAAAATCATATATAGCATGGTGACAAGGCAGAATGAATCTCGGCAACAAAAACATTACAAATCAGTTTTTTTGGCAAGTATCAATGTTTTCTAGAATTCAGGAAATCTTTTCTATTTTGGGACAAAATGTTTTTTTTAATATTTGTTTCCAGAAATAATTCACAGGAATGTTTTTATCATGCAAATGCAAATTTGGTTCATGATTCAAGCCGATTTCATCAAGGTCTATCAAAAAGAGGAAAGCCAACAAATCAACAATCAATTTTCGGAATTTTTTATTCGGCTGAAATCAAGGGACCACTGTTGCATGAGTTAAAGCAATCACAGTTCTGGTAAACTGTTATTTAGAAAATCACAATGCAAAAATAGACAAATCATTCTAGTTTTTGCAATGGTTCAAGACAGGTTTTTAAATCGAAAAAGGCAATAGTTTTCTTGGCAAGGTAATTCCTTTAGAATTCATCAAGGAAATCACGCAACACAAATTAAAGCCGAGGAATTCAAATTCAAATTCAAGGCAATCATTCAATCGAACTAAAAGAGGAAACACGGGTAAATCAGCCAAGTCATAATTGTGAAATCATAGAGCTATCATAGGATTTCTTTATCCTATATTACACCTCTTCATCATAGGCATTTCAAGCATCGAAAAAAAACACTCAACAATTCAAAAAGCAAACTCAGAGAAAAATCCAGAGAACTCACTTTTTTTCGATCTCTATTTCCCAAATCACCAAGTAGAGAAATGAACGTATTCAAGCATCATAGAATCATCTTTTCCATCAATTCAAAGCTGCGATTTGGGAATCAAGAAAAACCCTAGTTCGATTTGGGGAAGAAACCCTAGCTGCGCCGCCATTTTTAATCTCCAGAGCAAACGAGAAAAGCACGGGGCAAATGAAAAAGAGAGTGGGCCGACCTACTTCAAATTGACTAAGCCAAGTCTAACTTTAATGTTTAAAGGAGAGTTTAAATTTCATTTTAAAATAGGGTTTAGCTTCATTTTATTTGTATTATTTTTATTGTAATTTGAATCGAATCAAAACAATTTCTAGAGTCTATAAAATATAGGGGAATAAGTTAGGGATTAACTGACAGTTTACTGGTGTCTGTAAAACTAGGGGGAAATCTGGTCTAGTGGATATAGACTAGTCTAGGGTTTTGAGCATAAGGTTAAGTCAAGAGAAGGTGTTGCGAGTTTGCATGGGATTGTAAGCGGGATCTGTTTATAATACCTAGTAGAAACCTTAGGAATGCAGCAGTAGGTAGGATTTTGCCGAGGCTGGGTATCTCTATGTGTTATTTCCTTTCTTCTTTTTATTTCTGTTGTATTTTGTGATCTGTTTATTATTCAATATCCTGTCGAATTTTTAATATCACGTAAAAACTGTGAAAAACCGTATTCACCCCCTTAGGGTTATTCTAGGTCCAACAATAAATGCATGCCTACGGAAGTATTACATGGTTAAAACTACGTTTTTTAATGATGACCATATCTTGAAAATAACAAGTGGGGTATATGTAGGATACTCTTAATGGTTCTGATCACCTATGTTAGTGTGAGCTGGGTTGGCTCTATGAGAATTTTAAAGGCTTAAATTCTCCATAATACTCGCGGAACCGAGAAGTGTTCAGGACCAAAATGAGCACAACCAAGAGATTGTATGAGAAAGAAATCAATGCTTCATAAAGCTTACTGTCTAGATATACAACAACGGCTGACGGTTCAAGATGAAATAATTCACCGATTAGCCAAGTAGATCCGATAAGTTTTAACTAGTGAAAGTTCAAAGTGAAATATCTACTTATCCACGATAAAATATTATTCCATATGTACTCTGTGATATTTCGCTTTGTATGGGGGAAAATAATATTATCATTCATGTGGGGGATTGTTGGAATTCATAAGTATTGAATGAAATATACTTTGTTCATTGTCCCATATAATTTAAGCGAACATGTGCAACTGTACAGTGAAAGGACGTAACTATTAGCAGCATGGTTTTTCATGAAAAGACACTTCACAAAAAGACACTTTGCGAAAAGACACTTCCTGACAGGACACTTCGAGAAAAGAAACTTCCTTTCACTAACAGTCATATCTCATCGAAAAGACACTTCGCGGAAAGACACTTCACGAAATGACACTTCACGAAAAGGCACTTCCTTTCGCCAAACGGTCACATTTCAGCGAAAAGACACTTCGCTAAAAGACACTTCCTTTCACTGAAAGAGATGTATCTATACGAAGAGGTACGAGTTGGACCGTTCAAAAGAGATGCGACTGTACAAAGAGGTATGAGCACGACAGTTGAGAAGAGATGCGACTGTACAAAGAGGTATGGGTGTGACCGATTGAAGGGATGTTGTAACAACCCGTATCTTGATAACGTGTTATAACTATAAATCAAGGCAGAATTAATTTTTAAAATGAGAATCAAGGGAAACAGGTTACGCCATTGCGTTCATCTCGAAATTCTGCTTGGAAACGAGTCCGAGATTTCGAAAATCGGAGTCCGTATGACCAAGTTATGACCCTCCGAAAATTTCAAGTTCTAAACAGCTCAGAATTCGAATTTCGAATTCAAACCACAGAACAGACTGGGCGGGAAATTTCCCGCCCAGGACCAGGACGACCTGGGGGTCGACCATAGAGTCGACCTGGGTGTCGACCTGGGGGTCGACCTGGTGGCCGAGCCCACTTTTGAAACTGGATTCACTTTAATGTTTCTGGCCTCGTTTCTGTCTACATTCGTTGACCTGACCCTATATAAACAGCCCCTAACACTAGTCTCTCTACACAAAATTCTCTCTGACCTTATGCTGCTCTAATTCTAGTTAAAAAGTTAGAGAATGGGACTACTTCTACGTCGAAACTACGATAAGAGAATTGCTGATTTGGGGATTTCTGTTAGGACTTGACTAAGCATATAAAGATTCAACATCGACTTTCTTTTTCTAATTCTCGAACCACGATCTGTAAGCCCCAGTTACTTTTAGATTTAAACTATAAATGCAATATGAATATGTTGTTAATTGAAATTGGACCTGTGTATGATGACTGTTTTACATCCATTCTTGTTCATCTTGGATCTTGACTTTTGGATATATTACTATGACATTGATTTGTGGCCTATTCATGTTGTAAATCAAAAAGAAAAACCCCTCATATTATCATGCCGGCAATGTTGAATCTGCTATTAGTCACAAGTTTATGACTATCACCTTATGTCAATCGTTACCATGACTGTACTATCAACTTATGTCAATCGTTACCATGACTATACTATCACCTTACGACAACTATTATCTTGACTAGTACCTTATTTTGCTAGATTTGGAATCTTTATGTTTAAGGCCAATATTCCATATGCTAGTAATGTTATAATCATTTATCTCAAGTCATACCATGCTATGCTAGAAATCACTTTTGCCACCTTATACCCGTCCCTTTTTATGTTATTCCCTAATTAGATTTATTTGTATCGATTCGAGTTTATGTGCGATGGGAATACGATTTGGGTAGATTAGGTAAAACATGAATTGGCTTTGAACTTGAACATGAATGTTGTTATAACTTGAACCTGGATATGGACAAGAACTTGACATGAAATTTACATTAAACCTGACATGAAAACTCGACACGAATTTTGACATGAAAACATGAACATGGGCATGACACTTAGATTAACTTCAAAATGGCCAACTCGAGGTTGGGTTGAGTTTGCAGTGTAAATCTGCCCGGAACTACCCGGCAAATCCAGTGACTGCAAACAATAGGATCCAATGTGGGTAATTGGTCATATCGCACGTAAAACTCGAGGTTAGACTATGTTGTGGTGTAAATCTTCCCGGAACTGCCCGGCAAATCCAGTGACCACAATAATTAGTCTAATGTAAGAGGTTGGGGTGCATTAATGAATTAATGCCACATGATAGGGTTAAGTCATGAACCACTTGAATATACTTAACCAACTTGACACGATGATTCGATAGGGTTAAGTCATGAACCGCTTGAACACACTTAACCAACTTGATACATGATCTGGATAGGGTTAAGTCACGAATTTGAATGACAACACTTAACCCATTAGAAACCCTAGTTACGCGGTCCTTTTCAACAGTAACCCACTTAGATGTATCCCGATACCCTGGGACTAGGTAGGGTGGGGCACGATTACTGGGCTGATTGTAAGCAACCAGAACGACGACTGAGTAGGTGCACCATTGTAGGTTCAGGCGGACTATGGTCGTGCACGTAGTCCGGAGTTGAAAAAGCAGGCATTGTGCACCCGTAGTTCGGTGGTTGGCACCATAGGGCTTGATACACCCTATGGTGGACATAGCACAGGTGACTACATTTCAGGATAGGGCCGTATGACACAGACACATGACGAGCTAGAACATGTAGGGAGCCGATCGATCAGTAGATCGTACCGTAGGACCCCGTAATGGGTCACTTCATGATATTGGGCCAAGAGATCATTTCATGATTAATACTTGACATGTGTTAGAACACTAGTACAGACGGTGCAGCGAATCTTGAATATGCGATGCTAGACTTGACTTATCTTGTTTATCATATCAGTCCTGTTATCATCCTTATGTTTAATTCCAATTTTCGCATGTCATGTTACCTTTACTAGTTTTTATACTGAAAGTCACTAGGGCTTACCAGTCTTATGACTGACCCTTTTCCTTTCGCCTCTTTTTCTTTCGTTCCCTCCTAGGTTCTCAGGGAGGAAACACTAGCTCTTAGCTTTGATTTAGCTTGCTTTCTGACAGCTCATGTACGGTTTGGTCTTGAGCTATGCTATGGCTTCTTGTGCTATTTATGGGGAATAATTTACTTTTGTTATCTTAAGTTTATGCTTCTTTATTTGGAACTTTATGTAATGGAATAATTTGTACATTAGATATATGGGGTTTTGACTCTTTTCTTGAAAGTAATAAAAATTTGGCTTTTAATTTCTACCGCTGCTTTGTCTATGTTTTGCCTTGTGATATCTCTGTGTATGTTTACCTAGATAATACTCCACCAAAACTAGTGCATTCACTTTGAGAGTGACCCTAGCAGAGGTGGGGTGTTACATTTGGTATCAGAGCAGAAGGTTACTAGGCTGGGCAAAAGTTTTAAAAACCTTCTGAAACTATTTTCAAAACCATTCATAAAGAAGCATTTTTCAAGAAAAGTTTCATGTTTAAAAAAGGCTATTCCCCAAAAGCCATTAGCAGTTTCCTTTGTTTCCTCGTTTGAATCTTTTTCTTTTCGTTTTTCAGCATGTCTGATCTTAACCTTCCTGAGGGAATACCCGTGCCTGGATGGTTCCGAAGGTACTTAGAAGCTAGGGCCAACGGTGTGGGCCCGTCAGATATCCTCCTCCTCCTCGCCCAGTGGCCGCGGTTCCTTCTCCTCCTCCTGGTACCGCCTTTGCCAAAATATGCAAAGAATTTAAAGCAATGGGCGGCAAGAACTTCGTTGGAACTGAAACCTTCGTTGAGGCACGAAACTGGCTAAAGGAGACTGAAGACTTGTTTATTACCTTCGATGTGGAGGATCATAGGAAAGTTCAGTTGGCAGCATGGTTGTTGAAGGAGGAAGCTGCATTTTGGTGGGAGGTCACCAACGCTACAAGGCCAGTTGAGACTTGGGCAAACTTTAGAGAGAGTTTTGGGCTTAAATTCTTATCATCAGCAGAAGACAACCTTCAAATGGAGAGGTTCCTAGCACTCAAGCAAGGGGACATGTCTATTAGGGAGTACATGAATAAGTTTAATCAGCTTGCTCGGTTCTGTTTGGATTTGGTCAACACGGCCCAGAAAAAGGCTGTACGCTTTGCTCGAGGATTGAACGAGCCACTACACAGTTTGGCCATAACTCATACACCCATGGGGGCGACCTTTGACAGCTTGGTGGATATGGCTCTACTTCATGAGGAAGACAAGAATAGAAAGAAGGAGGTTAAGCCTAATGAGACTTAGAATAAGAAAGCTGACTTCAAGAAGGGGGGCAACAAGAATAACAAGAATAATAAGAGCAACAAAAAACCACGTGAGACGAGGAAGTGCAACTTTTGTGGTATTACGGGACATCTAGCTAAAGACTGTTGAAAGAAGAAGAGGAAGTTGGGTGAATGCTTTCATTGTGGAGATACTGGACACATCAGCAAGGATTGCCCTAAGAAGCAAGGGCAAGGTCAGACCCAGCGAGCAGGACCTTCTGGAGGGCAGTTGCATGCTCTCAACACCACTCCAGCTCTTGACCGAGGTAGTAATATTTCCGTAGAAAGCCTTATTTACATTTCTGACTTTCCTGTTCGAACCTTATTTGACTCTGGCGCATCGCATACTTTTATTTCTTCTGATATTGTTGAAAATCTGCACCTAAGTACTAGTCTGGTTGAGGATCCCATTATGGTTTCAAATCCAATTGGGGCTCCTCCCAATTATCTATGATGTGTATGGATTTGAGGATCTCTATCTTAAGCGTAGAATTCACGTGTAATGCTTATGTTCTCGGATTTATGGGATACGGTTTGATCCTAGGTATGGATTGGCTATCCGATTATGGAGCCATTCTTGATTGTGAACAAAGGGTAGTGAGGCTCATGACTCGCCTTGGTAATACCCTTGAAATTTCTTGTAACCCTAAGGGTCCGGTCATGCTGTGTTATCTTGAATCTCTTGACTCGTCTATCGATAATTTGCAATCTGTGAGAGTGGTCCGAGAATATCCAGATGTCTTTGATAAGGTGAGGGGGTTACCTCCTAAACGCGAGATAGACTTCCGAATTTATCATGTCGATAATGCCAAGCCGGTTTCATTGCCCGTTAGGCATATGGCCCCGCGAGAAAGAAGAGAGCTCAGTAAACAAGTTAACGAGTTGCTTGAGATAAATTTCATAAGGCGAAGCATTTCTGAATGGGGTGCTCCCGTGGTATTCGCTACTAAGGCGGATGGATCGCTTCGTCTATGCGTAGATTATCGTGAGTTATACAAGCTGACAAAGAAGAATAAGCACCCACTATCAAGAATCGACGATTTGTTTGACCAGCTTATGGGAGCATCTGTTTTCTCTCAACTCGATCTAGCCACAGGATTCCATCAGCTTAGAGTGGCTGAGGATAGCATTGACAAAACTGTGTTTAGGACTCCAGATGGGTTCTTCGAATGGCTCGTCATGCCGTTTGGGTTAATGAATGCACCCGCGTACTTTGTAGATTTGATGAGTAGGGTGTTTCGGGAGTACCTTAACAAGTTTGTGGTAGTTTTCGTGGATGATATTTTGATCTTCTCAAAAGATGAAGAAGAGCATGCTATACATCTGAAGGAAGTCATGGAAACACTTAGAGCACACCAGTTAAAGGCTAAGTTCTCCAAATGCCATTTTCGGAGGAAGGAAGTTCTGTTCCTTGGACATGTAGTTTCTAAGCAAGGCATAGCCGTGGACCCCGCAAAGGTAGTTGCGGTACAAGACTGGAAAATTCCTAAGAATGCAACGGAGGTGAGGAGCTTTCTCGGTTTGGCGGGCTACTACAGGAAGTTCATTAAGGACTTCGCTAAGATTTAAGCCCCTCTTACTAAGTTAACAAAGAAGAACCTAGCTTTTGCATGGAACATAGAGTGTGATGCTGCTTTTCAGAGACTCAAGAGAGCCCTCACCACAGCTCCAGTTTTGGCATTACCTGACGGAGGCAAGGTGTTTACGGTGCGTGCGGCACGGGATTAGGCGCTGTCCTAATGCAAGAAGGAAGAGTAATATGCTACGGGGGCAGACAACTTAAGGTTCATGAAAAAAACTATCCCACGCATGACTTAGAGTTGGCCGCGATCGTTTTTGCACATAAATCTTGGCGCCATTATCTTCTTGGGGAGAGGTTCGAGATGTATACCGACCACAAATCACTTAAATACCTCTTCTCACAGAAAGATTTGAATCTGAGACAACATCAGTGGACGGAGTTCTTGCATCATATGACTTCGATATAGCTTATACACCTAGCAAGGGTAATGTGGTGGCGGACGCGCTAAGTAGAAAAAGGTTAACTTTGAGCCCCTTGTTTGTTGAAAGGAAAAGCCTTGAGTTTATAGCAACCTTTGATTTTACACCTGCTGTTGAGTCATTGACTGCTACGTTAGCATCTCTTGAGTTAAGACCTACACTTCTAGATCAAGTAGGGACTTCACAGAGGGAAGACCCACAGATAGTCGAAATCATGGACAAGCTGATTAGTGGTGAGACGTCAAGTCACCTCGGTAGTTATGCCATAGATGACAAGGGATGTCTAAGGCGTGATGGAAGGCTATGCGTCCCACAAGTGGGAGACTTAGCAAGGAAAGTTCTCGAAGAGGCGCATCACTTGAAGATGACCATACATCCTGGAGGAGATAAGATGTACAGAGATATGAAACACATTTTCTTTTGGGCTGGAATGAAAAAGGACATGGCAGAGTTCATTTCGAAGTGCATGGTGTGCCAACCAGTAAAGGTCGAGTCGAAGAAGCCTGGTGGGCTATTACATCCTTTGTAGGTTCCGCAATGGAAATGGGAGAGTATCTCAATGGATTTCGTGGATGGACTGCCTAGGTCAAGGACGGGAAATACTAGCATATGGGTCATAGTTGATAGACTCACAAAAAGTGCTCACTTCATTCTGGTGAAAAGCAAGAGGACCGCATCATGGCTAGCGTCTATTTACCTTCGAGAGATAGTACGGTTGCATGGGGTTCCTTCTAGTATACTTAGTGATCGTGACCCGATTTTCACTAGTCAGTTTTGGAATAGTCTGCAAGAAGTAATGGGTACACGACTGAGTTTAAGCACGGCCTATCACCCACAGACGGATGGACAAACCGAAAGGGTAAATAGGGTACTAGAAGATCTCCTGAGGCTATGCGTTATTGACTTTGGTGGTACTTGGGAAGACCATCTTCCTCTCGTGGAGTTTGCTTATAATAACAGTTATCAAGCTAGCATCGGGATGGCACCATTCGAAGCCTTGTATGGAAGACCATGCAAATCGCCAACTTGTTGGTGGGAGACGACAGACAAGCTTATACTTGGACCCGACATGATAAGAGACACTTCTAAGAAGGTTGAGTTGATACGAAGATTGATGAAAACGACCCAAGATAGACAGAAATCTTATGCGGACAAGAGAAGGACAGACTTAGAGTTCGAAGTCAGAGATATGATCTTTATAAAAGTTTCTCCGTTACGCAATGTAGTTCGTTTTGGAGCAGTTGGAAAGCTAGCACCCAGGTTTGTAGGACCATTCCCTATCACTGAGAGGATTGGACGGATGACCTATAAGGTAGACTTACCCGAGAAGCTGACTGGAGTACACAATATCTTTCAGGTCTCGCATCTCCGAAAGTGCTTGCATGAGTCAGCCGAAGTGGTTGAGCCAAGCATCCTTGAAGACGTAGAAGTGGAAAAAGAAACATTATTGAGGCGAGTTCCGATTCGTATCTTGGGAATGAGATTAAGAAGCTAAGGAATCGAGAAGTCAAGCTAGTTAAAGTGCAGTGGAGTGAAGCCCAAGACGATGCAACTTGGGAAACTGAAGAGAAGATACGCGCGCTTTACCCATTCCTTTTTTAGGGTATATTCTCGATCTCTTTTTCCTATAAACTTGAAAACCTTTTCGCATCATGCTTCTACTACCTACGTTTGTCTTGTTATCTTCTTGATCTTATCCTGAGAACCTAAGGTAGAACCATATGGATGTAAACATGTGATTGAAACATGTTATGGTTGATGGTTGCAAATGATTGCAAGTGTTTGCAAGTGGTTGCCAGTTGATGCATGACACACATTAGACACTAGATCGGCTCAGTCACATTTTCATGTTGCATATGCATGAGTGCTTACACTTGTGCATGGATGGAACTTGTTATGCTATCACTTGGATTCTGCATATGAATGAATGTTATGTGCACTCATGTAGAGATTATAAATTATGTTAGGAATCTGCATACATGTTGGATTCATTACACTAACTTATTTTGCACTAAGGAGGTTTACTGAATCAGTAACCGCCTGATCTTTTGCATTAGATAAGTACATATACACACACTTTCTGGATATGTTCATACATCATTAGAAATCTTTTAAGGACAACGGTTGCTTGTGGATGATGCTTTGAGTAGATGGATGATGGATGGTAGGACACATCCTCCCTAACATAGTGATTTCGGGAACGAAATTCTTTAGGGGGGGGAGGAATGTAACAACCCGTATTTTGATAAAGTGTTATAACTATAAATCAAGGCAGAATTAATTTTTAAAATGAGAATCAAGGGAAATGGGTTACGCCACTGCGTTGGTCTCGAAATTCTGCTTGGAAACGAGTCCGAGTTTTCGAAAATCGGAGTCCGTATGACCAAGTTATGACCCTCCGAAAATTTCAAGTTCAAAACAGCTCAGAATTCTAATTTCGAATTCAAACCACAAAACAGCCCTTTAGTTTTCAACTTTTAAGATTGTACAGAGATTGATCTTTGGTTTATAAATTATTCTGGTTTTTATACGGAGAAGTAGCTTAAACTAGTGGTTGAACTAGCAGGACAAAAGAATAATACTTTGAAACATTCTAAGTTGAAGCTTTTTAATTCATATAAACATGCCTAGATTTATTATTATTATACTTACAACTGCCCAATCCTTTTACCAGTACATTACAAATTAGATGAAAAATATACCACTCTTTTGCTTGTAGGAAGTAATTAAACTGAAAGGTTAATCCACAAGACAGATTTCTGAAAACCTTTTGACAATTCTTCTTCACATAGAAAATGTATATAAATTTTATCATTATTTCATATTTTGAAGTAGGAACTTTTTTCAATGAAGATGAGAGAGTTCGATTCAGAGGTGAACATGCTGAGTTATCTTAGGAATATCAGCACCAATAAGCTATTTTTTATTATAACAAGTGAGAATTCAAGCTTGTTAGTGTAGGAGTATTTTCCTAGTAGGAGCTTGTGGGATAGGTTGCTTGCAGCGACTGAGGAGAAATCAAGTTTGGTGTGGAAGACGAGATATGAGACAGCCTTATGTGCTGCTAGAGGTTTATGGTGCTTGCATCATCAATGTGAAAGGTTTATTTTGCATAGAGATGTGAAGTAGAGTAATACACTGCTGGATGAATTCTTCAAGTCCAGAATTGTTCATTTTGGGATTGCTATGATTTGCAATCGGCGGTAAGGAAAGTGTTATCGACTCTTGTCATTGCTGGTACACATGGTTATATTTCTCGCGGTAATAATTTCATTGCTTGTACGAAATTGTTTACTCCATACTTAAAGAATATGAATACTGAAACTATTAATTCATTTGCTGCTTGATTGTTAAATCTTAACCCAAATAAGGTTATGGTATGGTAGTATTATTTCAGATAAACCTTTGCTCTTGTTATTTACTTGAAATCAGTGGCCTAAGTGGTGAAATCACTTATGGAATATAGTGATTCAATTTGAAAGCATACATCAAAATATAAATACTTTGGTAATTTATTGGTCCAATAAATATGGCAGCTAACTTTAGATGGATGCCTATCATACCAGAGTCTGAAAAGATCACAAATGAAAATTAATCTAATCTAATCTAACTCTATACAATAATATTTCACAAGTCTAGATTAGTGGATGTTGACATACTTTTTTGTCAAAGCTATCACACGCCAAGTACTTGGCGAATGACGCACTCAAGCATCAAAAAGCACAAAGCAGTTGGGTCGAAGTCGTGTCGCAAATACATGGAAACCCGAAGCCTCTACCAGATGGCCCCTGTCAGGCCCAATGGATTCTTAGTCAAGTCATCATCCAAAACGTCCGGCGGGTCCGGGCGCAGCGCCGGTGGGGGTCCGGTGCCCTATAGTCCCTGCGGCGATCGACCTAGCCAGTTAGGTCGAAACTATGGGCATCGCCTGATTCATCTGATTTTCTCCATGCCAGAAGCTCAGATTCCTTCACTTCGGACCTGTAGAACCGCGGATTCCTTCACTTCACATTCAGAGACTTCTACTTCCTCGACAGCAGGATTTTCGCCTCATCCACTATCAATTTTGCACCTCACCAGTGGGGTCGATATTTCGCACCCCACCAATGGGGTCGAAATTTCGAACCTACCTGTGGGGTCGAAATTTCGGACCTCACCTGTGGATCCGAAATTTCGAACCCCCTGGTGGGTTCGAAATTTCGACCCCGGGCCTGGGTGCGAAACTTCGAACCCGCACCAGGAGGTGCGAATTTCCTGCACATGGCTTGTTCTGGGTGCGAAAATTACTGTTGTGGGCCCCGCTGCTCACCTACTCCCACCTAACCTCCTTCCTATAAATACCCCAAGCCTTGGCCTTCAAATGAAGGCTTCTCCCTTGAAATTTTTGGACCTTAAAAGCTCCAAAAACTCATTAATGGCTTCCAACATAGCCATGGGAGATGAGATAAGTAATTAAAACATGAATGCATGTTTTCCTTCAACACTTGAGCACTAGCAAGCCTTGCTACACCGCCTCTAGACCTCTTGGACACTAAATCCTGCCTTGCCTATAGTTGACCAAGTCAACTCACTCCAAGGAAGAAGAAGGACAACTTAATCAAAGTTCGCCATACATACAACATTGTACACAAATATTGTAACATCTTTTATAATCGATCAAAGATATGGTGAATGAGAATTATAAAGTGGACGTAGGCGTTAGTGTCGAACCACTACAAAAGTTGTGTCTCCTTGCATTTACATTATTTACTGCTTATTCTGATAATTGTTCACACTCGACATTGAGTGTTGGCATGCGACAATTTTGCCCATCAACATTTTGGCGCGCCAGGTACGGGACGCACAACTTCAACCTCTGCATCGAATTAAGTACTCGAATTTGTCATCAAACCTCGTCTTCAACTTCAACCCTACTCGCTCTACATCATGGTTAAGCGCAAGAAGCTCCCAACTATTACTGAAGCTCACGCTGAAGATGAAGTAAGTCTTGAACTTTCTTCGAATGAAGTTCCATCGAACTATGTCACTCGAGAATACATCGATGGAATGATTAAGAACCTCACTACTGATTTGGATGCTCGACTCGAGCGACAGGAAGACGCCTTTAATAGCTTCCTCGCTCGCATTGAAGGAGCGCTCCAATGCCGACTGCGCAGGCTGACATTATTGGAACTAGCACCAATGTTCCTCCACCCACGACTCGAGACGCGGGGGCAACCCCGCCTACTAACCAACAGGCTGATGCCGCCCCTCAGAACGGCGCCGGTCCCGCCACACGCGGGGGCACCCCAAACCTCGACGTCGCTCCTTCCAATGGTGCAAATAGTAGCGAAAAAAGGTTAGTAACAGCAGTGGGCAAAAGTAGAGGATGCAAAAAATCATTAAACAGCTGTAGAAGGAGTCGAACCACAGACCTCAAAGACAACATAACTGAACTGATGATTAGAACCACCTGAGCTACAACATTTGTAGCTTCGAAACACAAGTGATATTTACAAACTATTAAAGTAATTGATCATCATCTCCTCCATCAACTCCTCCCCTGCCGTTGCCCCTTGGTGGTGTGTTGCCCTATTCGGTGGCCCAGCCACTTAGCCCTAAAACCGGCCCTGGCAATATGACATAAACACATCATGAAATGTCATCGACAAAGTAGTTCACATTATGAAATGTTGACAAAGTAGTTCACATTATGAAACAGCGGTTTAAAAGGAAGAATCATTCCTTTACTTGCTACCTTCTTTTGGGCTACTTCCCCTCCATCTGCAAGTATTTGAAAACTCCGTAAGTAACTTTAAAAGAAATTCGATTGAGAATGTTAATTTTTTAACGTCAACCATCCTCATTGTAATTAATTTTTTAACGTCAACCATCCTCACTGTAATTACAAACTTTATGAATGTTAATATCTACACTACAGTGTCAATTTGGTTTGCGCTGTACAAAATACTTGATTTTGGTGTAAACACAATCATGTTTTGTACATGGAATACAATGGATTCATGCACAAATGAATTAGAAAAAAGAAAAAGAAAAAGAGTCATTCTTTATTTCATTAGACTTACACCTTTGTCAATCGTATCAACGGGTGCTGTCACAGTTTGCGCCTTTCCTAATGCTTGAACAGTTCAAAACATTACATCATAACTCAAATCAAATCAGGTATATGATAACACATGATGAACTAACGTTGAAGATATGTCAAGGAAAGAGTAAACAAAATGTTGAAAAGGATAGAGTAGCCAAATAATACACCCACACCAATCCAATACCAACGACGCTGACCCGGAAAACTGTGTGAGTGCAGAACATTGACTCCAACGGAGTGCAATTTTGTTGACACCCAAAAAGGGATGTCAACAAAACTTCCACCCCTGATTGGTGGAAATCAGGAGGGCCCATATGGGTCCCCCTGATTTTCACCAATCAGGGGTGGAGGTTTTGTTCACACCTCTTTTTTGGGTGTGAACAAAATCGTATTCGACTCCAACGGTGCTACTTCCAAATAAAAAAGGCCAAAGAAGGAAAGCTTCGATAGTTAGTCAAATCATTCTCCAGGATGGTATTAATAAATAAAAGTGTACATTTTACCTGAGCCCATCTTGTGGCAAAGAACTCATTTACCGATATCACCTTTTGTCCGTATGTCAACGGTGAGATATAGTATGCCCAAAACCACCATGATTTTATTGTATCTGAATATTATCAGAACTGACATGATTAGACTTTATATGCAGTTGTAAGATTAAAAGGTAAAGCAATATTATATGGCTTTGGACTTATATGCAACTAAGATTAAAAGGTAAAGCAAATCTACATGGCTTTCTAGTTGATTATAGTATTTATGGTAACGACATTTGAGTCAACTGAAATAAATAATAAGTTACAAATCAGAGGGTAGGCCTTATATTTGTTTCCAAATATCGAACCACTTGAGGCATTTCAGTCGGAGGGAGAAAACATGGTATTTTCATATGTAATTCCTGTAATATGTAGTCATATATGAAAACTACTTCTGCCCAACTGAAATTACATACCTTTTGGAACAATAAATCCACCCAGTAGAAAAATTGCTAAAATTGCAGTAGACCTGAATGTGTTTTGTCGCCAGTTAACTCATCATCCTATTCATCACAGCTTGCATCAGCTTATGACATTAAAAATATATGCATAAAAGTTGCAAAATTACCTCAATCCTCAAATATTGTTCTTCGGAATGAAGTGCTCGGAACATAGCAAAAGCATGAATATCAACCATTAAGTGTTCACGGAACAGAACTGAGCAGAAGCATGAACATCAAGGAAATTCAAAACGTGAGTCAAAGATTACTGTCTTTTTTGCAGTTAAAACAAAATAAAAGTTCATGAGAAATATATATCCAAAATATAAGTTGGTCGTGGAAATTCTTTCAAAATATATAACAGATGTGTATTAATATTCCAAGTTAACCAAAAAGTGCACTTCGCTATAGCATACAATACAATCCTCTATCAAAGTGAAAAAAAACAGATACTGAACAAAGAAATATGTCTGATGACTCTGCTATAATCCTGCTCTTCATCCAGGACACTCAAACTCAAAATTCTGGGTAGAAATTAAGCCGCCAAGGCATAGTTTTTTCGGAAGAATACGGTGCATAATGCATATAATACAGGCATCACTGGAAATGCAAAACCAGCAGATAAGATCGATATGGAGATCAGCAAATTCATCTTCTCATCAGAGCTAATTTGATTCTACAAATTGGTATCAAGCAAAGGAGATGAAAATGAGAAAGATGAAAATGAAGAAGGCGATGTTAAATAGATAAAGAGATGGTAAAAGAAGAAGAGGAGAAAACAATATTAAAATTTTATTATCTTTAATTTCTTTCTCACTTGCTTTCTCTTTCTCTCTTTTACATCATAACCAAATGAGAATAGACTTTACATAGATAGCTTTACACGACCCTTCAACTTAAGAGACACACCAATTCACAATAGACACTACATTAAACTAAGAGACACATACTTATTTAATAGACACACTAGCTTCCATAAGACTCTTAACATAAAGACACTTATACTTACAAACCAACACTTACTTAATAGTAGACACATTGACTCATAAAAAGACACGACTCTTTGTTTTTTTTCATTCCCAATAGCAATTAAAGTTTACCAAACAAACCCCCCCTCCCCCCCTAAACTTTAAATGCTTTATTCTTCCAAGGTGGTTTGTATACGTCACCAGTTAGCTCTCCACGTTTCTTTTTCTTTATGTTTGAGCCCATTACTCTGTACTGTCGGAACACACTGGATGCAAACCATTTCCACCATTTGTTTGTTTTTAGTTTCCAATTATGCATGCCAACGTCCCTCAGATTTATGACATATTTGGACAAGTCACTAAATGGTATCCTCCTTAAGGCGCCTAATATGAATGTCACAACTTCATCTTCTTTGACTGGTGGTTCATCTGGAATTAGCAAAGGTACCCTCATTTTCATGTCCCATCAATCCTCACGGACCAGGACTTTCCTTTCCATCTCAGGTGCAAATCCAACACCGTAACCCTTCTTTTTAAAAAGTCTCCTCATGGCCGGAAACCACTTACTACTTTCTTTTCCACTCTTATGTAAAACCAAGACTTCATCATTCCCATCAACTTTTGCAGCACTGCAATCTCTCTCTTCTTTTTTCTTTTCCGCTTCCTCTTTTTCGCTCTTTCCTTCGTGCTTGTACTTGTCTTTCGCTCTATTCTTCTCTTTATTCTCCTTAATATCGCCTTCTTCATTTTCATCTTTCTCGTTTTCATCTCCTTTGCTTTTACCCTTCTTTTCTTTCTCATCATTTTCTTCCAACATTTCAGCTTCAGTATCGCTTTCATCCACCGACTTATTGTCCTCCTCAACCTCGTCTATATCTCTTTCTCTTGCTTATGGCTTTTCTTCAACTTCTTTTTCAGCTTCTTTGCTCTTATCCTCTTCTCCCTCTTCTTTGACCTCCGCTTCGTCTTCTTTTCCTTCCTTAATTTCATCCTCTACATTTTCAACCTTCTCTTCTACTTCTTTTTCTTTAGCAACTTTCTTTACCATCAGCACCGCTTTGAATCTTTCGATCTCTTCTTCATCATCTTCCTCAATTTCCTCTTCATCTCCTCCTTTGTAATCCTTTGCATACACCTTTTTAGCAAATTCCATGAATCTTTTGCTGGTTTTTCTCCATTAATATGACACCATGCTTCTTTATCAATGTTCTCACTCAGCACCATAAAAGCTTGAAGATTTTTCCTTCTCAATCTTGTAAACGCCTCATTCTCTTTCTCTGTCATGTTTTTAACGTCTTTGGCCACTCATAGCCACTCTCAACAATCTCCCAAAATCCTTTGGAGATTAACTCTTCTTTCTTTCTACTACTCCACTTTTCGAAGTTTTCTTTTGTGAGAACGAACGATGAGAAAAATAAAAATACCATAGTTTCAACCTAGGCTCTGATACCAATTTGAAGAAGCTAATATGAAGAGAAATTATTATGGAGGAGGATACACTACAAATTTTGTTTACTTTTATAATTCAACTTTCATTACAACACTCTTTTTTCTCACTCCCTCTCTTACTCACTTTTCACTTTTTTTCTCTTACACTTTTCATCTTTCTCGTTTTCATCTCGTTTGATTTTACCCTTCATTTCTTTCTCATCCTTTTCTTCCAACATTTCAGCTTCAGTATCGCTTTCATTCACCGGCTTATTGTCCTCCTCAACCTCGTTTATATCTCTTTCTCTTGCTTCTGGCTTTTCTTCAACTTCCTTTTCAGCTTCTTTGATTTTATCCTCTTCTCCCTCTTCTTTGACCTCCGCTTCGTCTTCTTTTCCTTCCTTAATTTCATCCTCTGCATTTTCAACCTTCTCTTCTGCTTCTTTTTCTTTAGCAACTTTCTTTCCCATCAGCACCGCTTTGAATCTTTCAATCTCTTCATCATCTTCATCAATTTCCTCTTCATCTTCTCCTTTGTAATCCTTTGCATACACCTTTTTTTAGCAAATTTCATGAATCTTTTGCTGTTTTTCTCCATTAATATGACACCATGCTTCTTTATCAACGTTCTCACTCAGCACCATAAAAGCTTGAAGATCTTTCCTTCTCAAGCTTGTAAACGCCTCATTCTCTTTCTCTGTCATGTTTTTAACGTCTTTTGGCCACTCATAGCCACTCTCAACAATCTGCCATAATCCTTTGGAGATTAACTCATCTTCCTTTCTACTACTCCACTTTTCGAAGTTTTCTTTTGTGAGAACGAACGATGAGAAGAATAAAAATACCATTGTTTCAACCTAGGCTGTGATACCAATTTGTTAGATTGAAGAAGATGAGAAAACAATATTAAAATTTTATTATCTTTAATTTCTTTCTCACTTGCTTTCACTTTCTCTCTTTTACATCATAACCAAATGAGAATAGGCTTTATATAGATAGTCTTACATGACCCTTCAACTTAAGAGACACACCAATTCACAATAGACACTACATTAAACCAAGAGACACATATTTATTTAATAGACACACTAACTTCCATAAGACTCTTAACATAAAGACACTTAGACTTACGAACCAACACTTACTTAATAGTAGACACATTGACTCATAAAAAGACATGACTCTTTATTTATTTTTCATTCCCAATAGCAATTAAAGTTTACCCAACATAAGATCGATATGGAGATCAGCAGGCCTAAAAGAAAAAATCTCACCCAATTTCTGAACAGGCATAAGGAAGAATACAAAGCATAATGTATATAATGTAGGCATAACTGGGAATGCAAAACCAGTAGATAAGATATCGGGATCAGCATGCATTCAATGTATTATATGGATACAGATAACAAAAAGATAAATTCTCACCCAATTGCTGAAGAGGCATGGCCTCATCATTTTCTTCATTATCATCATTATCAACATCCATCTCATCGACAAGGCCATTATACCTATGCTCCTTTAGGGTCCCACCCCGCCCTTGAAAACAGATTGAGTAGGCAACAAAATGTAGAACCTTTTACTGCCAATCTGCAATAAATTCCACGATTCGAGCTTCACCTGAGGGTCGCCAGGCATATACATAACCCCTTCAACAAAAGTTCGTCGAGATTCGAACTTGAGAGTTGGTCGAGGAAATTGTGAATCATGATGGGAACGACCATGGGGAAGAAAATAAAACGAGATTTGAATATGAGAGTCTAGGATATTTCCAATAAATTGTGAATCCTGAAGAAGGGAATCTGGAAACTTCGGCGGATTTGGATTATTGGGTCTAGAAGGGTGAAAGCGGAAAACGAAATTTTCGTGGAAAGGGGGCGCGAACATACTACTACAAACAAAAAGTACTTAAATTTGAAGTCACAAAGTTTGGTTCAACTGGAAAAATATGATATTATTTTGTGTAATCCAAAATTGTAAACCTTTTTGGTAAAATTAGCGAATTATATTATCAAATATAAATATCAATTTATAATAATTAAATTTTATTATTAGTTAATAATAATATTAAATTGTAATCTTAATTATTACGTAATTACTAATGGTTAATTATTTAGTAATTAGTATAAATATTTTATTAATTATTTAATATTATGAATATTTTATTAATTATTTAAAATTTGTTGTTAATTAGATTTATTTATTATTAAATGTAGTTAATAATTGTTAAATATAATTTATACGCTATTAACAACTAACTATGATAAATTAGTAAAATATTAATTCATATTAATTAATTATTATTACTTAAATACTTATTATATTATAACTAATTATTACTTATTACTTCGTACTTTTGTAGTAACTATGCTTACCAAATGTTAGTTATCAGTTAGTTATAAATTATTATTATTTAATAATTAGTTATAAATATCACTTTATAATACTTGAATTTCATTATTAATTAATAATTATTAAATATTAATCTTAATTATTATATAATTACTAGTAGTTAATCATTTAATAGTAATTGTTTAAAATTAATTAGTAAAAATTAATCATTGAAAGCTAATACTAATTTTTAATAGTATATTTATTGCAACTGGCTTTACCAGCTGTAAAAAAAGCGAAAATAGTTGCTCAAGATATTTATTCGCAACTGGCATGAAAGCGCAGTTACAAATAATATGCTTGTTGTAACTATTATGGAAGCACAGTTGCTAAAAGTATGTTTTTGCAACAGGAAGAGAAGCGCAGTTGCTAAAAATATGTTTTTCACAACAGGAAAAAAAGGCATGTTTCTAAATCACACCCATTGCAACTGCTATAATAGGTCTGTTGCTAAATATTATTTACTGCAACTGTCATTTGTCTCCTGTTGCAAATAGCTAGTTACAATAGGGTATTTTTCTTATAGTGCTATGATATATATTTTGTGGACATGCTTAAGTCTAAGAAGGGACAACAACTTCCTAATTCTAATTATCTAGCTTTATAATAAGTTGTTTATAAACGAGCTTCAGCATTGATCCAATTTTTATGTAACAAAACCCTAATGACCTAAATTTTGAGTTCAAAATCAAAGATTACAAATACATCTTTACTTGAACTTCATATACTAAAGTTAAGCTCGAGAATGTTAATAGCTATAAACTGAGGTCTATTCCACGACAAAAGTGTATCTATGCATGAGTAATTCACAAAGGAAATATCTGAAGTTGTTCCAGTTCATAAGTTATGCACATCACACTATAGTGATTGTTGTGTGTAATTTTTAATATGTTTAAGTAGGTCACACCTATTGGAACATTAGTGTACTAGATAGAAGCGTAATATAAGCATGTATATTAATTTAAGGTGGGTGTATTGATGTTTTAATGATTAAAAGAGAGAGGCATATATGGATTTGACAATAACTATAGTTTGCTGATCGATCGACGGTAAATTAAACAAGTTTATAAAGTTTTGTTTTGTAGAAAATGCTCAACTCTTTTGCAGAACTACATGACCCTTTTATTAAATTGCATCCTAATTATTCACTATACTTTTTAAAATATATTGTAATATACAAAATATGGTATCATGTTGCATAAATTGTGAAATATGACATGAATCTGAGCATGCTTTAATTCACACATGCGTGTTGGTGCACAAGTGCATGCATTCACATACAAACATATTTACATACTGAATTGGGGTATGCTGAAAATCACAAACTGCGCAAAGGAGGTGCCAATGTAATATTAATGATTACTATTGTAACAATATTTTGAAGTTATCTATATTGTAACTGCGAGAAAGCACTAAGTTAAATTTAGTTTCCAATGTGACATTAATGATTATCATTATAATTAATATTCTAATATAATTGAGTTTTTACAGATTAAAATGGACATCAAATGCATGTAGATGTGCCTCTTAAGTAGTAATTTTCAAGTAAATGGATGTGCAAGTATTGCAGACTGGATTGTGAAGTGGATTTCTGAATATTATTGCTTTTATAAACCTTATGATTAGTGATATGCATAAAATAATTTTTTTGGGGATGATAGCCAGTATGATATGGGTTTGGAGTCAATTTTTGATATGCTCCAAATTTTGTAATCATGGTTTTTCTAGATGAGTAACACTTATATGATACACTTTTATTTGGTCTGTAAATCTAACATATATGTTTCTTCATCACCAATTTGGAGTTCGGATTCCTTTAATTGACTGAGTGTTGAGGGCTTAAAAGAGATGACCTAATGTACTTTATTAAAAGAAGATAGATTAGGTGTTCTAGTCGACATTATTTCTATTGTTATGAATGCAGCTGAACTGATCTTTCCAGTCTGCAATATTTCTTTTGTTACCCTTTTTGTTGCTTATCCTTATGGGTTGTTTTGAGTGGTTTAATGTGTGTACTCCCCTACTAATTTGGATAGCACAAAACAATGTATTCTTTATTTTAGTAAATAAAACACCCTTTATTCAAATAAAGGTCTAATGTATGTGTTATAAAGAGTAGTATTACCAAGAACATCGAGTGACTAAATTTAATTGTACTTGCATTAGTCTACTATACATGAATAAGGCCCAATTATATGGTGCATTAGATAAACAACCTGGACTAATAAATTGACAGGTACTTGCCCTTACATTACACTGATTGATTACCATATATGCATAAACCTATTTATTATCTGGTACACAATAAAAAGCTAAATTTCTTATTAAAAATGCTAACTTAATCTAATAAATGATCAGTATACCTCGAAACCATTTAACTCTTAAAAATTGAATGTATACCTTGGTTGTTGTTTATTTTATGACAAAACACTGTATACCAAAGTAGCACTATTAACGATATTTTTCATCAACGTCGGAGATAGGTCTAAGGGAATGGACCTAAGGAAAATTTGGTATTATCTAGTTTCTACAAGCTTGAGTCAGTTCACCATTTCCTAGATATCATGGTCTTAAGCACGAAGATTAGTTACTCTTCCTTTAAGGGGTGAGTATCACGCTTACGACACTCAAGGACCACAATTACCTTACAATACGCCATAAATGGCCTACTGCAACGAAATTCCAAGGTGTTGCCAGCTAAAATGTTGCCATAGCTATGCTTATTTTTGTCTATTGCAACACACGCTTCAATATGTTAGCATAGATATCACATAATGTTGAATAGCTATAGTTATTAAATTATAAGTTTAATTTGTCACGTCAACAATCTGCACCAATAAAGACATGCATATCTATCCACCAATTTACCTTTTAAAAACAACATCTATTAGTGACACCTCACTAATCCGTTAAAATTTTACACCACCAATAGGAAATCAAGTCATTTGTTTCCTCTTTCTCAACTTCTCAGATTTCGTTCTCAACTTTTCGTGGATCTACAGAAATCCCCAAATAAGAAAAATCAGTATTTGAAAACCCTAAGTCTGATTTCTCGAATCAATTGTGAATAGTGAAAACTCATCGCTCGATTATTCTCTCCCTTTTAAAAAAGAGGGATACCCCCAAATACTCCATTCTCTTCCTCTATCAGTGATGGAGAATACTCCTCTATCAGCGATGATAAAACCGAGGTATGGTCCGAAGCTTGAACAGGTTGGTATGAGTTAGAAGTTACATGTATTGTAGCTTAACTGTTCTTAATATCACTAACTATGTTTAGGTTACAATTTCAATTTTACTGGATTTGGTAGAAGGGATCCCTTATCAACCTACAGAAGAAGACGTCTTTGCTGCTATGAAATTTGTGTGGATAGTGATTTATATCATAGATAATAGGAGTTCTTTGATCTCACCTTCAAATCGAGAATCCCCAATCTGAGTACATTGCCTTCAAATCACTATTTCCTGATTGCAAAAAAGTCCAAGCTACTCCCTTTCAGATCTCTTCTTTAAGTCAAATCACTGAAGATGAAGCCATGGACGAATGAGATTTGATGAAACTGCATTAATCGAAGATTCAAAACCACGTCTCCGATGTCCCTAAAACCGATCTTCTTTAATTCAGTACAAAATCGACTTAGAACTGAATTGTAAAGGGTAAGAAATTATTGATATCAGGTTTGGCGATTTGGATGTGATTTAATTAATTCATATTCTAGGTATTCTTCATTTTACTAGAATTTGGACTTGCTATTATTTTTTGGGGTTAATAGATATGCAAGGTTGTTAACTGTTTTGCACTTCATAGTGTAAATGAACCTGTTGCTTACGATGCACAATCATTTTGTGCATTTTCTTCTCGCAAATTGATTTACGCCTAAGGTTGTTGGGTGTTTATCAAAGCCATAATTTTCAGAGTTACAGTTATAAATGATTTTGATTCGATCCGAACTTAATCGTGTTTGTTATGTCTAGTTCTGTTTTGGTGTTTCAACTTCTTGTAGAACATTAGAACTCAGGAGTTGAACTGAAATGGTATGACCCATTTCATTCCAAATATGGCAGGTAGATGATGCTTTTAATTTCTGTTCAAGTTTGCAAATCAGAATTTGGAACACATTCCTGGATGGTTTATTGGATTTACTGTCTAACTTTAGGACCAGTGAAACAACTTCTTGAGGCAGAATCGAAGTCATTATATTGGGATTATCCTACAATTGTGGATTAAAACATGTGTACCCATTATATTTTTTTAAGATGCAGTTTTGGAATTGGTTTTACAAGAAGATTGAACGGTTCTTTTATGCAACAGTTTCAGTAATATTTTTCGTCAAAGTCAGGTTTGTGATTGAGCAGAACTGAGTATTAATGGAGCTGGAGTTTTTCATGGTTATCATATTTATGCATATTCATCTGCTATGTTCAATCATCACAACATTAATTGTTCTTCCAACGGCTTGGCTTCGGGATCGTAGTCTTCTCAGTTATGTTTCAGGTACGTTTTTAAAGTTTCACAAAGTATATACTGAATATCCTACGTGTGAATGAGAGCTCCATCATTAGATTCTTTCCATCAAGCAGTTATGAAACTACTATGGTACAATATTAGGACAATGTAAGTTAATTAGTAGTCATGTTAAACAATGTTTCAACATACAACATATACAACGACCATATTAAAGTGACGTTCTTACATTTAGACCATAATTTTTGTGGTGGTGCATCTGAAGCAGTTTTAGCTACTTTATAGTAGTAGCATGCTTGTGCTGGGTAGGTGTAATAGATGATGTGGGATTCAAAAACAAAGGAGGGTTGCTAATCAATTGGTCAGGCATCTCATTTTGCTATCGGATTATATGGGTACTACTATGCTGGCGATGCTATTTTCCCCAACCTTTACTGCACTTTGAAGAGTCGTAGCCAATACCCATTGTTCTCTTCACAAGGCACGTACTTTTCTCTTCACAGCCACATAAATATTGTTCAAATTTACTGTATTGTGTCCTTGGAAATAACTTGCTTGTTGAACAACAAAGGTTTGTTTTTACAGCTTCTTGTTCACTACTATAAGGTTTGGCAGCACTGCAATAGCATGATACCTAATGTTTGGAAGAAGTTCCCTTTCCGAGTTCACTCTTAACATGCCAAACACATTGATTGCATCCAAAATTGTTGTTTACGGTAACTAACTTCTTTTTGGACATTACTGCTAATGCATGTGCATGTATTAGAGGTACTTTCTTTTTTGTGTACTATTTTTTGGCTTGCATATACAACTATCATTGCAGGTGGTAAACCCCATTTGCATATTTTAACGCCATATACAATTATCTTCGTAAGTTTTTCAGATCATCATTTCTTATTTTCAATATGATCAGTGCACACATATTTTGATTGCATTGTATTTGTGTTTTGCAGACTCTGATTTTCCCTTGTGTTTGCTTCATAAGCATAGCCAGAAATAAACTTAATTGTACATTGGTAAAATTATATGTGCACAAAATATATAAACTTAGGCATGTCATTGATCAATTAAATTCCTTGGATATGGTTAAGTTTTCACTTTATATTTTCGGTTCTTTTGCAGATGTCAACGTGTATCTTGATAATACCTTGGATATAAAAGTAGATCATTTTCTCACTGGTGTAGATGTATGCCTCTAGAAAAAATTATTAAACTGAAAGATATGTTTGTTTTAAACTGAAAAAACTATTAAACTGAAAAATTATTAACAACTCCTAGAAACAGTTTGTTTTCACCTGCCAAATGATATTTTTGCCAAGACATAGGTAGCATGAGTTTAGTGCAGCAGCTACTAAGTACACTTGTGACACCCCATGTGCGTTAATGCCACTCATTAAGAGAATGCATTAAGTTTTGTGAAGCGTTATAAGTAAACAGACACAGAAACATTACAAGACAGATATAAAAGACAACAGTTGAATTTAAATTTTTATTTAAAACATAATTCATAACATCATGGTCCAAAATATAACAAGTCTGAACTACATAAAACCCATTACAATATTATAAAGCTTCTGTCTTGTACCATCGGAGCACATAAATACATAAAAGAAAAAGCACAATTACCCAAAAGAGACTAATCCATACTAGTAAAGATGAGAGCTTGACCAATGCTTCAAAAGCAGCTTCTAGTAAGATGATAAGCGAAACCCGATTTAAGCCTGAGTATTCCCACCTTGTGAACCTAGTGGGGGAACGGAAGAGAAGAGGAAACAAAAAGGGTCAGACATAAAGTCTGGCGAGTCTAGTTACTTTTAGCACATAAATAAGTAAAAATATCATGACAGGCATATAAGGTGGATAAGAAAGATAACATCATGAAAGGTAAGTATGACAAGGTAAACATGATAGAGTGTATACGCTTCCCGAATGATTACTTTGATTCTCTGCACTAATACTAGTATAACTAGATGGGAGATGATCCCAACAAACTATAAGATGGTAGACTTAGGCATACTTTTGGTGAGAGGTTTTTAACCCTATACAATCCACAGGCAGCCCAATCCTAGCAGGCTCCTATTTTTTTTACCAAAGTCTAGGTGTACCCTAACTGCTTCCCTAATCGATCGGCTCCCTACTTTATATATACCCTGTGCTTTCCCCATAGTAGGAGGTATCACTCTCCTAAAGTGGCAACCCTTTGTGATGTGCACAACCATATCCACTGGTGTCACGGTCGTATTATCCCCTTCTGCCCGGCCTATGCACGCACATGTCCCCGGTCGGTTTGTGCCACCCACACCATCCTCCATATTTGGATCTCTTACAATCAGCCCAGTATGCATGCCCCAACTCCGACCTAGGGCGGAGTACTCGTTTGATACCATTATACGGGTTACTGACTGAAACGAGTCCCACACAAGATGATACAAGCTCTCTCTTGTCTTGTATCCCCACTAGGATTTCCACTAGTTATGTATACCTATTGGTGTCTTTAATTACATAACCCCCTTAGGTTAAGTTTGTGGGCCTATATATGAATATTACCCAACCCCTACTTAACCCACCCACTATTCAACCAAATTTACTTAACCCCTAATCAAGTTCATGTTCATACAATCCCTATGTATTTAACTAGGATAAGTATTCCAATTTATTACCATGTCCATTTATGGTTATAATGTACTGGACCCCCCACATTAAGCCTACCACTTGTGGATGCTAGATATGCCGGTTGGTTCCGGGCAGACTTCTTCCACAAGTCGGGCTTAACCTCGTGCCTCAGCACATCACATATTTCTGCACCTAGGCCCCTCACATTAGATTAACCACTTGTGGTTGCTGGATATGTCGGGTGGTTCTGGGCAGACTTCCACCATAAGTGTAATCTAACCTCGTCTCTAAGCGCAATTACAGTTTCTAATTACAGTAATCCTAGGCATTCCATTATTTACCAACTTTTACCTATGTCGTTATAGGTTTCATGCCCCTTTACCCTAAATATGTTCATAATGAATTATATGCCCTAAATTCATATTCATAAACATTATTCAAGTTGTGCCAATTTTCCTCTTTACAAGTTTTGCCCAATTTCATGTTTTCCCCCTTATTCCCAAACTAATGCATTCGCATTACTTAGCGGCATGCCTAGGCTCGAAAGTCGCATGTCCATATAAAAAAAAGGGAAAGGGTGGAGGGAAGATGACAGAGATGATTATTTCAGCAAAATTGACATAAACATTTAATGGCATAATTTTAAGATGGACACATAAGAACAAATTTGGTGAACTTGTGATAGTAAAACTGGTTCTAAGATTGTACGGATGTCAAAATGGGCATGATTAGATCTAAACAAGGATTTAGATGTCCAACTAAAGACAGGTTCAAATTAACCACAACATGATAGGTACAAGATGATCTAAATATTGAATTAGATCTATAATCAAAAGTAGATCTGACATGATAAAGGTTAAGATCCAAGTCCTAGTTAATGGATTCACAAATTATAATAGATCTGATATGATTCAGTCACAGGGATAAATACAAATTACAGTCATATCATGTTTTACTTTTAGTTATTTACATCTAAAGGTAACTTAAACTCATAGTTTCCGGATCTAGAAAAATTAAAGGAGGAAAAACGAAGATTGAATCACAAATCTACACTTGAATCTCTAAACTTTGATTGCAGATGAGGAAAAGGATTAGATTCAGTCCAGGCACCGACATCATTTAGGCCTCCTTTGATTTCAGTGCGAGAAAACTAGAAAAATGAGGCCGTATATATGGCTGCCAGCGCCTAGAACTGACCCTGCCACATCAGCCCGGGGACGTCGACCCATGAGTCGATACCTCCTTGAGGGATTGACCCAGGGGTCGACACCCCCCTTAAGGGATCGACTCCCCTGGGCAAGATTTTTCCCGCTCACCCGAATTTTCGTGATTTGAGCGATTTTGAAATTTTTGAAACTGATTTTGAATTCTGGACCTTATATATATACACATAATTATCTTGCGCGAAACTTCAAACCTTCATAACATCTTCATACGGTGTCCGTTTAATGCAAACCAATATCTATCTTGACTAGAATTTTGAGTCGGACGCAAAGGCGTAGTTAGTTTCCCTTAATTTTGAATATTAATTTAATTTATCCTCTTTAATGTCATTAAAATTATGGGGTGTTACATTCTCCCCTGCTCAAAGGATTTCCTCCTCGAAATCTTTAAGTTAAGAAGAATGTATATCCTACCATCCATCACCCATCTACTCATCCATCATTCACAGACATCCTTTGTCCTTAAAGATTTCTAATGTTTTTATGAACATATGCAAAGGTGTGTGTATAAGTCCTAATACTAATGCAAAGATCAGGTAGTCTACTCATTCAGTCGCCCTTCTTAATGCAATGTATGTTATTGCCATGAATCCAACGTATATGCAACGATCCTATTGTGACATGTAAGTTATACATGGGTGCGCAAACATCCGTCCCAATGCATCATCCATATGATGATACATTCAATTTAATCCATAAAAAGAAGAAAAATTCACACACATCCATATGCAGTATGAGAGTGATTGAGTCGTTCTAGTGCCTAATGTGTGTGTATATGCATCCACGAGCATTCACTAGCAAAAAATTGCATCCATTTGCATCCATCAACCAAAACATGTCTGAAACACATGTTTACATCCATGGAATTCCTACCTAAAGGTCAAAGATTCAATCGATAGGACATACTTAAATGATAGAAACAAGCATAAATAAAAGCTTGGGAAAAGGAGTTAAGAACATACTCTCGAAAAGAAAAGGGTACGAAGAACGAATTTTGTCTTCGGTCTCCCAAGTTGCATCCACTGGGTTATCTCCCCATTGAACTTTCACCAAATTCACTTCTCTATTGCGTAGCTTCTTAACTTTTGATCCAAGAATACAGGAAGGAACTCGTCCGACTGTCGCTTCCCGTTCCATCTCTACTTCTTTCAATACACTCGGCTCATCTACTTCCGCTGTATCATGCAAGCACATCCGTAAATGAGAAACGTGGAAAATATCTTGAACGCCCTATAGTCTGTTGGGTAGTTTTACTCTATATGCCATTTGGCCAATCCTTTCTGTTATGGGAAATGGCCATACAAATCTTGGTGCCAGTTTTCCTATAGATCCAAACCGTACCACATTTCTTACTAGAGATACCTTTATGAAAACCATATCTACTACTTCAAATTCAATGTTAGTCCTTCTCTTGTTTGCATAGGATTACTTTCTATCTTGAGCGGTCTTCATTCGTCGTCTAATAAGATCAATCTTCTCGGACGTTTATCTAACCATATCTGGTCCAAGTAATAGCCTTTCTGTAGATTTCCACCAACAAGTTGGTGATCTACAGGGTCGTCCGTACAATGCTTCGAAGGGTTCCATGCTAATGCTAGCTTGATAACTGTTGTTGTAGGAGAACTCAACTAAAGGAAGATGCTCTTCCCAAGTCCCTCCGAAGTCTAGGATACACAGCCTCAAAAGATCCTCAAGAATTCTGTTCACCCTCTCCGTCTGTCCATCGGTCTGAAGATGATAAGCGGTGCTCAAACATATGTGTGTACCTAATGCTTCTTGCAAACTCCTCCAAAATTCACTAGTGAATATGGGGTCACGGTCACTTACGATACTGGAAGGTACTACATGAAGATGGACGATCTCACGAACATAAATTGCTGCTAACCATTTTGTCGTCCTCTTACTCTTAACCGGAATGAAATGAGTGCTCTTAGTAAGTCTATCTTCTACCACCCAAATACCTGTATTGCCTTTCTTTGATCTAGCCAAACCATCTATGAAATCCATAGAGACGCTCTCCCACTTCTTATGCTGAACATCCAAAGGATGAAGTAAATCACCGGGTTTCTTTTGCTCAGCTTTGACTTGCTGACAAACCAAACATTGAGTAACAAACTCTGCCACATCTTTCTTCATCCCGACCCAAAAGAAAACCCTCTTCATGTTCCTATATATCTTATCAACGCCTGGATGAATAGTCATCTTAGGATGATGTGCTTCTTCTAGGTTTGTCTTTAACAATCTTCATGTTTGGGGGACACAAAGCGTTCCATCTCGTCGCAACCACCCTTTATCATCAATGGAATATCAATTCAGGTGACTAGAAGTCTCCCATTTACTGTGCCTGTCCAATATGTCTGAAATCTGTGGATAATTTTGCTGTGAAGCTCATATCTGATCCATAAGAGTAGGTTGTATCTCTAGCGATGCAAACAAACCAGGCAAAAGATCGGTGGAGGGTCTAAAGTCAAAAGTCGATATGAACTCCAAGCTTTCCCTTTCCACAAATAGAGGACTTAAAGTCGTCCTCTGTCTACTTAGTGCCTCTTCCACCACATTTCCCTTGCCAGGGGCATAAGCAATCTCAAAATCATAAGAAGCTAGGAACTCCATCCATTTTTGTTGCCTTAAATTAAGACCCTTCTATGAGAACAGATACCTGAGACATTTATGATCGATGTACAACTTAAACTTCTCTCCAAGCAAATAATGACACCACGTCTATAGCTTGAATACTGTGGAAGCTAGCTCTAAATCATGGGTAGGGTAGGTCTTCTCCTGAGCTCTTAGTTGTCTACCCCCATAACACACTACCTTCCTTTCTTACATCAGAACTGCACCAAGCCCTGTACTACATGCATTATTGTATACTGTAAATATCTTATTCCCATAGGGAAAGGTTATGTCTGGGGCTGTTGTCAGAGCCCTCTTCAATCGTTGGAAAGCAACACCGCAATCTATATCCCATGAAAATGCCAAATTCTTCTTTGTCAACCTAGTGAGTGGGGCTGATATCTTTGCGAAGTCCTTAATGTACTTCCTATAATAGCCTGTTAACCCCAAAAAGCTTCTCGCCTCCGTTGCATTCTTTGGAATTTGCCAGTCCTAAACTTCAGCCACCTTTGCGGGATCTACTGCTATCCCTTCTTTAGAAACCACATGCCCAAGGAATCTCACCTCTTTTCTCCAAAAAAGGCATTTGGAGAATGTTGCCTTAAGCTGATGCACACAGAGATTTTTCAAAACTTCCCTTAAATGTTGGGCATGCTCTTCTTTTCTCTTTGAGAAGATCAAGATATCATCAACAAAGACCACGACAAATTCATTTAGAAACTCCCGAAACACCCTGCTCATCAGATCAACAAAATAGGCGGGTGCATTCGTCAACCCAAAAGGCATCACAAGCCATTCAAAGAAACCATCTGGAGTCCTAACAGTCTTATCTATACTGTCCTCAGCCACGCTCAACTGATGAAACCTCGGGGCCAAGTCTAACTGAGAAAATAATGAAGCTCTAACAAGCTAGTGAAACAAGTCATCTATCCTCGGAAGTGGGTGCCTGTTCTTCTTAGTGATTTTGTTCAATTGTCTATACTCCACACACAAGCAAAGCGAACCATCTGCCTTTGTCGCGAATACTACTGGAGCACCCCATTCAGATATGCTTCATGTAATAAATTCTTTCTCAAGTTGCTCTCCTACTTGCTTGCTAAGCTCCCTCCTTTCCCTTGGATCCATGTGGCACATAGGTAATGCAATTGGCTTTGCACTGTCTACCAAATATATACAAAAATTGATCTCGCGCCTCAGAGGTAAGCCACATGTCTCATCAAAAACATCAGAATAATCTCAGACTACTGGAATAGATTTCAGATCATCGATAGATGCACCTAGAGACTCTAGTAAACTAAGCATGACAGACCCTTGTGGGTCATAAGAAATATCGAGGGTCCTCCCATGATAGGTCAGAAGCCTAACGACCCTTGTCTCACAATCCAGAATGGAACCATACATGGTTAGCCAATCCATTCTAGAATCAAACTGTAGCCCATAAAACCGAGCACGTACGCGTCGCACTAAAATTCGATGCCTAAGATAGATATTCTTAAACCCCTACAAATCATAGAAAAATGAGCCGTATCACCAATGGGGTTTGAGACAACAACGGGATCCACTACCATACTAGTATTTAAGTGCAGAGATTCAACCATAGAACTAGATAAAAATGAATGTGAAGCGCCGGAATCAAAAAGGGTTCTAATAGAATGACTGGAAAGAGAAACCAAGCCTTCCATGGAATATTTCCTACCTCTATCCGGAGCACTGGTCTCGGGAGCATGCACCTACCCTCCAAAAGCTCCTGCCCATTGACCTTGTCCCTGTGGTCCCTGTTTCTTCGGGCACTTCTAGCAAAGTGTCCGACCTCTCCACAATTGAAGCAAGTATTCTTCCTTCTTTTACAGTCCATGACCAAGTGACCCTCTCATCCACAACTATGGCATTTCCTCTTATCCTTAGCCTTGTCATTCTTTCCGCCTTTCTTCTGTTGTTGTTGTCCTTTCTTGGGCTATACCTTCTTGTTTAATTGTTTCCTCAGCCTTAACTTCTTTCTTTTCTCCCTTGTCTTCCACATACATCAATGCCATATCAACAAGCCTTTCAAAAGTAGCTCCCATTGGAATATGAGACATAGCTAACCCATGAAGGGGTTCATTCGGCCCTTTAACAAACCGCAAAGCTATTCTTATGCGGAGTGTGTACCAGTTCCATTCCAAATCTTGCTAGCTAGTTGAACTTGTTCACATATTCTTTAGCAGTCATGTTTCCTTGTTTGAGTGCCAGGAACCTCTCCATTTGAATGCTTTTCTCAGTGTGAGAAAGAAATTAAATTTCAAAACTCTGCTTAAAATCATTCCATGTCTTCATCGGACGTCGAACTTGGGTTTCTTCCCACCAGAGCAGAGCTTCATCTTTAGTAGCCAGGCAGCTAACTGAATCTTCCTTCAATCTTCCACTTCAAATATTACAAACAAGTCCTCAGTCTCCTTGAGCCGATTCCTTGCCTCTACCAATGTTTCGGTTCCACGGAATGGCTTTCCTCCCATGGTACAGAAATCTTTGTAGATCTTAGTGTAGTTATCTACTCTTGGAGGAGGAGGAGGAACGACGGGTGCAGCTGGGGGAGGAATGTCAGCTTGACCTCCAGCAGGCCTCGTGGCCTTTAGATACCTACAGAGCCAGCCTGGTATCGTAATGCCCTCAGGGATATTAGGTTCCTAGACATGCTGAAACGAAAGGAAAGAAATTTAGACAAGGGACCGAAGGATATTACATATGGATTTGGGCAATATGTTTTTCAAAATAGACTTTTCTTTTGAAAATGCCTTCTTTTAAAACCTTTTTGAAATTAATTTTCAAAAACTTTTATCTAATCTCATAACCTTCAGCTCTGATGCCAAGTGTGACATCCCACGTCCATTAATGTCACTCGTTAAGATAATGCGTTAAGTTTCGTGAAGCATTATAGGTAAACAGACATAGAAACATTACAAGATAGATATAAAAGAGAGCAATGAAATTTAAAATTTTATTTAAAACATAATTCATAACATTGTGGTCCAAATATCACAAGTTTGGAACTACATAAAACGCATTACAATAATATAAAGCTTCTATCTTGTACCATCAAAGTATAAAAATACATAAAAGAAAAAGCATAATTCTCAAAAAGAGACAAAGCCATAGTAGTAAAGACGAGATATTGAGCAATACTTCAAAAGCAACTCCTAACAAGCTGATAAGCGAGTCCTAATTTAAGCCTGAGTATTCCTACCCTGTGAACAAGGGGAGGGGAACGGAAGAGAGAAGAGGAAACAAAAAGGGTCAGGCGTAAAGTCTGGCGAGTCTAGTTACTTTTAGCAAATAAATAAGTAAAATTATCATGATAGATATATAAGGTGGATAAGAAAGATAACATCATAAAAGGTAAGTATGACAAGGTAAACATAATAGAGTCTATATGCTTCCCTAATGACTGATTCTCTGCACTAATAATAGTATAACCAAAAATGAGATGATCCCAACAACTATAACATGGTAGACTTAGGCATATCTCTGTTGAGAGATTTTTAACCCCATACAATCCACAGGCAGCCCAGTCCTAACAGGCTCCTAAACTTTTTACTAGAGTCTAGGTGTACCCTAACTGCTACCCTAATCAATCGGCTCCTTACCTTATAGATACCCTGTGCAGGCCCCATAGTAGAAGGTATCACTTTCCTAAATTGGTAACCCTTCGTGATGTGCACAACCATATCTACTGGTGTCAAGGTCGTTTTATCCCCTTCTGTCCGGCCCCATGCACGCACATGTCCCCAGTCAGTTTGAGCCGCCCACACCATCCTCCATGTTTAGATCTCTTACAATCAGCTCTGTAAGCATGCCCCAACCCTGACCTAGGGCAGAGTGCTCGTTCGATACTGTTATATGGGTTATTGACTGAAACAGGTCCCACACAAGATGATACAAGCTCTCTCCCTTATCTTGCATCCCCACTAGGTTTTCCACCGGTTGTGTATACTTATTGGTGCTTTCAATTACATAACGCCCTTAGGTTAAGTTTGTGGGCCTATATATTAATATTACCCACCCCCTCAGATTTAGTTAACCCACCCACTATTCAACCAAATTACTTAACCCCTATTCAAGTTTATGTTCATACAATCCCTATGGATTCGCCTAGTATAAGCATTCGAATTTAGTACCATGTCCATTTATGGTTATAATGTACTGAACCCCTCACATTAAGCCTATCACTTGTGGATGCTGGATATGCTGGTCGGTTCTGGGAAGACTTCTTCCACAAGTCGGGCTTAACCTCGCGTCTCGGAATGTCTCATATTTGTGCACCTAGACCCCTCACATTAGATTCACCACTTGTAGTTGCTAGATATGGCAAGCGGTTCTGGGCAAACTTCCACCACAAGTGTAATCTAACTGTAACACCCCACGTCCATTAATGTCACTCACAAAGGGAATGCATTAACTTCCATGGAGGTTATAAGTGAATATAGAACAGAAAAATTACAACAAGACAGATAATAAATAGTACTTGGAAATCTAAAACTTCATTTTATTGCAGCGGAAATTAAACATGTTTGTTACATCATAAAACCATAGATCATAACCAAGTACAATATCCATCTTCATAAAAACAAAATACATAATCCCATTACATAAATAGCCATTAAAAAGATAACAAGCTGGACTTTACTTCAACGGTCCAAGCTTTCCAAAGAGAGATGAAGCAATTCAATCAAACTCCACTAGAGCTGGGCCCAACCTGAGGACCTGGAGGGGGAAAAAGGATAGAAAAAGAGAGGGTCAGACATAAAGTCTGGCGAGTATGATAATTCTAACAATACTATTATCAAAATAACTAGACTAAGGCATAAGCTGGAAGACAAGTAAATGTCTATGAACTCTTAGGAAGATAAAGATAGCGTTTAAGATAACGTTAAAGATAACGGTAAAGGCACACCTAATTACTAACGAATGATTACTACACTGCACCGCACATTACTACACTGCACCACACCGGTCACCCTATTGTTTGATCCCACTTGCTTCACACAGAAACTTTATAAATAGCCTTACGTACTCCCTAGCTGACTACATAGGTGCCGTCTGCCCCTATCTCCACTAGGTGTACCCCACTACCCACTTTTGATCGGCTCCCTACTCGTAGATACCTGTGCTGGCCCCACAGTGGGGTGTATCACTCCCCTAAAGTGGCAACCCGATACAACTTGAGAATGCACGGCTTATACCTACACGATGCAACAACATCTTACCTACCAGCCCGGGTCCACACACGCATACGAAACCCGTTGGACTTGCGTTGCCACCGCTCCCCGTTTTGGCCTCTTACAGTCGAACCCAGCATGCGTGTCCCATCCTCGACTTGGGTCGAGCCCACAAAGATACGTTTGGGATACTGGTCGAAATGGGCCCCCACAAGCTACCCACCTAAGCTTGTCACTAGTATATCCCACTTAACCCTCTTAGTCATGTTCATTTACATGTGTGTTTGGTTAAGTCTTACTAATCGTATTTCACATGCCACTAAGGGCACCCCCTAGATTCCTCATGCCACCCAAGGCACCTACTTAACCCCCATGTCCCACTTTACATGTTTGTCTGGTTAAGTATTTCTTAATTCATTCAGGCCATAACCTCATAAAGACCTCTCACATTAGACTGGCATTTATGGCAGCTGGATTTGCCGGGCGGGTCCGGGCAGTCTTACACCATAAAAGAGTCTAACCTCGTGTCTTTACAACCGTTATGCTTTAGTTTAGGCCTAGGACCTCTCACATTGGGCTGACATTTGTGACCACTGGATTTGTCGGGCGGGTCCGGGCAGGTTTACGTCATAAACGAGTCCAACCTCGTGTCCTAAGCGTTGATTAACACTTAAAATCTTTTACCCCAGTTTTAATAATTCCCTTTTCAAATTATTAATTAAGTCAACTTTTAATGATGTCCATAATTGACTCAATTATGGCCATCCACTTATGGCATGCAAAATCATATCAATTGCACCCCAACTTTTTAATATTAAATCCTTAATATTACCCATACCCCACGTTTATACGTTCGCTTATTCAACGCATAATATAGGCTAGACTTGTATAGTCTAACACCTAGCACAAAGATAAATTATCACAACATATAGACAATTAAAATAAATCTAATCATAATAGGGGTGAAACTTGCATAAACTACACATGTTAAGGATCAAAAGGTGTCAACTTGTTAAATGTCTCAATTTACGTGATATGATCATAGCCCAAATCTATACATAAACTTGCATATGGGGTTTTTAGGCAACATAATGATGGTGTGAACTAGCATAGGATATCACATATGTCATAGCATAATTCTAGATGTCATAATAGATGTCTTGGCATATGTTCATAACTTTTCTAATCAATCTAACTTGCATATGTGACTTGTCATATAGATCAACATAACCCAAACATGATGATTTAATTATTATGAACTAACTAGCATAGATGGTAACATTATGGCCTTTTTAACATGTATGATTCATCACAACTTAGCATAGAAACTTTCAACATACATAACATCATCATAGCATGATTTACAACATATAAGATATCATCATCACATAACATTGGATTTACAATATACATGATAGCAAAAGGGGTTTACAACAACATATATGATAATTCACATCATCTACTCATAATCCATTCATAACTCAACCTAATTAAAATGATAATAATCTTGTTAAGATCATCATACTCACAATTTAGAGAAGAAAAGAGAGAGTTTTTCTTTGCTTTAGGGTTGAGAGAATTAGAATTGAATTTGCTTTTCTTCTTTCTTAGTTGGCGGCGACTCCATTGATTTCCATGGCGACGGTAACTATTCTATTTTAATTAGGTTTAGGGTTAGCATTAGGATGTATTTATAGGTGTAGGATGTTATTTAGGACCATTAGATTAACCCCGAACCATGAGAACCAATCAAATGCAAAATCTGCATTTGAGCGAATCGGCCCACGGGTTGACAGCCAAACACCCTGGATTAACCCCTAGTCGACCCAGCGGGGCTAGGGTCGACCTCAAAAATGGGTCGGTTCGGTTATTTCCCCTCCCAATTCGCTGTTTTTGAACTTTTTCGCATATTTATTTATTTAATTTTTAAATATATATATATATATATATCAATATATATATATTTCTCTGCGCAACCCATTTCACTTAATTCTTTTCTAAAAATTAAGTATACTTTAATTTGTGAATTTTAATGTTATAAAATTACGGGGTGTTACATTCTCCCCTCCTTAAAGGATTTCGTCCCCGAAATCTCCAAGTCAAGAAGAATGTATATCATATCATCTAATCGTCCATCTACTCAACCATCAAACACCAGCATCCATTGTCCTTAAAAGACTCCTAATGCTTTAATGTTTATATGCACAGTGTGTGTATATGTCCATATCTAATGCAAAATTAGGCGGTTTACTGATTCAGTCGACCTCCTTAGTGCAATTCATGATAGTGCCATGCGTCCAATATGTATGCAAAAGATTCCTAATGATACATATTAATTCTATATGCGTGCACAACCATCCACCCGAATGCAGCAACTATATGATAGTACAACCATTATACATCCATTTTACTAAATACATCCATATATATGCAATATGCAATATGAAGTGACTGAGCCGATCTGGTGCCTAATAGTGTGTGTATATGCATCCACGAGCAACCACTAGCAAACACTTGCATCCACTTTGCATCCACCATACATAACATGTCTTAAACACATGTTTCAACCATAATATTATCCTAACTAAAGGTCAAAGATACTAGCGAGAGGATATACTAAAGATAAGATAAGTACAAGCTAAGCGACAAAGGAGAAATTAAAGGACATACCCTCAAAAAGAAAAGGGTATCGTGAACGCATCTTCTCTTCCGTCTCCCAAGTAGCGTTGCTCTCATCATCTCCCATTGCACTTTGACTAGTCTGACCTCTCGATTCCTCAACCTCTTGATCTCCGACCTAAGAATGTGCGTAGGAGCTCGTCGAATCGTCGCATCACGCTCTATCTCCACCTCTCTAAGCAAGCTCGGCTCTACCACTTCCGCGGTCTCGTGCAAGCACTTCCTCAAATGTGACACATGGAATACGTCATGTACACCACTAAGTCTCTTGGGCAACTCCACTCTATACGCCATCCGTCCAATCCTCTCCTTAATAGGAAACGGCCCTACAAACCTTGGTGCTAATTTCCCAACGGACCCAAAGCGAACCACGTTCCGTAATGGAGACACTTTGACAAAGACCATGTCCCCAACTTCAAACTCGAGATATGTCCTTCTCTTATCCGCATAAGATTTCTGCCTATCCTGTGCTGCTTTCATCCTCGTTCGAATCAAGTCAATCTTCTCCGAAGTCTCCCTAATCATATCGGGCCCAAATAAGATCTTATCCGTAGATTCCCACCATGTAGGTGAATGACAAGGTCGTCCATAAAGAGCTTCGAATGGTGCCATACCAATGCTGGACTGAAAGCTATTATTATATGCGAACTCAACCAATGGAAGATGCTCTTCCCATGTACCCCCAAAGTCTAGGATACATAGCCTCAACAGATCCTCTAGAATGCGATTCACCCTCTCAGTCTGGCAGTCCGTCTGAGGATGATATGCGGTGCTCAAACATAACCGAGTCCCTACAGCCTCTTGTAAGCTTCTCCAAACTTCGCTAGTGAAAATAGGATCGCGATCGCTCACTATGCTAGAAGGAACACCGTGCAAACGAACTATTTCTCGGACATATACAGAAGCTAACCGTGGAGCAGTCCTCTTACTCTTCACGGGAATGAAATGGGAGCTCTTAGTAAGTCTATCTATTATTACCCAAATTCCCGTATTACCCTTCCTTGATCGCGGTAACCCATCCACAAAATCCATCGAGACACTTTCCCACTTCCATAGTGGAACCTCCAATGGGTGAAGCAACCCACCGGGTTTCTTTTGCTCTGCTTTTACTTGTTGGCACACCAAGCATCTAGCGACATACTCGACCACATCTTTCTTCATGCCAGCCCAAAAGTAAACTCTCTTCATGTCTTTGTACATCTTGTCCCCGCCGGGATGAATGGTCATCTTCGAACGATGTGCTTCGTCAAGAATAGTCTTCCTTAGGACATCGTCTTTTGGTACACAAAGTCTACCGTCCCTACGTAACCAACCCTTATCGTCTAGGGTATACCTACGGAGATGGCTTGATGACTCCCCTCCTTTGAGTTTTTCTACTAACTCAACCAACTGCGGGTCGTCTCGCTGTGCCTCGCCAATCCGTCCCAAAAGCGTAGGTCTGACCTCCAAGGATGCTAGCAAACCGGGTACGAAGTCAACGGAAGGTCTAAAGTCAAACATCGAAATGAATTCTAAACTTTGTCGCTCAACAAACAAAGGACTTAAGGATAATCTTTTTCTACTTAAGGCATCTGCCACCACGTTAACCTTGCCAGGGGTATAGGCTATTTCGAAGTCGTAGGACGCTAAGAACTCCATCCACCTTTGCTGCCTTAAGTTCAAGTCCTTTTGAGAGAATAGGTATTTTAAAGACTTGTGGTCAGTGAATAATTCGAATTTCTCGCCAAGAAGATAATGACGCCAAGACTTAAGCGCGAAAACAATAGCGGCCAATTCTAGGTCATGTGTAGGATAATTTTTCTCATGCGCTCTCAACTGCCTTCCACCATAGGCTATTACCCTACCCTCTTGCATTAAAACTGCACCTAGTCCTGTCCCACAAGCATTAGTATAAACGATAAACGGCTTACTCCCGTCTGGCAATACTAAGACTGGGGCTGAAGTCAAAGCTCTCTTCAAACGTTGGAACGCATCATCACAATCTACGTCCCATGTGAAAACTAGGCTCTTCTTCGTCAAGCGTGTCAATGGAGCTGATATCTTTGCGAAGTCTTTGATAAACTTCCTATAGTAGCCAGCTAACCCCAAGAAACTTCTCACTTCGGTAGCATTTTTAGGGACCTTCCAATCTTGGATGGCCACCACCTTCGCGGGATCTACAACTATCCCTTCTTTGGAAACCACATGCCCCAAGAACCGTACTTCCTTCCTCCAGAAGTGACACTTAGAAAATTTAGCCTTAAGGCTATGCGCTCGTAGGGTCTCCAACACTTCCCTAAGATGTAGGGCATGCTCTTCTTCATTCTTAGAAAAGATCAAGATGTCATCTACAAAGACTACCACGAATTTGTTAAGGTACTCCCTAAACACCCTACTCATCAGATCAACAAAGTATGCGGGGGCGTTTGTCAAACCGAAGGGCATCACTAGCCATTCATAGAAACCGTCTGGAGTCCTAAAGGCAGTTTTGTCTATGCTATCCTCAGCCACTCTCAACTGATGGAACCCAGTGGCTACGTCCAACAGCGAAAACACTGATGCGCCAACTAACTGATCGAAGAGATCGTCAATCCTCGGCAGTGGGTGTCTGTTCTTCTTAGTAAGCTAATTAAGTTCTCTATAGTCCACACAAAGTCTAAGGGACCCATCTGCCTTCGTGGAAAATACTACTGGAGCACCCCACTCCGATATACTTCGTCTTATGAACCCCTTCTCAAGCAACTCCTTCACTTTCTTATCGAGTTCCCTCCTTTCACGTGGAGCCATGTGGCGTACTGGCAAAGATACTGGTTTCGCATTATCTACAAGATATATTCGAAAATCTATCTCCCGCTTCGGAGGCAAGCCCTTCACCTCCTCAAACACATCCGAATATTCTCGTACCACTCTAACAGATCGTAGATTTTCCTCAGACGCATCAAGCCATTCTAGATAACTTAGCATAACCGGATTTATGGGATTACAAAAGATTTCGAGAGTGTTGCCAAGGCGAGTCACGAGCCTAACTACTCTCCTTTCACAATCAAGAACGGCCCCATTTCTGGATAACCAATCCATTCCTAAAATTAGCCCATAGTCCGTGAAGCCCAACACATAAGCATCACATCTAAATTCAACGCTAAGTATGGAAATTTTCAAATCCAAACACATCATAGACAAATAAGCTGAGCCCCCAATTGGATTCGAAACAACTATGGGATCCTCTACTAAACTGGTGTTTAAGTGCAGTGATTCAACTAATGATGTAGAGATAAACGAATGCGATGCGCCCGAATCGAATAAGGTATGGACAGGATGATCAAACAGAAAAACTAAGCTTTCAACAGAAATGGTTCTACCTCGTTCTTGCAGCGGTGGGACCGCGAGAGCCTGAACTTGTCCCCTTGCCTGCCCTGGTGCCATAAGAGCCTGCACCTGTCCTCCCGAGGTAGCTCCTGCCCTCTGCCCCTTCTTTGGGCAGTCCTTCACTAAATATCCCGCATCGCCACAATGAAAACAGCCTATCTTCTTTGTCTTTCGGCAATCCTTGCTGAGATGGCCTGGGGTTCCACAGTTAAAGCACTTCTTCTTTCCCTTGCGTTATTGTCTTTTCCACCCTTCTTGTTTTGCTGTTGTGGTTTCTTCCGATCCCCCTTCTTCTCGGGTGCCTTATTAGCTTTAGCGCTTTTCTCCTCATGCATGAGCGCCATTTCTACTAACTTCTCAAAGGTGGCCCCCATCGAGATGTGGGTCATAGCCAACCCTTGCAATGGTTCATTCAAGCCATTCACGAACCTCAGTGCCTTCTTCTCCGGCGTGTTCACTAAGTCCAAGCCAAACCTTGCTAACTGATTAAATTTATTGACATATTCTTTCACTGATGAGCTTCCTTGCTTCAATGTCAAGAACCTTTCCATATATAGATTTTCTTCCGCCCTTGAGAGAAACTTCGCCTCGAACCTACGTCTGAAATCCGCCCAAGAGTCAACAGGACGCTCCCCATTAGTGACCTCCCACCAAAACGAGGCCTCTCCCTTCATCAACCAAGCTGCTAAACGAACTCTCCTCCCTTCTTCTACTTCAAAGATTTCTAGCAATTCTTCCACCTCCTTAAGCCAATCTCTAGCTTCCACAAACGTTTCTGACCCTTGAAATGGTTTTCCACCCATAGCCTTGAATTCCTTGCACGTCTTTGCAAAAGTATCTACGCGAGGAGGAGGAGGAGGAACGGGTGCAACTGGTGGTGGAGGAACATTGGCTGGACCTGCAGCGGCCCTAGCCTCCAATACCATCCTGGTATCATTACACCGTCGGGTAGACTAAGATCATCAGCCATGCTGAAACGAAAAAGGAAAGATTCAAAATGGAGAATTCGAAAGATAAAGATATGTTGCTATTGGGTATTATGTTTTTCTTAAAAACTTTTCTCTTTAAATTTCTCATTAAAACATGTTTTTGAAAACACTTCTACCAAAAATAACTATTTTTCTAAAGTATTTTTATCTGGTCCGGTGACCTTAAGCTCTGATACCACGTGTAACACCCCACGTCCATTAATGTCACCCACAAAGGGAATGCATTAACTTCCATGGAGGTTATAAGTGAATATAGAACAGAAAAATTACAACAAGATAGATAATAAATAGTACTTGGAAATCTAAAATTTAATTTTATTGCAGCGGAAATTAAACATGTTTGTTACATCATAAAACCATAGATCATAACCAAGTACAATATCCATCTTCATAAAAACAAAATACATAATCCCATTACATAAATAGCCATTAAAAAGATAACAAGCTGGACTTTACTTCAACGGGCCAAGCTTTCCAAAGAGAGATGAAGCAATTCAATCAAACTCCACTAGAGCTGGGCCCAACCTGAGGACCTGGAGGGGGAAAAAGGATAGAAATAGAGGGGGTCAGACATAAAGTCTGGCGAGTATGATAATTCTAACAATACTATTATCAAAATAACTAGACTAAGGCATAAGCTGGAAGACAAGTAAATGTCTATGAACTCTTAGGAAGATAAAGATAGCGTTTAAGATAACGTTAAAGATAACGGTAAAGGCACACCTAATTACTAACGAATGATTACTACACTGCACCGCACATTACTACACTGCACCACACCAGTCACCCTATTGTTTGATCCCACTTGCTTCACACAGAAACTTTATAAATAGCCTTACGTACCCCTAGCTGACTACATAGGTGTCGTCTGCCCCTATCTCCACTAGGTGTACCCCACTACCCACTTTCGATCGGCTCCCTACTCGTAGATACCCGTGCTGGCCCCACAATGGGGTGTATCACTCCCCTAAAGTGGCAACCCGATACAACTTGAGAATGCACGGCTTATACCTACACGATGTAACAACGTCTTACCTACCAGCCCGGGTCCACACACGCATACGAAACCCATTGGACTTGCGTTGCCACCGCTCCCCGTTTTGGCCTCTTACAGTCGAACCCAGCATGCGTTTCCCGTCCTCGACTTGGGTCGAGCCCACAAAGATACGTTTGGGATACTGGTCGAAATGGGCCCCCACAAGCTACCCACCTAAGCTTGTCACTAGTATATCCCACTTAACCCTCTTAGTCATGTTCATTTACATGTGTGTTTGGTTAAGTCTTACTAATCGTATTTCACATGCCACTAAGGGCACCCCCTAGATTCCTCATGCCACCCAAGGCACCTACTTAACCCCCATGTCCCACTTTACATGTTTGTCTGGTTAGGTATTTCTTAATTCATTCAGGCCATAACCTCATAAAGACCTCTCACATTAGACTGGCATTTATGGCAACTGGATTTGCCGGGCGGGTCCGGGCAGTCTTACACCATAAAAGAGTCTAACCTCGTGTCTTTACAACCGTTATGCTTTAGTTTAGGCCTAGGACCTCTCACATTGGGCTGATATTTGTGACCACTGGATTTGCCGGACGGGTCCGGGCAGGTTTACGTCACAAACGAGTCCAACCTCGTGTCCTAAGCATTGATTAACACTTAAAATATTTTACCCCAGTTTTAATAATTCCCTATTCAAATTATTAATTAAGTCAACTTTTAATGATGTCCATAATTGACTCAATTATGGCCATCCACTTATGGCATGCAAAATCATATCAATTGCACCCCAACTTTTTAATATTAAATCCTTAATATTACCCCTACCCAAAGTTTATACGTTCGCTTATTCAACGCATAATATAGGCTAGACTTGTATAGTCTAACACCTAGCACAAAGATAAATTATCACAACATATAGACAATTAAAATAAATCTAATCATAATAGGGGTGAAACTTGCATAAACTACACATGTTAAGGATCAAAAGGTGTCAACTTGTTATATGTCTCAATTTACATGATATGACCATAGCCCAAATCTATACATAAACTTGTATATGGGGTTTTTAGGCAACATAATGATGGTGTGAACTAGCATAGGATATCACATATGTCATAGCATAATTCTAGATGTCATAATAGATGTTTTGGCATATGTTCATAACTTTTCTAATCAATCTAACTTGCATATGTGATTTGTCATATAGATCAACATAACCCAAACATGATGATTTAATTAATATGAAATAACTAGCATAGATGGTAACATCATGGCCTTTTTAACATGTATGATTCATCACAACTTAGCATAGAAACTTTCAACATACATAACATCATCATAGCATGATTTACAACATATAAGATATCATCATCACATAACATTGGATTTATAATATACATGATAGCAAAAGGGGTTTACAACAACATATATGATAATTCACATCATCTACTCATAATCCATTCATAACTCAACCTGATTAAAATGATAATAATCTTGTTAAGATCATCATACTCACAATTTAGAGAAGAAAAGAGAGAGTTTTTCTTTGCTTTAGGGTTGATAGAATTAGAATTGAATTTGCTTTTCTTCTTTCTTAGTTGGCGGCGGCTCCATTGATTTCCATGGTGACGGTAACTATTCTATTTTAATTAGGATTAGGATGTATTTATAGGTGTAGGAAGTTATTTAGGACCATTAGATTAACCCTGAACCATGAGAACCAATCAAATGCAAAATCTGCATTTGAGCGAATCGGCCCACGGGTTGACAGCCAAACACCCTGGATCAACCCCTAGTCGACCCAGCAAAGCTCGGGTCGACCTCAAAAATGGGCCGGTTCAGTTACTTCCCCTCCCAATTTGCTGTTTTGAACTTTTTCGCATATTTATTTATTTATTTTTTATATTTATATATATATATATATATATTTATATCAATATATATATTTCTCTGCGCAACCCATTTCACTTAATTCTTTTCTAAAAATTAAGTATACTTTAATTTGTGAATTTTAATGTTATAATATTACGGGGTGTTACACTAACCTCGTGTCTAGGCGCAGTTACATTTTCCAATTAATGTAATCCGAGGCATTCCATTGTTTACCAACTTTTATTTATGTCGTTATAGGTTTCATTCCCCTTTACCCCAAATATGTTCATAATGAATTGTATGCCCTAAATTCATATTTATAAACATTATTCAAGTCATGCCAATTTCCTTTTTACAAGTTATGCCCAATTTCAATGTTTTTCCCATTGTTCCCAAACTACTGCATTCACATACTTAGCGGCATGCCTAGGATCAAAATTAGCCTGTCTATACAAAATAAAAAGGGAAAGGTTAAAGGGAAGATGACAGAGATGATTATTCTAGCAAAATTGGCATAATCATTTAATGGAATAGTGTTAAGATGGACACATAAGAACAGATCTAGTGAACTTGTGATAGTAAAACTGGTTCTAACATTATAGGGATGTCAAAATAGGCATGATTAGATCTAAAAAGGGATTTAGATGTCCAACTAATGATTGATCCAAATTAAGCACAACATGATAGGTACAAGATGATCTAAATATTGAATTAGATCTATAATCAAAAGTAGACCTGACATGACAAAGGATAAGATCCAAGTCATAGTTAATGGATTCACAAATTACAATAAATCTGATATGGTTCAGTCACAGGGATAAATCCAAATTACAGTCATATCATGTTTTACATTTAGTTATTTAAATCTAAAGGTAACTTAAACTCACAGTGTTCGGATCTAGAAAAATAGAAGGAGGAAAAACGAAGATTGAATCACAGATCTACACTTGAATCTCTAAACTTTGATTATAGATGAGGAAAAGGATATGATTCAGTCCAGGCACCGACAACATTTTGGCCTCCACTGATTTCAGTGTGAGAAAACTTGAAAAATGAGGATTTATATATAGCTGCTAACCCCCAGAACTGTCCTGCCCTAGGGGGGTCGACCCATGGGTCGACACCCCCTTTGAGGTGTTGACCCAAGGGTCGACACCCCCCTTAAGGGGTCGATTCCCCTAGGCGATATTTTCCCGCTCACCCGAATTTTCGTGATTTGAATGATTTTAAAATTTCTGAACCTGATTTTAAATTCTGGACCTTATATATATAATTATCTTGCACGTATACAAACTTTAAACCATCATAACTTCTTCATACAGTGTCCGTTTAACGCAAACCAACTGTATATCTTGACCAGAATTTCGAGACGGACGAATGGCACAGTCCTTTCCCTTAAATTCTGAATATTAAATTAATTATTATCGAATTTACCCGCTTTAATGTCGTTAAAACTACGAGGTGTGACAACAATAGGATGTAGGTGATTTTCGTGTATTTTTTCTTGCTTATGGTTGTATGTGTGAGTCTACATATGGGTGAATCGAGTGACAATGCAGTGAGGAATGTGTGTAAATATGAATGATTATGTATATACGAGTGAATGTACAGTTGTTAAGTCAAAAAATTTGTACCATTTGAAATGTTGAAATAAAATATTTGTTAGAATAAAATACTATGTTATAATAATATTTATTATAATATTATGAAATCTTTGATTAATAGCGGTTGAGGTATAATTACTTTTAGTAGTTGTAAAACAAATTTCTACAACTGCTAGAAACAGTTGTAAAAAAGGTTGACTCTATTACGTTTCCCAGCTGTAACAGACATATTACAACTGTTTTTGGCAGTTGTGAAAGGTATTTTTTTTGTTGTAGTCGTACCTATGGCAACATCTGTATTGATGTTACCATAGGGTCGCAAATGTGTTGCCTTTGACTCTAAGGTAACGCGACAAAAGGCAACCCCAAGAAAGTGTTGCTGTAGGTCATTTTTTGCCTATAGCAACACTTTTTGTCACTTTCTGGACAACTTCTCTAGTGTCGCAGTTTGCAATCTATGACACTTTGTAAGGATAAGTGTTCTCTAAGCTCAACACATGATAGAAAGCTAAAGGGCTTGTAGAAAGAGGTTTTTCAATAATCTTGAGGAAGGGTTAGGTCTTATATAAGAACCCATCGTTGTGAAAGAAGCATAAGATAATATGTTAAGGAAGGAATTAAACAACTCATGAAATTTATGCTAAATGTCGATCTAGTCATTATTGCTCAATGATTTTAGTATACAAGTGTTTACAAAGAGAATACCCAAATTAATTTAGGTATTAGGGTTTACTCTAAAAAAAAAGTGTACAAGATTGAGAAACAAGAATACAGCCTCCAAAATGTGACCCCTAGGGTCTTATTTGTAGACAAATCGGGACCCTTTTTGACATTAGGTCCGCAAGAGCCTCTTTCGGGTGCAACAGTTGTGTGTTGGCCACTTTTCTTCTTTCGATTCCAGTTTCCTGGGTCTCGGTTGTTGCTGAGAGATATGACGTAGCCTTTAGTGTGTCATTCTTTGCCTTTGGAAAGATGGTTCCGGTCTTTGAAGCCTCTCCTTGAAGTTCTTTTTGTGTTCCTTATCGATACTAAGCCTGTTGGTATTAATAGCATGGAATATGGCCTCCATCTTTTGGGGATAAGCTTTTGGTATTGTATATAAGTCTTATGATGTTTGCCTTCATGCCTTGATCGCTCATGTTCCCAGAGCCGTCACCCCTTTCGGTATCTTCACAAAGCATGTTAGTGTGGACAGCTCTTCTTCTCAGACTTTCGTCTGCTCTTAGTGAATCTCTGAGGTGGGTTTCTTAGTCTTTCAGAAGGGTGCTTTCGGTATACTTCCTATTGGAGTTGCTTCTAAGTTGCCGACAAACTTCGATTTCGGTAGTTTGCCTTCAGGATGCTTGTGTTTTGGTCTTTCGTTCTTTTTCTATATTTCTTTGTTTCTTGTCACGTCTTTGGTCTGGATCATGTGCCGTCATTCTTTCTTTCTGATTTGCTTTCGATTTTAGGCGATTTTCCTTTAGAAATGAACTCACGTTAGATACCTTCTGTGTTGGAACTATCCTACCGGTATTCTTCTTTCACATAGAACCCAAACTTTCTCCTTCGATGATGGTTCCTATTGCATGTTATTCTGAACGCTTCTCTTATGCTTTCGGCCTCGTCCTGGTGCCAGGACTTTTCTTTTGGATTGTCCTTCCATACAAGTGACGGTCCTGTACCCCTTCACCAATGATCTTATCCTATATTGAATTTTGGTAGTAACATTTGCCCCTCCCCTTGTGAAGGGGTAATTTCGGCTTTTCAAGTCAAACATTGACTTTACTTTGGCATGTTGATTTTTCTCGTTTTAGTATCCTTAAATTAGTTTCGTAGATTTGCTCTTGCTTGTACAGTTGAGATTCAAAGGTCTCTTTGACATAAATACTCCTTTTCTTCTTCCTTATCTTTTCACCTGCAAATTCATCTATTAAACAATATCTTCGTACTCTAAGAATCACACGAGTTTTTTTCCAGAATTTCAAATTCAATCTGTAATAGCCCGTATTTTATGCATCGAAGGATCATAAAATATTTTTATTTAATACCTTAAGGGTTGGATCATTCTCATATTTTAATATGTTGTTTATGAGGATGTGAGACATATCCATAATTTTTACCAGTTTTATTAGTGACCATTTTGCCCTAGTCAGTTTTGTACAGGTCATAGCTTTGACTGGGATCGAAACAGGTGTTGAGGTCGATTTCATTGGAAAGAAAATGGTGTTGCAAATTCCGTAGATTGGTCACACTAAAAATTTGGTTCAGCGGTTTGGGAGTAATCGTCGATTTAGTGCTACACTTTTTCTGTTCAGGTTTTCAGCCATTGATGGGATGATTTGAATAGGCCCATCGATGGGCTGATGGGAGGCTATAAATAGGGGTTAGAGGCATGGATAATAGTTTACTTCCATCATTCTCTCATTTGGTTGAGCTTGTGATCCTCCTTGCTTAATCAAATACACATTTACACCATTAAAATCTAGATCTAAGGAAGAAGATTGAAGATCTACATCAATCAAAGCTAGATCTACGTCAAGCGAAGGAAGAATTTATCAAATCAAGAGGTTTGATGGTTGTTCTTTGCTATTCAGATTCGTAATTCATCGTTTTTGAGCTAGATCGAAGGTTTTGTGAGTGATAACCATCTCTCACACAAATTCAATCAAGTATATAGGTTGTTTGATCTTATTTGCATCATTTTAAGTTGTTTTCTCCTAGATCTACATCAAGGTAAGTATATTTTCATTTGAATCACCGTAGGATCTAATGTAGCAACTTAAAATCAGTAACTCTAATGTTAATTGATATGTTTATGCAAGTTAGATCCATTGTTTTGTTTATTAATTCATTTATCATGATTTTGGTTAATTTTATATAATAATTGATGAATAATTGTCATTTTGATGTTGTCAATGATTTCATAAAGTGTTCATGGTTGAATTGGATGATTTGGATGAATTGGTCACATTGATGTTGTCTTTTGGTGATGATTTGGTCAAATTCAGAGCTATTTTGGTCATACATGGAGTCGGGTCGTTTTCCATAGGTCTGATCTTGTGTCTTGTTCCCCAAGAAATGGGCTGTTGAAGGACTGGGCAAAAGTTATAGAGCATGGACCGGGCATAAATTCTGGAACATGGACTAGGCATAAATTATGCAGTGCGGACCAGGAATTTTTTTTGGAGCATGGACCGAGTAGAAAATCTGGAGCATAGATCGCTCGGCTTGAAATGGAGACAAGGGATGAGTTTTAGGTCGTTGGAACTAGATCGTTGAGCATGGTTCGACCTGTATAGAATATGCATTAGGTGATGCAAGGTCGGATCGTGTCGTTTGGCTCGTTGATGCCTTAGGTCGTCAGAAGCTTGGATCAACCTGTTATGTGCTGATGGGTTAATGAGTGTGCAATGACCTAGTCAGGTCGTGGGCGTGTAACGACCTGGTCGGATCGATGAAGTGAAACGACTTAGTCAGGTCGTTGGGTATGCATAGTGAAGCGAAAATGCAGTCTGGTCTTTAGCGACATGGGGAGCTTAACGAGTCGTGGGTCTGGTGGATTGATCCATTAGGTTAAGTCATAGGTCAGGGGTCGGTTGCGACCTAAGAAGGAATGACCTATTTTTTATGAATCTAGTATTGATGATTTTTGCTTCAGTGATGATGTGGCTTCAAAGTATATTTAATTGGGAATGTTCCAAGTATTGTGATGTGTTCATTGATCGTCGTAATGCAATGAATTTGAAGACGACTCAACGTGGTGAGTTCGTGGATAATGGTTGCTTGAGAAATATGGAACATTCATTTAGTTGGATGGCTAGAGATATCGGAGGTTGAGAAATTATCGTTGTCGTAAGTTCTGGCAGACACAAAACATGGGTATAATAGTGACGCCTAAAAGATTAGATGTGACTGATCGAGCAACTTTGTAACACCCCACCTCCGCTAGGGTCACTTACAAAGGGAATGCACTAGCTTTGGTGGAGCATTATCTAGGTAAACATACATAAAAATATTACAAGACAGAACATATAAAACAACGGAAGAAGAACCAAATTTCAATGCTTTAAAATCTAGAAAGGTCTTAAGCCTTTTTCATCAAAATGCCATTAAATCCATTACATCGAAATCTGTCTTGCAATAGTAAAGAAGCATAAAACCATAGTCATAAATCATTCCCCAAGTAAAACAGTAAAGCAGCCATAGCCAAGAAAGGTCCAAGCCATATATGATGACCTTGAAGCAGAAAGAAGTCCAAACTAAGTAGTAGAGTTTCCTCCCTGAGAACCTGGGGGGGGGGGGGGAAGAAAAAGAGGCGAAAGAAAACGGGTCAGTCATAAAGACTGGTAAGTCCTAGTGACTTTAAGCATAGAAACTAGTAAAGATAACATGACATGTATAAACTGAAAGTAAACATAAGGATGATGACAAGACAGGCAAGTTAAACTAAGATAACAAGATAAACTATGCTAACCAGATAAACTACGGTAACAAGATAAACTATGCATAGCATCGCATGTTTAACATTCTCTACACTAGTACTAGTATAACAGAATTAGGTGTTATCCTAATGTCCAAACAGAAACGGAAATAGAAACAGGGTGATCTTTACAGAAATAGTAACGGGCTTTTACCTCCCTAACAGAAACAGAAAGAGAAACTGGCCTTTACCACCTGTACTAGTAACCCAACCCATGTCATGTATTAACTATGAAATGATCCCTTGCCCAATATCATGAAATGACCCATTACCTGGTCCCACGAAACGATCTATTAATCAATCGGCTCCCTACAAGTTTAGCTCGTCATGTGTCTGTGTCATACAGCCCTATCACGAATGTAGTTACCTGTGCTAGGTCCACCATAGGGTGTATCAAGCCCTAGGGTGCCAACCACCGACACGAATCAAGCACGCACAGTGTAAACCTACTGGTGCCCAATGCCTGCTTTTTGAACTCCAGACTACGTGCAAGACCATAGTCCGCCTGAACCTACAATGGCGCACCAACTCAGCCGTCGTTCTGGTCGCTTACAATCAGCCCAGTAATCATGCCCTACCCTGCCTAGTTCCAGGGTACCGTGATACATCTAGTGGGTTACTGCTGAAAAGGACCGCGTAACTAGGGTTTCTGTCCAGTAGGTTAAGTGTTGTCATTTAAATTCGAGACTTAACCCCATCAGTCTAGCATGTCAAGTTGGTTAAGTGATGTCATTCAAGTTCGTGACTTAACCCGTCTACGAATCATGTCTCAAATTGGTTAAGTATATTCAAGCGGTTCATGACTTAACCCTATCAAATCATCATGTCAAATTGGTTAAGTATATTCAAGCGGTTCATGACTTACCCCTATCAAATCATCGTGTCAGATTGGTTAAGTATATTCAAGCGGTTCATGACTTAACCCTATCAAATCATGTCTCAAGTTGGTTAAGCGTTGTCTTTCATGTTCATGACTTAACCCTATCTTGTGGCATTATTTCATTAATGCACCCCAACCTCTCACATTAGACATGTTGTTATGGTCAATGGATATGCCGGGCGGTTCCGGGCAGATTTACACCACAACTCAGTCTAACCTCGGGTTTCAAGCGCGATATGACCAACTACTCACATTGGATCCTATTGTTTGCAGTCACTGGATTTGTCGGGCGGTTCCGGGCAGATTTACCCTACAAACTCAACCCAACCTCGAGTTGGCCATTTTCATGTTCATTCTAGTGTCATGTCCATGTTCAAGATTCATGCCAAGTTCGTGTCAAGTTTCAAGGATAAGTTTCATGCCCACATCCATATTCAAGTTATAACAATGTTCATTTTTTTTTCAAGTTTTGCCTATTATCAAGTTCATAATTCATGTTCATAACCAATTCATGTTTTGCCTAATCTACCCAAATTGTATTCCCATCGCATGTAAATGTGAATCGATCCATACTACAAATAAATCCAAATCTCAAAATGAAGGGAATAACATCAAAACTAATATAGGCCAAAGGGACGAGCATAAAGCGATAAAAAGGGTTACAAGACTGGCATGATATAACTTGAGATAATTGGTTACAACATTACTGTCATATAGGATTTCAAATCTAGCAGGATAAGGTGATAGTCACGATAAAAGTTGACATAAAAGAATAGGCATGCGAAAGCAAGCCTAATACAAGGATAATGGATCCAATGGTTTCAGTGTACATAATAGCGAATAAACTAAGCAAGTCACACCCTAGGTATGAGATCCAACAAACTGCAAATTCGGTATACAACATGGGTTTCAACTATGGGCATGAACAATCAACTATAATAGTGTCAGGTACTTAACCCCAATAGTCATAGTCATGGTCATAGGTAGAAATCTCATAATTAAGAACCCTAAGCAATTAATCACAATAGTCATGGTTAATAATTCTCACAGTCAAGAGTCATAGGTGATAATTCTCATAATTATGCAAAATAGTTTTAGGCAATAGTCATAGGCAATTAACAGTAATAGTTTCAAAGTCATGGTCACAGATAATGGCCTCATGTTCATAATCATAGGTAATAATTCTCATAGTCAAGAGTCATAGGTGATTAGCCACAATTGTCCTTGTCATAGTCATAGGCAACAGTCTTAAGTTCACCGTCATAGGCATAGGCATAGTCTTATGTTTACAGTCATAGACATAGTCTTATGTTCACAGTCATAGGCACAGGCATAGTCTTAGGCCATTAACAACAGTTTCAACGTCATAGGCATGTCAAGGTTTTAGTCATGAAAGAGTTTGATTTACAACATGAATAGGCCCAAAGCAATATTCACCAAAGTCAAGATCCAGGATGAACAGGAATAGATATGAATCAGTTATCATACATAGATCCAATTCCAATTTACAACATGGATATTAAGTTTACAGTTTTTATCTGAAAGTAACTTGAACTTATAGTGCATGGATCAAGAATTAGAAAGTAGAATTTGATTGTTGAATCTCTATTTGATTGATCGTGTTCTAATTGAAATCCCCCAATTTGCAAATCTCTAAGCGTAGTCTTGATGGAGAAGAAGCAGTCCTTTTTCTTCGTTTTTATCTTATTATTTTGATCATCTCAGAAGCAGTATAAGGACAGAATGAAATGGTGTGGAGAGAATGAGGCTAGGGGTGAGTTTATATAGGATTAGAGTCACGAATATGGTCAGAAAATGGGTCTAGATTCAGAAAAATACAAAAAGACTCGGATCAGGAAAAAGGGGCCAGGTCGACCCCCAGGTCGACTCCCCAGTCGACCTGGTCATGGGGAGGTCGACACCCCAATCGACCTGGTTGTGGAGGGGGGGGGGTCGACTCCCCAGTCGTCCTGGGTATATGGGCGGGAATTTTCCTGCCAGCCTTCTCTGGGTTTGAATTTCGAATTTTTGGCTTTATTCTCGAGCTGTTTTATTTTATTTAAATTCCTGAAACTTCTGAGGGTCATAACTTCTTCATCCGGACTCCGATTTTCGAAAACTCGGACTCTATTTCATGTAAAATTTCGAGACAAACGCAATGGCGTAATCCGTTTCCCTTGATTCTTATTTTAAAATTTAACTCTGCCTAGATGTATGGTTTTAACATGTTATAAAAATTCGGGTTGTTACATTCTTCCACTACAACAAAATGACCCTATTACAACGGTGGAACACCGTTGTAATATACATTTTACAACGGCGGGCGAACCGTCGTGTATTAAGAAGTTATAATAGACTCATATCTTTTACAACGTTTTTACACTGTTGCAACACCGTTGTAATATGTATATTTTACAACTTTTTTCCACCGTTGTAGGAATACATATTACAACATTTTTACACTGTTGTAGTAGCACATATTACAACTTTTTTTCACCGTTGTAGTAATTCCTGCAACAATTAATTATAACAATACGATTTTTGTTTCGTTATACATTACATTTCATATAAAAATAAATATTTATATTGAATAAAATGATACTACACTGATCTGAAATAATCAATTAAATATTTTATTTCAATATTTGAATTAGTACAATTTTCTGATCCACTATCGTACAACTCACTTTTACATAATATAGTCATAACAATACATACATTCCTCACTACAAACTGATCACTCAATACACTCTGTTACATACACAATTTCGTATAAATATACATACACACTGACATGCACCGAGTCTTTATGCTCCAGCATCCCCAATCGATCATCCATTTCAACATCATGCTCATCGTCAAATATCCTTATTACTCTGTGCATTCATTCATGAGTACAGTGATGCCCAAATGAATATATATTTTGCATTTCTTTTTTTTATCGAAAAAATCAATTTTTTTTATAAGATGTATGTATAATATTATAACTTGCATATTATAGCTGTTGTATTTGTTTTGAAAGAATCTGATGTGTCTTTCATTCCAGAGCAAACGACCTAATCACAATTCTTATTCATAGCTAGGAAAATCTGTCATTTTTTTTTCAAACCAACAAAAAATTTAAAAGGAAAAAAACCAACAATGCTTCGTAAATCCTCAACATAAGAAACATCCTTAGCATGAAACATACATGCGTTATTTTGTGATAGTAATCCAAAGACAAAGCAAAGAAATGCTTATCGAATATTAAATTTTGCTTCATGGTAACGATAGAAATGTTTTTATATTTTAGACAGTTTCCTTTCATGGTTCCTAGCAGCAACTATTACTTTCTTTCAACTAAGCATGCACTTAAATATTTAAAAATATTATCTCTCCATAATTTTCATTTATTCCTAAGCACTTTTTTTGTCAAAATTGAGTTCCCTTCAGATTCAACAATGCTAATCTATATGTAAACGCTCTGCAAGGTTGAATTATTGGACACCGTGTTATTCTCCATCTGTGTTCATGTATCCTTACATTAATAAACTTACGTTCTACTACTTTTTTTTTGATTCAGACTAACTTTTTATGCAAAAGGTAAAGGATAGCGAAAGGTGTGAACAATTACATAGCTCAAAGATACACGGTTACACACTGTAGCAGACAGTGACAAGAGACATGGCATACCTGATAGGATAACTTCATCCTCCATAGATAGATTCTCAGACATGTACCAATAGAAATAAGATTTAACTGAACAGCAAAGCAAGAGAACCGAAACTGCCAATGAACAATAAGACTGCCAATGAACAAAACTGCCAGGCATAGATGGCAGAAGCACATCCCAAAATTGCATTGCGTCTTTGACACCAATGAACAAAACTGCCAATGAAAAATAAGACACATCAGAGACACCAATGAACAAAACTGCCACCATAGCTTATGGCTATCGTCGTGGCAGTACGATGATTGGTAAGCTGAACCATGATGTATCCATACCAATGGCATAAGTATATTACATAAGCTCAATAAAAGCATGACTTAGAATCACAGACAAGTGCTCCAGAGAGCAACATCACTACCAGACACACTAACAGCAACAACCACCTTAAACCAAATGATAACAGATCCAAAGACCATAAACAAAAATGCTATTCACCCTCAAGACGCAAACCACTGAACATCGACCTCACAGACAATTTTGAAACCCAAAAATTACTGCGAAAATCAACATTACCTCGCCAGCATGATGAAAAGAATCCACTGCAAACAAGCACCAGACAAAGCGGAACCCAAAGAACTAGCAGTCGATCAAAGTCGTTTAAAGATCTGGACCGCGCCGAGCCGCTCCAATAGATGGAGATCAAAGCCGCTCCGATAGATCTGGACCAAAACAGATCTAAGAGAAATCACGCTCGAGAAAGGAAGAAGAGCAACTAGGGTAGAGTGATAGGACCAGGAAAAGCTTGGGAGAGGTTTGAAGAGAAGAATCGATTTAAGTACAGGAGCAAAGAGGATAATGGAACTGAAGCGATGAGGGAGGAGGCGGCTAGAAGAAGATGGGGATCGATGTTAAGACGTAATTTTTTCCAGAGGAATGAAATTGGGGATCGATGTGAGAGAAGAGCAAGAGAGGTCGGCCCACGTGAGGAGAAATACGAAAGTGAGAAGCTTTGGAGCCAAAATTTAGGTCGCCCGCCCAACTTTCATCATTTGTGTTAAGTGGGCAACAGATTTTTGTTTTGTTTTTTTAATTGTTTTATTCTTTGCAAGGAAAAGCCAATTTTTTATTGGTTATAATTAAAGTTTCATCTAAATTTATAAAATTAAATGTAATAATTCAGAATTAACAGGTAGAAAATAGATCCGTTGGAAATAAGTTTTTATAATTTCTAATAAAAACATTTTAATTACTAATTATCAAGAATTAATGGCTAAATATTAGATATTTCTTCTTGATTATTACTTCTTAATTATTAATATTAATGGTTAGTTCTTAATTATTTATTATTAAAAATTAATTATTAAACTTGGAATGATCTTGACAAATAACGAAAAAAAAAACTTTCAAATTTAACTATAAGTTGTTATTAATATTTAATAGGATTCTAATACATGAAATAGAAAAAATAGTTGTTATTAATATTATAAATTACAGCATTAAATAGTGGATTATTTAGAAATTATAAATTATAATGAAAATTTCATCCAAATATATAAATTCAAATATAATAAGTCTGAACTAATAAGTAAAAATTATAGTAAATAATTTGAACTTTTGAGAATTATATTTTATTTAAACATTAAATATTACTTATAATAATAACTATTATTAGAGAGTACTTATTTCTTCTTAGTTATAATTGAATATCAATTATTAAAAATCAATTACTATGTACATGTTACTAGTTATTTTGTATTTAAAATTATTAATACTATTTATTAGTTATTATTATTATATATGTTATTAATTATTTAATGTTAGATATTCTGTATTTAAAATTAATTATTAATTATTATTAAATATTAATATAATTATTTATTAAATATAGATATTATAAACATGAAGTTTGTAATGGGCATCTATTACAACTAACAAAATAAAAAGTTGTTAAAAATACGTTTATTACAACTTTAGGGAATTGACAGTTGTAAAAAAACCATTTATTACAACGGTGCTTTTACCACCGTTGTATAAAACCATTTATTACAACAGTGCTTTTACCACCATTGTAAAAAACCTTTTATTACAACAGTGCTTTTACCACCGTTGTAAAAATCAATTTATAACAACAGTGCTTTTACCACCGTTGTAAAATTAAAGTTGTACTATGGTGTTTTTGTTGTAGTGTTCCCTCCTTAAAGGATTTCGTCCCCGAAATCTTCAAGTTAAGAAGAATGTATCCTATCAACCATCTACTCAACCATCATTCACAAGTAACCATTGTCCTTAAAAGATGTCTAATGTTGTATGAACATATGCAAAAAGTGTGTGTATATGTTCCTTGTCTAATGCAAACGATCAGGCCTGATTGATCTTTTTAAATGCAAAATATGTTTAGTGTCATGAATCCAACATGTATGCAAATAGTCCTAATCATATAAACACTATATGTGTGCACAACCATCCATCCATATGCAACATCCACATGATAGCACATTCAATTTCATCCATCAGCAAGTATAAACACTCATGCATATGCAGTATGAAAGGTGACGAAGCCGATCTAGTGTTTAATGTGCGTGTATATGCATCCACGAGCAACCATTAGCAATCACTTGCAACCACTTGCAACCATCAATCATAACATGTCTCAAGCACATGTTTACACCCCATTGTTCCTACCTAAAGTTATAGTCGAATGATAGAAGCAAGTAAAACTTTGTGCCCATTAGGCAATGTCAAATCTGGAAATCTACGTCACATATATACTGATTAGGAGAAGAACTCCCTAAGCACTAGCCCGAAGAACGAAATCAACATCGGGCTGACACCCAAAGAATTACTCAACCCAACGGACACCCTCAAGCCCCAACAAGTATTACTAACAGATGATCCCTATGGGGTTTTGCAACAGAAATAGGATTGAGAATAGGACCGAGAGGTTATACTTAAAAGATAGCATGCAAGTAAGCTCTACAGGAAAAGAGGGATCAAGGATATACTCTTAAAAGAGATATGATGCATGTGTCTAGTCTTCAATCTTCTAAGTCGCATTTCCTTGAGCTTAACTCCATTGTGCTTTGACCGTCTTTAGCTTCACAATTTCATAGCTTCTTAATTCCTATTTCCAAAATATGAGTTGGAACTCATTTATCTATCACCTCTCGTTCCACTTTCACTTATTCTTTTTCTAGTATACTCAGCTTAAACCTAACTGCATACTCATGGTTTCATTCAAGCTCCCAAAAATTCACTAGTGAATCTTGGATCTCATTCACTTACTAGAAGGTATTCCACATAAATGGATTATCTCTTGAAAATAAACAAATGCCAACCATGTTGCCAAGTGTACTTACTAAGGTGATTTTCTATAATTCATGCGTAAACGAAATGAACCATTTGCCTTAGTGGCGAACACTTCTCGGGCGGATTACAAATTACCAATAAATGTGTCAAGAGATTCTAGGTAACTTAATCATGACAAAACTCTAAAGGTTGCACGAGACTTCGAGGGTATTACCAAGGCAAGTCAAGAGTCTAACTACCCTCCTTTCAAAACCGAGAATGGCACCCTTACTGGATAACCACTCCATCCCTAGAATCAACTCATAATCCAAAAACATAAGTGTTACACCTAAACTCAATACTTGGCATAGACATTCTCAAATCCAAACAAGTCATGAGTAAACAAGCCGATTCTCCAATAGGATTTGAGACAAAAATGGGATCCTCTACTACGCTAGTACTAAGGTGCAGAGACTCAACTATCGAAGCAGAATTAAAAGGATGCGATGTACAAAAACAAAGTTCTAACGGGATGATAGAAAAGAAAAGCTAAGCCTTTAACAGAAACGTTACCACCTCTCTTAGGTACGCTAGTAGTGAGAGCATACAATTTCCCTCTCGACAATCTTGTTCTTTACCCTTTTTACCATACTAAAGATACTTTCTCTTGTCGTGGGTTTTATTATTCTTTCACTTTGGGCTCTTTCCTTTCAACTTTTCCTCCTTCATGGATTAAGCCATATAAACAAGTTTCTCATCCTTAGGCTTGTGTTCTTTTATCCTCGTTATTGCTATCCTTGTATAGCTTGTTGACAAGTTTCTCGAAAGCTACCTCCATCGCACGACAACCCTACAAAGCTTGAAATAAGATTAGTCGCAGATGGAACTACTGCGGCTACTGATGGAGGTTGGGGACTTCTTTGCCCTCCTACATGTGTCGCATGCCTACAAACTATGGTGAAAAAGAAAGAGAGAAGAGAGTCAAGGAGAGAATCAAAAGATAGTGCATATGGCTTTGGGGAATATGCCTTTCGTAAGAAAAACTTTTCTTTAGAAAAATGCTTCTCTGTAAACGTTATGAAAATAATTTCAAAAGATTTTTAAAAGCTTTTGCCCAGTCTGGTAACCTTCTTCTCTGATACCAAATGTAACACCCCTCCTCCGCTAGGGTCACTCACAAAGGGAATGCACTAGCTTTGGTGGAGCATTATCTAGGTAAACATAAATAGAAATATTACAAGATAGAACATATAAAACAGCGGAAGAAGAACCAAATTTCATTGCTTTAAAATCTAGAAAAGTCTAAAGCCTTTTTCATCAAAATGCCATTAAATCCATTACATCGAAATCTGTCTTGCAATAGTAAAGAAGCATAAAACCATAGTCACAAATCATTCCCCAAGTAAAACAGTAAAGCAGCCATAGCCAAGAAAGGTCCAAGCCATACATGATGACCTTGAGGCAGAAAGAAGTCCAAACTAAGTAGTAATGTTTCCTCCCTGAGAACCTGGGGAGGGGGGGGAACGGAAGAAAAAGAGGCGAAAGAAAACGAGTCAGTCATAAAGACTGGTAAGTCCTAGTGACTTTCAGCATAGAAACAAGTAAAGATAACATGACATGTATAAACTGAAAGTAAACATAAGGATGATGACAAGATAGGCTAGTTAAACTAAGATAACAAGATAAACTATGCTAACCAGATAAACTACGGTAACAAGATAAACTATGCATAGCATCGCATGTTTAACATTCACTGCACTAGTACTAGTATAACAGAATTAGGTGTTATCCTAATGTCCAAACAAAAATGGAAACAGAAAAAGGGTGATCTTTACAGAAATAGTAATGGGCTTTTACCCCCCTAACAGAAACAGAAAGAGAAACCGGCCTTTACCACCTGTACTAGTAACCCAACCCGTGTCATGTATTAACCATGAAATGATCCCTTGCCCAATAACATGAAATGACCCATTACCTGGTCCCGCGAAATGATCTATTAATCGATTGGCTCCCTACAAGTTCTAGCTCGTCATGTGTCTGTGTCATACGGCCTTATCACGAATGTAGTTACTTGTGCTAGGTCCACCATAGGGTGTATCAAGCCCTAGGGTGCCAACCACCGACACGAATCAAGCACACACAGTGTAAACCTACTGGAGCCCAATGCCTGCTTTTTCAACTACGAACTACGTGCACGACCATAGTCCGCCTGAACCTACAATGACGCACCAACTCAGCCGTCGTTCTGGTCGCTTACAATCAGCCCAGTAATCGTGCCCCACCCTGCCTAGTTCCAGGGTACCGTGATACATCTAGTGGGTTACTATTGAAAAGGACCGTGTAACTAGGGTTTCCGTCCGGTAGGTTAAGTGTTGTCATTTAAATTCGAGACTTAACCCCATCAGTCTAGCATGTCAAGTTTGTTAAGTGTTGTCATTCAAGTTCATTAATTAACCCACCTACAAATCATGTGTCAAATTGGTTAAGTATATTCAAGCAGTTCATGACTTAACCCTATCAAATCATCATGTCAAATTGGTTAAGTATATTCAAGCGGTTCATGACTTAACCCTATCAAATCATCATGTCAAATTGGTTAAGTATATTCAAGCGGTTCATGACTTAACCCTATCAAATCATGTCTCAAGCTGGTTAAGCGTTGTCTTTCATGTTCATGACTTAACCCTATCATGTGGCATTAATTCATTATTGCACCCCAACCTCTCATATTAGATCGGTTAGTATGGTCACTGGATATGCCGGGCGGTTCCAGGCTGATTTACACCACAACTCAGTCTAACCTCGGGTTTCAAGCGCGATATGACCAACTACTCACATTGGATCCTATTGTTTGCAGTCACTGGATTTGCCGGGCAGTTCCGGGCAGATTTACACTGCAAACTCAATCCAACCTCGAGTTGGCCATTTTCATGTTTATTCTAGTGTCATGTCCATGTTCAAGATTCATGTCAAGTTCGTGTCAAGTTTCAAGGATAAGTTCCATGTCCACATCCATATTCAAGTTATAACAGTGCTCATTTTTTTCCAAGTTTTACCTATTATCAAGTTCAAAATTCAAGTTCGTAACCAATTCATGTTTTGCCTAATCTACCGAAATCGTATTCCCATCGCATGTAAATGTGAATCGATCCATGCTACAAATAAATCCAAATCTCAAAATGAAGGGAATAACATCAAAACTATGATAGGCCAAAGGGACGAGCATAAAGCGATAAAAAGGGTTACAAGACTAGCATGATATAACTTGTGATAATTGGTTACAACATCACTGTCATATAGGATTTCAAATCTAGCAGGATAAGGCGATAGTCACCATAAAAGTTGACATAAAAGAATAGGCATGCGAAAGCAAGCCAAATACATGGATAATGCATCCAATGGTTTCGGTGTACATAATAGCGAATAAACTAAGCAAGTCACACCCTAGGTATGAGATCCAACAAACTGCAAATTCGGTATACAACATGGGTTTCAACTATGGGCATGAACAATCAACTATAATAGTCTCGGGTAATTAACCCCAATAGTCATGGTCATAGGTAGAAATCTCATAATTAAGAACCCTGAGCGATTAATCACAATAGTCATGGTTAATTATCCAAAATAGTTCTAGGCAATAGTCATAGGCAATTAACAGTAATAGTTTCAAAGTCATGGTCATAGATAATGGCCTCATGTTCATAATCATTGGTAATAATTCTCATAATCAAGAGTCATAGGTGATTAGCCACAATTGTCCTTGTCATAGTCATAGGCAACAGTCTTACGTTCACCGTCATAGGCATAGGCATAGTCTTATGTTTACAGTTATAGGCACAGGCATAGTCTTATGTTCACAGTCATAGGCATAGACATAGTCTTAGGCCATTAACAATAGTTTCAACATCATAGGCATGTCAAGGTTATAGTCATGAAAGAGTTTGATTTACAACATGAACAGGCCCAAAGCAATATTCACGAAAGTCAAGATCTGGGATGAACAAGAATAGATATGAATCAGTTTTCATACATAGATCCAATTCCAATTTACAACATGGATATTAAGTTTATAGTTTTTATCTGAAAGTAACTTGAACTTACAGTGCGTGGATCGAGAATTAGAAAGCAGAATTTGATTGTTGAATCTCTATTTGATTGATCGTGTTCTAATTGAAATCCCCCAATTTGCAAATCTCTAAGCGTAGTCTTGATGGAGAAGAAGCAGTCCTTTTTCTTCCTTTTTATCTTATTATTTTGATTATCTTAGAAGCAGCATAAGGACAAAATGAAATGGTGTGGAGAGAATGAGGCTAGGGGTGAGTTTATATAGGATTAGAGTCACAAATATGGTCAGAAAATAGGTCTAGATTCAGAAAAATACAAAAAGACTCGGATCAGGAAAAAGGGGCCAGGTCGACCCCCAGGTCGACTCCCTAGTCAACCTGGTCATGGGGAGGTCGACTCCCCAGTCGACCTGTTGTGAGGGGGGGGGGGGGGGGGGTTGACTCCCCGTTCGACCTAGGTACATGGGCGGGAATTTTCCTGCCAGCCTTCTCTGGGTTTGAATTTCGAATTTCTGGCTTTATTCTCGAGCTGTTTTATTTTATTTAAATTCCTGAAACTTCTAAGCGTCATAACTTCTTCATCCAGACTCCGATTTTCGAAAACTCGGATTCTATATCATGTAAAATTTCGAGACGAACGTAATGGAGTAACCCGTTTCCCTTGATTCGTATTTTAAAATTTAATTCTGCCTAGATTTATGGTTTTAACATGTTATAAAAATTCGGGTTGTTACAAACTTGGGAAGCTCGAAGAGTTTAGATACGTTTCATAGTATGGCTTATGGAGTTTTGCTAGAACTGGGGTTTACCATTATCCCTTGACAGTTGATGGCCAAGTGTTTAGCCGGTCATACGATTAACGATGGTTTCAAAGCTGGATTGGTGTTGACAGCTAGCGTCATGAGTGATGTCTGTTTTGCTTGTATCTTCTTGTGTAGATTATTTGATGTCAAAGGAGATACCTCTTGGGTTCTTGTCTGATGTCGGTTTAGGCCTTCGGGGATTTTGCTTGGGGCATGTCAAGATCGATTAGGATGGTCTGCGCTTGATAACTGTCTGCTACGAATATACTGTTTGTTTCTACTTGATTGTTGTAAAGGCTATCAGTGTCTGATGTGGGGAAGACGAGTTCGAGTTCCTCTTTGTTGAGTTTGATAGATTGGTTGGTTAATCTACCTATTCTCATACACTTCATTAATGATGTTAGATAGTTGTTTTATTGCTCACTAAGACTGTTGTCTGACTCAAGGTTTTATGTTTCTCTCTTATTTCCATGGGGTTTTCATCCGGTTGTGGATGGGAAGACTGAGTAGCAGGTGATTAGTGATTGATTTTGGTGAGGCGATGTTGTTGCGCGATGACGAGCAGGAGGGGCATATTATTTTATACTATGTAGTACTAGATGTTTCTGCTGTTATGATTGGTGTTATCTCTGAGTGTTGTTGTGAGGCAAATTTGTACAGACACTTACGTTGTAATCTAAGGATGTATGGATATACTTTCTAGTTGTTATGAAAGTTCAAGTTTCTTCTCATACATGCTTAATATAGCCTGTTGTGTAAGTTATATTATACTTTATCCTTGCACTACGAGTTATACGACCAGTTCCGCTTGTGTTATCTTACCTTGATGATTGTCGATAGCTGCCTGGCACACCGTTCAGTGCATTATTCCTCTTGTGTAGTATAGAAGTTATGGGCGGTCGTCACATTTGGTATCAGAGCTCTGGTTATCGGTTTTATCCAAAGTTCAAAGAGGTAGTAACGTATGAGAGACATACTTGTACATTTCTGATGGATGCATACTATATACATTTGTGTATATAGTAGTAGCGCTTGAACTTTATAGCAATTTTTCTCGTAAGTGGCTAATCATTCTACATTGCATATTTAAAATGAGTCGTCGACCATCGAGACACGCTACTAGGGAGGAGACTGTTTCTGGAGGGGGAAATTGCGGTGTACCAGATTACCCAGCTATGTTCAAGGCCATGATAGCAGCGATCGTGAGGAGGGTTCCCGCTCCATATACAACCATGGTAGATGTAGGGGTTCAGGTGTATGTACCTAGAACTATGGATTTCGTGAAGCTGTGCAAGTCCTTCACATCTTTAGGTGGAAAACCTTTCATGGGGACAGAGTCGACTGAAGAGGTTGAAAGATGTTCGGATGCTTGTATATGGATTTTTGGAGACTTGGGTATAAATGATGCAACAAAGAGGAAGCTTGCATCAACACAATTGTACGGCAGAGCCATGGATTGGTGGAACTTTGTTACTTTGGAGACTCCAGAAGATGGGATCACATGGGATCAGTTCTGAGTCAAGTTTGAGACAAAGTATATCTCTACTGCTCCAAAGTATGCTCTTTTCAAAAAGTTTGAGAAGTTGAAGTAGAATGGTCGATAGGTGTTAGATTATGTTTCGGATTTTGAGGAGTTGAAGTAGAATGTCCAAGTATGCTCGTTGATATTGACTCGCCTTATCAGAAGAACAAAAAGATTGTTATGGGTTTGGATACATATATTGGGAGGTCGTTCGTTGATCATTTGGATGATCCATATGAGAAGATAGTGGGGAAAGTTGGTTGGCATGAAAGCTTGTTTCCTAAAAAATAAACTGTTGTTGTTGCGACCAAGGAAGCTTTAAAACCATAGCTGGGTGGTAATAACAAAAAGAGAAAGAAGCAGCAACAGAAAGAAAAAGATGGTCAGAAGAAGCAAAAGGATGAAGGGAGTTGCTTTAAACGCTGGTAGAAGGGACATTATTCTAAGGATTGTAAATATCCAATAGCTGAAAAGAAGTGCTTCATGTGTGGAAAGCAAAGGCATGACAAGAAAGATTGTCCAGAACAAGCCAAGGGAAAGCAAGTTGTGAAGGCGTATGCATTAGGAGCTGTGTTGTCATCTTTGAGGGATCCTACTGCACAGGAGAAAGGGTGTCTTCATTCAAGGCACTCTTTCAGTTAAAGATGTTTCAATTTGTTTGGTGTTTGATACTAGAGCATCACATTCATTCATTTGTAATGAGCTTGTGTGTCGGTTATGTTTGGGATCCGAGATTTATGATAAACCTTTAGTGGTGACTAATTCGATTGGGGGTTCATCTAGCCTTTGTATGCTTTGTTGTGGTCTTGTTTTATCGAGTCATTATTGCTCTTTTGTGTGTGATTGCTTTGTTTTGAACTTCAATGGGTTTGGAATCATCTTAAGCATGGATTGGCTCAAGAGATATGCGGCAAAAGTGAATTGCAAGAAGCCTGAGGTGACAGTAGTTGATAGAAAAAGGGAGAAAGGTTTTGATTCGATGTAAGCCCAAGGATGGTGTATTTTGTGTTTTTTATATTCGCTTGTGACTCCACATGAAGACGTATCATCTATGCTGATCGTTAATGAGTTTGAAGATGTCTTTGAAGAAGTCAAAGGCTTGTCGCCGCATCATGAGATTGAGTTCAGAATCGATTTGGTCGAGGGAGATAGACCTATTGTTATGCCTCTTAGACGGATGGCGCATAAGGAACAGTGAGAGTTAGAGGTGCAAGCTCTATCTTTTGGTAAAGGGATTCAGTCGGGGGAGCATATCCGAATGAGGTGCACCAGTTGTGTTCGCAACCAAGTCTGATGGATCCTTGAGATTGTTTGTGGACTATCGTGAGCTGAACAAGGTGACAAAGAAGAATAAGTATCCGTTGCCAAGGATCGATGACTTGTTCGAGTAGCTTCATGAATCCAAAGAGTTTTCCCGTATGGATTTGGCAACGGGATTACACCAGTTGTTGGTGGCAATAGATAGTGTCGAAGACTGCTTTTAGGACACCATACGGTTTCTTCGAATGGTTGGTGATGCCATTTGGCTTGACTAACGCACCAGCGTATTTTGTGGATCTTATTAATAGGGTTTTCAGAGATCAGTTAAAAAAGTTCATGCTTGTGTTCGTGGATGATATTTTGGTTTACTCCTGGAATGAGGAAGAACATAAGACGCACTTGCAAGTTGTTTTGGAAATCTTGCGAAAGCATCAGCTGAGATGTAAGTTTTCGAAGTGTCACTGCTGGAAGAGTGATGAGGGGTTATTATAGCGGTTGACCCCGCTAAGGTGGCAGCAATCGAGGACTGGGATAGACCTAAGAATGCAATGGAGTGAGAAGTTTCCTTGGATTAACATGTTATTATCAAAGGTTTATCAAGGAATTCTCCATGATAGCTGCACCATTAACGTGATTGATGAAGAAGAACCAAGTGTTCACACAGATGTAAAATGTGAGAAAGATTTTGGAATCCTGAAAGAGGGACTGACGAGTGCTCCTATTTTGACGATTCCAAGTGGGAATGAAGAGATGGTGGTATATGCCGATGCATGTGGTACTGGACTTGGAGCAGTATTGATGCAAAAGGATAGAGATGTGGCCTACACGAGTCGACAGCTGAAGCTGCATGAAAGGAATTATCCAACTCATGATTTGGAGTTGGAAGAGATCGTGTTTGCTCTGAAGATGTGGAGATATTACCTATTGGGAGTTCAATTCAAGCTGTTTACAAATCACAATTCGTTGAAGTATCTTTTTTTCCAAAAGGATTTGAAACTTTGGCAGCAGCGGTGGTTATAGTTTTTGACATCGTATGATTTTGGTTTAACCTATATTTCTGGTAATGGTAACGCAGCTGCAGATGTATTGAGTCGAAGACATGCATGATTAGGAAGATGTTTTCGGAGTGGAAAAGCCTCGAGTACTTAGCAGAATTTGATTTTAGAGCACGATGTGTGTTGGAACCTGAAATTTTGGCAATCTTTTTGATAAGACCTGCTCTCGTCGAAAGGATTTGAGAGAGCCAAAAGCAAGATGCAAAGCTCGTCGAGTTTATCCAGAAGTTGGAACCAGAGGATAAAGAGTTCGAAGTCGATTGAGAAGGTTGGCTTCGAAAGCAGGGGCAATCGATTGTTCCTGATATTGACCAATTAAGAGATAAGGTTCTAAGAGAATGTCATCACTCGAAGTTGATGATTCATCCTGGTGTTAATAAGATGTATCAGGACATGAAGCTATCTTACTACTAGGAAGGGATGAAAATGGAAATTAGAAAGTTTATTTCCAAGTGCATGAACTGCCAGTTCGTGAAAACTGAACAGAAGAAGCCAAGTGGATTTCTTTAGCCATTGGAAATTCCTACGTGGAAGTGGGAGCAGATATCGATGGATTTCATCGATGAACTACCTAAAACCAGGGCAGGAAACAAACAAATGTAGGTTATCATGGATTGTTTGACCAAAAGTGCAAAGTTTATTCTTGTCAAATCGACTAGGATAACACCGAAGTTGGCTGAGCTGTTTATTAAGTGGATAGTTCGATTCCATGGTATCCCGAAGAGCATAGCGAGTGATCGAGATCCATTGTTCACAGTTGGATTTTGGAAGAGTTTGCAAGAGACTTTGGGAACCAAATTGTTTTTTAGTACGACTTATCATCCCCAAACTGATGGTCAGATCAAAAGGGTTAATTGAGTTTTGGAAGATCTCCTAAGAGCTTGTGTATTGGATTTTGGGGGATCATGGGAAGACCATCTACATCTAGTTGAGTTCACATATAATAATAGCTAAAGGTTGAGCATTGGGATGACACCATATGAGGCGTTATATGGTAGACCGTGTAATTCTCTTGAATGTTGGTTAGAAACTGGGGATAATTTGATACTTGGGTTAGAGATGATTAGAGAAACCTCAGATTGTATTGAGATCGTTCGACAATGAATGAAGGCAACCCAAGATCGTCAGAAGAGTTATTCTGATAAGCGTCGAAAGGATTTGGAATTCGACGTTGGCGATATGGTTTTCGTGAAGATTTCGTCGTTGAAGCATTTTTTCGGTTCGAAAGCTATATGAAGTTGGCCCCAAAATTCGTTGGACCATTTCTAATAACGGAGTGAATTGGAAAGCTCGCATGTAGGTCAGAGTTACACGAGAAGACGTCGAGTGTGCACAATATTTTCCAAGTGCACTTTCTATGGAAGTTTGTGCATGATTCGAATGTGGTAGTATCTCCAAAGTAGTAAGAAGACATAGAAGTCGAGACCATAGTTATGAAACCTCATCAACCACTTTGCGTTGTGGGGAATGACACGAAATAGCTTAGGAGGAAGACGGTTAAGCTAGTCAAGGCACAATGGAGTGAGGATGATGACGATTGTATGTGGGAAACAGAAGAGAAGAGGGAGGCGACCCATCCGGAACTCTTCGTTGGTATGACCCATAAGTGTCATGTCATTCTTACCAGGTTGTAACATGTACTATTATTGTTGTTGCTATTATTGTTAGAATTCTGCATGCCAAGATAAGGCTATGGATGCATGGCTTAATGGATGCTAGTTTGGATGGTAAATTGGCTACTCATAGATGATAGGCATGTGAAATTGTTTGGTTGCTTGTGTTTTCTTGGGATTTCGGGAGCGAAATTCCGAGGGGAGGGGGGAGAATGTAACATCCCACATTATACTCATCGGAGGATCATAATATATTTTTATTTAATTCCCTGAGCGTTGGATCATTCTCATATTTTGATATGTTGTTTATGGGGATGTAAGACATGTCCGTAATTTTTACAAATTTTATTTATGACCATTTTTCCCTGTCAGTTTTGTACTGGTCATAACTTTTGATTGGGATTGAATCAGGTGTTAAGGTCGATTTCTTTGGAAAGGAAATGGTGTTTCCAATTCCGTAGAGTGGTCGCATTAAAGATTTGGCTCATCGGTTTGTGAGGAATCATTGTTTTAGTGCTTCACTTTTTTTTGTTCATGTTTGTAGCTATTGATTAGATGATTTGAAGAGTCCCATTAGCCGGCTAATGAGATGCTATAAATAGGGGGTTATAGGCATGGAGAATAGTTTACTTTCTTTATTCTCTCATTTGATTGAGCTTGTGATCCTCCTTGCTCAATCAAAATACACTTCCGCCATTAAAATCTAGATCTAAGGAAGAAGATTGAAGATCAACATCAATCAAAGCTAGATCTACACCAACCAAAGGGTAATTTCATCGAATCAAGAGCTTGGGTCTGTGCGTAACTACTAGGTGAGTGGGTCTTGACTGCATATGTAGCTATGCAGTCATAATGTTGTGATAAGGTACCAAGGTGGTTCGGTGGTTGCCTCACGAGGAGGCAGAGGGTCAGGACCAACAAGGATAGTAGACCGTCAGACACCCATCATCGACAGCCAGTGAGATCCAGTAAGACTCGAGCTAAACCCAAGATACCCTTTCACCCTTCACTATCGGGGTAAGGGGTTGAGGGGGGACACCACATGGGTGTTTAGAGTGTTTGCATAGGGGCAGTCACTTAGCTCTGGCCGTCTTTACTAGTTGAGGGATGGGCCGAGGTGGGGCTATAGCCACCGTGAAAACAGACCCAAGGGATATCTGTATTTGGAGACTCTTAAAGGCGGGCCTATACAGATATGGAAAAGCTCTCGACCGAGTTCCGTGTTTCTTGGATCGCCTTGCCACGAAGCTTGGTGCACATTAGAGGACGCATGATTGAGGCATCGAGCTACAATTGAAGATACATATTGTGGACAGTCTAGATACATGCATGTCCGCTCTTGGGGGTGTGTTGTAGACTTGAGGGCGTTACTTCGGTATGGAGTTTGATTCGAACAAAGGTGGCAGTTAGTACGTTTACGTAGCATAGTAATGATAGTTATATGCAGAACGTAATATTGATATCCATATGTCACTACTACGTGGGATGAGAGACTTCGTATATTTCAAAGGTGTTACAGTGGAGACCGTACGAGTGGGGTACCATTGGGTGTACCTCTATATTGGGGGTAGCTACATATATACTATACTAGGTTAATCTAACAGGAAGTAAATAGGTACAACGTACGTGCAAGCCTGGGGTGCTGACAACCCAAGTAACCTAATAAATAAGAAAATATGATTGAATGGTATAACCTCATCTTTCTCTTTCAATTCCTTTTCCAAATAGGACACTTGTTCCTTGATGTTTGTGATTGTCACCTTTTGGAGGTAATACATCTTTTTGTACCCTGACAGAGGAGCGTTGCTAAAAATATCTCTACCACCGTCGGCGCTTAGAATTTCCTCCCTAAATTGTGGAGAAGGGATCTGGAATGAATCCTCTTAGCCACAGACAAGGTGAAACATTGTAATATGAAAATCACAAACATCTAGTGTGTGTTAACTACATCTTACTTCCAAAAGAAATAAGTCACATTATGGTTATTGGTTCATGCACGTTATTGGTACCATGTTCACATTAGTACATTATCATGACACCACACACTACCGAGAATCACAAAATCAACACGAATCACAAAACAAACCACAAGAGAATGTATAATCAATGCAACATTCAAAACCCATGTTAAAATCGCCTGCGTTGAACCAAGCTCTAGTTTTTCCTTAAAACCCTAAAACAAAGAGTCCAAAACATAACTGCAATTCAAGTCTTCGAAGAAACAGAGGATTGGTGTAATATGGGAAAATCAATTGTTAATGAAATCCAAGGGGAGAGAAAGACACCTTGAGAGAGAAAGCCATACCTATGTGACATCAACGTCAGAATGACCAGGAGCCATCCTTTTCCCGGAGCCCAAAGAGCTTTCGTCCTCTTGGGGCGGCTCCTGAGATGTAAGGATAGGTTCTCCAGCACCTCTTCTGGACTCGTCTGCTTGGTCTATACGACCTCCCACCTCTCCGTCTGCTGTATTGAACTCCCCTCCATCTTCCATGTAATCTTCAACAAACTCACCAATAAACAACAGTGATGCGGGATCTATTTTATCGGTCGAGGGGACCCTACGCTCCCATTTCACCTGCTTGATTTTCTTCAGGACTCTGTCTCTGATAATGGGGTCAATTGAAGTAAAGCTAAATTCTGAAAGTCTTTCATAATTGTCTGAAAAGGCAAGGAGGAGAGCGTCTTCATAATACTCCATGGTGATATTGTTGAGGTGGACATTCAAAATTTTTGAAATTCTATTGGTGACTTCGTAAATAATCCTCTTCGCAATGGCAAGCCGATTGCTCATCTTATCCATCTTGGTGGCATAGTCGATCTCCAGTTCCATTTTCTGTGCTTTAAGGTCTTCAACCTCCTTCACCAACTCCTCATTTACCTTGCTCACGTTCTCTAATGAAGTCGCCAATTCCTTTCGTTCAATATCTCCCTCTGTCCGCTCCCGCTGCAAAGCGTCCACTTTATCTGCCAGCACCTTATACTCTTCTCCTAAAATATTGACCTCAGTCGCTGAAGTGGAAGCTGGTCCTCGGGAATCATACCAAGTTTTCACCATCTAAAGAAGAATAATTGGTTAAAAATGAAAACAGAGAGAGAGAGACACTACAAGAAAATGGGGTCTTTACCTACCAATTGTAAGCATAGGTAAAACTAATACAATGGTGGGTAATATATTTTAGATACCAATATTGGTTGAAATTGGAAGGTAAAGGTTAGTAGAGGAAGATCTTTGCCTACAATTATTGATATTGGTAGGTAAAAGAATCATTGGACCCCATCAGCTGATGTGTTTGATGATGTGCCATCCTACTGGCTGTTGACATGGCTGATGATGTGTCATTCTACATGGCTGTTAACATGTTTGTCATAGTAGTATACACATCGCATATATTAATGCCGACACTTGGCATTTACTGGTTCGTTCATGTGTCAAACAATAATTTGTCCATGTGTCATCATTTGATTAGCGCATATGACATCAATTTTTAGGACATATGTAATTATTTACTATAAATAAATATTTACATAGAATTTATTTTTAAACAAATAACAAATATTTATTCAAATAAATATTTATTACACTTTCTAATAGTACACATACTATTTCCTCACTATTACACAATCACTTATACATACATTTCCTTGCTACAATTCACTCGTATACATTGGCTCCTTACTACATACTCATTCACTCATATACATGTACACAGTCACTCACACTCTCACTCTAGTTTTAGTCATTGGCTTTTTGCTCCAAAATTTGTCCAGTCGTCTGTGTACCAGTTGTAATAAAATAGCATAGTTAATTAACAAAGAAACAATTATAAGCTAGAAACAATCATAGTATATTACGCATCATTCCCATAGATTTTTTTATGAGAACACGGTATCACCAATTTGCAAAGCAATGGAACACACAATATCCCATGAAAAGCACCTAGTCTTTACCAAGAATCATAAGCCAGTAATAAGCTAATTTCATAGCAAAACACTTAAAACCTCAAACGAGCGTATTACTTAGCAACTTTAACCAGCATAGACCACCACAACAAATACACGATGAAGAACAAGGCAAAAACACCTGCGAGGGAGCCAAGAAGACACTAGCAAGCCACAAATGTAACACCCCGTATTTTCTGTGAATGTTAAGGTAACGAATTAAAGAATACTTAATTTTAAAAGTGGGAATTAAGGGAAATGGTTACGCCATTACGTTCGTCTCGGAATTCTGCTTGGGGAAGAGTCTGATTTTGCGTAAATCAGACAACTATGAAGAAGTTATAAGCCATAGAAGTCTGTATACGCACAAGGAAGTATATATATACACACACAAAATCATCTCCAGAACAAAAATAAGTCAAAGATGAGTGAGCGGGAAAGATCCCGCTCAAATGGTGTCGACCCCCCTTAGGGGGGGTAGACATAGGTGTCGGCCTCCCTTAACGGGGGTAGACATAGGTGTCGACCCCCCTTAAGGGGGTAGACCCCTTACGAGATCCAGTTCCTGTGACAATTTCTGTAGTTCTGAGCAAACGTGGCCTTCTCTAATTGGCCCGGTGACGAATTCTGATGTATTAGGGCTTATGTGTCGTACTGTGATTAGCTGACTAACACATCTCTTCAGTTTGGATGGCTCTGATTACTCCTAGACTGATCTAAAGGCTAGAATTAATCCTAGACATCTATATAATCAACTGAAACCCTAGACCTGAAACACATAAACACATTCTATGAAGCTGTCATGATGTCTCTCTCTGAATTAGCATAGCCTCCATCTTCTTAAAACTAGAATATCTTCATCAACTAGAAATCAATTAGAAGAACTTCAATATTCTACATCAAAGGAATAGCTTAACAAATTCAGAAATCATATTCCAGAATACAAGATTGTTCTTTTTCTGTAAGTTCAGTTATATTTCAGATTTAAATATATAAAAGTCATGACTTGAAATAACTCGAATCTAGAACTGTGCCTAATTGTGATTCTGATTCATGTTTATCCTTGTGGCAAATCTAAAATTAACTATGCCTATGAGACTATTGTGATTTGTACAATTGAACCTATCATATTGTATATTAATTTGGTGATGCTTTTATGTTATGTTATGTACATGTTCATAAGCTAAATCATGTTCATATATGCTTATATGTTTTGATCTACATGCTTGCTTTTATGTTATGTTATGTTATGTATGCGTTCATAAACAAAGTCATGTTCATATGTGCTTATATGTTTAGATCTACATGCTTGCTTTTATGTTATGTTATGTACATGTTCATAAACTAAGTCATGTTCATATATGCTTATATGTTTAGATCTACATGCTTACATGTTTAGATCCAAGTTAATACATATGTTTAAGATCTATGTAAATTCCTATTCATATGCTTAAGATCTATGTTAATTGGATCTAACTCAAGTACAATTTCACATTGATATGCTTGATTCAGTTTATATTGTTTATGAAATATTAGTATTACACATGCTTATTTCGATTCATATTATTTTGTGCTGTTGGAATGCTACATGTTCCTTTCTTTTCCCTTTTGTTTGCGAGTTAGGCTAATTTGTGAGCCTAACGTTCTATGTAAATTATGCAAACGACTAATGGGGGAAACGTTGGGGTAAAACATTAAATTACATGCTAATGGCATAGATTGGCTCATAATCATGTAAATGATTAATAGCATGAAATGGTATAATTTGTATACCATTAATAATGAACATAATTTAAATAGTAAATGTGACATGACAACACTTGTGGATAATTTACATATAAACTTGACATAAATGATGAATATGTAAATTAAATAAAGGATGAACATGCCTAACCCGAGGTTAGATTGAGGTGTGGTGTAAAACTGCCCAGAACCACCCGGCACATCCAGTAACTACAACAACACCTATCTAATGTGAGTGGTTAGTGCATCATGCCCAAGAAAAACCCGACGTTAGATTAAGTTGTGGTGTAAAAATGCCCAAAACCGCCCGGCACATCCAGTTACCGCAACAACATAGATCTAACGTGAGAGGTTGGTGCATTAATAAATCAATTAATGCTAATGAACAAAACATGCTAAGAATGGTAGGGTTAAGTTAACTATGGCAACACTTAACCAGTACAACATGTTAATTAAACAAATGGTAGGGTTAAGTTAACTAAGGAAACACTTAACCAGTACACATGTTAATTAAACAAATGGTAGGGTTAAGTAACACAAGAAGGCAACACTTAACCAATATATATAACATGATGTATGATAGGGTTAAGTAGCACAAGAGGGCAACACTTAACCAATGTAACATAATGAACGAGTGGGGTTAAGTCAATAGAAAACACTTAACCAATACAATATGATGTGTGGGTGGATTAAGTTAACATGAATGGACAACACTTAACTAATATTACATGAACGAAGCGGATAGGGTTAAGGTAAGATTAACCAATAATACATATTGACTTGATCAATGGGAGGGTTAAGTACATGAGACAACCCCAAACCCCCGTACAACGGTGGCAAGGGTAATCTTTGGAATATAACACATAAACAGATAACAGCAGAACAGAAATAAATAAATACACCAGATAATGTACAACAGAATACACTGGATAAACATAATCATCAGAGTTACACAGTATACAAGATCATACTTAGTACAAAATACAGTTCAACTTTACATAAATGTCTACAGTGGAATCAAAACATAATATGTACAACAGGCGCTGAACAACATAAAAAGAGATAAATGATAGAATCCATCTTCAGCTCCAGCTATCCAGAAAGAGCCTGCTAAAACCTGAATACAAGGCTGCCCGTGTAGAAATAGGGGCACCCGAGTTTGCAAGTGAAACAAACTAAGAGTCAATCATGGGACTGGTATGAGAAATTTACTTAACATATTTTATAATATGGCCAATCACAGGACCACGCCACTTTCGCGAAACGGGTTTACTCCAGTGATTGCCAGTGCAGGTAACAAAGCAAATCTTTTTAAAACAACGCAATGCTTTTTAGAAAGAATGAAGCCATTATAAGACTCAGTTCCCATCACACAATGCAACGCAAACCGAAGGATAGAGTTTTACCTTATAATGGCCAAAATATGCTTCATACGAATAAAAAAAGCATTTGATATTATTATTAGTGTTTATATATTTCAAAACAATTTCAATCGTAAATATCAATCATAGACGGCATTAATGCCCCATACCACTATGTCTCCATATATAGGTATACAATCAACACCGCTTAATGTCATATTTAGAAGTTGGATTTCCATAATGAACCAAGGCAAGGGATTGTCCTTACCGCTTTGAGACTGTCTAGCCCGAGTCTTAGGCAAGCACACAGGCATGCCTTGGATCGTCAGGGCCGGTCCACTCGATGTGGATTGTTATGCCTGAACACTGCGTTTCCCCCCTTTGGGGCGTAAATGAGTCCTATGACTCCATCAGCTCCACATAGTCACCGATATATCCGAGGCACCTCGCAATCCAACAACCACACTTGTGAAAATAATATAAATGTCAGGGCTGGTAGGTCACTGACACCACCCTAGCTAGAAGGAAATGCATGTCCTTCCTGAGGTCCTCTCCTGTTTCTGGCTCATACCGGGGTGTGAGGCTCGCGAATCAACGTTATACACAAAGCTATGCCACGCAGGCGATGCTTTGATCATCAACCACAAGACTTTGCTTTTCAGCAAAAGCCTTGATCATTTGCCACTTGGGCATGCCACACAGGCAATTCACACCATGCGACTGATGTTTATCGATATACAACCTCTGATCCCGTACGTCTCAGAGAATGGTGAAGTAAGGGAATGAATTCCCCATCACCAAGAAGATGTATATTTAATAGAGTTCAATCAACACAGAGCAAAATCCAATGTCAGACACACAGCCCATACAAGTTCATTCTGGGTCTGAACGAAACCGGAGGCACCTTATACCTCGCATATCCATCGATCTCCAAGTACGTTTGGATGATCACCACTTATTATCTATATCTTGGGATGCCTCCCAATCAAGACATCAGTAATCATCCAAACGATGTGAAGATCTCCGGTCTTCAACCAACGTCTTTATCATCGACTTCTTATCGTCAATCAATTATTTGAAATAAGATTTAACTAGTCCTTTTCAAATAATTCGCGTATATTTAGAATTTAAATCAATTCATTTCATGGTTAAGTTATTCGACATCCATATTCAGTTCATTAATGTAAATTTCATGCCAAACACATTCAACCATCAGAATATCCAATACACAGAGTAAATTCAGTTTATTTCCATTCCATATAGTTGATAATATTTTATAACGATTTTTCGCCATTTTTATTTATTTAAAAATAGCTCATTTCATTTAAACGACGCTTCAGGCCATATGGCGGTCATGGCGCTGTTTTTCTTCAGATTTGATTTACACATATCTGAAAATCCAACTGTTGCATCTTTACAAACTTTATATCATTAGAAAGATCTTTTCAAAACGAATCCAACGCTTCCAGTTTTGGGAAAATCCGACGATCGGATCTTCCGGTACAATCGTTTGAAGTTACGATTTCAAAATACAAACTACAGCATCGTTATTCGATTTATTTTAATTATATATATATATAATCGATTCTGGCGCTGTTTTTCTTCAGATTTGAATTAAACATTCCAGACAATCCAACCGTTGGATCTTTATAAAGTTGGTGTCGTTGGAAAGATATTTCCAAAGCGAACCCAATAGTTTCGGATTCGGGAAAATCCGATGGTCGGATCTCCCGCAATAATCGTTTGAAATCACGGTTTCAAAATATGAACTGCAGCTTCGTTATTTGATTTATTTTTATTTTATTTTTTTGAAAATTTTATTCGATTTATTTTAATTATATATATTATCCATTCTTCGATTTCAAAACCATATTCATTTCATAAATTTGATAAAAATGATAATTTTATCCAACAGATATTTATTTCAACACATCGCTATTTTTAACAATTCATATATATAATAAAAATGTGATTTTTATTGTAAAATCATTTATTCACAACATGAATGTCATTCAACACATGAATTTTGTTCAACACATGAATTTCTATTCAACACATGAATATAGTTTCAACACACGAATATGGTTTCAACGCATGAATATAGTTCCAACACATGAAAATAATTCTAATACTTGAATATTATTGAAAATTTCGGCAGCAAAATGACAGGGTAGTTAAAACCGACACTGTCCCGAGTACGGCTCATCGCTCTACCTTAAAGCCTTGCAACTTTTGACAATAGGGATTTCAATATCTAGTTCGTACGCAGACGAATTTTCCCATATACTAATCCTATTGGGATTTCAACCACAAACAATCATTTCCAATAAACCATTCACGATATTCACCAAATTTCACATCAACCAAATCCAAACAATATCACAACCAATATATATCGTCCTTGATCTGTGGATGAGGGGAGTGTATATATATATATATATATATCGATATACGTATATAACTGTATTTCGATTTCATTTCAATATATTTCAATATCATTCAACACATATATAATTTTTACAACGCATATATAACTTATACATTGAACATACAACTTATACAACGCTTATACATGAGGTGTACAACGCATATATAACTCATACATCGACTATATACTTTATACATCATCATTTCCATATCGTTTATAATTTAGAAATCTCACATTGAGTTCCACTCCTCCAAAAATTGTAGAAGGCTCAGAAAAATATCCGGTCTCTTCTAGAATGTAGAAGACGTCCATACGAGTCCACTGTCTCTTGTTTCACTGGATTTCGACAACATACGAAAAAGATACGATTTTTAAACTAAAATCAAAGTTTGCAATGCTTGAAAGCGCTATAATCCTTTTAAATATCTTCGCTACCATTACCTTCTAGTGGATTTCAATTCTAGGTTTGCAGTTTGCATTCAATCCGTTGACCTTGAAGCCAATCAGGTTATACCAAATCGAAGAGCTACGGAAGGGCTTCCCAACATTGGTGGTTGTGCCTAGATCGGCGGACCTAGGCGTCCTCGGCAGCGCTTGAAATTCCCTGACTTTGGGGACTCGAACCTCGCTCTACACTTGATGATAGCCGATGAAGCTTAGATGGATTTAAAGAGGAGATTCGGATCTTCAAAATGATTAAGGAATTTCGTGATTTCATTGAGTGGATGAGGAGAAATCGAAGAGAGAAGGTGTGGAGGCTGTTTCGTCATCGGCTGGAGCATTGTCGGGGAGAGAGAAAGAATGAGCTGGTTTTCTCATTCGCCGGTTGTTTTTATTTTAATTTTTAATTTATTTAAATCCGAAAATACCCTTCGCTCCATACGAACTCCAATTCGAACCCATCGACTATCGCCCCTAGCTAAATACCCCCATTCCGAACACAATGGGATATGTTTCGTAAGCCAATTCGACTGTTATAGTCAGTTGTTCTTCAAATTAAAGTATAAAACATTTAATTTTAGATTTGATCGTACCTTTTGATTTGCCGGGGCCATATACTAATTCTAAAAATTCCAAAAAAATTATATCTGGTCATGTTGGGACGATACGGTGCCAACAAAACAAGTTTCCGAATTCTGAGACCGTTTGAAAAATGACCCTTTTCTGGTCGATCCAATTTAACTGAAATCAACCATACACATTTTACTTCGCCATGCTCACATATTAACTTCAAAAATTATGGAATTTGAAACCTAGCAGTAATTTGACATCCCGGATCCAACAAAAGTGGTTTCGTCGAATTCTGAGGTCGTTTGCAAAATGCCTATTTTCAAGGGCTATATAAACTCTATAGCGTCCTTTCTAAAAATTCATTTGGCCATAACTTTTGATTCTCGCTATGAAACTTCGATTTTTCAGATTCCTTAGAAAGATATTCATAAATAGATTTAAATATTTTTGGTTTCACTAAAATCCGATTTATTTTGCACCCATTATGGTCAGTCAAAGTTCGAATTCAAATTTTGAAACTGCCGCGCCATTTCCTACCTTGTTATAATTAAAATAAATGTATTTATTTTCAAACATCGATTCAAATAGACTTTTGACCATTATTATTTAAAATAATTTATTTTAAATATTCAAAATTCACTAAAATATCCAAATTAAAATTTTTAAATTGGTTCTGATTTTCCGGGTTGTTACAATCTCCCCCACTTAAAATCTTTTCATCCTCGAAAAGGAACGAAGTCGAAAGTTGTTTAATTAACCAACTTCACTTTCAATCTGGCTTCCATTCTTCAACTTTTCAGTTTCTAAGAATTTTCTAGTTCCTCAAAAATTTGGCTAATACCCTAAATTTTCGAAAATTTTCGCCATAACCTCCTTTGTACGGGGAGGGGTTTGGAAATTTATTGGGCTGTATTACGTAACCAATAAATCCTAATAAGCATGCACATATTTATAGAGATATATTCCGGTGTCCACAAGGGAGTGTGTATAGATCATAACTCCAGAGAATAAATTCTCGTCACCCTATAAATGGTTTTTATGCCTTAGTGACCAGAGAGACGTGTTTATTGTCATCTCCAGACCGTGTGGGGTTTTTATTAATCTTGCAATTTACCGTTACATTTCATATGGTCCATATCAGTCATCAGTTCAACCTGTAATATATAGTCATCGCCATAAAAGCCTCTCGCTCGTATGGTAAATCTTCAACCTCGTCACACAAGCTCCAAATGCTTATGTGTTATACGATAAAGTATGCCTATCTTCAAGAAGTATGCCATGTAGTGTAGTTCAAAATTAATTTTCACTATCCTATGGTGACATTTATTATTATACACAGAACAACCAGCACCCCACATCCATTGGCATTCACAGGAAAATAATAAAATTGTGCATCCAACTCATTAAGGTTTACCTATTGTCGGGCACGCAAATAAATTCTTTACTCAACAGCGAATCCATTTACCTGTTCAAACATATATAATGTACATGTATATATTTCTAATCAATTCTCTAATCAGTTTAATGTGAGATTTAATCGAATAAATTTACCATTCATTCTCTTATTGATCTAATTAATTATTACACCAATAATTTAATTACTCAAATCCACAATCACACCACACAAACAACAATCAATTTGTTTTTATATTTCAAAAATATACTAATTAATTCATATACCCATTTAAAATCATCCAGACTATATAATTAAAATTTTTACATTTATTCAAAGAAACAACAACAAAGTAGAGAACTAAATGGAAATGCAAAATATGTTAAATGTACCTTGCACCAAAGTCAATCAGAGATATCCACCCTACACTTGGGATAGGCTTTCTTAATGCTCTCCTCAGTTTCCCAAGTACAATCTTGTGGATCTCCACTCCATTGCACTTTGAATAAGTGAACCTTCTTGTTCCTCATCTCTTTGGTTTCTTTGCCAATAATCTTGATCGGCTCTCTTCTTACAGCCATTCTGGAGTAATTTCTATATCCCATTGCGCGGCTTTCTCCACGATCAAATCTGGATCATGAACATGCTTTCGAAATAGAGATACATGAAATACATCATGCACTCCAGGCAACCAATCTGGTAATTGAACCCTATAAGCGAGAGTTCCAATCCGTTCCAGAATAGGAAACAGACCAATGAACTTGGGCGTCAATTTCCCTATTTTACCGAACCGGATTACTCCTCTCATCGGAGATACCTTCAAATACACGTGGTCACCAACAGCGAATGATAAATCTTTCTTCTCTTATCTGCATAGCTCTTCTGTCGGCTTTGAGCGGCTAATAATCGTTTCTTAATGAAATCAACTTTGTCTGCAGCTTTGCAAATCATATTTGGTCCCAATACAAGCCTATTACTAGGTTCAACCCAACAAGCAGGAGATCGACACGGTCTACCATGCAATGCTTCGAATGGTTACATTGTCAGGCTCGCTTGATAGCTGTTGTTGTATGAGAACTCAGCCAAATGCAAATGGTCTTCCCATGATCCACCAAAATCAAGAACACAAGCCCGCAATAAATCTTCTAGTATACGGTTCACCCTCTCAGTCTAACCATCTGTCTGAGGATGATAGGCGGTGCTTAGATTCAGCTTTGTCCCCAGTTCTACTTGAAATTCCTCCCAGAATTTGCTAGTAAATATTGGATCTCTATCACTAACTATACTGATCGGTACTCCATGTAGCTTAACAATTTCTCTGAAATAAATCTGTTCTAGATTTTGAGCGGTTCTATTAGATCTGACAGGTATAAAATGGGAATTCTTCGTGAAGCGATCTATGATCACCCAAATACTGTCATTTCATTTTCTGGTTCTGGGAAACCCGTCTATGAAATCCATAGAAATGTGTTCCCACTTCCAACCTGGAATATCCAATGGTTGCAACAATCCGGCAAGTTTCTGTTGGTCGCTTTTGACTAGTTGGCAAGTAGGACACTTGCTAACATATACTGAAATGTCCCTTTTCATAGCCTTCCACCAAAATGTTCGCTTGAGATCGTTATACATTTTGCTCACACCTGGATGGATACTCAGTTTGGACTTGTGACATTCGTCTAACACTTCTCTTTTGAGCTCGGGGAAGTCGGGAACAAAATCCTTCCTCTCAATCTCGGGATCACATCGTTATCTATTTGAAAACCTGAGAGTTCACCTTTCTGAATTCTTTTGATCATATCCTTAATAAAATTATCATCATTCTGAAGAAAAGATATTTTGTCAATCAAGGAAGTCGTAATAATAAAACTGGTGACTATTACATTCTTTCTACTTAGTGCACTGGCCACAACATTGGCTTTCCCTGGAGTGTACAAAATCTCAAAATCGTATGTTGCAAGTAGCTAACGTTGCTGCCTCAGATTCAAGTCCTTCTGGGTGAACAAATACTTTAGCGACTGATGATCCGTATATAGCTCTAATTTCTCACCCAAAAGATAGTGCCTCCATATTTTCAAAGCAAATACGATGGCTAACAACTCAAGATCACGAGTAACATAATTTTTCTCATGCGGTTTCAACTGATGGCTAGTGTAAGTAACCACTTGACCTCTTTGCATTAATATTGCACCAAGACCTTCTCTAGAGGCATATGTCCAAACCTTTAAGTCTTGATTGCCATCAATAATCGTTAACACTGGAGTCGTTGTTAATCTTAATTTTAGCTTCTGAAAAGCCTCCTCACATTTGGGAGTCCACTTGAATCTTGTGTGCTTCTTGGTAAGCTTTGTTATGGAACTACATATCTTCGAAAAATCTTTAACGAACTTCCGATAATAACTTGCCAATCCAAGAAAACTTCGGACTTCTATGGGAGTACTAGGCTGTTTCCAATTTTGAATAGCGGTGATTTTACCGAGATCCACATAAATCCCTTCTTTTGATACAACGTGCCCAAGAAACTTGATTTTTTCTTACCAGAATATACATTTGGAAAGTTTGGCCTTTAAAACATTCCTTTGTAGAATTTCTAACACTTGTTCCAAATGTTTCGCGTGCTCGCTCTCTGACTTAGAGAAGATCAATATGTCATCAATGAAAACCAGAACAAATTTATTCAAGACTTCTCGGAATACCCTGTTCATCAGATCGACAAAATACGCTAGAGCGTTACATAAGCCGAACGGCACTACTAACCACTCATAGAATAAATCGGGACCTCTGAGTGTTGTCATAGGAACACACTCTTCGGAAATACGAAGCAGATGGAAGCCTGTAGCTAGGTCCATCCTTGAAAATACTTGTGCGCCATTCAATCGGTCTAACAAATCATCAATCCGCGGCAATGGGTATTAATTCTTTAATGTCTTCTTGTTCATGTCACGATAATCCACACATAGTCGAAGAGTATCGCCTGAATTTGAGACAAACACCACTGCTGCTCCCCAATCAGAGGAACTAGGCCTGATCAGACCCTTCCATACAAGATGTCGAGTTTGATTGTCTAATTCTTCTTTCTCCTTTAAAGTCATTCTCCGAATAGCGTGCACTACTGGCCTTGCATTCGAAATTAAAGCGATCTTGAAATCAATTTCTCTCTGCGGAGGTAAGCTAATAACTTCTTCGAACACATCCGCATAATTCTTGACGACAGGAATATCTTTTATGATGTCCGGAATATTCTCTGTGACTATAGGGATATTTTCTAGGGTGCGTTTTTTAGAGGTCCCTATTAAGTTTCAAAATATAAAAAAAACCCGGTCATAAACTTATTGTAAATTAGGTCCCTATTTTCTGAAAAGTCATCAAAAAAATATTAAAAAAATATAAAAAAATCACGTAAATTCGTATTTAAATAAAACATGTGTTCGCCCAAAAATTCAGATCATAATAAAATCAAAACATGCATCAAAATCAAAAAAATACAGAAAACAGCGAAAAATGCAGTAATCTGCATCAAATCATGCACATATTTGGAATACTTGCATTCATCTGTGCAAGTATTTCTCTGTTATATTTTTACATGTAATACTTGCATACATGTGTGCAAGTATTTAAAATAGTTGCATACATGTATGCAGGTTTCTGCACATATTTTATTTTCACATGTAAATACTTGCATACATGTGTGCAAGTATTTCAAATAGTTGCACACATGTATGCAGGTTTCTGCATGCATTTTCAACTAAAACAGCTTCAGAAATACTTGCATACATGTATGCAACTATTGGCAAAAGTTGCATACATGTATGCAACTATTTGCAAGTTTTTAAATTCACAATACATCCCTGTAATTAATGTTTTCTCTGTAAACCCGCCCCCTATTTTAGCTGCCGCCTGGAATCATCCGCCTGCCACTTTCCATACCTCCGCCTCTTTCGTTTTCTGTCCAAATTTTCAGGCGCTATCACTTAAAAAAAAAAAAAAAAATTTCTAAAATCTGTAAACATTCTCGGAAGTCCACAGAAATTAAAAAAAAAAAGTTGCATAAATGTATGCAACTTTTACGAATAGTTGCATACATTTATGCAACTATTCGAATACACATGCATATATTTATGCACGCCTGTTTGAAAAATTGCATACATGTATGCAGTTTTTCTATATAACTGCATACATGTGTGCATGTATGTCAAAATACATGCAAACGTGAATAAGTTGCACGTAGGTATGCGGTTTTTAAATAAATGCATCAGCAGATGCATGTTTTAACAATATGTGCATACATGTATGCATTTATACTGCAGTTTTGACGCAGATTTGAAATAAATGCATACATGTATGCAACTAATCGATTTATATGCATGTTTTGATGCAATTTACTGCATTTCGTTGATTTTCTGTATTTCGTGATTTCGACGTTGTTTTTGATGTTTTTTTGGTCTGATTTTTTTCACGATTATTTGATTTAATTAATTACGAATTTACATGATTTTTTTATATTTTTTTTGTATGTTTTTATATGTTTTTGAAAATAGGGACTAAATTTACAATAAGTTTATGACCGGGGGTGAGCCTAATTAAGTTTCGTTTTAGGGACCTGTGCCTAATATTCACTATTTTCTATTTGAGCAGGAGAAACATCAAGAGCTAACCAAAAGTCTTTTCTATCTGAATTCGGACATTCACATGGTATGGTTATATAATCCCCTGATTTAATCTTTGCCTTAACCACTCTCTTGGCGCATTTAACCTCAGCTTCATATTTGGTTAACCCATCCAATCCCACAATAAGATCGAATTCGGTAAATGTAACAACCCGTATTTCAATAACATGGTAAAACGAGAATCAAGGCAGAATTTAATTTTAAATTCTGAATCAAGTAAAACGGGCTAGGCCATTGCGTTCGTCTCGGAAAAATACGCGAAATAGAGTCCGATTTTTCGAAAATCGGAGTCCGTATGACCCGTTAAAGGCCCAAAGAAGATTTCTGGAAATTTGAACTTCGGAAATAGCTTTGAAAATCAGATCTGGGGCTAGGCGGGGAGTTTCCCGCCTAGGCCATGTCGACAGGGCTGTCGACAGGCCTGTCGACTTGGGCCCAGACCAAGTCGACAGCCCTGTCGACTTGCCTGTCGACAGGGGGTGGCCGGGGCAAGTTGCCTGGCGCACCTGTTTGTCTCACCTGGTCTTGTTCTTGGGCTGGTTCTGGAAGCTTCCGAGATCTGATGGTCCTGATCTATCCTAGGGTTAATCTAAGGGCCTAAAACTATCCTAATCTCTATAAAAAGACCCTAAACCTAACCTAAATCCCTAAAAATCAAACCTAGCAACTAAGTGCTGCCAAAATCAATTTTGATCATGGCCTCCATCCCCAATCCCTAGAGCCTATTCATTCAAATCGGGTTCAAATCAAAAGATGCAAGCTTGCTACACCAAATAGAGGCCAAATCAACATTGCTATGCGAGTTTCATGATGGTTCTTCATCAAAGGAGCCACCTTTCTTCGTCATGATGATGCATGATCCCTTTCCCAAGCCTTGCCTAAGTAAGTTCTAGCTACTTTTAGATGGAAACGGTAGTTTTGATAATGACATGGGATAAAATGAGGCTAAACATGATTATGCGAACCTATATGAACCTTACCTTGCCTCTTGTGTTCATGTTTATGATTTTAGGCCATGTGGGTGACTTAATCATGCCTCTCATGCTATGCATAACCTAGTTTAACTTGCAAGTTTGGATCTTTATGCATGAAATGCTAGCATGAACCTTTAGGAACCACTTTACTTGTGAAACATTGGCTAAGGCAAGATTTTGGGGCTTATGCATGTTTATGAACCCAAACCCCTTATGCTATCATGCAAGTTTGTGGCCAAATCCTTTATGAGATTATGCATGCTTGTGGCCAATTCCCTCTTTTAAGTTGTGCTTGCTTATGGCCAAACCCTTTTGATAATATGCATGTTTGTGGCCAAATTCCCTTGTGACATTTTGTGTGTTTGTGGCCAAAACCCCTTTTTATGACACTATGCATGTTCAAGGCCAATTTGTAGTCATAGTATTCCTACTATGTTGACTCGTCTATACTTATGTTGGAAACACGTTTTGGGGTTAGGTTAGACGAGTGTGAGCATACATGAAAAACTTAACTTGAAGTTTCATGAAATATGATGTGAAACATGATTTGGGTTAAATGGGTATAACATGACGACATGTAACATTAAATATAACATGGAGGTTGACATGTAAGTATGCATAAAAACATAAGCTTGGGAATTTACCTATTAAGTTAGGTCTACCCATTGGGAATTTACCTATTAAGTTAGGTCTACCCAATTGCTTGAAAACTTGACTATGAACATGACACTAGACTAAACATGAAAGTGGCCAACTCGAGGTTGGGTTGAGTTTGCAACGTAAAACTACCCGGAACCGACCGGCCTAACTAGTAGTTGCAAACAATAGGACCCAATGTGAGAAGTTGGTCATGTTGTGCTTGAACCCGAGGTTAGACCAAGTTGTGGTGTAAAGCTACCCGGAACCGACCGGCTTAACTAGTAACCACAACAAAGTCTAATGTGAGAGGTTGGGGTGCATTAAGTAATTAATGCCACATAATAGGGTTAAGTTAATTTGATTAATGAGGCTTAACCAAATATGACATGGACAAATGGGTTAAGTAATTTGATTAGGCTAATGATACTTAACAAAACACGACAGGGTTGGGTAGGTTAAGTAACTTGATTTGCCTAACGACACTTGACCATTTTTATACGACGAGGGGACGGGATTAAGTTAACCAACACTTAATCAATCCAACACGATAACTTGATAAGGTTAAGTAAATTTTCTTAGTAACACTTAACCGCTTAATACAGTTAAAGGATGGGGTTAAGTCAACTCAGACCTAACTAATCTAAACATGGTAATTGGACGGGGTTAAGTTAATTTACACTTAACTAATCCAACTCGTTAGTTTCACTACACCAAAACAGTGGATTCCCAACAAGTATATGTGTTACAAATAATTTCTGTAACACTTTTAAGTGTCACCAACGGCGTGTGAGGAATTTCCTGTAACACTTATAAGTGTTACAAACAGAGTAACCGCTAACACTTATAAGTGTTACAAACATATTCATTGCTAACACTTATAAGTGTTACAAACATATTCATTGCTAACACTTATAATTGTTGGAACTATAAGATATGGTAACACTTATAAGTGTTACAGGAAATTCATTGCTAACACTTATAAATGTTGGAACCATAAGATATGGTAACACTTATAAGAGTTACAAACATATTCATTTCTAACACTTATAAATGTTGGAACCATAAGATATGGTAACACTTATAAATGTCAGTATCATAATCCTACTAACTCATAAATGTTGGCATATATAAATTGCAAACACTTATATAACATGTCTTTATGATTTTCAATCACATATATAATTCAACATATCAATTCAAATAAAAGTATTTGGTACACTTCCATATTTCAAATTCAACAATGTCACTTTAGCACAATGCTTCCAATTTCAAAATACCATAATATCAAGTTCAAATTACAAAAAACAATACAAAGTTTTACTAAAGATAAGACCATTGTCAAGATCACACATATTTGCTTTTCCATTGCCATTACATTCCAAATTCTGTTTTTTTTCGCTCCTCCTCCACAAGTGCCTACAAAATATAAATGCACTCATTTAGCAAATTGCAAAACTGATAAATAATAAGTGTATTTGCGAAAATGATAAATAACAAGTTATCATTTCAAAACTGACAAATAACAAGTGAACTGCAAAACTGAGCCGAGGCACAGTATTGGAGCAAACCGAGGCTCAGTTTTACTGATCCGAGGCTCAGTTTTGGCGCAAACTGAGCCGCTCAGTTTTAAATTAAGCAGTACATTAATTGCATATTTGTATAGTTAAAAACAAATCATTTAACCTTTTATTGAATAAAAGAAAATATTTAGAAAGAAGCCCGCAAATATCAAATGTTCAAATATTTAGACTTCCATGCAAGTATGTACATGGCCAAAACTAAAAATATTCAAATATTGGTAGATTTCTCCAGTAAATATTTACAAAGTATATTTTTTTTAAAAGATTTGTATATATGCGGAAAACTTAAAAAAGGATTCGAACATATTATTTGTTAGAATAAAATACTCTACCAATATATAAATGATAAAAAGAACCTGAACTACAGCTAATATGGACTCAGTGTTAAACTACCTTGGAGTGGCGAGGTCCAAAGTGACCATAGGATGCAAAGAAGATGAAGAAACAAACCGATCACTTTGCAAGTAAAACTGATTCTGACCCATGTTCCGAAAGCTAGTACTTGTCATCACTCTGGTCGAACTGAAAATGCAAAAGTGTGAAACGCATACGCATAGAACTGTATTTATACAAAGCATGTACATAAACAATAACTCGATGCTAATACAACAAAATGGTTAACATATACGGTTAGGCCTATATTTTACTCTGTACAAATAATGGCTGGGAATTTATCGGTCAGATGATTAACCTAACAAATGTAGGATACAATCAAAGTTTGATGTCTATGAAGCTGAATATTATTTGAATTGAACCATAACTTTGTATGAAAAGCGCTTGTTCAGTTATGTTTCAAGTTTTCTACCCTTATTCTTACCTTGTTCATTTAGTACATGTTCGCTGCAGATATATCTGGAAGCTCAGTGTTTAGAATCCATGGTAGAACACCTAAGGGATGGATCTTAGGAGCTGTTTATAAATTCTTCGATTGATAGAGCAATTGGTGCTAACCATTTGTTGCAGTTGTCATCTGCATATCAGTCTTTTGTGTACCTGTTCAATGAAAACAGATAAATGTTGTTTGCTGCATAACAGGAGAAAAAGTGCATTTTTCCTAAAATAGTAAGTAAATAGATAAATCTCACAAATATAACATGTGGAGTGAAATTATGTGTTAAATACAGATAAGAGGAGTGAGTATACAAAAAGAGGGAAAAAGCAACTAAAGAGAACCAGTCGATGGAAACTCCGAACATTTCGTACGGACATGCAATACTCATCAAAGATGAAATCAGCAGTCTCCAAAAGTTTGCGCAAAGAGAGAGAATCAACTATCATATAAATCGAAACTTGGGGAACTCAGAAGACTGATGGGGTGTTGCACCATAGAGTGCCATTGAAAGGCATATAAATGTTTGAATGAGATAACTAATAACTAAAGAAAAAAAAATTGTAGTCTTTCTATAAAAATAAACTAACCTGTAGAGCCAAATTTTTAACCCAGCTTTAATGAGCTTGGAATATATAGGAAGAGTGGAAAACACCGTGAAGTTATATGTATTCAATATATCATCGCTATATCAGATGAAAATGACACACATCAGTCTACAATTGGCTAAGTTAAATAAAAAAATAAATATCATAGTTACATCATACTTGCAAACTTTCCATCTCCCACCGGTTTTTCCCGATACAGTAGCATGGAATGCGTTCTTCACATCATCCCAGTTGAAATACTCCTCCGCAAAATCCGAAAAGCATGGATCATATCCAGCAAAAGTTCTCGTCCGCTTCAGTAAGTTCTTCTGCGTCAACAAGGGAAGCATGAATATAAAAATCTGAATCATAATATAGAGATTAAATAAATCAAGCCCAAGTAAAAGCTTACAATAAATCCTTTGAAATTGATGTGTGGATATTTTTCTCGATTTATTACAATCATAGATAACTTCAGCTAGTTGTGGCACATAATGACCTGTTCAATTAAATAAGAAACTATATTCATGCTAATATGATGGCAATATTCCATCAAATTCTTGACACCAATTTCATTGTCTACTCGTGCAAGTAGAAAGGTATGACGAATTCACAATCATGCAGACATCCAGCGTGAAAAAAAAAATTATATTCTATTTTTATTTGAAAATTAAAAAGCAGAATTTCAAAAGCAGTTGTTTTACTAGACCGTGCATTCACACAACATGTACTAACCTGCATAACTTTCTCCGGCTATGTAGAAATTGTTGGCTTGATGCTGTGGGAATTTTTTAAACCAATTTACCAGGAAGCTGTATGCATCCTTAGCTAATTTCATCATTGATTGAGTTATAAGAGACAAGAATCACAATCTAATATCAGATATTTGCATTAAAGAAAAATGATATTCCAGAAAGAAAAAGAAAAGATAAAGCTGTCAAGAAGATGGGTTACCAACAAACTGGTCTTCCAGACCACGGAGCTCCGAAGTTGTATTAGTGTATGAAAATCCAACTCCAACAGGTGATTCCAAACACAATAGATTTGCTTCTGAAAGGAATAAGTAGAGGAGAAACTTGAGTGAATAAACATTGCTAATCCAAAAATTACAGAAGCAGTACTGGCACAACAATACCTCTGTTCCATGCATATTTGTTGAACTCAAGTCCGGTTCCATACTTCTTCACTCGAAGAGGACCAAGTTCAACTGCTGCTCCATAGCCTATGGATGAACAACCAGGACCTACAAAATTTTCAGAGATACGCGTGGCTTAAGAGCAAAATAAAATAAAACAATAAAAATAATAATTCAAATATGATGTTATTATAACCTCCATTGAGCCACAATAGGAGAGGTTTCTTAGAAGGCTCGCTTTGTGCTTCAAAGAACCAATAGAACAGCGCTCTTCCTTTTTCATTATTTACTGTTACATAGCCCGAGAACTGTGAAACAGTCGGGCTTTCTGGCTGACCCGGAAGACTGGATATTCTATCAGATTCTTGTGCATTGCGGTAAAACAAGAAGAGCGCGATGACAGAAAAAACTGAGTAACAGACTGAAAAACCCATTGCATACGATGCTACTGTAGACAAATGAAGTAAAAAAGAAGCAGTGGGGACTGATAAAAAAGCAGGCTATAAATTATATAGTATACATATTTTCCTTGGCATTTTGTTACTTGTATCATATAAGCATCATTATTAGCAGCTAAGTTGAATGCTTGAGCTTGTCCAGATCATCAATAATTCAACTATACAAAAGCTTACAAATATGTACAGAATTATCTAGCCTTGATAAAGTGAATTTACCTTAACAATCGGTTTCATCTTTAACATTTCCTTATCAATGGTTGAAACATGTTGGTGTAAGACAGCTATAAATTAATACATGGTAGGCATAAAAATAAAATAAAAAAATAAACAATAGCAGAAGAACAAAAGGAATGAAAATCAATACCAGATTTATAGTTGTGCTTCACCATTTATACTGGGGCCTTAACACAGCCAGTTAATAAAGTAAAAGAATGAATGCGCTTCATTTCACTTGTTCCTGCATAAATAACCAAAAAACCACAGCATGCAAGATAAAATATTAATTCAAGTAAATTTGTCAGAAGCAACACTATCTTTATTATATACAGAATACAACATCCAACTTCAGAATACATATTGCAATTGAATTCAAACAATATCATCGCCAATAAATGTGCTTGTATATCAGTTACAACAGTTTAACTTAAATAAAGACATTGCTTAATATAACAAGAGCTTACACTTAGTGGCCAATCTTTTGTTAGTAATAACCTATAACGTGGATTGCATTTATAAAAATTAAAAATTGAGAACCTATGCATAATCGAATCCTAAATAGACCCCAACTAAATAAAGGGAATCTATTTTCTATATATGCAAGGTCAACTAGAAATACCTCCCTGGGTCCTAATTTTTCTATCAGATTCATCAAAACAATCTGGGTTTAGATTCTACACTAAAAAAGTCAGCAAAGAAGACCAAGTCTAATAAATAAATATTGAGGATGTGTTAGGCACAAAAGTACACTACAGATGAGAGAAGTGTTGGTGGTGATCTTAAGCCGAAAAATCATTATAAAAAGGATCTGATAAACGCAGATCGATAACCCTTCATGTTATCAATTGGTCTTGCTAAAATAAATAAAAACTGACAACTACAAATAATAAGGTGTAAATGTAACTATAGTAGCAAATGATAAACTGGGATACACAAATATAAGCAAAAAAATAATCAGATAATAGATTGCCTAGCTATTACCTATAACGGATAAACAAATATAAGCTACAAATTCAACTTGGGATGTTTGGTACAACCGATTGAAGTATATCAACCTCATAATTAGTTAAAGATCAAAAGCATAGCTATTACCTATAATGGATCAAAGATGAGCACATAAAGCAAATAGACTGACAGTTGCCACTTATAGAAAGACTTGATGACCAGTTGACTTCCAAATTATACCTTATAAACAAATAATGTGTGTGCATGCGTAATGACTCACCAGAATCAACTGGTGCTACTCTCCCTATAGCAGCTTCACCAAAATTAGGATCCAAAACGTCCTCATACGAGCCGCTGTTATCATCTAAAGGTGCAGATCGGACTTTAAAACTAGCAGGCATTAAACCCTGACCTAGGCTGTAGAAATCAACAGTCTTTTCCCACCTCTAGATATAGAACAAATAACACATAAAAGTTTACCTAGTTTAACTATTAACCAGCAAAAAAGAAAAATAAATGATGATGCAAGATTGTTACAGTACAAGGCCAAAGCAACAAAAAGTATGAAAACTCCAATTGTCAACTTTTCAAATCAATTTACCAATTTGAATACTACCGTTAAAGTTAGTACCACAAAAATATAACAAGGCAGAAGCTAATATATTGCACTTGGTATAGATCAATGATTATCAAATTTTGTAATGCACAAGAAATTATTTTTCGTTCCCTAATGTAGCAAGCACAAAAAATATTTCAAGTAACATAATTGATAACAACCTGAATTAATTCTATCTAGGCTTGCCAAGTCCATCCACAAAACTAAAAGATTCACATCACTTATCTCCAACGTACACTACACCATAATGGCCATTGTAAGTCAGTTTGGCTCTATGTCCTACGGTTGTTAAACATGCATTTAGTTAACCTTGATTATGTTGAAAATTTTAAAATATTTTATATAATAGCTTGCACTGTGCATCTTAATCCAATTCCATATAATCATTAAACTTTCAACCATTTATAAGCATACTTATATCAATCGAACAAACACAACGAAGTGAAATCGATTTATTTACCTCTTATAGTAATTCCTAGAAGCCGCCGATTCCTAGAAGCCCCAATTCGAATTCATGATTGAGAAACGGGTGGAGAGAGGATTTGAGAGGCTAACACCGATTTGAGAAATCCAAAATCCTTAGTATCTGATATCGACATCGATTAGGTAATCGCCTGTATCAATTCATCGAAGTCCTTTTTTTTATTTGATTATGACCCGGCCTTCTTAGGGATAAGCGTTGGGGAGAAAGGATTGAGTATCGATTAGGTTATGGCTGTGAGAGCTTACCATTTTGCCCTCAGAATATAAGGGTTGACTAGGCATACCAACACAAACAAGTGTTGGCACATTTTTGGTGACAAATTTTTACTACTGCAACACATATTAGTGTCACTAGTCTACAACACATATAAGTGTTGGCAGTTGAAAAAAATAAGAGTTGCCAAATGGCCATTATGGTGTAGTGTTTGATGTGGTTAAGTGACCTATACTTAACCAATCTAACGTGAAAACATGATAAGGCTAAGTGGTAAACCTTAGTTAAGGGAAACTAAGTAATAATTCTTAGTCAAGGAAATTTGGACCATTTCTTAGATAGATTAGTAACCCGATACGTTAGGTCAACGTTTAAGTATGCGTGTAGGAGCAGGCTATCTGATTTAGATAAAGGCTCCAACGAACTGGGTAACGAAGCAGCGGCTTCGGGGAACGTGAGGATATTCTTAGGATCCCTCTGTGAGCTGCCAGGTCATTATACTAGGCTCACGAGAGGTTGAGGTCTGCGGTAGAAGAACCAAGAATATGCCTTGGTTGCTATGCGAGCGACCTAAAGACTGGGGTGGATAGCAGTGAGTCGACGAATACATAAGGTGCCCGAGATAGCAAGTTCGTCGATCATCTACCACCTTGAGTCAAGCGTGTACGCACGGAAAGGCAGAGAACACCCAACAGACCATAATTGCTATCTAATTATGGGTGAGGTAGGCCGTAGGATGTGGGCTGGCCGGAGTGTAGTTCTGATGCAAGATTTTCTCTTGTGTTGCCTTTCACTAGTTGAGGGAGGGGTCTCGTGGGACCATAGCCACGTGTAGAAAAGCAGACCTTAGTATCTGCATCAGCAGATAAATCTAAAGCTCCCGACCGAGTCCTGTGTTTCTTGTTTTGCCTTGTGACAGGACTCGGATGGCACGATGTGATACATGTGCATACAGTTATAGAAAAACGATTCACGATGAATGCGTGGGGAAAAGGGCGCGGTTGAGGGTTAGCGTAATCCCTAGTGGCCTAGGTGGTTTAACCCAAACCGAAATACGAAAGCGTACAATAGGTAAGCATAATCCCTAGTGGTGCTAGGTGGCGTAAGTCCTAGTAGTTCAAACGATGATTCATATGGAAGAGCCTAGCTAGAACAAGGGTGACAGTCCAAACGATTTCAAGGATAATACGACATGAGGAAGCCCGTACGAGGTACGGCAAAGGACTGAACTTATATACATGGAAAGAAACATATGATTTGAGTAACCTATATATGCGATATTAGGTTGACATGGACCATTACACGACTTTGAGCACGGGACATTCATGGTTAACACATGACGCGGGTAGGGATACTAGTACGAGAGGTGCAGAGCAAATATACATGTTAGAACTCGGAAGAATATACATAATAGATACCGTGGGATGTTAGACGGGGTAGATACCTTGGGATAATGTACTCGACAGAAATCTGACGATGTGATACCTTGACTTATCATAACACCGTAGTTTATCATGATACCTTAGTTTACCTTGCCGCAGTAGTTCAACCGGCTACCCTGGTTTATCTATCTTGTAGTTATCCTTATGTTTACTTTCAGTTTATGCATGTCATGTTACCTTTACCTGTTTTATACTGGAAGTAGATAGGACTTACTCAGTCTTTTTGACTGACCCGTTTTGTTTCGCATCTTTTCTTCCGTTTCCCCCCCCCCAGGTTTCAGGGAGGAAACAATGTTGTTTAGTTCGGACTTCTTCTGCTTGAAGGTCATCATGGATGGCTTGGACTTCTCTTGGCTATGGCTACTTTACTGTTTTACTTGGGGAATAATTTATTAAAAAGTCTTTATGCTTCTTTACTATTGCAGGACAGGTTTTGATGTACTCTGATGTAAAAGGCTTTAGACCTTATTTATTCATGTTATGAAAGTTTGATTTTACTTCCGCTATTTATATATGTTCTGTCTTGTGATATTTCTGTGCATGTTTACCAATAATGCCCCTCTAAAGCTAGTGCATTCCTTTGCGAGTGACCCTAGCGGAGGCGGGGTGTTACATTTGGTATCAGAGCAGAAGGTTACCAGACTGGGCAAAAGTTTTTAAAGACCTTCTGAAAACTATTTGAAAATCGTTTATAAAGAAGCATTTTTCAAGAAAATTTTCTTTTAAAAGAAAAAGGCTATTCCCCAAAGGCCATTAGCACTATCCTGGTTTCCTTGATTGAATCTCTTTTCCTTTCTTTCCTCCATCTGTAGTCACGGTGGTTTTAACTGCGACTAGTCTTTTCTATCTTCGAAAGTGCTTTCCATGCGATGGAGGCTGTTCTCGGGAGACCAGTGGCCGCGTTATAAGAAAGGATAGTGAGAAAGAGGATAAAGGATACGAATTTAAGGATGAGCAACTTGTTGGTATGGCTCAACTCAGAATGAGAGAGAAAGATGAACAATGAAACCCATGACAAGAGAGTACCTTTGGCATGGTGGAACGGGACTGATAGTTAAGTATCATGGGACAAGGACAAGATCATCGGGAGGGCAGTAGTATGCTCTCATTTCTAGGGTACCTCAGAAGGAGGGTAACGATCTTGTTAAAGGTTTAGTTTTTCTTCTCTATCATCCCGTTAGGACTTTGGTTTGATCATCGTATCATTTAAGTCTGCTTCGATAGTTGAGTCTCTGCACCTTAGTACTAGCGTTGTAGAGGATCCCGTTTTTGTCTCAAGTCCTATTGGAAGATCGGTCCATTTACTCATGGCTTGGATTTGAGAATGTCTATATCAAGTGTTGAGCTTGGAAATAATGCTGATGTTTATAAGCTATGGATGGATTCTAGGGATGAAGTGGTTATCCAGTAGGGGGTGCCACTCTCGGTTTTGATAGGAGGGTAGTTAGACCTTTTGACTAGCCTTGGTAATGCCCTCGAAGTATCGTGTAACCTTTTTGAGGTTCTGTCATGACTAGTTACTTAGAATCTCTTGATGCCTTTATTGAAAATTTGAAGCCTGATCGAGTGGTGTTCGCCGATAAGACGGATGGTTTACTTCATTTATGCATGGGTTATAGAGATCACCCTAGTAAGTGCGCTTGATAACCTGGTTGGCATCTGTTTACTTTCAAGAGGAAGTTCTTCTACGAGAAATACCCTGTGGTACGAGGTCCGAGATTCACTAGTGAATTTTGGAAAGCTTGCATGAGATCATGAGTACGCAGTCATGTTTGCGTCAAGTATTTTAGGAAAAGGATAAGTGCAAGTGGAACGAGAGGCGACGAAGAAACGAGTTTCAGCTCATGTTATGGAAACAGGAAATAAGAAGCTACGAAATCGCGAAGTTAAAGGACGGTCAAGGCACGATGGAACTAAGCTCAAGAAAATGCGACTCAGAAGGATGAAGACTAGATGCGCGCATGGTATCTCTTTTTAAGAGTATATCCTCGATCCATGTTTTCTGTTGAGCTTGCTGGTAGGCTATCTTTTGTGGACATCCTCTTGGTCCTATTTTCTGTTACAAACCCCATAAGGAGTTTGTCTTGTTTATCTTCTCGACCCTGTTTCAGGGAATCTTAGGTAGAACCTTATGGATGTAAACATGTATTTGAAACATGTTATGATTGATATGGTTGCAAGTGGTTGCAAGTGGTTGCTCGTGGATGCGCGAATACACATTAGATACTAGCTCGACTCGGTCACATTTCATATTGCATATGCACGAGTATTTATACTTGTTTATGGATGAAATCGAATGTGTTATCATGCGGTTGTTGCATATGAATGAATGATTGTGCACGCATATAGTATCTATATGGCTAGGACTATTTGCATACATGTTGGATTCATGGCACTATACATATTTTTGCATTAGAAAGATTATCCAGGCCTGATCATTAGCATTAGCTAAGGAACATGTACACACACGTTTTGCATATATTCATACAGCATTAGAAATCATCTAAGGACAATGGTTGCGGGTGGATGATGTTTCGAGTAGATGGATGATGGATGGTAGGATATGTTCTTCCTAACTTAGAGATTTCGGGGATGAAATCCTAAAAGGTGGGGAGAATGTAACAACCCGTATTTCAATAACATGGTAAAACGAGAATCAAGGCAGAATTTAATTTTAAATTCTGAATCAAGTAAAACGGGCTATGCCATTGCGTTCGTCTCGGAAAAATACGCGAAATAGAGTCCGAGTTTTCGAAAATCGGAGTCCGTATGACCCGTTAAAGGCCCAAAGAAGATTTCTGGAAATTTGAACTTCGGAAATAGCTTTGAAAATCAGATCTGGGGCTAGGCGGGGAGTTTCCCGCCTAGGCCATGTCGACAGGGCTGTCGACAGGCCTGTCGACTTGGGCCCAGACCAAGTCGACAGCCCTGTCGACTTGCCTGTCGACAGGGGGTGGCCGGGGCAAGTTGCCTGGCGCACCTGTTTGTCTCACCTGGTCTTGTTCTTGGGCTGGTTCTGGAAGCTTCCGAGATCTGATGGTCCTGATCTATCCTAGGGTTAATCTAAGGGCCTAAAACTATCCTAATCTCTATAAAAAGACCCTAAATGTAACAACTCGTATTTTTAATAATCTGTTATAACATAAATTGAGGAAGAATTAAATTATAAAATGGGAATCAAGGGAAACGGGCTATGCCATTGCGTTCGTCTCGGAAAAATACGCGAAATAGAGTCCGAGTTTTCGAAAATCGGAGTCCGTATGACCCAGTTAAGGCCCATGGAAGTTTTCAGAAAATTCCTAAGTAAAAACAGATTTAAATTTCAAATTAAAAACCAGGATTAGGGCTAATCGGGGTTAGGCGGGAAAATTCCCGCCAGGGGCCCCATGTCGACAGGCATGTCGACAGGGCCCCCAGGGTGTCGACAGCCCTGTCGACAGCCCTGTCGACAGGGGGTGCCCGGACAGTTAGCCTGGTGCACCATTTCTGATTTGGGTTGGGTCTTGTGGCTTGGTTCTAGAGAGTTCCTAGATCTGACGGGCCTAAACTAATCTAGGGTTAATCCTAGGGCTAAAAACACTCTAAACTTCTATAAATATACCCCTAATCCTACCCTAAAGCCTCATGAATCAATCTAGCAACTAAACTATGCCAAATTGAATCCTCAAATGGCCTCCACCTAAAATCCCTAGCCTCCACCTTCCTCAAAGTTTAATCCTATAAAGATATGATGATCATACAACCTTTTCTATGTTGTATGAATGCTTAATAACTTGCATACTTCATTAAGTTGCAAGTTTGATTTGCTAAGTTTGTGTTTTTGGGATTTTGCAAAAGGGTTTTCTTATTTGAAGCTTTGTTTTGGGTTTTAAAGGGCTTCTTCATCTTATTTGGTGGATTTGTGGCTTGTTTATATTTGTAAGCCCTCTTACCTTCACTTTACAAACTCTAAAGTTAATATGTGGTGAAAGATGAGATTTATGTGAGTTTATTTGATTATGCATGCTTATGCGAACTCACCATGTCATGTTTCATAAGTTATGCATGCTTATGCGAATTTACTATGCCATGCTCTACATGTTTAATGGATTATGCATGTTTATGCAAGTTCACCTTACCATGTTATGCATGTTTAATGGATTATGCACGTTTATGCAAGTTCACCTTACCATGTTATGCATGTTTAATGGATTATGCATGTTTATGCAAGTTCACCTTACCATGTTATGTAAGTTTAATGGGTTATGCATGACTATGCAAGTTCACCTTACCATGTTATGCATATTTAATAAGCTATGCATGTTTATGCGAGTTCACTATGACATGATTTGCAAGTTTAACATGTTATGCATCATTATTATGATATATGAAGTTCATCATGTATGCTATGCCAAGTTACCTTTTATACCCTTATGCGTTATGACGAATATATAAGCGAGATAATGACGTTGGGAGGGTTTGGGTAAACTTAAAAATACATGAAACTCAAAAGATTGGGAATTTACCTATTAAGTTAGGTCTACCCCTTGGGAATTTACCTATTAAGTTAGGTCTACCCAAGTATATGTTAACTTGTAAATATGTTTTAAAGTGGACATGACATTAGATAACATGATATGGCCAACTCGAGGTTAGACCTAGTTGTGGTGTAAATCTTCCCAGGTAACCACAACGTGGGGTCTGATGTGGGTAGTTGGTCATGTTGCACCATAAAACCCGAGGTTAGACCTAGACGTGGTGTAAATCTTCCCAGGTAACCACGGATGTCTAATGTGAGAGGTTGGGTGCGTTAAGTAATTAATGCCTCATGATTAGGGTTAAGTCATGGCCCACTAATACTTAACCAATAATGGGGATGCGAGGATTAGATGGGGTTAAGTGGTTACACTTAACTAATTTAATCCATGATTAGTGAGGGGTTAAAACCACACTTAACCCTCTTAGAAACCCTAGCAACGTGGTCTGTTCCAGCAGTAATCCCAGTTTGGTATCACTACAACCCTACAGCTAGGTTAGGGCGGGGCACGATTACTGGACTGATGTAAGCGACCAAAGCGACGGCTGAGTGGTACAGCGGTGCGGGTCCGGCGGGCTACGGACGTGCACGTAGTCCGATGTTGGACAAACTCGAGGCACGGGTACCAGTAGGCTTAGACTGTGCATTATTGCTTAGGTGTCTGGGGTTGACACCTTAGGGCTTGATACACCCGAAGGTGGACCCAGCACAGTCTGACTACATCCATGTGGGCCGTATGGACACCAACACTTGACGTGTTAGGATTATAGGGAGCCGATCGACTAGACCGTTGGGCTGGACCTTATACTAAGGTCACTTTATGTTATTGGGCCAAAGTTTGGGCTAAGGGATCAAGATCTGTTTTGTGGGTTTGCTAGTACACTATGGTGCAAAGTTTAATCTCATCTATGTGATATCACCTTTATCCATTGCCAGTATGCTCATCTCAGTTTCCATCATGCTGTTAACTTTATTAGTTTATAGATTGATCGTAGTAGGGCTTACCAGTCTTTTTGACTGACCTGTTTCCTTTCGCTTCTTTTCTTCCGTTCCCCCCCCCCCACAGGTTCTCAGGGAGGGGCTACATCTGCTTAGTGGATCTTTGGCTTGCTTGTTGGATAGCTCATGTATGGATCTGAGCTAGCTGTGGCTTATCTTTTATTTCTGGGGATTAGTACTGATGTTTTACCATGTATTTTATTATCACGTATCTAGACTTAAGTTGTATTTTGGATCATGATATTTGGATATTATGTACTTGACTATGTTGGTTTTCTGAGATGATGATGATGGGTTTTATCTACTACCGCTGCTTTACTTATATTTATTTTTATATATTCTGTCTTGCGATATCTCTGTGCATGTTTACCTTCACCATAACGCCCCTCCAAAGCTAGTACATTCTAAGGAGTGATCCTAGTGGAGGTGGGGTGTTACATTTGGTATCAGAGCATATGGTTTACGAGAAGGGAAAAAAAAGAAGGGGTTTCTAAAACTCTTTGAAAAACTATTTTCAAAACCAAGTATTAAGTATTTTCCAAAGAAAAGTCTAGTTATTTTTTTTAAAAAAGGCTATTCCCCAAAAGCCATTAGCACTATCCTTTGACTCCTCGGTTGAAAACTCTTTTCTTTTCGTTTCCAGCATGTCTGATAATCTCATCTTACCCAAAGGGGTAACAATACCCGATTGGTTTCGTCGGTACTTGGAAGTCACGGCACCGGTCCCGGGTGTCTCTGGTGTTGTCTTTCCAGTCAAGGCCGCTGTTCCTCCTCCTCCTTCCGTAGCTGATGTTCATCTTCTCCCTCAGCCTCCACAAGCGGATTTTGCGGAAACTTGTAAGAACTTTAAGATGATGGGTTGCAAGAATTTCTTTGGAACCGAGACTTTAGTAGAGGCAAGGAATTGGTTGAAAGAGACCGAAGATCTTTTAGCCACCTTTGATATAGGTGACCGCAGGAAGGTTTTATTGGCAGTATGGTTGCTAAAGGAAGAAGCTGCACGTTGGTGGGTAGTCACCACCGCTACTAGGCCAATCGAGACTTGGGATGACTTTAGAGGAAGGTTTGGACTGAGGTTCTTATTACTGAAGCAAGGGGACATGACTATTAGGGGATACATAGATAAGTTTAATCAACTGGCTCGGGTCGATTTAGACTTGGTTAATACAGCTCAGAAGAAGGCCCTACATTTTGCTCTAGGATTAAACGAGCCATTACATGGTTTGGCCATGTCTCATATACCCTTGGGGGCGACTTTCGAGAATTTGGTGAATTTGGCCCTACTTCAAGAAGAAGATAACAATGACAAGAAAGAGGTCAAGGCGAATGAGTCTCAAGACAAGAGAGTAAATTCCGGGAAACGGGGCAAGAATAACCACAACCGCAAGAACAAGCCAAGAGGGAATAGGAAATGTAGCTTCTGTGGTAAAGTTGGACATATAGCCAGGGAATGTAGGAAGAAGGAAAAAAGGAAGCGGGGCGTATGCTTTGATTGTGGTGAGTTTGGACATTTCAGCAAGGATTGCCCGAGGAAACAAGGGCAAGGTCAGACTCAGTGTGCAGGACTATCTGGAGGGTGAGTTCATCCCCTCAGCACCGTTCTTCCAGCTTATGATAGAGGTAGTGTTTCTGTGGAAATCTTGTTTACATTTTCTGATTTTCCCTGTTCGAACTTTGTTCGATTCTGGCACATCGCATAGTTTTATTTCATCTGATCCAGTTGAAAGTTTTGCACCTAAGTACTAGTGTAGTTGATGATCCCGTATGTGTTTCAAATCCAATTGGGGGTTCTGCCCGTTTGTCTATGGTCTGAGTGGATTTGAAAATTTCTATCTTGAGTATAGAATTCTCGTGGGATGTTTATATTCTCGGTTTCAGGGGATATGGGTTGGTTTTGGGCATGGAATGGTCGTCCTGTTTTGGGCCATTCTGGGTTTTTGTATATAGGGTGTGGGGCTCATGACTCGCCTCGGTAATACTCTAGAAATTTCTAGCAACCCTATGGGTCCCGTCATGTTATGTTATCTTGAATCCCTCAACTCGTCTATCGATAGTTTGCAATCGGTGAGGGTGGTCCGAGAATATCCTGATATCTTGGGTGAAGTAAAGGGGTTACCCTTAGACGTGGGATAGATTTCCGCATTATCTGGTTGGTAATACCAAGCCAGTTTCATGGCCGGTTAGGCACGTGACCTCACGAGATGAGAGTTAAGAAAGTAAGTCAAGGAGTTGCTTGAGAAGAACTTCCTGAGACGAAGCATTTTCGAGTAGGGTGCTCCAGTAGTATTCGTTACTGATGTGGACAGTTTGTTTCGCTTATGTGTTGACTATCGTGAGATAACCGTTACCAAGGATCAATGATTTGTTTGATTAGCTTGTAGGAACATCTGTTTTCTTTTGATCTAGCTACCGTATTCCATCAGCTTAGGATGGCTGAGGATGGAATTGACAAGACTGCGTTTAGGACTCTAGATGGGTTTTAGAATGGCTAGTCATACTAATTGGTTTGACTAATGCACCCGCATATTACGTAAACTTGATGGGTAGGGTGTTTAGGGAGTCCTTGAACAAGTTTGTCGTGGTCGTCGTAGACGATATTTTGATCTCCTCAAAAGAACGAGGAAGAACATGCTATACATCTCAAGGAGGAGATGGGTACGCTTAGAGCCACCAGTGGAAGGTCAAGTTCTCCAAATGTCATTTTGGAGGAAAGAAGTTGGATTTCTTGGGCACATAGTTCCTAAATAAGGCCTAGCGGTGGATTCCGCTAAAGTGGTTGCGGTTTAAGACCGGAAAACTCTGAGGAGGGCAATTGAAGTAAGAAGCCTCCTCTGTTTGGCTAGTTAGTTAGCATTCCCGGAGCTTAGACTTACTCTTCTGGGTCAAGAAGGGGGTTTCGCAGGAAGAAGATCCGCGGTTAGTCAAGAACATGGACCAGATGATTCGAGGCGAAATGTTAAGTCACCTCACTAGATATATTATAGATAACAAGGGATGACTAAGGCGCGATGAGAGATTATGTGTTCCTCGAGTGAAAGACTTGGTAAAGAAGGTTCATGAAGATGCGCATCACTCGAGGAGGTGGCCGAGTTGGTTTCAGGATACATGTTGTGCCACCAGGTTGAGGCCAAGTCATAGAAGCCCAGTGGGCCATTACCTCCATTGGGAGTTCCGCAAGGGAAGTATGAGAACATCTCGATAGATTATGTGGATGGACTACCTAGATCAAAGAAAGGGGATGCGGGTATGAGGGTCATAGTAGGTAGACTCGCAAAGAGTGCTCATTTCAGTCCGGTGAAGAGCAAGAGGACTGCGTCATGATTAGTAACGGTTTACCCTCAAGAATTTGGCCAGTTTTGAAAGAGCCTACAAGCCATGGGTAGGCAACTGAATCTGGGTATGGCTTACAGGCGGATGGTTCATATCGATTAAGCATGAGTTATAGAAAAATCACGTTTATAAGGGCAATTGGCAACGTGGATTGGTATTTTCAAGAAAAGTTCTGTTGCATGGAATACTTTATAGTAAGTAGACGAGATCCAGGACTCACTAGTGAATTTTGGAGAGCTGGCATGAGATCATGAGGTTATAGTAGGTTTAAGCCAGGTATACAGAAGGAAGAATAAGTGGAAAAGAAAGACGAGAGGCGATAATGAAATGCGTTCCAACTCGAATTTGGGAAATAGAAGTTAGGAAGCCAAGGAATCATGAAGTGAAAGATAGTCAAAGCACAGTGGAGTTAAGCTCAAGGAAACGTGACTAAGAAGAGTGAAGACTAGACACGCGCATCATATCTCTTTTTAAGAGTGCATCTTTGATCCTTGTTTTCCTGTGGAGCTTGCTTGCAAGTTATCTTTTGTATACATCCTCTCGGTCCCATTCTTGATCTTATTTCTGTTGTAAACTCCATAAGGGGGTTATGACTCATCGGTTAATACTATATGTCAAAGTTTGAATGGATTTCTTGTAATCCAAAAAGGAGTTTATCTAGTTTATCTAGTTTATCGTGTCTATCTTGTCATGAGAACCTTTGGTAGAAACCCTTTGGTTGAAACATGTGTTTGAAACATGTTATGCTTGATGTTTGCGAGTGGTTGCAAGTGTTTGCAAGTGGTTGCTCGTGGATGCATTATACACGATTAGGCACTAGATCGGCTCACACACTCCTCATATTGCATGTGCATGAGTGTTTATGCTTATTCTTGGATGAAATTCGTATGCTATCACATGGATGTTGCATATGGATGTATGATTGAGCACGCATGTAGATATTATACATTATGTTAGGAATTTGCATACATATGGATTCATTTCACTGACATACATATGCATTAAGGAGGTTTACTGTATCAGTAACCGCCTGATTTTTGCATTAGGTAAGTACATATACACACACTTTTGCATATGTTCATCCAGCATTTAGAATCTTTTAAGGACAATGATTGCTCGTGGATGATGCTTTGAGTAGATGGATGATTGGATGGTAGGATACGTTCTTCCTAACTTGAAGATTTCGGGGACGAAATCCTTTAAGGAGGGGAGAATGTAACAACCCGTATTTTTAATAATCTGTTATAACATAAATTGAGGCAGAATTAAATTATAAAATGGGAATCAAGGGAAACGGGCTATGCCATTGCGTTCGTCTAGGAAAAATACGCGAAATAGAGTCCGAGTTTTCGAAAATCGGAGTCCGTATGACCCAGTTAAGGCCCATGGAAGTTTTCAGAAAATTCCTAAGTAAAAACATATTTAAATTTCAAATTAAAAACCAGGATTAGGGCTAATCGGGGTTAGGCGGGAAAATTCCCGCCAGGGGCCCCATGTCGACAGGCATGTCGACAGGGCCCCCAGGGTGTCGACAGCCCTGTCGACAGCCCTGTCGACAGCCCTGTCGACAGGGGGTGCCCGGGCAGTTAGCCTGGTGCACCATTTCTGATTTGGGTTGGGTCTTGTGGCTTGGTTCTAGAGAGTTCCTAGATCTGACGGGCCTAAACTAATCTAGGGTTAATCCTAGGGCTAAAAACACTCTAAACTTCTATAAATATACCCCTAATCCTACCCTAAAGCCTCATGAATCAATCTAGCAACTAAACTATGCCAAATTGAATCCTCAAATGGCCTCCACCTAAAATCCCTAGCCTCCACCTTCCTCAAAGTTTAATCCTATAAAGATATGATGATCATACAACCTTTTCTATGTTGTATGAATGCTTAATAACTTGCATACTTCATTAAGTTGCAAGTTTGATTTGCTAAGTTTGTGTTTTTGGGATTTTGCAAAAGGGTTTTCTTATTTGAAGCTTTGTTTTGGGTTTTAAAGGGCTTCTACATCTTATTTGGTGGATTTGTGGCTTGTTTATATTTGTAAGCCCTCTTACCTTCACTTTACAAACTCTAAAGTTAATATGTGGTGAAAGATGAGATTTATGTGAGTTTATTTGATTATGCATGCTTATGCGAACTCACTATGCCATGTTTTACATGTTTCATAAGTTATGCATGCTTATGCGAATTTACTATGCCATGCTCTACATGTTTAATGGATTATGCATGTTTATGCAAGTTCACCTTACCATGTTATGCATGTTTAATGGATTATGCACGTTTATGCAAGTTCACCTTACCATGTTATGCATGTTTAATGGATTATGCATGTTTATGCAAGTTCACCTTACCATGTTATGTAAGTTTAATGGGTTATGCATGACTATGCAAGTTCACCTTACCATGTTATGCATATTTAATAAGCTATGCATGTTTATGCGAGTTCACTATGACATGATTTGCAAGTTTAACATGTTATGCATCATTATTATGATATATGAAGTTCATCATGTATGCTATGCCAAGTTACCTTTTATACCCTTATGCGTTATGACGAATATATAAGCGAGATAATGACGTTGGGAGGGTTTGGGTAAACTTAAAAATACATGAAACTCAAAAGATTGGGAATTTACCTATTAAGTTAGGTCTACCCCTTGGGAATTTACCTATTAAGTTAGGTCTACCCAAGTATATGTTAACTTGTAAATATGTTTTAAAGTGGACATGACATTAGATAACATGATATGGCCAACTCGAGGTTAGACCTAGTTGTGGTGTAAATCTTCCCAGGTAACCACAACGTGGGGTCTGATGTGGGTAGTTGGTCATGTTGCACCATAAAACCCGAGGTTAGACCTAGACGTGGTGTAAATCTTCCCAGGTAACCACGGATGTCTAATGTGAGAGGTTGGGTGCGTTAAGTAATTAATGCCTCATGATTAGGGTTAAGTCATGGCCCACTAATACTTAACCAATAATGGGGATGCGAGGATTAGATGGGGTTAAGTGGTTACACTTAACTAATTTAATCCATGATTAGTGAGGGGTTAAAACCACACTTAACCCTCTTAGAAACCCTAGCAACGTGGTCTGTTCCAGCAGTAATCCCAGTTTGGTATCACTACAACCCTACAGCTAGGTTAGGGCGGGGCACGATTACTGGACTGATGTAAGCGACCAAAGCGACGGCTGAGTGGTACAGCGGTGCGGGTCCGGCGGGCTACGGACGTGCACGTAGTTCGATGTTGGACAAACTCGAGGCACGGGTACCAGTAGGCTTAGACTGTGCATTATTGCTTAGGTGTCTGGGGTTGACACCTTAGGGCTTGATACACCCGAAGGTGGACCCAGCACAGTCTGACTACATCCATGTGGGCCGTATGGACACCAACACTTGACGTGTTAGGATTATAGGGAGCCGATCGACTAGACCGTTGGGCTGGACCTTATACTAAGGTCACTTTATGTTATTGGGCCAAAGTTTGGGCTAAGGGATCAAGATCTGTTTTGTGGGTTTGCTAGTACACTATGGTGCAAAGTTTAATCTCATCTATGTGATATCACCTTTATCCATTGCCAGTATGCTCATCTTAGTTTCCATCATGCTGTTAACTTTATTAGTTTATAGATTGATCGTAGTAGGGCTTACCAGTCTTTTTGACTGACCTGTTTCCTTTCGCTTCTTTTCTTCCGTTTCCCCCCCCCCACAGGTTCTCAGGGAGGGGCTACATCTGCTTAGTGGATCTTTGGCTTGCTTGTTGGATAGCTCATGTATGGATCTGAGCTAGCTGTGGCTTATCTTTTATTTCTGGGGATTAGTACTGATGTTTTACCATGTATTTTGTTATCACGTATCTAGACTTAAGTTGTATTTTGGATCATGATATTTGGATATTATGTACTTGACTATGTTGGTTTTCTGAGATGATGATGATGGGTTTTATCTACTACTGCTGCTTTACTTATATTTATTTTTATATATTCTGTCTTGCGATATCTCTGTGCATGTTTACCTTCACCATAACGCCCCTCCAAAGCTAGTACATTCTAAGGAGTGATCCTAGTGGAGGTGGGGTGTTACACTAAACCTAACCTAAATCCCTAAAAATCAAACCTAGCAACTAAGTGCTGCCAAAATCAATTTTGATCATGGCCTCCATCCCCAATCCCTAGAGCCTATGCATTCAAATCGGGTTCAAATCAAAAGATGCAAGCTTGCTACACCAAATAGAGGCCAAATCAACATTGCTATGCGAGTTTCATGATGGTTCTTCATCAAAGGAGCCACCTTTCTTCGTCATGATGATGCATGATCCCTTTCCCAAGCCTTGCCTAAGTAAGTTCTAGCTACTTTTAGATGGAAACAGTAGTTTTGATAATGACATGGGATAAAATGAGGCTAAACATGATTATGCGAACCTATATGAACCTTACCTTGCCTCTTGTGTTCATGTTTATGATTTTAGGCCATGTGGGTGACTTAATCATGCCTCTCATGCTATGCATAACCTAGTTTAACTTGCAAGTTTGGATCTTTATGCATGAAATGCTAGCATGAACCTTTAGGAACCACTTTACTTGTGAAACATTGGCTAAGGCAAGATTTTGGGGCTTATGCATGTTTATGAACCCAAACCCCTTATGCTATCATGCAAGTTTGTGGCCAAATCCTTTATGAGATTATGCATGCTTGTGGCCAATTCCCTCTTTTAAGTTGTGCTTGCATATGGCCAAACCCTTTTGATAATATGCATGTTTGTGGCCAAATTCCCTTGTGACATTTTGTGTGTTTGTGGCCAAAACCCCTTTTTATGACACTATGCATGTTCAAGGCCAATTTGTAGTCATAGTATTCCTACTATATTGACTCGTCTATACTTATGTTGGAAACACGTTTTGGGGTTAGGTTAGACGAGCGTGAGCATACATGAAAAACTTAACTTGAAGTTTCATGAAATATGATGTGAAACATGATTTGGGTTAAATGGGTATAACATGACGACATGTAACATTAAATATAACATGGAGGTTGACATGTAAGTATGCATAAAAACATAAGCTTGGGAATTTACCTATTAAGTTAGGTCTACCCATTGGGAATTTACCTATTAGGTTAGGTCTACCCAATTGCTTGAAAACTTGACTATGAACATGACACTATACTAAACATGAAAGTGGCCAACTCGAGGTTGGGTTGAGTTTGCAACGTAAAACTACCCGGAACCGACCGGCCTAACTAGTAGTTGCAAACAATAGGACCCAATGTGAGAAGTTGGTCATGTTGTGCTTGAACCCGAGGTTAGACCAAGTTGTGGTGTAAAGCTACCCGGAACCGACCGGCTTAACTAGTAACCACAACAAAGTCTAATGTGAGAGGTTGGGGTGCATTAAGTAATTAATGCCACATAATAGGGTTAAGTTAATTTGATTAATGAGGCTTAACCAAATATGACATGGACAAATGGGTTAAGTAATTTGATTAGGCTAATGATACTTAACAAAACACGACAGGGTTGGGTAGGTTAAGTAACTTGATTTGCCTAACGACACTTGACCATTTTTATACGACGAGGGGACGGGATTAAGTTAACCAACACTTAATCAATCCAACACGATAACTTGATAAGGTTAAGTAAATTTTCTTAGTAACACTTAACCGCTTAATACAGTTAAAGGATGGGGTTAAGTCAACTCAGACCTAACTAATCTAAACATGGTAATTGGACGGGGTTAAGTTAATTTACACTTAACTAATCCAACTCGTTAGTTTGATGTGGTTAAGTGACCTATACTTAACCAATCTAACGTGAAAACATGATAAGGCTAAGTGGTAAACCTTAGTTAAGCGAAACTAAGTAATAATTCTTAGTCAAGGAAATTTGGACCATTTCTTAGATAGATTAGTAACCCGATACGTTAGGTCAACGTTTAAGTATGCGTGTAGGAGCAGGCTATCTGATTTAGATAAAGGCTCCAACGAACTGGGTAACGAAGCAGCGGCTTCGGGGAACGTGAGGATATTCTTGGGATCCCTCTGTGAGCTGCCAGGTCATTATACTAGGCTCACGAGAGGTTGAGGTCTGCGGTAGAAGAACCAAGAATATGCCTTGGTTGCTATGCGAGCGACCTAAAGACTGGGGTGGATAGCAGTGAGTCGACGAATACATAAGGTGCCCGAGATAGCAAGTTCGTCGATCATCTACCACCTTGAGTCAAGCGTGTACGCACGAAAAGGCAGGGAACACCCAACAGACCATAATTGCTATCTAATTATGGGTGAGGTAGGCCGTAGGATGTGGGCTGGCCGGAGTGTAGTTCTGATGCAAGATTTTCTCTTGTGTTGCCTTTCACTAGTTGAGGGAGGGGTCTCGTGGGACCATAGCCGCGTGTAGAAAAGCAGACCTTAGTATCTGCATCAGCAGATAAATCTAAAGCTCCCGACCGAGTCCTGTGTTTCTTGTTTTGCCTTGTGACAGGACTCGGATGGCACGATGTGATACATGTGCATACAGTTATAGAAAAACGATTCACGATGAATGCGTGGGGAAAATGGCGCGGTTGAGGGTTAGCGTAATCCCTAGTGGCCTAGGTGGTTTAACCCAAACCGAAATACGAAAGCGTACAATAGGTAAGCATAATCCCTAGTGGTGCTAGGTGGCGTAAGTCCTAGTAGTTCAAACGATGATTCATATGGAAGAGCCTAGCTAGAACAAGGGTGACAGTCCAAACGATTTCAAGGATAATACGACATGAGGAAGCCCGTACGAGGTACGGCAAAGGACTGAACTTATATACATGGAAAGAAACATATGATTTGAGTAACCTATATATGCGATATTAGGTTGACATGGACCATTACACGACTTTGAGCACGGGACATTCATGGTTAACACATGACGCGGGTAGGGATACTAGTACGAGAGGTGCAGAGCAAATATACATGTTAGAACTAGGAAGAATATACATAATAGATACCGTGGGATGTTAGATGGGGTAGATACCTTGGGATAATGTACTCGACAGAAATCTGACGATGTGATACCTTGACTTATCATAACACCGTAGTTTATCATGATACCTTAGTTTACCTTGCCGCAGTAGTTCAACCGGCTACCCTGGTTTATCTATCTTGTAGTTATCCTTATGTTTACTTTCAGTTTATGCATGTCATGTTACCTTTACCTGTTTTATAATGGAAGTAGATAGGACTTACTCAGTCTTTTTGACTGACCCGTTTTGTTTCGCCTCTTTTCTTCCGTTTCCCCCCCCCCCCCCCCAGGTTTCAGGGAGGAAACAATGCTATTTAGTTCGGACTTCTTCTGCTTGAAGGTCATCATGGATGGCTTGGACTTCTCTTGGCTATGGCTACTTTACTGTTTTACTTGGGGAATAATTTATTAAAAAGTCTTTATGCTTCTTTACTATTGCAGGACAGGTTTTGATGTACTCTGATGTAAAAGGCTTTAGACCTTATTTATTCATGTAATGAAAGTTTGATTTTACTTCCGCTATTTATATATGTTCTGTCTTGTGATATTTCTGTGCATGTTTACCAATAATGCCCCTCTAAAGCTAGTGCATTCCTTTGCGAGTGACCCTAGCGGAGGCGGGGTGTTACAGTAAAATTCATGACGATCGAGATGGTAGGAAACCGATATCGGGAAAAAGAGACATGCACCCCACAAATCCAACTAAGATCGGGAGAACCACCAACCGGATTATGGACAGTGATGGGTTCTTTGAGCTTTTTCAAATTCAAATCCAACTTCTTAACTGCATTCTTTGCAATAAAGCTTCGCGACGCGCCTGTGTCAAATAGTACTTTAACTGGAATATCTTTGACAGTAAGCGAGTCTTCCAAAACATCAGACCTTCTCTGACTAGCTGAGGGTGCTGAAGTTTCTACCACTTCATTTACATGAGCCACTTTGGGCGCTTTCAAAAGCCAGCAATCCCTCTTTTTATGACCAGTCTGATGACAAAGATTGCACTCTCGAGTCACTTGAAACTTGTTCTTGGATTTAAATTCATCCTTCTTTCGTTTCTTCGAGGATTTACAATTCCGGGTCAAATGCCCTTGCTTATTGCAGTTAGAGCATGTGGCCGTCGTTATGGGTCCTTTCTCAGATTTAACCCATTTCCTCTTGGCTTTGGGCTTCTTACCAGCCTCAGACATTGTACAGGCCTCAGGACTATTAGTCTCAAACTCCCCTTTGTTACTAGAACTGACTTCCTCTTTGTCCTCCAAAAGACCTTTCTTATGGAGATCCTCGTACTGATAAGCCACGTATATCATTTTAGAAAAAGGAAGCTTCACATGCCCCATTACACTACTTTGGTACTTCCTTTGAAGCCCGTTAATAAACCTCAGATTCTTCCTCTTCGGATTTTGAATTAGATGCGGGGCAAAATGAGAAAGTTCATTGAATTTCTTATGATATTCTGGAATGGTCATATCTCCTTGTATCAGATAATAGAATTCATCACATAATCGCTCAGTTGCTTCTGGAGGAATAAATCTTTCACTGAAAAATCTTTAAATCTATCCCAGGTAATATTACCTTCGGGATTATCCTTAATAACCATTTCCCACCAGATTAAAGCTTCATCTTTGAGTGCCCAAGATTCCACTAATCTTTTCTGATCATCTCTCAGCTGGAAACGTTCAAAAATTCTTTCAGCGGAACTCATTCAAGCCTGAGTTTGAATAATGGATTCATGGCCCGAGAATGGTACTCCACCAAGATTTCGATATCTCTTTAATTGAGCTTCTATATCTGTTCCTGGCTGTGGGAGCACGATTGGCTCATTAGATTGTTGAACATTAAAATTTCTTCTTCTGTTTCTGCCACTCATTTTTCTATGTCTGCAAATGGCAGACAAAGTGTCAGGTCAACAGAAAAGATTGTATAAAACATAGAGACATATACTTGAATATAAATGTGTCTATTGGGGTGTATTTCATTCTGCTATACTCATACTAGGATAATACTGATCCTATCTGTAATGAGTTATTCGTCCTAGAACACTACTGGTTCTATTTCTGACGAGTACGTTAATATGTTATATTCCTGATCTAAGATTAACCAAAGCTCTGATACCACGTTGAGACAACCCCAAACCACCGTACGACGGTAGCAAGGGTAATCTTTGGAATATAAAAAATAAATAGATAACAACAGAATAGAAATAAATAGATACACAAGATAATGTACAACAAATACACTGGATAAACATAATCATCAGAGTTAAACAGTATACAGGATCATACTTAGTACAAAATACAGTTCAGCTTCACATAAATGTCTACAGTGGAATCAAAACATAATATGTACAACACGAGCTGAATAGCATAAAAAGAGATAAATGATAGAATCCATCTTCAGCTTCAGCTATCCAGAAAGAGCCTGCTAAAACCTGAATACAAGGCTGCCCTTGTAGAAATAGGGGCACCCGACTTCGCAAGTGAAACAAATTACGAGTCAGTCATGGGACTGGTATGAGAAATCTACTTAATATACTTTATAATATGGCCAATCACAGGACCACGCCACTTTCGTGGAACGGGTTTACTCCAGTGATTGCCAGTGCAGGTAACAAAGCAAATCTTTTTAAAACAACGCAATGGTTTTTAGAAAGAATGAAGCCATTATAAGACTCAGTTCCCATCACACAATGCAATGCAAACCGGAGGATAGAGTTTTACCTTATAATGGCCAAAATATGCTTGATACGATTAAAACAAAAGCATTGATATTATTACTAGTGTTTATATGTTTCAAAACAATTTCAATCATAGACGGCATTAATGCCCCATACCACTATGTCGCCATATATAGGTATACAATCAACACCGCTCAATGTCGTATTTGGAAGTTGGATTTCCATCATGAAACAAGTCAAGTGATCGTCGTTACCGCTTCGAGACTGTCTAGCCCGAGTCTCAGGCAAGCGCGAAGGCAAGCCTTGGATCAACAGGGCCGGTCCACTCGATGTGGATTATTATGCCTGAACATTGCGTTTCCCCGCCCTTTGGGGGCGTAAATGAATCCTTTGACTCCATCGGCTCCACATAGTCACCGATATATCCGAGGCGCCTCACAATCCAACAACCACACAGGGGGAAAATAATATAATGTCAGGGCTAGTAGGTCACTGACACCACCCTAGCTAGAAGGAAACGCATGTCCTCCCTGAGGTCCCCTCCCGTTTATGGCTCATACTGGGATGTGAGGCTCGCGAATCAACGTTATATAGAAAGCTATGCCACACAGGCGGTGCTTTGATCATCAACCACAAGACTTTGCTTTTCAACAAAAGCCTTGATCATTTGCTACTTAGGCATGCCACACAGGCAATTCACACCATGGGACTGATGCCTATCGATATACAACCTCTGATCCCGTACGTCTCACAGAAGGGTGAAGTAAGGGAATCAATTCCCCTTCACCAATAAGATGTATATTTAATAGAGATCAATCAACACAGAGCAAAATCCAATGTCAGAGACACAGTCCATACAAGTTCGTTCTGGGTCTGAACGAAACCGGAGGCACCTTATACCTCACATATCGATCGATCTCCAAGTACATCTGGACGATCACCACTTATTATCTATATCTTGGGATGCCTCCCAATCAAAACATCAGTAATCATCCAAACGATGTGAAGATCTCCGGTCTTCATCCACCATCTTCATCATCGACTTGTTATCGTCGATCAATTAAATGAGATTTAACTCAGCTTTTTCAAATAATTCACGTATATTCAGAATTTAAATCAATTCATTTCATGGTTAAGTTATTCGACATCCATACTCAGTTCATTAATGCAAATTTCATGCCAAACACATTCAACCATCAGAATATCCAATACACAGAGTAAATTCAGTTTATTTCCATTCCATATAGTTGATAATATTTTATAATGATTTTTCTCTATTTTTATTTATTTAAAAATAGCTCATTTCATTTAAACGACGCTTCAGGCCATATGGCGGTCATGGCGCTGTTTTTCTTCAGATTTGATTTACACATATCTGAAAATCCAACTGTTGGATCTTTACAAACTTTATATCATTTGAACTGCAGCATCGTTATTCGATTTATTTTAATTATATATATATATATGTATATAATCGATTCTGGCGGTGTTTTTCTTCAGATTTGAATTAAACATTCCCGACAATCCAACCATTGGATCTTTACAAAGTTGGTGTCGTTGGAAAGATATTTCCAAAGCGAACCCAACGGTTTCGGTTTCGGGAAAATCTTATGGTCGGATCTCCCGCAATAATCGTTTGAAATCACGGTTTCAAAATACGAACTGCAGCTTCGTTAGTCGATTTATTTTAATTATATATATATAATCCATTCTTCGATTTCAAAACCCTATTCATTTCATATATTTGATAAAAATATGATAGTTTTATCCAACAGATATTTATTTCAACGCATCACTATTTTTAACAATTCAAATATATAATAAAAATGTGATTTTTATTGTAAAACAATTTATTCACTACAAGAATGTCATTCAACACATGAATTTTATTCAACACATGAATATAGTTTCAACACATGAATATGGTTTCAACACATGAATATAGTTCCAATACATGAAAATATTTCTAACACTTGAATGTTATTGAAAATTTCGGCTGCATAACGGCAGGGTAGTTAAAACCGGCACCGTCCCGAGTATGGCTCCTCGCTCTACCTTAAAGCCTCGCAACTTTTGACAATGGGGATTTCAATATCTAGTTCGTACGCAGACGAATTTTCCCATATACTAATCCTATTGGGATTTCAACCACAAACTATCATTTCCAATCAACCATTCATGATATTCATCAAATTTCAATCAACGAAATCCAAACAATATCACAACCAATATATATCGTCCACGGTCTGTGGACGAGGGGAGTGTGTGTGTGTGTGTGTGTATATATATATATCGATATACGTATATAACTATATTTCGATTTCATTTCAATATATTTCGATATCATTCAACGCATATATAATTTTTACAACGCATATATAACTTATACATTGAACATACAACTTATACAACGCTTATACATGAGGTGTACAATGCTTATATAACTCAGACATCGACTATATAATTTATACATCGTCATTTCCATATCGTTTATAATTCAGAAATCTCACATTGGGTTCCACTCCTCCAAAAATAGTAGAAGGCTCAAAAAAATATCCGGCCTCTTCTAGAATGTGGAAGACGTCCACATGAGTCCATTGTCTCTTGTTTCACTGGATTTCGACAGCATATGAAAAAGATACGATTTTTAAACTAAAATCATAGTTTGCAATGCTTGAAAGCGTTATAATCCTTTTAAATATCTTCAGTGCCATTACCTTCAAGTGGAGTTCAATTCTAGGTTTGCAATTTGCATTCAATCCGTTGATGTTGAAGCCAATCAGGTTATTCCACATCGAAGAGCTGCGGAAGGGCTTCCGGGAGCTGGCGGTCCCAGGCGTCCTCGGCGGCCCCAGGCGTCCTCGGCGGCCCCAGACGTCCTCGGCGGCAATCGAAATTCCCTAACTTTGGGGACTCGAATCTCGCTCTACATTTGATGATAGCCGATGAAGCTTAGATGGATATACAGAGGAGATTCTGATCTTCAAAATGATTCAAGAATTTCGTGATTTCATTGGGTGGATGAGGAGAAATCGAAGAGAGAAGGTGTGCAGGCTGTTTCGTCGTCGGTTGTAGCTTTATCGGGGAGAGAGAAAGAATGAACGGGTTTTCTCATCGGCCGATTCTTTTTATTTTAATTTATTTAAATCTGAAAATACCCTTCGCTCCATACGAACTCCAATTCGAACCCAACGAATATCGCCCCCAGCTAAATACCCTTATTCCGAACACAATGGGATATGTTTCGTAAGCCAATTCGACTGTTATAGTCAGTTATTCTTCAAATTAAGGTATAAAACATTTAATTTTAGTTTTGAACGTGCCTTTTAATTTGCCGGGGCCACATACTGATTCTAAAAATTCCATAAAAATTATATCTGGCTTTGTTGGGACGATACGGTCCCAACAAAACTAGTTTCGTCGAATTCTAAGACCATTTGAAAAATGCCATTTTCTGGTCGATCCAATTTAACTGAAATCAACCATACACATTTTCCTTCGCCACAGCTCACATATTAACTTCAAAAATTATGGAATTTGAAACATAGCAATAATTTGACATCCCGGATCCAACAAAAGTAGTTTCGTCAAATTCTGAGGTCGGTTGCAAAATGTTTATCTTCAAGGGCTATATAAACTCTATAACGACCTTTCTGAAAATTCATTTGGCCATAACTTTTGATTTCCGCTATGAAGCTTCGATTTTTCAGATTCCTTAGAAAGATATTCATAAACAGATTTAAATATTTTTGGTTTCACTAAAATCCGATTTATTTTGCACCCAGTACGGTCAGTCAAAGTTCGAATTCAAAATTTGAAACTACCGCGCCATTTCCTGCCTTGTTTATAATTAAAATAAATGTATTTATTTTCAAACATCGATTCAAATAGACTTTTGACCATTATTATTTAAAATAACTTATTTTAAATATTCAAAATTCACTAAAATAGCCAAATTAAAAATTTTAAATTGGTTCTGATTTTCTGGATTGTTACAGTACATCTCGTGTAGGTGGGTAATATTCTTATATATAGGCCCACAAACTTAACCGTTAAATAAACATGCTTGAATTGGTAGGAGGGTTATGTACATCTCGTGTAGATAGGTAATATTAGTATATATAGGCCCACAAACTTAACCGTTAAATAAACATGCTTGAATCGATAGGAGGGTTAAGTACATCTCGTGTAGATGGGTAATATTAGTATATATATAGGCCCACAAACTTAACCATTAAATAAACATGCTTGAATCATTGGGAGGGTTAAGTACATCTCGTGTAGGTGTGTAATATTTGTGCACATAGGCCCACGAACTTAACCAGTAGGAAACCCTAGTAATGGGGACCCATTTCAACAGTAACCCATATAGAAGTATCATGGTACCCTGAACTAGGCAGGATAGGGCACGATTACTGGGCTGATTATAAGCGGTCAAAATAGCGGAAGGGGGTACGTCAGTGTAGGTTCCATCGATTTACGGGCGTGCACTTACTCCAAAGTGGAAAAAAAGCAGACACTGGGTGCTAGTAGTTACACACTGTGCATCTTGAATCGTGTCGGGTTGTTATCATAAGTATTGATACACCTTATGGTGGGACCAGCATGGGGTATCTACACGCAAGAGAGGGCCAATCGACACGGACACATGGAACATTAATACAAGTAAGAGCCGATTGATAGGGTAGTAAGGGTACATCTAACATTTTCGTGGCAATCAGGCTGATTGAGGTAAGATCCTCCTACTAGTTGTACCCCTGAAGGCTACCACAATTGCGGGGATTGGGATCACGTTGTAATATTATCATTTTATATAGATTACTAGTTTGGACAATAGATAGGAAGTGCAGAGATATAGAAATCAGAATAACTGGGTAGTAGCGAAGCAGAGAAAGAGTAGAAGTGCATTCAGTTTACCTTGCCTTATCTTGTCTTAAGTTATCTTGTTTTATGGTATTGTCATATTTTCAGTTTATTCATGTCACAATCCTTTATCTTGTTTACATGCTGAAAAATCACTGGACTTACCAGGCTTATGTCTGACCTATTTTCTTTCGTCTTCTTTTCTTCTGTTCCCCCGATAGTCAGGGAGGGAATAGCTCAGCTTAGTTTGGACCGTTTCTCTTTCCAAGCTTGGAGATTATGTGATGTGTGGCTTGGAACCTCTTATCTTTGGCCATGGCTGTGATTGCACTTTAATTTTGGGACTTATGCTACTTTGCTATGTTTTATGCTTCTTATATACTTGGAAGTTTTTGAATCAAGACAGAAGTTTTGTGTAATACTTTTAAGTATAATTTAGTCAATTATTGTAAAAGCTTGATTGAACTACATTGCTTATAAAATGACTTTATTTTTCGCTGCTTTATTTGTCTGTCTTGTAATTTTTCTGCTTCTTTTACCTATAGTGCTTCATTGAAGTTAATCCATTCACTTTGTGAGTGACATTAACGGAGGTGGGGTGTTACATTTGTATCAGAGTTGATTGTTACCGGATCAGATAAAAGATTTGAAAAATTATTTTCAAGACGGTTTTAAAAGAAGCATTTTTAAAAAGAAAAGTTTTGTTTTAAAGGCATATTCCCCAAAGCCATATGCATTATCTTTTGATCCTCTATTTGAATCCTTGTTTCCTTCTTTGTTGAGTCTCCGGGGCTCCTGGCTTTCTGGGAGGTAACCTCATCGCGACATGGTTCCGTAAGCTTGATGAGACTACGACACCTGTTAAAGGGCGAAGAAATGCCCAACTTCCATATATAGCCGCAGTAGTTTCACCTGCGGCGAATTTTCTTTCAAGCTTTGTAGGTTTTTCCGTGCGATGGAGGCAGCTTTCAAGAGACTTGTCAACAAGTTACACAAACATGGCAAAGATGAGAATAAGGGAGTTTGGCTAAGGAACACAACCCAAGGATGAGAAACTCATGGATATGGACTTGGTTCGCGAAGGAGGAAAGAATAGAAAAATCTAAGACAAGAGGAAGTGTCGTTATTATGGTATAACGGGTCATATAATTAAGGACAATGGCAAGAACAAAGGACAGGATATTCCGAAGGGCAAGTGCATGCTCTCACCGTCAGCGTACCTGAGAGAGAGAGAGGTAGTAAAGCTTCTGTTGAAAAAGTCTAGTTTTTCTTTTTGATCATCCTGCTAGTACTCTTTTTTATTTCAGCGCTTCACATTCGTTTATATCTGCTTCCATAGTTGAGTCTCTACACCTTAGTACTTGTTTAGTAGAAGATCCCATTAAATTCTCAAATCCAATTGGTGGTTCGGCTCATTTATCTTTGGTTTGTAAGGATTTGAGAATAGCTATATTAAGTCTAAGTGTAATGCTTCTGTTTTTGTTTTCATGGGCAATGGGTTACTTCTGGGCATGGATTGGTTAGCTAGTAATTGTGAAAGAGGGTAGTTAGACTTTCAACTTGCCTCGGGAATACCCTCGAGATTTCGTGCGATCCTAAAGGATCGGTTTGTCTTAGCTACCTAGAATCACTTGATGCATCTATCGACGATTTGTGTTCCGTTGGAGTAGTCCATGAGTACGCAGATGTTTTTGATTAGGTTAGGGGTTTGTCCCCTAAAATGCGAGATAGACTTCCGCATATATCTAGTTGACAATGCAAAGCCGGTTGCATTACCTGTACGACACATGAATCCAAGGGAATGGAAGGGCTCAGTAAACAAGTAAAAGAGTTACTTGAAAAAGGGTTCATAAGGCGAAGTATTTCAGAATGGGGTGCTCCAGTCGTTTTTGTTACAAATTCGGATGGTTCACTTCGCTTGTGCATAGATGATATTTTGGAATGAGGAAGAACATGCTTTGCATCTAAGGGAAGTCTCGGATACCCTCCAAGCGCATCAACTTATGGCGAAGTTCTCCATAAGTGCCATTTTTGGAGAGAAGAAATAAGATTTCTAGGACATGTGGCATCCAAGGAAGGGATAGCAGTAGATCCCGCAAAAGTAGTTCCGGTGCAAGACTGGAAAGTCCCTGTTTGCGAACAAATTATACAATTGTAAACAACTGTAAAATCCGTTCGGTTTTCCTAAACAACAAGGATTGTTGTAGAGGGTGTCGAACTCTGGGACCAAAAATATTTTAATTAATAAATCCAATCAAGTTATTCCAGAATTTTGATTGATTGAAAACACAGAAAATAACAGCAATTAAATAAAAAAGAGATATTTATCTAATAAGAGAAAGCAATTAGGGAATAATGACATAGATTAGATTCACACTCATCAATAGCCAACAAATAAATATAGATCTAATTCATGTTTCTGTCACAAACACGAATCAATGATAAATAGATTCTTAGAAACAAATAAGTAAATGACGACAAGCATAGCCTATGCAGGAGCTGGGCTCTTAAACAACCATGGACTATCAGGACAGATTCACAAATTAATTTCTAAAAACCTAAAATTAGATCTAAATCTGATAATTGTTAGATCGAACACGAATATACCCTGTGAAGGAGCATAGCTCTTAAACGATATAGAATATGAAGGTTCAGATCTAACCCTTGATTCAAATCTAGATCTACACATATAAAGTCCTCATCTATTGGCTATGTGATTCATGTTGAATCATATCTATTAGCGTCATCACCCCCTAATCAAAGGGGATTATCTAGACATAGCTAAAAAAGAGGAAAAACAGAAATTAAATAACATGAACATAAATAAAACTAGAACTAAATAGAACAGAGGAAGAAGAGTTTTATTCCAAGAGAAAGATTACAGAATAAAACTAAGTGTGTTTTACAATGAATGAGATAAAGTGTATTTATAGCTGATATGACAAAGGCTACTTGGCAAATTCCATAATGTGGGACTAAAGAATTAGCCCAACTAACACATAAGCTAGTGTGAACGCAGCTGTAGAGTGAGAGGCCTTGCAAACGAGCTAATGTGAACGCAACATGAGTGAGATGCCCTGCAAATGAGCCAATGTGAACGCAATATGAGTATTTAGTGAGCCAAATCTACCCAAGCTTTAGTAATTTCAACTTCACTTTTTTTAAGCAAATTCTTCATGCTTTATCCATCAAATGCTCTAAACCAAGCTTTTTATCAACAATCTGAAAACACAGCTATAAATACACAATATTAATTATTTTAAATAGAAAATTAGATAAATAAGCGGATAAAATATACACATTTACGTGTATATCAAATACCCCTACACTTATCTTTTTATTCGTCCTCGAATAAACTAAACTAAGATATGTCACACTTTCGTAGGAAACACGATTGCATTTAGCCTATGTAACAAGCCGTTAAACCTCTGGGTGTCCCCAGTAGGACGAGTGTTGTCTCGTGAGGGTTTTCAGCGGATACTACCCACAAAATCCAAAGCGTCTTATGTACGTGGATTAATCAAACAATATATTTAAGGTCTTTCACATTCCAAGGATTTCACCTAACTTCAATAATAACGGTTTAGCCCCAAATTGTCCATCCCATAATTAGTGCAAAAATGAACAAAAATTTTTCAAGCTGAATCGTAATACCTTGATAACACTGTAATTGTTTTGAAGGTTAAGAGCGTGGTGTCAACCAAAGTTCTACACATCGACAATGTGCACCCAATCATTTCTTTATTCTTCTTCTTCTCTCTTTTTTTTTTTTTAATAATTTTGCACCAATGTAACTGTAATGTATTGGATATGAGTTATGCATAGATGAAGGAAAATTTTTGTAAGTTCTAAAAACATTCTAGATAAGAGGGCAAGTGTATTAGTTGAATTTCAAGCTACAAAAGATAAAGTAATACTAAGGCACATATGGACGTTTTGTTTCCTTTCATCTCCTCAACTACAATCCTCGCTTCTAAGTACGGTATGATGGATGTGGATGGAATGGAAATGAATGCTTTATAGTCAAGAATGATGAATGACTATTTTATTCAGAGAGACTCTCTCTTTATTTCATTTTTTTTTTTCTTTTTTTCACTTTTTTTTTCATCTTTGCATGATTAATGATGAGCGGAAATGGAATGGAATGACACTGTATTATTTCATTTGATTCCTCCTCTACTAAACCAATCATAACCAACACTTCATGAAAGGAAAGTTTTGTGCCCTAGTCACTATTTCTATAACTCTAATTCAACACACAAGTCTGGATTGAAGTTATACAAAAAGCTGAAAGGAATGATAAGCAAAGTTTCGTAAGATAGATAACCCATATAAAATAAGATGTGGTATATGGTTATCCTACCTTAAAACAAGTACGGAGTGGGTAGTGTAATATTGGTATAAAAAGTGACGTTTCTGAACCTTTGAAAATAAATCAGTACAAGGTTCTTAAGTATACCAATATAAGAAAAACTTGTCGAAACATGGATGTAATTCGACTAAAACTTGGGTTTGAATAATGTGGGGTATCGAAGAAGAATGCTACAATGAGTCATTTCTCCTTAATTGGGCCGAGTGGATTTTAGAACTTACGATTTTGAAAATTTGAGTTGAAAAGAAAATATTATGCATGAAAACGAACTCAGAAAATCCAACAAATGTAGGTGCAAAATCATTTTTTTTTTTGATTTTTTATTATTATTTTTACTTGCACATTCTAACATGTATAACAAAGGTTGACACGCTTACTCCAGAACATGACTAACGTCTGCACAGTCTCAAGCTAGCATCTTAAAAAGATACATTACGATTCAATGAATAAATAATGTTCATTCCCATCAACCAACAATTCAACTTATCAAACAAGAACCAAGGTGTTATTTATGAATTTTAAGTTAATCCTTGTTCAATGAATGACCTACTTTATAAAATTTGATTGCTGATGTAATGTAAATTCCCACCCCCCCCCCACTTGAATGTGACTATGTCCTCACAGTCTTAATCAGACATATCTTAGTGAAAGGGAAAAACAAATAAGAGAATATTTACATATATACAAAAGAGGGTTAGTGCGTCTTACCGAATGTAATATGGCTCAAGGAGGACCATGAGCTCTTCCTATTGGTTGGGTATTGGTTCCAAGTAAGGTTTAAGGCGTTGACCATTGACCTTAAAGGATGATCCATCAGTTGGATTCTCAATTTCTACCGCACCATATGGAAAAACAGTCCGTACAGTGTAAGGTCCTGTGCATCTAGATTTTAACCTACCCGGAAATAAATGCAGTTTCTAGTCATACAACAGAACTTTTTGACCTGGCATGAAAGTTTTACGTAAAATTGATTTATCATGAAAAACTTTTGTTCTGTCCTTGTAAATTCGTTCATTTTCATAGGCATCATTTCGAATTTCATCAAGTTCATTAAGTTGAAGCTTCCTATGTTCACCTGCTTGCTCTAAATCAAGATTCAAAGTTTTTATTGCCCATAATGTTCTAGTTCAACTAGCAAGTGACATGGCGTACCAAAAATCGACCGATAAGGGGACATACCCAAGTTTGTTTTGAAAGCGGTGCGGTAAGCCCAAAGAGCGTCGGTTAACTTTTGGGACCAATCTTTACGATTTCGATTCACAGTTTTCTCAAGGATTTGTTTAATCTGCCTATTCGATACTTCAACCTGCCCACAAGTTTGAGGATGGTACGGAGTGGTAACTTGTGGGTTATCGAATACTTTATCATGAGAGCTTCAAAAGAACGATTATAGAAGTGTGTTCCATTATCACTGATTATCGTGCGAGGTGTGCCAAACCTAGAGAAGATATTTTCTTTCAAGAAGCGCACAACAACCTTGTTATCGTTTGTTTTGCATGGAACAGCTTCGACCCATTTAGAAACATAATCGACAGCTAAGAGGATGTACAGGTTCCCAAAAGAATTAGGGAAGGGTCCCATGAAGTCTATACCCCAAACATCAAAAATTTCGACCTCTAGAATGGGGTTTCGGGGCATCATATTCCGTTTAGAAATTTTCCCTAAGAATTGACATCGATCACAAGTTTTGCAAAATTCGTATGCGTCCTTGAAAAGGTTGGGCCAGTAGAAGCCCGATTGGAGAACCTTTTCAGCTGTCTTTTTGGGACCGAAGTGACCACCACAGGCTTGGTCATGATAGAAAGAGAGGACACTGTGAGTTTCAGTGTCGGGAACACACCTTCGAATGATTTGGTCGGGACAATACTTGAAAAGATAGGGGTCGTCCCAATAAAAATGTTTCACTTGGGAAAAGAATTTGTGTTTATCCTTCTTAGATCAAAAAGAAGGGGTCCGCTTGGTGACTAAGTAGTTGACAATGTCAGCAAACCAAGAATAAGTGGATAGAGAAAACAGCTGTTCATCAGGGAAATTCTCGTTGATCAGAAGAGACGAAGACGGGGCATTTGGAAGACGAGACAAGTGGTCCGCAATAACGTTGTCAGATCCTTTTTTATCCTTAATGGTAAGGTCAAATTCTTGATGTAGAAGGATCCAACGAATGAGACGAGCCTTAGCATCATTTTTAGAGAAAAGATACCTAAGTGCGGAATGATCAGTATGAACAGTGATGTGTGAGCCAACTAGATAAGGCCTGAATTTTTCTAAAGCGAAAACGACTGCCAAGAGTTCCTTTTCAGTGGTAGTATAATTGATTTGAGCGTCGTTCAGAGTTTTACTCGCGTAGAAAATGACGTGAAGAATCTTATCGATACGTTGTCCTAAGACAGCGCCAACAGCGAAATTCGAGGCGTCACACTTGATTTCAAAAGACAGCTTCTAGTTGGGAGAGCAGATGATCGGAGAAGAGACAAGTTCATTTTTAAGATGCTCAAAAGATGAAATACAATCAGAATTGAAGTCGAAAGGAACATCCTTACCAAGAATATTGGTCAAAGGTTGAGTGATTTTGCTAAAATCCTTTATAAAGCGACGGTAAAAACCAGCATGACCTAAAAAGGATCGGATGTCCATAACGGATTTGGGAATGGGAAGATTCGAGATAACTTCGATTTTAGCTTTGTCTACTTCAATTCCTTTATTAGAGATGACATGTCCTAAAACAATGCCATGTTTGACCATGAAGTGACCCTTTTCCTAATTAAGAGTTAAGTGTTTATCTTTGCAATGGTTAAGAACAAGATCAAGATGATGTAAACACTCAGAGTAAGAATCACCAAATATAGAAATATCATCCATGAACACTTCCAAAAATCGATCGATCATATCAGAAAAAATGCTAATCATGCACCTCTGAAAGGTTGCAGGTGCATTACAGAGACCAGAAGGCATACGTCGGTACGCAAATGTACCAAACGGACAAGTGAAAGTGGTTTTCTCTTGGTCCTCAAGAGCGATAGGGATTTGATTATAGCCCGAGTACCCATCAAGGAAACAATAGTACTCATGACCAGCTAGTCGTTCTAACATTTGATCGATAAATGGCAGAGGGAAATGATCCTTACGTGTTGCAGCATTAAGTTTCCTATAGTCAATGCAAACACGCCAACCGGTCTGGGTGTGGGTTGGGATAAGCTCGTTAGCTTCATTTTGGATCATGGTAATCCCTGATTTCTTAGGTACGACATGAATCGGACTAACCCATTGACTATCAGAAATCGGGTAGATGATTCCATTGTCAAGGCATTTAAGGATTTCAGCACGAACTGCTTCTTTCATGATGGGGTTTAGTCGACGCTGGGGATCACGAGTGGGTTTGGCATCATCTATAAGGTGGATTCAATGTTGGACAATCGAAGGACTAATCCCCTTAATATCAGCCATGGACCAACCAATTGCTTCCTTATTTTTCTTAAGAATGGGAAGGAGCAATTGTTCCTGCTCTAAAGTAAGGTCAGAAGCGATGATGACAGGACAAGTTTCATTGTCTCTTAAGTAAGCGTACTTAAGATGACTGGGCAGCACTTTGAGTTCAGATTTTGGGGACGACTCAACCGAAGAAATTGGTTGAGGAATAAGCTCAATTGTGAGCGGCTCAACAGAAATTGAATCAGAGACATTTTCGGGAATATCTTGAAATAATGTTTCATAATTTGATTCCATTTCGTTGCTCAGATGGTCGAGCTCAGATTCATTATCATGGATAGCATGGATTTTAGAAAACTGGTCCACATAAGAGTTAGGAGAGTTTTCAGTTCTGAAGATGCTTAGCTTGACAGTCATGTTACCGAAAGAAAGATAGACCCATTTCTATAGTTGATAAGCGCATTAGAGGTTGCTAAGAAGGGTCGTCCTAAAATCAAAGGGATCTGGTTCGCAGGATTGCTTACCTGTTGAGTTTCCAGGACAATGAAATCAACTGGAAAGATGAATTTGCCTATTTGATCAACACATCCTCGATTTCGCCCACAGGTTTCTTAATTGACCGGTCAACAAGTTGAAGGGTAATCTTGGTGGGTTTCAGTTCTCCTAGCCCTAATTGGCGATAGACGGAATATGGAAGCAAGTTAACACTAGCACCTAAGTCTAGCAGGCATCTATCGATTTTCTTGTCCCCAATAGTACATGATATTGTGGGGCAGCCAGGATCTTTGTATTTCACTGGCATTGATTAGGACAAGACCTCGCTTAGAGTTGCCGCTAGAAACACTTTCTTAAGTACTTGTGTATGATGTTTTTGAGTGCACAAATCTTTTAGAAATTTCGCGTACTGTGGAACCTGCTGTATAATATCTAAAAGTGGAATGTTCACTTTAACTTGCTTAAATATTTCAAGCGTCTTTTCTAGCCGATTCGTCATTTTCCTAGGTCGCAGTCTATGAGGAAATGGAGCAGACAACTCAATAGGTTGTGCTACTTGTGTTTGAGGATGGTCCTTGTCAGAAATTGGCTCAATGTTTTTTATCTGAGTTGTTCGAATTTTCGATAGGGTTTGGAAGATCATCCGGTATAGCATTCGGGTTGACCACATGGTTGTCAATCTTTTTGCCGGATCTAAGAGTCGTGACAACATTCAATTAAGTAACGTTTGAATCCTGAATGATGTGCATTTGGTTGGGGTTTGAATTTTGTCCTCTAGGGTTTTGAATGGGTTGACTTGGAAAAGTACCCTTTTCCCGTTCACTTAATCTAGCGTTAAGCTGAGACATTTGTTTTTGGAGTTCATTCATTTGTTGATTCGTGTTTTGCATATATGATTGCAAGGAGTTGTCTAGCTTGTTTTGATTTTCAATAGTTTGCTTATTCATTTGCGCTAATAGGTTGCTCACCTCAGATAAATTCCCCTCAATCGTAGAAAGGCGTTTTTCATATTGGGGTGCAACCATTGGATTGTGGAAAGGCGCCTGGTTCGAAGTGTACTGATTTTGCCTAAGAGGAGGGTTCACAACGTTGTTTGGAAATGCTCGATTCAAAGGTCTGTTCATCAGGGGTTTATTTGGACCATAAGAAAGATTTGGGTGGTTGTTAGGTCTATTGAAAGCGTTTACTTGCTCAAGGGACTGGGGACTATCATCAGCCATGTGATTGGAGTCAAGACAGATGTGACACATGGCTTGGGAAGCATTATTAGACTGAGTGTGTGTTCTAACAATGTTCAGTATGGCATCAACAAGAGTATTAGAAGAAGAAGAAGAAGTGAATTCGACCGAATTACTACTGGATCGCGAATAGAGAGATTTTTCATTGGTTCGTTCCCATTGTTTCGATTTTTCTGCTAACTTGTCCAGAAATTTCCAAGCTTCTACGTCAGTCTGTTTTAGAAAATTGCCCTGACACATGGATTCTAACATTTGTCTAGAACTATTATCCAGTCCATCGTATACAGTTTGACATAACGACCATGTTTCATAACCATGATGGGGACAACTCAACAGCTGTTCTTTAAATCTTTCGAAGTATTGCCAAAAAGATTCACCCCCTTTTTGGTGAAAATTGGTAATTTCATTTCTGATTCTAGCTATTTTTTCTACGGGGTAGAACTTTTTAAGGAAAACCGCTGTAAATTCATCCCATTTTTTGATCGAATTTGGGGGCAAGCTGCGAAACCATTTTTCTGCGGAGTCAGTTAGTGCGAATGGAATCAAATGAAGTTTAATACCGTCCTCACATAACTGTTGTAATTTAAAGGTTGCAAAAGCATATTCAAATTTCGTTAAGAAACTATATGGTTCATCATGAGAAAAATTTCCAAATTTGGGAAGGATGTTTATCTGACTCGATCGGATTTCAAAGTGATTACCCACAGGATTGGGTAATTGAATGCAAGAAGGGACAGAAACTCTATCGGGAAGGATTCTGTCCATCAAGGTACGGGGTGCGAGTTCGTTACCCATTTCTAAAGGTTGTTCGGGAAAATTGTTTTTTGAGGAAAGAGAAGGTGGTTCGATTCTAACTAAACGACGAGATTCTTGGTCACGGGTCCAAGTTTGCATGCACTAGAAAGAAGAAAAAGAGAGTTTGTCAAGGAAATTTAGACAGTGGAGAAGTTCAAAAAGAGGTGAAAAGGAAAAAGGTTTTGAAACTGGGAGTTTTCTTGGAAAAATACGACCTACAGAACTAGCGAGGTTAAAAAAAAGAGAAAAAAAATGTAGATTTTTTTTATTTGTTTTTGTTTTTCAAATTTTTATTTGCTTTTGAGGAGTTTTGATTTTTTTTTATTGCAATTCGCAAACCAATCAGATACACAAAATTTGGCTACAATGAAATTTTCTGTCCTTAGTAGCTCCTAACCCAAAATTATATAATGGCACGTTCGATTACTTAAAACAAAAGATTTCTCAGCCAGTTAACGGACAGGAGTTATCGGTGCACCAGGAATCACCCTAGCAATGCAGCCGAAGGTTTAAGTACCTTCAGAGTAACAACCGATATAATATTTACGAATCACCGTAATATTTATAAACGCTTATTTCTCTGCCGTAGTCTAAACACTAAGTAATAATTCGTTCCAAATGAATCAACTGTCAAAATACAATTAAGCCCTAGATGAGCCCGTGACTCCCTTAGGTCCAACGTCTAACCGTTATTATTAGTCAGATTCTATGAAGAATGCAGTTTGTGGGCTAAGGAAAGGGCGATGAAATCCCTCACCTTATGTGAATTGGGGTATTGCCCTTAACAGAATGAACACAGATGCAGAAATAAGAATTGCAGGAATTAAAAGATTTTACAAGCAAGCCGCTGCCCCTGCAGAAGATTTTTACAAACAACGTCTATATTTTTTTTATTTGCAGCAGCAGTCCCTGTAGAGTTTAGAAATACTCACCTAGATCGGCAGTCCGTCCAGTGCAATTGAGTCGCGCTAGCGCGTTCACATCCCACTTGGTGTGCAACCGCTCCAACCTTGAATCGTCCGCTGCTTTCTGTTGTTGTCCCCTTCTATTAATTGCTTGACTGCGCTGCGGTACGGGTTCGGGTTAGGAGCCCGAATTTTTTTTTGAAAAATCTATTCCCCTCTTTTTTTGTGATTTTTGAGTTTTTTTTTCTTTGAAGAGAATATCAAAATAAAGCAAAAATTAAATTAAAAAGAAAATGAGTAAAAAAAAAAATGAAAACAAATAAAAATTAAACTAAACTAACGCTAATCAAACAAAAGGATGACGTTTTTTTTCAAGGTTTGAAAAACTAAAGTAGTTTAAAATCTAAACCAAATAAAACAAAGAAAACAAAATTAAAACAAACTTTAAAATACGACTAGCCCACTATTTAGGCCCGCTGTGGATAAAACAAAAAACCTGAGCCCAAGCCCGCTTCATCACTCCCAGACCGATATAAACCCAGTTCAACTAATAACACGGTGCTTCCAGACAATCCCTTATTCTTTTATCTGTTAAAATCGAAACCGACCCTCTTTTTTTCTTTTTTCTTTTCTGGATTCTGGTTCGGATCCTTGCGTGTGAAGGGGCGGAAGGTTTGGGTCTCGACGCTAGCTTTCTGGGGCTTTCGAATTGCTGATCGGATTTAGGGTTCGAAATAGGGGATCGATTTGGGGATACTAGGTAGTTTCGGATCGGCTACCAGGTAGTTTGGTTTATGGAGTATGGCGGATACGGGGGCGTTGTGATGATGATAGTTTGTTGCGAGAGGAGTTTGGACGATGGGGAACTGGTTCTTGGTTGTTCGGATTTTGTTGGAGTGAGATTGGTGTGGGTAACAGGAGAAGGCTATTATGAGATGGACTGTGGTCATTTGCATTTGGCAAAGTAGAGGGTTTGGATGGTGATGAGCTTGTTCAGTGTGGCTTTTGTGGAGGGTGGACTGTCGAACTGGATTTGAGGTTTGTAAAGGAGTATGGGCTGGTTTGGGAAAGACAGTGACTGCTATGTATGGTATGGTTGATGGTGTATCTGTGGTGTATGTTGTGGTTTGGTCCAAGCTGTTTTGAAAAGGGCGATGGCTTTGGATATGGTAGGCTGGTAATGAAGATGGGTTCGGCAGTTGATAAGGTTGGATGGATTTGTGAAAGTGAAGGTGACAGAGGGGGATACTGAAGTTCGTTTGGTGGTTTAGTCAATGTAAGAAAATGCTCTTTTGTTTTTTTTTTTGTTTTGGAGGCGAAGAATTATGAGGTTTGAACTGTTTGTGGTGAATGCGATTCAAGGTTTTTGGAAGTGATCTGCTGGTTGTTTTGTGATGGTTGCAAGCCGTGGAGGATGATTTTGGATGAATTGGTGACTGGATGGTCTGTTTTGATTATGAAGATGATCGGAATCTGCAGTGTTTCGGATGGTGATTTCGCAAGAAGGGACGGCAGAAGAAAGATATATAAAAAAAATTGTGAAAGGATTTTTTTTAATTGTTGAAAAGAGCGAAGAGTTGTATAAGGAAAAAAATGAAAAATGGAAAGAGATGGAGAAAATTGGCAGAATTTTTTTATTTTTTTCCAAATTTGTAAAAAGAAGAAAGAGATGTATAGAAGACAGAAAAGAAAATAAAAGGAAAGAAATCTGAAAATTGGCAAGATATTTTTTCTAGAGGATTACGGTATCATCGATCTACTACCAAATCAACTAATGAGATTTTTTTTCTATCTATATATAAATATATATATATATATTTGTGTTTTTTTAAAAATAAAATAAAAATAAAAATAAAATAAAACTATAACCCGAAGGATTTAAAAATAAAAATTATTTTGGTCCCCGGCAACGGCACCAAAATTTGTTTGCGAACAAATTATACAATTGTAAACAACTGTAAAATCCGTTCGGTTTTCCTAAACAACAAGGATTGTTGTAGAGGGTGTCGAACTCTGGGACCAAAAATATTTTAATTAATAAATCCAATCAATTTATTCCAGAATTTTGATAGATTGAAAACACAGAAAATAACAGCAATTAAATAAAAAAGAGAGATTTATCTAATAAGAGAAAGCAATTAGGGGATAATGACATAGATTAGATTCACACTGATCAATAGCCAACAAATAAATATAGATCTAATTCATGTTTCTGTCACAAACACGAATCAACGATAAATAGATTCTTAGAAACAAATAAGTAAATGACGACAAGCATAGCCTATGCAGGAGCTAAGCTCTTAAACAACTATGGACTATCATGACAGATTCACAAATTAATTTCTAAAAACCTAAAATTAGATCTAAATCTGATAATTGTTAGATCGAACACAAATATACCCTGTGAAGGAGCATAGCTCTTAAACGACACAGAATATGAAGGTTCAGATCTAACCCTTGATTCAAATCTAGATCTACACATATAAAGTCCTCATCTATTGGCTATGTGATTCATGTTGAATCATATCTGTTAGCGTCATCACCCCCTAATCAAAGGGGATTAGCTAGACATAGCTAAAAAAGAGGAAAAACAGAAATTAAATAACATGAACATAAATAAAACTAAAACTAAATAGAACAGAGGAAGAAGAGTTTTATTCCAAGAGAAAGATTACAGAATAAAACTAAGTGTGTTTTACAATGAATGAGATAAAGTGTATTTATAGCTGATATGACAAAGGCTACTTGGCAAATTCCATAATGTGGGACTAAAGAATTAGCCCAACTAACACATAATCTAGTGTGAACGCAGCTGTAGAGTGAGAGGCCTTGCAAACGAGCTAATGTGAACGCAACATGAGTGAGATGCCCTGCAAATGAGCCAATCTGAATGCAATATGAGTCTTTAGTGAGCCAAATCTACCCAACTAAACTCTATTTGCAACCGTTCTTCAAGCTTTAAACTCTTCAAACTTTAGTAATTTCAACTTCACTTTTTTTAAGCAAATTCTTCGTGCTTTATCCGTCAAATGCTCTAAACCAAGCTTTTTATCAACAATCTGAAAACACAGCTATAAATACACAATATTAATTATTTTAAATATAAAATTAGATAAATAAGCGGATAAAATATACACATTTACGTGTATATCAGTCCCTAGGAATGCAACAGAAGTAAGAAGCTTTCTTGGACTAGCGGACTAATATAGGATGTTCATTAAGGACTTTGCGAAGGTATTAGCCCCACTTACAAGATTGACGAAGAAGAATCTAACCTTTGCTCGGGATATTGGTTGTGATATCGCTTTCCAACAATCGAAGAGGGCTCTTACAACGGCCCCAGTTTTGACTTTTACCTTATGGTAGTAAAAGGCTTACGGTACACACGGATGCATGCGGCACGAGACTAGGCGCCATTTTGATGTAAGGGTAAAGTCGTAGCAGATGCCTTAAGAAGAAAAAGGTTGACTTCAAGTCCTCTTTATGTGAAAAGGAAAAGTTCATAATACATATCTAACCTTTATTTTAAAACCTTCGATTAAGTTAGTAGTCGGCATCACTAGGAATAAGACTTACGCTTTTGAATTAAATAGGGACTTCACAAAGAAAAGACTCTCAGCTAGCTGACGCAGTGGATAAATTAAGTAGAGAAGAGACCTCTAGTCACCTTAATAAATAAGCTTGCAAGAAGCCATGAGTATGCAGTTATGTTCGAGCACCGCTTATCATCCTCAGACTGAAAGGGAGAATAGGATTTTGGAAGACCTTTTGAGGAAATGTTAGCATGACACGGCAGAAGTTGTAGTGCCAAGTATACTATAAGAAGAAAAGGTGGAATGAGAGGCGACAGTGAAATGAGTTCAAACGCATATTCTAGAAATAGAAATTAAGAAGCTATGCAATCGTGAAGTTAAGACAGTCAGAGCATTATGGAGTGAAGCTCAAGAAAATGCGACTTAGAAGATTGAAAACTAGATACGCGCATCATACCCTTTTTGAGGGTATATCCTTAATCTCTCTTTTTCTGTAAAGTTTAATTGCTAGTCTTTATCTTTTAGGTATATCCTATCAGTCCAATCATCGATCCTTAGGTAGAAACCAATGGATGTAAACATATATTTGAAACATGTTATGTTTGATGGTTGCAAGTGGTTGCGAGTAGTTGCTAGTGGTTGCTCGTGGATGCATACACACATACACACACGCTATTAGATCGGCTCGGTCATTTTCATATTGCATATGCATATATGTGTATATATGGATTGAAACTTGATGTGCTATCATATGGAGGTTGCATTTGTATGAATGACTGAGCACTCATGTAGAAGTTATAAAGTACGATTAGGAATAATTGCATACATGATGGACTCATAGCACTGACATAATTTTCATTAAGGAGGTCAACTGAATCAGTAGACCGCCTGATTTTGCATTAGATAAGGGCATGTATTCACACTATGCATATGATCATGAAAGCATTAGAAATCTTTTTAAGGATAATGGATCCTTGTGATAGATGGTTGAGTAGATGGATGTTGAATGTTAGGATACATTCTTCTTAACTTAGAGATTTCGGGGACGAAATCCTTTAAAAGAGGGGAGAATGTAACACCCCGTATTTTCTATGAATTTTAAAGTAACGAATTAAATAATACTTAATTTTAAAAGTGGGAATTAAGGGAAATCGGTTATGCCATTGCGTTCGTCTAGGAATCTTGCTTGGGATAGAGTCCGAATTTGCGTAATTCGGACAACGTATGAAGAAGTTATAAGCCGTAGAAGTTTGTATACACGCAAGGAAGTATATATATATATATATAGACACACACACACACAAAATCATCTCCAAAAACAAAATAAGTCAACGACGAGTGAGCGGGAAAGATCCCGCTCAAATGGTGTCGAACCCTCTTAAGGCGGGTCGACATAGGTGTTGACCCCCCTTAAGGGGGTAGACATAGGTGTTGACCCCCCTTTAGCGGGGTAGACCCCTTCCGAGATCCAGTTCCTATGACGATTTCTGTAGTTTATAGCTGATGTGGCCTTCTCTGATTCGCCCGGTAATGAATTCTGATGTATTAGGGATTATGAACTCAGAAATCATATTCCAGAATACAAGATTGTTCTTTTTCTGTAAGTTCAGTTATATTTCAGATTTAAATATATAAAAGTCGCGACTTGAAATAAATCGAATCTAGAACTGTGCCTAATTGTGATTCTGATTCAAGTTTATCCTTGTGACAAATCTAAAATTAACCATGCCTATGAGATTATTGTGATTTGTACAATTGAACCTATCATATTGTATATTAATTTGGTGATACTTTTATGTTATGTTATGTACATGTTCATAAGCTAAGTCATGTTCATATATGCTTATATGTTTAGATCTACATGCTTGCTTATATGTTATGTTATGTACATGTTCATAAACTAAGTCATGTTCATATGTGCTTATATGTTTAGATTTATATGCTTGCTTTTATGTTATGTTATGTACATGTTCATAAACTAAGTCATGTTCATATATGCTTATATGTTTAGATCTACATGCTTACATGTTTAGATCCATGTTAATACATATGTTTAAGATCTATATAAATTCCTATTCATATGCTTAAGATCTATGTTAACTGGATCTAACTCAAGTACAAGTTCACATTGATATGCTTGATTTAGTTTATATTGTTCATGAAAAATTTGTATTACACGTGCTTAGTTAGATTCATATGATAACATGATGTATGATAGGGCTAAGTAACACAAGAGGGCAACACTTAACCAATATAAAATGATGAACGAGTGGGGTTAAGTTAATAGAAAACACGTAACCAATACAACATGATGTGTCGGTGGGTTAAGTTAACATAAATGGAAAACACTTAACTAATATTACATGAATGAAGCGGATAGGGTTAAGGCAAGCTTAACTAATAATACGTATTGACTTGATCAGTGGGAGGGTTAAGCACATCTCGTGTAGGTGGGTAATATTAGTATATATAAGCCCACAAACTTAACCGTTAAATGAAATGCTTGAATCAGTGGGAGGGTTAAGTACATCTCGTGTAAATGGGTAATATTAGTATATATAGGCCCACAAACTTAACTGTTAAAAAAACATGCTTGAATAGGTGGGAGGGTTAAGTACATCTCGTGTAGATGGGTAATATTAGTATATATAGGCCCACAAACTTAACTCGTTAAATAAACATGCTTGAATCGGTGGGAGGGTTAAGTACATCTCGTGTAGGTGGGTAATATTTGTATATATAGGCCCACAAACTTAACCAGTAGGAAACCTTAGTAACGGGGACCCATTTCAGCAGTATCCCACATAGATGTATCATGGTACCCTAAACTAGGTAGGGTGGGGCACGATTACTGGGCTGATTATAAGTGATCAAAATAGTGACAGGGGGTACGTTAGTGTAGGTTCCGACGGTTTACGGGCGTGCATGTACTCCAGAGTGGGAAAAAGTAGGCACTGGGTACCAGTAGTTACACATTGTGCATCTTGAATCGTGTCGGGTTGCTATCATAAGGATTGATACAACTTATGGTGGGACCAGCACAGGTTATCTACACGCAAGAGAGGGACGATTGACACAGACACATGGAACATTAATATAAGTAAGGAGCCAATCGATATGGTAGTAAGGCTACATCTAACATCTTCGTGGCAATTAGGCTGGTTGAGGTAAATCCTCCTACTAAATGTACACCTGAAGGCTACCACAATTGCGGGGATTGGGATCACGTTGTAATATTATCATTTTATACAGATTACTAGTTTGGACATTAGTTAGGTGGTGCAGAGGTATAAAAATCAGAATAATAGGGTAGTAGCGAAGCAGAGAAAGAGTATAAGCGCATTTAGTTTACCTTGCCTTATCTTGTCTTAAGTTATCTTGTTTTATGGTATTGTCCTATTTTCAGTTTATTCATGTCATGATCCTTTATCTTGTTTACATGCTGAAAAATCACTGGACTTACCAGACTTATGTCTGACCTGTTTTCTTTCGTCTTCTTTTTTTCTGTTCCCCCCCAGGTTGTCAGGGAGGGAAAAGCTCAGCTTACTTCGGACCGTTTCTCTTCCCAAGCTTGGAGATTCTGTGACGTGTGGCTTGGAACCTCTTATCTTTGGCCATGGCTGTGATTGCACTTTAATTTGGGGACTTATGCTACTTTGCTATGTTTTATGCTTCTTATACACTTGGAAGATTTTGAATCACGACAGAAGTTTTATGTAATACTTTTAAGTATGATTGAGTCAATTGTTATAAAAGCTTGATTGAGCTACGTTGCTTATAAAATAACTTTATTTTCCGCTGCTTTATTTGTTTGTCTTATAATTTGTCTGCATCTTTTACCTATAACGCTTCACTGAAGTTAATGCATTACCTTTGTGAGTGACATTAACGGAGGTGGGGTGTTACAACTAAACACCCAAAAAAAATTACCTATTCCTCACCAACAATTGAAAAAACACTATGACCAAGATGCTTGTCAAAGCACTTGCAATGCACAAAGAAGCAAGTCAACCCACCATAAATACAGTGATCCAAAACTATATTTCTAAAAAGAACTCGAAACAAATTGAATTGATATGTACCATCAATCACTGCATTCCCAAACAATCAAAAGTAACCTACATATGTAAAGTAGCTTACCTCAAATGACTAATTTGAAAGTCTATATGACATAAGAATATTAACAGATATTAAAAGAATCACCGCCCTCTTACACTCCCTTATTTCCAAATCCTTCATCTTCCTCCATTGCCAATTAATATCGCTGTCATTCTTCTTTCGTCCTGCAAAATAGTAAATACACATCGTCCGTTACCAATATTATTGAGTTAATGGATGTAAACCGAAAGGGGAAAAATAAACAAACAAACAGGATTCGATTAAATTAAAATTAAACCTGATTAAGAAGAATAACAAGCATGGTATCGAAAACGGAAGAAGAACGAGACATGGTGACAAAGCCGAGAAGGAATAATTTAAGGGGGTTTCAAATTTAAGACGGACTTAATAGAAGGAAAGGGAAAAGTAGCAGTGTGTGGAGAAGAAAATTAAATCAAGACAGACGAAGTTGGCAAAGTTTTGAGGAGAAGCTTATTATTTAAGGTGAAAAAAGGAAGAAAAGAGAGCAGTGATATCGAAGGAAATAAATTAATGGCAGAAAAAAGGAAGAAAAGTAATGCAGTAGTATGGAAGGAAATAAATTAATGGCAAATTACATGAACCGATGTTTTAATATATATGTGAAAATTTCCTCCATAAAAGATCTCATAGGCATGATTTATATATAGATATGAGGATTATAGATTCTACGTTATACAATTTCTTATTTAATTAGTTACCAAATTTATTTGAGTGAAGATGTGTCTAAAAATCTAAAACCATATATGACTCAATGTTACTATTAGTATTTTGATTCATTCACTTTGTTTCCCAATTTATCATACTACACTTTTATTTTCAATTGCTGATTCACATTACATTTTCTTAGCAAAATCAGTTACATCAAATTAACACACTAAGGATTTTATATTGGTGGAAAGGTATACAAATTAAATATCAAATTCATTAATACTGCCATAAGGAATTTTGGGGTAGGTTATTTTAATGCAATTATTTTAATTTTCCTATAATAGCAGATATTTAATAATTACACATTAATGGTGTTTTACTATGGCTTAATCTTTTATACATTTTCATATTTAATTTCCAAAATTTTTGTATTGAAGATGTTGCTGAAAAGGTAAGAACATTGTAGCTCAAATTGTTACTGTAAATAATTACTACCTTAATGTCATATATTAAATAATGATAAGGTAAATTTTGGTGATTTACTACCTTGATGTGATCGGGAAATAATTACAGAGAAATCATGCATTATTTGTACATTACTACCTTAATGTGTAACCTCTCTATCAATGTATTCCTTTCCTTGGATCCCACTTTATTGTGTTAATCACTTACCATTTTAACCATTTGTTCTGTTTGGGAACTAAATGATACAATATTTATACATCAAACTATTATAATATGAATATGTATGCAATTATTAATATGTTGCAACAAATTATCAATATTTTGATCGGCAAATTGTTTTATAGATAGTGTTTTGTTAAAAATATTTTGATCATATTTAACCTTTATAATATAATATTATATTAAGTTATGTAAACATAGCGATTATAATAGAGGAAAATTCTATTCAAACACCAAAAATCGTTAACATAAACAGTTTCTTTTCTACAAAAATTCATTACTAAAACACCTTTTTTCCTTAATTTCTTTTTTTAAATTTTACATAAAATCCATGAAATTAACCATAAAATAATGAAATTTGGTTAAAATTACATATTTTAATGAAAAAGTATTTTATCATGAAACCTAAAATTTCAATTATGACAATAATAAGAACTAATGCTATAATTTAAAAGTGTTTTAATTTTCTTTTTTACATTAGTTATTTCACTCAAATTGATAAAAAAAATAATTAAAAGCATAAAATTATACAGTATTAATGTTAACATAAAAGTTCAATTTGTTATATTTGACGTTGGTGAAAAGAATTTCTACTTTTGGGTAAACGGATTTTTGATTTGAAAAAGACACGATTGAAAAGATGAAAATAAGGATAATTTTGTTAATGACATGTTGTGTGTAAAGCAATATCCGGTGTCTAGTGTTTTATTACATGTTTTCGGTATATATTTAGCAATCTTCGGTGCATGAATAGAACTAACCTATAATAAATTATTGTCAACAAAATTATTGCTATTTATTTGTAATGACAGTCTTTGTGGTTTATACTGTGGCCAATCAAAAGAGACTACGTGGATCCACAAAAGAGATCACGTGGATTGAGATTTATACTATTACATATGATTTACAATTTAACTATTGTTTATCAGTTCATTAACTGTTAATTATTTCATATTTCAAAATAATTATTAATAATTAATAAAGAAAAGATTTTACAAATAACATTGCTAGAATATATAAACAGAGTATTCAATTCAAAAAAGTTGCTAGAATATTTTTTTGGGTACATTATCACACAACTCAGGATTATTTTTAACGAAATGTTAAAATGATATGAGAAAAAAGTAGGGACTAATCAAAAAAAAATTCCCCTTCTATGTACGTGTAGATAATACATTTTACGTACCTATAAATATTGGTAGATAATCATCATTCAACAATTTTATAACATTGACAATATTTACCTACCAATAAATTTTACCATTGAATATTGGTAGATAAAGGTTTTCTTTACTTACTCATATTTATTAGTAGGTAAAGGTCAAATTTCTTATAGTGAGAGAGGAGAGAAAAGAGTGAACAAGCATATACTACCAAGAGGAAATCCATAATTTGTCGTTTGTAGAGATCTATTGGGTTCAAGGTAGCAGAAGACGAGGCCACATCCACCATTTCGGGGAAAAAAGAGCCAGTTCCACAAGTTTCTCAAAACCTAAGGGAGATGAAGGAGGTGTAAGACGAGAAATATGCTGAGAGGAAGACGGTGCCAAAAAATCGAGCCTTCCCTCATCCGCCTCATCAACAACATCAAGAGAGGTAAGGTCACCATAGATTTTCCTTTCGGGGAAACTTCCGAGGAAGCATCAATGTTTACCACATGTTCGACAGCTATAACGGAAGGGTCAAAAGTTCACTTTGTTTTTGGGATATGGAGAAGCTATCCGACTCGTCACACCTGGGTTTCTTCGGTAGGGAATCTACGACGGGCTGAGCAAACCTCTTCAAGGCCAGGGCGCTGGCCCGGCTGTAAGCAGCAACGACGGTCGTATCCCGAGAAGTTAAGGATCCTAAGAAAAGGGAAGGATGTATCAGGAAATGCAAAAACCGAAAAACAAGAAAAGGAATGGCAGAGGTTGCCAAGACAAACAAGTTATTCTCGTCTAAAATTCCTGGACGTAGAGGAGATCCTAAATTAAACACATTAGAACCGGCATTAATCCTTTTGGACTAGGGAATTGAATGAGGGGTTGTCCCTATGTCCTCTATCCAGGAAGAAGCAAACCATACTCATGGAGTCTATCAACATTCAAAAGAAACGACCTGCTCATATGCTTTACCAGTGCATTAAAGATGGCGTCAAAAACTTGAGCTTCCTCCGGAGTGAGAATCACATCTTTGGAATGAGGTTCTGCAACGGGGGGAAATGTTAAAAAAAAAGATAAAACCCACCTTCGTCAATAAATTGTCCTGATATGCTGGGTGGACATTGGACAAGGAAATATTAGTCCTCCCACGGTCTAGTTTTACTGATGACATCAGTGATCAACCTCTTAACCGGGTTGGCCCTCCAGATCGGCGATTCTGAGGTCTTGGAGAACCGAATCATGTGACGGATAAGGTTGGGACTTAAAGAACTTTGACCCGAAGCAAGTGCCAGAGCCTCTGCGCATAAAAGGGTCATATATGTGTTTGTCAAAAGTTAAATAGGAGAAACATTCAAATCCACAAAAATCTTATGCAGAAAAGTGGGAAAGGAAGAAAACCCCCATGCCAAATATGAGTAGCCGAATACGCGAAGAATCCTTCTTGAGGATTCTTAAGGAAGTTTGGAGTAGGAACAATCATGGCATCCAGGCCCACTATGCAAAAATCATCCAGTATGGCGTCCACAGACCGTTTGGATATAATCAGGGATGGCTTGGGCGAAAATACCTTCTTAGGACGGGGAACCTTGGAATCCTTGATTTTCTCCTTAGCAGGGCTTTTATAAGACATTATTCTTCCAGATAACATCGTTTCACAATAATACGGTCAGTACGCATATCTCTAACACAAATGCATATACCACTGACATTATCAACATTATCAAATACCATTACACCTCGATTATCAGAGGTCAAGCAGGTGGAAACCTAAATCAAACCCAGATGAAGGGATACGGGGAAAATTACGCCTTTTGCACCTTAACTAACATATGAATGTGACTAACATGAATGTCCTAAAGACCAAAGCAAAACTGACATAATCACAGAAGAAGACAATGTGACTAACATGAATGTCCTAAAGACCAAAGCAAAACTGACATAATCACAGAAGAAGACAATCCTGATAACATTATAGTCCTATCCAGAGTGACGCTAAGATTAACACTTGTACTTATCTTTATAAACAAGCATAACCGTAGCCAACCATTGTATCGATTTTGATGCATAATTAGGACTGCAATTTAAATGAGATGTGAAAATACTCACCAGTAATCAAGCTTCAGTCTTCAGGATATAGGGGGATTTGAGCGTTTTCTTCTATGAGAACAGTAATCTTGTCCAAGAATTTGATTTGCAAATGAAAGACAAGAGCGATGAGGATGAATGGATTATGTTCAGAGTTGAAAATCAATCTGAGCCACACAAATGAAAGCCAATCATCGCTTCTGATTGAGGAAGACCAAAAGATTCTGACATGACATTTTGAAATAGGCTAAAAGTTTGACTTGAAAAGTCGATAACACCCCTTCAGCAAAGGAGGGAAGCAAATGTTACAACCAAAATTAACATCGAAGCAGGCTGGCAGTGAAGGGGTATCGAGTAACCCAAGAAAATACATCAACTGAAAACTTCCTAAAGGAAAGGGTTACGAAAGCTACAAGATGTGACCGGAGGGATTAATCCACCGGGGTCAACCCGACAAGATCTCTCCAACAGCCCCAACCTGAAAGAAATTCTCGTAATAAAGAAGCTAATATAGTCCAAAATCAAGTAAACTAGAAACAATAAACCTGATGGACAAAGCCCAAAGGAATCTTCAATAATGACCTGCCCGAATGCCGATACACCCGAAGACGGAAGCGTAGAAGGCCCCAAACCGAAAGGACAGGAAGGCCACCCAGAATCTACTTTTAGAGCATCTACTTCATGAATGCCGAAAGGCCACCCTCCAAGAATACAGACTACCACAAAGGCCCTATCGAAGGGCTAGCCGAGACCCGATCAGGATACAGCTACCGTACTAGGCTACCTTGTACCGAAACCCATAGTGGTTTTGATCCGGCAGCTACCAGCATACACCACGAGTTCAAGCCCCACTGAGCACTCACGATAAAGCCGAGAGCCTACATCTGAAAGATCATGTCCGCAAGCCTACATTCATGAACTGCTTTCAAGAATTCAAGCATCATCCAAGGATTATAATTAAATACGTCAAAAGCGACCAAAGGTCAAGCACCCAAAGCCAAGAATAAAACAACAAAAAAAGACCCATGCGGGACCGACAACCCTCCAACGGGAGGGCCCTGAACCACTATAAATAAGGTCCAAGAGGTCACATTAGAGGGGATCCTTTTTCTAACTTTTTGTACCATTAGAAACTACTTGAGAAAGAAGGTTAATGGAGAATTCCTCCATATAACATTCATGTACTTCCAATAAAAGCTTAAAAGGGATCTTCCTACGTGAAAACTGCTCTGTAATTGTGTATTATTATTTCTCTAGTTATAGTAGTCAGAGTTTATCATTAATTCTGAAGAGAAACACGAGTTACAGCCTTCAATTTCCTCGAATGGCGATCGAACCTCATTCGCTAAGCTTAGCTCCAACCTAATAGTTCCTAGCTATCCTACACCCCTGAAACCTAGCCTCTTAAGTTCCCGCCAGAATCGAGTGGAGAAGTGAGCCAATCCTCTTGAATGCCTAAAAGATGTTGCTGGAGTGGGATATAACTATTGGAACTTTAAAATATGAGCGAGTTATCATTAGTTCTACCGGTTTGCCATTTTTGATTTTTGTTGCATTAACTTAGTTATTGATAATGGGACAATTGGTACAGTTAAAACTAAATTCTAAAAAATACTATAGACATGTATGCATAAGACATAATTATACGTGATCCATGGTAAAAAAATTAACTCCTATAATCTGTCGCAAGCTTTTACCTTTTTTAGAGGGGAAACTGACGATTTGTGTTAAGGAGTTTATATAACGATATTAGTTCATAAAATTGACACTACTATATCGTATAATGGAATAATATCTCCTTGCAATATTGAACCCGGGTAATCTTCTTTTTGATATTTAGATGGAAAAAATTTCATAGTATTCTCATATTCGAACTCAAGATGAAGTTAAGGCCACCCTTGATAGCTTCGGTATGATTGGAGTTAATACTATTCCTGTTTCCACGAAAGATACCATTTAGTGTCCTCTAAAGGGATTCTTTGCTTATTCCACTATGAATATTTGGCATGGCGGCTTTTTGCCATTTCCAAACTTTATTGTGAAATTATTGCAACACCAGAAGCTAGCTCCCATTCTCCTGACTCCAAACTCATACACTTGCCAATTTTGTCTCGAGCTTCTAGCATTGGAGTCAGGACAATGTCCTCTTTTCCCTCGCCTCCTGCATTATCTGCTGCAATTGTCCTTAGTGGAAAGGGCCAATTTACCTCTCTTTCATGCTAACATTACTAAGAAGTTGATTATTGATGATCTCACCCAGCCTACTGACTAGGATACATAATTTTTCTTTATCAGATGTCCCCCGGGTATTGTAGGAACTTTTGCCACTCCAGGTAAGTTGTACTTCACTACGCCTGTTATTTTCGGTCTTAGACTTTGTTTAAAACCTTTGTTCTACCTCATCCCCCGTTCCTTCGAGGAAAGACTTGAGTGGTGAGGAGATTTAGACTGTCAGCAATATGTTTAAGGTTTCCGGGAGATTGGGGAGATGATCCATCCTGTTGATTTTGATTAACCATCAGAAGTATGGCCTTCCTTTAGGACAAAAGATCTTGGGAAGACCGAGTTTACACTTTCCCTGGTCCACACATCTTTTCCTCGGGTTCTAATGTGTTTACTAATCTGTCCCTTCTATCACTTGGGACTTTAGGTAATCACCACCCTCTTATGTGATTCTAAAACCTTATCCATATTCAGTGTGCATTAATTCATGACTGCTTTAACCAGCTTCCCGAGCTTTTGACGGGGAATCTGCTTTAGCCGCCCTGTCCCAATCTAATATTGCAGCTAAGAGAAAGCTTGCTTCTACTATCGTAGAACCCATTCCTAAGAGATACAAAGATGAGACTTCAACCCCACTTGTATTTCATGAAGTTGGATTTGCTGATCCTGATGAATTCCATACCCCTGTTTCTGCTATTCCTTCTACTCGGGTGACTCCCAACACTACTCCTTTTTTGACTGAAACGTCGAATAGCGACTTTCTTCACCATATCCATGTTCTGGATCCCCTTGGATCTTTGAATATGATGGAACAAGAGTTACTGTTTGGTTCTTCATCCGGACAAGTCGATTCCTTAACTCCAAGTTTTGAGAAACTTGTAGGTATTTCCCTTTCTTCTAATGAAGTGGCCAGTATTTCTCTTTCATCTATACCTTTGGATTTAAGAAGTATTTCTCAGTCACTTCTTGGGCAACAGTTATTGGTATGACTTTTTTTTGCTCTATTTTCATCTTTATGCAAGTTCTGATCCTTGCTTTCTTTTTTAGATCCCCAAAAGATGGTTTTCTCTTCTAGAGAGGCTTACTCCCCTTTCCTTAGAAACCTTGTCACTTAAGGAGGAAAGAGATCCCCTAACTCATAAAATTGTCTCTTTTACAGAGGGGCACAAGAGAGAATGTGTATAACTGAAGCTGTCTCTGGAAAGGGTTAGATCGGAACTAGAGAATGAGAGGAAAACTATGTTTCTTTTGAATGACCAGGTGTTAGCGCTTCAACTGTTTAAGAGAGAGGTTGAGGACAAGAAGGCTAGGATGGTAGCTAGCCATAATAAATGGTTGGAAGATAGGGATGCTCAACTTTCCCAAGTTTAAAACACACTGTCTGTTTCTAAGCGTATAATCTATGAAGCCAAGGATAGGATTTTTGAATTTCTCAAATGGCATTTTCCAAAGATGGTGATGGAATACTACAAGGATGCCCTCTTCTTAACATTTTCCCGTAATTTCAAGAAGTTTCCCAAGATAGATTTTCTTTCTGTTCATCCTTATGTTCGAGGTAGTGTTATGGAAAGGATTGAGTCAGTCAAGAGGATAGTTAAGGCTCCGAGGAAGGGTAAGTCTAAGCCTGAATATTTTTTGTTCATTGAAGACCTTCCGTACGACCTTGATTCAGGCTTGGAAGCATCTAAATCTATGGAATCTGATTATGACTGGGATAATGATGATGACCATAGTTGTGAAGGTAAAGAGCTTCCTGAGGATTTAAATGGGAAGGGAATCACTTCTCTAGCTGGGGCTATTCATGCTTTTATGGAGATAATTTCAGGACCCTCTAATGTTTCTCTTGACCTGGACTTGGCTGAAATTTCCTCCAAATATGGTGATTCTTCGAACTTAGGAAAAGAAGAAATGATGCATACTGTACTCCCTGAAGTTTCAACAACTCTGGTATAGTTTCTATTTTACCTGTATATTCTTTTATGATATTGATCCTAGATTGTGAGCTTCCTGCAACAATTCATAGACAGCAGAAAACGAAGTTTTGTAAATACGATGCGTAAAACAATTTTCTTTTTGTATTCAAGATTCCTTTTTTGTTTTGTGTATGAATTGGGAAACCAATCTAAATCTTTGCCTTCTCTACATGGAGAAGTTCCATCAGTACTTGTGAGGCCAAGAAGCCTATTTAAAGGCACTCCTATTTCAAAGTGGGAACATATGTATTATCCTCAAAAGGTGACGATTATAAACCAGGGAGAACAAATATCCTCTTTAAATGGTCAACTTAAAGAGAAGGATGAAACTATTCTTAAGTTGCAAAGGCAGCTAAAGGCTAACCCTTCCTCCAATTCAGATGGGGAAATAAGCAAATTACTATGTCGGACTGACAAACTGGAAGTTGAGTTGACGAAAATGAAGGCAGATTATGCTTCTCTGGAATTTTCTCTAAAGCATCCTGACTCAGATTAATGGGCCTGGTTATCTTGAAACTTCTTTCTGGTGTAACAAATGTGATATGGTACTTGTGTGCCTTAAATGTTTAATATTTTTCATAATACTTTTAATAATTTATGAAATGATTTTATAAACGATTTCGTAGATTGTGCGGATATCACCTGATATGTGATGCTCTGCACAAACTTAATACACTTTTTTGGTGTTTTCCTGAAAGATGTACCCAATACATCATTCGCCTTTTGCTGTAGTAATTAGTATTGTAATAATGATTGCATGATAGGACAATAAGGTCACTCATATTTTATATATTAAAGACAGTAACACTATTTAATAGAAATTTCTAAGGAACCCTCCTTTGTGAGTTTTTTGGTAAAAATGTAACCTTTATCGTAACGTTTTATAAGTAAAGCTTAGGATCTCAGCTCGAGCTCTTCTTTGAGCTTATTTTTCTATGACACTCCACATCCGTTAATGTCACTCATTAAGAGAATACATTAAGTTCCATGAAGCATTGTAGGTAAACATAAAAAGATACATTACAAGACAGATATAAAATAGCAGCTGAATTTAAAACTTTATTAATCATAAAGCATCATGGTTCAAAACATGGTTACATCCCTGAAAAACATAAAACCCAGTACATTATCTTAAAATTTATGTCTTGTACTTAAAATATCAGAGTACAATAAATAAAGAAGCATAGTACCCTAAATAAAACATAGCCAAAGTAGAAGAGATAAGAACTTGAGCCATACGTCTAACCATCTCCAAGCAGAATCCAGATCAAGCTTGAGTATTCCCACCCTGAGAACCTGGGGGGCAATGGAAGAGAAAGAAGAGGAAACAAAATGGTTTAGATATAAAGTCTGTCGAGTCCAGTTACTTTTTGAAAATAAATAAGTAAAAGTATCATGACAGGCATATAAAGTGGATAAGAGAGATAACAACATATACGACAAGTATGACAAGGAAAACAGGACAACTGGATAGAATAAATAACGCTTCTCTAACACTTTCCTTTTTCTCTTTCTCTACACAAATACTAGTGTCTTATTAACAAGATGATTCCCAACAAGTATAAGATGGTAAACTTAGGTGTACTTCCAGTGAGAGGTTTTCACTCTATACCATCAACAGACATCCCAACATACCGGAGTTACCCCTAAGGGTATTAACGGGCTCTCAAACATACCGTAGTCAAAATGTACCCTAATTACTACCCTAATTGATTGGCTTCCAACTTTGTAGATACCCTATTCTAGGCCCACAGTAGGATGTATCATTTCCTAAAGTGGCAACCCTTCGTTTTTAAGATGCGCACAACCATATCTATAGGTGTCACAGCGTCTTATCCTCCTCTGTCCGGACCATGCGCACACATGACCCGGTCGGTACGCGGATCCCACACCATCCCTCACGTTTGGATCTCTTACAATCAGCACAGTAAGCGTGCCCCGACTTCGACCTTGTTCAGAGTACTCGTTTGATACCTATATATGGGTTACTGACTAAAAGGAGTCTGACACACAAGATGATACAAGCTTCCCCCGATGCTTGTATCCCTACTAGGTTTTCCACAAGTTATGCAATACCAAAGTAAAAGATTGCATAAGCTCCACAGGTCAAGTTTGTGGGCCTATATATAAATATTACCCACCTACCCAAGATTTACTTAACCACCCAATGTTTCAAACAAGTTTACTTAACACCTACTCAAGATATATGTCCATACAATCCCTATGGATTCAACTAGGTTAAGTATTCAAATTCATTATCACATTCATTTATGGTTATAATGTGCTAGACCTCCCACATTAAGCCTACTACTTGTGGATGATGGATATGCTAGTCGGTTCCGGGCAGACTTCTTCCACAAGTCGGAATTAACCTCGTGTATTAGCACATCTCATGTTTATGCACTTTGATCCCTCACATTAGATTCACCACTTGTGGTTGCTTGATATGTCGGGCGGTTCCGGGCAGACATCCGACACAAATGTAATCAAACCTCGTGTCTAAGTGCGGTTATAGATTCTAATTACTGTAATCCTAGGCATTTCAATTGTTAACCAATTATTCCTATACAGTTATAGATTTTCATCCCCCTTTTCCCCAAGATTGTTCATAATGAACCATATGCCAAAAATTAAGGTCTTTAATCATAGTTCAATTTATGCTCCAAATTCATATTAATAAATTAAATTCAAGTTATGCCCAAATTTCAATTTACAAGTTATGCCCCAATTTTATCGTTTTCTCCTCGTTCTCAATTTAACGCATTCGCATATTTTAGCGGCATGCCTAGGCTCGAAGGTAGCCTGGCTATATAAATATAAAAGGAAAAAGAAGAATGGAAGAGGACAGAAATGATCATTGTAACAAGATCAACATAAAAAGGAAGAAATAGGCATAAACATATTGTGGCATAATGACAAGATAGGCATATAGGAACATATCTGGTGAACATATGATAATAGAACTGATTCTAACAAAATAGGGATATCATAAACAGGCATGATGGGATCTAAAAAATAAACTAGATATTCAACTAATAACAGATCTAATTTAGCCACAAACATAATAGGAACTTGTAAGAGGTGATCTAAATAGTGAATTAGATCTACAAACAACGACAGATCTGACATGATAAATATGTATAAGTTCAGATCTAGGTCATAGTCAGGTCAGAATAACTTAGACAAACATGTTATAGTAGATCTGATATGATTCAAATAGTCATACATATAGATCCAAGTTATAGTCATGTCAAGTTTTACTTTTAAACATTTGGATCCAAAAGTAACGTAAACTCACAGTATTTGGATCTAGAAAGATAGAAGAAAAGAATTGAATCACAGATCTTAAACTCTAGTTGACTGCTGAAGAAGAACAGGCTTGATTTAATTTGGGTAGAGGCATCATCTAGTTCTACATTGTTTTTGGTGTGCAAAAATTGGAGAAATGAGGCTATATATATTGCCGTCACCCCCAAAACCCTAATCTTCCCAGACTGTCGTAAGGGGTCGACCCTCCTTGAGGGATTGACCCATGGGTTGACACCCCTCTTATGGGGTCGACCAGGGGTCGACACCCTTAGGCGGGAATTTTCCCGCTTCCCCGAATTCTGCGATTTTGAACTGTTTTTTTTTTATTTCTGGACCAATTATATGTATATATATTCTTCTTATGCGTATACAAACTTCAAACCTTCGTAACTTCTTCGTACGGTGTCCGTTTTACGCAAACCAGGTGTCTATTTTGACCGGAATTCCGAGGCGAACGCAATGACGTAGTCCGTTTTGCTTAATTCTAAATATTAATTAGTTATTCTTTAATTTATCATCTTTAGTGTTGTTAAAATTATGAGGCTTTACATTCTCCCCTACTCAAAGGATTTCGTCCCCGAAATCTTTAAGTTAAGAAGAATGTATATCCTACCATCCACATCCATCTACTCATCCACCAATCATAATCATCCATTGTCCTAAAAAGTTTTCTAATGCTTATATGAACATATGCAAAGATGTGTGTATATATCCTAATATTAAGGCAAAGATCAGGCTGTCTACTAATTCAGTTGACCTCCTTAATGCAATGTATGTTAGTGCCCTGAATCCAACATGTATGCAAATAATCCTATTACAATTTGTAAGTTCTATATGTGTGAAATCATCCGTCCAAATGCAACATCCATATGATGACACATCCATTTTCATTCATAAAAAGAAGAAAAATGCACACACATCCATATAAATTATGAGAGTGATTGAGCCGATATAGTGCCTAATGTGTGTGTATATGCATCCACGAGAAACCACTAGAAAACACTTGCATCCACTTGAATCCATAAAACATAAAATGTTTCAAGCACATGTTTACATCAATGGGTTTCCTACCTAAAGGTCGAAGATTCGATCGATAGGATATATTCAAATGATAGAAACAAGCATGAATAAAAGCTTTGGAATGGAAGTTAGGAACATACGCTCGAAATGAAATGGGTGCGAAGCACAAATCTTTTCTTTGCTTTCCCAAGTTGAATCCTCTATGTTATCTCCCCATTGAACTTTCATTAACATGACTTCTCGGTTGCGTAGCTGCTTGACCTTTGATCCAAGAATACGGGTGGGAACTCTTCTAACCGTCGCCTCCCATTCTACCTCTACTTCTTCCAATATACTTGGCTCAACTACTTCTGTGGTATAATGCAAGCACTTCCGTAAATGAGAAACGTGGAAAACATCACGAATGCCGGATAGTCTCTCGGGTAGCTTTACTCTATAGGCCATTTGGCCAATCCTTTCTGTTATAGGAAATGGCCCTACAAACCTTGGTGCCAATTTCCCTTCAAATCCAAAGCGAACCAAATTCCACAAAGGTGACACATTGATAAAAACCATGTCTCCCACCTCAAAATCGAGGTCAGTTCTTCTCTTGTCTGCATATGACTTATGCCTATCATGAGTTGTCTTCATTCGCCGTCTAGTAAGATCAATCTTCTCGGACGTTTCTTTAACAACATCTGGTCTATGTAGTAGCCTTTCGGTAGATTCCCACCAACAAGTTGGTGATCTACAGGGTCGTCCGTACAATGCTTCGAAGGGTGTCATGCCAATACTAGCTTGATAACTGTTGTTGTAGGCGAACTCTACTAAAGGAAGGTGCTCTTCCCAAGTCCCTCTGAAGTCTAGGATACACAACCATAAAAGATCATCAAGAGCTCTGTTTAACCTTTCTGTCTTTCAATAAGTCTTTAGGTGATAAACAGTGCTCAAACATAAATGTGTACCTAATGCTTCTTGCAAGCTCCTCCAAAATTCACTGATGAAAATAGGGTCATGATCACTTATGATACTGGAAGGTACTCCATGAAGATGGACTATCTCACGAACATAAGTTGCTGCCAACCATGTCGCCGTCCTCTTACTCTTGACTGGAATGGAATGAAATGAGCGCTCCTAGAATGTCTATCTACTACAACACAAATACTGGTGTTGCCTTTCCTTGATCTAGGAAAACTATCGATGGAATCCATAGAGACACTCTCCCACTTCCACTGTGGAACCTCCAAAGGAAGAAGTAAACCACTGGGCTTCTTTTGCTCAGCTCTTACTTGCTAGCAAATCAAACATTGAGAAACAAACTCCGCCACATCTTTCTTCATCCCAGCCCAAAAGAAAACCCTCTTCATATCTCTATACATCTTATCACTGCCTGGATGAATAGTCACCCTAGAATGATGGTGTTCGGATCTAGATTAATCCTAGAGGGGGGGAGAATAGGGTTTATTACAATTTTTTGCTGAGTTACAACAAATAGGATATTAAACTAATAAACGGGTCATTGAATGCAGCAGAAATAAAATTGCAGAAAGGAAATAACACACAGAGATACCCAGCTTCGGCAAAATCCTCCCTACTGCTGCATTCCTAAGGTTTCTACTAGGTGATAGAACAGATCCCTCTTACCAAACCATGTAAATTCGCGAACCCCTCGCTCCTATTCTAAACCTACGCTCAAAACCCTAGACTGGTCTAAATCAACTAAACCAGATTTCCCCTAGTTTTACAGACACTAGTAAACTGTCAGTTAACTTCTAACTGAATCCCCTATAATTTTACAGATTCTAGAAAACTGTTTTAATGAATTACAAAATAAAATAAAATGGAATACAAATAAAACCATAAAATAAACCCTAGGAAATAAGAATAAGGATCATCCTTTTTATCGCTCAAGGAAACGACCGGCCTATTTCAAATATGTTGCACCCGATTTCCTTATTCCGTTATCTTTGCTTTGTCAACAAAAATGGAGGCTCTGGAAAACTTCTAGGGTTTAATTAAATCTCCAAATCTTGTTCGATCAATGGATGATTTGATTTCCTGTGCTTCGAAATTCTATAGCTTGCTTTAAGATAGATTTGGCTTTCTCAGATTTGGGGAAATTTGTGTCAATCGAAAACTATGGTTACAAAATTGAGTTTCTATGGATTTTTTTTTCTTTTTTAATTATGCTCTCTTGTTTTTGATTTTTGCTCTGGATTGATGGGTTGATTTTCGATGCTTGCCAGTGATGTAAATGGTGTAATTTGTAGGGTAATACAAAACCCTAAATGACTCTGATTTCATCGAATATGACTTGTCTTGATTTTGTTGATTTTCCTCTTTTGAAAAGGCTCGATTTAAAACTATGAATGATTTTAGCAAATCTGGAAAATGTCCATGCATGATAGTTGCTTCCTTTTGTTGCCTTGTGTAATTGACTAACAGCTGCCTTGTTCGAATTTGCAAAATTAAAACTGGAAACTAAAAATTTGTTTCCAATAATTCCTTGTGTGATTTCAGAAATTGATAAACTACCTTGAATTTCATTAAACATGAAAAAAGATACTTGCCCATTTAAAACCATATTTCCTGGATTTTTGCCTTGCTAAACTCTCGCTGTTTCTTGAAATAGTTGTAGCCTTGAACCCTTACGAGCATTTATGAAAACGTATTGAATTTCTATGATTGATTACATGCTCAAAAATTGATGTTTGCCAAAAATAACTCTTGCCAAAAACATGCTATTTAATTCTGGAAACTCCTTTACAACTAGAAAACTGTTGATATCCATTTTTGTACACCACCTATGCCATGTTTTCATCATCCATGTACATGTTGCACCTGATGTATTGCTCAGTTTCTCTTGTAACCTAATCTTGAGTTGATCTTGTAAGCTCGTGCACTTTGAAAAAGTGTTCTATCCACATGTATACAATGTTGCATATACATGCAGCACCACCACTGTTTTAAGCTGCTGTACACTTCATGTTGCACTGACCATTTGTGTTTGTTATACCATCATCATTTTGAGCTGCACTTCAGTCTATTTAAAACTGCCATCCCTAGTTGTTTGCACTGAATTACACCAAGTATCATGTATCCATGCTAATTTGCTAATTTTGTTGCTGTATACACCCGAAATATAAAGAGCTTAATGCTGTTGTGTTTGCTTGACCTATGTCTTTACGTTGCACCACCTTGTGCTTCATGAATCTGTTGTGTTATCACTATTGTGAATCATTGCTGATTTGTACGTTGACCATAACCATTTATATCATCCTTTTGAAAATTGTCATGAACAGATTTTACACTTGCTCTTGGCTGTTTTGTTATGGCTCGACCACTTTGACCATGCATGCTGTCTTGACCACTTGTGTTTGGATTTGATCACCATTCATGAATCTAACCATGTTGAATTTTCCACATCACCTTGTTTTGGGATGATCTGTATACGCTCGATTTAGCCTGCCATGCGTATTGCTACACTTCAATTTTCTTTTTGAAGCTAACATGTTATTACTTGACAACTTTGAACTGTGTTGCACTTTATATTGTGCTCGACCACTTTGTTTATGTGTTGACTATGTTTTCATGTGCACTGAGTTAAGAAGGTCCACGTGGATACTCCTCAGTTGCTTGCTGATTGGCGAGGCAGTGCACACATGTATATTTATAAACGTGTGTGTATATGCAGCCATCAGACTTATTTTCTGGTCCCTACACTGAAATATTTTATATATGCACTGACTGTCTTGTGGTATTTACAGTGTATCACTGTGAAAATCACAAGCTTTCTAGAAACAGATGAATCAGATCAAGTCATGAAAAATAATGAGAAAACACACCAGAAAACTGAGGCAAATAAAAATTTTAAAATAAAAAAAAATTATCTGTTAGAATATGAAATTATTATTGTTCAAATAATATGTATGTGTTTTTGTATATGATAGGTATGAAGACTGGACTGACTGAAGAATGCTGTGAAGACAGAAGACAAAGAAACAATGTTAGTGTGTGTCTGTATATATGAAATGTAACTGAGTCAAAGAATGTACTGAGTGATTGAGTGTTTGTAGAGAGGAACTAATCTGTAAATGAAATGCATATGCAATGTGATGTATTACCGAGATAAACAAATAGTGGAGTTATCAAATCATACTGTTTAAATATTGAAATAAAGTATTATATTTAAACAAAATGCTGTGTAAATATTTGAATTTCTGTACTGGTGTATTCTGTTTAAATATAAATATCATACTCCTTTCTGTGATGAATATATGAAACAGTACAGTTACAAAACATTTATAATAATATATATTTGGTTGTTATCATCAAATAGACGTCATATAATTGTCTATACAACACCGTTATACACAACAATCCCCCCTTTTGATGATGACAAACAAATATTAAGATTTTGAATCCAATAAAAGTGTTTGACAGTAAAGAACTAAACTTCCCCTATTTGAAAGCTCCCCCTACAACGAAAACTCCTCCTATAACTGTGCATGAGTGAAAAGAATGTAAAAATGAATGGAATTTTCAAAATTAAAACATTTTTAAAATATTCCCTCATAAATCAAAATCTCAACCCATTTATCTCCCCCTTTTTATGATGAAAAACTAATATTAAGATTTTAAATCTAATAAAAGTGCTTGATAGTAAAGAACTGAACTCCCTCTATTTGAAAGCTCCCCCTACAACAGAAACTCCCCCTATAAGTGTGCATGAGTGAAAAGAATGTAAAATTGAATGGAATTTTCAAAATTAAAATATTTATAAAATATTCACTTATAAAAAAATCTCAACCGATTCTCCCCCTTTTGTTATCATTAAAAGGATACAGAGTTCAAAATATAGATGAAAAATGACTAAAAATATAATTTTATCTTAAGAGAAAGAACGATAATCATAAATCTCAATCAGTCAAACAAAAATCATAATATTCTAAGAATTAATACCATATTTCACATTGTAGAGAATGGAGAATTTACGATGAAATTATAAAAATGGAGAGAGTTCAAAAACATGATTTCCAATTATTTTCAAAAGAATTTTATAAAATTGAGCACAAACACGGTGATGGATTTAGAGTATAATTATAAATTGAATTTAAGCTATAAAATCAAATAATCTCAAATCCCAATAGCTACCAATCAATAAATCATAATACGTCATAAGATTTCAACACATTTCGCAAATAGAAGATGGATTGATAGGCTGGTTTTTATACGCAAAGGAGAATTTCAAATAAATTTCAATTTATAGCACATTTTTTCCTTTTTCTTTTTATTTTAATTAAGAGCACACTGACCACGCATAACCGGAGCTTGGATTTTTAAATGAGGTCAGTCGCAACTTAAATTATAAGTTGTCTCATAACCATGCATGACCAGAGTTTGTATTTTTAAATGAGATCAGAGACACACTTATGAATTAATTATTTATTATTTTCAGCATTAAAAGGAAAAACTCCTCTGTATGTAAAACCAATATGGATGATAGAAATGTGGCAGATACAGAAATGGTTTGTGAAATAAATTTCTAAATTAATTATATTATGAAATATGATCAACTGTACCGAGATCACTTAAAATTTTCAATTATCACTAATTCTAAATAATAACATAACCACAATTCCATCACAAATATTTTCACTGTTTATTCAAGATGATTTTTTAAAAAATATTAAACTCTCGAGATTAATATAAAAAACATGATGGATGGTAGAATGATGGAAGATAAAGGAGTTGGTCAAGAAATAATTGTCAATTCAAAGATATTATAATAACTGTTCAACCATCATGAAAATCTAAATAAAATCTTCTCTTGTTGTGAAATATATTGCAGTCATAACTCATCACAATTTCAAATTCTGACAAAAATTTTGATGAATTATAAATACAGTTCAATTTGGATATTGATTTCAATCTCTGAATGAATAATCAATAAATAATTTTCAAATTGAAAATAAATTACAAGAGGGATATGAAGTTCTATACAAAGCAAGAGGATAAGAAAAAAGATACATAAAAATTCAGCGCTTCTGATACCAATTGTGGTGTCTCTATTAATGAGATTTGTAACAAGACACAGGAGACAAACAAGCGTATCACATATAAAAGAAATTTTGTCACATGGCCCAAGCAGACAAGATAACAAATTAGACAAGCAGCAGACAGATCAAAGCAAGCAGTTATCTGAAAACAGTATCAGAGCAGCACAAAAAACAATTTCAAAGCAGACTTGTCCGGGTGACGTTCATATAAGATGATTCATGATCCAATAATTAAAATATACCATTTATTTGAAATCATTTGAGAAATATGAAACTCTTAAGATTCAGTGAATCAATCCACCAGAATGTAAATTCCATATTCAAGATATGTGTGTGATCAAATAAATCAATAATTTCAAATGATTTTAAACAAACAAATATTCAAATCAAATAATCATGAAATAGTAGTGAGTTTAAAGACCTGTATTTCAAAAGATTTTTTCACAATTTTCTCTGACAAGCATAAGAGAATTCAGATCATTTACATCCAGTTTGAGAGGTATTCATGATCTAGAAAATTCAGAAAATAATTTATTTGAAATCACTTGAATCAATGTTAAGTTTTGAGATATAATGAATCAGTCACACAAGATTGATAATTTCAAATTTCAGAGATGTGTGATATTCAGAATATCAAATGATTTCAAACAAATAAATTTCAACAATAATGATCATGAATAAAGATGAGATTCAAGACGTATCACTGTAATTCAAGATAATTCAAACTATCCAAGCCAATCTGAAAATCAATGAAATTATCAAAACTGATAAATAGCAGTGTGTTGCAATGAGTATAATATTTCAAGCATTTCTAAAATAAATTAGAAGAAACTCAAAACAGCAGAGGTGTGTGAAATTCCATTAAACTTTCAGATCTTCAAAAAAAATTTAGAATTCAAAACAATAGTGTTCAAGATATGACAAGAATACATCAACACGGTTATGAATTCAGAAAATAGAAACTAAACTTCAAAATAATTGCAGATATTTATAGGTTTATATTCAAGATCTTGAAAAGATTAAAACATCAGATTTTCATTCAAGTGAGGGAAAATTCCGGAAAATCAAGAGTTCTGCAACTGGAAGTAAAGGAATCCCAAGAGGAAAAGAAAATAATATGGCCGTGACAAATTAAATCAGAGTAAACAGAAGAATGAGATAGAAGAAAAAAACAAAGGAAAAATCAAGACAAAAAATATTAACAAAGATGCATCAAGGGATCAAACGAGATTTCAATGTAAGCAGATGAATCTCTAACTCAACAAATCTTGGCCTCGGAACTCTGAAGGATACAGAAATATAGAACAGCTTTAATACAAATCACTTTTGCACAGTAGTTCCTCTGCCTCCTCTGGTACCTAACAGTTTTGGAGATTGAGTGGCCTAACAAAATTAGTAAAACCACTCGTAGTTTGGTTAACATCTTTTAGTACCCAAACTTGTTTGTATAACAATCCATTTGAATCTACCTTTGTGCCCTTAGGAACCCAAATCTGTTTAAATTTAGTCCAAGTTGTTTTATTTCTTTTTGGGATCCAAGAATGTTTAAATGGATTGATACAGAATAAATTCTCATCTCGATTACGATTTAAAAATCCTTTGAATGTATCAGAATTAAAAAATTTAAATCAATTCTTTTCAAAACAATTTGAAGGTTTTTTAAAATCATTCGAGTACCGATTTTCAAAAACATTAATTTTCTCAAAACCAAGACCACATTTATTTCCAGCAGAAAATTGGTTTTTCAGCAACATATTTCAAAGATTTTTCTCCGTCAGAAAATTTACTCAAAATTGTTTCAAGTTGTTGAATTTTAGTTTTAAGATCACCATTATCTTTAATTAAATATGAACACTGATTTTTAGTGATCTTACATCTTTCAAACCCAGATTTCAAAACCAAATTTTCATCATTGAGCAATTTAATTTTGATTTGGGACTCAGCCATTTCAAAATCAAAATGTTTTCGACTCTCAGATTAAAGTTTCTTCAATTTTTCAATTTTGATTTCAAGCTCTTTCAAAATCAGATCTGTTTTCAACAAACTATTATTTTCAGCAATATCATATTTGGAATTTTTGGTATCCTTAAAATTTTTAAATTCCTTTTGTAAACAATTGTCTGCGTCTTTTAGCTCAATATCGTTATCTTTTAAAATTAGAACTTCTTCAAGCCTTTGAATGTTATTATTGAGATGAGCGAGATCTGTTTTGAATTTCAAACAATTTTTACAATCATAATTTTCAAATTTCAAGATATTTTCAAATTTTAATTCCAGACATTGTTTTTGCTATTCAACTCAGGATTCTTAGATTTCAAAGATTTATTTTTCAGTTGGAGTTTTATCAGCAGATTTAGTTAAAACATCACAAAAATAAACCAGATCTTCATAAGAGAAATTTTCTATTTCATTGTTTGTTGAGTCTCCATCAGCGATCCATCTGAGTTATCATCTGTAAAACCTGTCAAGCATAGATCTGAAGTTGAGTTGTCATTCTAGGGTTTTGAGCAGTCATCAGAATTTCCATACGGCGTGCTGAGAGTTTTCCAAATATCCTACGCAGTTAAACAATTAGAGATAAATTTTAATTGATCATTACCAAGAAAAGAATAAATAATATGCATAACACGATCATTTAAAACTTTATTCCTCTTATCTAATATATCTCCCAAATTTTCAATAATATTCCAATATTCAAAATTAACAGATTTTAAATATAATTCAAATTTTGACCCCCAAATTAAAAAATCTGTCCTATTGAAAATAATTGGAATATCCCTGGATCGACTCTTTGAGGACTAACAACTAGGATCCATGGTTCTAGGGTTAATGAAATTACCAAGCTATGATACCACTTGTTGGATCTAAATTAACCCTGGAGGGGGGTGAATAGGTTTTATTACAATTTTTCGCTGAGTTAAAATACATGGGATATTAAACTAATAAACAGGTCACAGAATGCAGCATAAATAAAAGTGTAGAAAGGAAATAACACACAAAGATACCTAGCTTCGGCAAAACCCTGCCTACTGCTGCATTCTTAAGGTTTCTACTAGGTGATAGAACAGATCCTATTTACAAGACCATGTAAACTCGTGAACCCCTCGCTCCTATTCTAACCCTACGCTCAAAACCCTAGACTGGTCTAAATCCATTAATCCAGATTTTCCCCTAGTTTTACAGACACTAGTAAACTGTCATTTAACCCCTAACCAAATCCCCTAGAATTATACAGACTCTAGAAAATAGTTTTGACGAATTACAAAACAAAATATAAAGGAATACAAATAAAACCATAAAATAAACCCTAGGAAATAAGAATAAGGGTCATCCCTTTTATCACTCAAAGAAACAATCGGCTCATTTCAAATGTGTTGCATCCGATTTCCTTATTCCCATTCTCTTTGCTTTGTCAAGAAAAATGGCGTCTGTAGAAAAACTTATAGGGTTTAATTAAATCCCCAAATCTTGTTCGATCAATGGATGATTTGATTCGCCTGTGCTTCGAAATCCTACAGCTTGCTTCAAGATAGATTTGGCTCTCTCTGATTTGGGGAAACTTGTGTTGATCGAAAATTATGGATACCAAACTGAGTTTCTCCGGATTTTTTTTCTTTTTTTTTATTATGCTCTCTTGTTTTTGATTTTTTCTCTGAATTGTTGGGTTGATTTTCGATGCTTGCCAGTGATGTAAATGATGTAATTTGTAGGGTAGTACGAAACCCTAAATGATTCTGATTTCGTCGAATATGACTTGCCCTGATTTTGTTTATTTTCCTCTTTTGAAAAGGCTTGATTTAAAACTGTGAACGATTTTAGAAAATCTAGAAAATGTCCATGCGTGATAGTTGCTTCCTTTTGTTGCCTTGTATAATTGATTAACAACTACTTTGTTCGAATTTGCAAAATTAAAACAGGAAACTAAAAATTTGTTTCCAATAGTTCCTAGTGTGATTCCTGACATTGATAAATTGCCTTGAATTTCATTGAATATGGAAAAAGCTACTTTCCCATTTAAAACCAGATTTTCTGAAATTTTTGCCTTGCTAAACTCTCGTCTTTTCTGGAAATAGTTGTAGCCTTGAACCCATACGAGCATTTCTGGAAACGTATTGAATTTCTCTGATTGATTACACGCTTAAAAATTGATGTTTGCCAAAAATAACTCTTGCCAGAAACATGCTGTTTAATTCTGGAAACTCCTTTACAACCTGAAAACTGTTGATATCCATTTATGTGGACAATTTCATTTTTGCAAGAAGGTTCTTTGTTGCACCAAAAGACTTTACATTGCCTCGACCACATTTATGTATTCAACTGCTGCCATTTTCTTTGAGATTGTGCAAATCAGTTTGCATTTAAGTTGATCTTGATATAAATATGCCACTCTGTTTTGCATGTTTTACACTACCTATGCTATGTCTTCATCATCCGTGTACATGCTGCACCTGATGTATTGCTCAGTTTCTCTTGTAACCTGATCTTGAGTTGATCTTGTGAGCTTGTGCACTTTGAAAAAGTGTTATGTCCACATGTATACAATGTTGCATATACATGCAGCACCACCACTGTCTTAAGCTACTGTACACTTCATGTTGCATTGACCATTTGTGTTTATTTTACCATCATTATTTTGAGCTGCACTTCAATTTATTTAAAACTGCCATCCCTAGTTCTATGCACTGAATTACACCAAGCATCATGTATACAGGCAAATTTGCTACTTTTGTTGCTGTGTACACCCGAAATATAAAGAGCTCCATGCTGTTGTGTTTTCTTGACTTATGTCTTTATCTTGCACCACCTTGTGCTTCATGATTCTGCTGTGTCATCTACACTGTTGTGAATCATTACTGATTTGTATGTTGACCATAACCATTTATATCATCCTTTTGAAAACTGCCATGAACCAATTTTACACTTGCTCGTGGCTGTATTGTTATGGCTCGACCACTTTGACCATGCATGTTGTTTTGACCATTTGTGATTGGACTTGATCACCATTCATGAATGTAACCATGTTGAATTTGCCACATCACCTTGTTTAGGGCTGATCTGTACATGCTCTATTTAGCCCGACATGTGTATTGCTGCACTTCAATTTTCTTTTTGAGGCTGACATGTTATTGCTTGACAACTTTGAACTGTATTGCACTTTATATTGTGCTCGACCACTTTGGTTATGTGTTGACTATGTATTCATGTGCACTGAGTCAAGAAGGTCCACTTGGCTATTCCTTAATTGCTTGCTGATTGGTGAGGCAGTGCACACATGTATATTTATACACATGTGTATATGCAGCCATCAGACTGATTTTCTTGTCCCTGCACTGAAATATTTTACATATACACTGACTGCCTTGTGGTATTTCAGTGTATCGCAGTGAATATCACAAGCTGTCTAGACACAGATGAATCAGATTAAGTCATGAAAAATGATGAGAAAACACAATAGAAAACTGAGGCAAATAAAAATTTTAAAATAAAAAAAATCTATTAGAATATGAAATTATTTCTGTTTCAAATATTGTGTGTGTGTTTCTGTATCTGACAGGTATGAACACTGGACTGACTGAAGAATGTTGTGAGGACAGATGACAAAGAAACAGTGTCAATGTGTGTCTGTATATATGAAATGTAACTGAGTCAAAGAATGTACTGAGTGATTGAGTGTTTATTGAGAGGAACTAATCTGTAAATGAAATGGATATGCAATGTGATATATTACTGAGATAAACTAATAATGGAGTTATCAAATTATACAATTTAAATATTGAAATAAAGTATTATATTTAAACAAAATACGGTGTAAATATTTGAATTTCTGTACCGGTGTATTCTATTTAAATATAAATATCATACTCCTTTCTGTGATGAATATATGAAATAGTACAGTTGCAAACACATTTATAATAATACATATTTGGTTGTTATCATCAAACAAACATCATATAATTGTGTATACAACACATTTATATACAATAGATGGGCTACGTCTAGGACTGTCTTTATCAAACTCCTAGTTTAGGGAACACAAAGCCCCCCCATATCATCGAAACCACCCTTTATCGTCTATGAAATATCTACTAAGGTGACTAGAAGTCTCCCTTTTACTGAGCCTATCCAAGATGTCTAAAATTTGTGGATCCTCTCGCTGCAAAGCTCCTATCTGATCCATACGAGTAGGTTGTATCTCTAGTGAAGCAAACAAACTAGGAAAAATCTCGGTGGAGGGTCTAAAGTCAAAAGTCGATATGAACTCCAAGCTTTTCCTCTCTATAAACAGAGGACTTAAGGCCATCCTTTGCCTACTCAGTGCATATGCCACTACATTACCCTTGCCATAGATATAAGCTATCTCGAAATCATAAGAATATAGGAGCTCCATCCACCTTTTTTGCCTTAAATTTAGATCCTTCTGCGAAAACAAGTACTTGAGAGATTCATGATCGGTATACAACTCCAACCTCTCCCCAAGCAAATAATGACGCCACGTATTAAGTACGAATACTATGGCAGCTAGCTCTAAATCACGGGTAGGGTAGTTCTTCTCATGAACCCTTAGTTGTCTACCACCAAAACATACCACCTTTCCCTTTTGCAACAGATAAAACACACCAAGCCATGTACCACATACATCAGTGTATACTGTAAACACTTTGCTTCCATCGGGCAAGGTCAAGACTGGGGCTATTGTCAGAGCCCTCTTCAATCATTGGAACGCAATATCACAATCCATAACCCATGAAAACATCAGATTCTTCTTCGTCAGCTTGGTGAGTGGGGCTGATATCTTTGCGAAGTCCTTAATGAAATTCTTATAATATCCTTCCAATCCAAGAAAGCTTCTCATCTCCGATGCATTCTTTGGAATTTTCCAATCTTAAACTGCAACTACCTCTGCGAGATCAACTGCTATCCCGTCTTTACAGACCACATGCCCTAGAAATCTTACTTCTTTTCTCCAAAAATGACATTTGGAGAACTTTGCCTTAAGCTGGTCCATGCGGAGAGTTTTCAAAACTTCTCTCAAATGTTGGGCATGCTCTTCCTCGATTTTTGAGAAGATCAGGATATCATGAAAAAAGACCATGACAAACTTATTTAGAAACTCCCTAAACACCCTACTCATTAGATCAACAAAATAGGCGGGTGCATTCGTCAACCCAAAAGGCATAACGAGCCATTCAAAGAAACCATCTAGAGTCCTAAAAGTGGTCTTGTCTATACTGTCCTCGGCCACCCTCAACTGATGAAACCCCATGGCCAAGTCTAATTGAGAGAATACTGATGCAAGCTGGTTAAACAAATCCTCTATCTTTGGGAGTGGGTGCCTGTTCTTCTTTGTGAGTTTGTTCAGCTCTCTATAGTCTACACGTAAGTGAAGTGAACCATCCGCCTTAGTTGTGAATACCACCGGAGCACCCCATTCAGATAAGCTTCTCCCAATAAACCCTTTCTCAAGTAGCTCCCCAACTTGCTTATTGAGCTCCCTCCTTTCTCTTGGACCCATATGGTGCACAGGTAATGCAACTGGCTTTGCATTGTCTACTAGGTATATGCGAAAACTGATCTCGCAGCTCAGAGGTAAGCCCCGAACCTCATCAAAAACATCAGAATACTCACGGACTACTACTACAGATCATAGATCATTAATAAATGCATCAAGTAACTCTAGGAAACTAAGCATGACAGACCCTTTCGGGTCATAAGAAATCTAGAGGGTCATCCCATGGAAAGTCAAAAGTCTAACGACCCTCTTCTCACAATCCATAATGGCACCATACATGACCAGCCAATCCATCCCTAGAATCAAACCATAGCCCATAAAACTGAGCACATATGCGTTACACTCAAACCCAACGCCTAACATAGATATTCTCAAATCTCGACAAATCATGGACAAATGAGCCGAACCACTAATGGGGTTTGAGACAATAATGGGATCCACTACCATACTAGTTTTAATGTGCAGAGACTCAAATACGAAATCATATATGAATCAATGCGAAGCACCAAAATCAAAATGAGTTCTAATAGGATGATTGGAAAGAGAAATCAAACCTTCCACAGAGACTTTCCAACCTCAATCTGGAGCAATGATCGCGAGAGCATGCACTTGCCCTCTAGAAGCTTTTGCCCTTTTACCTTGTCCTTGCTTCTTTGAGCAGTCCTAAGAAAAGTGTCCGACCTCTCCACAAACAAAGCAAGCATTCTTCCTTCTTTTGCAATCTTTGATCAAATGACCATCACATTTGCAATTGCAACATTTCCTCTTATCCTTATCCTTGTTGTCCTTTCCACCTTTCTTTTATTGTTGTTGTTGTTGGTCCTTCTTAGTCTATACTTTCTTGTATTGTGTTTCCTCCGCTTTAACTGCTTTCTTTTTAGTTTTGTCTTCCTCATGCATCAAGGCCATATCAACGACCCCTCAAAAGTTGCTTCAATTGGAATATTAGAATCTTAAACCGCCAAGCTTTCTTATGCAGTATCTATAATTGTTAACATATTCTTTGACAGTCATGCCTCCTTACTTGAGTTCCAAAAACCTTTCCATTTGCATGCTTTTCTTAGCTTGAGAAAGAATGTTCATTTCAAACCTTTGCCGAAAGTCAACCTAAGTCTCCACTAGACGCCTGCTTGCGTCACTTCCCACCAGAACGAAGCTTCATCTTTCAGTATCCAGGCGGCTAACTATATCTTCCTATGATCGTCCACTTCGAAAATTCCAAACAAGTCCTCCAGCTCTTTGTGTAATGACCCACATTCTACGTATCAAAGGATCGTAGGATATTTATTTCTTTTTCATATGAGGTCGTATGGTCGTGTAACTTTGCGGAACGACTATAGGGGTAATTTCCCATGTTCATGATTTTTGCCGATTTTTGATTGAACATTTTGTCCCTGACAAACCTTGTTTTGCCTATAACTTTTGATTGGTAAGGAGTATTGACATGAAACCACCTCCATTAGACCTGGATGATTGTTTACCTTTCCAAAGAGTGGTCACACTTGTCAAACGGACTTACTGTTTGGGAGATATGGCTGATTTAAGGTTTAGAAGGTGAAAAACAACTTAATTGGGCGTAACCGGGTGATTAGCAGCTAGGCCCATTGGGGGATTTCAGGATTAGAGCCATATAAGGGATGATTTGGGTAAGAGAAACCTTTTCTTTGTCATTTTTCAACCGCCACTAACATCCTCTCAACCCTAATAATGGCCTCCACCTTCTAGAATCATGTTTAGTCACCGTTTAATCAAGGATTAGGCCAAACAACATCAAATCAAGGCAAATCAACACCAAATCAGAGTTGGAGCGGCTTTGTTGCATAGGAAAACACCCCACAATAGAAGGCCAAATGAACTAAGAACAGGATCGGATCGGGAAGCTGCGGATCGGATTGGAGACGGAGGAGGGAACCAGATCGAAACCTAGAGATGAGGTTCCATACGAATCGGACCAAAGCAGGAGCACCATCCGAACCGAACCAGAGGGCTATGACTACTGAACCGGACCGAGGAAGGAGCACCATCCGAACCGAATCAGAGGGCTATGACTACCGAACCGAACCGAGCAAGAGCAACTGAACCGAACCAGAGGGTTATGACTACCGAATCGAGCAAGAGCAACTTGAACCGAACCAATGAGGACTAGAGCACTACGCATATTCAAACCAAACCAAGGCGTGGCTATGACCACCGAACCGATCCGAAGGAGACCAAAACCCAAGATGCAAAGGTAGTCCAAATGAGAGGTTGTAACTTAGAATCCAGTTGGGAACCAACGAGTTAACTTCATGATTGGGCTTTGCTGCGGGACGTGTGCTATGGGTATCGACGTCCATAACTTTGATTCACCACCAAGACGGATGTTAGGCTACGGATCAGTGTAGTGGGGTAGCTATTACTCCATGGGGGCAGAGTGATCGTAGCTTGGCTATGAGCCAGTGCAGTGAAGTCGTCATGGCTTCATAGGGCAGAGTGGACATAGCAGGACTAGTGGCTATGGATCAGTGCAGTGTGGTCGCCATGACTCCATGGGGCAGAGTGATCATAGCAAGGATTTGAGTGATCAAAGCGGTGGACATCGTATGCTTTACGCATTGAGTGAGAGATGTGAGGATGGTTGTTATGCTTGATTGTTTGATATCACTATGACATGCATACCCCTTCCCTGTATTTTTACACCATATGTTAGTGCCACCTTAGAGTATTGTACACCCTGTTGCGCTAACTCTTTGGTTGCAAGTCCAGGTTCAGGTATGGTTTAGTATACCTGTTATTGTTCTGTTTTGCTGCTTATTGCTCATACCAGACTTTTGTCTGACCCAGAGTTTTATGTCGCTTCTTATTACTCTGGGCGCTCTTAAACGGGCATATTAGAGATAGGTTAGGTGGTATGCACGAGTAGCTGTACCGGAGAGAAACATGAGGCTTCCACGTATGATATATACATATATTCTCCCAGTGTCGCTGCTGGTCACTACTTCGGGCATTAGTAGTCTACCTTTCTTATTTTTCTTTTGAGACAGTTTTAAAGGTTGTAATAATGATGATGTGGAATATAAGTTGTATTTTGGATTTTCCACTGCTATGATGGTTTTGTTTCAGCTTATGCACTGTCTCACCTATTTTATGTCAAAGTTATGTTATTATTATATTTTATTTCACGCGCTGTGAGGCATTCTATAGGTTCCTTGTTAGTTCAAATTACTTACTTTTCCTTTCTTTGACGACCGTCCCATGCTGGTTGGACATCGTCGTAATGTTTTTTTATTGGAAACGTCGGCTGGTGCAGACGGGCCATCACACTTGGTATTAGAGCTCTACGTTGCATGGTTAACCTAGGGAAAGACACCAGGGAGATATAGTATATGTATATGAGAGCGCGTATTTGTGATATTTTGGTTTTTAGAGCTATATATATATACTGTTAGTATATTCAAGGAGGAGGTCGCACTGCACTGGCACCACTGAATAGATGTTAATCGTTTCTCCTTACAGATTGAACGATGAGCCGATACACGAGGAATACTGGTAGAGGAGCCAATAATGGAAATGCTCCTGATATGAGGAAGATGTTCACTATGTTCATGAGAGAGATGCTAAGGGATGTTCAGAGGGTAGTTCCTAAAGCTGCAAATGGTGGTGGTGCAGCGGTTTAGGCACCTAGGGCCGATTTCGCCAAGCTCTATAAGGACTACACTAGTCTTGGTGCGAAGCCGTTCCATGGAACGGAATCGTCTACGGAAGTCCAAGATTGGCTTGATAGTAGTGAACGTATCTTCGAGGTATAGGAATCGAAGACAAGATGAAGAGGAAGCTGGCATCCCGTCAGCTGCAAGGACTGGATATGAATTGGTGGAATGCTATTACGGCAGCTACCCCTGAGGATCAAGTTACTTGAGATCAGTTTAAGGCTTGATTTAGTGACAAGTTCATCCCAGCTGCTCAGAAATCAGAATTGTTTAGGAAGTTCTTGGAGCTTAAGCAGAGTGGTAAGGTAGTCTCGGAGTATATTGCAGAGTTCGATACTTTATCGAAGTACCGATTATCCCTTATCGACACTACCAAGAAGAAGAATGAGAAGTTCATAACAGGCTCAGATCAGTACTTGGGGGAAAGGCTTATCATCTATATTGATGAGACTTTGAATCGATTGTTGGGAAAACATTGAGGTCAGAGAGCCTTTATCCTAAGCCCAAGAGTGAAGTCGTTGTTGCATCTGCAGAGGGACCAAAGCCGTAAGCAAGCGGGAGGCAAGAATAATTCTCAGAACAAAAGGAAACAGAATCAGACTAAGGATGGTCAGAAGAAAAATGTTGAGTGGTTTAGCTATGGCAAGAAGGGCCATTATGCTAAAGAATTTCGAGCAAAGCCAACAGACAGAAAGTGCTTCAATTGTGGTCAAGTGGGACATCATAAGGACAAGTGTCTGCAACCCCCAAAAGAGAAGCAGACTGTGAAAGCATATGCTATCAATGTTGTTCCTTCTTCGTCGAATGCCCCAACTACGGCGGAGGAAGGAAAGAATGTCGTTATCCAAGGTATGCTTTCCGTTTATGATGTTCCAGTTAGAGTGTTGTTTGATACCGGGGCTTCCCGTTCCTTCATATCTAGTGACCTGGTAGATAGGTTGGGATTGGAACCCGAGATAGTCGATAGACCTATAGCGGGGACAAAACCAACTGGTTGTTCGACTAGCCTTAGTAAGATTTGTCGTAATGTGGTCTTATCGATTCATGGATGCATGTTTGTTTGTGATTGCTTTGTTTTGGGATTTACTGGGTTTGACATTATTTTGGGAGTCGATTTGCTCCAAAGATATGGTGTGGTGGTAGACTGCGAGGGATTTTCGGTGACTATTAAGGCGGATGATTGGCAGAGGGTAGTGTTTGGTTGTGGTCTACCTAGTGATGAGGTGATGACAAGTTTTCTAAATTCTCTCGACATCCCGTAGGACGAGTTAGCAGGAATTCCCATTGTTGGCCAGTATCCGGATATCTTCGAGGAAGTGACCGAACTTCCACCATACCGAGAGATTGAGTTCCGCATTGATTTAGTAATGCTAGACCTATAGTGATGCCACTTCGTCGTATGGGACCAAGGGAGCAGCGAGAGCTCGAGGTACATGTAAGCGATCTTTTGAAGAAAGGATTTATCAAAAGTAGTGTCTCCAAGTGAGGAGCACCAATTGTGTATGCTACCAAGGCAGATGGTTCCCTTCGATTGTGTGTAAACTACCGCGAGTTGAATAAGGTGACAAGGAAGAACAATTATCCTCTATTGTGAATAGATGATTTGTTTGATTAGTTGAGTGACATGAGAGTGTTCTCCAGTTGGATCTCGCGATAGGATTTCATTAGCTCCGAGCAGCAGCTGAGAATATTCCTAAAATGGCATTGTGGACGCCGTCTGGATTCTATGAGTGGTTGGTCATGCCATTCGGGTTGACAAACGTACCGGCATATTTTGTGGATCTTATGAATAGGGTATTCAGGGATCAATTGAATAAGTTTGTTCTTATGTTCGTGGACAATATCTTGGTTTATTCGAGGATAGAGGAAGAACACCAGGAACATTTGAGGATTGTGGTGGAGGTGTTGAGAAAACACCATCTGAAAGCGAGGTTTTCTAAGTGTCACTTTTAGAGGAGGGAGGTGAGGTTCATGGGCCATGTTGGTTCAGATAATTGTATTGTCGTGGATCTTACGAAGGTGGCTACGGTACAGGATAGGTCCACGCCCAAGAACGCAAAGGACGTAAGAAGTTTCTGGGGATTAGCTAGATATTATCGAATGTTTATCCAGGACTGCTCCAAGATAGCGGCACCGTTAACTCAGTTGACCAAGAAGAACCAAGCTTTCTTCTTGGATGAAAGTACGAGAATGAATTCAAGAGTCTAAAGGAAAAGTTGACATGTTCACCAGTGTTAGTCATTCCTAAGAGGAATGAAGAGATGACAGTATATACGGATGCATGTGGTAACTGACTAGGTGTTGTATTGATGCAAGGAGGTAGGATAGTAGCTTATGCAAGCCGGCAACTGAAACTGCATGAGAAAAGATACCCTACCCACGATTTGGAATTAGCAACGATTGTGTTCGCGTTGAAGATGTGGAGACATTATCTCTTCGGAGAAAGATTTGAGTTGTTTACCGATCATAAATCGTTAAAGTATCTTTTCTCTCAGAAGGATCTAAATCTCCGACAACAAAGATGGTTAGAATTTTTCGCTTCCTATGAGTTCGATATCGCATATACACCAGGAAAGGGCAATGCGGAAGCTGATGCATTGAGTAGAAGACATTCCAGTTTAGGGGCTATGTTTCTTGAATGGAAGCAACTAGAGTATATTACAGGGTACGATTTCAGACCAAAGTGCGAAATGGATCCAGAAATGTTAGCAAGTTTGACAATTTAACCCACTTTGATTGAGCGGATTGGTTTCAGTCAGAAGGACGATCCTAACTTATTGGAAATCATCTCCAAGTTAGAGACGGGTATCGATGAGTAGATGAACAAGTATGGGCTTGATCGAGATGGATGGCTTAGAAAGAATGGGAGACTAGTTATACCTCATGTCAATGGATTGAGAGATGAAGTGCTTAGAGAATGTCATCACTCGAAACTGACTATACATCCCGGTGGTAATAAAATGCATCGAGACATGAAGCAGACCTACTACTGGGAAGGTATGAAAAGAGACGTTGGGAAGTTTATATCCAAATGCATGAACTGCCAGCTAGTTAAAGCTGAGCAAAAAAAAGCCTATCGGCTTGTTACAAACATTAGAAATTCCAGAATGGAAATGGGAACAAGTCTCAATGGATTTCATTGATGGGTTAACAGGGACTAGATCGGGCCATGATAGCATTTGGGTGATCGTGGACCGATTAACCAAGAGTGTAAGGTTTATACCCGTTAAGTCGAATAGAACAGCAGCTAAGTTAGCAGAACTATATATGAAATGGGTAGTATGATTTCATGGAGCACCCAAAGGCATTGTGAGTGAACCAGATCCGTTGTTTACTAGTGGATTTTGAAAGAGCTTACAAGAGGCTTTAGGATCAGAATTACATCTCAGTACCGCGTACCATCCTCAAACCGACGTTCAGACAGAGAGGGTGAATCGAGTATTAGAAGATCTCTTGAGAGCTTGCATATTAGATTTTGGTGGATCATGGGATGACCATTTGCATCTAGTAGAGTTTACATATAATAACAGTTATCAATCCAGTATTGGTATGGCTCCACTTGAAGCTTTGTACGGAAGACCGTGCAACTTACCATCATGTTGGTTAGAGACCGGAGAGAAATATGTGCTTGGATTAGAAGTAATAAGAGAAACCTCAGATACGATCAAGGTTACCCTATAGCGAATGAAGGCTTTCCAAGATTGGCAGAAGTGTTATGCTGATAAGAGGAGAAGAGATCTAAAATTCTCCATTGGTGACTTGGTGTTTGTCACGATTTCTCCGTTAAAGAGCGTGATTCGATTTTTCAGGAGAGGCAAGTTAGCACCAAGATTTGTTGGTCCATTCCCAATTCTCGAGCAAGTTGGGAATTTGTCATATAAAGTTTAGTTGCCAGACAAGATGGCAGGAGTTCATAACGTATTTCATGTTTCCCAGTTAAGAAAATTCATGCATGACCCCGACGTGGCTATTTCACCTGATCAGTTGGATGATATCGAAGTAGAACACGAGGTGGTTGGGAATCGCAAGACGATTCGTATTGTCAAGCATGATACGAAGAAAATTCAAAGGAAAGCGGTGAATCTAGTCAAGGTTCGGTGGGGGCAGGGATGAGAATGATTGTACTTGGGAGACAGAGGAGAGCATTAAGGAGATATATCCAGAACTCTTTGCCCGGAAAGGTTTTTCGTTTCGATTTAGCCTTTCCGCATGCTAGGATAGGTTTGTTTTGTTTGTTTGATTGCGAGATATGGTTGGTAGGCATGCGGGACCCATTGGTTGTTCTTAGTTGAGGCTTTTGGAGAGCGAAATTTCTTAAGGGGGGAGATGTAATGACACACATTCTACGTATCAAAGGATCGTAGAATATTTATTTCTTTTTCATATTAGGTCGTATGGTCGTGTATCTTTGGGGAACGACTATTGGGGTCATTTCTCATGTTCATGATTTTTGTCGATTTTTAAATGACCATTTTGCCTTTAGCAAACATTGTTGTGCCTATAACTTTTGATCGGTAAGGAGTTTTGACCTGAAACCACTTCCATTAGATCCGAATGATGGTTAATCCTTCCGTAGAGTGGTCACAATTGCCAAACGAACTTATCGTTCGGAAGATATAGCTGAATTAAGGTTTAGAACGTGAAAAACAGCTTAATTGGGCTTAATCGGGTGATTAGCAGCTAGGCCCATTGGGGGACTTCGGGATTAGAGCCATATAAGGGCTGGTTAGGGTTAGAGAAATCTTTTCTTTGTCATTTTTCAGCTGTCACAAACATCCTCTCAACCCTAACAATGGCCTCCACCTTCTAGAATCATCTTTAATCAAGGATTAGGCTAAACTTGATCAAATCAAGGCAAATCAACACCAAATCAGAGTTGGAGCTGTTGTTTTGCATAGGAATACACCCCGCAATAATAATAGTTTCAGATTGAAGTTTTATTTGTGGTTAAGGTTACTGATTTGCATTGTTTTTCACTAATTACAGCTAATTAGGGGTGATTAGTGATAATTAGCGAAATTATGGCTCAGAAAATTCTGGAAAAAATTTGTAAAATTCTAAAATATTATTTTAGGGCTCTGAAAAATATTTGGGTTAATTTGGTTAAGTTTTGCTAATCCTAAGGTTAGTTATGCTTAAACATGATTAAGGGGAAAACATGGGTTTTGGGCATGTTTGATCCATATTGACATGTTAAATTGTTGTTTTGATGTTTATTGTTGATTCACTATGTTGCTATGACTGTATGGTATGCTTTGTGATTGATTAGAAAAGTTAGAATGGCCGAAAACGCCATCGTAAGGCATAAAACATTCGCCAGAAAAGTTGCACGAAATGTGCAGGGTTTCGGATCGGATCGGATATGGGGCTCGGACCTGATAGGAGAACCGGGCAAAGGCATTCGATTTGGATCGGGACCTAGCACAAGAGGAAAAACATGGCAATAAGGAAGGCCATATGAACTAAGAACGGGATCGGATCGGGAAGCTGAGGATCGGATCAGAGATGGAGGAGGGAACCAGTTCGAAACCTGGAGATGGTGTACCATACGAACTGGACCGAGGCAGGAGCACCATCCGAACCGAACCAGAGGGCTATGACTACAGAACTGGACCGAGGCAGGAGCACCATTCAAAACGAACAAGAGGGCTATGACTACCGAACCGAGCAAGAGTGACCGAACCGAACCAGAGGGCTATGACTACCGAACCAAATCGAGCAAGGATGACTGAACCGAACCAATGAGGACTGGAGCACTACGCATATTCAAACCAAACCAAGGCGTGGCTATAACCACTGAACCGATCCGAAGGAGACCAAAACCCAAGATGCAAAGGTAGCCCCAATGAGAGGTTGTAACTCAGGATCCAGTTGGGAACCAACGAGTTAACTTCATGATTGGGCTTTGCTGCGGGACGTCTGCTAAGGGGTTATCGACGTCCATAACTTTGATTCACCACCAAGACGGATGTTAGGCTACGGATCAGTGCAGTGGGGTAGTTATTACTCCATGGGGCAGAGTGATCGTAGCATGGCTATGAGCCAGTGCAGTGAAGTCGTCATGACTTCATAGGGCATAGTGGACATAGCAAGGACTAGTGGCTATGGATCAATGCAGTGGGGTTGCAATGACTCCATGGGGCAGAGTGATCATAGCAAGGATTTGTGTGGTCAAAGCGGTGGATATCATATGCTTTACGCATGGAGTGAGGGATGTGAGGATTGTTGCTGTGCTTGATTGTTTGATATCACTATGACATGCACACCCCTTCCCCGTATCTTTACACCATATGGTAGTGTCACCTTAGAGTATTGTACACCCTGCTGTGCTAACTCTTTGGTTGCAGGTCTAGGTTCGGGTATGATTTAGTATACCTGTTATTGTTCTGTTTTGCTGCTTATCGCTCATACCAGACTTTTGTCTGACCCAGAGTTTTATGTCTCTTCTTATTACTCTGGGTGCTCTTAAATGGGCAGACTAGAGACAGGTTAGGTGGTATGCACGAGTAGGTGTACCGGAGACGAGCAGGAGGCTTCCACATGTAATATATACATATATTCTCCAAGTGTCGCTGTTGGTCACTACTTTGGGCAATAGTAGTGTACCTTTCTTATTTTGCTTTTGAGACAGTTTTAAAGGTTGTAATAATGATGATGTGGAACATAAGTTATATTTTGGATTTTCCGCTGCTATGATGGTTTAGTTTCAGCTTATCCACTGTCTCACCTGTTTTATGTCAAGTTATGTTATATTTTATTCCACGCGCTGTGAGGCATTCTACAGGTTCCTTGTTAGTTCAAATTCCTTATTTTTCCTTTCTTTGACGACCGTCCCGTGATGGTTGGACATTGGCACAGTGCACTTTCATTGGAAATGTCAGCTGGTGCGGGCGGGCCATCACACTTTGAGCCAATTTCTAGCCTCAACGAACGTCTCAGTTTCACGGAATGGCTTTCCTCCCATATAATGGAAATCTTTGCAAATCTTGAAGAAGTTATCTGCAAAAGGAGGAGAGGAATGACAGGTGCTGCTGGGGGAGGAACGTCAGCTTGACCACTGGCAGGATCCATGGCCTCAAGATACCTATGGAACTCGCCTGGTATCGTAACTCCCTCAGGAATATTAGGTTCCCCAGACATGCTGAAAAGAAAAGGAAAGAGATTCAGACAAAGGATCAAAAGATATTACTAATGGCTTTTGGGAATATGTTTTTCAAAATAGGCTTTTCTTTTGAAAATGCTTTCTTTTGAAACCTTTTTCAAAATATTTTTCAAAAGCTTTTATCTAATCTGGTAACCTTCAGCTCTGATACCAAGCGTGACACCCCACGTCCATTAATGTCACCCATTAAGAGAATGCATTAGGTTCCGTGAAGCGTTATAGGTAAACAGAAATAGAAACGTTACAAGACAGATATAAAATATTAGCAGAATTTAAAACTTTATTAATCATAAAGCATCGTGGTTCAAAACATGGTTACATCATGTGTCTGAAAAACATAAAACCCAGTACATCATCTTAAAATTTATGTCCTGTACTTAAAACATCAAAGTACAATAAATAAAGAAGCATAATTCCCCAAATAAAACATAGCCATAGTATAAGAGATAAGAACTTGAGCCATACATCTAAGCAGCTCCAAGTAGAATGCAAGCAGATCCTGATCAAGCTTGAGTATTCCCACCCTGAGAATCCGGGGGGAGGGGGGAACGAAAGAGAAAGAAGAGGAAACAAATTGGGTCAGACATAAAGTCTGGCGAGTCTAGTTACTTTTAGCAAATAAATAAGTAGAAATATCATGACAGACATATAAAGTGGATAAAAGAATAACAACATATAAGGCAAGTATGACAAGGTAAACAGGACAACTAGATAGAATAAATAACGCTTCTCTAACACTTTCCTTTTTCTCTGCACCAATACTAGTGTCTTATTAACAAGATGATCCCCAACAAGTATAACATGGTGGACTTAGGTGTACTTCCAGTGAGAGGTTTTCACCCCATGCAATCAACAGACATCCCAACATACCAGAGTTACCCCTTAGGGTATTGACGGGCTCCTAAGCATACCGGAGTATAAATGTACCCTAATTACTACCCTAATTGATCAGCTCCCTACTACGTAGATACCATGTGCTGGCCCCATAGTAGAATGTATCACTTCCTAAAGTGGGAACCCTTTGTTTGTAAGATGTGCACAACCATATCTACAGGTGTCATGGTGTATTATCCTCCTCTTTTCAGGCCATGCGCGCACATGACCCGATCGGTATGCGCTGTCCACACTGTCCCCCACATTTGGATCTCTTACAACCAGCCCAGTAAGCATGCCCCGACTCCGATCTAGTTCGGAGTACTCGTTTGATACCTATGTATGGGTTAATGACTGAAACGGGTACCACACACAAGGTGATACAAGCTTCCCCCTACTCTTGCATCTCCACTAGGTTTTCCACAAGTTATGCCATACTAGAGCAAAAGATTGAAAAACCCCCACAGGTTAAGTTGTGGGCTTATATATAAATGTTATCCACCTACCCAAGATTTACTTAACCCACCCATTATTTCAAACAAGTTTACTTAACCCATACTCAAGTTACATGTCCATACAATCCCTATGGATTCAACTAGGTTAAGTATTCCAATTCATTACCATATTCATTTATGGTTATAATGTGCTAAACCTCCCACATTAAGCCTACCACTTGTGGATGTTGGATATGTCGGTCGGTTCCGAGCAGACTTCTTCCACAAGTCGGACTTAACCTCATGTCTTAACACGTCTCGTGATTATGCACTTAGACCTCTCACATTAGATTCGCCACTTGTGGTTGCTAGATATGTCGGGCGATTCCGAGTAGACTTCCACCACAAATGTAATCTAACCTCATGTCTGAGCGCGGTTACAGTTTCTAATTGCTGTAATCCTAGGCATTTCAATTGTTAACCAATTATTCCTATGTTGTTATAGGTTTTCATGCCCTTTTTCCCCAAGTCATGTTCAAAATGAACCATATGCCCTAAATTAAGGTCTTTAATAATAGTTCAATTTATACTCCAAATTCATATTAATAAATTAAATTCAAGTTATGCCCAAATTTCCGATTACAAGTTATGCCCTAATTTTATCGTTTTCCCTTCATTCCCAATTTAATGTGTTCGTATATTTCAGCGGCATGCCTAGGCTCAAAGGCAGCCTGGCTATATAAAAATAAAAGGGAAAAAGATGAATGGAAGAGGACAGAAATGATCATACTAACAAGATGGCATAAAAAGGAAATAATAGGCATAAAACAGATATTGGCATAATAATAAGATAGGCATATAGGAACAGATCAGGCGAAAATGTGATAATAGAACTGATTCTAACAAAATAGGGATATCATAAACAGGCATGGTGCGATCTAAACAATGAATTAGATATCCAACTAATAATAGATCTAATTTAGCTGCAAACTTAATAGGAAATGGTAAGAAGTGATCTAAACAGTGAATTAGATCTACAAATAACGGCAAATCTGACATGATGCATAGGTATAGGTTCAGATCTAGTTCATACTCATGTCAGAGTAACTTAGATGAACAGGTTATATCAGTTCTAATATGATTCAAATAGTCATAGGCATAGGTCCAAGTTATAGTAATGTCAAGTTTTACTTTTAAACATTTAGATCTAAAAGTAACGTAAACTCATAGTGTTTGGTTCTAGAAAGATAGAAGAAAAGAATTGAATCACAAATCTCTAAACTCTAGTTGATTGCAGAAGAAGAAAAGACTTGATTTAATTTGGACATAGGCAAGATCTAGTTCTCCATTATTTTTGGTGTGCAAAAACAAGAGAAATGAGGCCATATATATAGTCGTCACCCCAAAACCCTAATTTGCCCAGATACTGCAAGCGGGCTGACCCCACTTAAGGGGTGGACCCATGAGTTGAGTTCCATAGGCGGGAATTTTCCCGCTTCCCTGAATTCTGTGATTTTGACTATTTTTTGAATTTCTGGATCATGTATATGTACATATATTCTTCTTATGCATATACAAACTTCAAACCTTCATAACTTCTTCATATGGTGTCCATTTTACGCAAACAGTTGTCTATTTTGACCATAATTCCGATATGAACACAATGGCGCACTCTGTTTCCCATAATTATGAATACTAAATTAATTATTCTTTAATTTATCATCTTTAGTGTTGTTAAAATTAATAGGTGTTACAGTTTTCGAGTAACGTGATTATTTATATTCCTTATTTTGCTAAAATAATTAGTAGTAACTTGGTGTATATGTATGGATTAAGAATATCTCTTTGAGCAAGATGGAATATTACAATTTTCTTTTGAAGGCTTCCATGTAGTAGAACCAAGTCGTAACCTCGAGCGTTGATAGATACCTACCTTCAGGTTTAAGAATTAGACTCTTGTGACGCAGATTATGGTATTCATAAGATGAGACTAGGGTACTTCCCTTGGAAATAATTGGAAATCCCTAACCATAACCTAGATTTAGTACTCAATAGGGGTTTAGAAACCTTCTCTTATAATGACAAAAGTCCCGAAGAAACCAAGATTCAGGGGTATAGAATAGAAAGACAAAAATACATTTCTGGCAATTAATAGAAGCCCTAATCCAACCCAGATTCGGGCTTTTTGATTGAAGTCCAGAGATCCAATTTTGGTATACAATAGAAGTCCCGATTCAACCTTGATTCAGGAATTAAGAATGGACGACCAGAAATCTACCTCTGGAAATTAGTTTCGTTACCTCCTTCGAGTTTGATTTAGGAAGCAAAGGGTGTACATGCTTTAGGAGCCAGTTTATAGGCTTTTGATTGTTAGAGCATAGGATGTACATGCTTTATTGTCCACACTCTAGGACTTTGCTTCCTTCTGCGGGAGGAGACATTACTAAAGGAAGAGTGTGCTATCCTGCGAGTAGAGGCGAGACATACTTAGTCAAATAAGAGGCAGGGCGTGCAATTCTATGAGCAGAGGCAGGGAGTGCTTGTTCGTTCCCTTCTACGAGATACGAGGAACCTAAGAAGAGGAAGGATGTGCTCTTCTACGAGTAGAGGCAGGATGTGCTTAGATCATTCTAGAGGGAGGGCGTATTCTACGAGCTGAGGCTGGGAATGCTAATTTTATGCTCCGTCTCAACCATTTCTGCCGTGGATGGAAGTCTTATGCTTTTGATGTGTTAACCTGGCCCATTCTGATTTGGGCGCGGTAAATGGCAAACCACCCCCTCCGAGGTGTGCCTTTCCCTGGCCGTCTTGGCGAGGACAAGGGTTTTGATCCATCTATTCATTTGACCCTTCTTTAGTCATCCTGAAGTTTGAAAGGGTTTCTATTCCCTTAGCTATGTAAGCAATCCTTTTCCAGAGGATCTTGTTTGAACTTAGTTTGATCCTTTTAAAAATCATGAAATTGGCCTTGATTGAGGAACCAGGTAATTATTCCTTCCAGGAATCTACAGTGGTTAGTTTCATGTCCATTCATCATGTGATAGTGGGAATAGGGCCCTCTCAATTAACTTTCATACTTTGGCTTCTTCTTTTTGGATGGCCAAATATTAAGATCGCGTTTATGTTATGAAGTAGATATTTTCCATTGAAGAGGCAAGGTAGAATCCCTTGGATAATCTTGGTTTAAAGTTCTTCTCTTTCTGTAGGAACTTATCTCTTTTGCCACTTGGCTTTGTTGCTTCATCCGTATCCTTGTTTCTCCTTTTCAATGCGTATTGAGATTGAAATATTATCCTTTTAGTCCATTTAGAAGCAAAATATTTAAGATATTTCATTATTTTTTGTTCGAATACCATTCCTTTGGTTTGTTCGCCGATAGCTTCTCATATATGAGAAAATAGTTTATACTCCCTTGATGTAGAACCACTAAGGATAAAGGTTGAGGTTTTTTCTATGTAGGAGGGTTGTTGTTCCAATAATCAGGACAATATTGTTCTACTTTCCTTTTCCACTTGATTACCCGTAAGGCTTCCAATCTGAACCTTTGTTATTCCATCACTCTTGGGTCAGTTGTGCCTGGCATAGCAATTTAAGACCCAGAGGACTCCTGTTGGGACCTTTTTTGTGACACCCCATCTTCGTTAAGGTCACTCACAAAGGGAGTGCCTTAATTTTGGTGGAGAGTTTATTGTGTATAGAATAGAAAAGTAAACAAGATAGATAAATGTATTGGTACTTGGAAAATAAAAACCACTTTTATTGCAGCAGAGAAATAGTTTGGTTACATCACATCAAAACCAATTACAAAACCAAATACACTTATTATCCATCTTGACAAATAAGTTTTGAGTACATAAAATAAAAGACATAACCCCAACACAAAATAGCCATAAATAAGATAGGCTGAACTTTACTTCAGCAATCCAAGCAACTTCCAAAAGAGAGAGATAAAGCTGTCCAAAACAAGCTCCACTAGAACTAGTCCCACATTGAGCACCTAGGGGGGGAGGAAATAAAGAGGTGGAAACAAAGGGGGTCAGACATAAATTCTGGCGAGTGCAGTAACTTCAACAATATAATCATTAAAGTAACTAGGATAAGGCATAATCTGGTAAATAAGGAAATTACTGTGAACCGATGGGCATGACAGAGCAAACAAACGAAATAAGATAAACAAAGATAACGTTAAAGGCGCACTTAATCACTATAAGATAATTACTGCATTGCACCAAACCAAACATCCTAAAAGTTGATCCCGCCTACAGAACTTAATAATGCAAATGGTAGTTTCGTGTTCCCCTAGCTGCCTTCATAGGTGCCGCCTGCCCCTATCTCCACTAGATGTACCTAATACCCCCATTCGATCAGCTCCCTAAGTCACAGATACCCGTGCTGGCCCCACAGTGGGGTGTATCACTCCCCAAAGTGGCAACCTGATACTACCAAAAATGCATGGCTTATATCTACACGATGCAACAACGTCTTACCTACCAGCCTGTGGCCACACACGCACATAACCCTGTTGGACTAGCATTGCCATCGCTACCCCGTTTTGACCTCTTACAATCAAACCCAGTACGCGTGTCCCGTCCTCGACTTGGGTCATGCCCACAAAGATACTTAATGGGTTACTGGTTTGAAAAGTGTCCCCATGTATGACACAAGCTTTCCACCTATGCTTGGTCCCCTCTAAGTTTTTTCCCACTTATCCCCATTCTTATTCATGCCCTCTTACATGTTTCAATCTTTGTTAAGTGAATCTAATCGTATTTCACATGCCACCCAAGGCGCCCTCTTAATTTCTCACACCACCCAAGGCACCCACTTAACCCCTTATGTCCCACGACATGTTTATCTGGTCAAGTGTTTCTTAATTCATTAACACCGTAACCTTGTAAAGACCTCCCACATTAGACTGGCATTTGTGGCAGCTGGATTTGCCGGGCGGGTCCGGGCAGTCTTACACCACAAACGAGCCTAACCTCGTGTCTTTACAACTGTTACGCATTTAATTCATGCCTTTGACCTCTCACATTAGACTGGCATTTGTGGCTGCTTGATTGGTCGGGCGGGTCCGGGCATCTTACACCACAAAAGAGTCTAACCTCGTGTCTTAGGTGGTTTAGTATTACACATCTTTATTTAACCCCAAAGTGGATTGATATCCCTATTCAAACTTGTAAATAAATTCCAAATATACTTATGTCCATAATGGTCACCTAAATTATGTCCATAAATACCATTTTTTCGAATTTATGTCTTAAATTAATTATATGCCTTTTTAAGGCCATTTATGTCAATTCTCAATATGTGTATATTCAATATTACCCCCATCGTCCGCACGTTGTTCATTCACTTATCATGACATTTATATATATATATATATATATATATATATATATATATATATTAGACTGGCAATTAGTCTAACACATAAAAGAAAACAAACACCTCAAAATTTGCATAACACACGAATTGGATCTAATTTACAATTAAGGATTACAACATATCTAGCATAAAATTGGTATTGTCGTGAATCTAAACATCGGCCTAAAGGTGTGAAATTGCATATATGAATATAGTTTTCACCCAAAACTTGCATATATTAATATAGTTTTCACCTAAAACTTGCATAGACCATAGTCACAAACTTGCGTAAAACTATGTGTGTCATAGATCTAAATCTAAAGGTGTAAACTTGCATATATGTGAATCCAATTTCTACCTAAACTTGCATATAGTCATTTTACTTTGTTCACATGTAAACTTGTGTACAATTCACATAGAAACTAGCATATAATCTACACCCAAACTTGCATATAAAATGTTGTCAAACATGAATCAAGTTGAACATAGGTGATTGGGCATATACAAAGGAATCCACAACAAAAACTGTCATTATGAATAACTAGCATAGATTCACAAAATATCACATTTTTCCAATGTTTCACAAACATAGCCATATAACCCAAGCTGTAACTCAACCCAATTAACGTGTTAATTATCTTATTAAAGAAATTGAACTCACAACTCAAAGAAGGTCTTGAGTTCTGGGATCTGTGTTTTGAAATTAATTCAGCTCGCCTTTGGAGTAGACAAATTCGTTGTTGTTATTGTTGTTGTTATAGACTTGAGTTGAATTGAGTTGATTAGCTTTACTTTTCCTCTAGTCGGTGGCGGCTATTCTAGGTTGCATGGTGATAGCATGACGGCCATGGTTCTAATTTTGATTAGGTTTTAGTGTTTGAGTCTACATGTGTTTATATAGAATTTCAATTCAATTAGAGCCATCAGATGAACCTAGAGTTAACCACAACCATCTAACCAGATAAGAACAATCCAGAAACCCTAGTGACTCAGCAACAAGTCATAAGTCGTCAAAATTCAGATCTGGCCGGGAGGGAGGGTAGGTCGACAATAGGGTCGACCCCCTGGTCGACCTGGGTCCTGGGTGGGAATTTTCACGCCCAGCCCGCTTCTGACTTCTATTTTGAATTTTGAAATACGGTTTTAAGCTGTTTGAATTTATTTGAATTCTCTGGAAACTTCCGACAGCCATAACTTCTTCATACGAAGTCCAATTTACGCAAACTCGGACTCTATCTCAACCAGAATTCCGAGACGAACACAATAGCATAACCCATTGCCCTTCATTCTCACATTTAAAATTAATTATTCCTCATTTTGTTAGTTTATGTTAACAGAAGACACGGGGTGTTAAATTCTCCCCTCCTTAAAGGATTTCGACCCCGAAATATTCAAGTTGCGAATAATACATATCCTATCATCCAATCGTCCATCCACTCAACCATCAAACACTGGCATCCATTGCCCTTAAAAGAGTTCTAATGCTTTCATGTTTATATGCACAGTGTGTGTACATGTCCGTATCTAATGCAAAATTAGACGGTTTACTGATTCAGTTGACATCCTTAATGCAAATTTTGATAGTGCCATGCGTCCATTATGTATGTAAAAGATACATATTATTTCTACAAGCGTGCGCAACCATTCATCCGAATGCAGCATCCATATGTTAGCACAACCATTATACATCCATTAATCTAAATAAGAACACATTTGTATGCAGTATGAAAGTGATTGAGACGATCTAGTGCCTAACGTGTACGTATATGCATCCACGAGCAACCATTAGCAAACACTTGCATCCACTAGCATCCATTAATCATAACATGTTTCAAATACATGTTTACATCCATTGGCCTCTACCTAAGGATAAAGAATATGGCCGAGGAGATACACTAAAAAGGTAGATACAAGCTTGAACAAACTTAAGGAAAAAAAAAGATCAATGATGTACCCTCAAAAAGAAAAGGGTAGGCTGCACTTATTTTGGCCTCGGTCTCCCAAGTCGCGTCTTCCTCGGCGTCACTCGATTGAAATTTGACAAGCTTAACTTCACGGTTGTGTAGCTTTTTGACTTCCATCCCCAAGATACGAGTTGGAACTCTCCTTACAGTCGCTTCTCGTTCCACTTCGACTTCCTCTAGTATGCTTGGCTCCACAACTTCTGTCGACTCATGTAAGCACTTTCGTAGCTGAGAGACATGAAAAACATTATGAACTCCGGCCAGTCTTTCAGGTAGCTTTAATCTGTAGGCCATTGTCCCAATCCTTTCGATGATAGGAAACGGTCCTACAAATCGTGGTGCCAACTTTCCTACAGACCCAAAGCGGATGACATTCCTCAAAGGAGATACTTTAAGGAACACCTTATCCCCAACCTCAAACTGAAGGTCTGTCCTTCTCTTGTCTGCGTAGGATTTCTGTCTATCTTAGGCAGTCTTCATTCTCCTTTGTATCAAGACCACTTTCTCTGAAGTCTCTCTAATCATGTCCGGCCCAAGTATAAGTTTATCAGTGGACTCCTACCAACAAGTTGGTGATCGACATGGCCTTCCATATAAAGCTTCGAAGGGTGCCATGCCTATAGTGGCTTGGTAGCTATTGTTATAAGTGAATTCCACCAAAGGTAGATGATCCTCCCAAGGTCCTCCAAAGTCAAGAATGCACAGTCTTAAAAGATCTTCCAGTACTCTGTTCACCGTTTCCGTCTGACCATCGATTTGAGGGTGATAGGCTGTGCTTAAACATAGCTGTGTGCCTACGGCCTCTTGCAAACTCCTCTAGAACTCGCCTATAAAGATAGGGTCTCGATTACTCACTATGCTGGAGGGTATCCCCTGGAGTCGAACTATCTCCTTAAGATAAATGGAGGCTAAAAACGAGGTGGTCCTCCTACTCTGACAGGTATAAAATTAGCGCTGTTCGTGAGCCTGTCCACTATTACCCAAATACCGGTATTGCCCCTTTTTGACCTAGGCAACCCATCAACAAAGTCCATCGAGATGCTCTCCCATTTCAATTGCGGAACTTCCAGAGGATGAAGCAAACCGCCAGGCTTCTTCTGCTCCGCCTTGACTTGCTGGCATATCATGCTTTTTGAAACAAATTCATTTGCATCCCTCTTCATCACATTCCAAAAGAAAACTCTTTTGATATCTTTATACATCTTGTCTCCACCGGGGTGTATGGTCATCTTGGAATGGTGTGCTTCTTCCAGAACCATTTTCACCAAATCTCTTGCTTGTGGGACGCATAGTCTTCCATCTCGTCTGAGCCGACCCTTATCATCGATGGAGTATCTATTGAGGTGACTAGAAGTCTTTCCCCTGATCATCTTATCTATCACATCAACTAGCTGAGGGCCTTCACGTTGCGTAGTTCCTATTGAGTCCAACAAAGTAGGTCGCACCTCCAGCATTGCCATCAAGCCAGTCACATAATCAACAGTGGGTCTAAAATCAAAATTTGTTATGTACTCCAAACTTTTCCTTTCTACAAAGAGAGGACTTAAGGTCAGCTTCTTTCTAGTTAGGGCATCTGCTACTACATTGTCCTTGCCAGGAGTATAGGAGATCTCAAAGTCGTATGAGGCGAGAAACTTCATCCATCTTTGCTGCCTTATATTGCGGTCTTTCTACGAGAAAAAGTACTTCAACGATTTATGGTCAATATACAACTCAAATTTCCCACCTAAGAGATAGTGGCGCCAAGACTTAAGCGCAAAAACGATGGCTGCTAACTCTAGATCATGGGTTGGGTAGTTTTTCTCATACACTTTCAACTGCCTTCCACCATAAGCTACTACCTTACCCTCTTGCATCAAAACAGCACCTTGTCCTGTAACGCACGCATCTGTGTATATGGTAAACATCTTGCTCCCATCTAGTAATGTCAAAACTGGGGTTGTTGTCAGGGCCTTCTTCAACCGTTGGAAAGCGACTTCGCAATCCAAATCCCAAGTGAAAGTCAGGTTTTTCTTTGTTAACCTTGTAAAAGGCGCTGAAATTTTCGCAAAGTTCTTAATGAACTTGAGATAAAAGCCTGCTAGTCCAAGAAAACTTCGTACATCGGTTGCATTCTTTGGAACCTTCCAATCCTGGACCGCAACTACTTTTGCGGGGTCCACAGCCAACCCTTCTTTGGACACCACATGCCCGAGAAATCTTACTTCTTCTCTCCAGAAGCGGAACTTGGAGAATTTTGCTTTTAACTGATGTGCACGGAGAGTATCCATCACTTCCCTTAAATGCAAAGCATGCTCTTCCTCATTCTTCGAGAAAATCAGAATATCATCTACGAAGACCACCACGAATTTATTGAGAAATTCCCGGAACACTCTACTCATCAAATCGACGAAATAAGCAGGTGCGTTTGTCAAGCCGAAAGGCATGACGAGCCATTCGAATAAACCGTCCAGGGTTCTGAACGCGGTCTTATCAATGCTATCTTTAGCCACTCTTAGCTGATGAAATCCGGTAGCCAGATTTAACTGGGTGAAAACTGTTGCACCTACAAGCTGATCGAATAAATCGTCTATTCTTGGCAGTGGGTGCCTATTCTTCTTGGTTAGCTTGTTTACCTCCCTATAATCAACGCATAGGCGAAGTGAATCGTCCGCTTTGGTTGTGAACACCACTAGAGCACCCCATTCAGAAATACTCCGCCTTATAAACCTTTTTTCTAGCAGCTCCTTAACTTGCTTGCTAAGCTCCTTTCTCTTCCTTGGAGCCATATTTCTAACGGGTAAAGCAACCGGTTTTGCGTTGTCAACTTGATATATGCGAAAGTCTATCTCCCACTTCGGAGGCAAGCCCTCTACTTCCTCAAAGACATTCGAGTATTCAAAGACCACTCTAACAAAATGCAAATTCTCAACAGATGCATCAAGCGATTCTACATAACTTAGCATAACAAAATTCATGGGATTACAAGAGATTTCGAGAGTGTTGCCCAAGCGAGTCATATGCCTAACCTCTCTCTTTTCACAATCTAGGACGGCTCCATTACTGGATAACCAATCCATGCCCAAAATTAACCCATAGCCCGTGAAGCCCAAAACATAAGCATCACATCTAAACCCAACGCTAAGTATAGAAATTTCCAAATCTAAACAAATCATCGATAGATAGGCTGAGCCCCCAATTGGAATTGAAACAACTAAGGGATCCTCTACTATACTGGTGTTTAGGTGAAGTGACTAAACTAAAACAATAGATACAAAAGAGTGCGATGCACCGGAATCAAAGAGTGTGCGAACAGGATGATCAAAAAGATAAACTAAACTTTCAACGCAAATCGCTCTACCTCATTCTTGCAGCGGTTGGGCCACGAGAGCCTGGACCTGCCGCCCTGCCTGCCCTGGTGCCATGACAGCCTGAATCTGCCCTCCAGAGGTAGGCCCTGCCCTCTTCCCCTTCTTTGGGCAGTCCTTAATCAGATGTCCTATCTCGCCACAGTGAAAACAACCAATCTTCTTCTTCTTCCTACAGTCTTTGCTCAGATGGTCTGGTGTCCCACAGTTAAAGCATATTTTCTTTCCTTTGTCTTTACCACTCTTCTAGTTCTGCTGTTGCTGTTGTGGTTTCTTTTGATCCCCTTTCTTCTCAGGTGCCTTATTAGCATTGGCGCCTTTCTCCTCTTCATGCATAAGCTCCATGTCAACTAGTCTCTCAAAGGTAGCCCCCATAGGGATGTGGGTCATAGCTAACCCATGTAGTGGCTTGTTCAAACCCTTTACAAATCTCAGGGCCTTCTTTTCGGGTGTATTCGTCAATCCAAGCCAAATCTTGCCAACTGATTGAACTTGTTGACGTACTCTTTCACTGATAAATTTCCCTACCTCAATGCCAAAAACCTTTCCATGTATAGATTCTCTTCAGACCCGCGAGAGAAACTTTGCCTCAAACCTTTGCCTGAAATCCGGCCATGTATCAACTGAATGCTCTCCATTAGTGACCTCCCACCCAAACGAGGCCTCATCCTTCATTAACCAGGCAGCTAACTAGACCTTTCTTCCATCTTCTACCTCAAAGATTCCAAACAATTCTTCCACCTCCTTTAGCCAATTTCGAGCTTCAATAAACGTCTCCGACCCGTGAAAAGGTTTTCCGCCCATCGCCCGAAAGTCCTTGCATATCTTTGCGAAAGTATCAACACGAGGAGGAGGAGGAGAGCAGCATTTGCTGGGCCTACGACATTGGCCCTAGCTTCCAGATACCTTCTAAACCATCCTGGTATCGGTATCCCCTCGGGTATCTCGGGAATTCCAGACATGTTGAAAAGAAAATGAAGAGATTCAATCAGAGAATTCAAAAGAAAGATTTATGGCTCTTAGGGGTTATGTTTTTAGAATAAACTTTTCTCTTAAAAATACTTTACTTAAAACATAATTTTGAAAGTATTTCTTTACAAAATGCATTTTTTCTTAAAAATAGTTTTTCAAAATATCTTATCTGTTCTGGTAACCTTCAGCTCTGATACCACGTGTGACACCCCATCTCCATTAAGGTCACTCACAAAGGGAATGCCTTAATTTTCGTGGAGCGTTTATTGTGAATAGAACAGAAAAGTAAACAAGACAGATAAATATATTGGCACTTGGAAAATAAAAACCACTTTTATTGCAGCGGAGAAATAGTTTGGTTACATCACATCAAAACCAACTACAAAACCAAATACACTTATTATCCATCTTGACAATTAAGTTCTGAGTATATAAAATAAAAGACATAACCCCAACACAAAATATCCATAAATAAGATAGGCTGAACTTTACTTCAGCAATCCAAGCAACTTCCAAAAGAGAGAGATAAAGCTGTCCAAATCAAGCTCCACTAGAACTAGTCCCACTTTGAGCACCTAGGTGGAGGGGGGGGAGGGAATAAAGAGGTGGAAACAAAGGGGGTCAGACATAAATTCTGGCGAGTGCAATAACTTTAACAATATAATCATTAAAGTAACTAGGATAAGGCATAAGCTAGTAAATAAGGAAATGATTGTGAACCAATGGGCATGACAGAGAAAACAAAGGAAATAAGATGAACAAAGATAACGTTAAAGGCGCACCTAATCACTATAAGATAATTACTACTTTGCACCACACCAAACACCCTAAAAGTTGATCCCGCCTACAGAACTTAATAATGCAAATGGTAGTTTCGTGTTCCCCTAGCTGCCTTCATAGGTACCGTCTGCCCCTATCTCCACTAGATGTACCTACTACCCCCATTCGATCGGCTCCCTAACTCGTAGATACCCATGCTGGCCTCACAGTGGGGTGTATCACTCCCCAAAGTGGCAACCCGATACAACTAAAAATGCATGGTTTGTATCTGCACGATGCAACAACGTCTTACCTACCAGCCCACGGCCACACACACACATGACCCCGTTGGACTTACGTTGCCACCGCTAACACGTTTTGACCTCTTACAATCAAACCCAGTACGCGTGTCCCGTCCTCGAATTGGGTCGAGCCGACAAAGATACTTAATGGGTTACTAGTTTGAAAAGGGTCCCCATGTATGACACAAGCTTTCCACCTATGCTTGGTCCCCTCTAAGGTTTTCCCCTCTTAACCCCATTCTTATTCATGTCCTCTTACATGTTTCAATCTTGGTTAAGTACATCTAATGGTATTTAACATGCCACCCAAGGCACCCTCTTAATTTCTCATGCCACCCAAGGCACCCACTTAACCCCCCATGTCCCACCACATGTTTATCTGGTTAAGTGTTCTTAATTCGTTAACACCGTAACCTTGTAAAGACCTCCCACATTAGACTGGCATTTGTGGCAGCTGGATTTGTCGGGCGGGTCCGGGCAGTCTTACACCACAAACGAGCCTAACCTCATGTCCTTACAACTGTTACGCATTTAATTCATGCCTTTGACCTCTCACATTAGACTGGCATTTGTGGCTGCTGGATTTGCCGGGCGTGTCCGGGCAGTCTTACACCACAAAAGAGTCTATCCTCGTGACTTAGGTGGTTTATTATTACACATCTTTATTTAACCCCAAAGTGGATTAATATCCCTATTCAAACTTGTAAATAAATTCCAAATATACTTATGTCCATAATGGTCACCTAAATTATGTCCATAAATACCAATTTTCCAATTTATGTCTTAAATTAATTATATGCCCTTTTAAGGCTATTTAGGCCAATTCTCAATATGTGTATATTTAATATTACCCCCATCGTCCCCACGTTGTTCATTCGCTTATCATGACATATTTTTTTTGGAAATTGATTTATCTTTTATTAGGCAATAATGCCAAACAATTTGTACATTACATTACGGCTAACAAATAACGTCCACGTGGCCCACTATCTATACATAACATAATTACACAAAGAAACACTCATTATCCCACTCCAGTGTCTTCTCGTCTGCCTTCAGAGCTCATCAATGGCGCATGTTCCACATTCATACAGCTGGTTTCGAGAATTTCTCCCTCTGCCAATCAACGATCCTCTTCTCCATACTCATCTAGTCTGCATCTCAAGCTATCGGCGATCTTTTTATTCCTTTTGCTCATGATTTTAATTTCATTCACCAGCAATTTACTTCAAACTAACGCATTTCTCTCTTTCTGCTCGAAAATTCTACGATTTCTCTCTCTCCATAACATCCACACAGTGCATGCAGCGATGGATCGCTTGAATTTGGTCTCCAGATCCACCACATGGTTGTCGAAGGACAGGTTATTGAAAATCTCTTGAATTTGGTTGCCTTCTATTGTAACTGAGAAAAGCTACAGCAATAGTGTAATACCGCCTTTGAATAATCACATGCAAAGAAAAGGTGTTCGTGATTTTCATCGTTTTTTTGACATAAAACACATATCTTATCATCAGTGATTCCCCAATTGTTTAGTCTGTCTCTGGTTGGAAGGCGCTGTAAAATAACCTTATATAGAGTAATAGACATTTTAGGACTGATAGTAGAGTCCCAAACAGCTAAGCTCCAATTAACCATGTTATCTCTGTTTCGAGTATTTTCCCATGCTGTTTTAGTGGTGAATCCGTCTTTATTGTGCTTCCATCTCCATATATCGTATCCCTGTTAAAATAGAGTGGAATTCCTTTGATTTTCCTTTTGGTCTCTGCGTCACAAGGCAATTTCTTACATCTCCATTCGTTATTAACTATCAAGTCATTCACTTTAGAAATAGGACAACCATAAGCTGAGAATGTGTCCCATCCCAATTTATCAACCAATGCTTCACTGTCTATCCATGGATCAAGCCATAAATCTGTTTCTTTTCCTTTTGCCAATTCGCGTTCACAATTTATTGCTAACAAATTTCTAATTCTGAGAATCGCTTTCCAATTGGCCGATGCATTGTTGTCTATACTTGCATGCCAAAAATTTCCTTTCAAGTATCTCCCTCTCATCCATCAAGCCCACAAACAATCAGATTGAAAGATTTTCCAACCCTATTTTAGAATAAAAACTCGTCTCATGTCCCGAAAGTTTTTAAACCAAAACCACCCTCTTTTTTCGGTCTGCACAAATCAAAAAAAATTATATAATGCATCCCTCCTTCCAAATGAAATCCGCACACTTTTTCAATCTTATTTATTGAGGCATCTGGAATTTGGAAAGATTGCATCCAGAAGTTAACTTTTGGATGAATGACTGTATGAGTCAGTTCAATTCTACCAGCAAACGATAGTAGTTTTGAACTCCAACCTTGTAATTTCTCTCTTATGTTAGAAATCAGAGCTGCACATTCTCTATCCGTGATTTTATTATTGGATAGTGGAACTCCGAAGTATTTCACCTTCTTCAACTCCTAAGATTATTTTGATGTCATCTTTGCATTTGCAAAATTTATTTAAATAGCATTTGTATTTTTGTTCATTCATCTTCAATCCCACATACTTGTCCAGCTCACCAAAAATTCTAATGATAGTTCCAGCAGTTTTATTTGTGGACTTAGTACAAATTATCAAGTCATCTGCATAAAGCAAGTGTGTAAGTCTTGGCTGAAAATTATATATAGGCTGTATATTACCCTCAAGTTCTACTAGCTCCATTTGCAAGGAGAAAAACTCCATCGCAATCGTGAAAAGGTACGGAGAAAGAGGATCTCCTTGCCCAATACCCCGATTAGAATTTAATAAGTATAGAGTAAGTAGGGGATTTAATGCATTCTTTGATGAGATTAACAAATTTTCTTGGAAACCCCATAGTCAAAAGCATATGTACGATGAAGTTACGGTTGATTTTATCATACGATTTGTGGAGGTCGACTTTCAGGCAAAATTTATCAACGCCTTGCTTATTGAAATTTCGAACCATCTCATGTGCCAGAAGTGAATTCTCTGAAATACTACGCCCTTTGATAAATGCACTCTGAGACTCGACAATGATGTCTGGTAATATTTTCTTCATTCTGTTGCACAGTACCTTGCTTAATATTTTGTAAATAACATTACAGCAAGCAATAGGTCTGTATTCTTCAATTCTGATGGGATTTTTGACATTAGGGATCAGACAAATGAAAGTGTGATTAATTTCCTTCAGAATTTTCCCTATATCCAAAGCTTCTTGAATTGATCATGACATATGTATATACATATATATATATCAGACTAGCAATTAGTCTAACACATAAAAGAGAAGAAACACCTCAAAATTTGCATAACACACAAATTGGATCTAACTTACAATTAAGGATTACAACATATCTAGCATAAACTTGGTATTGTCGTGAATCTAAACATAGCCCTAAAAGTGTGAACTTGCATATATGAATATAGTTTTCACCTAAAACTTGCATATATGAATATAGTTTTCACCTAAAACTTGCGTAAAACTATGTATGTTATAGATCTAAATCTAAAGGTGCAAACTTGCATATATGTGAATCCAATTTCTAATTAAACTTGCATATAGTCATTTTACTTTGTTCACATGTAAACTTGTGTACAATTCACATAGAAACTAGCTTATATTCTACCCCCAAACTTGCATATAAAATGATTTCAAACATGAATCAAGTTGAACATAGGTGATTGGGCATATACAAAGGAATCCACAACAAAAACTGTCATCATGAACAACTAGCATATATTCATAAAATACCACATTTTTCCAGTGTTTCACAAACATAGCCATATAACCCAAGTTATAACTCAACCCAATTAACTTGTTAATTATCTTATTAAAGAAATTGAACTCACAACTCAAAGATGGTCTTGAGTTCTGGGATCTGTGTTCTGAAATTGATTTAGCTCGCCTTTGGAGTAGACAAATTCATTGTTGTTGTTATAAACTTGAGTTGATTAGCTTTACTTTTCCTTTAGTTAGTGGCAGCTATACTAGGTTGCAAGGTGATAGCATGACGACCATTGTTCTAATTTTGATTAGGTTATAGGGTTTGAGTCTACATCTGTTTATATAGAATTTCAATTCAATTAGAGTCGTCGGATGAACCTAGAGTTAATCACAACCATCCAGACCAGAACTATCAAGAAACCCTAGTAACTAAGCAACAAGTCATAAGTCGTCAAAATTCAGATCTGGTGGGGGGGAGGGGCAGGTCGACCCCTAGGTCGACCTATATGGGGGAGGTCGACACTAGGGTCAACCCCTTGGTTGACCTTGGTCCTGGGCGGGAATTTTCCCGCCCAGCCCGCTTCTGACTTCTGTTTTGAATTTTGAAATCCGGTTTCAAGCTGTTTGAATTTATTTGAATTCTCTGGAAACTTCCGACAGCCATAACTTCTTCATGCGAAGTCCAATTTACGCAAACTCGGACTCTATCTCAATCAGAATTCCAAGACAAACACAATGGCGTAACCCGTTTCCCTTAATTCTCACATTTAAAATTAAATATTCCTCAGTTCGTTAGTTTATGTTAATAGAAGACACGGGGTGTTACATTTTTCCTGTAATCTTGCTTCTTCAAAGCTTAGCCCAATCCAGGATAGAATAGCACAATTAGATACACTGCTGTTAACCACAAGGTCAGAGATTCAAGTCCTCCTTCTAATGCCAAAATGTTAACGATATTTTTCGTCAACACGGGAGATATGTCTAAGGAAATGGACCTATGGGAAAAATGGAATTATCTAGTTTCTACAAGCTTGAGCTAGTTCACCGTTTCCTAGATATCAAGGTCTTAAGCCCGAAGATTAGTCACTCTTCCCTCAAGGGGTGAGTATCACGCTTACATGACTCAAGGACCAATAGTTACCTTAAGATAAGGGTTCTCTAATCTCAACACATGATAGAAAGCTAAATGGCTTTTAGAAAGGGGCTTTTCAATAATCTTGAAGAAGGGTCAGGACTTAGATAAGAACCCATCGTTGTGTAGGAAGCATAAGATAGTATGTTAAGGAAGAAATTGAACAACTCATGAAAATTATGCTAAGTGTCGATCTACTCATTATTGCTCACTTATCTGAGTATACAATTGTTTATAAAGAGAATCCCCAAATTGATTTAGGAAATAAGGTTTACTCTCAAAGAAAATAGTACAAGATTGAGAAACGAGAATCCAACATCCAAAATGTGACCCCTAGTGTCTTATTTATAAACAAACTGGGACATGTTTTAACATTGGGTTAGCAAGAGCGTCTTTCGGGTGAAGTAACTGTGTGTAGGCCGCTTTTCTTCTTTCGGTTCCGGTTGCCCGGGTCTCAGTTGTTGTTGAGAGATAAGACATAGCCTTTAGTGTGTCGGTCTTTGATTTCAGAAAGATGGTTCTGGTTTTTGAAGCCTCTCTTTGAAGTTGTTTCTACCTTCCGTATCGATACCAAGCCTATTGGTATTGATAGCATCGGATATGGCTTCCGGCGTTCTGAGACAACCTTTTGGCCTTGTCTATAAGTCTGTATGATGTTTGCCTTCGTGCCTTGGTCGCTCAATTTCCCAGAGCCTTTTCCCATTTCGGTATCGACACTAAGCATATTAGTGTGGATAGCTCTTCTTGAAGAGGCTTTAGCTTGCACTCGGTGATCTCTGAGGTGGGTTTCTTGGTCTTCTGGAAGGGTGCTTTCAGTGTACTTCCTGTTGGAGTTGCTTCTAAGTAGTCAGCAAGCTTTAGGGCTGGTAGCTAGCCTTCGTGATGCTTGTGTTTTGTCCTTTCATACTTTTTCTGTCTTGCTTTGTTTCTTGTCACGTCTCGTTCTTTCTTTCATACTTGCTTCCCGTCTCAAGCAGTTTTCCTTCGTAAACGAACTCACGTTAGCTACCTTTCGTGTCAGAACTACCCAGCCATTACTCTTCTTTCACATCAGACCCAAACTTTCTCCTTTCATGATAGTGCCTATTGCTTGTTATTTCAGAACGTTCTCTTATGTTTTTGACCTCGTCCTGGTGCCGGGACGTTGCTTTCGGACTATCCTTCCATATAAGTGATGGTCTTGTACCCCTTCACCGATATCCTTTTACTGTATTGAATTTTTGTAGTAACAAGTACCTTCTAAAACAAGCGTACATAAAAATAAAAATATGTTTTTTATTATTAATATTATGCCATGTATGATATATTTTTGGTGATATTTAGTATTTTGTTAAAAAAATTCAAGCTTATCGCCTTACTAATATTACTTAATGGACACATACTTAGAAAAGCCTTGTTCCATTTGCATGTGTTGATTTTTAATGGTTTTTATTACATTTGGGATGTAGAAATAAATTTACATGCTTGATGTTACCTGGACTTTTGGCCCGACTACTAGAAGTAGCCCAAGCCCATACAACTTGGCTCATCATGTGGTTGAACATCCTAGAAGTGTTGTGAAAACATCCAAGAATCAAGATCATATGGGGTCATTCGAACATAGTTGTCAAGGTTCGTCCATACTTCTCAAATATGCCTAAGTGTACATGGAATGATAGTGCCATCTTCTACAACTTCGTCTTCCAGGCCGCTGCACCAAATTTTGTATCCCCATAACCAAGTCTCGAGATCGGTATAACGCCGTTCAATTCTTTATATCCTGATACCACATACCACAATTTGTATCCCCAATACTACACTACATGATCGATACAAAAGACTTCATATCATGGGATTGAAATACAGCAGAGCCGAGGGATTCAAAGTAACCAAGGGTGTCGGGATTGGTGTAAGGAGATTCGTATCTTGGGATAAAAAAATAAAAAAACATAAGAGTTCAAAGCTTCAAGGCAGAGAAGAATTAGATCAAGTATCCTAGATATGTACCGATCCCGAGATACGAAAAGTGGTGGTACGTGCCTTCCAGCCTTCACTTCCTACCTACTCCCACCGGCTCCCTCCTGCAATAAATACCCATCATTCTGCTCCAAGAAAGAGGTTTGGCACTTGCTCTGTTGAGGCTTTGGGAAGAAGCAATTGCCTCCTTGATCCTCAAGTTTACTCTGTCACTTCGAGATGAAGAAACTTACCTCTTTTTGTACTCTTAGACTTTTGGACAACATAGACATTTCGAGAAGAAAAACCAAGGCTCCACTTTAGACTTTGTTGAACATACTTTCCACCATTGCCATTGTAATCATAAAGAACTATTTTTTCCACCATTGTACTTTGAGTAAAAGTGAATAAAAAGAGCAAAACCTTCAAACGTACATAGGTTCTCTCTGACTAGACCACAATAAAATACTATGTTAATTTAATTTCTTGCATAATTTCCACTTTGAACTCTTAGTTTCATTGTCTTGGAATCGTTTGGTGTTATTGCCAACTTTTGTACATCAACATTTTAGCGCTTTAACTGAAAAGCTAAAGACTTCATTTTTTCTACCGATCTTCTAACGAAATTAGGAAGTGCTAGTAGGCCTCCTTAGACTAACCTCCCAAGTTCATCGAAATGTTGAAGAAAGGAAAAGCTCATTTAGTCGGCCCTTCTACTATGAAACTGGAAATCTCTCCTCAAACATCAAGCTTTGGAAGGTCCGACCACTATGGATATGGCTACTTCCTCCAACCCAGAAGCTCTGGTCACACACGCTCAGTTCTTCGAAGTGACCAAAAAGTTGATGGAAACTCAAAGATAGCTAAATGACCAGATTAAGTAGAACATACACTTCATGCAAAGGCAGCACAAAGCACCCATAGGGATATCATGTGCCTTCTTCCGAAACATATCGTAGCAACCGTAGCCAAAGGAAATGAATTAATGACCATGGTGCTATGCTCACTATCAGAGAGGGAGCCCGTCATTCGTACCGCTCTCGTTTAAGGCCTAGTCTCGATCCTAGAACAAGCGCCCAACCCTCTACAAGGTATCTTTGCCTTCCTCCATTTAGAACTTATTGCCAAGTCAACCAGCTGCAAATATGGCTCAAGATACTCCTATCCAGTATCCGCAAAATCACAAAGTTGAGGATGACGACTTACCAGAGGATGATGCTGACATTCATCCTTCGAGGCATCTTAAGCCACAAACCCCTAAGGCGGACCATGATCATTGAAATCCAATGGAGGTCCGACCTCTAATCTCACCGACATGGTCTGAAGGATCATTAGAGAATCAAGAAGGCACGTCAACGACGTTTGGGAAACCAGTATGAGGTGTAACCCCCTCACTCCAGTTGTCCTCAATGCCGAGTTGCCGATACGCTTTAATAGCCATAGCTAATGACTTACCCAAGGAAGACAAAACCTCGAAACTTTCTAAACCGTTATGAGTGCCACATAAACTCAAGATGTGCCACCGACGTAGTAAAGCGCAAGTGTTTTCCCATCTTTATTAAAGGCGCGACTCTAGTTTAGTTCTCTCGACACACATCGAGAACTGTAGTGACTTTCGATCAGCTGGCTATTGAGTTAGTGAAGCAGTTCAGAATACACGTTATCAGACTGAAAGACACCTTGTCTCTCTCGAACGTATACTAAGGCACCAAAGAAACATTCAAGAGCTACCTTAAACTCTTTATCAATGCCTTGGTCGAAGTCGAAGCCCCGAGCTTCACACCGTCTCTGCTCAGCTTGCCCAAGGTGTATTGCCAGATTCCGAGTCCGGGGCTTGGATCGATAGATAACGACCTAAATCTTTGGAACTTTTCTACGAGAAGGTGAATCGTTTCTTATGCCACGATTAAGCATTGAGGAACATGGATGCTCAAGCTAGCAACTCCAACAGCCTGCACCACGTCTTTGCTCAAGACAGTGTCAAAAAAAATATGTCGGAGAAAGCTTTGACAAGGGTAAAGGGACCACTCAGTTAAAGACTTAGTCTAACAATGACAAACTGGGGGGCTACATCAATATGGAAAAGGACTTCAAGAAGCATGACCGCTAGCTGTCGTACGAGATCTACACTTCACTAAATATTTAGTTGGAGGAATTACATCTTGAAACCTGTAATACCATGAAGTACAAGAAAACGAATTCGAGAAAATCCATCGACTGAGATAAAAACTCCAACAAATACTGTATCTTCCACGACAATGTTCGAAAATAACACAAATGGATGCCGACACCTCTACGACGCTATCAAAAAGCTCATTCTTGAGAAATGCCTCAAGCAGTACGTCCAAAATCCAGCTTCGAAAGATGAAGCAGTGGGCCCTTCAGCACCCGCACCTCCTCATATCCAATCAGCATATAGGACATCCAAAGCGAGACCTCCTCAAAGGGGTGTAGTGATTAATACTATTTGATGTGGACCTTATCTCGAAAACGAGGGCTTTCGATATATGTAAGGTTACGCCAGCTCCATCAAGCACGCTGACCCAGAAGCATGCTCCGCTGCTGTAGATGAGCCAGTCCTAAAAAAGCTACAAAAGACTATAAGGGATGACATAGTCTTCCGAAAGAAGGATGCTACGGGAATCGATATTCCCAACACTGATCCACTTGTCGTCTCCACATACATAGGTCCAACCTATGCCAAGCAAATCGTAGCTGAATTGAGAAGTTCCAGGAACATCATCTTCAAACAGACCTACAACTAAATGAAGCTTGAGGCCGAAGATCCAAAACCGCGCAAGGTGTTCATGGATTCAATGGTGCTTTCAACCGGCTAGTCGGTCTTGTTGAGCTGTCGGTGCAGCTAGAGGATGGGAATCAAGGCCGAGTAAGGATCCTCACTTTCATCATTATCAACATCCCATCTCACTACAACGCCTTCCTCAGTTGACCAGCCCTCATCGCGTTCTGAATATTCTTGGTGCCTTGTTGCCTCCTTTTGAAGTTCCCGACTAACAATGGGATCAGAACCATCTGGAGTGAAAAAGTCGTTGCAAAAGCCTGCTATCTTGTTGAATAGAAGGATGCTATTGACAAGGAAAAGGGAAAGGTTGTAGAGATGGCACTATGTACTAAGAGCCTCGGTGCGTAGCTGCTACTAAAATCAGGCACCATGGCAGCCTCTACCCGGATCTCGATTCGCGGAAAGATGAAGAGCCTAAGTACGAAAGGGTTACTCTAGTGTAAACTACCATTGATGTCATAATCAACCACACCGACCCATTTTAGGTCTAGAAAATTGGATCGTAGCTTAACCTAGCTACCAGGGAAGAACTTGTCAAATTTCTACGGGCTAATTAGATGTATTTTCCTGGACCTACTCCGATATGTGTGACATTGACCCAAGAATCGCCTGTCACATGCCTGGTATCAACCCAAAGTACCTTCCCGTGAAACAAAAACAATGAAACTTGGAATTTGAAAGATTCAAAGCACCCAGAGAGGAGGCGATATGATACTCGACACTGGCTTTATTCGCGACAACCTTTATCCTGAATGGGTCTCCAACCCAGTATTAGTCAAGAAACCAATTGGAAATGGAAGACATGCATCGATGATTCTGACTTGAATAAAGCATGCTCGAAGGAAAATTTTCCACTTTCAAAAATCGACTGGTTCGTTGATTCTATTTTAGGTATCCAGCTTCTCTCCTTCATGGATGCATACTCGAACTACAATCAAATTCCGATGTAAATTCCCGATCAGGAGCACACTTCATTTATCACAAATTTTAGGCCGTATTTCTATGTTGTCAGGAGCTTTGATCTCAAGAATGTTAAAACTACCTATCAATGAACGGTCAAACGAATGTTCAAAGAACAAGTTAGAAGATCTATGGAGGTTTACGTGGATGACATGCTCGTGAAAATGCGAGTATCGAATGGTCATGTTAATGACCTCTTGGAGATGTTCAGTGTTCTCCGTAAATATGACACAAAAACCGATCCCTTAAAATGCGATTTTGGCATTATATCCGAAAATTCTTGAGTTTTGTCATCAATTCACGAGGTATCAAACTCAATCCAGAAAAGATTGAGGCTATTCATGGCATTGAAGTTCCAAAGAACATCAAGGATGTTCGTAGATGAAATGGAAAATTGGCCATCCTAAATCGATTCATCTCAAAAGCAACCGATAATTGCATTCCTTTCTTTGATTTGATCAGGAAAGGGAAGTGTAACTTTGCATGAACACCGGAATGCACCGCCGCATTCCAATATCTCTTGAATCACTTAAAACATCCACCTATCCTATCAAAACTTATGGATCATGAGTACTTATTTATCTATTTGGCTGTCTCTGTATAGGCAATTAGCTCGGTGTTGTGCACGAAGTGGATCGTGTCCAATGGCCAGTTTACTACATCAGCAAGAGATTGACAAGAGCCGAACACAATTATCTGAAGCTTAAAAAGCCCGCATACTGCCTGTTGATCTCATTCCGGAAGCTTCGCCCATACTTCTGGTCAAATCCAATCAAAGTCTACACTACCAACCGCAACGACAGGTCCTTCAAGTACCTGAGGAGTTTGGGTGACTTTTAGTATGAAATATCGAGTTGAGTTAGTTGAAGCTCACCTTTATTTCTCAAAGAGCCATTCTCGGAATAGCCTAAGCATATTTCATCATAGTGTTCCCTACTCTCGAGTCCCCCGGGAAGATAGTGAGCCTCCCAACATCCAATGGATACTGTACGTGGATGACTCATTAAATAATCAGTGTTTTGGCTCCGGAGTTGTAATTGTAACTCTTGAGGAATGCTTGATTAGTTTTGCATCGAAGCTCAACTTCCCTGCAACTAACAACAACGTAAAGTACAAAGCCTTGATCGCTGGACCCAGAACTACAATCGAACTCAAAATCAAGGCTATCAAAATTATCAAAGATTCACCACTCATTACGTGCCTAGTACATGAGGAATATCTAGCAAAAGAAACACGGCTCGCTCCTTACGTAGCTCGGGTTCGTGAATTTCTTACCAACTTCAACTACTACATCGTTATACATTTCCCCCAAAAACAAAATAAGAAGGCTGATTCGTTGGTCAAATTAGCAAGTTGTGAGGATGCATAACTCTAAGAAATTGTCCTTGTCGAAGTGCTCGATTATCCGAGTATGGTGACCTATCTGATATCAATGACGGAGACCAAGCCTGGACCCGAGTCATGGATGACATCAAAGGCTACCTACGACATGGAATCCTTACAGACTCTCGATACGAAAAGTGATCACTCCTTTGCAAAGCATCAGCTACATCATCCATGAAGGACTGCTCAACTGGAGGGGATTCTAGGTTCCAGTTCTCTTTTGTATCCCACAATGATGCCAAACGTGTACTTTTAGATATGCATGAATGTAACACCCCATAATTTTAACAACACTAAAGATGATAAATTAAAGAATACTTAATTAAATATTCAGAATTAATTGAAATAGACTACGTCATTGCATTAGTCTCGGAATTCTTGTCAAAATAGACACTTGATTTACGTAAAACAGACATCGTATGAAGAAGTTGTTAAGGTTTAAAAATTGTATACGCATAAAAGAAATATATATGAATAAAATAAGTTCAAAAATTCAAAACAGTTCAAAATCAAGCGGCTAGAGGGAGTGGGAAAAATCTCGCCCATGGGTGTTGACCCGATCAAAGGGGTATCGACCCATGGATCGACCCCATCAAGAGGGTGTTGACCCATGGGTCGACACACTAAGGGGGGGGGGTAGACCCCCACGCAGATCTGGGCAGATTTATGGTTTTGTACGTGGGGCTGATGGCTATAAACAAGACCCCATTTCTCTTGTTTTTACACACCAAAAACAATGGAGAACTAGATGTTGCCTCTGCCCAGATAAAATTAGCATTCTTCTTGTTCAACAAACAAGTCATTTAAGTTTAGAGATATGTGATTCAACCTCTGCAATTACTCTTCTATTTATTAGATCCAATCACAGTGAATCTACGTTATTTTTAGATATGAATAATGAAAAGACAATGTTAACATATTTATGAATTGGATCTAAGCCTATGACTAGTTGAATCATAACAGATCTACCATAACCTGTGTGCCTAACTTATTCTGACATAAGTATGGATTAGATCTAAGCCTATGCCTATATATCATGTCATATCTGCCATTATTTTTATCTCTAATTCACCGATTAGATCTCATCATGCCTGTTTATGATCATGACACTATTCCTATTCGGTTCTATTATCACATGTTCATCAGATCTGTTCTTATACGCCTATTTCTTCTATTATATGCCCATTTCTGTTACTTTTGGTTTTATGCCTATTCTATTCTTCTCTCTCTTCCCTTTTTATTTTTATAGCTAGGCTACCTTCGAGCCTAGGCCGATATCGCTGAAATATGCGTACGAACGAAATTGGGTTAAATTAGGAATGATTGAAAATGGTAATTTAGGGGCATAACTTGTACTTTGAATCATGATTGGAATCTGGGGGTAATAAACTATATTGTGAAATCAGACTAAAAATTGGGGCATGTTTTGTATGGTAAATTATGACTTGTGGTTTAAGACATATAAAATCTGTAGGTTTAATTCAAGATTAAGCAAACATGTTAATGGAACTGTAAAGAAACTGTGAAACCTATTTAATCCGTTAAAATTGGGGCATAACTTATATTTGGAAATTTGGGGAATAACTTGAATTGAAAACATGAATATGGATTTGGGGCATTAACCAAACTATGATTAAAGATATTAATTTGGGGCATATAATACATGATGAATATGACTTAGGAAAGGGGCATGAAAACCCATAATGAAATAGGGATAATTGTTAAAAGAATGGAAAATGCCTAGAATTACAATAATTAGAAACTGTAACCGCGCTTAGACACGAGATTAGATTACACTTGTGGTAGAAGTATGCATGGACCAAATCGGCATATCCATTGTCCACAAGCAGTAAATCTAGTGTGAGGGTTCCAAGTGCATAAACACGTGATGGTGCTAAGACACGAGGTTAAATCCGACTTGTGGAAGAAGTCTGCCCGGACCCAACCAGCATATCCAACATCCACAAGTGGTAGACTTAATGTGGGAGGTCCAGCGCATTATAACCATAAATCAATGTATGTTAATGAATTTGTAATACTTAACCTGTTTGAATCCATAAGGATTGTATGTGCCTGTTAAATCTTTGGGTTAAGTAAACCCATTAAGTATGTGGGGTTAAGTATGCCTACTAAGTAAGTGGGATTAAGTAAGCTTGTTAAATCAATGGGGTTAAGTAAACATGTTAAATCTGTGTAGGTTATATGAATCTTTTAATCTAGAAAACTTAGCCTACTAAATCTGTAGGGCCTATATGGACTCGTTATCTTCTAAGATTTAACCTGTAAATATGTAGAGGGTTATGAGAATCTATTCAATCTGTTAGGCATAACCTGTCAAAATCCTAGTTAATTGGGGACACGAGATCTATGAGGGTTGGCTTGTGCCATCTATTGTGTGGGACCCATATTAGTCAGTAACCCATTCTGGTATTAAAGGGGGACCCCGCACTAGGTAGGGGTCAAGGCACATTTACTGAGCTGATTATAACAAGTTCATCTGGGAAGAGGTGCGTACTGACGCGTTCCAATGGACACATGTGCGTGCATGAGTATGGCCTGATCTGGGAAAATAGGCCGTTGTGGCACTAGTAAATAGGTCTGTGTCCTTCTATGGGTTGCCATTTTGGGAAGTAATACATCCTATTGTGGGGCCGACAAAGGGTATTTATGGGGTAGGGAGACGATCGATTTGGTAGTAGTAATTAGGGTACATCTGGTCCTGTCTGTTTCTTTGGGGTACCTGTATTTCTGTTTGGATCAACACCCATTATTTCTATTTAGGTACCTGTTAATTCTGTTTGGGGGTAAAACCCACTACTAGAGTACACCTAAAACTACCATTATATTTCTATTGGGATCATCCTGTTTCTGTTAAGTAATTATGGACCATGCAACCCTGTTACATATCTATTATACTAGTATTGGTGCAGAGAAAAGTATTAAAGAAGCATAACCTATTCTACTTAGTTTAATCTGCTTATCTTGCTCAGTCTGTTATACCTGTGTTATGACGTTGTTATCTCTCTCATCCAGTTTATATGCATGTCATGATGCTTTTACTTATTTATATTCTAAAAGTAATTAGATTTGCAAGACTTTATGTTTAACCCACTTTGTTTCCTCTCCTCTCTCTTCCATCCCCCCTCACCCAAGTTCTCAGGGTGGTAATACTCGGGCTTAATTTGGACTCTCTTCCATTGTGCTTGCACCTATGATGTGCACGTAAAAATGCACATTTATATTCACATATTTATTCTTGTTTAGTGCTAATAAATGTCATATATGGGTATATTATTATGCTTAAATAATAATTGAATTGATTTCAAAACATCATGCATTTATCATCATATAGGGGGAAATTGTCATTTTTGTGCTTGTATTATTTTGAAAATTAGTAAAGTTGTTTAAGAGGTGTGACAAAATTTGATGGCTTATGTTGGGCTGATCAATAGCACAAATAGGTCATGCTTAGAATAGTCACATCAATTAAATTAACTATTGACCAAAAAGAGAGATCATGGTTTCATTTTATATTGCTCCTAAGTTGTTATTTAATCTCTTATTTTTTAACCAACGTTTGTAGTTAATAGTTTGTTAGATTATGCTAATTTTTAGCTAGTTAGTTAACAATCTCACTCGCTTTCGGTTTAATTTGATTGAGTAATTTTTTAATTAATTCTTTTCCTGTTGATCGACCCGTATTCGGCACGTCCTACGATTGTACGTTGTGCGCTTGCGGTTATTATTACGATATTTTGTCAACCGTTTTATAATTCCATAGAAACACTGTTTGCAAACAAGCTACTTTGATATACCGCTTTATTTCTTGTCTTCTCTGATATGGCTATATTTTTGGGGATTATGCTTTTCCATGCATTTCTGTACTCATTTAATTTTAAATGCAAGGCAGAAGCTTTATATTAATGTAATGCAGTTTCAGTACTTCAGAATTATGATGTAACTCGATTTTGAACCACTATGTTTTTTGTTTTAATAAAGATTTAAACTGTTTCTGTTTACCTATAATGATTCACGAAACTTGATGTATTCTCTTAATGAGTTACATTAACGGACGTGGGGTGTCACACTTGGTATCAGAGCTAAAGGTTACCAGATCGGATAAAAGATTTTGAAATTTGTTTTCAAAAAGGTATTTAAAGGAAAGCATTTTCAAAAGAAAAGTCTGTTTTGAAAAACATATTCCCCAAAGCCATATGTAATATCTTTCGATTTTCTGTTTGAATCCCTTTTTCCTTTACTTTTCAGCATGTCTAGGGAACCTAATATTCTTGAGGGCGTACAAATACCTGGTTGGTCCCGTTGGTATCTAGAGGCTATGACACATGCTGGAGGCCAAGCAAACGCTCCTTCACTAGCTACAGTCGTCGTTCCTCCTACTTCGCAAGCACATAATTTCTCTAAGATCTACAAGGACTTCTTTGCTATGTGCGGAAAGCCATTCCGAGGAACAGAGACTTTCGTAGAAGCTAATTTGTTTGGAATTTTCGAAGTTGACGATCGTAGGAAGATTCAGTTAACTGTTTGGCGGCTGAAAGATGAGGCTTCATTCTAGTGGGAAGTGATGCAAGAGGAACGCCCAGTTGAGACATGGGATGATTTCCGACATTGGTTTGAAATGAAGCTTCTTTCTCAAGCCGAGCAAAGTATGAAAGTGGAAAGATTTTTGGCTCTTAAGAAAGGAGCTATGTCTATGAAAGAATATGTCAATAAGTTTAACCAATTGGCGAGGTTTGGTTTGGAGCTAGTGAATACCCCGCACAAGAAAGCCTTGAGGTTTGCTAGAGGTTTTAGTGAACCCCTCCATGGGTTAGCTATGTCCCATATTCCGATATGAACAACTTTTGAGAAACTCATTGATATGACATTGATGCATGAACATGACAAAGGTGAAAAGAAAGAGGCTAGGTTTGAGGAAACACAAAACAAGAAAGTGTGGTCGAAGAAAGAACAAAAATAAGAGGGCGGAAAGAACGACAAAGCTTAAGGAAAAAAGAAATGTCATGATTGCGGGAACGTGTGTCATTTGGTCAAATACTGCAGAAAAAGGAAGAACGCTTGCTTCAACTTTGGTGAAGTCAGAGACTATACTAGGGAGTGACCGAAGAAGCCAGGACAGGACCTTCTGGAGGGAAGGTGCATGCTCTCGAGGCCATTGTACCGGACATAAGTATGAAAGTTTATGTTGAAGGTTTGATTTCTCTTTTCGATCATCCAGTTAGGATTCTTTTTTATTCTGGCACTTCTCACTCTTTTATAATTCAGTCTGTGGTTGAGTCTCTGCACCTAAGTACTAGTATTGTTTCTGATTCTGTTATTATCTCAAACCCCATTGGTGGCACGGCTCATCTGTTTATGATTTGTCAGGGTTTGAGGATATCTATTTTAGTGCATCGGGTTTGAGCACGATGCATATGTACTTGGTTTTATGGGATACTATTTGATTCTATGAATGGATTGGCTAGCCATGTATGGTACCATTCTGGATTGTTATAGGAGGGTCGTTAGACTTCTGACTTTCCATGGGAGGGCTCTCGAGATTTCTAGTGACCCAAGGGGGTTTGTCATGCTTAGTTTCCTAGAATCACTTGACGCTTCTGTCGATGATTTGCGATCTGTACCTATAGTTTGTGAGTATCCAAATGATTTCGAGGAAGTTAGGGACTTATCTCCGAGGCGCAAGATTGATTTCCGGATGTTCGTGGTAGATAATGCGAAGCCAGTAGCTTTACCTGTGCACCACATGACTCCAAGCGAAAGGAGGGAGCTCAACAAGTAAGTAGGGGAGCCACTTGAAAAGGTGTTGGTTAGGAGAAGCATATTAGAATGGGGTGCTCTGGTTGTCGTTGCAACTAAAGTGTACAGCTCGCTTCGCATATGTGTGGATATTCATGATGTTTTTCCTTATTTATTATTTATGGAAGTGTCTGCATGATACAACAAATATAGTTGAGCAGAACATGCTTGGAGAAGTAAAGGTAGAACGGGAGACGACAATTAGATGAGTTCCTACCTGTATACTTGGATTAGAAGTTAAGATACTGCGCAACATGGAGGTTAAGTTAATAAAAGTGCAATGGGGAGAAAACGACAAGGATGCGACTTTGGAAACTGAAGACAAGAATCGCGCTTCATACCCTCTCCTTTTCAGGACTATGTTCTTAACTTCTTTTTCCAAGCTTTTATTCATACCTGCTTCTGTCATTCATGTGCATCCTATCAATTGAATCTTTGACCTTTAGGAAGAAATCCCATGGATGTAAACATGTGTTTGAGACATGTCATGTTTGATGGATGTAAGTGGATGCAAGTGTTTGCTAGTGGTTGCTCATGGATGCATATACACACACATTAGGCACTAAATCGGCTCAATCACTCTCATATTGCATATTGATGCGTGTGCATTTTTCTCTCATTTTATGGATGAAAATGGGTGAATCGTCATATGGATGTTGAATTTGGATGGATGATTATGCATGCATATAGCATTTAAATGATATGTTAGGATTATTTCCGTACATGTTGGACTCATGGAACAAACAAAAATTGCATTGAGGAGGTCGATTGAATCAGTAGACCGCTTGATCTTCCGCATTAGTATAAGGACATATACACACACCTTTGCATATGTTCATATAAGCATAAGAAATCTTTTAAAGATAATGGATGCCAGTGATTGGTGGATGAGTAGATGGGTGAAGGATGTTAGGATATATATTCTTCCTGACTTAGAGATTTTGGGGATGAAATCCTTTGAGTAGGAGAGAATGTAACACCTCGTAATTTCAACAACACTAAAGATGATAAATTAAGTAATACTTAATTAAATATAACGAATTAAGTGAAACAGAATGTGCCATTGCGTTCGTCTTGGAATTTTGGTCAAAATAGACACCTGATTTGCATGAAACGGACACTGTATGAAGAAGTTATTAAGGTTTGAAATTTGTATATGCATAAGAGAAATATATATGAATAAGATAAGTTCCAGAATTCAAAACAGCTCAAAATCGAGCGGCAGGAGGGAGCGCAAAACTCCCGCCCATATTTTCGACCCCATCAAGGGGGTGCTGACCTATGGGTCGACCACATCAAGGGGTGTCGACTCCTGGGTCGACACACCAAGGTGGTTCGACCCCTACAGAGATCTGAGACGATTTCTGGTTTCGTACGTGGATTGAATTATGTGCAAGATTCTTTGGCTAATGGCTATAAAAAAGACCCTATTTCTCTTGTTTTTACACACCAAAAACAATAGAGAACTAGATATTGCGTCTGCCGAAATTAATTAGCCTTCTTCTTCTTCTTTTTCAACAAACAAGTCATTCAAGTTTAGAGATATGTGATTCAACATCTTCAATTACTCTTTTATTTCTTAGATCCAATCACAGTGAGTCTACGTTATTTTTAGATATGAATACTTAAAAGATAATCTTAACATGTTTATGAATTGGATCTAAGCCTGTGACTTATTGAATCATATCATATCTGTCATAACCTGTGTGTCTAACTTATTTTGACATAAGTATGGATTAGATCTAAGCCTATGCCCATATATCATGACAGATCTGCCATTATTTTTATCCCTAGTTCACTAATTAGATCTCATCATGCTTGTTTATGATCATGTCACTATGCCTAATCAGTTCTATTAACACATGTACATCAGATCTGTTCTTATACGCCTATTTCTGCAATTATATGCCCATTTCTGCAACTTTTAGTTTTATGCCTATTCTGTTCTTCTCTCTCATTCCCTTTTTATTTTTATAGCCAGGCTACCTTTGAGCCTAGGCCGATATCGCTGAAATATGCATAAAAACGAAATTGGGTTAAATTAGGAATGAATAAAAATGGTAATTTAGGGGCATAACTTGTACTTTGAATCACGACAGGAATCTGGTGGGAATGAACTATATTGTGAAATTGGACTAAAAATTAGGGTATGATTTGTACGGTAAATTATGACCTATGGTTTGGGACATATAAATCTATAGGTTAAATTTAAGATTAAGGGATGCATGTTAATGGAACTACAAAGAATATGGGAAGCCTATTTAATCCGTTAAAATTGGGGAATAACTTGTATTGGGAGATTTGGGGCAAAACTTGAATTGAAAACATGAATATGGATTTGGTGCATAAACCAAACTATGATTAAAGATCTTAATTTGGGGCATATAAAACATGATATATATATAACTTAGGAAAGGGGCATGAAAACCCATAATGAAATAGGGATAATTGTTAAAAGAATGGAAATGCCTAGAATTACAGTAATTACAAACTGTAACCGCGCTTAGACACGAGGTTAGATTACACTTGTGGTAGAAGTCTGCCCGGACCCAACTGGCATATCCATTTTCCACAAGTGGTAAATCTAATGTGAGGGGTTTAAGTGCATAAACACGTGACGGTGCTAAGACACGAGGTTAAATCCGACTTATGGAAGAAGTCTGCCCGGACCCAACCGGCATATCAAGCATCCACAAGTGGTAGACTTAATGTGGGAGGACTTAATGCGAGAGGACTAGCGCATTATAACCATAAATGAATGTATGGTCATGAATTTGTAATACTTAACCTATTTGAATCCATAAGGATTGTATGAGCTTGTTAAATCTATGGGGTTAACTAAACCCATTAAGTATGCGGGGTCAAGTAAGCCTATTAAGTATGTAGGGTTAAGTAAGCCTGTTAAATCGGTGGGGTTAAGTGAACATGTTAAATCTGTGGTGGTTATACGAACCTGTTAATCTAGAAAACTTAACCTGCTAAATCTGTAGGGGTTATATGGACAATTAACTTGTAAGGTTTAACACGTAAATCTGTAGAGGGTTGTGCAAATCTATTAAATCCGTTAGGCATAACCTATCAAAATCCTAGTTAATTGGGGACACGAGATCTGTAAGGGTTGGCTTGTGTCGTGTACAGTGTGGGACCCATATTAGTCAGTAACCCATTCTGGTATTAAAGGGGGACCCCGCACTAAGTAGGGGTTAGGGCATGCTTACTGAGCTAATTATAACAGGATCATCTAGGAAGAGGTGTGTACTGGTGCGTTCCAATGGACTCATGTGCGTGCATAAGTACGGCCTGATCTGGGAAAATAAGCCGTTGTAGCACCAGTAAATAGGTCTGTGTCCTTCTGTAGGTTGCCACTTTAGGAAGTAATAAATTCTACTGCGGGGATGACACATGTTATTTATGGGGTTGGGGGCCGATCGATTGGGGGTATTAATTAGGGTACATCTAGTCGTGTATGTTTCTATGGGGTACCTGTATTTCTGTTTGGATCAACACCCATTATTTTTGTTTAGGTAACGGTTAATTCTGTTTGGGGGTAAAACTCACTACTAGAGTACACCTAAAACTACCATTATATTTCTATTGGGATCTTCCTATTTCTTTTAAGTAATTATGGAGTATGCAATCCTGTCACATATCTGTTATAGTAGTATTAGTGCAAAGAAAAGTATTAGAGAAGCGTAACCTATTCTATTTAGTTTATTTTGCTTATCTTGCTCAGTCTGTTATACCTGTCTTATGACGTTGTTATCTCTCTCATCCAATTTATATGCCTGTCATGATGCTTTTGCTTATTTATATTCTAAAAATAATTGGACTTGCCAGACTTTATGTCTGACCCATTTTGTTTCCTATTCTCTCTCTCTTCCGTCCCCTCCCCCCCCCCCCCCTCCAAGTTCTCAAGGTGGGAATACTCGAGCTTGATTTGGACGCTCTCTTCCATTCTGCTTGGAGCTGCTTTGATGTACCGCTTGATTTCTTATCTTCTCTGATATGGCTATATTTTGGGGATTATGTTTTTTCATGTATTTTTGTACTCTGATGATTTTAAGCGCAAGACATAAGCATTATATTAATGTAATGAGGATTCAGTACTTCATACTTATGATGTAACTGGGTTTTGAACCATTATGTTTTCTGTTTTAATAAAGATTTAAATTCTGCTGCTATTTTATATCTGTCTTGTAATATTTTTCTTTTTATTTACCTATAACACTTCACGAAACTTAATGCATTCTCTTAATCAGTGACATTAATAGACGTGGGGTGTCATAACGAAGGTGTGTGTTTTGCTCACACCAAGAGGCAAACTCTAGAAAAAAGATTCTTTGATACAACTACTTTTGGCCAACACTAGAACATGATGAAGCAGACTACACCCAAAAAATGCAATAAATACCAGAGGTTCTCCATGATTCCTAAAGCCTCGACTAGAGAACTTACTTAAATGGTCGGTCTATGGCCATTCGCAGTGTAAAAAATCGATATTATCGGAACTCTTCTGATGGTAAAAGGTGGTGCTCAATATGCTATTATCGCAGTCGATTACCTTACCAAGTAGGTCGAAGACGAGGCCCTTATGACTATTACTAACAAAAAATTAATCAACTTCATTGTTCACAACATTATATGTCATTTTGTGGTCCCCAAGAATATCATTTTTGACTACAGGAGCAAATTCGAGAATTCTGAGTTCAAAGACTTCTAACACCGTCACCATACTGAGAAACAATTTTTAGTAGTAGCACATCCTCAAGCCAATAGGCAAATAAGACTATCAACTAAGTCATCAAATCCATCATTAAGAAGTCGGAAAAAGCCGAAGGCTAATGGGTTGATGAACTCCCTCTAGCCCTTTGGGCTTACCAAACTACCTATAAGTCAATGACCGACCACACTCCATTCGCTCTCTCGTATGTATCTAATGTTGTAATTCCTAACGAGCTTGAACTATAATCTCATCAAGTCACATACTACGATCGAAAAACCAATGGAGATCTCCTTTTGGAATCTTCTGACTTACTCGAAGAGAAAAGGGATGAGTCCGAACTCACAGCAGCTGCACACTGCCAATGTGTCGCCCTATAGTTCAACTCCAGAGTTCATCCAAAACACGTTAACATCATCAATCTCATCCTTAAGCGGATCTTTCCCACACCAACCGGACTCGGTCCTCGATGGGAAGGTCTTTACATCAGTTAATGAATGCTTGGACATAGTACTTTCAAGATAATGACCGTTGATGATGCCGAACTACAAAAAGTACGGAGTAACGAGCATCTTTGTTGCTACTTCACCTAGCTTAATGTGCATTGTTGATGGCAAAAAATGTCGTAAACACTAAAGATTCCCAATTGCTAGAAATTATAAATATGGTCGCATAGACAAGAACATAAATTAAAACATGAGCAGTAAATAACACAAGGAATTTATAGTGGTTTGACCATAGTGAGGGACTACATCCACTTTGAAGAGTCGTTGGAATTTTATTGATCACTTGGAAGACTACAAGGTTGAGACTATCTCATGATATCTCATTACATTCACTTTTCATGATATATGGTGTCATAATCATCATATGTTGAATAAATAAGGAAAAAGACAATTTTTTCCTTCTTCTTCCTCAGAGAGGAGATGCCATTAATGAAGCTCTATGGAGGTTTTCTAGCTCAAGAATCCAACCCTTTTGAAGTGTGAGGCCATGGGGTATTTATAGGAAGTGGTTAGGTAGGAGTTAGTTAGGAGTAGGAAGAAATGGGGACCATCTACAATAAATTCGTGCCTCCAGCTGTCGACCATCGAAAATTCGCACCTGGACAGAGGTGCGAAATTACGCACCTGCCTGTGCGAGATTTCGCAACTGTTAGGTGCGAAATTTCACACCTGGCAGGTGTGGAATTTCACACCTAAATGGTACGTAATTTTGCACTTGACATGGTGCAAAATATGTTTGGTGAGGGACGTAGTTGATGTTCGTTGGCACGATCTCGCTTTGGTCTTTCTCCCACACTTCTCAAGCTTCGCCCTTGGCCCTGTCTGCACGCGATGAGTTGGGTCGAGCGTGTCTTGAGTACATTTGGTAACCGGACCAAAAGGTCGATTAACATTTTCCCTCCAAAGTACGTCTTGTCTTGACATGATGTGCTTTGGAATGAAAGTTAAGATGGTATTTGGGTTGCGGATTTATCCTGCAAGTTATAGGAAAAAAACATGTTAGCTAGCGGGCTCGCCCGTTGGGGGAAAAGAGAGCGAGTCGCTTTTGGTTTGGTGTTGCACGCGCATTGCTAGGTATTTGCATGGCGTCATCGTCGCGCATTTCAGGTGATTTGACCCTTGCGGGGAATAGGCGTGCATAAACGTGATGGCCGGTTTTCTTTTCTCTTCTCTTTTTTTTGAGAGGTACGAAATTACGAGCTACCGGGGTCCGAAATTTCGAACCATATAGGTTCGAAATTTCTAACCGCGATGGCTCGAACTTCGAACCATAAGGCTCGAATTTCAAGCCCTGCGGGTTCGAAATTTTGAGCCAGGAATGCGAAGGGACTTTTTTGCCTTTTTATTATAAATAGCCCCTCCCCCCTTCATTTCTCTTCCTTCTATTTTATGTCATCAGTTGCCACTATTCTGAAAGCTTCGTTACTCGACCCTTTCGAAAAAAATTCTAGGTAATGGACTCGATCGAAAGAGGGATGGAAGAAGAGAGTTCGAAGTATGGTGGACAAAGGAGGCTCGAGATTTCGAGCTTGGCAGAGGAGGTTCGGAAATTAGAACCTGATGGGGCACGAAGTTCTGATATCCTAAGCCCGAGATTTTTCGAGCACTGGGGTTCGAGACTTCGAACCCAAGGCCTCGAAACTACGAACCTCGAGGGCCAAAAAGTTCGAACCAGAGGGGATTCGAATTTATGAACCGCTGTGGTTCGAATATTCGAGCCACCCAGGGTCTAATTTTCGATCCCAGGGTGGTTCGAGTTTTTGAGCCACCTAGGCTCAAATCTTTGGACCTAAGTGGTTCAAATTTTCAAGCCTTGGGGCAGGCTTAATAGTGTGGCCTTGGCTGGATGTCGGTATTTGCCTCTTAGAACTTCGATTTCTGGACTGCCTATCCTTGGACTTATATAATTCCTGTTTGATTGCATGAATATACTAAGGCATGCATATATAACTGTACGGACAGGGACTCAAATCTTTTACATAGGATAGAGCATATATCTGGACTGTAACTGAACTACTAGGGTCTTTTAAAGCTTCTACGTACATTTTGCTTTTTTGCATGACACCTCACGTACTTGATAATTTTCACTAATGCAAGGGGTAAGGGTTATTTCACTGGGATGTCTTATATTGGTGCATTAAAGTATAGCTAGCCATGCAAACAAGATCAAAGACTGGGAAACATTTGGAAGCTGAGGCTTCCCCGCCATCATCTCACACATCTGACTCTACTGATAATGAGAGCTCAAATGATTGCAAGCTTGAGACTACTGAAGAATCGGTTCCTGTAACAACTCGTATTTCGATAACATGTTAAAACGAGAATCAAGGCAGAATTTAATTTTAAATTCTGAATCAAGTAAAACGGGCTATGCCATTGCGTTCGTCTCGGAAAAATACGCGAAATAGAGTCCGAAATTTTGTAAATCGAAAGTCCGTATGACCCGGTTAAGGCCCAAAGAAGTTTTCGGGAAATTTGAATTTCGAAACATGCAGAGATGGGGCCAGGTGGGAAAATTCCCGCCCAGACAAGTCGACTTGGCTGTCGACAGGGCTGTCGACATGCATGTCGACAGGCATGTCGACAGGGCTGTCGACTTGCCCTGTCGGCTGATTCTGGCCTGGTGCACCTATTTTCTATCTTGGCTAGGTTTTTGGGCCTGGCTTGAAATCTGACGGTTCAGGTTGGTCCTGGGGTTAATCTAAGGGCCTAAAACTATCCTAATCTCTATAAAAAGACCCTAAACCTACCCCTAAACCCTCATTATTCACTCATGTAACTAAACTATGGCCAAATTTCTACTCTCATGGCCTCCATCTCAAATCTCTAGAGCCTATGCATTCAAATCGGGTTCAAATCAAAAGGTGCAAGCTTGCTACACCAAAGAGAGGCCAAATCAACATTGCTATGCGAGTTTCATGAAGGTTCTTCTTCAAAGGAGCCACCTTTCTTCGTCAAGATGATGCATGACCCCTTTTCTAAGCCTTGCCTAGGTAAGTTCTAGCTACTTTTAGATGGAAACGGTAGTTTTGATAATGACATGAGATAAAATGAGGCTAAACATGATTATGCGAACCTATATGAACCTTACCTTGCCTCTTGTGTTCATGTTTATGATTTTAGGCCATGTGAGTGACTTAATCATGCCTCTCATGCTATGCATAACCTAGTTTAACTTGCAAGTTTGGATCTTTATGCATGAAATGCTAGCATGAACCTTTAGGAACCACTTTACTTGTGAAACATTGGCTAAGGCAAGATTTTGGGGCTTATGCATGTTTATGAACCCAAACCCCTTATGCTATCATGCAAGTTTGTGGCCAAATCCTTTATGAGATTATGCATGCTTGTGGCCAATCCCCTCTTTTAAGTTGTGCATGTTTATGGCCAAACCCTTTTTGATAATATGCATGTTTGTGGCCAAATTCCCTTGTGACATCTTGTGTGTTTGTGACCAAAACCCCTTTTTATGACACTATGCATGATCGAGGCCAATTTGTAGTCATAGTATTCCTATTATGTTGACTCGTCTATACTTACGTTGGAAACACGTTTTGGGGTTAGGTTAGACGAGCATGAATATACATGAAAAACTTAACTTGAAGTTTCATAAAAATATGATGTGAAACATGATTTGGGTTAAATGGGTATAACATGACAACATGTAACATTAAATATAACATGTAAGTATGCATAAAAACATAAGCTTGGGAATTTACCTATTAAGTTAGGTCTACCCATTGGGAATTCACCTATTAAGTTAGGTCTACCCAATTGCTTGAAAACTTGACTATGAACATGACACTAGACTAAACATGAAAGTGGCCAACTCGAGGTTGGGTTGAGTTTGCAACGTAAAACTACCTGGAACCGACCGGCCTAACTAGTAGTTGCAAACAATAGGACTCAATGTGAGAAGTTGGTCATGTTGTGCTTGAACCCGAGGTTAGACCAAGTTGTGGTGTAAAGCTACCCGGAACCGACCGGCTTAACTAGTAACCACAACAAAGTCTAATGTGAGAGGTTGGGGTGCATTAAGTAATTAATGTCACATGATAGGGTTAAGTTAACTTGATTAATGACTCTTAACCAAATATGACATGGATAAAGGGGTTAAGTAAATTGATTAGGCTAATGATACTTAACAAAACACGACAAGGTTGGGTAGGTTAAGTGATTTGATTTGCCTAATGACACTTAACCATTTTTATACGACTTGGTAATTAGATGGGGTTAAGTAATTTACACTTAACTAATCCGACTTGGTAATTAGATGGGGTTAAGTAATTAAGGCTTAACTAATCTAAACACGGTAATTAAACGGGGTTAAGTAATTGACACTTAACTAATCTCGACACGGTAATTCGATGGGGTTAAGCTAAACACTTAACCAAACTAAACTTGGTAATTCAATGAGGTTAAGTAACCAATACTCAACCAACTTAACATGATAATCTAATGGGGTTAAGCAACTTATACTTAACCAATTATACATGATGATTTGATGAGGATTAAGTGATCCACACTTAACCAATCTAATACGCGGACCTAATAAGGTTAAGTCACAAGACCTTCTTAGAGTATACTTAACCATTCTAGTACAATTAGAGGATGGGGTTAAGCCAGCCTATACTTAACCAATCCGACTCGATAATTGGATGGGATTAAGATAATCTATGCTTAATCAATCTAGCAAGATAATCCGATAGGATTAAAGTAAACTGGTACTTGACCGATTTGACTCGATAGGGTTAAGTCATGGAATTGAATGATAACACCTAACCCATTAGATAAACCCTAATTTGGAGGATTAGGTAAATAACCATCATTAACAAGGATTATGGAAATAAGGCTAAGTGGTAAACCTTAGTTAAGGGAAACTAAGTAATAATTCTTAGTCAAGGAAATTTGGACCATTTCTTAGATAGATTAGTAACCCGATACGTTAGGTCAACGTTTAAGTATGCGTGTAGGAGCAGGCTATCTGATTTAGATAAAGGCTCCAACGAACTGGGTAACGAAGCAGCGGCTTCGGGGAACGTGAGGATATTCTTGGGATCCCTCTGTGAGCTGCCAGGTCATTATACTAGGCTCACGAGAGGTTGAGGTCTGCGGTAGAAGAACCAAGAATATGCCTTGGTTGCTATGCGAGCGACCTAAAGACTGGGGTGGATAGCAGTGAGTCGACGAATACATAAGGTGCCCGAGATAGCAAGTTCGTCGATCATCTACCATCTTGAGTCAAGCATGTACGTACGGAAAGGCAGGGAACACCCAACAGACCATAATTGCTATCTAATTATGGGTGAGGTAGGCCGTAGGATGTGGGCTGGCCGGAGTGTAGTTCTCATGCAAGATTTTCTCTTGTGTTGCCTTTCACTAGTTGAGGGAGGGGTCTCGTGGGACCATAGCCACGTGTAGAAAAGCAGACCTTAGTATCTGCATCGGCAGATAAATCTAAAGCTCCCGACCGAGTCTTGTATTTCTTGTTTTGCCCTGTGACAGGACTCGGATGGCACGATGTGATACATGTGCATACAGTTATAGAAAAACGATTCACGATGAATGCGTGGGAAAAAGGGCGCGGTTGAGGGTTAGCGTAATCCCTAGTGGCCTAGGTGGTTTAACCCAAACCGAAATACGAAAGCGTGCAATAGGTAAGCGTAATCCCTAGTGGTGCTAGGTGGCATAAGTCCTAGTAGTTCAAACGATGATTCATATGGAAGAGCCTAGCTAGAACAAGGGTGACAGTCCAAACGATTTCAAGGATAATACAACATGAGGAAGCCCGTACGAGGTACGGCAAAGGACTGAACTTATATACATGGAAAGAAACATATGATATATTAGGTTGACATGGACCATTACACGACTTTGAGTAAGGGACATTCATGGTTAACACATAACAAGGCTGGGATACTAGTACGGAGGGTGCAGAGTAAATATACATGTTAGAACTAGGAAGAATATACATAATAGATACCGTGGGATGTTAGACGGGGCAGATACCTTGGGATAATGTACTCGATAGAAATCTGACAATGTGATACCTTGACTTATCATAACACCGTAGTTTATCATGATACCTTAGTTTACCTTGCCACAATAGTTCAACCGGCTACCCTGGTTTAGTTTATCTATCTTGTAGTTATCCTTATGTTTACTTTCAGTTTATGCATGTCATGTTACCTTTACCTGTTTTTATACTGGAAGTAGATAGGACTTACTCAGTCTTTTTGACTGACCCGTTTTGTTTCGCCTCTTTTCTTCCGTTCCCCCCCCCCCTCCAGGTTACAGGGAGGAAATAATGCTGTTTAGTTCGGACTTCTTCTGCTTGAAGGTCATCATGGATGGCTTGGACTTTTCTTGGCTATGGCTACTTTACTGTTTTATTTGGGGAATAAATTATGAAAAAGTCTTTATGCTTCTTTACTATTGCAAGACAGGTTTTGATGTACTCTGATGTAAAAGGCTTTAGACCTTAATTATTAATGTTTATGAAAATTCGATTTTACTTCCGCTATTTTATATGTTCTGTCTTGTGATATTTCTGTGCATGTTTACCAATAATGCCCCTCTAAAGCTAGTGCATTCCTTTGCGAGTGACCCTAGCGGAGGTGGGGTGTTACAGTTCCCTTCTAATCGGGCAGATCACCCGAGGTGTCTAAGCACGGTGAGCACATTGAGAGGATACATTCTCCCGTCATACATGCAAAAATCGAAAACGTGGACATCATTGGTGGTGGTGAACCAACTGCCCCAGTAGCTCCGAACGTGCTGCATAACATAGTTATTTTAGCCAATCCACTGGACTCGGTGCCGTCTCGCTTGGATGCCACGACATTTAGAAAGTCGACATTGCGGTTTAGCATCCCGGAGGGAGATGCTCATGCCCCTGGAACGAGTGTAAGGGCCCACGCACCGCCGAAGCGTTTCACTGCTTGGAATCGACATACTTGCTTTGTGGGGTACGTGCCCCCGGCCAATACTTCATTCGGGAATTGTTATTCTACTTCCGCCTCGCACCCTCACAACTGCATCCGAATGCTTATTCCTCACCACTAGGTACTTGCATACTTTATCGAGAATTTCTACATCGGGACCCTACCAGAGAGGACATTACGTATCTCTTTCATTTTAGGCGATCAACTGGTGGTTCATCCTCCTAATGGTTCTTGGAAACATCTTCCGCTACTAAATTTTTTGTTGGAAAGTGGCCCAGGCCGTCTATGATCAAGCATGACTGGTTCTTCGTTTGCTACCCTCCTGGGTTTGCGAGGAGGTGGATACAAGGAAGTGAGTACCTTCGATCTCTTCTTATAGCGTTGTCGGGCTCCGTGTCTCATTGTTTTCTGACTGTGGAAGGAAATCCCAAGGCGCTACTTGTGACGAGTATCCTCAATGTCTAGATGCCCTCCGAGCCATCTCTGAAGACTCCCGCAAGACGGACACTGTGGTAGATCGGGGCCACCTTCGGCAAGTTGGATTTCTTCCGGCCAACAGGGCCATAATCAGGACTGCCATGGTGAGTGGTTCGTTGAAAGGGACAACGACGGAAATCCCTACTGTTTCTGGTTTGAAGACGAAAATAGCTTCTACTGGGCCCGGACCAAAAAAAGCTGTTAAGTTCGAAGAGGATGACGACGGTGGCAAAGCTGGAAGCGAGGAGACGGCTACTCAGGACGAGGGCTAACTGACGCTTCTGTCTTTCCCCCGGTGGGAGGGACGGGAGAAGAAGCATTGGCTAGCCCTCGTTCTCCTGTGACCTCTCTAGATGCTACCACTTCCCTTGAAAAAGTGGATCAGTTTGCGGGTCTAAGTACCATCCCTATGGACTTGTCTCTTTGGCTTAGCGCAGTTAGTATGGAGGATCTAGCTTGTGCCGTGGAGGGGCTAACTTCCTCGAATGGGTACAATCTGGTCTATTGAGAGAACACTTATGGCATACACTTGTACACACCACATCGCATAGAAGAGGTCCTGTGTGTGTTGCCTGATTGACTTCGCTTTGTTTCTTTGACAGGTGACAAGGCCAGTGGAAGTGGAGGACGAGGTAGCGGAGACTTCCATCGCCTCGAAAGTGTTTTCATCAGCTCCTCCAGAAGGGGAGCTACTTTATATGGCAATATTCCATACCCATGGGGTCGCGGCAGCGGGAGTCATTACCAGGACAGGCCTCAATCTTTCACTACTCCTCCCCCTCCCATTCGGGTGCCTAGAGGAGATTCACGGCTTGATCTAGGAGGGTCGAGTCATACGTCATCAAAAACTCCGCCCATTATTGCTCCATTGGCTCTTGTTCTGACTTCAAAGTGGAGGGAGCCACCGCTTGCCCAGCCGAGGTCGGGTAGGGCGATTATGGTAGAAACGCAAGATTTGACGGCGCCCCAAGTCCAAGTGCTTTCCCCGGAGGAGAAGATGGCGTTCTTGAAGCATCACTTCCCTCGGCTTTACTTTGATGAGTTGCCGTTTCTTCCCGACCTTCGCCCAGCTCCTAATAGGGCATCTGGAGATATATGGATGCATGTGGAGGCCGCGTATCACCAAGTCAATGAGCTTACACATACTCTCACTACCTATCGGACCTGATTAGGCATAAGAACCTGCACCTCCTGAACCATCAGCTAACCATTGATGCTGAGAGGATATCTTTTGCTAACTTGAATACGGAAATCGGTAGGTCTTCCTCTTCCTCCACCTTTCCTTTTCATTAGGAGTCTTTTGTTTTTTTATCTTTAAACACCGGCTTACGGGTCATGGGGCCTTCCAGCTAAGCTGAAGCAGGGGTACGAGACGCTCAAAAAGGCGGTCGATGACTCTCGCTCTGTGTTCACAGAGACTATAGCCTACTTAACTACCCCGAACATGACTTTGAAGAAGGAAAAGGCTGAGGTGGACCTGGCTTGCATTGACTTGGGGAGAGAAAACGCCAAGGTCTTCCAGCTTCAGGAGGATAATAAAGCTTTACAGAAGGAGAATGACCGCTTAAAGAGGGATCTTGAGGCAGCGAAGAAGGCGATGGAGGACGCGAAAGCCAGCAATCGGGATGTGTTAGGCACCGTAGAAGGATCGAAAGCCGAGTTCCAGAGAGAGTTGGAGCAATTAAGAGACGAGCTAGCGAATGCTGAGTAACGGGCACATTCATCTGTGGAGGAGGATATTAAGGACATGCTTGTTAAGGTTCTAAAATTCCGTGGGATTTCTTGGATGGATGACTATTCACGTGAGCTAGCTCGAACCTGGGAAAGGCGGGTTCCATATAAGGCCTTTTTGCACAAAGTGGATGTTGGGACCTTGGATGAGTGGCAACTTGTGATTGACCTCTGGACCGAGGAGGAGCGCAAGATGTTGGAAGAGGGTAGGAAGTTGCTACTTGATGAGGCGGAGAGAGAGAGGTTGGAGAGGCTTGCTGTCGTAAAAGGGACGTTTTCCGTCACTGAGAGTGTTGTGGTGGCGGAGTATCCTGCGGGGTGAAGCTCTTATCGGTCATCCGTTCCTGAAACGGCTATGGAGATTGACCCAACGACTCTAACTCGGGTTTCGACTGAGCAAGATCCTGAGCATCTGGAGCCAGGAGAGATTAGCTTTGCGTTGCCTGTTATGCCAAGTGCCCCTTCCAAGCTTCCTATGCCACCCTTGGCCGGAGGTAAAGTTCCTTTACATTACATCCCCGAGGATGACGTGATTACCGAGTTTGCGGACTAAAAGGTTGTGTTTTCATTGTGCAACCCCTTCTGGATTAATTACGACATCAGGTCCTGCCCCCGCGATGTTCCAAGTGACCAAGTCTGGAATAGGACTCGAGTGGATACAATTTGGAGAGAGCGGAGATCAGCTTGATACCTTCTCGAGGATAAGGATAACTCCCAGCCTCTACGAAGGCCTTATTGACGAAGGAGAGGAAGTTGATGGGCAAAGTGAGATTGCCTAAGGTCTGGTGGAGGAAAAGTTGGGGCCAGATGAAGATACAAGGCAGGAGGTCGAAACATAGACCCAGGAGGATACTGTGAAGAGAGCTACTTTGATTGTTGCCCAGGAACATACCGATGAAGAAGCAGAGTGGAAGAGGGCAGCTGATGAGGCTCAAAAGAGACGTGATGATGAGGAAGCTCAACGGAGGGCCACTGAGACTCGGAAGAAAAATAGGGCCGGCGATCCAGAACACAAATCTCTGAAACTTATTGAGCGACGAGCTACCAAGGAAGCCAAGGAGAAAGCTAGACGGGAAGGGAAAACTATCCCAGAGACGGGTGCCGCAGTGATAAGTCTTGTTGCTGAGGGTGCCCCCAGGCCTTTGCTGCTTACCGCCCCTGCTGATGTCACTGAAATTTCTAGCAGTGACGGGCCGGACGAGAGGCATCTCTTAACCTCTCACGAGTCTACCACTTCCCAGAGGAGCCAAAGTGGAAAATGCGGGTCTGGCAAGAGAAAACCTAGATCGAAGGATTAATCGTCAAGTGCCAAATTTACAAAGAAAAAGCATAAAGACAAGAAGAAGAAGCACATTACCGTTAGTTGCTTAAGTGTAGGTTTAGTGCTTATTTTGGTAGTGTAGGCCGGTAGTTTACGTGAGTTCGGCCCTCGCTTTTGGGTTTTCAAGACACGGTGTAGTTCTCATGTACACCCTGTCATTAGAAAGGAAGATATTAGTTATGTAGTTGGTGGATGTGTGTGTCTTATAATTAAATATGAATTAGTAAATATCGCACTTTCTGTTAAATGTTCGGATGTTCTTCCCATGTTTTCGGGCCGTACTTGCATAGGCCTACTTATCGCTACATGTAACAAAAAAGCGATTGTGTATCCCGCGCCCTGGGTTGATCATTCCAGGGGCGTGTGACAGTGTGCAGGCTTCTAGTAGGTTTCCCTCAGCTCAGGAAACCCGTGGTTTGCGAGGCCAGGCTCGAGCGCCTGATGTTTTTTTCTTGGGTTGCCCGGGGTTAATCCCAAGAGTAGCGAAGGCGCATGACGTCGCGTTGTGCGGTCCGGCCGGTGTAGGCTCTCCCGTCGTTCATCGGGTTGGGGAGAGCCTATAAGCGTCGTTATTCGCCTGGGAGGAGAAGCCCGGATCATTAGCCCTTAGGGTCCGATCGTGGCCGTAGACTACCCCTTAGCCATGAGAGCTTTGGGGAAGTAACAATTTAAGGGTCGGCCTCGGTGCTACGCCAAGATTCGACCATCACCCATAGATCGGGGGAGTTTGTATCACCCCGTCTGGCTTTTGGGTGGTTTAACGATTTACCCTTAGCCTCGGTACTGGGCAGAGGTTCGAGTTCGAGGTTATTTATACTTAGTCGCGCCGCGGGCCCGCGGCTCGGGTAGCGTTGCCAGCTCTCGTGCTCCAGGTGTCAATTGTTGCCAATGTGATTAGGCCACGAGGTTGGCTCGTGGCTCGGCCGGCGGTGCTGGCCCTCACGCTAAGGGCTGGTACGGTGGTCGACTGATTACAAATGCTAGATGCCAGAACCAGTCAAACAAGTCACGGGAGGTGTAAGCACACAGTAAAGAGATAGAAAGCTCAACATCATTTCCACTAATAACTTTTGGCATGAGTAGCCTTTACAATGCCTTGAAATGCAACAAAACATCCTTGGAAAGCGTATACAACCATGTACTAAGTTAAGTGAAGTAGCGGCAGAGATGTTTACTGTTCTGAGCCCTTGGTAGTTCAGCTCCATCCACGATCTCCAGCCTGAAAGTTCCATCACTGATCCTTTGTAGGATAGACTACGGGCCCTCCCAACGGGGAGCGAGGCCCGTTGGAGGAGGGAATACCCGTTTTAGGACAAGGTCGCCGATGTTGAGGTCCTTGTGGCGGACTCGAGAGTTGAAGTACCGAGCGACTCGTTGTTGTTGGGCAGAGACTTGGAGGTCAGCTTCATTCCTCTTTTCTTCAATCAGGTCGAGTGACCCCATGAGCAAATCTTGGTTTGTCTTTAGATCAAAATAGGTGAATCGACGAGACTGAAGCTCGAGCTCGATGAGGATGACGACTTTAGAGCCGCAGACAAGGGCGAAGGAAGTGTGCCTAGTTGATGTCTTGTGGGTTGTCCAGTAAGCCCACAGGGCAAAAGGAAGTTCATCTGCCCACATGCCCCCGGCCTTCTCGAGGCGCTTGTTGATGATGGACTTGATAACTTTGTTAACTGCCTCAACTTGTCCCTTAGCCTGTGGGTGTGCTACAGCCGAGAACCTTTTTTTGATGTCGTGCCACTAATAGAAGGATTTGAACTCTGCGCTCTTGAATTGGGTGCAGTTGTCTGAAATGATGGCCTGTGGGACCCCGTATCAAGTGATGATATTGCATACAATGAAGTTGATCATTTTTTTGGTAGTGATTGTGGTGAGGGCCTCTGCCCATCTGGTAAAATAATCAACAACGACGACAGCGTATCGTGCCCTGCTCCTGGCCATGGGAAGAGTCCCAATGATGTCAATTCCCCACATGGAGAATGGCCATGGGCTGGTCATTTGCGTCAGTTCTGTGGGCGGGGCTCTCGGGATCTTTGAGAAGCGTTGGCATTTATCGCACTTGCGGGCATAATCTATGGCATCTTGGCCGAGTGTGGGCCATTAGTAGCCATATGGAAGTATCTTCCTAGCTAGGGTTTACCCCCCGGTGTGGTCACCGCATTCTCCTTCATCACGCTGACTAGAACCTTGATGGCGTCCTCATGAGCCACACATCAGAGTAAGAGGATAGAGAAGCCTCTTCGATGGAGTACCCCATCCATAAGTAGATAATGGGTTGACTAACGGGTGAGCGCTCGCCTTTCTTTGCGTCTCTCTGGGAGGATCCCCTGTCGCAGGTAGTTCTTGATTGGTATCATCCAAGATTATGGCTCGGGTTCGGCACTCATGGCGATACTGGTTTGTGTAGGCTTGGTACTAGGGGTGTTGAGCACCTCGACGGGGGCGAAACCCACCAGTTGCGGATCCTCGGAACGTGCTAATCTGGCCAGTGAGTCGGCCCTTTCATTTTGCTCTCGCGGGTTGTGGGTGATAACGAAATGGTCAAAGTTTGTGAGTAGTTCCTTTACTCGAGCTAAGGTATAGAACAAGTCTTTCCCCCTAGTCTGGAATTATTCCTTTACTTGGCGCACGATGAGCTGAGAATTGGAGAAAATTTGAATAATATTTAGATTGGGTTTGATCGCGATCCGTAGTCCGACTATCAACGCCTCATATTCTGCATAGTTGCTGGTAGTGGGGAAATTTAGCTTTAGCACGTAGTGTATTGAGCACCCCTAAGGAGTGACGAGTACGATGTTGGCTCCCGAACACTTGTTGTTGGAGGATCCGTCCACAAATAACTTCCACCTACTGTCGAGGGCCTCGGCGTTCTCTGTTGAAGTTTCTTAAGGAGCCGTGAATTCCACTATGATGTCGACGAGTGCTTGTCCGAGGATGGCTCGACAGGGAATGAATGTTATCTCGAACTGACTTAGTTCCATACTCCACTTTAGCAGTCGACCGGATGCCTCGGGTCGCTGTAGAACTGGGCGCAATGGCTGGTCAGTGAAGATCTTTATGGGATGAGCCTGAAAATATGGTCGCAGCTTTCGGGAGAAGATCAGTAAGCATTATGCCATCTTTTCGAGCTTTGGGTAGCTCTTTTCTGCCCCCGTCAATCACTTGCTTATGTAGTAGACAGGTCGTTGAATGTAATCCTCAAGCCGTATTAATGCCAAGCTGATTGCCTACGTAGAAACAACCAGGTAAATATATAAGTCCTCATGATCTACAAGCTTAGACAAGATGGGTTGTCACTCCAAGTGATCCAGGAGTTTCTTGAATGCGGAAGCGCACTCAGGGGTCCACTTGAAGTTGCGTTTTCCTTTTCTAAGTAAATCGAAGAAAGGAATGCACTTATCGGTGGCCTTTGAGATGAATAGACTTAAAGCGGTGACCTTTCCATTTAAACTTTAAACATCCTTGATATTTTCAGGGATTTGGATATCCCGAATGGCTTGGATTTTCTCGGGAGTAGCTTCGATGCCCCGGGCGTTGACGATGAAACCCGGAAACTTTCCTGAAGCGACACCGAAGGAACATTTGAGAGGGTTGAGTTTCATGCCATGTCGACGGAGGACATCAAACATTTCGGAGAGGTCGTGGACGTGGTTGCTAGACACTTTTGATTTAACTAGCATGTTGTTCGCGTACACCTCCATGGATTTCCCGATTTGATTTTTGTGGACTCGATTAACCATCCACTGATACGTGGCACCGACGTTCTTGAGGCCGAAAGGCATGATGCGATAGCAATAACGTCTGAGGTCAGTTTTGAAGGAGTATGGTCCTGAACGTGGAGATTCATCGGGATCTAGTTGTAACTGGAGTAAGCATCCATGAAAGATATCAATTGGTACACAATGGTTGAATTGACTAGCCGCTCGATCTTTGGGAGCGGGAAGTTGTCCTTGAGACATGCTTTTTTTAAATCAGAAAAGTCAATACACGTTCGCCATTTTCCGTTGGCCTTTTTGACTAGGACCGGGTTGGAGACCCATTCGGGGTAATCGGCTTCACGGACGAAGTTGTTGTTTAGCAGGCGATCTGCCTCTTCTTCGAGTGCCTTAGATCTCTCGGGTCCCAAGTGGCGGCGCTTTTGTTTGACTGGAGGCATCGTAGGATCCATGCATAGGGAGTGCAGGCGATTGCAGGGTCTATGCCCTTCATGTCAGAATGAGTCCATGCGAATACGTCCAGATTAGCCTTTAGGAAATCCACAAGATCGTCTTTGACTGCTGGGTAAAGGTGCGATCCTATCTTTAATACTCGCGATGGATCGTCAAGACTGACGGGTACACCTACCGTGGGCTCGACAGGAGTAGGTCTCTCTTGCTCTAGCTCTTCGCATTTCCTTGGATCAAGGTCTTCAGAAAGACAGGAGTGGCGTCTGAGCCATGGACCAGACGCGTTGAGTGCTATGAAAAAGTGGTCTTGATGCAAAAGGCTACAGGCACTGCTTTGCCCTTTTCCTTATTGCGCGCGTTCTTCCATTCTATGGCATTACATTCTCTAGCATTGATTTGGTCGCTTCTGACCATTCCGATCCCCTTTTTCGTTGGAAACTTCATCAGGTGGGACCATGGTGATAGGCAGACGCGAATTCTGTGAGGAACGGACATCCAAAGAAGACGTTATATGGCGAGATGATGTCGATAACCACGAAGGTGAGTTCGGACTCGGCTCCGATCCCCCGTACTGAGTTTGACGGGTAGGTCAATGACTCCTACCGGACAGCTGGATGCGCCATTAAAACCGTGGATCGTGGAATGGCTTGGTTTGAGATCTCTTGACTCTAATTTCATCTGGTCATAGGCGGCTTTGAAAATGATGTTTACCGAGCTTCCTGAATCGACCAATATTTTTTGAACAGTTGCAGCGCCAATTTGGGCAGTGATGACCAAAGGATCGGTGGTTAGGATTTCAATTCCCGTGGAGTTCCTTCCATTGAAGATAATGTTGTCCCGCATGGTTTTCCGGAGCTTGGCCGGGATAGACTCATCGGGAGCAGAGCAAGACTCGTTGGTTGCATGCTCAATGGAGCCCACATATTCCCCTATCTTTCGGAAGCTGTCATGCATGGGCTGAGGCCCACCGCATATAGTTTTGATCATGATTTCTCGTCTCGAGTTAGACGGTCTTGGGGCTGTCTTGGAGATCGTCTGGGGAGTTGGCGCTGGAGGTTTTGGATTGTGTGAGGATGCCTTCAAGAGTCTAAAGGAGAAGTTGACGCGTGCGCCAGTGTTAGTCATTCCTAAAGGGAATGAAGAGATGACGATATACACGGATGCTTGTGGTACCGGACTGGGTGCAGTATTGATGCAAGGAGGTAGGGTTGTAGCTTATGCTAGTTGACAGCTAAAGCCGCATGAGAAGAAGTATCCTATCCATGATTTGGAATTAGCAGCGATCGTGTTTGCGTTGAAGATGTGGAGACACTATCTTTTGGAAGAAAGATTTGAGTTGTTCACCGATCATAAATCGTTAAAGTATCTTTTCTCTCAGAAAGATCTGAATCTCCGTCCGCAAAGATGGCTAGAGTTCTTAGCTTCGTATGATTTTGACATCGCATACACACCTGGGAAAGGTAATGCGGTAGCCGATGCCTTGAGTAGGAGACATCCCAGCTTAGGGGCAATGTTTCTTGAGTGGAAGCAACTGGAGTATATCGCGGGGTTTGATTTCAGACCAAAGTGCGAATTGGATCCAGTTATGCTAGCTAGTTTGGCGATCAGACCCACTTTGATAGAGCGGATCGGCTCTAGTCAGAGGGACGATCCTAACCTATTGGAAATCATCTCCAAGTTAGAGATGGGTATCGATGAGGAGATGAATGTGTATGGGCTTGATCGAGATGGATGGCTTCGGAAGAATGGAAGACTAGTTGTGCCCAACGTGAATGGTTTGAGAGATGAAGTGCTTAAAGAATGTCACCACTCAAAACTGACCATCCATCCCGGTGGTAATAAGATGTATCGAGACATGAGACAGACTTACTACTGGGAAGGGATGAAAAGAGACGTTGGGAAGTTTATATCCAAATGCTTGAATTGCCAGCTAGTTAAAGCCGAGCAAAAGAAGCCTAGTGGGTTGTTGCAACCATTAGAGATTCCTGAGTGGAAATGGGAGCAAGTCTCGATGGATTTCATCGATGGTTTACCAAGGACTAGATCGGGATATGACAGCATTTGGGTAATTGTGGATCGATTGACTAAGAGTGCAAGATTTATACCAGTCAAATCGACCAGAACGGCAGCCAAGTTGGCAGAATTGTATATGAAGTGGGTAGTGAGATTTCATGGAGTACCCAAAAGCATTGTGAGTGACCGAGGCCCGTTGTTCACTAGTGGGTTTTGGAAGAGCTTACAAGAGGCTCTGGGGTCAAGATTTCATCTCAGTACCGCATATCATCCTCAGACCGACGGTCAAACGGAGAGGGTGAATCGTATATTGGAAGATCTCTTGAGAGCCTGTATATTGGATTTTGGTGGATCATGGGATGACCATTTGCATCTAGTAGAGTTTGCATATAATAATAGCTACCAATCCAGTATCGGTATGGCTCCATATGAAGCTTTGTACGGAAGACCGTGCAACTCACCATCATGTTGGATAGAGACTGGCGAGAAGTTTGTGCTTGGACCAGATGTGGTGAGAGAAACTTCAGATAAGATTACGATCATTCAGCAACGAATGAAAGCTGCCCAAGATAGGCAGAACAGTTACGCTGATAAGAGGAGAAGAGACTTAAAATTCTCCGTTGGTGACTTGGTGTTTGTCAAGATCTCTCCGTTAAAGAGCGTGATTCGATTTGGCAGGAGAGGCAAGTTAGCACCAAGATTTGATGGCCCATTCCCTGTTCTTGAACTAGTCGGGAATTTGGCTTATAGAGTTGGCTTACCAGAGAAAATGGCGGGAGTTCACATTGTATTTCATGTTTCCCAACTAAGGAAGTTCGTTCACGACTCAAATGTGACTATTTCACCTGATCAGTTAGAGGACTTCGAAGTAGAACCCGAGGCGGTTGTGAACCGCAAGCCGATTCGTATTGTGGGGCACGATACGAAACGAATTCGAAGGAAGGCGGTGAAGCTAGTCAAGGTTCAGTGGGGCGAGGACGAGAATGATGGTACTTGGGAGACAGAGGAGAGCATTAGGAAGGCATATCCAGAACTCTTTGCCTGGTAAGATTTACTTTGTGATTTAGTTTTCCGCATGCTAGGGGAGACTTGTTTTACTTGTTTGCATGTTTGATTGTTGTTTTATGATTGATAGGCATGCGGGACCTTTGTGTGTGTTTTGATTAGGGAATTTCGGGGGCGAAATTTCTTAAGGGGGGAGAGTGTAATGACCCGTATTCTACACATCATAGGATCGTAGAATATTTATTTCTTTCCCGTATGAAGTCGTATGGTCATGTAACTTTGGGAAACATCTACTAGAGTCATTTCCCATGTTCATGATTTTTGTCGATTTTTAAATGACCATTTTGCCCCTAATTGGTACTGTTTTGGCCATAACTTTTGATTGAAAAGGAATTTTGACCTGAAACCACTTCCATTGGATTCGTTTGATGGTTTACCTTTCCGTAGAGTGGTCATAATAGCCAAACGGACTTACCATTTGGGAGATATGGCTGAAATAAGGTTTGGAGGGTGAAAAACTGCTTAACCGGGCCAAATCGGGTGATTAGTGGATAGACCCATAACCCATTTCGGGATTAGGGTTATGGGAAGGCTGAAATGAGATAGAGGATCATTCCATTTCAGTTTTCTAGCCTCCACTTATCACCAAGGAACCCTAAAAATGGCCTCCAACCTCTAAATCACCTCCAAATCATCTTTTGGTCAAGGATTTGGCTTAGCAACCTCAAATCAAGGGATATCTACACCAAATCAACATTGGAGCTGCTGTTTAGCATTGGGATTCACATCAAATCAGAGATTTATTTCAGATCTTAGTTTATTTGTGGCTAAGGTGAGTGATTTGCATAGTTTTGCACTAATTATGGCTAATTAGGGGTGATTAGTGTTAATTAGCGAATTTAAACATGATAAAATTCGGGAAAAATGTTCATAAATTCTTAAATGATGTTTTAGACCTCTGATATGAATTTGGGTTAATTTGGTTAAGTTTTGCTAATCCTATTATTAGTTTCACCTAAACATGCTTAAGGGGAAATATGGGGTTTTGGGTATGTTTTATCCATTTTAACCTATCATATTGATGTTTTGATGTTAGTGGTTGATTATGCATGTTGCTATGACTGTATGATATGCTTTGTGATTGATTTCAATAGTTAGAATGGTCGAAAACGTCGTCGAATGGCGTAAACACTTGCTGGAAAAGCTTCAGGAAACAGTGCAGGATCGGATCAGATCGGATATGAGGGCTCGGATTAGATATGTTGAACTGGGCAAGGGATTTGATCGGATCGGAACCTGACACTTGAGAAAATTGGAAAAAAGGAAGGTCACGCTAACTGAACTGGGATCGGATCGGATAAAGGAGAAGGGATCGGATCGGATAAAGAAGGAGGGATCGGATCGGAGCACGTGAAGAATGAGGGAGCAGATCGGAGCGGAAGCACGAATTGGATAGGAGATGGCACCCGACCCGAACCGAAGTGGGACACCCGACCCGAACCGACGCGATGGAGTGGACTCGACCCGAACCGTACCAGAAGAAGACCCGACCCGAACCGATGGAGGACACCCGACCCGAACCGATGGCTTGAGGAGGAACCCGACCCGACCCAGTATTGACCAATAACCCGAGATGCAAAGGTAGTCCAATATGGGAAGTTAGAGCTCAGGATCCAGTTGGGAACCGATGAGTTCACTTCATGGTTGGGCTATGCTGCGGGACGTGTGCTAAGGAGTTGTCGACATTCATAACTTCGATTCACCACTAAAAATGAATGATGGCTACTTATCATTGCAGTAGGGTCATTATGACCTGAGGGGCAAGGTGATGGTAGCAAGACTACGTTATCAGTGCAGTAGGGTCATTATGACCTGAGGGGCAAGGTGATGCGTAGTAAGACTACGAGCCAGCGCAGATGTGGTGAACAACTCCATGGGGCAAGTGGACGTAGTAAGGATTGGTAAGGCTATGAGCCAGCGCAGATGGGGTGAATAACTCCATGGGGCAAGTGGACATAGTGAGGAATTAGTGGCTACGTTATCAGTGCAGTAAAGCCATTTATGACTTCATGGGGCAGAGTGATCGTAGCAAGGTATGTTGGGTGATCGAAGTGGTGAACATCGTATGCTTTACGCACTGAGTGAGAGATGTGAGGATGGATGCTATGATTGATTGTTTGCCATCATTATGACATGTACACCTTCCCCACCTCCGTATTTTTACACCGTTTGATATGGTGCCTTAGAGTGTTATACAGTATGTAGTGCTAACTCTTTGGTTGCAGGTCCAGGTTCAGGTATGTTTTAGTCTACCTGTTATTGTCCACTTTAGATGCTTATCGCTCATACCAGGCTTTATGTCTGACCCAGAGTTTAATGTCTCTTCTTATTACTCTGGGTGCTCACACGAGCAGACTAGAGAAAGGTTAGCTGTTGATGCGCGAGTAGATGATTCGGAGGCGGGCAGGAGGCTTCCACGTATTATATATATATATATATATATTCACATTCTCCCTGTGTCGTTGGTGGTCGCTACTTGGGCATTAGTAGTGTACCTCATTTATCTTACTTTTGCTTCGAGACAGTTTGAAAAGTTGTAATAAGCTGTATTTTGGATTTTCGCTGCTATGATGTTTAGTTCTGGTTTTCAGCTTATGCACTGTCTCTCCTGTTTTATGTCAAATATGTTATTATTACATTTTGTTCTATGCGCCGTGAGACATTCTACAGGTTCCTTGTTAGTTCATTTCCTTCTTCCTTTTCCTTCTGACGACCCGTTCCGTGCTAACTGGACATGTGTACAGCGCACTTTTGGAGTAAATGTCGATTGGTGCGGGGCGGGCCGTCACAAAAGGGCTCTTGAATGTATTGTTTAAGTCACATTTTTCTCGGATAAGCTTTTCAATTGCATCCCTTAGCTAGCGACATTCATTCGTATTGTACCCATACATATCATGATATCGGCAGTACCTCCCAGAGTTCTTCTCGGCGTCGGTTGATTCCCTGACGCGGGGCTTCTTGTATGTCAGGGTGTTACACATCTCTAGGTAGATAGTTTCTGGATCTTCATTTAGCGGAGTGTATGTCTCGTAGGCTTGGTAAGGGCCAGGCTTCCTCGGCTCTGTCTGGACCTGATTATTGCTTCGGCCACCTTGCCCCCAACGTTTGGTCTTTGTCTGGGTGGTCCTGCCCCCATGTTCGGACTGGGGGGTCGTCCCGCTTCTTGCCCACTAGGACGGTTATTAGCGGTGTCCGCTCGAGGGATATTGGGGCGACTGGTCTCGGAGATGCGGTTCCTTCTCGCTTCTTCTTGGCATAAGGACTGCCCCGATTTCTCATAGAAAGCATCCAGGCTCTTTGGTTGTTTTCGGTCGATCCATGCCCCAAATTTAGAAGTTGGAAGGACGACTTTAGCTGGCTGGAAGAGTACGGTGCGCGGATCTGGATCCTCGACTTCGGCGAGGGCGATGTTGAATCTGTAAAAGTAGCTTCTGAGTGACTCTGAGGGGCCTTGGTATAGTTTGGAAGGGTGACGGCATTCTTCTGAGTCGGGATATGCATCCTGAACTACTTGACTAACTATGTCGCCAATTGGCCGAAGTTGTTGATGGAGTTAAGCGGAAGGCGAGAGAACCACAATAGAGTGGTCCTCGATAGGAAGACTGGAAAGCATTTGCACTTGATAGGATCGTCGCCTCTGCTCGAGTCCATTTGCCATTCATAACAGTTCAGGAAAACACAAGGGCCAGTGGTGCCGTCATAGAGCGACATCTGCGGCATGCTGAAGCGTCATGGCCATTCAGCTTCATTGACTCTTCGAGTGAAAGGGTTGCGCCGAATGTGCGCTTCCCATGAATCGTGCACATTCCCTCGCATCTCCCTCATGATTCTTCGGACCATGTCGAGAAGATACGTCAGATGAGGGTCCGCCGTTGGGACCCATGGGTTTTGGTGATGTTCTGGAGTTGAGGGCGTCTTCTAGGGTGGATGTCTGGATTGTCTTCTTCCATGTCCTCGACATCTATAACGGGATCCTGGTGTGCGTGATGATGTGGAGCAGGGTCACGCGGATCCGGTTCTGGAAAGGCACGGGTCGTCAACATAACAGGTTCATTGTCTCGATGGGCAGTGGTTGAGTTTTGTAAAGGAGGAGGTTGGCTTGTAGGAGCGGGGCCTTCATTGATGACTAAGTGAGAATGGTCCCGATATTGGCCGCCCTCGCTGTAGGCAACCGTGGTCTGGTCGCCGTTGCCGTTGGCATAACCATTGCCATGGCCATTGTCGAGGGCATTTGTTTGGGCAACGACGTTGTTGATGAGACTAAACCTCCTTCTTTGGTGCGGGCCCCTAAACTCGGAAAAGGAAGTTTTCGACGTTGGTGGTCGAGATTGAGCATTGTTTTGAGCTAGTTGCAGCCAAGTGACAACGCGTTGACTTTCCTGGACTTGCCGCATAAGGTCGATGTTATTCCTTAGCGCTTGGTTAAGCTCAACAGCTATATTTTCATACTTCTCACTAAGCGCGCGGACTTGTGCTTGGGTAGCGGGCATTTCAGGGTCCTCAGCTGGAGGTTCATTTTCACTAGTGGCCGCGATATCCGCCAGCCGAGGTTGTTGAGATGTACAGGCCTCGGCTGCAGCTGAAGAGCCGATCATTGCATTCTTCAACTTCATCGTAGGTTAAGCAAGGAAACTTAAGCTCGGCGAAGTCGAGATGGTAATGTGCAAGAAAGACGCAATATTAGAGTTCTCTCAATGAAAGCACCAAAGGTTGACGGCAAAAAATGTCGTGAACACCCAAGATTCCCAATTGCTAGGAATTATAAATATGGTCGTATAGACAAGAACATAAAGTAAAACATAAGCAGTAAATAACTCAAGGAATTTACAGTGGTTCGGGCTCAGTGAGGGCCTACGTCCACTTTGAAGAATCATTGGAATTTTATTGATCATTTGGAAGATTACAAGGTTGAGACTATCTCACGATATCTCATTACATTCACTTTTCATGATATATGGTGTCATAATCATCATATGTTGAATAAATAAGGGAAAAGACAATTTTGTCCTTCTTCTTCCTCAAAGAGGAGATGTAATTAATGAAGCTCTATGGAGGTTTCCAAGCTCAAGAATCCAAACCTTTTGAAGTGTGAGGCCATAGGGTATTTATAGGAAGTGGTTAGGGAGGAGTAGGTAGAAATGGGGACCATCTACAGGAAATTCGCGCCTCCAGCTATCGGCCATCGAAAATTCGCACCTTGACAGATATGCGAAATTTCGCACCTACTAAGTGCAAAATTACGCACCTGCTGGGTGCGAGATTTCGCATATGCCTGGTGCGAGATTTCACACCTACTTAGTGCTAAATTTCACACCTAGTAGGTGCGGAATTTCGCACCTAACAGGTACGAAATTTCGCACCTGACATGGTGCGCAGTATGTTTAGTTAGGGAGTGGTCGAGGCTCGTTGGCGCGATCTCTCTTTGGTCTTTCTCATGCACTTCCCAAGCTTCGCCGTTAGCCCTGTCTTCATGCGATGAGTTGGGTCGAGCATGTCTTGAGTACTTTTGGTAACCGGACCAAAAGGCGGTTAACATGCATACTTATTGCTTTCTACAAAAAAAAATCTTTCGGTTTAGGTCATTGTAAAGAAAAGGACATTACAGTTGATTGTTTATCAGCAAAGACTTTCATATCTTCATGTTCATAACTTGTTTATTTTCTGTGTAGTATATTAAAGTTTTAATTACAATCGACTTGCATGCACGAGCGCTCAACACTGGATCGACTTCTTAAGCTTGGAATCGATCCACCATGCTGAATCTTTACCTAGCCTCAAACCTTGTGGAATTGTCTACCGTCCTCAAGTCAACTCGTGTCTCGAACCAACGACAATAATGAGTATAAATTACTCTCGATGTTTATTAACTTACATTTCCAACTCCGTTCTTTAATTTTCGTACTTAGGGGAAACATATCAGTGGAGTAAGTGTGATACCGATCTCTTACTTGGTAACCCCGATCCCTTGGGGTTTGAAGTTGAGTGCAAAACCAACGAACCAATGATGCTTCAAATTTAACCCGAATGGAACGATGAGAGACTATCAAGGATGAAACAACGATGTCTACCTAATACTTCTCATGACTCGGATTCAATGACCGCAAGGAGGTTACGAGAGTGGAGTCATCAAAAATGAACTTCGCGCGACTCAAAACCAACGACCAAGGGAGGTCTCAAGAGCAAAATTCACATACTTAGACTCCGAAAGAGTTGAAATCAATGACCGAAAAGAGATCTCAAGAGTGTAATAAACACACTCGAACTTCAACTACTTTAGATTCTCAAGAGTGGAGTCCCAAACAACATAAACTTTGGTGTAATAATAAGTTAATTTACATAATTACAATACTGGAATGTGTAAAGAACACTTGAACACTTAAGGCGACATGTGATATAAGTAAAATAAAGCTAACTTTCACTGACAGTCAAAATATTCCTTTCTAATGACACGACGTAAATTAAAATCGCATCATGCCTATAAAAGCGAGGGTCGTAATCGCATATTCTATCGGCCTACAAAAACCAAAATCTATCTATAACCATCACTCGGGAAGGCCACCTTTTTTGCTTCTTCTTTGATTCAGATTTGGGTGGCTCCTCCTCCTTCTCCCATTTCCTCTTGGAGATGCCTCCACCACTTCCCTTCCATCCCTTCGACAGTGTAGGCTGGGGGTGAGGCCTTATCTCGAATTCTAGATCTCATTTAGGTAACAGTTCTTCTTCGAAGTCGCTCAAACAGTCTGTGATTTTGGCTTCCACATCGTGGACCATTACGACCTTCAGGGGTTTAGACTGAGGCTCCATCGGAAGCGCTAACACCATATAATTATTTTCCTCCTTTAGGTATTCCTTTTCACCTTTACTGGCCTCCTTGTCATCCATCCTCTTAGCATCCCTCTCGACATTCTTTCAAGCCTCCTCCACATTCAGCTTTTCCTCCCACTCAGTGTTCAGGCTAGCAAACTCCTCCTCTACCCTCTTTCGGGTGGTTGTCTCCTCGGCCTTCTTTCGGGCTTCGTCTTAAACCTTGGCCCAATCTTCTACTTCGGCCTTCTTCCTAGCCTTTGTCTGGGCCTTGAGTAGAGCTTCCATATCGGCCTTCCTCTTTCCACCGCCACCGACTTCACCAGCACTTGGGTTCGTTGTTGTTCGACCAGTTCGTGCATAGTCGGCCCGCCTGCTCCGCATGTCTGATCATCTGAGGGTCTACCTCCTACTTTCCCTTCTCCTCCTCAAAGAGTTTGTCAATGTCATCCATTCTGATTTCACCTATCTTCAAACTCGGGAACCCGTCGGGGTGATCGAAATCCTCTTTGAATTACCTTCTATAAGACTCCACATCTATAATGGGCACTTCAGCCGTTGTTGTCTCAGAGCTAGCTGTTGCCCCCTACTCTAAAGGAACCTGCATGATAAACAAGAAGACAAGTTAGTCTACTTCGACTTTGTGTTACCATCCTTTTCAATAGTGTTGTGGAAGTGGGCATACCTCCCATCACTTGTTAATCTTCCGTGTGCCAACCCGGTTAATCAGGATCATATTCCGTGTTAGCGAGAGTTGGCACGGACGGACCGCTAATATAACCAAAAGAAATGACTTGTTGCTGTTGATAAGTAGCACCTTAAAACTTATGGGCAACCACCATGATCTCGGTAACAATTGCTTTCCTCTGCTCAGCAGCATGTCATTCCGCCTCCTCCGCCCCGGTGTCCTCTTTCAGCATGGCTCTACCTTCCTCAAATACCCAAGGCTCTTCGTCTGTCAAGTAATGGGCCATTAGCACTTTCTCATCCAAGGTCTCTACTTCTTGGAATATAGCTTTATACTCCATCGTCTTTTCCCAAGATAGAGCAAGAATGCAAGCCTAGTCTTCGACCCACGAGATTCTGCGGAATCGAAGAGCTTTTACATGTAATCCCCATATCGTCGTCTCTAGCTCCATCTTCGCCTTTGCTCGGGCCGTTTTAGAATTGGGTCAGATCCCTTCTAGCTGAGCCTCGAACTCTACCTTGATGCCTTCCACCTAGCCCATCACTTCCCTTTTTGATGCCTCCACGACCGCCTTTTCCTTCCTCGCTTGCTCAAGCTCAGCAAGACCTTACTTAAGGAATTGCTTGAGCACCACGGCCTGCTTGAAGGGGTAACTTCCCCAATGCTTAGTGATAGGCTCTTGACATTTGTGTCGTTGAGCTTTAAAGTAGATGTCTCAATGAGGACTATGTCCAAGCCCGGGAACTAATGCCCAACCTCCATTGATGCAGAGATCTCAAAGGCTATTACTGCCGAAGTTGGTTTGAGACCTTCTCCCAACTTGTCTCCTTAGTCGGAGACGGAACGAGAGTGAGAATCAATCTGTATCCTTCAGTGGACTCCTCCTTATCACCACCATCATGGCCACCCATTTCCCCTTAAGCTCCAGCGACCTCCTCTTCGATAGGGGGAATGATGGGATGCACGACAGGGGGAAATTCCATTTGTAGATTGGAAGGAACCACTCCTCCCTCAACTTCTACCACTTCTTCTTCCTCATCGTTATCCTTACAACCGTCGAGCAACATTCTAAAATTTAGACTAACACATGGAGGAGATGGCCTGATAATAGAGTCCGGGGATCAAGAAATGCATTTAGCACATTCCTTAACACCAAAACTTGCTCAAAGTAAACACTGTCCATCGGAATTTGGAGGATGCCTACCACATAAAGTTTCAAGTTAGTTTAGAGCTTACATCTCGATGTACATGAAAAACAGTGTAAGTTTTAAAACACTTATCGCTCGCAAGCCATTTCCTGTGAATCTTCGAGGGCATCAGACAAAGAACCAGTCATGCTTGAAGTATCTAACATTGTTTCATGCCCCCAGGATGACACAACTATTGGCTTGTGTCTCTAAAAAGAATAGGGAAGGAGAGGTGTTGTTCCCTTCATGGAGTATAGGAACCAGATTTCTTCCCTAGTCGGTTCTATGTCTAGCCACTCGACGAATAAGATGAAAGTGCCGAGCAGAAAGGAATAAGCATCTGGATGAAGATTCATCGATGTTAGATGGAAAAAAGTACAGAATTTCCTTTGATAGAGCATATATGCATATACTAGACAGTATTCCCTCTAGGAATGCATGTGCTTCTCCTTATCAAGGACCAGAACGTCATCCCAGGATATTCCGTACCTCGCCCAAATCCATCGTAGTGAAGATCCATCGATTCATGAAACAATCGAATTTGATGGATTCTCTAGAATAACGACATCTGCCATTATGTCCGGTGCCATAAGAGAGCCTCCTTATTCGCCACCAAAATCTGCTTCTCCTTGCGGTCCCATTCCAAAGGGTTCTTCCTATCCCTGGACGACTAGCTCATCCGCATGCTTGTTCGAATGTTGTAGTCCTTACGGTTGCTCCTTTTATTCATGCGTGTCATATGGACTCACTTGTTGGGAAGAGGTGGAAGCCTTGATAGTTTCAAGATCGCTACCTTCTAATATGGAATCGTACAAAGATTCGGAAGAACTTGACGAAGGTTCAGCGGTTCCGACTGCAAAGTCTTGAAGTCATTAAGAGCCTCATTGTGTCGTTGCAAAGTATACTCTCTAGGCAGTTGCGTCGGTAACTTCACGAAGACCTATACCCCTGTGTTTATGTAAACTAACATGCAATGTTGTGCATTCTGATGCAATTATCGTAAAACATATCGGGAGACGATGACGACTTTCAGTTTCATAAACATAAACCATCATGGTCGCCAACTGAGATTGTCGAATTTGCGTCCAGTCGTGATTATGTTGTGATCGGGTTGAAAATCGAGTCCAGGAATTGGTAGTTCAATCTTATGTCTATGGTCCAAGTTTATGCTCTAATCCGGTGTGCATGTCCGAATTATCAATCCAACAGTTTAATCTTTCAAGCGTTGACACAATGCAATAATACATTCATCTTAATTCTAAACCCAATCTCGCGACACCACGAATTGACTAGAATTCAAAATGTTTAGTTCTAGAGTTGAAAATTTCTTAAGCATCCGGGATATGAAATTCCATTTCATATCCCACATGCTTAAGAATTTTCCATCCTGAAATTCAACTTCAAAAAATATCCACGTGTCGTTGTATGAAATTCATATCTCCGAGGTGTTCAATTGTCTCCATCACTAATCCCTCCTTTCTGACCTCAATTTCGTATCTCACTCTCTTACTCCGGGATATGAATCCTTCTTCTCCAACCATCTAGATTTACCCAAGTCATGAGATACATATTCTCATTATGTATCCCCATGACTTAGGAAATTTCCCAAAAGTCGTTCGGGGTACGAAATAAGAATTTCGTACCCCCAAACTTGTGTCCTCCTCCATCTAGAAATTCGTAATCCTAAGCTAAACTCCTTCTTCATCTTATTCGTATCCCCTCTGCAACCAAATTCGTACTCTGGAATTAACCCCTTAACCATTTCGACTCCCTCCACAACTACGGCCGAAATCAACTCCTAGCGACCGACCACTCCTCCGTCCAATGCCATCTTCGTACACCACGACTTCCACAACAGATCGGGAAAGCCTGCTTCGAACTGAAGTGCAAAGACCCACCTGAGTCAAGTTGATGTAGGGTTCAGGGGATTCGAAGCGGTGGTTGGGGTTTTCGAAGTCTCGAATTTCCTAAGTCAAGAGCACAAAAATGGAAAGTAGGGAGGTGGAAATCCTATCCCAGTGTTTATAGTGGGGAGTGAGGAGAAGAATCCAGAAACTTAGAAAGTTGTTCTAGGTGTTCAAGGTTAGTACCAATCCCGCTAAAAAAAGGAAGAGAACAGTAGAAGGGGATTCGGTGCATCCAGGATCGATGAAGAATTTCCAGAACTTTGGTTACGACTACGATCATACATACGTGTTTTCGAAATCTCAATTGTCGAAACCAACCTGATTCTCTAACCAATCGTGTACTCATGAACCTAAACATTCTAGAGTACGTGCCAAGCGATCGAGTCTTCGATTCGATAGCGTTTTTAAAAAACTAACGTGCATAATCGCACACATGAAACATATCATTTCGATCATGTTTTATTATGAACACTGATTGTATCGCGCAAAATCACATGCAAACATGTGAGTGAATACTTTACACTATGCCGACAAAGACTCATTTACATTTCGATGTAAGTAAGAGTCGGCAATTAATGTTTAATTTCTTGAATCAACAGGAACTAGATGGTAACATGTGCAATTAGATAGTTTCTAGATCGAACAATGAAGTTCAAACAACTTGAGTTCTCAACAATGCCACAACCGCATTCTTATACCAACAAGCTTCGAAAAAGCATCAAAACCACTCAGAAGCGACATACTCACAAGAATGTGATACTCAACGGAAAGATCGTAACCAAGTGCTTGACATGACTTGAGGATCTTTCTGACTTCCAAGAAGACTAGTCTCAATTCAAAGCATGTCTTGTTAACACAAACATCCTCTGAGGTGCAATTATTGCCTGACCTTTTGGTCCGTCTACCAGTAGTATCCCAAGCCTACAAGACTCGACCCATCGCATGGTTAAATGGACTAGAAATGTTGCCAAAAACATCCGTGAATCAAGCCAAGAGTGAGTCATTCGAATACTGTCATCGTGGTTCCTCGTAACTACTCAAATGTGCTTAAGTGTTTACAGATCGATAATGCCATCTTCCGCACTTCATATTCCAGGCCTCTACACCAAATTTTGTATCCCTACAATTAACTCCCGGGATTGGTATAATCATCCTTCAAAACTTTGTATCCTGATACCACATGCCACAATTCGTAACCCCAATACTACAGTCCAAGATCGGTACAAAAGATTTTGTTTGGTGGGATACAAAAAACTGTCAGAGCAAAGGGATTCGAAGTAACCAAAGATGTCGAGATAGGTGTAAGGAGCTTCAAATCATGGGGGTATGAAAACAACAAAGCAGAAGAGTTCAGAGCTTTAAGGCGGAGCATTATTAAACTAAGTATCTCGGGATATGTATCAATCCCGGGAACGTTAGCGATTCCGAGATACGAAAGTGGTTGCACACGTCTACTAACCTCCACTTCCTACCTACTCTCACCTGCTTCTTCTTGCTATAAATACCCATCATTGTTCTCCAAGAAAAGTGGTGGAAACTTTCTCTTTTCACGCTTTAAGAAGAAGATATTACCTCCTCTATCCTTAAGCTAGCTCTATCACTCCGTTAAGAGGAAACTTACTTCTTTTTGGACATTTATACTTTTTAGATAGCATAGGAATACCAAGAAGAAGAACTTGGGCTCCATTTTGGACCTTTCTAAACATACTTCCCACCATTGCTATTGTAATCATAAATAACTATTGTTCCCTCTATTGTACTTTGATAAAAGTGAATAAAAAGGGCAAAACGTTCAAATGAACGTAGGTTCTTGAGGACCGACCCACTATAAAGTACTGTGTTAATTGACTTTTCTGCATAATTTTCACCTTGGATGCTTCGTTCATTGTCTTGGAACCCATTGGGTGTTGTTGCCAACTTTTCATATCAACACTTAACTTTCTGAAACCTTTCTAGGAAAAAAGTGTACAATTTCAATTTGAAATTTTCTACAAGCCTAACATGTTTTGTTTGTAAAGGACACATTTTGGTTTGTTAGGAGATTATTATATATGACTAGTTTTATATACGTATTATACTTCATAGCAGTCGGGATCATTCAGTAAACTATTTTTCGTTGATTCGGAAATGTTCATGAGAAACTAGAAAATGATGATCATTGAGACTAGGAGTATCAGAAAATAATGGGTAAAGTGATGTTGACTTGATGTTTCGTAAATCTGTATATTGTGTTTGTGTTGCAGTTGTGGGCCTATCCCAACATCATTGGTTGTTTCTTATGTAAACAGCTATAGCCTGTACACACTTAATTAATTCAATTTAGCAAATACAAATTATTTCTTCACTCCAGATAAGAAACTTATAGAAATCAAACCAGATAAGCAACTTACAGAAGATTTTCTTGTCAAAATTCCAGGAGGAACGCAAAGAGTTAAAATTTCTTATCTATGGAGACCGCTTGTGTGCACTAACTGCAAAACGTTTGGGCATAGCAATGAAAACTGCGAGGAAAATAAAACGGAAGAGCAAAAAGCGGAGGAAAGAAAGGCAAATAAGGTGGCCAATGCACTAACAATGAAAGGAGGACATAGCCAAATCAAAATGTGAGAAGTAACAATTATGATTAGCAACAATACAAAGAGGAGGGAGGACATTCCAATGGGTAAAAGGCCGATGCAGCATAATGTTCAAACTTGGCAGAGAGTCCAATGGAACAGAAACTATGAAACAAACAAGAATAATAAGGGGAAGAGTACAATAGGAGACTTTTGGTCGATCAAATATATCATCGCTGATCTCCTCCTATCCTTATGGTGAATATAGCAGAAGAAACTGAGGACGGGGAGATCTTGATGGTAAGCCATAGAAAAAATGTGAATAAACAAGCTAAAGAAAAAGAAGCTGATGTTAGAAAGAAACAAACAAAGTCAATCCAAGAACCCCTTTCAAAGAAGCGCTATCAACTTCCAACTGTTTCAAAGCACTTAACCATGGCTACTCTGTTGTTAATGACACTATAACATCAAACACAGCCAACATTGTGGTTGAACAGGTGAAATCTGCAGTTGTTTTGCAGCAAGAAAAATTTGAAAAGGAACTTGTACAAGATTTAAGTCAAGAATTTTTGGAGATCATGATCAAAGAAGTTACAGCAGAAGGTGAACAAGTGCAAAGTGAGCTCAATGTTCAAAGTACGTCAAATGTCTCATATACCATGCCTCCTAAAGAGTATAAGCAAGTGAATGCAAATCAAGAGAACAAAGATGATCTGTTTGTGAACACGAACAATGGTTTTGAACTTGCCCTTGTTGCTTTGCTACCTGTTGCGTACTTCATGCATGAGGTAGCACCTGATAATGAGAATAGCAAAGAGCTTCATGGCAGACTATTCAGTCGTTAGCTCATGTATCACCTATGAATAGCAGCATCAGTAAGGTTAAAGAACCTGATAAAGAAAGTGGAAGCCTAGCTAAAGATAAAGCCAAATACCCTTGTTTCAATATAGAGCCCCCACCTGGATTCAAAGCAGCACTGGACTCTCCCTTATATGCACCTGAAGTAGCGGGCAGTGAAAAGATAAGTAGCAGAAAAAACAAGCTCACAATGATAGAACAAAGTCAGATCCAAACGAGGTCTTTGGCAAATGTACAAAACCAACAATCTGAGTTTACTAATGATATACAACATTAGTGTCTGGAACATACGTGGAGATCATGATGATATCATGCTTGACCAATGTAAGTACATTATTATGAAATATAACTTGAGTGACTTGGCTATTCTTGATATAAAGCTAGATGAAGATTTGACCCTTCGTTCCGCCAGGTCTATCAACCCCAACTGAAGTTACTGCATAATATAATTAATTCTAGTTATGGCAGATTTATGTTAATTTTTGATCCATCTGTGCTCAATTTCTCAACGACTACTTCATCCAGTCAGTATATTCATTGCCACAGCAATCATATTCCATCTCTGTGTCTTATTTCTTTACCATTGTTTATGCTTCTAATTTATACTTAGCAAGAAATCCCCTTTTTAATGATTTACTTGACTTCAGACAACACGCACATCCTTGGATTGTGTGTGGTGATTTTAACAACCCTTTAAAGCTCTCTGATATAGTTGGTGGCAAACCTGCTGCCCTCTCTAAGATTGCAGCTATTAATATTGTTGCTAGTAACTGTGACCTCCTTGAGATCAAATCCTTTGGGTTACCTTTTTCTTGGAACAACAGTAAGAGAGATGGTCCGCGTATTTTTTCAAGAATTGATCATTGCTTTTGCAACAATGTAGCTTATAACTTTTGGCCTAACCTCTCTAAGAGCATCTCCAACAGTGGAGGAAATTCATGTTAAGGGGTGTAATATCCCTTATTTTTACACCCAACAGTTGTTACACGGTGTAATATGAAGGCAAATGTTACGGGCTGGATTCAGAGTTCGGAATAGGGCGCGCGAGCTGATTTTATCAGCTCGTGATGTCGCGAGCTGATTTTATCGGCTCGCGACTTCAGGAGCCGATAAAATCAGCTCGTGGCCTTTTTTTTTTTCCCACCTATTTTTACCATATACAATACCAAATGCATTAATTTTTTTGTAAAATAAACTTCGAAACATAATAATAATATTTGATTACTAAGAGCAAAACCAATTTTTTTTTTTTTAACGTTTTACCCTAGTTTGTCGTATACAAAAACATAACCGATATGTAATTTGTAAAATAAACTTAGGAACATAATAATAGATGATTAATAACTCGTACGAATACAAGAAAAGGAGTTTGTATAATAGAAAATGAAACACAATCAATGATTAATAACTTAGGAACATCTTAGGAAATGAAACATAATCGATGATTAATAACTTAGGAGTTCGTACAAGAGAAGTAATAGTAGAAAAGGAGTTCGTACAATAGATGATTAATAACTTAGGAACATCTTTACTGCATACATAATCGATAAGTTCAGACAAACATAAAATAAAACACATTCAGGTAATGGTTCTTCATAACTAGGTATCGCCGTGGTGGTTCCATAAATGAGTCATAAGATCCTTCTGTAGCCGGTTATGGAGTTCTGCATCTCTGTAGATAACTTGACGGCTCAAATGAACGTTGAAGTCCTCCTCTGTTAGTGGTTGGTTTTGTCGGAATACTGGAGGTGGTAGCGAAGCACCCTCGTAATCGCAGTGACGTTGATCTTCATCCATATCTCTTTCATCTTCTATAATCATGTTGTGAAGAACGATGCAAGCAAACATGATTGTAGACATCTTACTCCTACGCCATAGCCGACATGGATTACTTATCATTGCAAATCTAGATTGTAAAACACCGAAAGCACGTTCCACATCTTTCCTTTGTCCCTCTTGCATCGCCGCGAACATGACTTGTTTAGGAGTTAATGGATTTGGACATGTTTTAACAATGGTGCTCCATTTCGGGTAAATGCCGTCACCTAGGTAATAGCCATGGTTGTAAGTATTTTGGCCTAGGGTAAATGTTAAAGGAGGTACCTGGCCTTTAGCAAGATCATTGAACAAATGAGATCTTTCCACAACATTTAAGTCGTTATTAGACCCGGGCATTCCGAAGAAAGCGTGCCATATCCACAGATCGTACGATGCCACAGCTTCCAAAATGATGGTTGGTCGTCTTTCCTTGCCGTTGTACGCACCTTGTAATCCCTTAGGACAGTTCTTCCATTCCCAGTGCATACAGTCCAGACTTCCTAACATTCCCGGCCAACCCCTGCTTTCGTGCATCTCTCTGATTCGCACTACATCTGCTTCGTTTGGAGACCGTAAGTATTCTTCTCCGTAGACGTCCACAATTGCTTGACAGAAAGTTTCAAGTGTTTCTAGTGTCGTGCTCTCTGCTATGCGGTATGCATCGTCCAAAGCATCGGCTGGAGTGGCATAAGCTAACATTCTCATAGCTGCCGTCATTTTTTGTTCACCGGACAATCCCTGTGTCTTCGATGCATTATGTTTGTACTTAAAGTAATCATTGTTACCTTGAATACCAGCCAATATCCGAAGAAATAGGTTTCTCCGCATCCTGAATCTTCGACGAAACATATCAGGCCCGTAAGTGCAATCCTCATCGAAGTAATCTTGCATCAAAGACTTGTGGTATTTAGCATGATTTCGGTGTATAAACCTCCTTCCAGGAACCGATCCCCCTCTAGTTGTGGACGATGAACCGTACGCTTCACGGTATAGGTCCCGTATTTCTTGTATTTCTTCTGCTTCCTCTTGAAGGATTTCATCTTCCTCTGAATCGCTAGCAAAAGCCAGCAAGCATTTTGTAAAACTGGAATCCATTTATATTTGTTAGTAAGTTTTGATTTGAGATATGTATGACAATGTTGCTGTTATATATAAGGTTTGATTTGAGTGTCTCTTTATTGGATTCCTTTATTGGACTGAGTGTCTCTTTATTGGTTTGTGTGTCTCTTTATTGGTTTGAGTGTATGTTTATTGGTTTGTGTGTCTCTTTATTGGTCTGAGTGTCTCTTTATTGGTTTGTGTGTCTCTTTATTGGTCTGAGTGTCTCTTTATTGGTTTGTGTGTCTCTTTATTGGTTTAAGTGTATGTTTATTGGTTTGTGTGTCTCTTTATTGGTTTAAGTGTATGTTTATTGAAGGATTTAAACATTTACGCACCCGAAGGAGTTAAAAAGGAGTTAAAAAAGGAGTTAAAAACTATGGGTCGTCCACTACCGTCGTTATTTAAACATGTAAACATTTAAGTACCAGGTTTGGCGCTTGGCAAAGTACCAAAACTTGGCACTTGGCAGAGTACCAAAGTTGGCACTTGGCACTTGCCAAAGTACCAAAACTTGGCAACGTAACGGTTTGCAATAAAACAAGCATACATTACACAGAACATATGAAAGTAGCAAACAGTACACATACAAAATAACATATCGCAGAACACATAGAAAAATAACATACAGTCCAAAACTACTAACGTATAACAAACTACTACATGATAAAGTTTTAACAGTTAAAAGACTATTTAACAGCTAAATCAATATTTAACTAGTACGTGCAATAATGTATACTATTTAAATGACTATTGACGTTCAAACTACTAGACCATAGAACGTACATGCACTAAACTATAACGTAAAACTATAAAGTAAAACTAATACCTGAACGGTGTCCAGCGCGGTAACTGATCGATGGGTGAATCCCTGTGGCATCTCGTGGAGGATACGTAAGTCCTCAATCGTCGTCCCCTCTGGTGGAGGAAGGTGTACTGGACCAGACATGTCGTCTGGCATAACTCTAACTGTGCGTCTCCCGCTCTTCGTCACGCGTGGCGGCATCCCGACGTTGGAACGATTAAAAAAGAAATTAAAAAGGAGGAAATTAAAATTAAATGAATATAACCAAACACCCCCCCCCCCCCTCCCGAGCCATAAACAGGCGCGAGCTGATTTTATCAGCTCGCGAGCTCGCGAGCTGATAAAATCAGCTCGCAGGCTGCGAGCTGATAAAATCAGCTCGCGCCTGTTGGGAGATATCAAAGATATCTCCCGTAATGTTACGGGCCGTAACGTTACGGCCCGTAACACTGTTGGAGAAGCTCTAATAAGATGCCTTCTCCGGTACTCTCATATCGTTCCCCTCAGGTCTTACGACCGGGTGAGACTGAAACTGCTAGATTTCCTAACTTTAAATTTTTTAATTTGTGGACCTTGGATCCTGACCTAAATGAGATAGTTAAGAAACTTTAGGACACTACTGTTTATGGAAACCATATGTGTATACTAGGCAAAAAACTTAAGTTGCTTAAGTATGCTCTCAAAACTTGGTCTAATAGTAAATATGGCATTGCTACTACTCTCGTTAAATGCTTAGAACAAAAACTAGCTTCTATGCAATCTGCAATACATAATGGCAGAAGCAAATCTAGTCTTATCATTGAGGAAAACATCCTAGCCAACAATTACAGAGATGCTCTTCATACCAAAGCGCTAATGAAAAAACAAAAGGCTAAAATCAAGTAGCATGATGAAGGAAATGGGAATATAGAATATTTCCACACAGTCTTGAAAGCAAAGCATGTTAGGGAAACCATACACTTCGTGGCTGATGCTGCAGGTCAGGTACACATTGATAATTTGTCTGTACAAAATGCATTTGTTTAGTATTTCTCTAATTTGTATAGTAACACTGTTAGCTTTGATCCAAAACTGGATAGTATTAATCTTGTGATATTACGTGTTCTTAATCAATTGCAATCTGACTCTCTTTCTGGAATTATTAGCGATAATGAAATCAAAGCAGTTATACTACATTGAACAAAAATTCATGTGGGGTCCTGATGGTTTCAGTGCGCATTTCTTTAAGAATTGCTGGAATATTGTTCAAACTAATGTTTTAAAGGAAACATACCAGTTGTTTAGAAATGGAAGAATGATGAACATTTGTAATTATACGAACATTGCCTTGATACCTAAGGTCAAGAATGCCTACACCGTAAGTGCTTTTAGACCTATCTCTTGCTGCAACTCAATTTATAAATGCATTTCTAAAGTCATCGCTAATAGACTTAAGAAAGTTCTTCCTGATTTAATATCCATGAATCGGTCTACATTTCTGCCTTCTAGGAATATTCTAGACAACGTTTTAGTGGCACCTGAACTGCTTAAGGACTATAACACCAAAAGTTGTTCGCCTAGGATAATGTTAAAACTTGACAGTAAGAAAGCTTATGACTTAATCCAAGGGACCTCAATATCTAGAATTATGAGCTACATGAATTTTCCTCCATGTTTTGTTGCATGGATCTGCTCTTGCATTAGTACGGTTCATTTTTCTGTTAACATTAATGGCGCTCCTGCTGGGTTTTTTGAGAGTAAACAAGGCATAAGGTGAAACACCCCACCTCCGTTAAGGTCACTTACAAAGAGAATGCCTTAACTTTGGTGGAGGGTTATAGGTACAAGACATAGAAAAATTTACAAGACAAATATATTTAAGCAGCGGAAATTCAAACATTTATTGCATACGTAGTTCAATACAAAGGCATTACATCAAATTGTCTCCAAATAATTTCCAAAACATTACAACATAATCTCTGTCTTTAATTTTTAAATAAAGAAGCATAAACCAAAATTAAAAGTGCATAAATCCCCAAGGATAATGTACAAGAGCCATAGCCAAGGTGAGAGAGAGTCCAAATCATACATCTACTTTCTTGAAGCTTGCAAAGAGTCTGACTAAGCTGCAGTATTCCCTCCCTGTGGTCCTGGGGGGGGGGGGACAGAAGAAAAGAGGACGAGAGAAAATGGGTCATACAATAAGTCTGGTAAGTTCAGTGATTACTAGTATTTAAACAAGGAAAGGGATCATGACAGTGATAACATAACATAGGACAATACCCTAATATAAGGTGAAAGGAACATGTGATCGCACCCATTTCTATAGTCTTTACACCTACTTAACCATTGGTTCAACCAGCCCCACGTGTTTAAAACAAACGATCCCATTAATGACCGGCTCCTACTCGCATGTATTCATGTCCTGTGTCATTCGGCCCCGCTTGACTGCAGCTACCTGTGCTGGTCCAACCATGGGGTGTATCAGTCCCTCTGGTGGCAACCCGACACGATTCAAGATGCACAGTGTACACTACTGATGCCCAGTGCCTGATTTTTCCACTCCGAAGTACGTGCACGCCCATACTCCGTCGGAACCTACACTGGCCCACCAACCGCCGACGTTTTGTCCACTTATAATTCAGCCCAGTAATCGTGCCCCACCCTGCCTAGTTTCAGGGTACCATGATACATCTATGTGGGTTACTGCTGAAATGGGTCCCCGTTAGTAGGGTTTTCTAATCAACATGTTTATTTGGTTAAGTGTCCGAGTTTAACTAACCCCACCCATTCGTTTAGTTAACATGTTAAATCGGTTAAGTGTTTTCCTAATTTACTTAACCCTACCAATCCTGACTTAGCTTTAATTTATTAAAGCACCAACCACTCACATTAGACAGGCTTTGTTGTGGTCACTGGATGTGCCGGTCGGTTCCGGGCAGATTTACACCACAACTCAGTCTAACCTCGGGTTCTTTTTGGGCTTGATGCACTAACCACTCACATTAGAGAGGTCTTGTTGTGGTCACTGGATATGCCGGTCGGTTCCGGGCAGATTTACACCACAACCAGTCTAACCTCGGGTTAGGCATATTCGTCTTTTCTAAAATTCATATTTTTCTATATATGCCAAATTTCTTTATGTGGATTAAATTTAATTTAATCACGCCATAATTATCCTTTGATTATGCTCAACATAAATGGTATATCAAATGTGCCATTTAATGAACAAATCTATGCCGTGAATTTTCATATTTCCCATCGCTACCCCCGTGGAACGTACGCATGAATCACATAAAATGTTGGGCTAGTAAGTTAGCCCAACCCATAAACAAGAAAAGGGGAAATAAACAAGAGACATGAAATAAACATAAAATAACATACATTTCAACTTGTCATGTGTAACTTGGCGTAGAGGTGTCATTAACTTTAATTAAATGGGTAAAGGTGAACTTGTGACTAAGTTGGGTCTAATGGCCATGTAAACTTGACAAAGGTCTAGCATGGAAGTTTAACATATAATCATAGTTTCGATCCACAACTTAGCATATAATCTTATGTATGTCAAAACATAAGAAAGCTATTATAATCATTTTTAATCATAATTTAGCATGATGTTAAAAACATAAGAGGATTACAATTCCACTTTTACAACATAATTAGATTCAACCTAACATGAATATACATGAGTGTAGATCTAACATATAAGCATGTGTTTTAGATCACAAACTTGCAAATAACCACCAATTTATAGCATGACATGTTTTACCATTTAATTGGCAAAATAAATTCATTACCCAAATCATAATAGATTTTAATAACACACAATATGTTCATCACCACAAGCATATAGACAAGATTAATATAACATGTTCATCGCCACAAGCATATAGACATGAAATATACAACATGTTCATCGCCACAAGCATATAGACATGAAATATACAACATGTTCATCGCCATAGACAAGATTAATTTCAACGATATTTTAAGATAAACGAGAATAAAATCTTATACATAAGCATCATTCTATATCCCAATTACAACATGTCATGATTTAATCGAAAGAATGTTTAAATCTACGTAATAACCAACTTACAAACTAAAAGGAATTCTTGCGTTCTGAAATCTGAATTCTGAAATTGGAGATGTGCGCCTTTGATGAAGATTGTTGAATTAGAATCCTTTTTATTTGATTTTAGATGTAGGCTTTTAACTTATCTTTGAATTGAAAACGGTGACGGCTACTCCAAGTTCTCTACTGACGGCATTTCAATTCTAGGATTGTTTTTCTGTGTGTTTTTAGGATGAACATTGAGTTGTTTATATAGAATTTCAGTTTACTTATAGTCGTCGGATGAACCTAGGGTTAATTACAGCCACTTAGACAAAATCAAGACCATCCAGAAACCTTAGTGACTCAGCAGCATGTCATCAGTCGTTCAAATTTCAGATCTGGCCGGGGGCCAGTCGACCCTAAGGTCGACCCCCAGGTCGACCCCTAGGGGGAGGTCGACACTAGGGTCGACCCCCTGGTCGACCTGCCTGGGCGGGAATTTTCCCGCCCAGCCCGCTTTTGACTTCTGTTCGAATTTTGAATTCGTTTTCGAGCTGTTTGAATTGATTCGAATTTTCTGGAAACTTCTGACAGCCATAACTTCTTCATACGTAGTCCAATTTACGCAAACTCGAACTCTATCTCAAACAGAATTCCAAGACGAACACAATAGCGTAACCCGTTTCCCTTAATTCTCAATTTTAAATTAAGTAATCTAGGATTCGTTATTATAATGTTAATATAAAGTACGGGGTGTTACATAAAGCAAGGTGATCCCATTTCCGCTTGTATTTTCATTATTGTCATGTAACTTCTCACTAGGCTTCTGAATGATCTTGTTGACAAGAATTTTTTTTCTTTGCATCCTATGTGTAGTAATCTTAGGATTACTTCCCTTATGTTTGCGGACGATCTCATTATCTTTTGTAAACCTGAAACTCAAACTGTAATTAATATAATGAAAACTCTAGAGATTTTCTACTCTATGATTGGCTTGAAAGTTAACACAGACAAGTCTGAATTTAAAGCCGCTAGAATATCTAATTTGAAAAAGCAGCAAACTCAAAATTTAACTGGTCTAGCTTGTAATGATAACACCATAACATACTTGGGGCTTCCGCTCGCTACATCTAGAATTACTACGCTTCAATATTTACGGTTATATGATAAGGTAACCTCCAGTCTTGACTGCCGGTCCTCCTACTGGGCTAGGACTTTTTTCCTTCCAAAAAATTGATTTTTATGATCAGAACGACTTTTATGAGATTTCTTTGGAAAGGTAATTTTCACGAAAAATATTTAGCTCTTATATCCTTTTCCAAGCTTGAAAAACAAGTTTCTGGAGGTGGGCTTGGCATAATTAACATGAGCAAGTGGAATATAGCGGCTATTGGTAAGCACATGAACTACATACTCTGCATGAAGGTGAGCTTATGGGTCAAGTGGTCCTGTAGTCACGTTCTCAAAGTTAACAGTCTTTGGACCTTGACTGGCAAGCAAAATCACAGCTCTACGGGAAAAAATATAATATAGCTAAGAAATCTCTTTTTTCCTTTCTTTAAGATTGGTGATCAAACTTTTAGCATGATCTATTTTTGGTATGATCCCTGGCTTCACTACGGTAGCATTATTGAGGAAAACATCTCTTACCTTGAAATTTTGCAGTCTGGCATTAGTTTGCAAGCTAGAGTGCAGGATGTCATTATCGGCAACCGGTTTACACTGCCATACTCTTCTAATCAAAGCATCACTAATATTTGGAACCAAATTAGCAATGGCGACGTCTTTAAGGATCCTCATAAGCAAGCCTCATGGAAATGGAAAGGTGAGATTTATTCCATTAGTAAAATGAATTATGAGCTTCACAATGTCTCAAGTTTATTGAAATGCAGGTGGAGAAAAATAATATGTAGGGACAACAACATAGCAAAGGAAAATCTCAACGTGTGGAAGGTGTATCATCAAGTTTTATTAACTAAAGATAAGTTGGCTCTTAGAGGAATGCAAGTTCAGCCATATTGTTGCTTCTGTGACGCGCGTCAGGAATCTGTCAGTCACTTGTTCTTCTATTACAATGTCACTCAGCCTATCCTATACACTACCTTAGCACAGCTTGGAATTTCGGCAACTTCTACAGCCAATGAAGACTTCAACCGTAATGCCTTGCTGAAGCACTACAAAGGAAAAACGGTGCGAGCAAGTATCTGTTGTTCCATTTTGAAGAAATACTTACACATAATATGGAAAGAAAGGAACAATAGAGTATTCCAACCAGTGAAAGCTATGCCCAACTCCCTTCTTAAGAATCTGCTCTAGAAAGAAATTCGTGATGGCATCAATTTCTTATGGTTTACCTTTGATCCAGGAATTCTTAACTTTTAAATCGTGGGACTTGTAATTATTTGTCAGGTTAGCTTCTTGTAGCCTGTTATGCCGTGTTTCTCGGTTGTCCATTTTTTATTTTTCCTCCTTGTTTTTTTTGTAATCTTCGCCGGTATATCAATAAAGTGGTAGTGGTCCACACAACCCCGTCGGCTTTGCCAAAAAAAAATATTTCTTCACACTTTCTTTCAATAAAATCCAATTTCATTTCTCAGTTTATGATTTGGAATCAGAGTCAAACTCATTGGCAGCAAATATTTGAGTTGCCTCGCCAAATCCCCTCAGGTTTTTTATCCGTCCATCGATCTCTTCATCGAGGCTAGAGAGCAAATCTGTGATCATCAGAGAATCATCTTGTCTCATCATCTGATCGTCTTATTTTGGTGATACCTAGTTCATTATAAGTGCAACATCTATTCCCGTCAGTGTCCAGCGCCTCTGATCATCATGCCATGCCAAGAACAGTTGACAATTAGTGTTTCATCTTCGAGCAGTATCATTGACATCATCCAGACCCTTGTTCCTTAGTGTTGAAACTAGTTTTTCATCAGCATGACCGAAGGAGAAGATGATCCTCATACACTCCAAGACCAAGAAGCACTAATAAAAACACATCAATAAATGCTACCTAAGACCTCATCAAGGCCATAAAACCTTAAATCCAGTTAACCAACATCATGTTAAATGACAACAACTACTTGCTTTCGAAATTTTAGATCAAGATAGCCATCAAAGTATATGGCCTTGAGCAGCGCATCCTTGGTACCATCATTTTCCCACCTAAAAATATCATAGAAAATGGAAGATTAGTAAATAATAAAGTATTCGTATCATATATGAGGCATGACAACATAATCTTCTTATGGCTCCGGTCAACAACTGTTGCACGTTTTCTGCCACTGCTAATTGGGTGCAAGATATCCCATGAAATTTGGTCCACCATAGAACAAATCTTTAGGAAACAATGTTCAACAAAAGATAATTCCAAAGAGACAATGTGGTGCTAAAAATTATGTTCAACAAAAGATAATTACAAAGCATAAAAAAAGCTTAACTATGAGGGAGTGTTTATCTCAAATTGAAACATTGTGTGGTCAATTGGCATCTGTTGGCCACAAAGTAACTGATGCAGATCAAATCATGTATATTTTAAGCGGTTTAGATGAAGAATATGAAATTCTTCTGGCTGTGATATGGTGTAAAAAAAACCATACTCCCCATCTAATTTGTTCACTTTATTCTTCTCTCTAATCAAGGGGAATTGAGAAAAAAAAAACCTTGTGAATGAGTTTACTGTCATTTACATCAGTATTAACAAAAAAATAAGAATCAAGAAAGGTTTAACACTGCCTGGAAAAAAACTTTGGTCAAAAGGGTGGTCCATCTACCATGGGCAAAGGTAGAAGTGGCTGATTCAACAAAGCAATAGACTTAGATGTTAGATTTGTGAAAGGTTTGGCTACTCAGCAGATAGATATTACATCTGATTTGGCACAAGTTTTGTACCAGCATAACAGAGTAACAGTAATTCAAGAAACCATCAACTAATTGCTAACGTGATAACTAACACAGAGGAAAGTAAAAATCTTTTTGAAACTGGAAGCATTGAACCAACAAGAATAGAAGATATTCATGATGATGTGTGGTACCTAGATTGAAGAGTTACTAATGATGATACAAATAGTATAAACGACATAAATCTGGGACTAGTCAATACAGAGGTACACATCACTTGTATATGGGTAATGGTAACTACCACAATCACAGAACAAGTTTTTATGTGCAAAACAAAACCATTTTATCCCAACAAATTTCTAAGATACACTTAATACTAAATAATTTATTAAGTGTATCACAAATTGCTAGAGATAATAATTTTTTGAATTTTATCCAAATTATTGCTTGATAAACGATATTCTAACAAAGGAAATTTTGCTACAGGGTAGAGAATTTAATGGGCTATACACTTTCAGTATTGTTAACTCACACTCAAGAAACTCAGGACATAGTGAGAAATGGTGTAATTTTTATAAGTTTGTGATGAAATCAGTAATAAAACATTGGACACCTGACATTATAAGCAAGGGCATCCTAATGTAAATATTGTCAAACATGTTCTTACAAGTAGCAATGTTTCTGTTGATTGAACTGCTCTACCATATATGCTTATTTTCAAATGCGAAAGAATCATAAACTTGCATTTCAAGACTCACACGCAAATGTACCAAAGCCCTTAGAATTAGTGGCTGCTAACTTGTGGGGACCAACTCCAATCAGCTGTGACTGCGGGTACAAGTATTACATATTTTGTTGATGCCTATTCTAAACATATGTGGATATACTTTCTAAAGTCTATGCCTTAAACATATATTGTTTCGGCACAATTTATTGGTCAAGTATAAAAATAAGTTGATTGTTAGCTCAAAATATTTCAAACTGATGGTGGCTTTGAATTTAAACCTTTAAAAAAATCATTTAAGAAAAAAGTTATAATTCACCGAACAATATGTCCACACACTTCAAAGTAAAATGGTCTTGTTAAAAGAAAACATAGACAAATTATTGAAACAGGTTTAACTCTTCTAGCTCAATCATTTCTACCCTTGAATTTTTGGCCTGATGCCTTTTCTGCTTCAGTTTACTAAATAAATAGACTCCCCGCTAAGGCCTTAAAGTGCCCAAAAGAAACTATATACAATGTCAAACCAGATTATAATGCATTGAAAGTGTTTGGATTTCGATGTTTCCCATACTTAAGACCATATAAATCACACAATTTAGATTTTAGATCCACACAATGCACCTTTTTGGGTGATGCAAATAACCAAAGAAGGTATAATGCAGATAAAAATGGAAAAAATATCATGTAACTTTCAATGAGAAATAATTTCCCCTTAGTAAAAAAAGTGTAACACCCCTCATTTTTGTAACAATTTAATAATTAAATACATGCACTGAAAAAGAAGAAAAATATTAATGTAAATAAAAATGTAATGCATGCATTAAAAGAAAAGAAAGGATTGGTTGCATGCAGTGTGAATACGTTGCATGCACTGATTTACAAACATTATTCATTAATAATAAAAGAAAAATAAAAACAATAAAAAAAAGATTCATGCAATGGTTTAAATGAAATATTGTAACAAACATGAAAAAGTGGAATATGGAGAGAACAATAACTACCATTGTTCTAAGCCTTGTTAACAATAGTGTTAGTAGTCCACTTGGTTAGAGCATGTGGCTTGCATACAAGAGGTATGAAGTCTGATCCTTGTGTGTGTGTGTGTGTGTGTGTGTGTGTGTGTGTGTATGGGAAAGTCTATATGAACACATAATTTAGACACAAATTGAGACACAATGAATCCCCACCGTTCGATTGCCCCTGAATTCCACCCCTCACATAAAGACAAACTGATCTAATGGCTCATATTTTGTGTCTTTCTATTTGTGTCCCAATAGCCGCTCCCTATACACACACACACACACACACACACACACACACACTATATTACAATTATGGAGTTAGCAATGTTGAGCTCATAGGCAGTCTCACAAATATAAACTGAACCGTCTCAATCTTCGTTTCAATTACTCAGCTTTAGAGCATTCCCAGCAGTGGGAATACTCATCAAAGTGGGGGCGATCCCCACTCTAAAATGCCAACTCGCGCTGCAGCAGTGTCGCGTGCAGCGTGAGTTCAGCGTTCAAGTAGGGAGTCCTCCCACTTTTTTTGGGTAGCGATCGCTAAATGGCAAACTGATTGCCGTTTAGGGATAAAACGATAATCAGTTTGTTGTTTATGGCAATTTTTTTATAAAAACACTAAACGAAAAACTGTTTGCCGTTTAGTATATTTAAAAATTAAAAAAATAGGTGAAGCCCCACTCGCTGCTGGAAGAGTGGGGCGTGACCACACTTTAATTCCTCTCCTCCTCGCACCGAAATCGGTTATTGCTGGGAGTGCTCTTAAGGGCGCATAAGCGCTTTGAGTTTGAGGAAATCGACAGTCACATTTTTCTATTCCTTTCTATTCGTTCCTCTCTCTCCACTTCATTTCTTCACAAACCCCCAAATGTTTTCGTTCGTCCTCCTCAATCTTCATCTCTTCTGATAAATTCCGCTATGGATCACGGCAATTACAACTCAGATCTCTTATAATAAATTTTGTTTCTGACGGCCACCTCTCCCTCTCAAGGAAATCGACCAAGACGAATCTATCTGCCTGCGTTTAAGGTAATTACGGATCCTTCAGTTTCAGTTGTTTCCTCTAATTTTTCTAATTCAAATAATTTTGAAAACCGCATGTGTTAATCATAGGTATTCATTCATCTACCCTAACTGTTAATTTTATGATTCAAATGCTATTTGGTTCATGCTTTGTTACTAAAATTGAGCATGGTTTTCATTCTTGAAGTTAAAATTAGCAGCTAAAGTTGAGCGACTATACCCGCCCATCTGCTTCCAACCTTTTTAGTGACCGTTAAAATTGATATGTAGTTAGAGAATTTTTGTTCAATCAGTTTTCCTGCAAGTCAACGTGGGAATGTTACCCTAATTAATCTAAAAAAATTGGTTTACTTGTTTTTGGTGGAGTTCAATTACTAATTTTATAAAATGTTTTTTTATTATTTTGCAGCAAATATAATTTACGTTCTTGGAATAAGTACAAAATACTCAACCTCTGTTAGTATAGAAATTAAAGTCCGTCACAGTACAAGGGCACAAGGATAATGCAAGTATGAACTTTTTAATCCCTCTTTGTACTTATTGTGCACGTTCAGGTCTGGTTTTAGTTCTCAAGCTGATTTTATACTGAGTTGGCATGCATCTTTATTCATTTATAGAAATAATGAATGGTAATTTAGATGAGATTTGTTGGTCATTAATGCTTACTGATTTGGTTCAGAGACTTTTAAATAATTGGTTTAATGAAAAGTAAAGTCTCTCTTTTTCTTGGTTTAAAATATGGGACGAGGAGAACATTTCATGCTAAATTGATGTGGATACACTCAAAATATTAAAAATGATGGATACTTTTTTGATTTTGGTATCACATTCACTCCATCGAGTTGAGATAATAAATAAATGGATGAAGTTGATTACGCCACTAATTTTTTTGACCTTATGTGAAATATAGGCGTTTGGTGCATGAACTACAGTTGAGATGAGGTTGCTGATAATGCACTTTGAACAAATATTATTGGGTAGCGGCACATATGTTAATCTTCTTAGAATTAGGTATTGAATTCATCATGCTTATTGAGCCAATGATGCTTTGCCTTTGTATTTTTCCATAATTTATGTCTTTTCAAAGTCAAGGCTCTAATTTTTGAACTAAATATGTCTACTCACAGAAGACATATAAGAGGTATTGCACAAATATTCAAATAAGTGGTATCACACTTGACTATATTTAATAGTTTTTGAACTTGAAACTAACTAATATATTTAGATATTTCACGGTACTATGTAAGCCAAAGAGTTTCTTTATGAACTAGGAGAGTTATTGTTACTATTTAGCATAATGGAAGTCAGGTTACTATGTTATGAATTTACAACAGGCTATGTGCGGTATATTCACACTTGGGTTGTCAACAAAATTTACCGATTAACTTAGTGAAGAACAGTTTATGTATGATGTTGTAATTAGTCGATTAAATAACCTACACTTATTATCGCTAAACCCCTTACGCCAAGTAGATATATACTCTTATTATCTAATACTGTCTGGTAAATATATTTGTCCAAATAGATACACGGATATTCAACTTTAGTACGCTTATACTATATGAAGGTTAAGAAAATAAAGAGCTAACCCGTGCCATAGTAGAACACATTTTTTGTCTTTTTGGTGACATAAGTGCTAAAATGTCAATTTTATAGTACCTAGAATCATAGCTAACCCGTATGTGCAATTCCGTCACCATGAGGTTTTTAATGGAAACTAACGGAGATGAACACACGCATTGTAAAAAAAACATAGCAAACAATTTTTGAAATTAGGCATGTTCTTTATTTGATGGTTAAGTCTGTCTACACCCTTAGGCCAAGTACTTACATGAATATTGTTTAATACATGATAAATTTCCTAAAGTTTTTTATATATAATAAATATAGCGAAACACATATATCTCAGTTTGTTATAAACCAGTATTAGATACTTCGGGAAAATTACTGAAAGCAATTTATGTATGATCTGCATTAACACCAATAATACTACTCAATTATTGTTTTGGTACATTTTTTTTGTTCGATAGTGAATTTACTTATTTTATTTATTTGTATACAAAAAATTTGGTTTAACATTTGCTTACATTGTATATTGCATTGGTTCTGTTTCACATTGTATGATGTACAACAATATGTTTGTTGGTCCAATTTAATACTACATTCAGTGAGATATTCATATAACAATCACCCACCTTAGTGGATTTCCATAAATGATATTTTATTCGTTCCGGTCTTATGATTACATTATAGATGCTATGACAAAGTATTTGCTTAAAAAGACTAAGATCTGAAAACTTTTAATTAGGAAGTCAAGCTCAGTTATTAAATTATGGTATTGAAAATCGGTTTTTACAATATTTTAATTTACAACATTTTGAAGATAATGCTGACTGGTGGTTCTACCATAAAATTGTTCATTAAACTTTGCAAATAAGGGAAAATTCTACTGCCATGAGATATTTAAAAAGTTCAAAAGTAGTCTTAACGGTTTACTTTAAAACACGTTTTGAGGAGGAATTTCATGTATCAAGCTTTAAAATAAGGCATATTTTAGTTCTTAGTATTTTTTTTTAAATAGTTTATGTTATATGTTTGAAAAATAGTTATACATAATAGGTGATCCAGTGTAAGATATGTAACCTAACTAAGCTGCACTAATATGGCATGTAATAGATTTTTGGATTTTGTATTCAAGAAAAGAATAGTCATTTTTCTAGCAACAATAAAAATAGTTTACTACCACTTTTGACTATTTTTCAGTTTTGGATGATTAATATTTATGATAGTTCCATACATATCTAAGTTTGTCTCATTCTTAATGTATGTGTATTTGTACGATTTGCAGTATATTCTATATTATCCCGATCCTATAGTATTTGCTTTCAAATTGTTTCTCATTTTCTATTATCTTTTATTGATATGGATTATACAATAGGTTCAGGTATTGAGGCTTTTCATCTTATGTTCCATAAGCATCTGGAATATACCTTTTATAATGCTATTTATGGACACACATGCACGCATACATAGTATGTCTAATTTTTACAAAAAAATTGATTAATCTTTTTATTACCTTATGGTTGACTATTCTAATGAAATCATCTCTTTCAAGGACTTCGCCTTCTATCGTATACTTATATCAGTTCATTCTGTGAAGGCATAAATAATTAAAAAATCATGCATATTTTATGTTTTTATTTTCTGTTCTTGAATACTGTTGTATTCATCTTAGCTATTTACTACCAATGTATTCTTCTTATTTTTGATGAAATCTCCACTCTCCAAAGTTGATTAGAAATTGGTTTTCCAACAAGTCTTAAATTATTCAGTTGGCCTGATAACCCATGATGAATTGGTTCCTACTTCGTATCTTTCTTTCTCAACCATGGTTGTAGGGCTTTCAACCAGTTGTGGTATATTTCAACAAAAAGAGTACTTTTGACGGAATTTATCAATCTTTCAAAAAAAATTCACATTTTTTTATTAATATCTTTTTTTTAATTTGTTTGTTTATTGAAATTAATGTGTACATAATTTCATGCTTTTAACATGTTCTGGGAGTTAACATTGTAACAGCTAATGTACTCTTAAAAGGTATTTTCTTTTTTTTCATAAATAGAAAGAAATGCTACCAATAAAAATTCAGATAGTATTTTTCAAGGTTATCTTCTTAAATTTATATGTAATAAAGGGAAGGACCACGGTTTTTACCAATATTTGAAAATCTGTTATTTGTATTTCTACTTTATACCAGCAAATTTTCTCGAGATCATCACTGGTGCTTTTATTTGGCTAATATATAATATCAACAAATAATCCACAATTTTGATTTCATATATTGTACACTAATCTCTTTCTTCATGACTAAATTTATGCTAACTGCCATATATGAATACTGCTGCTTTAGGAAAAATGAATAATGTTCATGAACTTATGGTGCCGAGATCCAGTAATCAATTTTAGAAAATGAAAATAGATGTTTATAGCATCACCATAGTCATGGAACAATTTACGTTCATCGTTTGGTATTTTGCTTTCAAAAGATATTTATTTTTGGCTAATTTAGTTCTCTTACGTTGGATTTCCCACTTATGCTAGCACTATACTAGGTAGTGAATTCTTTAAAGATGCTTTTTGATTTTTTTTTCCCTTAAGATAGAAAGAAAGGCCACCACTAAAATTCGAAACATCTTTTTCCAAGGTTATCTTCTAAATTTTATATGTAATAAGAAGGACCACCATTTTTACCAAAATTTTGAAATCTATGTTGTGCTCCTGTTTTGTATTAGCAAGATTTTGAGGATAATAAATAGTACATTTGTTTGGCTAATTCATAATATCCACAACTTAAATTACCCTTGATATCAAGTTTTTCACTCCAGTATCAATTTCATAGATGGCACACTATCTCTTCCTTCATACTTAAATTAATGTTAACTTCCTTATGTATGAAACTGTAACTTTTAAGAAAAATGAGAACTGTTCATGAACACATGATATCAAGATCCAATAAACAATATGAGAAAATAATTTATTATGCATTACTAATGTCATGGAATATTTTACGTTCATTTATATTTACACTATTAAAAAAAATGTGTTTGTGGGTAATTTAGTTCTATATTGTTAGACTTTTAATTCATGCCTAACTTCACAGCAATATAATGATTCAACTACAACAAACTATTTCATTCTAGGTTATTCAAAACAAATGATAGGGTATGATTTCATTATGGATAGGATTTATTCTTTTGATGTTGCTAATAATGAGGTAAACTATACTTATTTGTTCAAATAGATTATAAATCTACCAATGTTACAAGGTTTTTTTTTCATTCTAATTTGCAGGGAAATTTGGTAAGACTATGAAAAGAAAGAAGCTTACTCGAAAATCAAAAGAAATCAAGGAATTAGGATATGCAATTAATGAGTCCAATGCACATGATGAGTATATTATGCTGGATAATGATATTAGTAATGAAGACGGCCCACAAACATATAAAAACAATGCAACACAAACCAGAGTTGATTCAAAAGAGAGAGGATGCTCAAATTCATGATAGCCTACAGATTATAGGTAGTGCAGTATTTAAAGCACCTCTTTAGCTGTTTAAATATCTCTTTAAATTAATTAAGTTGGCCCATTCCAACGCAGCTGACTGAAGCCTAAGAAACCTAAGAGGCAGCCAATTATATGCTGTTGTGAGGCAATGATTTCCACTAAGAGGATTTGATATGGTGCACTTTTTTATAACTCATGATTGCTTTTTCCCAGTTGATGATATATCCAAATACCAAGGTATGCTTCAAATTTATTATAACGCGAGTTTGTTTTCCCTGTAACAATTCTCTAATTTGTCACAATGCAACACAACATATGAAATTAATTTCTTATAGTGATTTCTCAACATGATAAAACTACCTTTATTTTACATAATCTTCACTTTTCTCTATAATATTTACGAAAAGTGTGTTAAATTGTCATTATCTTTTCCGAAATAGTAAAAGTAGTTCGTTTTGTGGATTATCGCAACAATCCACGTGTTATATTATAAAACAAAACTGAGAATGCATCATTTATTCTAGTTGATGTTATTCTCACAACGCTCTTTCTTTTTTGTAATAACCCAGAAATCTGAGCCAATTTAAAATTTTTATTTTGGCAATTTTAGCGAATTTTGATTATCTAAAATGAATTATTTTAAATAATAACGACGAGAAATTTATTTTGAATAGAAATAGAACATATATATTTATATAGATCGCCGTTAGAATATAATTATTTAATTATAATTATAAAAGGAATTGAAAATGGCGCGGTAGTTCGATAATTCGATTTCAAATTTCAATTGAATGTACCGGGTGCAACATAAACCGGATTTTAGTGAAACCAAAAATATTAGAATCTAATTGAGAATATCTTTCCAACAAATCTAGGAAATCGAAATTTCATAGCGGGAATCAAAAGTTATGTCCATTTGAAAATTCAGAATAGTCGCTATGGAATTCTGGCCCTTGAAAATGGTCATTTTGCAAACGACCTCGGTATTCGACAAAACCACTTTTGTTGGATCCGCGATGTAAAATTATTGCTAGGTTTCAAAATTCATAATTTTTCGAATCAATATGTGAGCGTGGTAAAGGAAAACGCGTTTGACCAGTTTCAGTTGATTTTAATCGACTGGAAAATGGCCATTTTTCAAACGGCCTCAGAATTCGATTAAATTAGTTTTGTTAGAACCGTATCGTCAATACGAAGCTTGAAAATATATTTCGAGAATTTTTAGAGTTCATTCGTGGCCCAGATAAATTGAAATGCGCGTTCAAATTCAATATATAGAGTTATATTTTGATTTGGACGAAAACTGATCGAAACGATCAAATCAACCTATGATATATATCCCATTGTGTTCGGAATGGGGATAGTTAGCTATGGACGACAGGCGGTGGGTTCGATTTCGAGGTCGAAATTAAAAGTTGCTTTTTGAAATAATTAAATAATATATATATATATATATATATTACCCTTACCCTCTCTCTACACCCCCCCTCGTTCTTCAATCAGAAGAAAGAAAAGAAATAAAAAAAAGAGGAGAACCCAAATCGCGATGGACGGCCGCCGCACCCCATCGACCACCGCGCCCCCCTCAGGTCGACCACCGCCGTTCTCTTCCCCCCCTTCTCGTTTCCGCCTCCTTCCCCCCCACCCCCAAACCCCACCACAGCCCCAAAGGAACCCAAACACGACAAACGCGAGCCACGCCAAGACCCTCCACCTGCGAAGCTCCCCATCCCTTGCGCCTCTTCTCCGATCAACAGCAGGTTGCCAGCGAACCCCTTTTCTCCGCCACCCCATAGCACGTGTAAGCTTTTATTTCTATTTTGATTTCATTTTTACAAACAGGAATTAACATGAAAGATTTCATTTTTATTAACATGTAAAAAGATTCGATTTTTTTTGTAGATAAAGATAAGATTTTTTTTATATAAGGAGAGAATAAAAATAGGAATTTTTATGTATAGAAATAGAAAAAAAAAATTGATTTTTATTATATATGAAGTAGTGTCATAAAAATATGATTTTTATTTAGATGAATAACCTAAAAAGCTTAAATTTTTATTATAGAAAAGGTGGGACTTTTAATCGTATGAAATAGCGAAGAAAAAAATATAATTTTTCCGTGTATATAGCAAAATAAAAATATGATTTTTATATCATAGAGACCATAAAAATATAATTTTTATATAGTAGAGAGAATAAAAATATGATTTTAATATAATGTAGATAATAAAATTTTGATTTTAATAGTATAGAAAGAATAAAAATACGATTTTTATATTATATAGATAGTAAAAATTTGATCTTTATATATGTAGCAAAATAAAAATCTGATTTTTATTATATATACTTTGAAATAAAAATGTTATAGCGAGATAAAAATTCGATTTTTATAGATATGAAGGGAAGATAAAAATTCGATTTTTATGTACATGTAGTGATAATAAAAATGTGATTTTTATATATGAACAGCGTGAAAAGGATGTGTTGGAATTTCGAATAAATTCAAACCGTTCAGAAAGAAAGACTGACGGAGTGGATCCCAAAGGTGAGAACTCCTCACTTTTATTTTTATTTCTAGTTTGAAATATATACTAGGATGCAGATGGTGTTTAGTAGCACCCGACACCCGTCGTCCACAGACCATGGACGGCTTGTTTGTTTGATTGCTGTGTTGTGAAATTTGATCATGTGATGTGAAGTGAAATAAAATATTTTATAGCGGAAAATATTTTATAGTTAAAAATATTGTAACACTCCGTAGTTCTGTAACATTAAGTTTCACAAATTAAAGTATAATTAAATTTTTGAAGAAGAATTAAGGGAAAAGGGTTACGCCATTGCTTTCGCTTCGAAATTCTGCTTGAGATAGAGTCCGAGTTTGCGTAAATTGGACTCCGTATGAAAAAGATATCCTTAAATTAAATACTGCAGCAAAACATGAACAAAGAGGAATGAGAAAAGAATAAGGTTTAGCATTGTTCTAAGTTTTGTAAGCAAAAGACTTAGTAGCTTATTTGGTTGGAACACAGGACTTGCATACAAGAGGTATAGACTTCGATCCCCGCCAGCGCCCTATTTTTGTTTTAGAGGAATGGCTTAAAATAGCCTAGTGTGAACGTTGTTCAAAAAGTGGTTTAGTGTGAAAATGGGTAATTGAGAAGATAGATAAAAAGAAAAAAAATGAATATATATATATATACGCATATATATATACATATATATATATATATATATGACGTGTACGCATCATGTAGCGTATGTTGCACATTTTTTGTTGTCAAGGATTGTTTTTTTAAATGGCCTTCCCCAATTGGATTTATGACAAATTAAAGTAAGAAAAGATTTATTCATATATATATATATAAATATTTATATATGGGTAATTAATTAAACGGTAAAGGGAAAATGTATCTATTAAATACGTATTAACGTTTGAATTGATTGACAATAAATAATAAAAAGAAAAGATGAACATTAGAATATCACTTTTGTTATGTTAACATTAGAATAACATTTCGTTAAGAAATGTATATTTAGATTAAAATGTTTATTCAGATTAAATTGACATTTCAGTTAAGAAATGTTCATTTAGCTAATGTTTTGTTAAAAATAAAAAAATGTCCTTTTGGTTATGATATTTTAGGAAAGAACCAATGTGTCATTTATGAAAAAAAATGAACATTTAATATGCTGAGTAAATGCTGAGTCATTTCTGACTCATTGCTGAGTCAATATGATAATTCTATCTTGACTAAATGGTTGTGGTCATTTCTAGGGTTAATCAAACGGCCTAAATTAATCCTAAAATTCTATATATACAACCTAGCTCTTAACCTAATTCACACAATTAAACTTGGGAGCCGTCACGCTGTTGTAAGATAGCTTGGAATGGCCGCCGCCTAAAGCTTAAAGACAAACAAAGCTAGAACAAATCTAATTCAAAACTAAGAATCAAAACAACATCTACCCAAAGGAACGCATCTCAATTTCAGAACCTCATATCTCAGAAAAACAAGATCGTCTTGCGTTGTAAGTATAGTGGCTCTTTAGATGGGAATGCAATTAAGACATGATTTGATGTAAATTGTAATATGGAATTATATCAGTGTTGATGATGTTGTTTTATATTTGTTATTTGTGATAATTTGAATGTTGTGGTGATTGAATCTTTTATGTATTGTGAGTCAAACAATCAACACCTTATGCGAATTGTATGTATACAGTTAGATCTAAATATATGCTTATGCAAGTTATAGGTTGCAAGTTAGATTTACACAAATATTTATATGATTCATGTAGGCTCTATGTGTATATGTTTTAAACCAATTCTGCCTACATGACTAGAATAGATCTATATTCAAATGTTCTTATGCAATTTTGAACTTATAATCGGATCCATGTCAAGATCCGTTTAGGATTGATATGAATGTTTATTGTTAGATCTATGTTTATACATATGTGTTGCAAGTTCACACCCTTAAGTGGTTGTCAAAGTTATACATATAGTTTTGTCTTACGCCAGTTTTATGTTTGAGGTTATGCCTAGACCTATGCACTAACATGTTATACCATGTTGTAGTGGATTCATATGACACCTATTAGGTTATATTATGTTATACCTTTATGTTAGGCTAAAACTATATGATTCATGTGACATCTATTTAACTAGGCCCAATATTTATATGCAAGTTTGTGGCATGTTATGCAATGTTATGATATTCATGTCGATTATTTTGCAAGTTCACACCTATGATGTTCATATTGACTATGTCGAGAATGCCAAGTTTACACCTATGACATGTTTATGTTAATAAATTATTTTTATGCCAATTTTGTGTACGCTAAATTAGGCTAAGTTTTTAGCCTAATATTATATGTCAAAATCATGCGGACGGAAAATTAGGCTAAGATTGTTAGCCTAATATTTAGACGGGGTAACGTTGGGTAAAATTGGTAATTATAGGAAACTTGACATAAATTGGTTAAAAATCACATAAGTGATTTATGGCATAAAATGGTATTAATTATGTACCTAAACTAATGAGATTGATTGGAAACAAATTTGGCAGTAACTTAAATTTGAATAATTTACATAATTAAAATGTAAATTAGAAAATACGAATATGCTTAACCCGAGGTTGGATTGAGTTTTGATGTAAACCTGCCCGGACCCGCCCGGCTGTCCAGTAATTACAACAATACCTATCCAATGTCCCAATAAAGACCCGAGGTTAGACTGAGTTGTGGCGTTAGACTGCCCAGAACTGACCGACATACAGGCAGCCACAACAATACATGTCTAATGTGAATGGTTGGTGCTTTAATAAGACAATTAAAGCTAAGTTAGGATTGGTAGGGTTAAGTTAATTTGAACACTTAACCAACTTAACATGTTAACAAGACAAGACTTGTAGGGGCTAAGTAACTAAGAAAACACTTAGCCAATTTAACATGTTAACTAGACTAGAAGGTGAGGTTAAGTAAAGTTAATACACTTAACCAATTTAACATATTAACTAGACTGGAGGGTGAGGTTTAGTAAATTCAGGACACTTAACCGTTATAACCTGGTAATTAGATAAGTGGGTGAGGTTAAGTAAATTTAGAATACTTAACCATTATAACACGTTAGCTAGATAAGTGGGCAAGGTTAAGTAAATACACTAAGCCAATTTAATATGTTAGCTGGACTAGAGGGTGGGGTTAAGTAAACTTAGAACACTTAAACATCATAGTGTGATAAATTGAACAGGGTTAAGTTGAAACATGAAGGGACAATACTTAACCATTAGAACATGTTAATTAAACAGATGTTAGGGTTAAGTTAACTAAGGGAACACTTAACTGTTATAACATGTTAGTTAAAACAGATGGGCAAGGTTAGGTTAAAAGGGACACTTAACCAATACAAGGTGAATGGGTAGGGTTAAGTAATAAGAAATACTTAACCAATATAACTTGGTTTGTGATAAGGTTAAGTCAACGTGAATTACTGATAACACTTAACCAGTTTAACATGACAAATGAATGGGTTAAGTTAACTTGTATCGACTAATGACACTTAACCAATCCAACTTGACGAGAAAGAGAACTAAGTAGTAAACCTTAGTTGAAAGGGGCTAAGTAGTAAACCTTAGTTAAGAAAATGACGATTCAGGAAACTAAGTGGTAAACCTTAGTTAGGAAAACTAAGTAGTAATCCTTAGTATAACACGAGGAGGAGCGAACGTCCATCTGATCTTAAAGAAGGCTCCAACGAATTGGGTTACGAAGCCCGAGGCTTCGAGGGGACGTGCAGGTACTCTTGGTATACCTCTGTGAGAAGGCAGATGAACCACCTGGGCTCACAGAGGTTAAGGCCTGCGTTAGAAGAACCAAGGGTATGCCTTGGTTGCAATATAAGGCAACCTAAAGACTAGGATGGACCAGCGTGATTCGGCGGGATAAATGGCCTGTGATAGCGAACCGTCGTCTACCTACCATCTTGATTCAGTCGAGCTACACATGCGGAAAGGCAGAGAACTCCCAACAGACTATATACTTGCTATCTAGTTATGGGTGAGGCTGGCCAATAGGAAAGTGGGGGCATAGGTGGCAGGAGTATAGTTCTCGTGCTTGATTTTCTTGGATTGCCTTTAATTAGTTGAGGGAGGGGTCAGGTTGGACCATAGCCACTGGAAAAACAGACCTTAGCATCTGCATCGGCAGATATCTAAAAGCTCCCGACTGAGTTCCGTGTTTCTAGAATAGCCCTGCCACGGGACTCGGGTCGCACATTTCAGGACATGTGCATCTAGACAGCGATAAACGATTCGCAACACATACGTGGGGAAAGTCTAGGAACATATACAACTCTAGGTAGTGTGTCCTAGACTAGGGGCATCGTTCGACAGGTAGCATAATCCCTAGTTGGACCTAGGTGGCATAAATCCTAAATCCGAGAAATATTAGATAAGTCGCATAAACCCTTGTTGAATCTAGGAAGCGCTCGATAAGAAAACCTTGGATTAGATCTAGGTAATAAATAATAGATGTACACGTAAAGGCAACCGCAATTACAGGGATTGAGATCACGTTATCATCTTTTTACAGATTACTAGTTGGGATACTAGTTAGGTGGTGCAGAGATACATAATGGGGTGTGATAGTATATTCGGTTTAAACTGTCTTGCTTTGGTTTATATTAGTCTTTTATTCTGGTACTGTCCCATTTTCTAGTTTACTCCTGTCATGAACTTTATCTTGTTCACGTGCTAAAAGCCACTAGACTTACTCAGGCTTTATGTCTGACTCTGTATTTCTTTCGTCTTCTTTTCTTCTGTCCCCCCCAGGTAGTCAGGGAGGGAATAGCTCTGCTTAGTATGGACTGTTACTCTTTCCAAGCTTAAAGACTCTTGTATATATAGCTTCAGACTCTCTTTTCTCCTGCTATGGCTGGCTTATGCTACATTGGGGAATATAAATGTTATTTTAGGCTTCTTTATTTTGTAAGACAGATGATACTGTGGTATTGGAAAGCAATTGTTGTACAAACTATTTTATCAATGAAGTAAAGTTTTATTTTCCGCTGTTTTAATTTTGTCTGTCTTATAATTTATCTACATCTTTTTACCTTAAATGCTCCACAGAACTTAGTGCATTCCCTTTGTGAGTGACACTAACGGATGTGGGGTGTTACACGTGGTATCAGAGCTGAAGGTTACCGGATCAGATAAAGGATTTGAAAAATTATTTTCAAAACGGTTTTTGTTTTTAAAAAAGAAGCATTTTCAAAAGAAAAGATTTGGTTTAAAGGCATATTCCCCAAAGCCATACACACTATCTTCTAATTCTCTATTTGAATTCTTGTCCCCTTCTTTCTTGAGTCTTCGGGGCTCCTGGCTTTCTGGGAGGTAACCTCATCGCAGCATGGTTCCGTAAGCTTGAAAAGACTACGATACCTATCGAAGGGCGAAGCAATGCCCGACTTCCATCTATAGTCGCGGTAGTTTCACCTGCGGCTAATTTTCTTCCAAGCTTTATAGGGTTCTTTGTGCGATACAGGTAGCTTTAGAGAGAACTGTAAACATGTTACACAAGCATGGTAAAGGTGGGAGATGAATAATTGTGGCAGGTGCCCTAGGTAGGAAGAAAGGCTGGCCTTAAGAGAGGTAAAAAGTACATAGCAACCTTTAGCTTTAGACCCTCAGATTTGTAACATGATGGATAAGCTAAGTAGAGGAGATATCTCTAATCATCTTAGTATATACACTAGTATCAAGGTTAACATCTGTTTATCTTGGAAATGGAGGTAAAGAAGCTTCGCAATCATGAAGTTAAATTAGATAAGGTACCATATAGTGAAGCTCAAGAAGATGCGACATATAAGACTGGAGACTAGACACGAGCATCATACCCTTTTTCTTAAGGGTATATCCCTGATCTCTTTTTCTAGGAATTTTATGCATACTTTCTAGCTTTTAAGGTATATCCTCTAGGACGTATCATCGATCCTTAGGTAGAAGCCAATGGATGTAAACATGTATTTGAAACATGTTATGATTGATGGTTGCAAGTGGTTGCTCGTGAATGCATATACACACCATAGGCGCTAGAACAACTCAGTCACTTTCATATTGCATTCACATATATGTATTTGTTTACATATTGAACTCAATGTGTTATCATATGGACGTTGCATTTGAGTGAATGGTTGTGCACTCATATATAAATGATATGTATCATTAGGATTGCATACATGATTGGATGCATGTCACTGACATAATTCACATTTAGGAGGTCGACTGAATCAGTAGACCGCCTGATTTTGCATTAGATAAAGACATATACACACACTATGCATATAAATATGAAAGCATTTAGAAATCTTTTTAAGGACAATGAATGCCTATGATTGAATGGTTGAGTAGATGGGTGATTTGATGGTAGGACACATTCTTCCTAACTTGAAGATTTCAGGGACGAAATCCTTTTAAGAAGGGGAGAATGTAACACCCCGTAATTCTGTAACATTAAATTTCACAAATTAAAGTATAATTAAATTTCAGAAGAATAATTAAGGGAAATGGGTTATGCCATTGCGTTCGTCTCGAAATTCTTCTTGAGATAGAGTCCGAGTTTGCGTAAATTGGACTCCGTATGAAAAAGATATCCTTAAATTCAATATTGCAGCAAAACATGAAAAAAGAGGAATGAGAAAAGAATAATGTTTAGAATTGTTCTAACTTTTGTAAGCAAAAGACTAAGTAGCTTATTTGGTTGGAACACATGACTTTCATACAAGAGGTACAGAGTTCGATCCCCGCCAGCGCCCTATTTTTGTTTTAGGGGAATGGCTTAAAATAGCCTAGTGTGAACGCAGTTCAAAAAGTGGTTTAGTGTGAAAATAGGTAATTGGGAAGATTGATAAAAAGAAAAAAAATGAATATATATATATCTACGCATATATATATATATATATGACGTGTACGCATCATGTAGCGTACGTTGCGCATTTTTGGTTGTCAAGGAATGTTTTTTTAAATGGCCTTCCCCAATTGGATTTATGACAAATTAAAAGTAAGAAAAGATTTATTTATATATATATATATATATATAAATATTTATACATGGGTAATTAATTAAACGGTAAAGGGAAAATGTATCTTTTAAATACGTATTTACGTTTGAATTGGTTGACAATAAATAACAAAAATAAAAGATGAACATTAGAATATCACTTTTGTTATGTTAACATGAGAATAACATTTTGTTAAGAAATGTATATTTAGATTAAAATGTTTATTCAGATTAAATTGACATTTCAGTTAAGAAATGTTCATTTAGCTAATGTTTTGTTAAAAAAAAAAATGTCCTTTTGGTTATGGTATGTTAGGAAAGAACCAATGTGTCATTTATGATAAAAAAAATGAACATTTAATATGCTGAGTCAATGCTGAGTCATTTCTGACTCATTGCTGAGTCAATAGGATAATTCTATCTTGACTAAACGGTTGTGGTCATTTCTGAGGTTAATCAAACGGCCTAAATTAATCCTATAATTCTATATATACAACCTAGCTCTTAAACTAATTCACACAATTAAACTTGGAGCCGTCACGCTGCTGTAAGATAGCTTGGAATGGCCGCCGCCTAAAGCTTAAAGATAAACAAAGCTAGAACAAATATAATTCGAAACTAAGAATCAAAACAACGTCTACCCAAAGGAACGCATCTCAATTTCAGAACCTTAGACCTCAAAAAAACAAGACCGTCTTGCGTTGTAAGTATAGTGTCTCTTTAGATGGGAATGCGATTAAGACATGATTTGATGTAAATTGTAATATGGAATTATATCAGTGTTGATGATGCTATTTTATATTTGTTATTTGTGATAATTTGAATGTTGTGGTGATTGAATCTTTTATGTATTGTGAGTCAAACAATCAACACCTTATGCGAATTGTATGTATACAGTTAGATCTAAATATATGCTTATGCAAGTTATAGGTTGCAAGTTAGATTTACACAAATATTTATATGATTCATGTAGCCTCTATGTATATATGTTTTAAACCAATTGTGCCTACATGACTAGAATAGATCTATATTCACATGTTCTTATGCAAGTGAGAACTTATAATCGGATCCATGTCAAGATCCGTTTAGGATTGATATGAAAGTTTGTTGTTTAGATCTATGTTTATACATATGTGTTGCAAGTTCACACCCTTAAGTGGTTGTCAAAGTTATACATATAGTTTTGTCTTACGCCAGTTTAATGTTTGAGGTTATGCCTAGACCTATGCACTAACATGTTATACCATGTTGTAGTGGATTCATATGACACCTATTAGGTTATACTATGTTATACCTTTATGTTAGGCTAAAACTATATGATTCATGTGACACCTATTTAACTAGGCCCAATATTTATATGCAAGTTTGCGGCATGTTATGCAATGTTATGATATTCATGTCGAATATTTTGCAAGTTCACACCTATGATGTTCATATTGACTATGTCGAGAATGCCAAGTTTACACCTATGACATGTTTATGTTAATGAATTATTTTTATGCCAATTTTGTGTACGCTAAATTAGGCTAAGTTTTTAGCCTAATATTATATGTCAAAATCATGCGGGCGGAAAATTAGGCTAAGATTGTTAGCCTAATATTTAGACGGGGTAACGTTGGGTAAAATTGGTAATTATAGGAAACTTGACATAAATTGGTTAAAAATCACATAAGTGATTTATGGCATAAAATGGTATTAATTATATACCTAAACTAATGAGATTGGTTGGAAACAAATTTAGCAGTAACTTGAATTTGAATAATTTACATAATTAAAATGTAAATTAGAAATACGAATATGCTTAACCCGAGGTTGGATTGAGTTGTGATGTAAACCTGCCCGGACCCGCCCGGCTGTCCAGTAATCACAACAATACCTATCCAATGTGAGAGTTTAAGGCATTGGGCCCAATAAAGACCCGAGGTTAGGCTGAGTTGTGTCGTAAGACTGCCCGGAACCGACCGGCATACAGGCAGCCGCAACAATACCTGTCTAATGTGAGTGGTTGGTGCTTTAATAAGACAATTAAAGCTAAGTTAGGATTGGTAGGGTTAAGTTAATCTGAACACATAACCAACTTAACATGTTAACAAGACAAGACTTGTAGGGGCTAAGTAACTAAGAAAACACTTAGCCAATTTAACATGTTAACTAGACTAGAAGGTGAGGTTAAGTAAAGTTAATACACTTAACCAATTTAACATATTAACTAGACTGGAGGGTGAGGTTAAGTAAATTCAGGACACTTAACCGTTATAACCTGATAATTAGATAAGTGGGTGAGGTTAAGTAAATTTAGAATACTTAACCATTATAACACGTTAGCTAGATAAGAGGGCAAGGTTAAGTAAATACACTTAGCCAATTTAATATGTTAGCTGGACCAGAGGGTGGGGTTAAGTAAACTTAGAACACTTAACCATCATAGTGTGATAAATTGAACAGGGTTAAGTTGAAACATGAAGGAACAATACTTAACCATTAGAACATGTTAATTAAACAGATGTTAGGGTTAAGTTAACTAAGGGAACACTTAACTGTTATATTATGTTAGTTAAAACAGATGGGCAAGGTTAGGTTAAAAGGGACACTTAACGAATACAAGGTGAATGGGTAGGGTTAAGTAATAAGAAATACTTAACCAATATAACTTGGTTTGTGATAAGGTTAAGTCAACGTGAATTACTGATAACACTTAACCAGTTTAACATGACAAATGAATGGGTTAAGTTAACTTGTATCGACTAATGAAACTTAACCAATCCAACTTGATGAGAAAGAGAACTAATTAGTAAAACTTAGTTGAAAGGGGCTAAGTAGTAAACCTTAGTTAAGAAAACGACGATTTGGGAAACTAAGTGTAAAACCTTAGTTAGGAAAACTAAGTAGTAATCCTTAGTATAACACGAGGAGGAGCGAACGTCCATCTGATCTTAAAGTAGGCTCCAACGAATTGGGTTACGAAGCCCGAGGCTTCAAGGGGTCGTAAAGGTACTCTTGGTATCCCTCTGCGAGATTGCAGATGATCCGCCTGGGCTCACAGAGGTTAAGGCCTGCGTTAGAAGAACCAAGGGTATGCCTTGGTTGCAATATAAGGCAACCTAAAGACTAGGATGGACCAGCGTGATTCGGCGGGACAAATGGCCCTGTGATAGGGACCCGTCGTCTACCTACCATCTTGAGTCAGTCGAGATACGCATGCGGAAAGGCAGAGAACTCCCAACAGACCATATACTTGCTATCTAGTTATGGGTGAGGTTGGCTAATTGGAAAGTGGGGCATAGGTGGCAGGAGTATAGTTCTCGTGCTTGATTTTCTTGGATTGCCTTTCATTAGTTGAGGGAGGGGTCAGGTGGGACTATGGCCACTGGAAAAACAGACTTTAGCATCTGCATTGGCAGATGTCTGAAAGCTCCCGACCGAGTTCCATGTTTCTATAATAGCCCTTCCACGGGACTCGGGTCGCACATTTCAGGACATGTGCATCTAGACAGCGATAAACGATTCGCGACACATACGTGGGGAAAGTCTAGGAACATATACCACTCTAGGTAGTGTGTCCTAGACTAGGGGCATCGTTCGACAGGTAGCATAATCCCTAGTTGGACCTAGGTGGCATAAATCCTGAATCCGAGAAGTATTAGATAAGTCGCATAAACCCTAGTTGAATCTAGGAAGCGCTCAATAAGAAAACCCTAGATTAGATCTAGGTAATAAATAATAGATGTACACCTAAAGGCAACCGCAATTACAGGGATTGGGATCACATTATCATCTTTATACAGATTACTAGTTGGGATACTAGTTAGGTGGTGCAGAGATATAGAATGGGGTGTGATAGTATATTCGGTTTAAACTGTCTTGCTTTGGTTTATATTAGTCTGTTATTCTGGTACTGTCCCATTTTCTAGTTTACTCCTGTCATGAACTTTATCCTGTTCACATGCTAAAAGCCACTAGACTTACTCAGGCTTTATGTCTGACTCTGTTTTTCTTTCGTCTTCTTTTCTTCCTTCCCCCCGGTAGTCAGGGAGGGAATAGCTCTGCTTAGTAGGGACTGTTACTCTTTCCAAGCTTAAAGACTCTTGGATATATCGCTTCAGACTCTCTTTTCTGCTGCTATGGCTGGCTTATGCTACATTGGGGAATATAAATGTTATTTTATGCTTCTTTATTTTGTAAGACAGATGATACTCTGGTATTGGAAAGCAATTGTTGTACAAACTATTTTATGAATAAAGTAAAGTTTTATTTTCTGCTATTTTAATTTTGTCTGTCTTATAATTTATTTGCATCTTTTACCTTAAATGCTCCACAGAACTTAGTGCATTCCCTTTGTGAGTGACACTAACGGATGTGGGGTGTTACAAATATAGTTTTTAACTTGTATATAAAATAAATAGTAATAAACAACTCGGAGATTTGCTTATATACACTGATTTGACTGATATTGATTGGGACGATAAATTTTACACATCGCCCCACTGCACAAATAAAATCTGTGTTTGATTGTTTGAAACCCCACACGGGTATTGGGATGATATTTGGTGTACACTAATCCCAATTATTTAGCTGTATGTCGATCGATTGGTCGACAGACTATGTAAGCATTAATTATTTATATTTAATGCTTATGCAGTTGTGTGGTGCATCTGGATGGTGGTTGATTATTTATTGTTGTTATTTTATACATGTGTTGTAGAAAATCCATATAATTAACATCATATGGTAATTGATTGGGCCTTATTCCAGTTTTGAAATTGAATATTTGAATAGAAATATTTGAATAGAAATATTTGAAATAGAATATTTGAATAAAAATATTTGAATAGAAATATTTGAAATAGAATATTTGAATAGAAATATTTGAAATAGAATATTTGAATAGAAATATTTGAAAAAGAAATATTTGAAATAGAATATTTGAATAGAAATATTTTAAAATAGAAATATACGAAGCCGTGTTTATTAGATTTGTGCCATTTTGACGCAAGCGATATTTATATCGATTTTATTCGTTATTATAACGAATATCGAAAAGGAAGTGATTTCAAAATATAACATTTTGAAAATATTATCATTCATATGTTAATGATATGGAATATTCAATTATGATTTGAATTTGAATATGAAGTTGATAACGTTGTGAAAACGAATTTAAAACAATTTAAAAAATACGTTTTAAAAGGAAATCGATAAAATATATATATAATATATATATATAATGGCCTGAATAGAATGCGCCGCGCCGCGGTAGTTCGCGAATTTCGACCATTGACTTCGAATGGATATTATGGGAAATCCGCCCGTCGGATTCTCCTAAAGCCGGAACCATTGGGTTCGTATCGAAAAGAGCTTTCTGACGAATATTCGAAATTTGAAATCTAATGGTTGGATTTGGAATTATGTCCAAATCAAATTTGGAAAAGGTCGCTGTAAGTGCAGTTCGATGGCCGTTGATGGAAATCGACTGTACGGGGCTTGATAAAATTATTAAAAATAGTAATAATTTGTGTAAAATCATAAGAAAGGATTTGTGAAGAATTGGGATGAAAAACTCCATATTTGAAAAGATAAAATTAGATTTTTATTAAACTGAACTAATTTTGAATTAGAATAATAATTTATTTATTTTTAAATAAATTGGATTTGAAATGTTTTTGAAAATAACCAAAAATTCCAATAATTGAATTGGAAGGAATGTGAATCAGAATTATCTTTGGAACATTTCGATGTTGGATTTCATGATTAAACAGATATTGTTACGGGAATTTGAAAGATATATTAATATCGTTATTTCCAATACGATATTTGTTGGTCGTAGAATTTGATATTGAATATAAGCCGATATATTTTCTATTCAGAGCCTTGTATTTAATATCATATGTGATTTGGGTTTGTCGTGAATGGTGTCTTCACTAACACTGTCCTTAAACCTAGTTGAGAAAAAGATTAAATCTTTTATTTAGATTTAATGAAGTGTACCAACTAAATGGTATTTAATTGGAATTGAATTTGAATTGATTTTTGGGTTTATCGTGAAAAGTGTTTTAAATAACACTTGTTCTTTAACCCGATAATTAATGGAATGCGATTTTGGGTTGTCGTGAACGGTATTTTCAATAATACTGTTCTTAGACCCAACGGAGTAAGAAAATCAGAAACTAACTGGAGATTAGTTAAGTTGAATGGCTTCTTGGGTATCGATCTGATGTTGGCTTCGGCCTTCGGGGTTAACACTTAGGGAGTTGCTTACTTGCTATTTTACGATTAAAACCTGATAGAATGTAATGTGATTTTGGGTTTATCGTGAACCGTGTTTTAAATGACATTGATTCTTTAACCCAGTTAAAGATTAAAACTAAGTGGAGTTTTAATGAATCTTTAATTAGATTGAAAAGATCGAGAATGGAGTATCAACAGTTTTGCTCCAGGCGATAGTTAAATCTTTAATTAGATTTGAACGTGAAATGGTAATTGAATTTACCGATAACACCGTGGTATTAGATATGAAGTATTACTAGTTTTACTTCATGCGATGAATAGGTTGGGATTGGGAAATTAAAATAAATGATTACTTCGGTGTGGTTCGCTAATCCCGACTAGTTTGAAGTGATATTCAAAGGAAGATTAAAGAATAAATTTACATAATTTATCTTTGATAAAATTAATGGGAACCTTTCCCTAAGAATGTGAAATTTAGAAACTAACTATAGGTTAGCTAAGCAGAACGGTTTCTGGGTATTGATCTGATGTTGGTTTCGGCCTTCGGGGTTAATATTTGCGGAATTGTTCTCTTGTTAATTTACGGTTTGTGACTGATGAATTGGAATGAGGCATATGTTGTGTTTGTGTAACACTTGTTTATTATATACGCGAGTTATTCAGAAAGACCGGCTTTATCCCATTCTGAACAACTGATTCGACGATCAGTCGAAGATGAAGACGGTGGTTGAAGACCGGAGGTCTTCACGTCATTTGGATAATTACTGATGATCTTGGTTGGGCCGTACACCCAAGAGGAGGGAATCAGTTAGTGGTCATCCATACGTACTTGGAGATCGATGGATATGCAGGGTACTAGGTGCCTCCGGTTTCGTTCAGACCCAGAACGGACTTGTAAATGGACTGTATGTCTGACATTGGATATCATTCTGTGTGATTGATGGATATCGGTTGCATGGAGTGGTTTGCCTGTGTGGCATGCTAAGATGCAAATGATCAAGGCTTCTGTTGAAAAGCAGAGTCTTGTGGTTGATGATCAAAGCACAACCTGTGTGGCGTAGCTTTGTGTAGCGTTAATTCGCGAGCCTCACACCCCGGTGTGAACCAGAAACGAGAGAGGACTTCAGGGAGGACAAGCGTTTCTTTCTAGCCAGAAGTGGTGTAACAACCCGAAAATCTGGGCCAGTTTAAAATTTTTATTTTGGCAATTTTAGCAAATTTTGATTATTTAAAATGAATTATTTTAAATAATATCGACGAGAAATTTATTTTGAATATAATTCGAACGTATATATTATACGCGTCGTCGTTAGAATATATAATAATTATATATAATTATAAAAGGAATTGAAAATGGCGCGGTAGTTCGATAATTCGATTTCAAACTTCAATTGAATATACCGGGTGCAAAACAATCCGGATTTTAGTGAAACCAAAAATAACGGAATCTAATAGTGAATATCTTTCCAACGAATCCGAAAAATCAAAAGTTCGTAGCGGGAATCAAAAGATATGTCCAGTTGAAAATTCTGAATAGTCGCTATGGAATTCAGGCCCTTAAAAATGGACATTTTGCAAATGACCTCGGATTTCGACGAAACCGGTTTTGTTGGGTCCGTGATGTCAAATTATTGCTAGGTTTCAAATTTCATAATTTTTCGATTCAATATGTGAGCGTGGCAAAGGAAAACGCGTTAGACCAGTTTCAGTTGATTTTAATCGACTGGAAATTGGCCATTTTTCAAACGGTCTCAGAATTCGACGAAACTAGTTTTGTTAGGACCGTATCGTCAATACGAAGCTAGAAAATATTTTTCTGAGATTTATAGAGTTAGTATGTGACCCCGGTAATTTGAAATGTACGTTTAAAATTCAATATAGTGATTTAAATGTAAATTTAACGGAAACTGATTGTAACAATCAAATCAGCTTGCGATACATATCCCATTGTGTTCGGAATGGGGGTAAAACGCTATGGACGACAGGCGGTGGGCCTCGTTTCGAGGTCATATGTAAAAGTCAACCCTTTGGCAAAAATAAATAATTAAATAAAAAAAAATAAAAAAATAAAAAAAATTCCCTCCTATTCTTCTTCGTTGCCCCCCCGATTCCTCATTCATACCAGAAAGAAAAAAAAAAGAAAACCTAATCTAAATCGCCGCCGATCTGCTCAGCCGCCACACCCCCCCTCCTCCACCGCAGACGCGCCGCTCAGGGCATCCACCACCCCTCCGACGTCCACCCTCCCCCTTCTCTTACCTCCTCCGTTGCCACCAGGTGGCGCCGCCCACTACGAAGCCCCCCTCCGACCTGCAAAGCCGACGAAGCCCCGAAGCCATCGCTCCACCCTCCTGCTGCCGACATCGACGCCGCCCGCTTGAAGTTGCCGCCGACGAACTGCATAGACCCCCCCCCCCCGTAAGCATTTCTTTTTATTTTATTATTTTATTCTTTTTTTTTAAAAACAGAATTTAAAACTGATTTTTTTGAATAAGTAAAAACTGATTTTTTGAATGAGAAAAAAAAACTGTTTTTTTTAATGAGTAAAAACTGATTTTTTTATAAAAGTAAAAACTGAATTTGGTAAATGAGTAAAAACTGATTTAAAAGAGAAAATAAAAACTGATTTAAAAGGAAAAATAAAAACTGATTTTATTTTAAGGTTTAAATAGAAAAGGCTTAAACTTTAAAAAGAAAATGGTTTGAACTTTAAAAAGATTTGATCTTTAAAATAGAAAAGCAAAAAGGCGAGATTTTTGTTTAGAAGAAAAAGTAGGATTTTTAAAAATAGAAAAGACTTTATTTTTTTATAAAAGCGAAAACTTTATTTTTTATAAAGGCGAAAACCTTATTGATAAAAATATGATTTTTATATATTGAACTTTGAAATAAAATTTCGATTTTTATATATTGAACTTTGAAATAAAAATTCGATTTTTATATATTGAACTTTGAAGTAAAAATATGATTTTTATATATTGAACTTTGAAGTAAAAATATGATTTTTATATATTGAACTTTGAAATAAAAATTCGATTTTTATATATATAGTGGCCTTGGGCAACGAAGGTGACAAAAAGGCGAAACGACGAAGACTTCTGCAAAAGAAGAGCCGTGGAGCTAGGATAGCTATAAGTGAGAATTTCTCACCTTTCTATTTCTTTTCTAGTTATATATATATACTAGGATGCAGACGGTGCTTAGTAGCACCCGACACAATCGTCCACAGACCATGGACTTGTTTGTTTGATTGTTTGGTGATTGATTGCGATATTGGTTTGAATGTGGTTTGTGATGTGAAAAATCGAATCGATAAATTGGTTAGGATTAGACGTGCGCCGTTATAAGGCGAAGGAGTAAGGCTAGGTTAGACTCTTACTCCAAATTTTGTGGTTTGCATAACGAAATTGATTTGATTGATGTGTGAATGGCGTGGGCCTTCACTAGACCGGGGATAAGGCTAGGCCTCGTCCCGTTTCTAGTATCGTGCCGTTATGCCGCCGAAATTTTCTAAAATATGTTAGAAAATAAAAATATCATTTTATTGTGTAAATGAATAATAGAAATTCATATGTTGGAATAAAATGTTTTATCGTTAAAAATATAATTTTTAACGTGAAGTGAATAAAATAAAATATTCATTTATAAACCGAACGGTTTGTTTATGTACACCTATTTGAATGACATTGATTGGGACGATAAATTTTACACATCGCCCAACTGCACGAATAAAATAGGTGTTTGATTGTTTGAAACCCCACACGGGTGTTAGGATGAAATTTGAAGTTCACTCATCCTGATTGATTAAATATGTCGATCGATTGATTGACAGGCTGTTATAAGCGTTGAATATCTATATTTGATGCTTATACAGTGTAGTGCACTTTGGTTGATGGTTGATTATTTTCAATGCTATTATATACATGTGTTGTATGAAAATCCATATAATTAATTTTATATGGTAATTGATTGGGCCTCATTCCAATTTGAAAAACAAAGAATAATATAAAATAAAAGTTCATGTGTTGACAGTTTCATCCATTGAGATTGGTCATGTGTTGAACGAAATATTTTAATATTAAAATTTACATCTTTATCAATATAAAATAAAAGTTCATGTGTTGACAGTTTCATCCATTGAGATTGGTCATGTGTTGAACAAAATATTTTAATATTAAAATTTACATCTTTATCAATATAAAATAAAAGTTCATGTGTTGACAGTACTCATTCATTGAGATTGGTCATGTGTTGAACGAAATATTTTGATAATAACGACTATTTTGAAAAAGAAATATTTGAAATAGAATATTTGAAAATAGGAATTTATGAAGCCGTGTTGATTAGATTAACGCTATTTTGACGTGAACGATATTTATATCGATATAAAACGATTTCGAAATGAAATGAATTGAAAACGATTTCGAAATGAATTGAATTGAAAACGATTTCGAAATGAATTGAATTGAAAACGATTTCGAAATGAATTGAATTGAAAACGATTTCGAAATGAAATGAATTGAAAACGAATTCAAATTGAATTGAAAACGATTTCGAAATGAATTGAATTGAAAACGATTTCGAAATGAATTGAATTGAAAACGATTTCGAAATGAAATGAATTGAAAACGATTTCGAAATGAATTGAATATAAAACGATTTCGAAATGAATTGAATATAAAACGAACTCAAATTGAATTGAAAGCGAATCGAAATGAGTTCGAATTGAATCGAAATTTGAATTGAAATTTGAATTGAATAGAAAGGAATTTTAAAACGAATTTATAAAGAAGAATTCAATTTTGATTTGAATTGAAATGGAAGTTGAAATTGCTTTTGAAACGAATTCAAAACTATTCATATAATTCGTTTTAAATAGAAATCGACGAAATATATATTATATATATTATATATATAATATAATGGCCTGAATAGAACGCGCCGCGCCGCGGCAGTTCGTGAATTTCGACCATTTATTTCAAACGGACATTACGGGAGATCCGACCATCGGATTCTCCTAAAACCGGAACCGTTGGGTTCGTATCGAAAAGAGCTTTCTAACGAATGTGATAAATTAGAAATCTAACGGTTGGATTTGGAATTATGTCCAAATCAAATTGGAAAAAGGTCGCTGTAAGTGCAGTTCGATGACCGTTGTTGGAAATCGGCTGTACGGGCCTTGATAAAATTATTAAAAATAGTAATAATTTGTGTAAAATCATAAGAAATGATTTGTGAAGATTTGGGATGAAAAACTCCATATTTGAAAAGATAAAAATAGATTTTTATCGAAATGAACTAGTTTTGAACTAGAATTATAATTCTATTTATTTTTAAATAAATAAATTGAATTTGAAAAGGGTTTTGAAAATAACCAGAATATCCAATGATTGCATTGGAGTGGATTTGAATCGAAATTGTCTTCGGAATATTTCGATGTTGGAATTCGTGATTATACAGGTGTTGTTATGGAAATTTGAAAGATATATATTTATATCGTTATTTCCAATACGACATTTGTTAGTCGTAGAATTCGATATTGAATATAAGCCGATATATTTTCTATTCAGAACCTTGTATTGAATATCGAATGTGATTTGGGTTTGTCGTGAATGGTGTCTTCACTAACACTGTTCTTGAACCCAGTTGAGAAAAGATTAAATCTTTTTATTTAGATTTAATGAAGTGTACTAATTAAATAATATTTAATTGGAATTGAATGGATATTGATTTTTGGGTTTATCGTGAACAGGGTTTAAATAACACTCGTTCTTTAGCCCGATGATTAATGAATGTGATTTTGGGTTTATCGTGAACTGTGTTTTTAAATGACACCGATTCTTTAACCCGGTCAAAGATTAAAACTAAGTGGAGTTTTAATGAATCTTTAATTAGATTGAAATAATCGAGAATGGAGTAACACCAGTTTTGCTCCAGGCGATAGTTAAATCTTTAATTAGATTTGAACGTGAAGTGGTAATTGAATTTACCGATAACACCGTGGTGTTAGATATGAAGTATCACCAGTTTTACTTCATGGGATGAATAGGTTGGGATTGGGAAATTAAAATAAATAATTGCTTCGGTAAGGTTCGCTAATCCCGACTAGTTTGAATTGATATTCAAAAGTAGATTAAAGCATAAATTCAAGAATTTATCTTTGATAAAATAAATGGGGACCTTTCCCTATGAATGTGAAAGTTAGAAACTAACTGTCGGTTAGCCAAGCAGAATGGTTTTCTGGATATTGATCTGATGTTGGTTTCGGCCTTCGGGGTTAATATTTGGGGAATTATTCTCTTGATTAATTTACTGTTAGTGACTGATGAATTGGAATGAGGCGTATGTTGTGTTTGTGTAACACTTTTATAATATATACGCGAGTTATTCGGAAAGGCCGGGTTTATCCCATTCTGAATAACTGATACGACGATAAGTCGAAGATGAAGATGATGGTCGAAGACCGGAGGTATTCACGTCGTTTGGGTGATAACTGATGATCTTGATTGGGCTGTACACCCAAGAAGATGGAAACAGTTAGTGATCGTCCAGACGTACTTGGAGATCGATGGATATGCGGGGTACTAGGTGCCTCCGGTTTCGTTCAGACCCAGGAAGGACTTGTAAATGGACTGTGTGTCTGACATCGGATTTCATTCTGTGTGACTGATATCGGTTGCATAGGATGGTTTGCCTGTGTGGCATGCTAAGATGCAAATGATCAAGGCTTCTGTTGAAAAGCAAAGTCTTGTGGTGATGATCAAAGCACGGCCTTTGTGGCGTAGCTTTGTGTAACGTTTACCTCGCGTGTTTCACACCCGGTATGAACCAAAAACGGGAGACGGACCTCAGGGAGGGCCTGCGTTTCCTCCTAGCTAGAAGTGGTGTCAGTGGTTTTACACGCCCTGACGAGTTTGACTTATGTGGTTGTTGCTGTTGCGAGGCGCCTCGGTTAGATCGGACGATCCGGGTCCGATGGAGTCATTCGTTGGCTCGCTTACGCCCCAAAGGGCGGCGAAACGTAGTGCTCAGGTATAATAATCCACATCGGTGGACCGGCCCTGTCGCTCCAAGGCTTGCCTGCGCGCTTGCCTGAGACTCGGGCTAGGCAGTCTCGAATCGGTTGAGGACTATCTTTTGCCTCGGTTCATAGATGGAAATCCAATTTCCAAATACGTGACATTTGCGGTTTTATTTGTAAACCTATATATGGCGACATGATATATGGTACCCATGCCGCCTATGATTGATACTTAGGATTTGAAGTTGTTTTATACACTATGCACTTATAGTAGTATCAAATGATTTGTTTTAAACGTATCAAGCATTCTTTGGCTGTTATAAGGGAAAACCCTATCCTCGGCTGCGTTGCATTGTGTGATGGGACCTGGGTCTTATAACAGCTTCATTTTTCCTTATTTAGCATTACGCTGTTTGTTTTATGCACTGGTATTCTTGGGAGGAAACCCGTTCCGTGTTATACGGCGTGGTCCCTTGATTTACCTAGCTTTTAGAATAAAGATTAACTGTTTTAGTTCTCACACCAGTCACATGACTGACCTGGAGTTTATTGTTTTAACCTAAACTCTGGGTGCCCTTATTTTGACACGGGCAGCTAGTAGTTTTGGTTTTGCAGATTTATATTCACAGGATCCCAGTTTTCAGCTGGAACGATATCCGGAAAGCTTTGTATCCGTATATCTCTTCTAGTTGTGTATTGTATTATTTTCCGCTGCTATGTATTTAAATGTAATTTAAATCTCTGATATTTCTGTGTAATATTCATTTATACTCTGTATATTCTTGTAATCTGATGCATTGTTGTAATAAGCAATGAAACGTTCTTTTATATGCGTTCTGTTGTGGTTTGTTCTCGAACTATCCGACGCTTTCCTTTACGGGGAAGTTACGGGTTTTCACAAGTGGCGTCAGTGGTTTTACATGCCCTGACAAGTTTGACTTATGTGGTTGTTGTTGCGAGGCGCCTCAAATTTATCGGTGACTATGTGAAGCCGATGGAGTCATTCGTTGGCTCATTTACGCCCCAAAGGGTGGGGAAACGCAATGTTCAGGCATTTTAATCCACATCGGTGGACCGGCCCTGATGATCCAAGGCTTACCTGTGCGCTTTCCTGAGACATGGTAGGCTAGATTGTCTCGAATCGGTAGAGGACGATCCCTAGCCTCGGTTCATATCATAAATGATAATCCAACTTCCAATACATGATAATTCGGTTTTGATTGTAGAGCCTAGTATGCTGACATAGTGGGATGGGGCACTCATGCCGTCTATGATTGATATTTATGATTGTATATAAAATCAGAAACTAACGGGAAACGAGCTAAGATTGGTGGTTTCCTGGGTATTGGTCTGATGTTAGTTTCGGCCTTCGGGGTTAATACTTAGGGAATCGCTCTCTTACTAATTTATGGTTGGAGTCTGATTAAAAAAATCAAAAGATAAAATTTCGCGTATAAAGCATTCTCTGGCTGTTATAAGGTAAAACCCTATCCTCCGGCTTGCGTTGCATTGTGTGATGGGACCTGGGTCTTATAACAGCTTCATTGTTCTTTATTTAGCATTGCGCTGTTGATTTATGCACTAGTATTCTTGGGAGGAAACCCGTTTCGTGTTATACGGCGTGGCCCCTTGATTTACCGAACTTTAAAATAAAGATTAATAACTGTTTTAGTTCTCACACCAGTCCCATGACTGGCCTGAAGTTTATTGTTTTAACCTAAACTCTGGGTGCCCTTATTTTTGACACGGGCAGCTAGTAGTTTTGGTTTTGCAGATTTATATTCATAGGATCCTGATTTTCAGCTGGAACGATACTCGGAAAGCTCTGTATCCATGTATTACTTCTAGTTGTGTATTGGATTATTTTCCGCTGCTATGCAATGTATTATTATCTCTGATATTTTATAATGTACATTATTTGTTAATACTCTGTATATTCTTGTAATCTGATGAATTGTTGTAATATATAATGAAATGTTCTTCTGTCTGCGTTCCGATGTGTCTTGTTCCCAACTCAATCCGTGATTTCCCATAAGGGGGATTTTCGGTCGTTTCATCATGGTATCAGAGCTTTGGTTTAAAAGGCTCGAGAACAAGACACGTTGGAACCATACGAAAGAATTCATCAGAGATTGGATTAGTAATATTCAATGGGAATGACTCGTTAGAGATAGGATCAGTAGTATCCTAGAATGAGTGTGAAGAGTATATTTTTGAAATATAAAGAGAAAAACAATTTTTGTTTTGAAATTTAAATCGCATTATACGTATTTGAATAATTTATTTTCAATTGATTTGGACAATCTAGTATATGAAGATTTTGCATATACACCTAGCTAGCATAAATACGAAGTCCCAAATATACTGGATAGATATAGAATCACACTCTAGTCGCCCGAAGACGGTTCTGATGATCGCTATAGCGATCGCATCATCAGTATTCATGTTCGAGTTTCAAAAGTGGGATTTCTATATATTTCCAATTGACTGGTGTGAGAACCGAAACTAGATAGGGCTTATTGTTGTGATTTGGCATCAAAAATCTGATTTTTTATATATGTATCAAAATTATGTGATTGAAATTTTAATCAACTAATTGGTTGCTGGTTGTGTTGTTTGATTAATTAAAAGTTGAACCATTTAGCCAAATTGTATCAAATAGTGAATTGTATTGAGAATTTGCCGCATTTGCATGCATATTTGTGTACTTACATTGAACAAGTCATAGCAAGGAGGCTAGAGAAGAGGAATAAAATTGTTTGCCCGACAAATAGGTACATGTTTATTATATTTCCTTTAGTTTGGATGATTTTATGAGCCGATTGGCTAGCCGCTTGGCTTTTTCTTTTTCTTTTGGATTGAAGAAGGCCATGGGAGACTGTATGAAATATCCAGAAGTCCCCGGTGCAGGGGAGGTTATGGCGAAATTTTTCGAAAAGTTAGGGTGTTAGCCAAATTTTTGAAAAAATTGAAAAGTTCATAGAAACTGAAAAGTTGAGGAACTTAAGCCGTGAGGAAAATGATGAAAGTTGAGTTGATTAGTTAAACAACTTTCGGATTCGTTCCTTTTCGGGGACGAAAAGTTTTAAGTGGGGGAGATTGTAATAACCCGGAAATCTGAGCCAATTTTAAAATTTTATTTTGGCAATTTTACCGAATTTTGATTATTTAAAATGAATTATTTTAAATAATAACGGCGAGAAATTTATTTTGAATAGAAATAGAACGTATATATATATATATAGATCGTCGTTAGAATATAATTATTTAATTATAATTATAAAAGGAATTGAAAATGGCACGGTAGTTCGATAATTCGATTTCAAATTTCAAATGAATGCACCGGGTGTGAAATAAACCGGATTTTAGTGAAACCAAAAATATTAGAATCTAATTGAGAATATATTTCCAAAGAATCTGGGAAATCAAAATTTCATTGGCGGGAATCAAAAGTTATGTCCAGTTGAAAATTCAGAACACTCGCTATGGAATTCTGGCCCTTAAAAATGGCCATTTTGCAAATGACCTCGGTTTTCGACGAAACCACTTTTGTTTGATCCGCGATGTCAAATTATTGCTAGGTTTCAAAATTCATAATTTTTCGAATCAATATGTGAGCGTGGAAAAGGAAAACGCATTTGACCAGTTTAGTTGATTTTAATCGACTGGAAAACGACCATTTTTCAAACGGCCTCAGAATTCGATGAAATTAGTTTTGTTAGGACCGTATCGTCAATATGAAGCTTGAAAATATATTTCGGAAATTTTTAGAGTTCATTCGTGGCCCCGATAAATTGAAATGCGCGTTCATATTCAATATATAGAGTTATATTTTGATTTGGACGAAAACTGATCGAAACAATCGAATCAACCTACGATATATATCCCATTGTGTTCGGAATGTGGGTAATTAGCTATGGACGACATTCGAGGTCGAAATTAAAAGTTGCTTTTTGAAATAATTAAATAATATATATATATATTACACTACCCTTACCCTCTCTCTACACTCACCCCCCTCGTTCTTCGATCAGAAGAAAGAAAAGAAATAAAAAAAAGAGGAGAACCCAAATCGCGATGGACGGCTGCCGCTCCCCATCGACCACCGCGCCCCCCTCAGGTCGACCACAGTCGTTCTCTTCCCCCTCCCCCTTCTTGTTTCCGCCTCCTTTCCCCCCCCAAACCCCACCGCAGCCCCAAAGGAACCCAAACCCGACGAACGCGAGCCACCCCATAGCACGTGTATGCTTTTATTTCTATTTTGATTTCATTTTTATAAACAGGAATTAACATGAAAGATTTCATTTTTATTAACATGTAAAAAGATTCTTTTTTTTTGTAGATAAAGATAAGATTTTTTTTTATATAAGGAGAGAATAAAAATAGGATTTTTATGTATAGAAATAGAAAATAAAAAATTGATTTTTATTATATATGAAGTAGTGTCATAAAAATATGATTTTTATTTAGATGAATAACCCAAAAAGCTTATATTTTTATTATAGAAAAGGTGGGATTTTTAATCGTATGAAATAGCAAAGAAAAAAATATAATTTTTCCGTGTATGTAGCAAAGTAAAAATATGATTTTTTATCATAGAGACCATAAAAATATAATTTTTATATAGTAGAGACAATAAAAATATGATTTTAATATAATGTAGATAACAAAAATTTAATTTTTATAGTATAGAAAGAATAAAAATATGATTTTTATATTATATACATAGTAAAAATTTGATCTTTATATATGTAGAGAAATAAAAATCTGATTTTTATTATATATACGTTGAAATAAAAATGTTATAGCGAGATAAAAATTCGATTTTTATAGATATGAAGGGAAGATAAGAATTCGATTTTTATGTACATGTAGTGATAATAAAAATGTGATTTTTATATATGAACAGCGTGAAAAGGATGCATTGGAATTTCGAACAAATTCAAACCGTTCAGAAAGAAAGACTGACGGAGTGGATCCCAAAGGTGAGAACTCCTCACGTTTATTTTTATTTCTAGTTTGAAATATATACTAGGATGCGGACGGTGTTTAGTATCACCCGACACCCGTCGTCCACAGACCATGGACGACTTGTTTGTTTGATTGTTGTGTTGTGAAATTTGATTGTGTGATGTGAAATGAAATAAAATATTTTATAGTGGAAAATATTTTATAGTTAAAAATACAGTTTTTAACGTGTATATAAAATAAATAGTAATAAACAAATCGGAGATTTGTTTATATACACTGATTTGACTGATATTGATTGGGATGATAAATTTTACACATCGCCCAACTGCACAAATAAAATCTGTGTTTGATTGTTTGAAACCCCACACGGGTATTGGGTTGATATTTGGCGTACACTAATCCCAATTATTTAGCTGTATGTCGATCGATTGGTCGACAGACTGTGTAAGCGTTAATTATTTATATTTAATGCTTATGCAGTTGTGTGGTGCATCTGGATGGTGGTTGATTATTTATCGTTGTTATTTTATACATGTTTTGTAGAAAATCCATATAATTAACATTATATGGTAATTGATTGGGCCTCATTCCAGTTTTGAAATAGAATATTTGAATAGAAATATTTGAATAAAAATATTTGAAATAGAATATTTGAATAGAAATATTTGAATAGAAATATTTGAAATAGAATATTTGAATAGAAATATTTGAAATAGAATATTTGAATAGAAATATTTGAAAAAGAAATATTTGAAATAGAATATTTGAATAGAAATATTTGAAAAAGAAATATTTGAAAATAGAAATATACGAAGCCGTGTTGATTAGATTTGAGCCATTTTGACACGAGCGATATTTATATCAATTTTATTCGTTAATATAACGAATATCGAAAAGGAAGTGATTTCAAAATATAACATTTTGAAAATATTATCATTCATATGTTAATGATATGGAATATTCAATTTTTATTTGAAATTGAATATGAAGTTGAGACCGTTGTGAAAACGAATTTAAAATGATTTATAAAATACGTTTTAACAGGAAATCGACGAAATATATATAATATATATATATATTATATATATAATGGCCTGAATAGAACGCGCCGCGCCGCGGCAGTTCGCGAATTTCGACCATTGACTTCGAATGGATATTATTGGAGATCCGATCGTCGGATTCTCCTAAACCGGAACCTTGGGTTCGTATCGAAAAGATCTTTCTGAAAAATATTAGAAATTTGAAATCTAACAGGTTGATTTGGAATTATGTACAAATCAAATTTGGAAAAGGTCGTTGTAAGTGCAGTTCGATGGCCGTTGACGGAAATCGACTGTACGGGCCTTGAAAATTTTTAAAAATAGTAATAATTTGTGTAAAATCATAAGAAATGATTTGTGAAGAATTGGGATGAAAAACTCCATATCTGAAAAGATAAAAATAGATTTTTATCGAAATGAACTAATTTTGAATTAGAATAAAAATTTATTTATTTTTAAATTAATAAATTGGATTTGAAATTGATTTGAAAATAACTAGAAATTCAAATAATTGAATTGGAAGGGATGTGAATCGGAATTATCTTTGGAACATTTCGATGTTGGATTTCTTGATTAAACATATATTGTTATGGGAATTTGAAAGATATATTAATATCGTTACTTCCAATATGATATTTGTTGGTCGTAGAATTCGATATTGAATATAAGCCGATATATTTTCTATTCAGAGCCTTGTATTTAATATCAAATGTGATTTGGGTTTGTTGTGAATGGTATCTTCACTAACACTGTCCTTAAACCTAGTTGAGAAAAAGATTAAATCTTTTATTTAGATTTAACGAAGTGTACCAATTAAATGGTATTTAATTGGAATTGAATTTGAATTGATTTTTGGGTATATCGTGAACGTGTTTTAATTAACAGTTGTTCTTTAACCCGATAATTAATGTAATGTGATTTTGGGTTGTCGTGAACGGTATCTTCAATAATACTGTTCTTAGACCCAATGGAGTAAGAAAATCAGAAACTAACTGGAGATTAGTTAAGTTGAATGGTTTCTTGGGTATTGATCTGACGTTGGTTTCAGCCTTCGGGGTTAATACTTAGTAAAATAGCCCCCGAAGGCCGAAACCAACATCAGATCAATACCCAAGAAACCATACAACTTAACTAATCTCCAGTTAGTTTCTGATTTTCTTAACTCAGTTGGGTCTAAGAACAGTATTATTGAAGATACCGTTCACGACAAACCCAAAATCACATTCCATTAATTATCGGATTAAAGAACAAGTGTTATTTAAAACACCGTTCACGATAAACCCAAGAATCAATTCGAATTCAATTCCAATTAAATACTATTTAATTGGTACACTTCATTAAATCTAAATAAAAGATTTAATCTTTTTCTCAACAGGGCTTAAGAACAGGGTTAATGAAGACACCATTCACGACAAACCCAAATCACATTTGATATTAAATACAAGGCTCTGAATAGAAAATATATCGGCTTATATTCAATATCAAATTCTACGACCAACAAATATCGTATTGGAAATAACGATATAAATATATCTTTCAAATTCCCATAAAAATATCTGTATCATCACGAAATCCAACATCGAAATATTCCAAAGGCAGTTTCGATTCAAATCCATTCCAATTCAATTATTGGAAATTCGGGTTACTTTTAAAACCATTTCAAATCCACTTTATTTATTTAAAAATAAACGGATTTTAATTCTTGTTCAAAACTAGTTCATTTCGATAAAAATCTATTTTTATCTTTTCAAATATGGAGTTTTTCATCCCAATTCTTCCCAAATCATTTCTTATGATTTTACACAAATTACTACTATTTTTAATAATTTTATCAAGGCCCGTCAGTGGATTTCCATCAACGGCCATCGAACTGCACTTACAGCGACCTTTTTCAAATTTGATTTGGACATAATTCCAAATCCAACCGTTAGATTTCAAATCTCTAATATTCATTAGAAAGCCCTTTTTGATACGAACCCAATCGTTCTATTCAGGCCATTATATATATATATATATATATATATATATATATATATATATTTCGTCGATTTCCTTTTAAAACGTATTTTATAAATCGTTTTAAATTCGTTTTCAAAACGATTTCAACTTCCTTTTCAAATTCAAATAAAAATTGAATTTTCCCTTACAAATTCGTTTTAAATTCATTTCAAATTGATTTCAATTCAAATCGATTTTTAATTCAATTTCAGTTCGTTTTCAATGCAATTTGAATTTCAAATTAATTCAATTTCAATTTGAATTCATTTCTATTCAATTTCAATTCGAATTCAATTTTATTCAATTTCAATTCGAATTCAATTCTATTCAATTTCAATTCGAATTCTATTCTATTCAATTTCAATTCGAATTCTTTTCTAAATATTCGATTTTGAAATCACTTTCAATATTCATTATAAAATTGACAAAATTCCCATTCGTGTTAAAATGGCGTGTGACTACTTAACACGGCTTTGCATTTCTATTTTCAAATATTCTATTTCAAATATTTCTTTTTCAAATATATCTTTTCCAAATATTTCTATTCAAACATTCCTTTTTTCAAATATTCTATTCAAATGTTTCTTTTTCAAAACTGGAATGAGGTCCAATCAATTACCATATAATGTTAATTATATGGATTTTCTACAACACATGTATAAAATAACAACGATAAATAATCAACCATCATCCAAAGTGCATTCTACACTGTATAAGCATCAAATATAAATATTTAACGCTCATAACAATCTGTCCATCAATCGATCGACATACAGCTAATTATTGGGATTAGTGTATGTCATATATCATCCCAATACCCATGTGGGGTTTCAAACAATCAAACACATATTTTATTTGTGCAGTTGGGCGATGTGTAAAATTTATCGTCCTAATCAATATCAGTCAAATGTGTGTATATAAACAAATCGTCCGATTTGTTTATATTTATTTCATTTCATATACACTTTAAAAATTCTATGTTTAACTATAAAAATATTTTTATTTCAATCCACATCATACAATCAACTACACATCAAAATCAAACAAACAAGCCGTCCATGGTCTGTGGACGACGGGTATCGGGTGCTACTAAACACCGTCTGTATCCTAGTATATATTTTAACTAGGAAATTAAATTAAAAGTGAGAAGTTCTCACCGAATCGATAAACCAAACGCCACGACTCTTCTTATGTAGGAAATCTTCATCATGCTCGCCTTTTGAACTGCTGAACCGTCTGGATCTGTTTGAAATTCCAATGCAGTTCTTGTCCCGCTGTTCATAATAAAATTTATATTTTTATCACTTTATTCTAATAAATAAAAATCATATTTTTATTTCTACTTTATATATTTTTACAATGCTTACTTCTATATAAAAATTATATTTTTTTTATCGCTACTTCATATATATAAAAATCGAATTTTTATCGCTACTTCATATATATATATAAATCGAATTTTTCATACGATAAAAATTTCGCCTTTAACTAATTAAAAATCTAATTTTTTTTATACTAAAAATCCTGTCTTTTTACATTTTAAAAATCAGAAAATATAATTCAATGTTATATAAATATAAACCTAAAAAGGAAAGGGATAAAATGCTCACCGTATATCCATCAGCTCCTTCTGGTTGAAATCGAAGAAGCTCAGCCCCTAGGGCTCGAAATCGCTGCCATTGGAGTTGACCGCCACCGGATCTGGGTGTTCGACGTTGAAGTGAGAGGGGGGCGGGTTCTTTCTGCTCGCGCAAGGCTGGGATTAGAGGGGAGGGTCGTGCGGTGGTCATCAGGAAAAAAGGGGTGTGGTTCGATTTGGCAACGGGGGAGGGGGTCTCCTCGAGCAGCGTAGGAAAGGAGGAGGGAGAGGAGGAGCCAAGGGGGGCTGCGCCTCCTGGCGGCGACATGGGCTCCGGCGACGGGCTGCTGGGAGGAGGCGACGGGAAGCAATCAGTTTTTGTTGTTTTTTTTTCTTTTTAATCTGAATCAGGTTTGGGGGAGAGAGACAACGGGGGGGGGGGCTATATATTATAATATATATTTAATTATTATTTCTTTTTTTTCTAAAAGCAACATTTTATTTTCAACTTGAAATCGAACCCACCGACTGTCGTCCCTAGCTAATTACCCCATTCCGAACACAATGGGATATGTATCGTAGGCTGATTCGACTGTTTCGATCAGTTTTCATCAAAATTAAAATATAACTCTATATATTGAATTTGAACGCGCATTTCAATTTACTGGGGCCACATACGGACTCTAAAAATTTTCGAGAAATATTTTCTAGCTCTGTATTGACGATACGGTCCTAACAAAACTGATTTCGTCAAATTCTGATGCCGTTTGAAAAATGGCCATTTTCCAGTCGATTAAATTCAACTGAAATGGTCAAAACACGTTTTCCTTTGCCACGCCCGCATATTGATTCGAAAAATTACGAATTTCGAAACCTAGCAATAACTTGACATCACAGATCCAACATAAGGGGTTTCGTCGAAAACCGAGGTCGTTTGCAGAATTTCCATTTTTAAGGGCCCGAATTCTATAGTGACTATTCTGAATTTTCAACCGGACGTAACTTTTGATTCCCTCTATGAAATTTCAATTTTTCGGATTCGTTGGAAAGATATTCTAATTATATTCAAATATTTTTGGTTTCGCTAAAATCCGGTTTATTTTGCACCCGGTACATTCATTTGAAGTTTGAAATCGAATTTTCGAACTACCGCGCCATTTTCAATTCCTTTTATAATCATCAATGAATATCTATATTCTAACGATGATTCGAATAAATATATGCGTTCGAATTCTATTCAAATTAAATTTCTTGTCGTTATTATTTAAAATAATTCATTTTAAATATTCAAAATTCACTAAAATGGCCAAAATAAAAAATTTAAATTGGCTCAGATTTCCGGGTTATTACAATCTCCCCCACTTAAAACTTTTCGTCCCGGAAAAGGAATGAAGCCAAAAGTTGTTTAACTAATCAACTCAACTTTCGTTATTTTCTTTACGGCTTAAGTTCTTCAACTTTTCGGTTTCTAAGAACCGTTCAAATTTTTCAAAAATTTGGCTAACACCCTAAATTTTCGAAAAATTTCGCCATAACCTCCCCTGCACCGGGGACTTGGGGATATTTCATATAGCCTCCCATGGCCTTCTTCAATCCAAAAGAAAACGAAAAAGCCAAGCGGCTAGCCAATCGGCTCATAAATTCATCATCACCCAAACAAAACATTAAATTATGGTAAACATGTACCTATTTGTCGGGCAAACAATTTTATTCATCTGCTCTAGGCTCCTTGCTATGACCTGTTCAATGTATGTACATGGACATGCATGCAAATGCGACAAATTTTCCATACAATTCACTATTTGATCAATTGGGCTAAAGGTTCAACATTTAATTTATCAAACAATAATCAAACAACACAACCATCGATCAATTAGTTGGTTATCATTTCAAACTCATAATTTTGATATATAGTCAAAAAATCAGATTTTTGATGCCAAATCACAACAATAGGCCCTATCTAGTTTCGGTTCTCACACCAGTCTATTGGAAATAAATAGAAATCTCACTTTCGAAACTCGAAAATAAATACTGGAGATGGTGCCCCGTCACCAGAATTATCCCCGGGGGAACTAGAGTGTGATTCTATAACTATCCAGTACATTAAAACCTCGAATACACGTTTGCAAGACGTATAGGCAAAATCTTTATATATCGGATTGTCCAAATTAATTTAAAATAAATATTCAAATACGTATAAAACGATTTAAATTTCAAAACAAAACTTGTTTTCATTTTAAAAATATACTCTTCACACTCGTCCTAGGATACTACTGATCCCATCTCTAACGAGTCATTCTCATTGGATATTACTAATCCAATTTCTGATGAATTCTTTCGTATGGTTCTAATGTGTCTTGTTCTCTAAGCTCTGTAAACCAAAGCTCTGATACCATGATGAAACGACCCGAACTCCCTCTTTCAGGAAATCACGGATTGAGTTGAGAACAAGCCACATCAGAACGCAGACAGAAGAACATTTCATTGTATATTACAACAATCCCATCAGAATACAAGAATATACAGAGTATGGATAAATATTACACAGAAAATATCAGAGATTTAAATTACATTTAAATACATCGCAGCGGAAAATAATACAAAACACAACTAGAAGTAATACACGGATACAGAGCTTTTCGAGTATCGTCCCAGCTGTAACTCAGGATCCTGTGAATATAAATATGCAAAATCAAAACTACTAGCTGTCCGTGTCAAATTAAGGGCACCCAGAGTTTAGGCTAAAACAATAAACTCCAGGTCAGTCATGTGACTAGAGTGAGAACTAAAACAGTTATTAATCTTTATTTTAAAGTTAGGTAAATCAAGGGACCACGCCGTATAACACAGAACAGGTTTCCTCCCAAGAATACCAGTGCATAAAACAAACAGCGCAATGCTAAATAAAGAAAAATGAAGCTATTATAAGACCCAGGTCCCATCACACAATGCAACACAAACCGGAGGATAGGGTTTTACCTTATAATAGCCAAAGAATGCTTAATACGCTAAATTTCATCTTTTGATTCTTAATTAGACTCCAACTGTAAATTAGTAAGAGAACGATTCCCTGAGTATTAACCCCGAAGGCCAAAACCAACATCAGACCAATACCCAGGAAACCACCCATCTTAGCTCGTTTCCAGTTAGTTTCTGATTTTATATACAATCATAGACGACATGGGTACCATATATCATGTCACCATACTAGGCTCTACAATCAAAACCGCAAATGTCACGTATTGGAAGATGGATTTCCATTTGTGAACAGAGGTAGAAGATAGTCCTCTACCGATTCGAGATGCTCTAGCCCGCCCCTCAGGAACAGAACGCATCGTCCCTGGGATCGTCAGGGCCGGTCCACCGATGTGGATTAAAATGCCTGAACACTGCGTTTCCCCACCCTTTGGGGTGTCAATGAGTCAACAATGACTCCATTGACTTCACATAGTCACCGATATATCTGAGGCGCCTCATAAACCAACAACCACATAAGTCAAACTCGTCAGGGCGTGTAAAACCACTGACGCCACTTCTAGCTAGAAGGAAACGCATGCCCTCCCTGAAGTCCTCTCCGTTTCTGGTCCACTACCGGGGTGTGAGGCTTGCAAATCAACGCTACACAAAGCTATGCCACATAGGCTATGCTTTGATCATCAACCACAAGATTCTGCTTTTCAACAGAAGCCTTGATCATTTGCATCTTAGCATGCCACACAGGCAATTCACGCTATGCAACCGATATCAATCACACAGAATGAAATCCGATGTCAGACACATATCCATTTACAAGTCCGTTCTGGTTCTGAACGAAACCTGAGGAACCTTATTCCTCTCATATCCATCGATCTCCAAGTACGTCTGGACGATCACCAACTGATTCCCTCCTCTTGGGTGTACATCCCAATCAAGATCATCAGTAATCACCCAAACGACGTGAAGACCTCTGGTCTTCAACCACCGTCTTCATCTTCGACTCATCATCGAATCAGTTATTCAGAATGGGATAAACCCGATCTTTCTGAATAACTCACGTATATAATAAATAAGTGTTACATAAACACAACATACGCCTCATTCCAATTCATCAGTCACTAACCGTAAATTAGCAAGAGAATAATTTCCCAAACAATAACCCCGAAGGCCGAAACCAACATCAGATCAATACCCAGGAAACCATTCTTCTTAGCTAACCTACAGCTAGTTTCTAAATTTCACATTCTTAGGGAAAGGTTCCCATTAATTTTATCAAAGATTAATTCTTTTAAATTTATTCTTTATTCTTCTTTTGAATATCAATTCAAACTAGTTGGGATTAGCGAACCGCACCGAAGTGATCATTTATTTTATTTCCCAATCCCAACCTATTCATCCCATGAAGCAAAACTAGTCATACTTCATATCTAACACCACGGTGTTATTGGTAAATTCAATTACCATTTCACCTTCAAATCTAATTAAAGATTTAACTATCGCCCGGAGAAAAACTGGTGATACTCCATTCTCGATCATTTCAATCTAATTAAAGATTCACTAAAACTCCACTTAGTTTTAATCTTTAACTGGGTTTAAGAACCGATGTCATTTAAAACACGGTTCACGATAAACCCCAAAATCACATCGCATTTTAATTAGTCCCTAACCGTAAAATAGCAAGTGAGCAATTCCTTAAGTATTAACCCCAAAGGCTGAAACCAACATCAGATCAATATCCAAGAAACCATTCAACTTAACTAATCTCCAGTTAGTTTCTGATTTTCTTAACTCAGTTGGGTCTAAGAACAGTATTATTGAAGATACCGTTCACGACAAACCCAAAATCACATTCCATTAATTATCTGGTTAAAGAACAAGTGTTATTTAAACACCGTTCACGATAAACCCAAGAATCAATTCGAATTCAATTCCAATTAAATACTATTTAATTGGTACACTTCATTAAATCTAAATAAAAGATTTAATCTTTTTCTCAACAGGGCTTAAGAACAGGGTTAATGAAGACACCATTCACGACAAACCCAAATCACATTTGATATTAAATACAAGGCTCTGAATAGAAAATATATCGGCTTATATTCAATATCAAATTCTACGACCAACAAATATCGTATTGGAAATAACGATATAAATATATCTTTCAAATTCCCATAAAAATATCTGTATCATCACGAAATCCAACATCGAAATATTCCAAAGGCAGTTTCGATTCAAATCCATTCCAATTCAATTATTGGAAATTCGGGTTACTTTTAAAACCATTTCAAATCCACTTTATTTATTTAAAAATAAACGGATTTTAATTCTTGTTCAAAACTAGTTCATTTCGATAAAAATATTTTTTTTTTCTTTTCAAATATGGAGTTTTTCATCCCAATTCTTCCCAAATCATTTCTTATGATTTTACACAAATTATTACTATTTTCAATAATTTTATCAAGGCCCGTACAGTCGATTTCCATCAACGGCCATCGAACTGCACTTACAACGACCTTTTTCAAAATTGATTTGGACATAATTCCAAATCCAACCGTTAGATTTCAAATCTCTAATATTCATTATAAAGCTCTTTTCGATACGAACCCAAAGGCTCCGGTTTTAGGAGAATCCGATGGTCGGATCTCCCGTAATATCCATTCGAAGTCAATGGTCGAAATTTGCGAACTACCACGGCGCGACGCGTTCTATTCAGGCCATTATATATATAATATATATATTATATATTTTGTCGATTTGCTTTTAAAGCGTATTTTATAAATCGTTTTAAATTCGTTTTCAAAATGATTTCAACTTCCTTTTCAAATTCAAATCAAAATTGAATTTTCCCTTACAAATTCGTTTTAAATTCATTTCAAATTGATTTCAATTCAAATCGATTTTTAATTCAATTTCAGTTCGTTTTCAATGCAATTTGAATTTCAAATTAATTCAATTTCAATTCGAATTCATTTCTATTCAATTTCAATTCGAATTCAATTTTATTCAATTTCAATTCGAATTCTATTCTATTCAATTTCAATTCGAATTCTTTTCTAAATATTTGATTTTGAAATCACTTTCAATATTCATTATAAAATCAACAAAATTCCCGTTCATGTTAAAATGGCGTGTGTATACTTAACACGGCTTCGCATTTCTATTTTCAAATATTCTATTGCAAATATTTCTTTTTCAAATATTTCTTTTCCAAATATTCTATTCAAATATTCCTTTTTTCCAAATATTCTATTCAAATATTTCTTTTTCAAAACTGGAATGAGGCCCAATTAATTACCATATAATGTCAATTATATGGATTTCTACAACACATGTATAAAATAACAACGATAAATAATCAAACATCATCCAAAGTGCATTCTATACTGTATAAGCATCAAATATAAATATTTAACGCTCATAACAGTCTGTCCATCAATCATCGATATACAGCTAATTATTGGGATTAGTGTATGTCATATATCATCCCAATACCCGTGTGGGTTTCAAACAATCAAACACAGATTTTATTTGTGCAGTTGGGTGTGTAAAATTTATCGTCCCAATCAATATCAGTCAAATGTGTGCATATAAACAAATCGTCCGATTTGTTTATATTTATTTCATTTCATATACACTTTAAAAATTCTATTTTTAACTATAAAAATATTTTAATTTCAATCCACATCATACAATCAACTATACGACAAAATCAAACAAACAAACAAACAAGCCGTCCATGGTATGTGGATGACGGGTGTCGGGTGCTACTAAACACCGTCTGTATCCTAGTCTATATTTTAACTAGAAAATTAAATTAAAAGTGAGAAGTTTTCACCGAATTGCTAAACCAAACGCCACGACTCTTCTTATGTAGGAAATCTTCCTCGCGCTCACCTTTTGAACGGCTGAACCGTCTGGATCTGTTTGAATTTCCAATGCAGTTCTTGTCCCGCTGTTCAAAATAAAATTTATATTTTTATCACTTCATTCTAATAAATAAAAATCATATTTTTATTTCTACTTTATATATTTTTACAACGCTTATTTCTATATAAAAATTATAATTTTTTTATCACTACTTCATATATATAAAAATCGAATTTTTATCGCTACTTCATATATATAAAAATCGAATTTTTCATACAATAAAAATTTCGCCTTTAACTAATTAAAAATCTAATTTTTTTTATACTAAAAATCCTGTCTTTTTATATTTCAAAAATAAGAAAATATAATTCAATGTTATGTAAATATAAACCTAAAAAGGAAAGGGATAAAATGCTCACTGTATATCCATCAGCTCCTTCTGGTTGAAATCGAAGAAGCTCAGCCCCTAGGGCTCGAAATCGCTGCCATTGGAGTTGACCGCCACCAGATCTGGGTGTTCGACATTGAAGTGAGAAGGGGCGGGTTCTTTCTACTCGCGCAAGGCTGGGGTTAGAGGGGAGGGTTGTGCGGTGGTCATCAGAAAAAAAGGGGGTGTGGTTCGATTTGGCAACGGGGGAGGGGGTCTCCTCGAGCAGCGTAGGAAAGGAGGAGGGAGTGGAGGAGCCAGGGGGGCTGCGCCTCCTGGCGGCGGCGTGGGTTCCGGCGACGGGCTGCTGGGAGGAGGCGACGGGAAGCAATCGGTTTTTTTTAATCTGAATTGGGTTTGGGGGAGAGAGACAACGGGGGGGGGGGGGGGGCTATATATTATAATATATATTTAATTATTATTTCTTTTTTTCTAAAAGCAACATTTTATTTTCAACTCGAAATCGAACCCACCGACTGCCGTCCCTAGCTAATTATCCTCATTCCGAACACAATGGGATATGTATCGTAGGCTGATTCGACTGTTTCGATCATTTTTCGTCAAAATCAAAATATAACTCTATATATTGAATTTGAACGCGCATTTCAATTTACCGGGGCCACATACGGACTTTGAAAATAAAATAAACTAGCAGAGTCTAGCCTAAATCTCACATTTTCTGAGAATCCGCCTAAGCTCTATCATTCTTCTTCCTCCTCAAATCTCTGCAGAAAAATAAAATAATTAGTTTAGGATCATTCCGATTCAAGATCTGGAGGAAAAGAATGAATAATAATAAAGAAGGTGTTCAGGATCCTGTTCGAAGTAAGGTAATTTCTTGGATCTGGCCTATTTAATTTCTCCGCTTTCTTCCCTTCTTCTTTTAGTTAAGAATTGTGGATCCATGGTTGTTTAGGTTCTAAATCCAGTTTGGGGAACCATGGAATGCTAGATCTGGACCATATTCTGGATTTGGAAAGAAAATTAAGTTAGTGGATTAAAAATATACCTTTTTGATAATGGGAAATTTATCGTTTTATATTCCCCGTTAATATGCAATGTAAATCTTCTAGAACAATTAAAGTGTTGAAATGTTAATATGACATGTTGAAATGTTAATATGACATGTTAATATGTTAAAATGTTAATATGTTGGAATATTCATATGTTGAAACGTTAATATGTTGAAACTGATTCTGTTGAAATGTAAACTTATTAAAAATGTGGAAATAATTTCTATTGTATACATGCATGTTTTAATTACATGGTAACCTTTGACATATTATATGCTTGGACCTTTAACTATAGAACTTGTGATAATTACATGTTAAATTGTTAGATTAGAATAATGACATGATTGATAGTTACATGTTATTATTTTGGAATAGAGTTAATTACATGTTAGAAAGAACATGCGACATGATTATAAGTTAAAATGGAATTAACATGATATTAATAATGACATGAAAAAATAGAATTACAGTAAAAATTGGGAAGAATGGATATGCCAAAATTATACGAAAAATTTAAAGAAATTAGAAAACAGTAACCCACTTAGACACGAGGTTAAATTCAACTTGTAGTAGAAGTCTGTCCGGAATCGCCGGGCAAATCCAGCGTCCACAAATTGTTAATTTAATATGTGGGGTCTAGTGCATAAATATACATGTAACGGTGCTAAGACACGAGTTTAAGTCCAACTTGTGGTAGAAGTCTGCCCAGAACCGCCCGGCAAATCCAGCATCCACAAGTGGTTGGCTTAATGTGAGAGGTCTAGTGCATAAACATATATAAAAATATATGTATATAAAAGGATAGAAATAAATGGCATTAATTGTTATTAACGGAAATAAATAGGAAATGAATGAAAGTTATAACAGTAAAAGAAGTGGAATGAACGGGGAATGATCATAACCTATTATAAATAAATTACATTAATGAGAATACTATATAATAGGTAGGTTGTTGCAGGGACAAGTCGAAATTATAACTTAGGTTATAATAAACGAGAAAGAAAATGGAAAAACTTATGTAATGAGATAAGTTGTAACTTATTGTAAATTAAGTTATCTGTTAGAACGAGAATCTGAAATCTTCTGATAAAGATAACATAAGTTATATCTATGGAAAAGAAACTTATTAGCAAACCTTAGTTAAGAGTACTAAGTTAATAAGTAAATAACTATAAGTTGTAGTGACAATGTAAGATGAAATTATGATTAAATAAGAAAGAATGAGGCAAACTTATGAAATGAAATGAGTTACATTTAATCATAACTAATAAGTGACATGTTAAACAGAAAACATGTGAATTGAGATATACTTAATTACATACTAAGTAGAACATGTTATTGCAACTATGGAATCAGATAATGAATAATATGAAGAGATTGTAAATTATAGACCTTGAGTTACAATCTAGAGAATAACATGTTATAGGGTTATTAATAAACTTAAATGGGTTGAGTTATATGACTGAAATTAATAAGCAAATTGGGTCCATTACTTAGAGATATAAGGGGCTCAGAAAGAACTTGGTAACATGGATAAGAAGTTAATATGATTTGAGATAACCAAGTTAAACTGGAAACCTGATGAGGTAGAGCAAACGCATAATCGAATGTTTAGACATAGGGTCTAATAACACATTAAAATGAGGCACTTGGACCAGTCCTTACGTTTGAGGATGACAACCCCAACTTGGTAGATCATTGTGGTGTCATCAGGCATGAGGGAAGAGCAAGTCCATATGACTATTCTATTATTCTTCTAGCTACGAAGGACTGGAAAGGGAAGCACGCGACTTCTTAGGGCGTGGAGGGTACTCCTGGTAGCCCTCTTTGTTGTGACCGCGTTTTACCGTGCTAACAGAGGTTAGTGCTGCGCGGTTCTACCCATTGAGCATGCCTTGATTGCCACGATAGTGGGCAATCAGAAGACTGTAGGGTGGCATAGGTGATTTGATGACCCTGTTTCTTGACTAGGCTTGGTTACGACCACTTTTGTGTACTGATAGGTCTAACCATTAGGTTGCAGAGTCGTCGGGTACTTACCATCAACAGTCATCTTGATACGTGATGCGCGATGCGGAAAGGCGAAGAGCTAAAACAACAGACCGTAGAGCTTTTGCTATCAAGGCTATGGGTGAGGGATAAGCCAATTCGGATTTGTTGTTTTTTGTTTGCTCTTAGGCCTGGTAATTAGTTCTCAATCTTGTCTGTCTTTCCTTAGTTGACGGAAGGCCCAAGTGGGACCATAGCCACTGAAAAGGCAGACCTTAGCATCTGTGTAAATAGATATATGAAAACTCCTAACCGATTTCCGTGTTTCTTGTATAGCCTTATTACGAGACTCGGTGCACAGTAGAGGATATGTGCGGTTAAGGCATCGAGTACGACTGACAATACGTACGTGGGAAAGTCTAGATACACGCATGTCTACTCTGAGTGGTGTATCGTAGACTCATAAGGCATTACTTTGTAATCTAATTCGATCAAAGGTGGAAGTCCGTATGTTTACGTACCATTGTGATGGAAGCTCTATGAGGAACGTAGCATTATTATATAAAGATCCGTACATCATTATGGCATAGAATGAGGGACTGTGTATATTTCTGAGGCGTTACGGCAAAGACCTTGCAAGTGGGGTACTATGGGGTGCACCTTAATATTGGCGGTAGCTACATATGTACTGCATTAGGTTAATTCATTAGGAAGTTGATGGGTACGATGCGGGTTTAAGCCTTGAGTGCTGTTAACCGAAGTAACCAAAAAATAAGAAAATATAACTGAACGGTATATGTAGGATTATCCAAGATGTGTAGTTTAAATCCAGCCACCAGGACTTGTGTTCTGACCGCCTCTTTATAACATACTCGCAAGTTGAATTTGTGGCAGAGATATGATAGCTTTGGATACTGGTTAGGCAGTATTATTACTACGGTAAGGCTATATTTTGGTTATATTATATTTTATCCATTCCGCAGTGAGATATTTTCTAAGCTCTAATATATTTTATGTCTCTGTCTTTTCTACAGGATACCAGAGCAACCAACACGAGTTTCAATGAATTAGAATTTTGAAAAATAATCTGGTCTGTCGGAATTCAGGTCGTTACATCTGGTATTGGAGCTTAGGTTTAGGATTCCTGTATAGATAGTGAGTGAACATATTTGTATTTATAATATATATATATATATATGTATGTATGTATATATGATATATATACCTAGATCCATAGAGGAAACCACTAAATAGAAAAAGTACAATATGGTAAGTATTGGGATGCCTATTTTGTACACTAAAGCAATGAATATGGAAATCTGAGACCCTTACGAAATTTGGGTGGGAAATGTACAATATGTTTTGAAATAGAGAAAGATGGATCCCATATGTTAATATTTCATGTTAGTGGGTTTGGCAATAAAACCTTATAAATTGGAAAAGGTTAAAAAGAGAAAAATGGATTAGGAATATATATATTTGAGAGAATTAACTTTGTAGGAGTGTCCAGGAAAGCCTAGTTAGGATTGGAAACTGACTTTGAGTCTAACCCCATTGTTAACTTTTAAGAACTTGAAATTGTAAAAGTTTTTGGAAAATAGTTTATGGTGTTTTCAATTTTTAATCTTAAAAGTTATTGTTTCAAAATATGTAAAGGACATATTTAAAAAGTACATATTGAGTTTTAATATAAAATGGGGCATATTGTGGAAACAGTGATTTACTGTGAAAACTTTGTCTAAAGTAAAAATTCTCTCAGTAAAAGGTGCATATTATAGAGCATGTATAGCTTTCTAGTTTTCTTATTATGTTGCATAAAAGGATAAAAAAGCAAAATTTAGAAAATATTGCATTTTGTTGAAAGAAATTTTTCTAGTAAAGTAAGTTTTGAAATCTATATTCCTTTGACAAATTTTTTTAAAACAGAAAATTCTGTTGGGTAGACAAAATAAGTTGTAGAAATTAAGAATAGAGTAGATGTTTGCACCTTGTGGTAAGAAACTGAACCGACCTTATAGGTAAGAACAAGTTATAAACCCGAATGAGAAACAGTTGTCCTTATCTACTCCAGTTTTTGTGATTTGAAAAAAAAAATTGATTTGCATTTTTATATAAAATGACATGTTTTATGGTTTGGCAAGAGTAAGTTTTAGTGAGGAAAATAGAGTTTTGATACTTTTAACTTTTGAAAGAAAAGATAAATGAAAAGGACAAATCGTGTTTTAAAAGTGTGGAGTAGGTGAGGATTAGTGCCCAGGCAAGACGGGAAAAGTTTTGAGGCTATGAAGTAGATAGCAAGCATTATCTTGTCTTGGAATAATGGTAAGTTCCCGTAGAATGCGTAAGTATTGAAAAGCCTAGGGTGTTTCATAAAAATTTCTATTAGTACACAGCAAGGACTAGTGGTGACTACTAGACAATAGAGGACTAGTGGGACGTAGTCCTGAGATTCATGGCCCTTAGTAGTACTATGTATAGCGTATGTTTTCCTATTTTAGTTGAAGAACTAGAAGGCTTATTTAAGATTAAACTTAGATCAGAGGATTAAGTTAAATAAGCTAAGAAAAGAGTAATGGCATAACTAAAAAGGAAATAGAAAATTCTAGTAAAGCAACAAACATGACAGTTAAAGAAAGATGGAAAATTCTGAGAAAGGATGGATAAGAATAACAATTTCCAAGATAAGATGAAAAAGAAAATCAGTAACAAAGAAAATTTTCTTATGTGGGCTGTGTTTGGATAGAGAAATAGGGAATCTTTATAAATAGTTTCATAAAATCGAAGTACGGTTGGAAAAAGTTCGAAAAAGAAAAACGGAAGATGTGAAGTTTTTCATTTTTCTCCTTTTTGTAACATTAGAAATCGAATTTAGAAAATAAGATTTTTCTGAAATTCGAAAAATAAAGTTGCTTGGTAGGGTTCTGGATGCAAAAATTGGATGAACTACGCTCTTGCTCAGTAAGAGGGGGGAAATTTTGATGAAAAAGCATTTTTGATCTTAAAAATATTGCATTCATGTAGAACTGCCAGTATATTAAGGATGTGAGCATCATGTTTTTATAGGATTTTTAAAAACTTTGCATACATATACAAGGTACCGCTTAGGCATACATGTATTATTATGTTGTATTACACTTTGCACAAGTGCACAATGTTTGCAAAAATTGGATGCACACATGATGGATGGATATTATGCGAGAGGTTATTTGATTTTTAACCTTATCAAATTTCAAGGACGAAATTTCTTAAGGGTGGAAGAATGTAACACACCACATTTTCAATAAAAGATAATAAAACGAGAATAACTTAATTAAATATTCAGAGTTTAGCGAAATCGGCATCACCGTTGCATTCGACTCAGAATTCTGGTTCAGATAGACCCCAAGTTTGCATAAAACGAATAACATACGAAGAAGTTATGGTCATTAAAAGATTTGTATAAATATAAGTAGATTATATCTAAATATAAACATATTAATAACAAAATAAATCCATAAAATAAAAAACGAGACAGTGTGCGAAAAAGACCCTTTAGGGTCAAACTACCACCTTAGGGGTCAACCCCGGGGTCGAACCGACCCCAGATCCGGGCAGATTCATCCATGAATCTGGACTGTTTTCTTAACCACATTCGTTGCTAACTCAGCACTGCGTGTACGACAAGATCCTGAACACTTATAAATAGGCTAGCAGAGCCTAGCCTAAATCTCAAATTTTCTTAGAAGCCGCCTAAGCTTATCATTTTCTTCCTCCTTAAATCTCTTTAGAAAAATAGAATAATTAGTTTAGAAAAATTCTGATTCAAGGTCTGGAGGAAAAGAGTAAATAATAATAAAGAAGGTGTTCAAAGTCCTATTCGAAGTAAGGTAATTTCCTGGATCTGGTCTATATGAAGTTCTCCTCTTTCTTCCCTTCTTCTTTTACTTAAGAATTGTTGATCCATGGTTGTTTAGGTTCTAAATCAAGTTAGGGGAACCATGAAATCCTAGATCTAAACCAGATTCAGGATTCAGAAAGCAAATTAAGTGAATGGATTTAAAATATACCTTTCTAATAATGGTATGTTTATCATTTGACATTCCCCGTTAATATGCAATGTAAATCTGCTAGAATAATTAAAGTGTTGAAATGTTAATATGACATGTTGAAATATTAATATGCTAAAATGTTAATATGTTGGAATATTTGTATGTTGAAACGTTAATATATTGAAATGCAAATCTGTTGAAATGTAAACTTGTTAAAAATGTTGAAACAATTACCGTTGTATACATGCATATTTTAATTACATGTTAACCTGTGACATATTATGTGCATGGACCCTTAACTGTGGAAATTGGGATAATTACATGTTAAATTGTTAGATTTGAATAATTACATGATTGATAGTTACATGTTATTATTTTACAATAGAGTTATTACGTGTTACAAAGAACATGCAACATGATTATAAGTTAAAATAGAATTAACATGATATTAAGTATGACATGTAAAAATAGAATTACACTAAAAATTAGGAAGAATGGATATGCCTAAATTATATTGAAAGTTTACAAAAATTAGAAAACTGTAACGCCCTTAGACACGAGGTTAAATTCAACTTATTTTAGAAGCCTTCCCGGAACCGCCCGGCAAATCCAGCATCCATAAGTTGTTAATTTAATGTGATGGGTCAAGTGCGTAAATGTACTTGTAACGGTGCTAAGACACAAGGTTAAGTCAAACTTATGGTAGAAGTCTGCCCGGAATCTCCCGGCAAATCCAACGTCCACAAATGGTCAGCTTAATGTGAGAGGTCTAGTGCATAAATGTATATAAAAATATATGTATATAAAAGGATAGAAATTAATGGCGCTAATCATGATTAATGGAAATGAATAGGAAATGAATGAACGTTACAACTGTAAAAGAAGTGGAATAAACGGGTAATGATAATAACCTATTATAAGTAGATTACATTAATGAGAATGTTATATAATAGGTAGGCTTGTCCTAGGGACAAGTGGAAATTAGAGCATAGGTTATAATAAACGAGAAATAAAATGGAATAACTTATGTAATGAGATAAGTTGTACCTAATTGTAATTTAGGTTATCAGTTAGAATGAGAATCTGAAATCTAATGATAAAGATAACATAAGTTATATTTATGGAAAGGAAACTTATTAGTAAACCTTAATTAAAAGAAGTAAGTTAATAAGTAACAACGATAAGTTGTAGTGACAGTGTAAGATGAAATCATGATTAAATAAGAAAGAATGAGGCAAAATTATAAAATGAAATAAGTTACATTTAAACATAAATAATAAGTGACATGTTAAACAGAAAACATGTGAATCGAGATATACTTAATTACATATTAAGTAGAACATGTTATTGCAACTACGGAATCAGACAACGAATAATATGAAAAGATTGTAGATCACATACCTTGAGTTACAATCTATAGAATAACATGTTATGGGCTTAATGATTTACTTAAATGGGTTAAGTTATATGACTGAAATTAATAAACAAGAGGGGTCCATTCCTTAGAAATATAACGGGATCGGAAAGAACTTGGTAACCTGGATAAGAAGTTAGTATGATTTGAGATAACCAAGTTAAAATGGAAAATTGATGAGGTAGATCAAGCTCATAATTGAATGTTTAAACACAGGGTCTGATAACACATTAAAATGAGACGCTTGGACTAGTCCGAACGTTTGAGGATGAATAACCCAACGGGGTAGATCATTCTGGTGTCATGAGGCACGAGGGGAGCGCACGTCCATCTATTTATTCAGTTATTCTGCTGATATTCTGTTGGCTCCAAAGGACTAGAAGGGGAAGCATGCGGCTTCTTGGGACGTGGAGGGTACTCCTCGTAGCTCTCTGTGCTGTGACAGTGTTCTACAGTGCTCACAGTGGTTTGGTATGCACGTATCTACCCAGTGAGTATGCCTTGATTACCACAATAGTGGGCAATCTGAAGACTATAGGATGGCATAGGTTATTCGACCATCCCGTTGCTTGACTTGGCTAGGTTACAACCACTCTTGTGTACTGATAGGTCTAGCCATTAGATAACAGACTCGTCGAGTAAATACCATCGACAGTCAGTTTGATATGTGATGCGCGATGCAGAAAGGTGGAGAGCTAAACCAGCTGAAACACCCCACCTCCATCAAGGTCACTCACAAAGGGAATGCCTTAACTTTGGTGGAGGTTTTTAAGTAAAAGTCACAGATAAACACAAGACAGATATATAAACACATATATATAAGCAGCGGAAAACAAACAGACTTTTATTTCATAAATACGTGTTCATACAAAACATTTCCATAACTGTCACATAATAACTTCCAAAACATTACATCATCAATTATGTCTTGGTTGTTAAATAAAGAAGCATAAAACATAATTAAAACTGCATAAATCCCCATAGAATATGTCCAACAGCCATAGCCAAGGAAAGAGAGTCCAAACCATACATCTACTATCTTGAAGCTTGCAAAGAGTCTGACTAAGCTGGGTTGTTTCCTCCCTGTGGACCTTGGGGGGTGAGGGAAACGGGAGAATAGAAGACGAAATAAAATAGGTTCAGACATAAAGCCTGGTAAGTCTAGTGACTCTTCAGTATGAGAATAAGAAAAAAGGCACGATAAGTATTGTTGACACATTTTCTGGCAAAAGTTGTCACACATGGAATTCCTGAATGATAACATGCTCGAGCGATGGAAACGACGTCAGAAGACATTGAGAGATTTGGTCAAAATCACATCCTCAGCATAAACAGGCCCGAAACTCCTATTAGACGACCTCTTTTGGGCCCGAAAACAGCGATTACAGAGATGAGCTCCGTAACTTTTGTAGATCTCTGAGTTAGCTTCAGTTTGAGCTTCGGTTTGGCTCAATCGGACTTACGGTTTGAAAGTTATGTCTGTTTCCGTAAATTGGTGTAAACTGGCAATTTCCTGGATAAAGCAACGAAGCAGCACACGATCGAAGTATGGATCACGCACCCTCGGATCGCCCCCCATCAGATCGCCCCTCATCGGATCGCCCTCCTCAGACCACAAACCGTCCGTGGTACATCTCACGATCCGACCCGATCGCCAGCACTTCACTCCAGCTTCACTATGCTGCTCACGACCAGACTCGACTCGTGATAGCCATATCACGATCCGACCCATGACCACGATCCGACCCATGACCACGATCCGACCCCATGATCGCGATCCGAACTTCCGACCTATAGATACGCTCCCTGTTTTGACCTATTCTCGTGCCACATCTTGCTCCTATTACCCTGGATCGTGTGCCACATACCCCACCACGATCCGATCCCCGCACCTGCTCCTACGCAGCTTGTTCTGACCTATTCTCAAGGCTATTTTCACTCCAACTTGCATGGATCTGATTACACATGTCACATGACGATTTGGAGATGATGTCTGGACGTTTTCCACCACATTTCGAGATTTTTGGGATGCGTGCCATGTGTCCCATGAACCACCATCAGGAAACGACTATAAATACCCCATTTGAAGGCATTTTCAAGGATCTTTTGGCCATTCTTCTTCACTGCTTCCACCATTACTGAAGTGCAAGGACTTTGCACCTTCATACACTCAAATTCTTATCTTTTCAATACAATTAACACACGGATTGTGTGTCTACATGTAACTGATTCTTGTAATCTATCAGTATAACAATAAGATTATAAAGTGGACGTAGGCTACATCTACAGCCGAACCACTATAAAAACCTTGTGTGTCTCCTCTTTATTTACTCTTTTCTGCATTTTGTGATCTGCGATCTGCATTTGGGTGTTAGGCCCAATTTTTGGTCTAACAAGTATAAACTGGAAATAGGAAAGTATCATAAACTAAGATAAAGCAGTTTGAATCGAATATACTATCGCACCCCACACTATATCTCTGCACCTACTTACATTATCTCAACTGGCACCCCATGATTGAGGTGAAGTGATCCCCATTTCTCCAAAGATCGGCTCCTACTTGCATAATCATCTGTGTCTAACGGCCCCCAAAAAATTGTAGATACCTATGCTGGTCCCACCATGGGGTGTATCAAGTCCCATGGTGGCGGCCCGACACAACTCCAGAATGCATAGGTTATACTACTGGTGCCCCCAATGCCCTATTTGTCTGCTTCGAAGTGTGTGCACGCTCGCACTCCGTTAAAACCCACACTGTTGCACCCACCGCCGTCTCTTTTGACCGCTTACAATCAGCCAGTAATCATGCCCCACCCTGCCTAGTTTCAGGGTACCATCATACCTAATTGGATTACTGCTGAAATTGGTCCCCGTTACTAGGGTTTTCTAGTCAAACATGTTAAGTGGTTAAGTGTCTGTATTTACCTAACCCCACCCATCAGTTTAATTAACATGTTGAATTGGTTAAGTGTTTTAGTTGACTTAACCCTACCATCCCGACTTGTCTGTCCTTAGCTTTTTAAAGCACCGACCGCTCACATTAGACAGGAATTGTTACGGTTACTGGATGTGCCGGTCGGTTCCGGGCAGGTTTACACCGTAACTCAGTCTAACCTCGGGTCCTTATTGGGCTCAATGCTTAACCACTCACATTGGATAGGTATTGTTGTGACTACTGGACAGCCGGGCGGGTCCGGGCAGGTTTACATCACAACTCAATCCAACCTCGGGTTAAGCATACTCGTATTTTCTAAATTTACATATTTGTCTCTATTACTTGTTATATGTAAATTTGTATACAATTAAATGTTATGGCCCACTTTCCAAGTTCATCATTTTTGGTACAAGAATTTTACACCATTTAAATGCCACCAGTTTTGGCATGTGATAAACATGCCAATTTCGTATATTTTCACCAATTCATGTCAAGTTTCCTATAATTTCCAATTTATCGCAACGTTGCCCCTTCTAATTATTAGGCTAACAATCTTAGCCTAATTTTTCGTCCGCATGATTTTTAACATATAATATTAGGCTAAAAACTTAGCCTAATTTAACATACACAAAATTGGCATAAAGCAATTCATTAACATAAACATGACATAGGTGTAAACTTGGCATTATCGGCATAGTCAATATGAACATCATAGGTGTGAACTTGCAAAATAGTCAACATGAATATCATAGGTGTGAACTTGCAATGTAAAGTAGATCAATATACATATATGTGAATTTACAACATAGACCAAATCAACTTACATACATGTGAACTTGTATTGAAATAAGGATCTAACCAAATAGGTGTCACATGAATTAGCATATGATTTAGACAACATAAGCCTAAACATGTTTGGATCTAGGAATAACATTGAACATCACTAGCATATGACAATAATATGACATGTCCATCAAGTATGTATAATTTCATCGCATGTGTGAACTAGATCCAATCATGTTTACTACTATAACATGAAACTTGTATTAAAAATGGATCTTGGCATGGGCCCAATTATGAACTTTGCAACTTTTGTATAAACATATGAGCACGTATATGAACTTAATCATTTAGGCAAAGAGGTTTTAGCATAAAGTATATACATGAGATCTTAACTTGGACATATCACATACAACTTATATAATCACATAAACATATAGGTGTAGATTATAACATGTACTATACAACTTGCATGTCAACACCAAGTAAATTTAACCACAAACATTCCAACCATTCACAATACAATGATTTCAATACAAAGATCTGAATTAACATCATCGTTATACAATAGCACAACTCCATTTCCAATTAACATCGAATCAAGTCTTAATTTTTATTCACATCAGAAAAATCACTATACTTACAACAAACGACGGTCTTGTTTTCTGATTTCTGAGTTCTGAATTTGAAATGATTTCCTTTGGGTAGACAAACGTTGTCTGATTCTTGTTTTATCTTTATTTTTTCTCGTCTCTAAGCTTTCTCTAACTGACTGCTACTCTTAGTTTCCTTCCAGCAGCATGACGGCTCTAGTTTAATTTTATTTGTGTGAATTTAGGTTGAGTGTTGAGTTGTATTTATAGAATTTCAGATTGATTTGAGCCGTCAGATGATCATAGAGTGAATCCAGACCATACACGCCAAGAGAAACCAATCAGAAAGTGACAAATCAGCCCTAGTGACACAGCCAAGCTCAGAAATTTGACCAGAAACCGACCAGGCCAGCCAGGGCCAAACCAGGTCGACTGGGCAGGTCGACCCCCAGATCGACCCTATGGTCGACCTGACCACCAGGTCGACCCTATGGTCGACCTAGTGCGTGGGGGGGGGGGGGGGGGGGGATTTTCCGGCCAGCCCAGTTTGGGTCAGTTTTTCGAATTTCGAACTGAAATTGAACTATTTGAATTTTAAATTGAATTCTGAAACTTCTGGAGGTCATAACTCCTTCATACGGAGTCCGATTCATGCAACCTCGGACTCTATCTCAGGCAGAATTCCGAGACGAGCGCAATGGCGTAACCCGTTTCCATTATTTCTTTCATTTAGAATTAATTATACTTTGATTTGTTGATTTACAGTTAATAGAAAATTCAGCGTGTTACATTCTCCCCTCCTTAAAGGGTTTCGTCCCCGAAATCTTCAAGTCTAGGAGAACGTAAGTCCTAACATCCAATCGTCCATCTATTCAACCAACAAACACAGGCGTCCATTGTCCTTAAAAGACTTCTAATGCTTCATGATCATATGCATGGTGTGTGTACATGTTCTTATCTAATGCAAAAATTAGGCTGTCTGCTGATTCAGTTGACCTCCTTAGTGCGAATCATGTAAGTGCCATGAATCCATTATGTATACAAATTTTTCCCACTTATAATTCTACATGAGTGCGCAACCATTCGTACAAATGCGACATCCATATGATAACATATAAAGTTTCAACCACATACAAATATGAATACATATATGCATATGCAATATGAAGTGACTAAGCCGATCTAAAACCTAGGTTGTGTGTGTATATGCATCCACGAGCAACCACTTGCTGCCATCAACCATAACATGTTTCAAATACAAGTTTACATCCAAAAGGGGTTTCTACTTAAGGATAAAGGATAATATCGAGGAGATTATACCTAAAAAGAAAGATACAAGCACAACTTAAGGAAAAAGAGAGGTCAAAGATGTACCCTCGAAAAGAAAAGGGTAGGCCGCGCGTATTCTGTCCTCAGTTTCCCAAGTCGCGTCTTCCTCGGCGCTGCTCCACTGAACTTTAACGAGCTTGACTTCGCGGTTGCGTAGCTTTTTCACTTCAGTTCCTACGATTCGAGTTGGAACTCTCCTCACAGTTGCTTCACATTCCACTTCGGCTTCTTCTAGAATGCTTGGTTGCACCACTTCCGCAGATTCATGTAGACATTTCCGGAGATGAGAAACGTGAAAGACGTTGTGAATTCCAGCCAATCTTTTGGGCAACTCTGCTCTATAAGCCATCTTCGCAATCTTCTCGATGATATGGAACGGTCCAACAAATCTTGGTGCTAGCTTTCCTTCGGATCCAAAGCGAACGACGTTCCTTAAAGGGGATACCTTAAGGAAAACCCTGTCCCTAACCTCAAACTCAAGGTCGGTCCTTCTTTTGTTTGCATAGGATTTCTATCTTTCTTGGACAGTCTTCATTCTCCTTCGTATCAAGTCCACTTTTTCTGAAGTCTCTCTAATCATGTCTGGCCCAAGTATAATCTTGTCTGTAGACTCCCACCAACAAGTTGGTGATCGGCGCGGTCTTCCATATAGAGCTTCGAAGGGCGCCATACCGATGGTGGCTTGGTAACTGTTGTTGTGGGCGAATTCCACTAAAGGAAGATGATCCTCCCAAGTCCCTCCGAAGTCAAGAACGCATAGTCTCAAAAGATCTTCTAATACTCTATTCACCCTTTCAGTCTGACCATCAGTTTTGGGGTGATAGGCCGTGCTCAAGCATAACTGTGTGCCTATAGCTTCTTGCAGACACCGCCAAAATTCGCTCGTAAAGATGGGATATCTGTCACTCACTATGCAGGAGGTATTCCATGGAGTCGAACTATTTCCTTGAGATAAAGAGAAGCTAGAGACGAGGCAGTCCCTCTACTCTTGATAGGTATAAAGTGGGCACTTTTAGTGAGCCTGTCCACTATTACCCAAATGCTAGTATTGCCTCATCTTGACCTAGGCAACCCATCAATGAAGTCCATTGAAATGCTATCCCACTTCCATTGCGGGACATCTAGAGGATGAAGCAGTCCTCCAGGGTTCTTTTGTTCCGCCTTGACCTGTTAGTATGTCATGCACTTAGAAACGAAATCTTCCACGTCCTTCTTCATGCCGCTCCAATAGAAAACTCTCTTTACGTCCTTTTACATCTTATCCTCACCTGGGTGTATTGTCATCTTGGAATGATGTGCTTCCTCGAGAACCATCTACACTAAATCCCTTGCTTGTGGGACGCATAGTCTTCCATCCCGTCTCAGCCAACCCTTATCATCGATGGATTACCTATTGAGGTGACCAGAAGTTTCACCCCTAATTAGTTTATTAATCACATCCACAAGCTGAGGGTCTTCGCGTTGTGCGACCTCTATTGAGTCTAAAAGAGTGGGCCGAACTTCTAGTGATGCTAATAATCCAGGTACAAAATCAGAGGGGGACCTAAAGTCAAAACTGGCTATATACTCCAAGCTTTGCCTTTCTACAAAGAGAGGGCTTAAGGTAAGCTTCTTTCTGCTCAACGCGTCTGCTACTACGTTGCCTTTGCCAGGAGTATAGGAAATCTCGAAATCATATGAGGCAAGGAACTCCATCCACCTTTGCTGCCTCAAGTTAATATCTTTCTACGAGAAAAGATACTTCAACGATTTATGGTCAGTATATAATTCGAACTTCTCACCTAGGAGATAATGGCGCTAAGACCTAAGTGCAAAGACGATGGCGGCCAACTCAAGGTCGTGGGTTGGGTAGTTCTTTTCATGAACTTTCAATTGTCTTCCACCATAAGCTACTACCTTCCCTTCTTGCATCAGAACAGTGCCTAGCCCCGTACCACAAGCATCCGTATATACCGTGAACATCTTGCTTCCATCGGGCAAAGTCAGAACCGAGGTTGTTGTATGAGCTCTTTTTAAGCATTGGAAAGCAATATCACAGTCCAAATCCCAAGCGAATGCTAGATTCTTCTTTGTTAGCCTTGTGAGTGGAGCTGAGATTTTTGCGAAATCTTTAATAAACTTTCGGTAAAAACCGGCTAGCCCAAGAAAGCTTCGTACTTCGGTTGCATTTCTTGGTGTCTTCCAATCTTGTACTGCCACCACTTTCACGGAGTCCACAGCTAACCCCTCTTTGGACACTGTATGTACAAGAAACCTTACTTCTTCTCTCAAAAAGTGGCACATGGAGAATTTGGCTTTTAGCTGATGAACTCGAAGAGTTTCCATGATCTATTTTAGATGCTGAGCATGTTCTTCCTCATTCTTTGAGAAGATTAAAATATCGTCTATGAAGACCACCACGAACTTATTGAAGAATTCTCTGAACACCCTGCTCATTAGGTCTACGAGATAAGCGGGTGCATTTGTCAAGCCGAGAGGCATGACAAGCCACTCGAAGAAACCGTCTGGGGTTCTGAACGTCGTTTTATCAATACTATCTTCACCTACCCTTAGCTGATGGAACCCAGTAGCCAGATCAAGTTGGGAGAAGACCGACGCACCTACAAGCTGATCAAACAAATCGTCTATTCGGGGAAGCGGGTGTCTATTCATTTTAGTCAGCTTGTTTGGCTCCCTATAGTCCACACAGAGACGTAGTGAACCATCTGCTTTGGTGGCGAACACCACTGGAGCACCCCATTCCGAGACACTCCGCCTTATAAACCCCTTCTCGAGAAGCTCCTTAACTTGCTTATTGAGCTCCTTTCTCTCCCTTGGAGTCATGTGTCTAACAGGTAGAGCTACGGGCTTTGCATTATCAACAAGATATATACGGAAGTCTATTTCCCACTTCGGAGGTAAGCCCTTTACCTCTTCAAAGACATCCGGATATTCCCGGACCACTCTAACTGACTGCAAATTCTCAACAAAAGCGTCAAGCGACTCTAGATAACTAAGCATAACAGCATTCAAGGGATTACAAGAAATTTTTAGAGTGTTACCGAGCCGAGTCAAGAGTCTAACCACTCTTTTCTCACAATCAAGAATGGCACCATTACTGGATAACTAGTCCATGCCTAAGATGAGTCCATATCCTAAGAAGCCCAAAATAAAGGCACTTCATCTAAATTCAACACTTAGAATAGAGATTTTCAAATCCAAGCAAACCATCGACAAATAAGCCGAGCCCCCAATTGGATTTGAAACAACCAAGGGATCTTCTACCATACTAGTGTCTAGGTGCAGAGATTCTACTAAAGCAGATGAAATAAAGGAGTGTGATGCACCAGAATCAAAGAGAGTGAGAACTGGATGATCATAGAGATAAACTAAGCTTTCTGCAGAAATGTTTCTACCTCGTTCCTGTAGAGGTGCCACCAGCGCATGAACCTGTCCCCCAGAGGTGGATCCAGTCCTCTATCCCTGCCCCCGCTTCTTTGGGCAGTCCTTAGCCAAGTGTCCAGCCTTGCCGCAATTGAAACAACCACCATTCATCTTTGCCTTCTGCTTTCTGCGGTCTTTCGCTATATGTCCAACAATACCACAGAAATTGCACTTTCTCTTTTCACGGGATTTGTTGTTCTTCTCACCTTTCTTGAAGTCCATTTTCTTAGCCTGTAAACCCTCTTTCTTTTATTGAGGCGATTCTACCTTTGCCTCTTTCTTGCCTTTATCTTCCTCGTGTAGCAGCGCCATGTCCACCAAGGTTTCATAGGTCGCTCCCATGGGTATATGGGTCATAGCAAGGATGAGTAAAGGCTCATTCAGACCTTTGACGAAGTGAAGGGCCTTCTTGTGTTGAGTGTTTACTAAATCCAGCCCAAATCTGGCCAGCTGATTAAACTGATTGACGTGCTCCTTGATTGTCGTACTTCGTTGTTTAAGAGTTAGGAACTTCTCCATTTGCAGGCTTCTTTCATCTTGGGAGAGGAATTTCATCTCAAACCTCATCCTGAAATCTTCCCAAGTCTCCACTGGCCTCTCAGCATGGGTAACTTCCCACCAATAGGGAGCTTCATCTTTAAGCAACCACACTGCTAGCTGTATCTTTTTCTTGTTGTCAACTTCGAAGATGATGAACAAATCTTCGGTCTCCTTCAGCCAGTTCCTTGCTACCACAAAGGATTCAGTTCCATAAAAGTCCTTTCCGCCCATAGCCTTGAAGTCTCTACACGTCTTAGCGAAAGTATTTCCACGAGGAGGAGGAGGAGGAACCGCTGCCACTGTGGGAGGAGGAATGTCTGCTAGGCTCGCACCATTGGCCCTAGCCTCTAGGTACCTTCGGAACCAGCCAGGTATCGGTACTCCTTCTGGAAGGTTAAGATCTCCAGACATGCTGGAACAAAAAGGAAAGTATTCAAGACAAAGGATAGAGGGAAAGTGCATATGGCTTTGGGGAGATATGCCTTTTAAAAACAACGCTTTTTCTTGAAAACAATGCTTCTTTAAACTTATTTTTGAAAATAGTTTCAAAAAAAACTTTTATCTAGTCTGGTAAAACCTATGCTCTGATACCAAGTGAAACACCCCACCTACATCAAGGTCACTCACAAAGGGAATGCCTTAACTTTGGTGGAGGTTTTTAAGTAAAAGTCACAGATAAACACAAGATAGATATATAAACACATATATATAAGCAGCGGAAAACAAATAGACTTTTTATTTCATAAATACGTGTTCATACAAAACATTTCCATAACTGTCACATAATAACTTCCAAAACATTACATCATCATTTCTATCTTGCTTATTAAATAAAGAAGCATAAAACATAATTAAAACTGCATAAATCCACATAGAATGTGTCCAACAGCCATAGCCAAGGAAAGAGAGTCCAAATCGTACATCTACTATCTTGAAGCTTGCAAAGAGTCTGACTAAGCTGGGTTGTTTCCTCCCTGTGGACCTGGGGGGGGGGGACGGAAGAAAAGAAGACGAAAGAAAATAGGGTCAGACATAAAGCCTGGTAAGTCTAGTGACTCTTCAGTATGAGAATAAGAAAAAGGGCATGATAAGTATAAACTGGAAACAGGAAAGTATCATAAACTAAGATAAAGCAGTTTGAATCGAATATACTATTGCACCCCACACTATATCTCTGCACCTACTTGCATTGTACCAACTGGCACCCCATGATCGAGGTGAAGTGATCCCCTTTTCTCTAAATATCGGCTCCTACTCGCATAATCATCTGTGTCTTACGGCCCCCAAAAATTGTAGATACCAATGCTGGTCCCACCATGGGGTGTATCAAGTCCCATGGTGGCGGCCCGACGCAACTCTAGAATGCATAAGTTATACTACTGGTGCCCCCAGTGCCCTGTTTGTCTGCTCCGAAGTGTGTGCACGCCCGCACTCCATTAGAACCCACACTGTTGCACCCACCGCCGTCTCTTTTGACCGCTTACAATCAGCCTAGTAATCGTGCCCCACCCTGCCTAGTTTCAGGGTACCATGATACCTAATTGGGTTAATGCTGAAATGGGTCCCCATTACTAGGGTTTTCTAGTCAAATATGTTAAGTGGTTAAGTGTCTATATTTACTTAACCCCACCCATCAGTTTAATTAACAAGTTGAATTGGTTAAGTGTTTTAGTAAACATAACCCTACCATCCTGACTTGTCTGTCCTTAGCTTTTTAAAGCACTGACTACTCACATTAGACATGTATTGTTACGGTTACTGGATGTGCCAGTTGGTACCGAGCAGGTTTACACCGTAACTCAGTCTAACCTCGGGTCCTTATTGGGCTTAATGCTTAACCACCCACATTGTATATGTATTGTTGTGACTACTGGACAGCCGGGCGGGTTTGGGCAGGTTTACATCACAACTCAGTCCAACCTCGGGTTAAGCATACTCGTATTTTCTAAATTTACATATTTGTCTCTATTACTTGTTATATGTAAATTTGTATACAATTAAATGTTATGGCCCACTTTCCATATTCATCATTTTTGGTATAAGAATTTTACAACATGTAAATGCCACCAGTTTTTGGCATGTGACAAACATGCCAATTTCATATATTTTCACCAATTCATGTCAAGTTTCCTATAATTACCAATTTATCCCAACGTTACCCCGTCTAATTATTAGGCTAACAATCTTAGCCTAATTTTTCGTCCGCATGATTTTTAACATATAATATTAGGCTAAAAACTTAGCCTAATTTAGCGTAAACAAAATTGGCATAAAGCAATTCATTAACATAAACATGACATAGGTGTAAACTTGGCATTATTGGCATAGTCAATATGAACATCATAGGTGTGAACTTGCAAAATAGTCAACATGAATATCATAGGTGTGAACTTGCAACGTAGACTAGATCAATATACATATATGTGAATTTACAACATAGACTAAATCAACTTACATACATGTGAACTTGTATTGAAATAGGGATCTAACCAAATAGGTGTCACATGAATTAGCATATGATTTAGACAACATAAGCCTAAACATGTTTGGATATATGCATAACATTGAACATCACTAGCATATGACGAGGATATGACATGTCCATCAAGTATGTATAGTTTCATCGCATGTGTGAACTAGATCCAATCATGTTTACTACTATAACATGAGACTTGTATTAAAAATGGATCTTGGCATGGGTCCAATTTTGAACTTTGCAACTTTTGTATAAACATATGAGCATGTATATGAACTTAATCATTTAGGCATAGAGGTTTTAGCATAAAGTATATACATGAGATATTAACTTGGACATATCACATACAACTTATATAATCACGTAAACATATAGGTGTAGATTATAACATGGAGTATACAACTTGCATGTGATGTTGATTTCATTTGAACGGATCCAACACCAATTAAATTTAACCACAAACATTTCAACCATTCATAATACAATGATTTCAATACATAGATATGAATTAACATCATCGTTATGCAATATCACAACTCCATTTCCAATTTACATCGAATCAAGTCTTAATTTTTATTCACTTCAGAAAAATCACTATACTTACAACAAACGATGGTCTTGTTTTCTGATTTCTGAGTTCTGAATTTGAAATGCTTTCCTTTGGGTAGACAAACGTTGTTTGATTCTTGTTTTAACTTTAATTTTTCTCGTCTCTAAGCTTTCTCTAACGGACGGCTACTCTTAGATTCCTTCCAGCAGCATGACAACTCTAGTTCTATTTTATTTGTGCGAATTTAGGTTGAGTGTTGAGTTGTATTTATAGAATTTCAGATTGATTTGAGCCGTCAGATGATCATAGAGTGAATCCAGACCATACACGCCAAGAGTAACCAATCAGAAAGTGACAAATCAGCCCTAGTGACACAGCCAAGCTCAGAAATTTGACCAGAAACCGACCAGGCCAGTGTAACAACCCGAAAATCTGGGCCAGTTTAAATTTTTTATTTTGGCAGTTTTAGCGAATTTTGAATATTTAAAATAGATTATTTTAAATAATATCGACGAGAAATTTATTTTGAATATAATTCGAACGTATATATTATACGCGTCGTCGTTAGAATATAAATATTTATATATAATTATAAATAGAATTGAAAATGGCGCAGTAGTTCGATAATTCGATTTCAAACTTCAATTGAATGTACCGGGTGAAAAATAAACCGGATTTTAGTGAAACCAAAAATAATAGAATCTAATTGATAATATCTTTCCAACGAACCCGAAAAATCAAAATTGCATAGCGGGGATAAAAAGATATGTCCAGTTGAAAATTCTGAATAGTCGCTATGGAATTCAGGCCCTTAAAAATGGGAATTTTGCAAACGACCTCGGATTTTGACAAAACCAGTTTTGTTGGGTCCGTGATGTAAAGTTATTGCTAGATTCCAAATTTCATAATTTTTCTAATCAGTATGTGAGCGTGGTAAAGGAAAACGCATTTGACCAGTTTCAGTTGATTTTAATCGACTGGAAATTGGCCATTTTTCAAACGGTCTCAGAATTCAACGAAACTAGTTTTGTTAGGACCGTATCGTCAATACGAAGCTAGAAAATATTTTTCGAGAATTTTTAGAGTTAGTATGTGACCCCGGTAATTTGAAATGTACGTTTAAAATTCAATATAGTGATTTAAATGTAAATTTAATGGAAACTGATTCAAACGATCGAATCAACCTACGATACATATCCCATTGTGTTAGGAATGAGGGTAATACGCTATGGACGACAGGCGGTGGGCCTTGTTTCGAGGTCGAAATAAAAAGTTGCTTTTTAGAGAATAAAATAATATTAAATTATATAAATATATATATTTTCCAAACCCTTTTTAAACCTAAATCCTTTTCCTCCTATCAGTCGTTTTCCCCCAAATCAAAAAAAAAAGAAAGAAGAGAACAGCGGAGGACCGCCGCCCCTCCCCACGACGCCGCTACCACCGCCTTCTTCCCTCTCCCCCTCTACGTCAAGACCGCACCTCTTCCCTCCCCCCCCCTCCACCGTTCGACTTCAAACCGCCCCCTTTACTCCACCCCCCTTCCAGCCCAAACCGAAACCCCCCTGAAGCTCTGGCGTCGCTTCCAGCCACTCCCTCGAGTCTTCTCCAACCCCAGCATGTAATGCAGTGAGTTTTTATTTTTATTTAAACATTTGTTTAAATTTTCAGTTTTAGTATAAATAACATTTTAAAAATCTGGTTTTTGTTATGATCAAGCGTTAACAAAAATTGGCTTTTATTATATATGTAGCATATATAAAAAGACTTTTTTTTATAGAAATAAAATCGTTTTAAAAATAAGATCTTTATAGAAAATGTCATGGGAAAAAGATTTGATTTTGTTTAGACAATACGATGGGAAAGAAAAAGATTACATTCTTGTTAGAAAAGAATATGGTTTTAGCGAAGTGGCGATAGTAAAAATATGATTTTTATATATTGGACATCGAAGTAAAAATATGATTTTTATATATTGAACATCGAAGTAAAAATATGACTTTTATATATTGAACATCGAAGTAAAAATATGATTTTTATATATTGAACATCGAAGTAAAAATATGATTTTTATATATTGGACATCGAAGTAAAAATATGATTTTTATATATTGAACATCGAAGAAAAAATATGTGATTTTTATATATGTAGTGGCTACGGGCGAAGAAAGTGATAAGAGACGAGAACAGTGAAGATTTCCTGCATTAGAAGTGCCGTGGAGTTTGGATAGCTATTTGTGAGAATTTCTCACCTTTCAATTTCATTTTCTAGATATATATATATATATATATATACTAGGATGCAGACGGTGCTTAGTAGCACCCGACACAATCGTCCACAGACCATGGACTTGTTTGTTTGGTTGCATAGATTAGTTAGATGATTTGATTTGAATTTGGTTGTTTGATGAATTTGATTGATGTGTGAATGGCGTGGGCCTTCACTAGACCGGAGATAAGGCTAGGCCTCGTCCCGTTTCTAGTATCGTGCTGTTATGCCGCCGAAATTTTCTAAAATAAGTTAGAAAAATAAAGATAGCATTTTATTTAATAAATGAACTGAATAAAAATCCATGTGTTAAAATAAAATATTTTATCGTTAAAAATATAATTTTTAGCGTGAATGTGAATAAATATATATTTATAAACAAATCGACCGATTTGTTTATATACACTGATTTGACTGATATTGATTGGGTCGATAAATTTTACACATCGCCCAACTGCACAACTAAATCTGTGTTTGATTGTTTGAAACCCCACATGGGTGTTGGGATGAAATTTGAAGTTCACTCATCCTGATTGATGAAATATGTCGATCGATTGATTGACAGGCTGTTATAAGCGTTAGATATCTATATTTGATGCTTATACAGTGTAGTGCACTTTGGTTGATTGTTGATTATTTTTCAATGTTATTATATACATGTGTTGTATGAAAATCCATATAATTAACATTATATGGTAATTGATTGGGCCTCATTCCAATTTAGAAAATAAAGGACAATGTAAAATAAAGGTTCATGTGTTGACTGTACTCATCCGTTGAGATTAGTCATGTGTTGAACGAAATATTTTAATAATAAAATTTACATCTTTATCAATGGAAAATAAAGGTTCATGTGTTGACTGTACTCATCCGTTGAGATTAGACATGTGTTGAACGAAATATTTGAAAATGAAATACTTGAAAAGGAAATATTTGAAAAAGAAAGATTTGAAATAGAATATTTGAAATTAGAAATATATGAAGCCGTGTTGGTTAGATTGACGCCATTTTGACGTGAACGATATTCATATCGATTTTATTCATTTTAAAAGGAATATTGAAAGGCGATTTCGAAATCGAATATTTTGAAATGAAATTTGAATAGAATAGAAAATGAAATTTGAATTTGAATAGAATAGAAAATCAATCGAATTTGAATAGAAAAGAAAACGATTTCGAAATGAATTGAATATAAAACGATTTCGAAATGAAATGAATATAAAATGATTTCGAAATGAATTGAATATAAAACGATTTCGAAATGAAATGAAAATAAAACGATTTCGAAATGAATTGAATATATAACAAATTTGATTCAAATAGAAAACGAAACGAATTTGATTTGAATAAAAAAATGAATTTGAATCGAATAGAAAACCAATTTGAATTGAATTGAATTGAAAACGAATTCAAATTGAATTGAAAACGAATTCAAATTGAATTGAAAGCGAATTGAAATGAATTCAAATTGAATTGAAATTTGAATTGAATAGAAATGAATTTTAAAACGAATTTATAAAGAAGAATTCAATTTTGATTTGATTTGAAATGGAAGTTGAAATTGCTTTTGAAACGAATTTAAAACTATTTATATAATTCGTTTTAAATAGAAATCGACGAAATATATATTATATATAATATAATGGCCTGAATAGAACGCGCCGCGCCGCGGCAGTTCGTGAATTTCGACCATTTATTTCAAACGGACATTACGGGAGATCCGACCGTCGGATTCTCCTAAAACTGGAACCATTGGGTTCGTATCGAAAAGAGCTTTCTAACGAATATTAGAAATTAGAAATCTAACGGTTGGATTTGGAATTATGTCCAAATCAAATTTGAAAAAGGTCGCTGTAAGTGCAGTTCGATGGCCATTGATGGAAATCGACTGTACGGGCCTTGATAAAATCATTAAAAATATCAATAATTTGTGTAGAATCATAAGAAATGATTTAGAAAGAATTGGGATGAAAAACTCCATATTTGAAAAGATAAAAATAGATTTTTATCGAAATGAACTAGTTTTGAACTAGAATTATAATTCTATTTATTTTTAAATAAATAAATTGAATTTAAAAAGGGTTTTAAAAATAACCAGAATTTCCAATGATTGCATTGGAATAGATTTGAATCGAAATTGTCTTTGGAATATTTCGATGTTGGATTTCGTGATTATACAAATGTTGTCATGGAAATTTGAAAGATATAGATATATATATCGTTATTTTCAATACGATCTTTGTTGGTCGCAGAATTTGATATTGAATATAAGCCGGGATATTTTCTATTCAGAGCCTTGTATTTAATATAAAATGTGATTTGGGTTTGTCGTGAATGGTGTCTTCACTAACACTGTTCTTGAACCCAATTGAGAAAAGATTAAATCTTTTTATTTAGATTTAATGAAGTGTACCAATTAAATAATATTTAATTGGAATTGAATTGATATTGATTTTTGGGTTTATCGTGGACAGTGTTTTAAATAACACTCGTTCTTTAACATGATAATTAATGGAATGTGATTTTGGGTTTATTGTGATCCGTGTTTTAAATGACACTGATTCTTTAACCCAGTTAAAAGATTAAAACTAAGTGGAGTTTTAATGAATCTTTAATTAGATTGAAAAGATCGAGAATGGAGTGTCACCAGTTTTACTCCAGGCGATAGTTAAATCTTTAATTAGATTTGAACGTGAAATGGTAATTGAATTTACCGATAACACCGTGGTGTTAGATATGAAGTATTACCAGTTTTACTTCATGGGATGAATAGGTTGGGATTGGGAAATTAAAACAAATGATTACTTCGGTAAGGTTCGTTAATCCCGACTAGTTGAATCGAAATTCAAAAGTAGATTAAAGAATAAATTCAAGGAATTTATCTTTGATAAAATTAATGGGAACCTTTCCCTATGAATGTGCAATTTAGAAACTAACTGTCGGTTAGCCAAGCAGAATGGTTTTCTGGATATTGATCTGATGTTGGTTTCGGCCTTCGGGGTTAATATTTGGGGAATTATTCTCTTGATTAATTTATGGTTAGTGACTGATGAATTGGAATGAGGCGTATGTTGTGGTTATGTAACACTTATTTAAAATATACGCGAATTATTCGGGAAGACCGGGTTTATCCCATTCTGAATAACTGTTACGACGATAAGTCGAAGATGAAGACGATGGTAGAAGACCGGAGGTCTTCACGTCGTTTGGGTGATTACTGATGATCTTGATTGGGATGTACACCCAAGAAGATGGAAACAGTTGGTGATCGTCCAGACGTACTTGGAGACCGATGGATATGCGGGGTACTAGGTGCCTCCGGTTTCGTTCAGACCCAAAACGAACTTGTTAATGGACTGTGTGTCTGACATTGGATTTTAGTCTGTGTCATTGATTTCTATTAAATATATATCTGTTTGGCGGCGGAGAATTTATTCTCTTGCTTAACGCCCTTCTCTGAGACGTACGAGCTCAGGGGTTACATACTGATGGATATCAAACGCATAGAGTGAATTGCCTGTGTGGCATGCCTAAGTGGCGAATGATCAAGGCTTCTGTTGAAAAGCAAAGTCTTGTGGGTGATGATCGAAGCACGGCCTTTATGGCGTAGCTTTGTGTAACGTTTACTTCGCGAGTTTCACACCCGGTATGAACCAAAAACGGGAGATGGACCTCAGGGAGGACTTGCGTTTCTTTCTAGCTAGAAGTAGCGTCAGTGGTTTTACACGCCCTGACGGGTTTGACTTATGTTGTTGTTGCTGTTGCGAGGCGCCTCGGTTTGATCGGACGATTCGGGTCCGATGGAGTCATTTGTTGGCTCATTTACGCCCCATAGGGCGGAGAGACGTATTGTTCAAGCATAATAATCCATATCGGTGGCCCTGACGATCCAAGGCCCACCTGAGTCTGGGACCTGAGACATGGGCTAGATTGTCTCGAATCGGTAGAGGACTATCTTTTGACTCGGTTCATAGACGGAAATCCAATTTCCAAATACGTGACATTTGTGGTTTTATTTGTAGAGCCTAGTATGGCGACATAGTGGCATGGGACGCTCATGTCGCCTATGATTGATACTTATGATTTGAAGTTGTTTTATACACTATGCACTTATAATAGTATCAAATGATTTGTTTTAAACGTATCAAGCATTCTTTGGCTGTTATAAGGGAAAAACCCTATCCCCCGGCTTGCGTTGCATTGTGTGATAGGACCTGGGTCTTATAACAGCTTCATTTTTCTTTATTTAGCATTGCGTTGTTTGTTTTAAGCACTGGTATTCTTGGGAGGAAACCCGTTCCGTGTTATACGGCGTGGTCCCTTGATTTACCTAACTTTAAAAATAAAGATTAATAACTGTTTTAGTTCTCACACCAGTCACATGACTGACCTGGAGTTTATTGTTTTAACCTAAACTCTGGGTGCCTCTATTTTGACACGGGCAGCTAGTAGTTTTGGTTTTGCAGATTTATATTCATAGGATCCTGGTTTACAGCTGGAACGATATCCGGAAAGCTTTGTATCGATATATCTCTTTCTAGTTGTGTATTGTATTATTTTCCGCTGCTATGTAATTTAAATCTCTGATATTTCTGCGTAATATTCATTTATACTCTATATATTCTTGTAATCTGATGCATTGTTGTAATATACAATGAAATGTTCTTTTATATGCGTTCTATTTTGTCATGTTCTCAACGATAGGGCATTTCGAACGGCCTGGGTCGGTTTAGCGACTGGTTCGGACCGAGCGAAATTCCTTGCCGTCACAGCCAGCCAGGGCCAAACCAGGTCGACTGGGCAGGTCGACCCCCAGGTCAACCCTATGGTTGACCTGGTTACCCAGGTCGACCCCATGTCGACCCTATGGTCGACCTGGTTACCCAGGTCGACCCCATGTCGACCCTATGGTCGACCTGGTGCCTGGGCGGGAATTTTTCCGCCCAGCCCAGTTTGGGTCTGTTTTTCGAATTTCGAACTGAATTTGAACTATTTGAATTTTAAATTGAACTCTGAAACTTCCGAAGGTCATAGCTCCTTCATACGGAGTCCGATTCACGCAAACTCGGACTCTATCTCAGGCAGAATTCCTTGACTAGCGCAATGGAGTAACCTGTTTCCCTTAATTCTTTCATTACAATTAATTAAGCTTTGATTTGTTAATTTACAGTTAGCAGAAAATTCGGGGTGTTACACCAACAGACCATAGACCATTTGCTATCAAGGCTACGAGTGAGGGACAAGCCAATTAGGATTTATTGTTTTCTCTTGGGCCTGGTCATTAGTTCTCAATCTTGTTCGTCTTTCATTGGTTGAGGGAGGGTTCAGGTGGGACCATAGCCACTGAAAATGCAAACCTTAGCATCTGTATAAACAGATATCTGAAAGGCTTCCGATTGAGTTCTTTGTTTCTTGTACAACCCTGCCACGGGACTCGGTGCACAGTAGACGATATGCGCGAATAAGGCATCGAATACGATTCATGGTACATACGTGGGAAAGTCTAGATACATGCATGTCTGCTCTGGGTGGCGTATCTTAGACTCATACGGTATTACTCTGTGATCCGATTCAATCAAAGGTGGTAGTCCGTACGTTTACGTAGAATGGCAATGGCAGATCTATGCGGAACGTAGCATTGATATATAAAGATCCATACATCACTCCGGCGTAAGATGAGGGACTGCGTATATTTTTGCGGCGTTACAGTGACGATTGTGTGAGTGGGTACTATGGGGTGTACCTTAATATTGGGGTTAACTACATATATACAGTATTCGGATAATCCATTAGGAAGTTGATGGGTACGACGCATGTGTAAGCCTTGAGTGCTGTTAACCCAAGTAACCTAATAAATAAGAAAATGTGACTGAACTATATACGTAGGATCATCCAAGTTGTGTAGTTTAAATCCAGTCACCAGGACTTGTGTTCTGACCCCCTCCTCATAATATACTCGCAAGTTAGATTTGTGGCAGAGATATGATAGCTTTGGATACTGGTTAGGCGGTATTATTACTATGGTAAGGCTATATTTTGGTAATATTGTATTTTATCCATTCCGCTGTGAGATAATTTCTGAGCTCTGATATATTTTATATCTCTGTCTTTTCTGCAGGACACCAGAGCAACCAACACGAGTTTCGATGGATTAGAATTTTGAAAAACTGTCGAAATTTGGGTTGTTACAATAGGAAGACCAATGGTGGAGCATCCTGATGGTTCATTTGAGAAGCTTGTGGAAAACGCAGTCGGACATAAGGGCTTGTTTCCGGAAAAGGAAATTGTTGTTGTTGCATCAAAAGGAGCTTCAAAGCCACAGCAGGGTGGTAACAACAAGAAGAGGAAGCAACAACAGTAAAAGGGAAAGGATGGCCAGAAGAAGAAGAAGTGAGAGGTAACTTGCTTTAGCTGCTTGCATAAAGGCCATTATTCCATGGATTGTAAGAATCCCAAAGCTGAGAAGAACCGCTTCAAGTGTGGAAAGCCTGGGCATGAGAAGAAAGATTGTCCAGAAGCAGGTAAAGGAAAACAGGTTGTGAAGGCTTATGCTTTGGAAGCCATACCATCTTCTTCGAGTACTCCTACTGTAGAGGAGAAGGGAATGGGTGTCGTCGTCCAAGGTACTCTTTTTGTCCAAGGTATTTCAGTTCAAGTTTTTTTTAATACTGGAGCATCGCATTCTTTCATTTGCAACGAACTTGTGTGCCGCTTGGGTTTGGTACCCAAGATTTGTGATAGACCTTTGATCGTAACTAATCCAGTTGGGGGTTCGTCCAGTTTGTGCATGTTGTGTCATGGTCTAGTGTTGTCGATTCATGGTTGCTCTTTTGTGTGTGATTGCTTTATTCTTAACTTCGCTGGGTTTGGGATCATCCTGGGCATGGATTGGCTCAAGAGGTATGCGGCAAGAGTGAATTGCAAGAAGCTAGAGGTGAGAGTCGGGAATGTGGAAGGGCAAAAAGTGTTGATTCATTATAACCCCGAAGATGGTGTCTTCGTGAGCTATTTATGTTCGCTTGAGATTCCACAAGAAGACTTATCATCTGTGCTGGTCGCTAATAAATTTGAAGACGTCTTTGAGGAAGTCAAAGGATTGTCGCCGCATCGTGAGATCGAGTTTAGGATCGATTTGGTCGAGGGTGCTAGACCAATCGTTATGCCTCTTAGGCGGATGGCACCTAAGGAACAGCGAGAGATAGATGTGCAAGTTCGTGACCTTTTGGGAAAAGGATTCATTCGGAGTACTGTTCCCGAATGGGGTGCATCAGTTGTGTTTTCGACAAAGATATATGGCTCGTTAAGATTGCATGTGGACTATCGTAAGCTGCACACGATGACTAAGAAGAACAAGTTGTTACCGAGGATTGAAGACTTGTTCGATCAGCTTCACGAAACCAAAGTGTTTCCCAGATGGATTTGGCAACGAGATTCCACCAGTTGAGGGTGGCAAAGGAAAGAGTGTCGAAGACTGCTTTTAGGACACCATCCGGTTTCTTCGAATGGTTGTTAATTCCATTTGGGTTGGCTAACACGCCAACGTACTTTTTGGATCTTATGAATAGAGTTTTTAGAGAGCAATTGAACAAGTTCGTTCTTGTGTTCATGGATGACATTTTGGTTTACTCTCGGGATGAGGAAGAGCACAAGACGCACTTGAGAGTTGTTTTGGAAATCTTGCGAAAACAACAGCTAGAGGTTAATTTTTCGAAGTGTCACTTCTAGAAGAGTGAAGTGAGATTCTTAGGCCATATTGTTTCTGGAAATGGGATAGCGGTAAACCCTACTAAGGTGGTAGTAATCTAGGACTGGGATCGACCTAAGAATGCGACGGATGTTTGGAGTTTCCTTGGGTTGGTAGGATATTACCGATGGTTTATCAAGGATTTCTTCAACGTAGCTGCACCATTGACATGATTGACGAAGAAGAACCAAGTTTTCACATAAGATGAAAAGTGTGAGCAAGCATTTGGAATACTGGAAGAGCGATTTCCGAGTGCACCTGTGTTGACCATTCCGAGTGGGAATAATGACATGGCGGTATACACCGATGCATGTGGTACTGGGCTTGGAGCAATGCTAATGTAGAAGGATGAGGTTATGGCCTACACGAGTCGATAACTAAAGTCGCATGAGAGGAACTATCCAACTCATAATTTGGAGTTGGCGGGGATTGTGTTTGCTCTGAAGATGTGGAGACATTTCCTATTGGGAGTTCGGTTCGAGTTGTTTATGGATCACAAGTCGTTGAAATATCTTTTCTCCCGAAAGGATTTGAATCTTTGGCAGCAATGATGGTTAGAGTTTCTCGCATCGTACGATTTCGATATGACCTATACTATGGGCAAGGGTAAAGCAGTTGCAGATGAGTTGAGTCAAAGACATGCAAGTTTAGGAGCGGTTATTTCGGAATGGAAGAAACTCAACTATTTAGCAAGGTTTGATTTCAAGCCAGAGGGTGAGCTGGAACCTGAAATGTTGGCAAGCTTATCAATAAGACCCACTCTTATCGAAAGGACTGGAAAAATCCAAAAACGATATGTGAAGCTTTTTGAGTTTATCTAGAAGCTGGAACCAGAAAATAAAGAGCTCGAAGTCGATCGAGAAGGTTGGCTTAGAAAGCAAGGGTGGCTTGTTGTTCCTAATATCTACGTATTGAGAGATTGGAGTTACCCGAAAAGATGTCGAGTGTGCATAATGTGTTCCATGTGTCGTTTCTACGGAGGTTCATGCATGATTCGAATGTGGTGGTATCTCCAGAACAGTATGAAGACCAAGAAGTAGAGACTGTAGTTACGAGACCTCGTAAAACGCTTCGTGTTATGGGGAATGACACAAAACAACTTTGCAGGAAGATGGTTAAGCTAGTCATGGTACAATGGAGGCGAAGATTTTACATGGGAATCAGTAGAGAGTATGAAGGTGACCCATCCAGAAATCTTCGTCGACATGACCGGTTAGTATCGTGTCACCTTAACTTGTGCTATTGTGTTTGTTTCTAGAGCTATGCATGCTAGGATAAGGCTATGGATGGATGGTTTGCTGGTTGCTAGTTTGGATGATAGAAGTGACTGCTCATGTGTGATATGCATGAGGAACTGTTGTGATTGCTTGTGTTTGTTGGGATTTCAAGGCGAAATTCCTAAGGGAGGACAATATAATAGGCAGTATTTTACGTATCAGAAGATCGTAAAATATTTTTATTTTATTCCCTAAGGGTTAGATCATTCTTATACTTTAGTATGATATTTATGGGGATGTGAGACATGTCCACAATTTTTGCCAATTTTCTTTGTGACAATTTTGCCTTTGTCAGTCTTGCACATGGCATAACTTTTGACTAGGATAGAATCAGGTGTTGAGATCTGTGCCATTGGAAAGGAAATAATGATTCCCTTTCCATACAGTGGTTATATTAAAGGTTTGTCTCAGCTGTTTGGGAGGAATCGCTATTTTAAGGTTTAACAGTTGGTTGTTCAGGTTTGGTAAGCCATAATGGGCTGATTGTAGGAGGCCTATTAGTTGGCTGGTGGAGGCTATGAGTAGGGGGTAGGAGGCATGAAGAATAGTTTACTTTCTCCATTCTCTCATTTGGACGAGCTTGTGATCCTCAATTCCCCTACACCTTTCCACCATTAAAATTTGAGGTCTACATTAAAGAATCAAAGATCTGCATCATTTGAAGCTAGATCTACGCCAATCGAAAGGAGAGTTCATCAAATTGAAGAATTTGTATCACATCCTTCGTTATTCGGATCTACATCTAATTGTTTCTGGATTGTTTTGGGAGATTGGTGAGTGATATGCATCTCTCACACGGATGCAAGCAAGTATATGAGTTGTATGCACATATTTTGATCATTATAAATTGATTTCTCCTATATCTACATCATGGTAAGTCTATTATCATATGAATCTCCATAGGATCTAATTTAGCAACTTAAAACCAGTGATTTCTATGCTGTTTCATATACTTATGCAAGTTAGATCCATAATTAGTTCATAAGTTTAATTATCATGATTTTGGTTAATTTTACATAAGTTATGATGAAATTATGATTTTCAAGTTGTTAAATGATTTCATCACATGTTTGTGGTTGGATTGGATGAATTGGATGAGTAGTTTTCATCCATATCGTCAATTAGCAAAGTTTTGGTCGAAATTAGACTTGGATTGGGGATGTACAAGCCATGGGTCGGTCGTATAGTACAAGGTGTAGTACAGGGGGTCGATCAACATATGCATCTGTCGACAAATATGGTTTGGTCAACATATGGGTTAGTCGGCAAATATGGTTCGGTCAATATATGGGTTAGTCGGCAAATATGGGTTGTTCAGCATATGGGTCGGTCGGCAATTACGAGTCGATCGACATATGGGTCGGTCGGCAATTATGGATCGGTCAAATAAGCTAAGGGAAAATATGGCTCGGTCACTTTTGGTCGATCATGCAAGGTGGGGTCGTTGTGGCACTTGAGGGATCAGTCGGTCACTAGTTAGGTGGTCGGTTGTTCATTGACTCAGGGTATGGGTCGGTCGAGATTTGGGCATAGGGTCAGTCGTACTTCAAAGAACCCAGTCAGTCGAGTTTGGTCATGAAGGGTTTTTGGCATCACTTTCAAACACCATGGTTAATGGTAAAAACATTGTAGCCTATTTCTGCAGCGAATTGTTGAATCATATGTAGGGATTGATATTGAACCTTATGTTGATGATTCTCTTTGGTTAAAGAGTGATGATAACTTCAAAGTGAATTCAATGGGGAATGTAGAAGTGGAGAGAAGTGTTCGTTGTTAGTTGTAACACAACGAGTGTGATGACAATTCAAAGGTGCTCTGAGTTTATTGATAATGGTTGGATAGTCGTTTTCGATGACGACTAGAGATACCGAAGGCCAAGAAATTAACGTTATCGTAGGTTCTAGCAGGCTCAAAGTAAGGGTTACATGATTTCGTCGTATGGTCGAGTACCTTGTGCATCGTGTGTGGCATAGTCACGTTTCGTCGTATGGCGTGTGGGTTTTTAGCTTGAGCCGTGGTTTACCATTAGCCCTTGACAATTGATGACAAATTGTTCCGCCAGTCATACGATCAACAATGGTTTCGAAGCAGGATTGGTAGTGATAGCCAGAGTTTGCCATACATGCTAGATGTTTTGTTTGTACCATCTCACGTAGATTATCCAACGTCAATGGAGATGTTCCTTGGGTGCTTCTCTGGTATTAATTTAGGCCTTTAGGGCTTGTGCTTGAGGGATTTTGAATTCGATTAAGATGGTTTACGTGAGATCTATAATCTGGATGCTATGAGAGCTATTGATGGTTGTTTCTGATTGCCATGAATAAATGGTTGTTCTGGTTTCCATGGATGAATGGTTGAAATGTTTAATGTAAAGGCTATCACTGTCTGATGTGGGGAAGATGGGAGTATATTTCTTCTTTGGTGTTGTGGGTTAATTAGTTCGTTTATTTGCCCATTCTCATATACTTTATTGATGAAGTTTAGTTAGTTGTTTTATCTCTTACTGACACTGTTGTCTGACTCAAGGTTTTATGTTTCCCTTTTATTACCTTGGGTTGTTCATCCGATTGTTGGATAGGCAGACTAGGTGGCAGGTGACAGATGATAACTTAGTGAGGATGACACTGTAGTTCGGAGGTGAGCAGGAGGATGGCGGATTATCTTACCTACTATGTAGTAATTGGATTTTCGCTATTTGTTATTCTTCTCTGAGTGCTGTGGTGAGGCAAAGTTGTATGAACACTATTTTTGTTATCCACGTGTATGGATATTGCTTCCTAGTTGTTATGGAAATTTGGTGTTTTCTGCCTCATTATTAATACTTGTTGTATATGTTCTATTATATTTTATCCTTGTGCTATGAGTTATGTCAAGCTCTGATTGTGTTATCATACCTTGATGATCGTCCAGAGCTGTCTGGAACACCTTTCAGCGCATTATTCTTCTTGTATAGTGCAGGGTTGATGGGCGGTCGTCACAACTATTATACTGAAACAATAAAATTTTCCTTTTCTATAAGAATTTTTACTAACAACCGTAATGGCATGCGTTTAGCGCATGATCATGGCTCGCTCTTCGCACTTGAATTGTTTTTTTAATATTGTGATTATAAATTTGTTTGCATGTGAATTGTACAAATGTTGCATAATTTATAAACTATCACTCAAGTAAAAGAAGTATAAATATTAAACAGTATAAACAAATTCAAAAGTCAAAGTTTGAATAAATAGGTAATGTGAATATAGTGTAATAAATTTTGAATCTTTTGATGGTTACGTGGTTAGCTTAAAAAGGATGTTGCATATGTGAAACGATTATATTTTCGCAACTACATTTTGTAGTTGAAAATATCAAATGAAAAAAAAATTAGAATCTTAATTTTTTTCCAATAATTGATGGTTTGCTTATAAAAAGCGCTGAATATGTCAACTAGTTATGTTTTCCGGTTGCAATTTGTGGTTGCAAAGATCAAAGAAACAAAATTTTGAGATTTTAATTTTTTAAAGGTTATATTTAAGGCAACTTTTGGTACTTCACGATTGGACCTGTTCAGAGTATGTTTTAGCAGTATTAATATATAGAGCTTGATCTAGCTAGTTCTTTTTTAAAAATTCTGTAAATTTAGCATAAAGTGCTAAATTTAAGACCTAAATGTCTAATATATGGTAACAATCAATTGCACTCATCAAATTTAGCATGCATAACTATGATGTTTCTTGGTTTTGTTATATAGGATTAATTAAAAATTAGTTTCTTGTACGCATATAATGTGATAAAGATGATTTATTAATTTTCAAATATTTGGTGTTACACCTAATGAACATTTCAACACCTCCATCATATCCCCGCTATTTCCCAGCTAAACCTTTTTGCACCTCTGGCGCAGTAGAACTGCTAAGCGTGTTTACTGCATTGATAGTTGTAAAAGCGGAACTGAATTATTTGTAACCGGCGAATATATCACTATGAAATCAAAATTCAATCTTATAGAAGCTTGATTTATAGTTGTTTTATAAGGTGAAAAATGAAATATGCCACCCAATAACTTGATGTGCGATAGTAATTATAAAGTAAAAAAAACTTAGGTTTGCTTTTGGACTGATGTACCAGAAGATAGATACATGTAAAAAATGTTAAATGTTGTATTGGAAAGAGGACATTGACCTTAGAAAATGCAGAATATTTAACGAGGAAAGATACAAATAAAAAAAAGGAAAAAAAGTTCTATACAAGAGAATGTATTATTTACCTACACTTACAGACTTCAACGGTTATATGAATCGTTTGTTATGGCATGTCATATCATATGTGATGATACAGTGTGAGAACACCAGAAGAATGAACTTTGATACGTCCATTAGACAAGAAGCATAGAAACATTTCGATAAGACTTATCTTCAATTTGCTGCAAAGAGCCGTAATGTTAGACTCAGTTCATGTACGGCTATGTAGTTAAAACTCCACTAAAGCCCTTAATATTGCCGCTATAACCCATAGCGCTCTTCAACTACATCACTATTTCAGTTTAGTGCTAACAAATATTAGATTCGCTTTTAGCTCCGCTATCTGCTACATCCGCTAAATCAAGGGATTTTAGTGTCCCCTTTTGCTGTATTAATGTAATATAGTAGAATTTGACAAGTTCTCTTTTTAAAACATCCTGTAAATTTAGCGTAAATGTCAAAATTTAAGGAGTAAGTGTCTGGTACATGATAAAATTAATTACACGCATCAAATTTAGCATGCACAACTATGGTATTCCTTGATTTTATTATATAAGGTTGATTTATATTAGTTTTATACACATAAATTATGAGAAAGATAATTAATTAATTTTTAAACATTTGTTTTACATTTAGTGATAGTTTTTGGGCCTTCGCTATTTCCCTACTTTATCGTCGCTACACCTTTTTGCACCTCCGCCGCTATAGAACCGCTGAGTGCATTAAGTGCATAGATGTATGGATGGATTTTCACCATTTTCTCAATTAGGTAGTAAATATTCATCATGGCTTATTATTGTTACTCATTATAATTTACCTCCATGGATGTGCATAAAAACTTCATATACATTTCTAATAATTATCTTCCTCAATCTTGATGATCTGACACAAGAAATTAATATTTATATATAACCATTGATCAAAGAGTTTAAAATACTGAGGCATGAAGGAGTTGAAACAAATGACATTTCAAGAAAAAAGATTTTTCATATGTTCGCTTCTTTATTATGGACTATTAGTGATTTTTCTGCATATGATATGCTTTCAGGTTGGAGTATAGCTGGACATATAGCTTTTCCTTATTGCATAGATGAAACATGAGCAATTTCATTAAAGTATGAAAAGAATATTTCTTGGTTTGACTGTCATAGGTGTTTTCTACATCTTAATCATAAATTAAGAAAGGATGAAAAGAACTTTAAAGCTAACAAAGTAGTGAGTTTGCTATAACCTAAGGGTTGATTAAGTGAAAAGATACATGAAATCGTAAAAGAGTATCTAAAGATAAATGAAATTGGGGTACAAGTTGAAATTCTAGATAAATCAGACATTCATAACTGGTGTAAGTATTTTGGTAGTTATCTTACCAAAAAGGTCTCCTACTCTAACATAATATTGACGTCATGCACAACAATAAATTTTTTATTTGATAATGTGTTTAATACAATTTTGAATGTAATGGGGAAAACTAAAGAGGATGTGAATTCAAGACTTCATATATTATGCATTTGTAAGCGGTCTGAACTTAAGTTCTATGATGATAATAAAAAACCCAAAGCATGTTATGAGCTAGACAACAAGCAATTAATGCTAGTGCTAAAGTAAGTTGAAAGACTAAGACATCCTGATGGAAATTCTTCTAACCCCCGTGGATGTGTTGACCTTAAAAACAGTAAATTGAGCGGAATAAAAATTCACAATTGTCATATCATGGTAGAATATTTTTTTACTTGTGATTTTCTAAGTACTATTGCTTGCAAAAGTGTGTAATGTTGTAACAGAATTAAGTATATTTAATACAGCTTTGTTCGATGACGATAAAGGTAGGATCATATAAGTAATCTTGAAGTAGAAGTTTTGTACTACTCTGCAAATTGGCGAAAATATTTCCATCGGATATCTTTAATATAATGGAACTTTTACGTGTTCAGCTTCCATTTGAATGGCTTCTTTGAGGTCCTGCGCAATATGTGTGGATGTATCCATTTGAGAGTTAATTTTGCATATCTGCAATATTTATGTAAGTTTAAGATTTAGATTTATGTACCAAAATAGAACTTAAATTCATTTTGGAACAGTTACTTGAATCATTTGAAAAAAATGTTAAACAAAATGCAAGAGTAGAAGATCTGATTAGCAAATCATATCTTGAAGAAGAAGGTTCATTTTTTCTCTCGTTACTTCGGTAATAATTTAAATTTATCATTATTAAGTGTTCCCAGGAATGAAGAAACAACTTAATATGATTTTTTTTCAAACAATGTTACCTATTTTTAGAAACATAGCCGACCTGCTGGAAAATGTATGGAAATATGGTTAGACGATAGAGATTACCATATAGCACACACATATGTTCTTTTAAATTGTGTTGGATTTGCACCATTTTTCAGGTAATACTAAATTCATATACAATTCAATTATACGTATATATATGTTAATTATAAAAGTTAATAAAAGAATATAATACATATGTAGCATATACAAGTCACAACATCCATCTGGCGATCTCAGTAAAGAATTTGCTGAATAGTTTTCAAACAACGTTCATGATCCAACAAACTATGTTGTCGACCAAGAAGGACGACATATTGCCATCGAACCAAAAAGAAATGTAAAGATTTATCCATTATTATTCGTTAATGGATTTATAATTAACACCAAAGATTACGTCAATGAAAAATTAGCATATAACAATCGTGTATTTGTCAAAGGCAGTGATGATCCAGAGGAGCATATAATTTTTTTTACGACATCTTAACATGAGTTTTAGAGTTGACATATTATATACAATGCGCAGAGAATGTTTTTTAATTCAAATGCAACTAGTTTAGCAATGTTACTTATTCTAAAATTAATGTGCACAAAGATTATAAGCTTACTGAAATAAGGCATAAATCACATTACCATAAGTATGATCCTTTCATAGTAGCTAAGCAAACATTATAAGTTTATTTTTCTCCATATACATCCTTTAAAAAAGATAAAGCAAATCGGTAGGCTCATAGATGAATGTTGATGTAGATAAAGGAAAGATTTACGTTTGATAATATTCCAAACAAAGCAACATATCAGCGGATCTTAAATCAAATATTGAAGTAATAATAGCAGATGATATTGATGTCGGATCATTAAATGATTATTTTAAAAGATGCAATTGAAAGTATTTAAGAAAATGATATAGAGTACGAGTCCGAGTCTAAATCAGAAAATGACGAAGACTGATCATATATGACATCGCTTGTTGTGTAATATATCAGTTTGAGTTATGTATTATGAATGATGACTATGTTCGGTATTATTCTAAGTTATTTAACAATAATGATAATTACGTTATGTATTATTCTAAGTAATTCATTATTATTTTCATGTATAATTATGTGAAGGGTATGATTATGATATGATATGTTGTATGATTATCACTTGATTAATGATTATGTGATGATTAACAAAACATGTGTTGTAATAATAAATTTATTTCTATGCATTATATGATATATATATATATGTATGTATGTATGTATGTTTGTGGGATATATGTCTGATAGAAGACGTAGCAGCAGATCTCAGCCCCCTCCTTCATGTTCTCTTGTTTCTGGAGCAGGTCCCAGCAGCACAGATCTAGATTTACACCGAGTTGCAGAGATAGTTTCAAATAGTGCATGGTAAATATCGAATTTATTTCAATTATATTATTTAAAATATATTAAATATCTACATCAACATTTATGTAGATGGTTCGAGGTATACCCTATGGACTTTATTCTATAGGTAGCAAAACAAGCATATAAGTGTCGGATGTCAGGTTGTCAACCTCATTGCTCCAATATCCCTCCATATGTGAAAAATGCTATATGGGCCGATTTGATGGTAAGTACAATTTTATATTTCAATCGAAAATTAATATGTTGTATATAATTCCAGGTAATTCTATATGTGAGCCGTTGTACAGAGCCGTAGGATTTGGATGTCTTTACGAATCAATGGAACTTGAAGGTGCGGGAAAATTATAGGGAGTCTCTCTCTCTCTTGGGCCAAAAATGCATTTCAAAACCCAATCAGATGGATGATGATGTTTGGGCTGCATTTCTCAAACATTGGAAAACTAAATCAGTGAAAGTAAGCTATATAATGAAATCATTCCTGTTTACTTACTATTTTATTTGCCTTTTCCCATAATTGTTTACTATAATGATACCATTCTAACCATTTACATTTATATTGGTTGCATTACTTTAATTAATCGTGTATCTAAATTGAAAGGAAATATCAATACGGAACACAGCGAATAGAAATAAAACCCTTCATTACATCATGGTGGCTCGAAATCATTCTAACGGCATAGATGAAAATCGGCAAATTAGTAATTTGTATTTATTTTATTCATGTATGTCGTTAGCATAGGAGAGAATTTATAATTTTTAATTAATCTGTATATTTTCATTCATGCATATTTTGAGTATATTTTATTCATTTATATCTTCATTTTACAAAGTATGGACGCGAGCCTACAATGAACGAGGTGTTCAGAGTCACTCGTGCCATTGAGCAGACAAACAACGAAGAAAACGTTTCATATAATTTGACGGATCAGAAAGTTGCGTCAGTAATGGTAAATATGCTTATGTGTAATGATAATGTTTCATATTCATTTATTTTACAGTTTATAAGTAAACTTGTAACAATCTGCATTTTACGTATCGGAAGATCGTCAAATATTTTTATTTATTTCCTGAGGGTGGGATCATTCTCATATTTCAATAATGTTTCTTATGGGGATGTGAGACATGTCCATAATTTTTACCAATTTTGTTTGTGACCATTTTTCCCATGTCAGTCTTGTACAGAGCATATCTTTTGACTCATGTTGAATCAGGTGTTGAGACCTACGACATTGGAAAGGAAATATTGTTTCCCTTTCCATAGAGTGGTCACATTAAAGATTTGGCTCAACGGTTTGGAAGGAATCGATGTTTTAAGGTTTAACAGTTGGTTGTTCAGGTTTGATAAGACATAATGGGCTGATTTGGGGAGGCCCATAGTGGGCTGGTGGAAGCTATAAATAGGAGGTGTGAGGTATGGAGAATAGTTTACTTTCTCTATTCTCTCATTTGGTAGCCTTGTGTTCCTCCTTCCTCTAGCACATTTCCACTATTAAAATCGAGATATAGGGAAGGGAATCCAAGATGTACACCATTTGAAGCTAGATCTACATCATTTGAAGTGAGAGTTCACCAAATCGAAGGATTTGGACCAAGTTCTTCGCTGTCCGAAATCTAATTTCACCGTTTTTGCTTTGATTTGGAGAATTGGTGAGTGATATGCATCTCTCACATGGATTCAATCAAGTATATGAATGTTTGATCATGTTTTTCATCAAATTCAAGTCGTTTTCCTTGGATCTACATCATGGTAAGCATATTTTCGTATGAATCGCCATAGGATCTAACTTAGCAACTTAAAACCGTGATTTCTATACTATTTCATCTGTTTATGCAAGTTAGATCCCCAATTTAGTTAAAATGTTCATTTATCATGATTTTGGTGAATTTGCATAATTTTGGTGAAAATTGTCATATTCATGTTGTTAGTGATTTCATAACATGTTTATGGTTGTGATTGATGAATTCGGTGAGTAGATTTCATCGAGATAATTGATTGGCGAAGTTATGGTTGAAATTTTACTTGGATTGGACATGTGCAGGTTTCTAGTTGAGCGTACAGGCCATTGGTCGAGCGTAGCACAAGGTGCAGTACAAAAAAGGGGTCGGTGTACATACATGGTCAGTTGTGCATGGGTTGTCATGCATAAGGAGGGTCGGTCGGCCAGAGGAGAGGGCGGTCAGTCGGTCTCGTGATAAGGAGGGGTTAGTCGTACACATCTTGGTCGATCACCAGGGCTCGGTCGCGCTAGGAGTTCGGGCTGAGCAAGCACAGAGGTGATTGGGTCAATCGTACGTAAGTGGTCGGGTTGGTCATGTTTGGAAGCAAGTGGTCGGATCGGTTATGGCTTAATCGTGCGGAACGGGTCGGTCGAGACAACGAGGAAAGTAGAGCGGGTCGGTCGGTCGAGCAGGCTGGGGTCGAGCAGCTTGGGTCGATCGGTCAATGAGAAAGGATAGGATCGGTGATGTTGAGATTTCGAAGTAAGTTATAGTGGGAACATTCGAACTGTTGAATGTGCTCGTTGATCGGTATAGAACAACGAATGAGATGACAACTCAAAGGTCGTGAGTTGGTGGATAATGGTTGCTCGAGAAGGTTGCTTGAGCTATGAAAATTCATCGGGTTGGATGACTAGAGATATGAAGGCCGGGAGATTATCATTGTCATAAGTTCTTGCAGGCTCAAAGCAGAGGTACAATAGGGGCACATAAAAGATTGGAAGGTTACTGGTTGAGTACCCTGGATATCGTTGAAAGGACTAGTTGTCAAGGTTAGAAATATATATATGTATCGTTGCAAGGTGTATAGAGTTTATGCTTGAACTGGGGTTACCATTAGCCCTTGACATATGGCAAGGTTGGCCATCATACGATTAACGATGGTTTCGAAGCAGGATTGGTAGGGATAGTCAAAGTCTGCCATGGTTGATTAGTTGCCTTGTTTGAACCGTCTCATGTTGATTTCCAACGTCGAAAGAGATGTCCCTTGGGTGCTTGTCTGATATTGGTTTATGCCTCTGGGGCTTGTACTTGATGGATGTTGAGTTCGATTATGATGGCTTACATAAGATACATAATTTGGATGTTATGAGTGCTCTTCCATGATTGAATGGGTGTTCTAGATTCTATGGATGTATGGTTGAAATGTTGTTGTAAAGTCTATCACTGTCCGATGTGGGGAAGATAGGGTTGAGTTCATCTCTGGTGTTATGGGTAGATTAGTATGTTTATCTATCCATTCTCATATACTTTCTTATTGATGCTTGTTAGCTTTTTTATCGCTCGCTAAGACTATTGTTTGACTCAAGGTTTTATGTTTCCCTATTATTACCTTGGGTTCTTCGTCCTATTGCGAATGGACAGACTAGGTCGCAGGTGACAGTTGATAGCTTAATGAGGACGATGTTGCAATTCGAAGGCAAGGAGGAGGCTGGCGTATTATCTTACTTACTATCTTTTTTGTGTTGTTTGAGTTTCTCTCTGAGTATTATAGTGAAGCTTCATGTACAGACTTCGATATTCCTATGATGTATGGATAATCTTTTAGGATGTTGTAAAGTTTTCAAAAGTTTGCTATATGATGCTCCAATATTTCTTCCTCTTGTATATGTTTTATTATATTTTACCCTTGCACTATGAGTTCTACGACATGTTCTGATTGTTATCATACCTTGATGATCGTCAATAGCCGCCTGGCACACCTTTCAGCGCATTATTCCTCTTGTTAAGTGCAGGGGTTGTGGGCGGTCGTCACATTTTGTATCAGAGCTCTGGTTAACGATTTTGGCCAAAGTTCGAAGACATAATTACGTATGGGAGACGTATTTGTAGATTTCAGTTGGATGTATACTATATGATGTTATATAGTATAGTAGCATTTGTACTTCATTAGAAGCTTTCTTGCAAGTGGCTAATCATTCTAATTTGCAGATTTAGAATGAATCGACGTACTTCAATACATACTGTTTGGGAAGGGGCTGTGCCTGGAGGAGGTAATGATGGTGCACCAGACTAGCCATCCATGTTTGAGGCCATGATGGAAGCATTCATAGGAAGGGTACCCGCTCTAGTGGCAGCCACGATAGATGTAGGAGTTTAGTTGCCTAGGGTTGTGGATTTTGTGAAGCTGCGCAAAGATTATTCATCTCTAAGAGGGAAGCCATTCAAAGGAACTGAGCCAGCTGAAGAGATTCAGAGGTGGATGGGTTCATGTGTCCGTATTTTTGGAGACTTGGGTTTGGATGATGCAACTAAGAGAAAGCTTACATCAAGTTAGCTTCAAGGCAGGGCCATGGATTGGTGGAATTTTGTTACACTTGAGACTCCAAAAGAGGAAATAACTTGGGAGCAGTTCCAAGTCAAATTCGAGATGAAGTTAATCTCCATTGCTCAGAATTTTGCTTTGTTCAAGAAGTTCATGGAACAGAAATAGAATGGTCGTTCAGTGCTTGATTATGTTTCTGATTTCGAGGCCTTGTCAAGATATGCTCGTTCATACATTGACACACCTTATCATAAGAACGAGAAGTTTGTCATGGGTATGGATACCTATATTGGAAGGTCGTTGGTGGATCAACCTGACGATCCATTTGAGGAGATTGTGGAAAAATCTGTTCGTCACAAAAGCTTGTTTCCTAGGGAAGCAAATGTTGTCGCTGCAACCAAGGAAGTTCAGAAACCACAGTAACATGGTTATAATAAGAAGAGAAGGCAGCAACAGCAGAAAGGAAAGGATGGTCAGAAGAAGCCTAAGAGTGAGGTGATTTGCTTTAACTTCCAATAGAAGGGTCATTACTCAAATGAGTGCAAGAATCACAAAGCTAAGAAGAAGTGCTTCAAGTGAGGAAAGTCTGGGCATGAGAAGAAAGATTGTCCATATTCAGCTAAGGGCAAGCATGTTGTGAAGGAATATGCTTTGGGGGTCGTGCCATCTTCTTCAAGAGCTCCTACTACAGACGAGAAGGGAAAGGGTGTCGTCGTGAAAGGTACTCATTCGGTTAATGGTGTTTCAGTTCATGTGTTGTTCGATACTAGAGCATCACATTCTTTCATTTGCAATGAGCTTTTGTGCCGCTTGGGTTTGGAACCCGAGATTTCTGACAAACCATTGACCGTGACTAATGCAGTTGGGGGTTCGTCCAGTTTGTCCATGTTGTGTCGTGGTCTAGTATTGTCGAGTCATGGCTTCTCTTTTGTGTGTGATTGCTTTGTTCTTAACTTCGCTGGGTTTGGGATCATCTTCGGCATGGATTGGCTCAAGAGGTATGCGATAAGGGTGAATTGCGAGAAGCTAGAGATGTGAATCAGGGATATGGAAGGTCGAAAGGTGTTGATTAGATATAAGCCCGAAGATGGGGTCCTCGTAAGCTTTCTATATTCGCTTGTGATTCCACAAGAAGACTTGTCATTAGTGCTGATTGCGAATGAGTTTGAAGATGTCTTTGACGATGTCAAAGGGTTGTCACTGCATCGTGAGATCGAGTTTAGGATCGATTTTTGTCGAGGGTGCTAGACCAATCGTTATGCCTCTTAAGAGGATGGCGCCTAAGGAACAGCAAAAGTTAGAGGTGCAATTTCGTAACCTTTTGGGAAAAGGTTTCATTCGGAGGAGTGTTTCCTAGTGGGATGCACCGGTCTTGTTTGCAACCAAGGCAGATGGCTTGTTAAGATTGTGTGTGGAATACCATGAGCTAAACTAGGTGACCAAGAAGAACAAGTATTCATTACCGAGGATTGATGATTTGTTCAATCAGCTTCACGAAGCCAAAGTGTTTTCTCAAATAGATTTGGCAACAGGATTTCACCAATTGAGGGTGACTAAAGATAGTGTGCCAAAGACTGCTTTTTGGACACCATCTGGTTTCTACGAATGGTTGGTGATGCCATTCGGGTTGCCTAATGCGCCAGTGTACTTTGTGGATCTTATGAATAGAGTTTTGGGAAAAGGATTCATTTGGAGGAGTGTTTCCGAGTGGGGTGCACCTGTCCTGTTTGCAACCAAGGCAGATGGCTCGTTAAGATTATGTATGGACTACCGTGAACTGAACAAGGTGACAAAAAGAACAAGTATCCATTGCCGAGAATTGATGACTAGTTCATTCAGCTTCACAAAGACAAAGTGTTTTCTCAAATAGACTTGGCAACGAGATTTCACCAGTTGAGGGTGGCTAAGGATAATGTGGCAAAGATTGCTTCTAGGACACCATCCGGTTTCTGCGAATGGTTGGTGATGCCATTTGGGTTGACTAACGTGCCAGCGTACTTATGAATAGAGTTTTCAGAGACCAGTTGTACAAGTTTGTGCTTGTGTCCATGATGATATTCTAGTTTATTCTCGGAACGAGGAAGATCACAAGACGCACTTGAAAGTTGATTTGGAAATCTTGCAAAAGCATCAGCTAAGAGCTAAGTTTTCAAAGTGCCTCTTCTAGAAGAGTGAACTGAGGTTCTTAGGCCGTGTCATTTCTGAAAATGGGATAGAGGTTGACCCCGCTAAGGTGGCAGCAATCCAGGACTGGGATCGACTTAAGAATACGACATATGTTCGGAGTTTCCTTGGGTTGGCAGGTTATTACCGTCGATTTATCAGGGATTTCTCTAAGATAGCTGCACCATTGACAGGATTGACGAAGAAAAACCAAGTGTTCACATGGGATGCAAAGTGTGAACAAGCATTCAGTATCTTGAAGAAGAAACTGACAAATGCTTCTGTGTTGACTATTCCAAGTGTAAATGAGGTGATGGTGGTATACACCTATTCATGTGCTACTGGGCTTGGAGCAGTGCTAATGCAAAAGGATATGGTTGTGGCCTACGCGAGTCAACGACTAAAGCCACATGAGAGGAATTATCCAGCTCATGATTTGGAGTTGGCGGTGATTGTATTTGCTCTGAAGATAAGGAGACATTACCTGTTGGGAGTTCGATTCTAGTTGTTTACGGATCACAAATTGCTGAAGTATCTTTCTCCCAAAAGGTTTTGAATCTTCGGCAACAACGATGGTTGGGGTTTCTGGCATCATATGACTTTGGTATAGCCTATACTCCGAGCAAGGGCAACGTAGTTGCAAATGCATTAAGTCGAAGACACGCATGTTTGGGAGCGATGTTTTCGTAATTGAAGAGCCTCGAGTATTTGGCAAGGTTTGATTTCAGGCCAAGGTGCGAGTTGGAACCTGAAATGTTGGCAAGCTTATCGATAAGACCTACTCTTATCGAAAAGATTGGCGAGAGCCAAAAGCGAGATGTGAAGCTTGTTGAGTTTATCCAGAAGCTAGAACCAGAAAATAAAGAGTTTGATGTTGATTGGGATGGTTGGCTTCAAAAGCAAGGGCGATTAGTTGTTCCTGATATCGACGGATTGAGAGATAAGGTTCTAAGATAATGTCATCACTCGAAGTTGACGATTCACCCCGGTGGTAACAAGATATATCAGGACATGAAGCGAGTCTACTACTAGGAGTGGATGAAGCGAGATATTGGAAAGTTCATTTCCAAATGCATGAACTGTCAGTTGGTGAATGCTGAACAGAAGAAGCCGAGTGGTTTGCTTCAGGCATTGGAAGTTCCTACATGGAAGTGGGTGCAAATATCGATGGATTTTATAGATTGATCACTGCCTAGGATCAGGGCAGGAAATAAAGGAATTTGGATTATCATGGATCGTTTGACCAAAAGTGCAAGGTTCATTCCTGTCAAGTCGACTAGGACGACAGCAAAGTTGGCTGAACTTTATGTGAAATGGATAGTTCGATTCCATGGTATCCCAAAGAGCATAGTGAGTGACCGAGATCCATTGTTCACAAGTGGATTTGGAAGAGTTTACAAGAAGCTTTGGGAACCGAGTTTTGTTTGAGTACGGCATATCATTCCCAAACTGATGGTCAAACCGAGAGAGTCAACCGAGTTTCGGAAGATCTCCTAAGCACTTGTGAGTTAGACTTCAGAGGATCATGGGAAGACCATCTACATCTAGTTGAGTTTGCATATAATAATAGCTAACAGTCTAGCATTGGAATGACACAATACGAGGTATTGTATAGTAGACTATGTAATTCTCTAGCATGTTGGTTAGAAACTGGAGATAAGTTGGTACTTGGGACAATGATGATAAGAGAGACCTCGAATTGTATCGAGGTCGTTCGGCAACGAATGAAGGCAGCCCAAGATCGTCAGAAGAGTTACGCCGATAAGCGTCGTAAGGACTTGGAATTCGACATAGGCGATATCGTTTTCGTGAAGATTTCTCCTTTGAAGTATGTGGTCCGGCTCAGGAATATAGGAAAGTTAGCTCCTAGGTTCGTTGGACCATTTCCGACTATTTAGCCAACTGGAAAACTCGCATATAAATTGGTCTTACCCGAGAAGATGTCGAGTGTGCATAATTTGTTCCATTTGTCATTTCTATGGAAGTTCGTGCATGATTCGAATGTGGAGGTATCTGAAGAGCAGTATGAAGACCTAGAAGTAGAGACCATAGTTGCGAGACCTCGTAAGCTACATCATGTTTTGGGAATGACAAGAAACAGCTTAGGAGGAAGATGGTCAAGCTAGTCAAGGTACAATGAAGTGAGGATGACGACAATTGTACGTAGGAGAAGGAAGAGAGCAAGAAGACGACCATCCGGAAATCTTCGTCGGTGCGACCTACTAGCAACGTGTCACCTTACATCATCGTAGTTTGTACTATTATGTTTGTGTTAGAATTCTGTGTGCTAGGATAAGGCTATGAATGAATGGCTTGATGCCTGCTAGTTTGGGTGATAGAGTTGGCTGCTTATGAATGATAGGCATGCGGAATTGCTGTGGTTACTTGGAATTTCGGGGGAGAAATTCCTAATAGGGGAGAATGTAACAGCCCACATTTTACGTATTGGCACTACAAGAATTGAACAGTATTACAACAGACACTCCCAACGGCCTCCAATGGCTGTTGACCAATGGCTTCCAACGGAAGCCAAAATACGTATATGTATTCCGTATGTAAAATATATGCCGTTGGAAACTGTTTGCGGCCGTTGGAAGCCGTTGCCCCCCGTTACACGGACTGGAGCACAAATCAGCCGACGCTGCTTCTTCTTCTTCATTTCACCAAACCCACGGTTTTTACCCCAAATTCTCCAATATTCCCCCTTCCATTTCTGAAATTGACAATTTCGCTCCATCTTCCGCCTAGGGTCTCTCCTAATCTATCAAAGCACTCTCTCATCCTCTTTAATCTCCTATTCTCTCCGATTTTTAGGTATGTGTTTATCCTAATTTTTGTTTAATACCTTATGTTTAGTGTAATTGAAGCATAATTAGAGTATGTTTGTGTGTGTAGTGCTGTTAATTAGTTGTTAATGTGGGGTTTAATCATTTTAGTTGCTAATTTAGGGTTTTTAGTAATAAATTACTTAGTTGTTACTATGATCTAGGGTTTGAATTAGTTGAAATAGTTGTTGTTATTGAGATTGTGTTTATAGATTTTATTTATTATGTTTGTAATCTAGGGTTTGATTAGTTAAAGTTGACTATGTATATATGCATATATATAGTGTTATGTATATATATACATGTATATATAGTTGACACTCTATGCATTTGTTTATTTGGTTAAGGCCCAATTCATCGAAAACAATATTTAATTTGTCGAAAACGTGTCGTGGAAATACATATATTTAAGTTTGTGTTTTTTGGGCTAAGGCGCACAACGGCGCTAAGGCGTACAAAGGTGTACAAAAAACACTTCAATCACAAAAAAAAGCAAACAATATAATATGTTATATTCATAAAGCCTTAGAGAGTTTTTTTGGCCCCGTCTGATAAGTATTGTATATAATCGTGATATGATGTTCGTTTTATTAACGGAACGGACATTTATATTCATGGTATACAATATTTATTGGATTTGCCCTTTGTATTGGACAATTTACGAATACAATAACGAAATTAAATCTCGTAAAATATTTCATTTTAAACGGTTCTCAAAATTTCAAAAGCACTTCTTTTATGTTCCCTGTGTACACGCAATTGTGTACTATTTAGGGAACTAAAGGGAAGTGCTGCCGAAATTTTGTTGAATCGTTTAAATTGAAAAGATTTACGCGATTTAATTACATTATTGTATTTGTAATGGGAGGTAGGATAACCCACCATTAAATGATCAATTGACATAACATGCATTAATCACTAAAATTGTTTTAACACGTTGTCAATGCAAAATTTATCATCATAATTAATATGTAAAAGAAATGTTTTCATTAAAATACAATCTTAGCGTTTGAGCGATCGGACACAAAAATTATGAATCTAATTTTATATAATTCTTTCTAATTTTATATGTACTTAGAAAAAATGGACGATTATTTTAATGATCGAAGCTGGATGTACAAACGGAGAGAAACCGATGGCACAATAAACAAACATTTTATTAATGGTGTCAGCGTGTTTATTGATTTCACTTTAAGTAACAATGGAAACGAAGTCGAAATCCGTTGTCCATGTAGTAGATGCAAGTTATTGAAGCATTTGATACCGCAAATGGTTAGAGTTCATTTGCGTCAGTACGGTTTTGTGCCGAACTATTTAGTTTGGGATCATCATGGAGAACCGTTAGCATCTACTTCTATACAAGTTGAGGAGGTAGCGAATAATGAAATTGCCACGACGAATCTCATAGAACAAATGGTTGAAGATGCTGCACGTTCTATGTTCCCGGTTCAACAATTTAATGAAAACGTTGGTAATGATGACGATGGTAATGATGAAGAAGAACCAAATATTGAAGCCAAAAAATTATATGACTTATTAGATGCCGCAAATAAACCCCTTTGGGAAGGCTGTGAAAGAGGAACTCAATTATCAGTAACTGCTGAATACATTGCGATGAAATCTAAATACAACCTCACAGAAGCTGGATTTACAGCTGTTGTACAAGCTGCAAAGCGGCATATGCCTCCCAATAATTTAATGTGCGAAAACCATTATGAAGCAAAAAAATGATATCGGCCTTTGGTTTACCGTATCAAAAAATAGATACATGTCTAAAGGGTTGCATGCTATTTTGGAAGGAAGATATCAAGCTTAAGAATTGTAGAATATGTAATCAAGAAAGATACCAACCAAGAAAGAAAAGGGAAAGGAAGTCCCGTATAAACGTATGCATTATTTACCGATTATTCCTAGACTTCAAAGGTTATATGCATCTTCTGTAACCGCGCAACATATGAGATGGCACAAGGTGAGAACACAGGAAGAAGGTACGTTAACACACCCATCTGATGGAGAAGCATGGAAGCAGTTTTGATCAAAAGTATCCCAATTTTGCATTTGAGAGTCGCAATGTTAGACTAGGTTTATGTACGCATGGGTTTTCACCATTTTCTCAATTTGGTTCTAAATATTCATCCTGGCCAGTAATTGTAACACCTTATAATTTACCTCCGTGGATGTGTATGAAAACTCCTTATATGTTTCTTACAATTGTCGTCCCTGGTCCTGATGATCCGACACAAGGAATCGATGTTTATTTACAACCGTTGATTGAAGAATTAAAAAAATTGTGGTATGAAGGGGTAGAAACATATGATATTTCCCAAAAGAAAAACTTTCGTATGCATGCTTCTATATTGTGGACAATTAGCGATTTTCCTGCTTATGCGATGCTTTCAGGTTGGAGTACGGCTGGTCGTCTAGCTTGTCCGTACTGTATGGAAGAAACAAGAGCATTTTCTTTACCTATTGGAAAGAAAATTTCATGGTTTGACTGTCATAGATGTTTTCTTCATATTAATCATCCTTTTAGAAGGGATAAATTTTTTTTTACAGCTAATAGACTTGAAACTTTACGACCACCTAAAGTATGGACAAGTGAGGAAATTTATGAACTTGTACAAGATTTTCCCAAGATTCATGAAATCGGAGTACAAACAGAAATTCAAGGTAAATCATCAATTCATAATTGGTGGAAACAAAGCATATTTTGGGAGTTGCCTTATTGGAAAGATCTTCTGATTCGTCATAATATTGACGTGATGCATAATGAGAAAAACGTGTTTGATAACGTAATCAATACAATTTTGAATGTCAAAGGGAAGACGAAAGATGATTTGAAATCTAGACGTGATATTGAAGTAATATGTAATCGTCCAGAGCTTCATATAAAGCCAAATGACACCAGAAAACCGAAAGCGTGCTATGAACTGGATACTAATCAAATAAAAATATTTTTAAAATGGATGGAAGGGTTAAGATTCCCGGATGATATATCTTCCAATCTTCGTAGATGTGTTGACTATAAAAACAGTAAACTTAGCGGTATGAAAAGCCACGACTGTCATGTTATGATGGAAAATATATTGCCTGTCGCTGTCAAAGAACTATTGCCCGTGAAAGTTTGGACTGTTGTAACAGAGCTTAGTTTGTTCTATAAAGAGCTTTGTTCATCTACATTAAAAATTGACCATCTATGTAAACTAGAGGAAGAAATCCCCATATTACTCTGCAAATTGGAAAAAATATTTCCTCCAGGGTTTTTCAATGTTATGGAGCATTTACCTATTCATCTTCCATCAGAAGCACGTCTTTGAGGGCTTGTGCAATACGGATGGATGTATCCATTTGAAAGGTATATTAATATTCAGTTAATTAAATTTTGGTTAAGTGTATGAAAAAATAATTTACAATAATTCTAAACAGGTATTTAAATCATCTAAAGAAAAAAGTGAGGCAGAAAGCTAGAGTTGAAGGTTTTATTTGCAAATCATACATTGAAGAAGAAGCTTCATTTTTCTCTCTCATTATTTTAGTGATCATGTGAACATCTCATTTGCAAGTACTGCACGTAATGATGAAGGCATTGATCAAGATGACTGCCAAGCGACTTTATCTATTTTTTAAAAACATGGTCGGCCTTCTGGTAGATGTGTGGAGGAATGGCTGAACGATAAAGATTACAATGCAGCACACACATATATTCTTCTCAATTGCACCGAAGTTGCACCGTTCATTAGGTACTGTACTTATGCATCTATGTATACATGTATTGTATCTTTAATCATATATGTAACGTATGTCCTATAATTGCAGCATTTATGAATCACAGTATCCAAACGGCGATATCAGCAAAGAATTCGCTAGTTGGTTTACTAATTATGTTTTTTATCCAACAAATTGTATTGCGGATGAAGGATTGAAACATTTGGCATTGGGACCTAAAAGAAATGTGAAGACATATCCAATATTCTTTGTCAATGGATATAAATTTAACACTAAAGAATATGGTGCTGAAAAATTAACTGACAATAGCGGTGTATTTGTTAAAGGTAGTGATGATCCAAACGACCATATACACGATTTTTATGGCGCGCTAAACCAGATTCTGCAATTGACATATTTCACAAGACCCGCGGAAGAAGTATTTTTGTTTAAATGCAACTGGTTCAGCAATGTTCCAGGTTCTGGAATCAACGTGCACCCAAAATATAATCTTATAGAAGTAAGACATACGTCCCATTATTATAAGTACGACCCTTTCGTACTTGCCAAACAGGCTCTTCAAGTATATTATGCTCCTTATCCTTCTATGAGAAGAGACAAAATAGATTGGTGGGATGTTTTCAAAACAAAAGCAAGGTTTACATTTGACGGGCGTAATATTCCCGATGACCAAGCTTATCAAGCAGACATCGAGGAAAATGTAGAAATAGTAATAACCGATGATCAAACAGATTTTGGACCTCTAAACGATGAATCGAATGCATTAACTGATGTATTTGAGACTACAGATGAACTATATATGGAGAAGGAAATAGAGTCGGAATCTGAAAGTGATGAGGACGACAAACTAATACTCCTCATTTTCAAAAGGTAATTTTATGTTATGACATTTCTATTACCAAGTAACCATATATTTATTTTTATGACATTTCTATGAATCAAACTCATATGTTAACTAGACATATCTATGAATCAAACTTATATTTAACACTTCTACGAATCAAACTCGATCATATGTTAACTAGACAAATCTATGAATCAAACTTATATTTAACACTTCTATGAAACAAACTTGTACTCATGTTATGACATTTCTATTATCAAGTACTCATGTTATCTAATACCATGTTTTTACATATAGTTCCTTCATGTTATGTTATGTTATGTTACGTCATGTTATGTCATGTTATGTTATGTTATGTTTTGTTATGTTTTTGTTTGTAACAGGTATGGCGTCAGGTGGCGAGGAGGGTGGTCCATCGTCAGAGTTATCCCGTCCTGTGGTCTGGCTTAAGCCAAAAGCATTAAAAGGGTAAAAACTAAGATTTTAGTATAAATTTAATTTAAGTATAATAAATTATTTAAATTGTTGTTCTAACAACCATGTATTTTTTTTCCCGTTCAACACAGGGGGTTTGAGTTGGAGCCATCCAATACCGTTTTGAGGATATCAAAACGTGCTTATCAGGCCCGCATGACTGCATGTTGGCCCACTTGGAGCTCGATACCCGACTTAGTTAAGGAGACCATATGGCAGGATTTTTTGGTATGTATGTATGATATAACATTTCTTATATTAAGTACATGCTCCTATTTGATAACTTTATATGTATGCTATTTATAAAAAAAACGCAGGGTGCAGTGGATCTCCAGGAGACGGATTTGGATCTCGTTAAGCGCCACTGGAACAGTAAAGTGGCAACAAATTACAGACAAACAATGAACACTTTAAAATCAAGTGGGAAAAGGCAGTCTTGGGTGAGCGAGTCAGTGTGGAATGATCTACTTACTTATTGGAATAGTATTGAGGCCTTTCTGGTAAATTTTACTGCATATTTTTAATTTAAATTATTCTATTCAATTAGTATGTGATTTAGACTAAGACATTTTTTTTAAATTTAAATGTATAGGCCTCGTCTGAGAGAAATGCAGCTAATAGGAGCAAGAATCCGCTTACGCATCGAGGTGGGTCCAAGTCATTTCAGCATCATCGTGAGGATCTGATATATTTTGTAATTGCACAGTTTAAAATTTTAATTCATAACTAGTTAAAATTAATAGTTGATTTAAGTTTAAGTTTTAATTTACATGTGTGCATGCTTATTTCAGGAGAGAGCACGTATGGCTCCTGTGTCATACTGGGATGTTTTCGAGCATACACATGCATTGAGTCAGACTGACGACACAGGCTCAGTTTCGTATACTTGGGACCATGATGATAAGGCGCGTGAGAGATATGTAAGTATAAAATAGTTAAGTAGACTTATAATTTAACTAAAATAGTGTTATCTAAATTTATTTTATTTTTGTTTAACAGGAGAAATTTCAGGAGCAAAGGGCGCAGGTACTGGAAGCTACAGGGAGGACTGAGCTGACCAAGGAAGATGAGGACAAGATATTTGATGCTGTCATGGATCCTGCTACCCGAAACAGACGATATGGTTATGGAAATCTAGAGGTAATACTAAAATTTATAATAAAAACTCAAATGTATTCGAACTACTATTATGAAATACTGAAAATCTGAAATTATATACAGATTACAGCATCTCAGCAGATGTATCAAAAGGCTCAGGAAAAGGAAGAAATCGCACAGTTGAAAGCACAGATTGCAGAGCTTCATGAACGTGATCGTCGCCGTGAAGAGAAGATGGAGTTGCTTAACCAGCGATTGGCGGAGTACATTGCCCAGCACAGTACGACACCTTCATCTTCAGGGGGAGAGAGTTGATCAGGTTAGCTTATTTTGATGTGTTTTGAGAGTTGGTGAGGCTTTCTACATGCATGGTAGTTGTATATATTTTTTTATGATGGTTTGGACATGATGTTATGATGGTTTGGTGATGGTACGGTTTGGACATGGTGTCGGTTATGTTGTTTTGGAGATGGTTATGTTATTTTGGACATGGTGATGGTTTGGTGTTGTTTTGGCGAAGTTTGGTGGTAATGTTATGTAAATATTGGTTAATTTATGTGTTTTGTGTTTTTTTTAATTTCGTATTGTGTTTGGGTGTATATATGGTTGAGATTGTGAGTTATATGCTCGAAATGGAGCAGTTCAGAATGTTTTATATTTGTTGTGTCGCTTGTAGTGGTAAATCTAAAATCTGTAAAAAAAACACTCAGATTTCCAACGGCGACCAACGGCCTTCGACGGCTTACAGGTCATTCCATACAAACGGCTTCCAACGGCCTATTTGCTCAAAACATCATATATGTGTCCTTATTTATCAGTTGGAAGCCGTTGGAAATTAAGCGTCATTTGCGTTGGAACTCGTTGGAAGCCGTTGATCCGTATACCAACGGATTGACCAACGGCTTCCAACGGGGTTTCCAACGGCCGCCAACGGCCCCTGGCCGTTGGAAACCCCTGTTCCTCTTGTAGTGTGGAAGATCACAAAATATTTTTATCTTATTCCTTGAGGGTTGGATCATTCTCATATTTTAATATGTTGCTTTTGGGATGTGAGACATATCCATTATATTTACCAATTTTGTTTGTGGCCATTTTGCCCCTGTCTGTCTTGTATAAGACATAACTTTTGGCTTAGGTTGAATCAAGTGTTAAGACTTATACCATTGGAAAGGTAATGATGTTTCCCTTTCTGTAGAGTGGTCACATTAAAGATTTGGCTTGGCGGTTTGGGAGGAATCGATGTTTTAAGGTTTAACAGTTGGCTATTCAGGTTTGATAAGCCATAATGGGCTGATTTGGGGAGGCCCATTAGCGGGCTGGTGGAAGCTATAAATAGGAGGTGTGAGGTACGGAGAATAGTTTACTTTATTCATTCTCTCATTTGGTGGCCTTGTGTTCCTCCTTCCTCTAACACCTTTTCACCATTAAAATCGAGATCTAAGGAAGGGAATCCAAGATCTACACCATTTGAAGCTAGATCTATTTGAAGTGAGAGGTCATCAAATCAAAGGATTTGCATAAAGTCTTCGCTGTCCGGAATCTAATTCCACCGTTTTTGATTAGATTTGGAGAATTGGTGAGTGATATGCATCTCTCACACGGATTCAATCAAGTATATGAATGTTTGAACATGTTTTTCTTCAAATTCAAGTCGTTTTCCTTAGATCAACATCATGGTAAGCTTATTTTCATATGAATCGCCATAGGATCTAATTTAGCAACTTAAAACTGGTAATTCCTATGATTTTTCATATGATTATGCAAGTTAGATCCACAATTTAGTTCATATATTCATTTATCATGATTTTGGTTAATTTACATAATTTTGGTGAAAATTGTCATATTCATGTTGTTAGTGATTTCATAACATGTTTATGGTTGTAATTGATGAATTGAATGAGTAAATTTCATCGATATAGTCGATTGGCGAAGTTTTGGTCGAAATTGAACTTGGACTGGACCTGTGCAGGTTTCTGGTCGGGCGTATAAGCCACGAGTTGAGCGTAATACATTGTGTCGTATAACGTGCAGTACAAAAGAGGGGTCGGTTGTGCACACTTGGTCGGTCGTGCATGGGGAGGGTCAGTCGGCTAGAGGAAATGGTTGGTCGTTCATGGAGAAGGGATGGGGTCGGTGATGTTGTGATTTAGAAGTAAGCTCAAGTAGGAAAATTAGAATTGTTGAATGTGCTCGTTGATCGGTATAAAACAATGATTGAGATGCCAACTCAAAGGTCGTGAGTTGGTGGATAATGGTTGCTCGAGAAGGTTTCTTGAGCTATGAAAAGTCGTCGATGATGACTAGAGATATGAAGGCCGGGAGATTTTCGTTGTCATAAGTTCTTGGAGGCTCAAAGCAGGGGTACAATAGGGGCACCCAAAAGACTGGAAGGTTGCTGGTGAGTACCCTGGGTATCGTTGAAAGGCCTAGTTGTCAAGTTTGGACATACATACGTATCATTGAAAGGCATATGGAGTTTATGCCAGAACAAGGTTTACCATTAGCCCTTGACATATGGCATGGTAAGCCGTCATACGATTAATGATGGTTTTGAAGCAGGATTGGCGGTGATAACCAGGGTCTGTCATTGTTGATGAGTTGCCTTGTTTGAACCGTCTCATGTAGATTATCTAACATCGAAGGAGTTATTCCTTGGGTGCTTGTCTGATATTGGTTTAGGCCTCTGGGGCTTTGAGGGATGTTGAGTTCGATTGGGATGGTTTACATAAGATACATAATTTGGATGTCATGAGTATTTTGCCATGATTGAATGGGTGTTCTGGATTCCATGGATGTATGGTTGAAATTTTGTTGTAAAGGATATCACTATCCGATGTGGGGAAGATAGGGTTGAGTTCTTCTCTGGTGTTGTGGGTAGATTAGTATGTTTACCTATCCATTCTCATATACTTTCTTGTTGATGTTTGTTAGCTGTTTTATAGCTCACTCAGACTGTTGTTTGACTCAAGGTGTTATGTACCACTACACCATACAAGCAGTTTTGCAACCCCCAAAGGCGGACATTTTGCAACGGCTTTGGGTCGTTGCTATTTAGCAACGGCTGTAACCCGTTGTAAAAATTAGTACAACGGTCTTAGTCCGTTCCACCTTTTAAAACGGCTCAAACCCGTTCCCCAATTTTGAACGCCCTATAATACACTATCCCGTTCCCAATACACTTTCATTTCTTCTCGTTTGTTATTCCATCAAAGAAAGCTTCTCGCACTTGAAATAACTAGGTTAAATCTTCTTTCCAGAATCCCTTTTGTTCCAGTTCAACAATCAAAGAAATTTCCTAATCAAATCTCAATCGAATCAGGTGCTTTTTCTAGAACGAAAGGCTCACGAGATCTCGATTCGAAGTCAATCTCTTCTCGGTATGGAAAAAAATGATTTTTTGGTTGTTTTATCGTTGATTTAATGTCGTGGAAATAGAATCGTTAATTAGATTTTAATAGTGAATGATTGTTTGTTCAATCTTGAATGAAATCAAAATACAATAAATTGGGAATGATTGTTTTATCGTTTATTTGACGATTCTTGCAAATAACTGCCTGTAACCGATTCTTCTTCTCCAAATATTGTATGCTATACGTTTGAATCATGTACAGATATACTTGATACGTTGGGTTACATTTATGTAGATCTCATCATTGTGGAACCCAATTCGTAGAAATCCATGTGCTTCGACTCGCTTAATCTCCACGATCTCTGCAACCCCAATTCTTCATCTCCACAGTATTAATTAATGTGATATTTTTCTTCTTCTTTTTCGTTTTATAAAAAAAGAGTCATGGTAATGTAAATGAAAGTGAATATTGATGATACAATGCTTCTTTGTTCCAGTTATTTGTATTGCTGACTGCTGTGGAAAGCAATTCCCAGATATCACTAGTGATGAATTAAATCTGATAGGTTCTACTCTAACCAACATGACATTTTCTTCTTGTAGATACTTTAGGGTGTTTTGCTAACCATCCATAGGCATGTGTATTTTTTCTGTAACCGAGAAAAATCTTCTAATTTTAATTAGCGAGCTATTTGGCAGATCGATCAGTTAATGTTTTTGTTATTTTAGTTAAAATGATTATTTCTGGACAAACATAGAAAGTAGCAATAATCCACCTCACTTGCTACCGGCCAAGAATGTATTGCAGTCACACAATGCCTAATCGTTGAATGGATTAGCAGGAGTGAAACTGACAACACGCTTATATAACGTAATTTCTTTTACTTTTTTAGATACGTATCATGCTCACCAAAAGCTAATAAGATATAGAGTTTACAACATATAAAGAAAAAAATATAGTAAACTCTTTTGCATAGTTTTCTTACGTCACTTTATATGAATTCCTATTTATGAGTTTTGTGTTTTTTTCACTAAATTTTTTGATAAGATATGCGCATTGACTTTCATTACTATGATTTGGGTTTCCATACCATGATTCTGATTTTACGTAAAATAAGTTGGTTTCAACTGCCATATTTTTATATCTACCAATTAATTTTCAGTAGTTCTTACAAGTCACAAACCATAAATTATCATCCAAGTAACAACATGATAATATAAAATACATTATTAAACTTTTCTGCACTCTATTCTCAAACATGTATGGTTTTTTTGGTTATTACATATTTGTTTTGATTTTCTATAGTCGTTATTTTATATTTGTTTGGATTGAAATGGCCGAAATTCTAGTGTGTCGGCCGAAAGTGTGAACCTTGGTTAACAGACTTGAACCAATGCTATATTTGAGTTCACCTACTTTCTATGTCATCGCTATATTATCCTACTAAGTTCGCTTATCATTATATTTTCCTTGCAATTATTGTTAAGCAATGTCTGAAATTTCGTCAACTTAGTTGTATGAGGTATGAACCGTCATAGTTAAGCAATTATTTTAGCTACAACTACATGTTATTTTATGGAAAACCTAGCATCCTACTATTTGATGCACAAATGTTTTACTGATAAACTAACATATTTCACACTGAATTGGATTAAGAACTGTTAAGGAATATTGAAGCAATAATGGGATATTATTTAGCTTCCTTATCTTTAGGCTTGATTGATAGTATAAAATCTCTGATTGTAATTTCCTTATCTTTAGGCTTGATTGATAGTATAAAATCTCTGATTATAATCTAGAACATTCCTTTGTAACTTATATATATCAATCAATGAATGAATGGAAGAGCAATTCGATTCTCTCAAAACAATCTCAACATGGTATCAGAGCATCAGGATTTTTAATTCTCTCAAAAAAAAAAAAAAACTGCTTCCATGGCCGGCGACCAGGAATCACCACACGCCACCATCAGCAATCATACTGCTTCATCTGCTTCGTCAATTGGTCAGGCCTCTTCGCAAGTTTTTACCCCGGAACAATGGAAACTTCTTGCTTCTTTTATCGGTAATACTAAAATTTCTGATGACCGTTTAACTGGTGAGTTTAATTGTAATTCATGGATTATTGATACCGGTGCCTCACGACATGTTACTTGCAATGATCTGTGGTTGTTTGATGTAAATAATGTTACTTGTCCGGTTGGTCTCCCTAATGGAAAATCTGTAATTGCTACGAAAGAAGGGTCCATTTGTTTGTCTAAAAATTTAATTCTTAAACATGTGCTTTTTGTCCCGAAATTATGTTGCAATTTAATTTCGGTTTCGCAAATTATTGATGATTTAAAATGTACTGTACAATTTACTCCAACTACTTGTGTTATACAGGACCAGTTGAGGGGGCCGATTGGAACGAGCATTAGAAGGGATGGAGTTTTCTACTTTTAGGGAGACAACTATGAGCAACAGATTTCGGTGAATGCGGTTTCCTCCACTTTGGATTTATGGCATAAAAGGATGGGTCACCCCTCTGAAAAAGTAGTGAAACTTCTTCCTCCTGTCTCTAGTTATAGGGGTAGTTTAAATAAAGTTTGTGATGTTTGTTTCCGGGCAAAACATTCTCGTGATAAATTTAATTTGAGTGAAAATAAAGCCTCTCGAATATTTGAAAAAGTTCATTGTGATTTATGGGGACCATATAGACATCCCTCTTCCTGCGATGCAAGGTATTTTTTGACTATCGTTGATGATTTTTCGAGGGCTGTTTGGCTTTATTTGTTACTTGATAAAACAGAAGTGTTTAGTATGTTTATGTCTTTTGTGGCCATGATTGATAGACAGTTTTCTCAAACCATTAAAGTAGTTCAAACTGATAATGGAACGGAATTTAATTGTTTACTTGACTACTTTAATGATAATGGGATTTTATTCCAAACTTCTTGTGTTGGGACTCCACAACAGAATGGCCGGGTTGAACGTAAGCATAAACATATTTTAAATGTAGCACGGGCTCTACGGTTTCAAGCAAACTTACCAATTTATTTTTGGGGTGAAAGTGTTTTAACTGCTGCTCACTTAATTAATCGCACACCTACACCTTTACTCCAAAATAAATCACCTTTTGAAATTCTTTTTAACAAGTCACCCTCATATAATACAATTCGTACCTTTGGGTGTCTTTGTTTTGCCCAAAACCAAAAGACGAAGGGGGATAAGTTTGCTAGTCGAAGTCGAAAGTGTGTTTTTATGGGTTATCCTTTTGGTCAAAAAGGGTGGAAACTATTTGATTTGGATTCTAAGCAATTTTTTGTCTCTCGAGATGTGAAATTCTTTGAGGATGTTTTTCCCTTTCTTGTTCCGGAATCTACAAATATTACACCCGAAAATATTGTCCCAATACATAACCATGTGGATTTTGATTTTGCTGAGTGTACTTCTGATTGCATGCCTAATTCTACTCCAAATCAGCCCACTACTCCCAGACGGCCCACTCCACCAAATCAGTCTGATCCATCAAACCCTCCCATACATCCAAGCCACGAAATAAATCCCACCATACCAGATCAGCCCGCCACTACTGAAATGGATCAGCCCACCCCAGAAACACCTCAGCCCGCAAATATACCACACTCAACCACTAATGATCCGGATCAAGAGGATATGAATTTAGGACGTCGTTTACGAACGAAGTTTCCTAATGTCCGACACAGGGATTTTGTTACTCATACTATTTTGACAGAAAGTCCATCTTCTTCGAATGAATCGTCCCATAAGCATCCCTCAGGTACTCCTTATCCTATAGCACATTATGTAAATTGTAACAGTTATTCTTTGCGTTATCGAAATTTTCTTGCAGCTATAATTTCAGGAAAAGAGCCACGTTCGTTTAAGGAGGCTATGAAGGATGAAGGATGGAGACGCTCAATGCAGGATGAAATACGGGCTCTGGAAAAGAATGAAACATGGACTATGGAAGAACTCCCTCCGGGAAAGAAGGCCCTTGGAAGTCAATGGGTGTATCGTATCAAATACAAGTCCGATGGAACCATCGAACGACTAAAATCCAGGCTCGTTGTTTTTGGCAATCATCAAACAGAAGGCATTGACTATAACGAGACCTTTGCTCCGGTCGCTAAAATGGTCACCGTACAGGCCTTTCTGGCTATTGCAGCCTCCAAAAACTGGGAGTTGCACCAGATGGATGTTCACAATGCCTTTCTACACGGTGATCTTGATGAAGAAGTATACATGAGACTTCCACCTGGCTTTGAGTCATCATCTCCTAACAAGGTATGTCGCCTCCGGAAATCCTTATATGGTTTAAAGCAGGCTCCTAGATGTTGGTTTGCCAAATTAGTATCTGCCCTGAAAGACTACGGCTTTCTTCAGTCTTACTCCGATTACTCTCTATTTACCTACACTTCAGGTTCCATTCAAATAAATGTTTTAGTTTATGTGGATGATCTGCTTATATCCGGAAATAATTCTGCAGCTTTACAAACATTTAAAGCTTATTTGTCTGACTGTTTTCATATGAAGGATTTAGGGAGTCTGAAATATTTTTTGGGTATCGAGGTTGCTCGAAGTACCTCGGGTATATTTCTTTGTCAAAGAAAGTATACTCTTGATATTTTGTCTGAAACAGGTTTATTAGGCTCTAAACCTGTCGGATCTCCAATTGAACAAAACCATAAACTTGGTTTAGCCACAGGTGCTCTATTGTCTGATCCTGAATCTTATCACAGACTTGTTGGCAGATTGATTTATTTGGCAGTTACTCGGCCCGACCTTGCTTATTCAGTACATATTTTATCACAATTCATGCATCAACCTAGGACTGAACATTGGGAGGCGACCTTGCGGGTTGTACGATATTTGAAAGGTACTCCCGGACAGGGTATTTTATTACGATCCGATAGTGATCTTACTTTGCAGGGATGGTGTGACTCTGATTGGGCAGCTTGTCCACTTACTCGATGTTCTTTGACGGGGTGGTTAGTCTTTCTGGGACAATCTCCTATTTCTTGGAAGACTAAAAAGCAAAACACTGTGTCTCGTAGTTCTGCAGAAGCTGAATACCGATCCATGGCTGCGATTACTTGTGAATTGAAATGGCTGAAAGGTTTATTGTTAAGCTTAGGTGTGCAACATCCTAAGGCTATAAAATTGTTCTACGACAGTCAGTCTGCTTTACATATAGCCAAAAATCCGGTGTTCCATGAGCGGACAAAACATATTGAAGTTGATTGTCACTTTGTTCGTGATGCAGTGTTTACAGGTCTTATTGATCATTCTTATGTCCCTACTCATACACAACTGGCTGATGTTTTCACAAAGGCACTTGGTAAATCGCAGTTTGATAATTTATTATCTAAGTTGGGCATTTTCTCTACGGATGCTCCAACTTGAGGGGGGGTGTTAAGGAATATTGAAGCAATAATGGGATATTATTTAGCTTCCTTATCTTTAGGCTTGATTGATAGTATAAAATCTCTGATTGTAATTTCCTTATCTTTAGGCTTGATTGATAGTACAAAATCTCTGATTATAATCTAGAACATTCCTTTGTAACTTATATATATCAATCAATGAATGAATGGAAGAGCAATTCAATTCTCTCAAAACAATCTCAACAAGAACCGATTTGTATTCGACCTAAGTTGTGTTTGAGATTACATAAACGAATTAAACTATAATAGCTTTGTATTGCTAAAACAAACGAAGAACTTAATTGCATTTGTCAAGAATGCAGAACATGGGCTATTTCGGTTAGACTAGTGATAAATATGTCACTGACATGGATGATAAATAGGTCTGAGCATCAAAACAAAACTGGACTGGCATGCTATCCTGATCTAAAGTGTGCATTTCTTGACAAAAATTTAAAGGTAATATTGAATCATATTATGGCAAACACTATACGACATGTGCATGAGCATATTCTTTATAGTGCGCAACAAGTTTTCACTGACCAATGCTGATTACTAATATAGTATACCAAATAAACTAGGTCTTGCGCTGACAATGGTTGGCCGTAACTTATAAGGCAAACTTCACGATGCATTCATCACTATTTAGGTTTGGGGAAAACCGGGTTGATTGAAAGTAGCTAAATGAACTACAACCAGTGGCATTTGTGGTTAGAGAATATACTGAGAAAACACAGACCGGGCTCTTTACTAAAGTAAAGACCGCTTTTAATTACATTTGAGGTGAAGGCGTGAAGCTTAACTAGACTGCAAGGTGATAGTCCTAAGCATAGCAAGCTTATAGTCGTGATTGAGATCAGTCCTGATAAGGTGAACTATCTTCTCTTTAAGAGAGTACACCTAGCAAAAAGTACAAAAGGAAGAAAACTCAAACCATGAGCTTAGTGCTCGCTGCCCGCAGCAAAGCTGCTTGTGAGATTCCCAAAATGCCATAAGGTATAATTACATCAATGCCTCGAACAATGACAATTACATGGTTGTTGTAGACTACGTAGAAGAGCTCTACAAGTTTTACAAATTGGCGGAGAATTCAAATTTACCTTGGGTTCTCAAGTATGAGCTGATGTCAATCAAGGCATGTTGAGGGCAATAGTGGGAGATCGGTTGATTGAAGTGAATCACAAGTATGAACAGATGTCAGAGGGACCCTTTAGTAACAACACTACCATATGTTTCTAATGTGTTTTTTATGTATAAGCGCCTGAGCTAGATGTGTGACTCAGCTAAGAAAAAATCTAACAGGTATGGCTATGCAATCCTTTTCTCTTATACTACGTATGTCACACCTATCCGCACCACCGAATAATGCATGATGGACAAGTAGGAACCTTGATGACAATGAGACTTACAAGAAGTGGACCAACGACATCAAGCTTTAGATGGGTGCTATGTCTCCAGTACTTGGCTGTGGGAAACCTGAAGCTCGAAGTAATCAAAACACTAAACATGGTCGATCCTGACGAATATGACAATCAATACACCTCCCCTCCTATGCTCTTCACATTATGGGCCAAACAAAAAGGTAAAACCAACCTTTCTTTCTAGTTTGTTATTTCGTATGAACTTCAGTATGTGGCTATTTTGATATATCTTCATTTCATTTCTATACACACATAAGCATATAAATACTGATCTGGATCAAGATATAGGCATTTGATGAAAGAATCTGTATGTGAGTTTACTAAACTTTAACCATCTTTTGTCGTATTTTTTGACATAGTTTATTATGTAGACATTTGAACAATGTTTAAGCAAAATTCATATAACGTGTGTATATTGACATTAGAGCATCTTTAAAACAAACAATACAACTTAGTCATCACATTTAATACTTTATTTGTTTCATTTCTGTATTTTTAATTTTTTTAAAGGTTTTACTATAAGGTGGATTCATATATTGATTATTTAAAGGTATTAAGCGCAAAAAATAGTCTGTCTAAACATGAATGTTTTTAGAAACCAATTGATACCTTAAAAAAGTATTCTATATTGTAGTATAGACCAAGTTAGGCTACATGAAATTTGAAGCCTATAAGCAACATTGTCGTTGTTTTCATTAATAAAATTGTATTTTGGGAAATTGTAGCACAACAAAAGGTTTTGATATATTTATCTTTGAGCTTTACGACATGAGATTGGCAGTAGTTACATTAGGAAATATGTTACATGAACCCACATGTTATCAATGATGTTGGAGAAAACCAATTTTTTCTTGCCAATCTGTGCACTCTTTCAAGATGTAGAATTCCAAGTACTAGGCTAATAAGGAGCTTATCTAGGGAAGCGATCTTGATTTTGTTCTTTCGTAATTTTATAGATTCCAATCAAATATGTAAATATTAGGAATTTCAATTAACGTTTCGAGTTCGGGTTCCATTGTTTACCGAATATACTCACAACAGCATCTTACCCTTCATCTTTGCTCAAGCCCAATATATCTGTCATTCCATCCTTTTGGAGTATCCTTTTAGAAATATTTCTAAAATAACGTAAACTGTTAGTTAGTAATTTCACATGAATTTCATTTCCAAATTTCATCTTAATATCCCAATACATTGTACACATGATGAACACAATTTTGAAATTCAGATATGGATTTGGTAAGCTTTTTCTTAGTTGGAGTTGTTAGAAGTAATAGATTAAAGTATTTCATAAATGGATCAATTTAGCCTTTTTGCCAAGGAGGCAACAAATACACAATAAATAATGATGCAAAGAATAAAGATGCTTTACAGCTTATTCTGTATATTATAATTTTTTATATAATCAAATATTCATAAAGCTGTCGATTCCTTTAAAAAGAAGGTGATAAACACACTGTCAACATCTCCCTTCCCTTTATAATTTCTTTCAAATAATAGAAAATAAGATAGGAGTATATTTATAATTTTCTTTCTAACAAATATCTTAATCTAATTTTTTTATTAGCTGCACTCTAGCATTTTATTTTCTTTCCTTTTAGGTTCTTTCTATCTTTTACCTAAATAAGATAATAATACAGACCTCTTTCTTACATAGATTGACAAGCCTAATCAAAATTCAAATACCGCATGGTGTCATTATCATAAGGTTAGGTATGCATTATGTAACAACCCGTATTTTTGAATAACATGTTATAACATAAATCAAGGCAGAATTAAACTGAAAAATCTGAATCAAGGGAAACGGGTTATGCCATTGCGTTCGTCTCGGAAAAATACGTGAAATAGAGTCCGAGTTTTCGAAAATCGGAGTCTGTATGACCAAGTTATGGCCCGTCAAAGTTTTCAGAAAATTACAAGTTCAAAAACAGTTCGAATTTGAATTTAGAATTCAAATTCATCCAAAACAGACTGGGCGGGAAAACTCCCGCCCAGACAGGTCGACAGGGGGGTCGACACTAGGGTCGACCTCCCCCCAACCAGGTCGACACTAGAGTCGACCTGGGGGTCGACCTCCCTGGTCGGCCAGGTCGGCCTGGTGCATCTATTTTGGCTGTTTGGACCTGTTTTGGAGGCTTGTGACGTGATTTGATGGCTCGGATTGGATCTAGGGTTAATCCTATGGCTAATACTATCCTAATCTTCTATAAAAGGACCCCTAAGCCTAGCCTAAATCATCATTATTCAACTCTACAACTAAACTATGCCAAATTTGTTCCTCTCATGGCCTCCACTCTCATGCTAAAATTTCTAAGTTTATTTATATGAGAGATTTTGAGTTCATACAAGTGTTTTCAAGCTTGTATGAGTGTTCTTAGTTTGCATTCAAGTCAAGTTGCAACATTTCTATTACAAAGCAAGGGTTTTTCATTTGGAGCTTTCATATTTGGGTTTTTTGGTGATTGCATAAGGGCTTCGTCTCAATCTTTATAATAAATATTCATTTGTGTCTTCATAGCATTGTAAGCCCTTTTCTACTTTCTTTCTTTTTTGAACTCTAAAGTTAAATGAATGATGCAAGTTTGGGTTGATCATTATGATATGCAAGTTTGGTTGATCATTATGTTATGCAAGTTGGTTCAATCATTATGTATGACACATGTTGCTATGCTATGCAAGTTTGGGTTGATCATTATACACATGTTATCATGTTATGCAAGTAAAACTTGAGTTTGTGAGCTTAAAGCTTCAAGCTTTATATTAAAGGTTGCATTTTGGCAACATGGAAGTTATCATATCCCCTATGATAACTTGCATGTGAGGCTAAATGCGAACTCCTAGCAACTTCTACATGTCATTTATCACCATGTATCACTTATATGCTAAGTTTGGTTTTATGCATACTTTTGAAGCCTAATAATGCAATATGCAAGTATATGAACATATGTACATCTCATATGCCACCATGTTAAACTTGTGGCTTCAACACCTTTATGTCATGATTATGCCAAGTTCCCTATTTTATCGTTTATGCGTTGTTGCGATTATGTAAACGATGGGATTACGTTGGGGTTGGGTAACATTATGGCATAAACATGACATGATATGTTAGCTTGTAATTATGTTTTGGAAACATAATGGACATGACACTTAGAAAATATAAGTGTGGCCAACTCGAGATTGAGTTGAGTTTGTAGCATAAAACTACCCGGACCCGCCCGGCTTAACTAGTGGCTACAAACAATAAGACCCAATGTGAGAAGTTGGTCATGTTGTGCTCGAACCCGAGGTTAGACCAACTTGTGGTGTAAAACTACCCGGACCCGCCCGGCTTAACTGGTAACCACAACAAGGTCTAATGTGAGAGGTTAAAGCACATTAAGTTAATTAATGCCTCCTGATTAGGGTTAAGTCATGGTCCACTTAATACTTAACCAATTTGGGCTTGATGGGTTAATCGGGGTTAAGTCATGAACCTTGGGTACACTTAACCAATTTAATCCACGTTTGGATCGGGTTAACCACATTTAACCCGTTAAGAAACCCTAGTTGCGTGGTCCTTTTCAGCAGTAACCCTCTTGATAGTATCATAAGACCCTAGGGACTAGGCTAGGGTGGGCACGATTATTGGGCTGACACGTAAGCGACCAAAACGACGGCTGAGTAGGTACGCCGGTGTAGGTCCAGGCGGACTATGGTCGTGCACATAGTCCGGAGTTGGAAAATCAGGCACGGGTACCAGTAGATCTAGACTGTGCATACTTGATTGGTGTCCGAGGTTGTCACCCTAGGACTTGATACACCCTAGGGTGGACCTAGCGCAGTTTAACTACATTTCATGTTTGGGCCGTATGACACCGACACTTGACGAGTTAGGCTTATAGGGAGCCGATCAATTAGACCGTGTAGTTGGACCTTGATTTAGGTCACCTCATGATATTGGGCCAAGCTTGGGCCAAGGGATCAATTCTTGTTATTACTTGACATGTTAGAATGCTAGTACACCCGTGGTGCAAAACTTAACCTTGATTATGCGATGACACCTTTATCTATCTTGTTAGTTAATCACCATGCCAGTATGTTGTTATCCTTATGTTCATCTCATCTTCTCATGCCAGTTAACTTTACTAGTTCATGAACTGATAGTAGTTAGGGCTTACCAGTCTTTTTGACTGACCTGTTTTCTTTCGCCTCTTTTCTTCCGTTCCCCCCCCCCCCCTCAGGTCCTCAGGGTGGGAACATTGGAGCTTAGCTTGGATCTTTATAGCTTGCTTACTGGATTTGCTCATGTACGGTTTTGGACATTGAGCTAGCTATGGTTTATCACTTCACTTTGGGGATAGTACTATGTATTTCAGTTTTTCATTTATGCTTTTCTCTAGACTTTGTTTGTTGGAAAATAATGACCAAGTACTTTGTTGTAACTTAACTATGGTTTTGAAATGCTGGTTTTATCCGCTGCTTTACTACTCTGTTTTACTTACATGTTCTGTCTTGTGATATCTGCATGCATGTTTACCTTGTTTAACGCCCCTTCAAAGCTAATGTCCTTGCAAGAGTGGCATCAGCGGAGGTGGGGTGTTACATTTGGTATCAGAGCATAAGGTTTACAAGATTTGAGCAAAAGTGTTTTTGAAACTTACCTTTAGAAAAACTATTTTCAAAACCAATTAAGTATTTTCCAAGAAAAGTCTAGTTATTTTAAAAGGGCTATTCCCCAAAAGCCATAGCACTATCCTTCGTTTCTTCGTTCTGAGTCTATCTTTTTCTTCGTTTTAGTATGGCCGATCGCTTTAACATCCCGGAAGGTGTACAAGTACCCGTCTGGTTTCGGAGATTTATGGAGGCAAGGGCGAATGAAGCCGGCCCCGCGAACATTCCTCCTCCTTCCCCCGTCGCTAACATCTCTCCTCCTCCCGTAGCTGAGGTTCCTCCTCCCCCTCAGCATCTGCAAGAGGATTTCGCAAAGCTTTGCAAAGACTTTAAGGCGATGGGTTGCAAGAATTTTGTCGGAACGGAGACTTCTGTGGAGGCAAGAAACTGGTTAAAGGAAACTGAAGACCGCTTTGCTATCTTTGATGTGGAAGATCATAGGAAAGTTCTGTTGGCGGTATGGCTATTGAAAGGGGAAGCTGCTTATTGGTGGGTAGTCACCACCACTACTAGACCAATTGAGACTTGGGATGACTTTAGGAGAAGGTTTGGACTAAAGTTTCTATCATCGACAGAAGAGAACCTTCACATGGAGAGGTTCCTATCTCTAAAGCAAGGGGACATGACAGTTAGGGAATACGTGGATATGTTTAATCAACTTGCTCAGTTCGGTCTAGAATTGGTGAACACAGCTCGGAAGAAGGCCCTACACTTTGCTCTAGGATTGAATGAGCCATTGCGCGGTTTGGCCATGTCTCATATACCCCTGGGGGCGACCTTCGAGAGTTTGGTGAGTATGGCCCTACTTCAAGAGGAAGATAAGAGTGGCAAGAAGGAGGTCAAGGCAAATGAGTCCCAAGGCAAGAAGGAAGATACCGAGAAAAGAGACAAGAACAACAAGAAGGGGAACAAGGGCAACAACAATCGCAATGACAACAAGACCAGGGAAACAAGGAAGTGCAAGTTCTGTCGGATCGTTGAGCACATAGCCAAAGATTGCAGGAAGAAGAAGAGGAAGTTAGGCGAGTGTTTTCATTGTGGAGAGTCTGGACATTTTAGCAAGGATTGCCCGAAGAAGAAAGGACAGGGGTAAGGACAAACTCAGCAAGTAGGACCCTCTGGAGGGCAGTTGCAGGATCTCCTCACTCTTCAGCTTTTGATCGAGGTAGTGTTTCTGTAAAAAGTCATGTTTACATTTCTGATTTCCCTGTTCGTACCTTATTTGATTCTGGCGCATCGCATAGTTTTATTTCTGATCTTGTTGAAAGTTTGCACCTAAGTACTAGTCTAGTTGAGGTCCCGTTAGTGTTTCAAATCCAATTGGGGGTCCCGCCCATCTATCTATGATTTGTGTGGATTTGAAGATTTCTATCTTGACCGTAGAATTCACGTGTGATGCTTATGTTCTCGGGTTCACGGGATACGGGTTGATTTTGGGCATGGATTGGTTGTCCAGTTATGGAGCCATCCTCGATTGTGAGCATAGGGTGGTGAGGCTCATGACTCGCCTCGGTAATACCCTAGAAATTTCTTGTAACCCTAGAGGTCCCGTCATGTTATGTTATCTTGAATCTCTTGACTCGTCCATCGATGATCTGCAATCCGTAAGGGTGATCCGAGACTATCCTGATGTCTTTGAAGAAGTTAAGGGGTTACCCCCTAAACGAGTGATAGATTTCCGCATTTATCTAGTCGATAATGCCAAGCCAGTATCATTGCCCGTTAGGCACATGGCCCCACGAGAAAGAAGAGAGCTCGGTAAGCAAATCAAGGAGTTGGTTGAGAAATTTTTTATTAGGCGAAACATTTCTGAATGGGGTGCTCCGGTGGTATTCGCTACTAAGGCGGATGGTTCGCTTCGTCTATGTGTTGATTATCGAGAGTTGAACAAGCTGACAAAGAAGAATAAGCACCCGTTACCGAGGATTGATGATCTCTTTGACCAGCTTGTAGGTGCTTCTGTTTTCTCTCAACTTGATCTAGCCACTGGATTCCATCAGCTTAGAGTGGCTGAGGATAGTATTGATAAGACTGCGTTTAGGACTCCAGATGGATTCTTTGAATGGCTTGTCATGCCATTCGGTTTGACTAATGCACCCGCATACTTCGTGGACTTGATGAGTAGGGTGTTCAGGGAGTTCCTTAACAAGTTTGTTGTTGTCTTCGTGGATGATATTCTGATCTTCTCAAAGGATGAGGAAGAACATGTTAGGCACCTCCAGGAAGTGATGGATACGCTTAGAGCGCATCAATTGAAAGCCAAGTTCTCCAAATGTCTTTTTTGGAGAAAGGAAGTTCGGTTCCTTGGACATATAGTCTCTAAGCAAGGCATAGCAGTGGATCCCGCGAAAGTGGTTGCAGTTCAAGACTGGAAGACTCCTAGGAATGCAACCGAAGTAAGAAGCTTTCTCGGTCTGGCGGGCTACTATAGGAAGTTCATCAGGGACTTCGCTAAGATTTCGGCCCCTCTTACTAAGTTGACGAAGAAGAACTTAGCCTTTGCATGGGACTTGGAGTGTGAGCTTGCTTTTCAAAGGCTCAAGAGAGCCCTTACCACAGCTCCAGTTTTGGCATTACCCGATGGTGGTAAAATGTTTACCGTGTACACAGATGCATGTGGCACGGGGTTGGGTGCCGTTCTGATGCAAGAGGGAAGAGTGATATGTTATGGGGGTAGGCAACTTAAAGTTCATGAGAAGAACTATCCCACTCATGATTTGGAGTTGGCGGCGATCGTCTTTGCACTCAAATCCTGGCGCCACTATCTTCTAGGCGAAAGGTTTGAGTTGTATACTGATCACAAGTCACTCAAGTACCTCTCCTCGCAGAAAGATCTGAATCTAAGGCAGCAAAGGTGGATGGAATTCCTGGCATCTTATGACTTCGAGATAGCTTATACCCCTAGCAAGGGTAATGTTGTGGCAGATGCACTAAGCAGAAGGAGGTTGACTTTGAGCCCCTTGTTCATTGAGATGAAGAACTTAGAATTCTTGGCAACCTTTGATTTCACGACGGCTGTTGAATCGATAACGGGTTCATTAGCATCCCTTGAGCTTAGACCCACACTTCTTGATCAAGTTGGGGCTTCGCAGAAGGAAGATCCACAGATAGTCAAGGTCATGGACAAGTTGATTCGTGGTGAGACGTCTAGTCACCTTGCTAGATATACTATTGATGATAGAGGTTGGCTAAGGCGTGATGGAAGGCTATGCGTTCCACAAGTAGGAGACTTGGTGCATAAAGTTCTCGAAGAAGCACATCACTCGAAGATGACTATACATCCTTGTGGAGATAAGATGTATAGAGATATGAAGCGCATTTTCTTTTGGGCCGGAATGAAGAAAGATGTGGCAGAGTATGTTTCAAAGTGCATGGTGTGCCAACAAGTGAAAACCGAGTCGAAGAAACTAGGTGGGCTATTACATCCGTTGGAGGTCCCGCAATGGAAGTGGGAGAGTATTTCTATGGATTTTGTGGATGGATTGCCTAGGTCAAGAAAAGGGAATACAAGCATATGGGTCATAGTTGATAGACTTACGAAGAGTGCTCATTTCATTCCTGTAAAGAGCAAGAGGACCGCATCAAGGCTAGCATCTATTTATCTTCGGGAGATAGTGCGGTTGCATGGAATTCCTTCTAGCATAGTTAACGATCGTGACCCAATTTTCACTAGCCAGTTCTGGAATAGTTTGCAAGAAGCGATGGGTACGCGATTGAATCTGAGTACAACCTATCACTCCCAGACGGATGGCCAAACCGAAAGGGTGAATAGAGTGCTAGAAGATCTTTTGAGGCTCTGTGTTCTTGACTTTGGTGGTACTTGGGAAGACCACCTTCCTCTTGTAGAGTTTGCTTATAATAATAGCTATCAAGCCAGCATAGGGATGGCACCATTTGAAGCTTTGTATGAAAGGCCGTGCAGGTCGCCAACTTGTTGGTGGGAGACGACAGATGAGCTTACACTTGGGCCCGATATGATTAGGGATACATCCGAGAGGGTAGAGTTAATTCGAAGACGGATGAAGGCGGCCCAAGACAGACAGAAATCCTATGCAGACAAGCGAAGGACTGATTTGGAATTCAAGGTGGGAGACATGGTTTTCGTGAAGGTTTCTCCTTTGCGTAATGTGGTACGTTTTGGAGCAATTGGAAAGCTGGCACCAAGGTTCGTAGGACCCTTCCCTATCATAGAGAGAATTGGAAAGATGGCCTATAAGGTGGAATTGCCCGAGAAGCTAGCCGGAGTGCATAATGTCTTTCATGTCTCGCATCTCCGAAATTGTTTACATGAGTCCGCTGAGGTGGTTGAACCAAGCATCCTCGAAGACGTGGAGGTAGAGAAAGAGGCAACCTTGAGAAGAGCTCCGATTCGTATCTTGGGAACAGAGATCAAGAGGTTAAGGAATCGAGAAGTCCAATTGGTGAAAGTTCAGTGGAGTGAAGCCGATGAAGATGCAACTTGGGAAACCGAGGAGAAGATGCATGGGCTTTATCCATTCCTTTTTTAGGGTACATTCTCAATCTCCTTTCCTAATTAGCATATCTTCCTTTTTGCTATCCATGTTTATCCTATTTATCTTGTTATCTCGTTAATCGTGTCATGAGAACCTTAGGTAGAAACCCTTTGGATGAAACATGTATTTGAAACATGTTATGCTTGATGTTTGCAAGTGGTTGCAAGTGTTTGCAAGTGGATACTCGTGGATGCATGATACACATTAGGCACTACGATCGGCTCACACACTTTCATACCGCATATGCATGAGTGTCTATGCTTATTCATGGATGAAACTTATATGCTATCACGTGGACGTTGCATATGGATGGATTTTATGTGCACTCATGTAGAGACTATAAGTTATGTTAGGAATTTGCATACATATGGACTCATTTCACTAACATGTTTTGCATTAAGGGGGTTTACTGAATCAGTAACCTCCTGATTTTCGCATTAGATAAGTACATATACACACACCTTTGCATATGATCATACAGCATTTAGAATCCTTTAAGGACAATGACTGCACGTGGATGATGTTTTGAGTAGATGGATGATGGATGGTAGGATACGTTCTTCCTAACTTGGAGATTTCGGGGACGAAATCCTTTAAGGAGGGGAGAATGTAACAACCCGTATTTTTGAATAACATGTTATAACATAAATCAAGGCAGAATTAAACTGAAAAATCTGAATCAAGGGAAATGGGCTGTGCCATTGCGTTCGTCTCGGAAAAATACGCGAAATAGAGTCCGAGTTTTCAAAAATCGGAGTCCGTATGACCAAGTTATGGCCCGTCAAAGTTTTCAGAAAATTACAAGTTCAAAAACAGTTCGAATTTGAATTTAGAATTCAAATTCAGCCAAAACAGACTGGGCGGGAAAACTCCCGCCTAGACATGTCGACAGGGGGGTCGACACTAGGGTCGACCTCCCCCCAACTAGGTCGACACTAGAGTCGACCTGGGGGTCGACCTCCCTGGTCGGCCAGGTCGGCCTGGTGCATCTATTTTGGCTGTTTGGACCTGTTTTGGAGGCTTGTGACGTGATTTGATGGCTCGGATTGGATCTAGGGTTAATCCTATGGCTGATACTATCCTAATCTTCTATAAAAGGACCCCTAAGCCTAGCCTAAATCATCATTATTCAACTCTACAACTAAACTATGCCAAATGTGTTCCTCTCATGGCCTCCACTCTCATGCTAAAATTTTTAAGTTTATTTATATGAGAGATTTTGAGTTCATACAAGTGTTTTCAAGCTTGTATGAGTGTTCTTAGTTTGCATTCAAGTCAAGTTGCAACATTTCTATTACAAAGCAAGGGTTTTTCATTTGGAGCTTTCATATTTGGGTTTTTTGGTGATTGCATAAGGGCTTCGTCTCAATCTTTATAATAAATGTTCATTTGTGTCTTCATAGCATTGTCAGCCCTTTTCTACTTTCTTTTTTTTTGAACTCTAAAGTTAAATGAATGATGCAAGTTTGGGTTGATCATTATGATATGCAAGTTTGGTTGATCATTATGTTATGCAAGTTGGTTCAATCATTATGTATGACACATGTTGCTATGCTATGCAAGTTTGGGTTGATCATTATACACATGTTATCATGTTATGCAAGTAAAACTTGAGTTTGTGAGCTTAAAGCTTCAAGCTTTATATTAAAGGTTGCATTTTGGCAACATGGAAGTTATCATATCCCCTATGATAACTTGCATTTGAGGCTAAATGCGAACTCCTAGCAACTTCTACATGTCATTTATCACCATGTATCACTTATATGCTAAGTTTGGTTTTATGCATACTTTTGAAGCCTAATAATGCAATATGCAAGTATATGAACATATGTACATCTCATATGCCACCATGTTAAACTTGTGGCTTCAACACCTTTATGTCATGATTATGCCAAGTTCCCTATTTTATCCTTTATGCGTTGTTGCGATTATGTAAACGATGGGATTACATTGGGGTTGGGTAACATTATGACATAAACATGGTTTTTATAACATGACATGATATGTTAGCTTGTAATTATGTTTTGGAAACATAATGGACATGACACTTAGAAAATATAAGTGTGGCCAACTCGAGGTTGAGTTGAGTTTGTAGCATAAAACTACCCGGACCCGCCCGGCTTAACTAGTGGCTACAAACAATAAGACCCAATGTGAGAAGTTGGTCATGTTGTGCTCGAACCCGAGGTTAGACCAAGTTGTGGTGTAAAACTACTCGGACCTGCCCGGCTTAACTGTAACCACAACAAGGTCTAATGTGAGAGGTTAAAGCACATTAAGTTAATTAATGCCTCCTGATTAGGGTTAAGTCATGGTCCACTTAATACTTAACCAATTTGGGCTTGATGGGTTAATCGGGGTTAAGTCATGAACCTTGGGTACACTTAACCAATTTAATCCACGTTTGGATCGGGTTAACCACATTTAACCCGTTAAGAAACCCTAGTTGCGTGGTCCTTTTCAGCAGTAACCCTCTTGATAGTATCATAAGACCCTAGGGACTAGGCTAGGGTGGGGCACGATTATTGGGCTGACATGTAAGCGACCACAACGACGGCTGAGTAGGTACGCCGGTGTAGGTCCAGGCGGACTATGGTCGTGCACATAGTCCAGAGTTGGAAAATCAGGCACGGGTACCAGTAGATCTAGACTGTGCATACTTGATTGGTGTCCGAGGTTGTCACCCTAGGACTTGATACACCCTAGGGTGGACCTAGCGCAGTTTAACTACATTTCATGTTTGGGCCGTATGACACCGACACTTGACGAGTTAGGCTTATAGGGAGCCGATCAATTAGACCGTGTAGTTGGACCTTGATTTAGGTCACCTCATGATATTGGGCCATGCTTGGGCCAAGGGATCAATTCCTGTTTTTACTTGACATGTTAGAATGCTAGTACACCCGTGGTGCAAAACTTAACCTTGATTATGCGATGACACCTTTATCTATCTTGTTAGTTAATCACCATGCCAGTATGTTGTTATCCTTATGTTGATCTCAGCTTCTCATGCCAGTTAACTTTACTAGTTCATGAACTGATAGTAGTTAGGGCTTACCAGTCTTTTTGACTGACCTGTTTTCTTTCGCCTCTTTTCTTCCGTTCCCCCCCCCCTAAGGTCCTCAGGGTGGGAACATTGGAGCTTAGCTTGGATCTTTATAGCTTGCTTACTGGATTTGCTCATGTACGGTTTTGGACATTGAGCTAGCTATGGTTTATCACTTCACTTTGGGGATAGTACTATGTATTTCAGTTTTTCAGTTTATGCTTTTCTCTAGACTTTGTTTGTTGGAAAATAATGACCAAGTACTTTGTTGTAACTTAACTATGGTTTTGAAATGCTGGTTTTATCCGCTGCTTTACTACTCTGTTTTACTTACATGTTCTGTCTTGTGATATCTGCATGCATGTTTACCTTGTTTAACACCCCTCCAAAGCTAATGTCCTTGCAAGAGTGGCATCAGCGGAGGTGGGGTGTTACACATTAATATAGCACATCCAATAACATAGCATGCACCTTGTAAATATACAAAATGGATTTATTCAATGTTCAAGTCACTTGTCATGGTTTTAAGGATTGAATGAACATTTTTGTGAAGGCTTTAAAATGTCACCATGTAACATGGAATAATAAGTTGCACTACCAACTGTCAAAGAGAAAATAAAATAAAAAATAATATGTATTATGTGATCATAATGGGCGTAAGAGATGTTGTACATGTCGTAGTTGAACTTTTTCACCAACTCAATATTAGATACAAATAAGCCTATGTGAATTAGTTTGTCTGACAAGGAAATTTGTATTTTCTTGATCGTTCGAAAAACATTGCGTTAGATAGGAAGGAGCAACAATCAACTATCACACTTATGTCTCCTTGAAAAAAAAACTCCTATAAATTATGATATGTAGACAGCTCAAATTCAAGGGTGATGAACACACCAAGACAAAAGGCAAGCATTTTGAACGCTTATGAACACTAAACTCTTGGATTATATTAACTTTAACTATCCATACTTTAGAGTATTTGCGTTGAAATAGATGCAACAAGTAAAACGTTGACTGTATTGCCAAATGTCAATGTTCTAACAAATATTGCTGCAAAAGAGTTTGTTAGCATTAAGCAATGTACAGACTCGTTTTTCTACTTTGACATGTAGTGTTAGACAATGTCTTAGCCATCATAGTCTACTGACACCTTGCATTTTCTTAAACACAAATGAAGCTTGGGAAAGTAACAATAAAATGAACTAGGATGTGTGCTTTTGTTTTCAGATCTGTTGTATTTGCCAACTACAATATTTATATACTGCTGTAGAACAGCAAATGTGTCTTCCTAGTTGGTGAACAGACAAGGACTGGCAATGTGTACAGTCACATGCAAATTAATACTCCTGTATACTGTAACCATTTTGGTCAGATCACCTAAAGTTCATTTCATTTCAATACAACAAATCTATATAATATCAAATTATGAGTAGTATACTTATTTGTGAGAAACTTAACCTTTTGCAACCATCATGCTGACTTGTGCCCAGTTCTAATTCAATGATACCCATTCCATGGATCTCCCCACCAACCGAGCACTTTAGAAAACTCCGTCAAGTTTCTTGTTAATGTTCTTATCTGAAAATATTTATTGCACTTGGAACAGGGTTAAGTTTATTTATTTACTATGGCGTGCAATATTTGTCCAGAATGGTTAAGCCATGTTGTTTAGACCAGACAATAGTTTGTGGATTTAGATTTCAAGGCAATCAACGTGCATCCAGTTAACAATAAAAACTATACTGAAAGACAAAGTACTTTACATTCATTATGTGGATTGTATGAATAGATTATTTTGCTAATTTGCTTATTACCTAGTCAAGATATAAACGGATGCACTAATATGCAAATGTGTGCAATAAAAATATTTTTTTCAATTTTTTAACTATGTTATATCATAGAGAGGATAGAATGGTTGTCTTGAAGTGAATCTAATGAAATTAACCCATTAAGGAAATTTTTTGTCATGCCTGTATCTACATGTGATCGCTTCCAGTAAGGAGAAGCATAAATTAGTTTTTTATTGTTGTATGTATATTTAATATTACATATCTTGTCATTAAATGCAGTTTGTCTATGATTCTAAAGTTACTCATAGAGAATGGAACTTGTATGCTCAGCTTGGTACAAAATTTTGATATTACAAGTTATCTACGTGTAGTTATATATTATTGTTATTATATATTATTGTTATGTCCATTTAAAAAAAAATTATTGTTATGTTATTTAGGCATGCCTCACATTAGATTTAGCCACAGCTTTTGGTAAGCAAATTTAGCATACTTATATTAACAGCAATCTTATAGTATTGTTTGGAACCATATTCAACATAGCCTTTCGAAATTGTACAAGTTGGCATCCATGGAACCATACTTATAATGATTTCTCCTTGCGGTCAACATCAGGGCAAGCCTTATTAAGGATTCAATCAAGCAACATTCAAGGATACATTACAAAATAATGTCGGATGATGTAGACAGTCTATGACTTGTTCGTTGGACTTACGCTTTTGCAATTGTTGTTATATCACTGATCATATACCCATGCCACACTGCATCTTTTTTCTTCTACTAAAGAACTCTTTGAATTTCAACCTAAGCACACTAATCCTTTTTATGACCGCTTGCTTATAATTTTTTTCAGTATAGTTTTTTTGGTAATATCAATTATATCTGCTGAGTTTCAAGAGTGGACATTACTGCAGTCTTTATTATTATTATTTGTTCTTCCTGTATTAGTTGGCTTATACATCAGGATACAGTTTGATATTTCGATCACTATTGGTTGATAACTGAAATTCAAATGAATTTCGAAATATAATGTCGTTTTTTAATTAAACTTTGATTTTCCATGTAGAAATGTATCGGTCAAAAATCATTAGTTAAAATAAGTTATACTTTGCTAATAAATCTTTGGCTTATGCAGCAGTAGACAAAGCCCCGTTGACATGGAGTACTTGAATTCAAATAGCTATTGATGTGGCTGATGCTCTTGCTCTTGTAAGCTTTACTTTATTACTCGTTCCTTATCTCTATATTAATTTAGCACATGTATTAATATGAATATGGCTTTATAAATCTGAAAATTTGCCTTTCAACAATGTTAGATTACTGATTTCTAATGATGATAGAGGTTTGCTCAAGAAGAAGTTAAGCAACAGTACTATTACATAGTGTATGATATATATTATGAACAATTAATACTGTAATATTATTATGGTGAAGTTGAGATGTACCGTACCATTATTTTGGCTACTACTATTGAACTTGGAGTACACGGTAATATTACTTTTGTTGTTGCAAACTGTTAGACTTTTAAGTTTGTGATATATTATTGAACTTTAAAATCAGTTTGTTGTTAAATTTGATCCTTACGTTGAATCTATTGGAAGTTTTCAGTTTATTGATTTCTTTTGTAATATTATATCAAATCTGTAACCGTTTGTACTGAATAGTAACTACCGAAGGAGGGGGGAAAACAAGTTTTTTTTAAAAAAAAGGTCAATTAGCAACGGCTAAAAGCCGTTGCTAAAGTAAAATAAGCAACGGACTTCAGCCGTTGCAAATTGAAATATTGCAACGGCTCTAGGCCGTTGGAAATTCAAGAAATAGCAACGGCTTTGGGCCGTTGCAAAATTTTAGCAACTCTGGATTTTGCAACGGCTTTTAGCCGTTGCAAAATCAATTTGCAACGGCCTAAAGCCGTTGCAAATCATCATTTCTGGTGTAGTGTGTTTTCCTCTTATTACCTTGGGCTGTTCATCCGGTTATGGATGGACAAAATAGGTGGCAGGTGATAGGTGATTGCTTAGTGAGGACGATGTTGCAATTCGAAGGCGAGTAGGAGGTTGGCGTATTGTCTTACTTATTATCTAGTATTCTTATTTCCTCTATTTGAGTCGCTCTCTGAGTATTGTAGCGAGGCTTCATGTACAGAATTTGATATTCCTATGATGTATAGATAACCTTTCAGGATGTTGTGAAAGTTTTCAAAAGTTTTCTATATGATGCTCCGCTGTTTCTACCTATTGTATATGTTTTATTATATTTTACCCTTGCATTGTGTGTTCTATGACAGGTTCCGATTGTTATCATACTTTGATGATCGTCCATAGATGTCTGGCATACTTTTCAGCGCATTATTCCTCTTGTTAAGTGTAGAGATTGTGGGCGGTCGCCTCAAAAGTGTATATCAATTGAGTCAAATTTATGTTCCTAATGGCAGAAGAGATATGAAGCTTACCAAGCAAAAGTGACACCTAAGACTGAACGGGAGGAGATTACGCTTGTAGAGTTGAATCGCATATGGGATGTCATTATTGCACCACCTAGTCGAAATAGGCCTTATGGTTTTGGCAATCAAGAGGTAAACCATTTTAATAACTTATATTTAAATTAATTATAATTATATTCTACATGTATGTGAACCTATACAATCAAATGAAATAAAATATTTGTTAATAAAGCATGCTCATTTTTTAGTTTAAAAAAATAGCTTACAACACTCTTATTACAATGAAAGGTCCAACTATGATTTATGATCAATGAAAGCATTATTTAGTATATCCCAACGTAATATACAATTAGAAAAGAAGTTGCTACTCCTTCAAAACAATATTTTAGACCATGCACTTTTTTTTGAGAATGCACGTTAGGTTACAAATTCATGGGTTAAAGTCTTCATATGACTATAGATTTAAGCAATGAACGAGGAAATGTAATTTCCTCCATAATAATATATATCAGGTTTAGACCAATGAATCAGGTATTATTATTGTATGTTTTGTTTTCAAATATAATCATGATATATTTTATAGGATCTTAGTTTCCATAGGGCTTATAGGAGATCCCTCGTTGAAGAGGAGATAGCTCAAATGCAAAAACAGTTGAATGAGCTTAATGATTGGCGAAAGTGATACTTAGCGCAGCAGGTAGATGAGTGTATTACTGCCTACTTTCAAGAGCATGGGATAATGTCCGGGAAGGGTGATGCAAATGCTTCTGACGATGATGATGCGTAGGTTTGGTTATCTTGTTAATGGATTTTAGATACTTAGTTAAATGGATTTTGTAATTTGTTTAATGGTTTTGATACTTAGTTCTTTGATGGATTTGGTAGTTTTTTGTTATGGTTTTGATACCTAGTAGTTGTTTCATGGATATTATGACTTATGTACTTATTTGATTATGTGGATTTTGGTATTTTGCTTGATGGACGATGGAATATGTGTTAATTGATGATATGGTTGTGCGAATATTGATTATTTGACTATATGATGGAATGATGAAATAGTAATGTTTGTAATGGATGATGGAATGGTAATGTTTGTGTGGTTGGAAGGGTATGAGGTGCTGGCTGGAAAAAAAAACTATCCAGTTTTGCAATTGCTTGCAACGACATACTGATCAAGAATCGCAATGGCTTGTAACGACATTTCGTTCCGGTTTGGGAATGGTTTGTGATGCCTTGTGACGTTCACCAGAGAACCAATTAACTGCCACGTAGGCCCTAAGCCATTGCAATTCGTTACTTATTTGGTGACGGAGCTATCGCTTTTTATGTTACTATTCCTGTTGGCAACGGGGTAAATAGCAATGACTTTTAGCGAAGGCTTGCAACGACCGCCGATGCCAAAAAGCCGTTGCTAAACGATCTGTGTTTTGTAGTATTAGCTCGCGTCTCTCTTTAAAAAATTAAGTGCAAATTCTTCATGGTTTCATATGTAAATTATGTTCTTAAAATTATTTACCATATTAGCTGCTTATTCATGTGGATATTTGTATGCAGTTAAAATGTAATATTAAAAATGTGATAACTTTTAGTTGATTTATCTAATTTGGACAAGCACCATTGTCCAAGTGATTAAAACATTTTGGCATGGTGCAAGATGTAATGGGTTCGAATCCAGCCTTGTTGGATTTGATCATTCACTACAAGATAAAGCCGATTTTACGGCAGCAAAATCCATTTCCAATCCGTCGCTATATTGGTTTTAGCGACAAATTTTCTGTATAACACTGTTGTCGGTAGAATTCATGACGATAATTGTATCAAATTTCAGCGACGGAATTTAGCGTGAGTTTTCAGATAGTTTTCTGTCATTATACTATTTATATAGTAAAAATATAATTTTATTTATTAATTTAATTTCAATTTATTTACCGACTATTTACCGACGGATAAATAATTTATAATATATTATTATTTATAAAAGGCGTTGGTAAACCCTTACTAATTGCTAAGGGATTAACGACAAAAAGTTTTAGCTAAAAAAACTGTTTCAGATATTTCGTCTGAAAACCCTTACAATTCAGCAAAGGATCAGCGATGGAAATTATTCAGCTTTACGAACTAATATTATTCAACTATAAATACTGATATAAAAATCTAGCTAAAAAACAATATAAATTTGCCGTTCACGTACAAATAACACTATAACATAAACAACAACACAACAAGGATAATATTAATTATCACATAAAAAAAAATCCACAATCTTTCATTTTGTGCACCAAGCTGAATTATGAACAACAAAATTAATCAGCTGGTGTGAACATTAAACCACATATAGACAAATACCATCCACAACAGTACTAAAACCGCATAACTACCAAAATAACAAACATATCATCATAATTGTACTATAACCACATCACTACAAAATAAGTCCTGACATACCGATCAAGCTACGCAGATGACGATGGCGAAGGCGTAAGCGAACAAGAAATCGAAGGCAAAGGCGAACGTCGAACTCTATATTGACCCTTAAGTATTGTCATCACCTTTGCCAGTATTGCTTCAAAGCTCTCCTTATCTGCCTTTTGTTATTCTGAGCATCTTGCACGTTCTGCTCTCTCAATTCCAAGCTCGATGCGCGTCTCCTCAATAGTTCTCCGCATCAGGTTCTTGCAATATCCAAGTACGCCACAGTAGGTTCTCTATTCGATACTTCTTTTCAATACTCGGCTTTGAGACCTCGTCAACGAGGATCAGGTTTGCATGGTATGTTACCAAATTAGGAGGAAGAAAAAGCATATTTGAATGTCCTAATGAAGTTCACCATCTTTGTTGGAGAAGATGAGAGTTCAATCACAATGTCACAATTAAAAAGACATCATTATCTGAAAGCATATAAAAACTTAGTAATGTCTACAGAATAACAACAGAGTAATCTGCTTAAATGTCAAAATATATAGAGCATGATTTAGTTTATAGCATGAAACGAACATTAACGAATCATGCATTTTTTTTCATTTTATTTTTGATGGTTCTCAACATGTACTGTTTGACATAATTCAGATATTAAGCTAAAGTCTAGTATCCAGGTTTATGATCTATGGCTCTACCATATATAATGACAATTCACTTATGTTGGTGAAAAAGAAGATAATTTTTGCTAGAATATCTCTATTATATGGACTATGGTTCTACCGCATACGATGGTTAATCACAAGTATTTGTCTAGTAATAAAGAAGGAACAAATAAGACATCTTGCAAGCATTCACTTGATTTGTAAGCATAAGTTATCAAGATAAAATTATTTTTAATGTTCACAATCTCTCTTATAACGTAATGAACACCAAAATCTCAAATAAAAAAAAAAACCACTCATTGCAGGAAATGGTTAATGAAACTAAAGGTTATTTCTTATAAACTCAAAAGGAATTATCTATTTAAACAAAAAATTATACAAGAAGGAAGAGTACCAAATTACCCCTCTCGCATTAACCTTCAAGTTACCCCTCTCCACATTAGTATGTATGTAGCAGGCCCCAACTCGCAATGACCTTCTAATTGCAACAATTAAGCTCATACCTACACTTGTTAGTTTTTTTTTTTTTTCTTTTTCTTTTCATAAATGTCTTAAATTTCTCAAGTTAAATATAAATAATATAGTAGAAATAGTTATACTTTTATCTGTTTAAGCATAAATTGCTTTCTATCAAACAAAAATAACATGTCGACATTTTGAGGATCACAATACTCTTTCACATTGAAAACTTTCAAGTTATCTCAAATTAACTGTTTTGAGGATCACAATTTCATTTCAAAAGAAGTGACATGAATATCACGACAACCTATTATGAGGAGCTAATATTATGTCAACCATTGGTTCCACCATATCATTTAGCGTATGCAGAGGTGTTATACAAAATGGTTGGTTTGGAAAATATTCAAACAGCTAAAAAGTATTATACTTCCACCCTCAATATAACTGGCTAGAAGAGTACAAGAGCACTTTATCACTACTGGAAAAAAGGTTGTTTTCTGAGGTCAATTAGCGATCTCATTGTGACACGGAGACGCTGTGACATCGCTAAAAGTTTGGTCGCCACTAAAGTATCACTAAGGAAGCACTAATACATTAATTGTTGACATCTTCGTGACATCATCCTTAATATTTTCTGTTTTTTAATTTCTTTGGATAGACAAAGCGTTAAGGATTCAAAAATTCTTTATGTCTTGCTAAAGCCTAGGAAACTGGCGACACCTTAGAGAATAGAGACAAACATAGAGCAATTGCATTCTCACAATACTGTTAATTTGAACCATTCAGAACAAGCTATCTGATATGTCCCATACCATAAAATATGAGACTATTGCCTAGTATATAGGCCATTAGGCACCCTCCCCTTATAAGCTAGCTTTTGGGGGTGAGTTCTACCTAATGAGTCGTATCATTTGGTGCTTTCACTGAGAACCGCTCGACGGAAAGTTCGAGCCGTGAGAAGGGGCGACCTATAGGCTGGATTAAAATACTGATAGGTGAGTGAAAGCCGTCCAAAGAGAAAAGGACTACCGTCGGGTCAGTGTCGATAGAGTAGGCCGACGCGGACGTCGGACTTTCGAAGAGCGGTGAAATGATATGTCTCATACCATAAAATATGAGACTATTGCCTAGTATATAGGTAATTCTAATGCGTAAATTTTAATTCTTCCTACAGATCAAATCACGGCTTCCCCTTTTCTCCTTCATAAATCTTAGACCTAAATTAAAAGCAATCCCCAAATTTTAGAAACCTACCAGTAAAAGAAGCTTATAATTCTACTTTAATTCATCTATCGGCAACGTGATGGAACCCGACCAGCTCGATCGATCTCGATAATTATTGGTATATGTATGACGCCATCCTTTATCTAGTTGTTGTGGATCATGATGTAAGAAAAATTGTCTTTAGTGTTTCAATACGCAATAGCAAATGTATCCATTCTTCTCCCCTTATTTGCTAGCAAATTTCCTTGCAAAATTCGAAGGCAAACACTTACCACTTTGCTTTATGTATTTTCTTTCAATTGGTATACTCTACTCCAGATATCCGGATTTAATTCTCTTGTACTATAGATTTTAACTATAATCAACAATCGATATCTTTTAATCTCAATGGAAGCCTGCTTAGTATATTGTTGTTTCTTAATGGAAATAGTATTAGCTGAATGTTAGTTATTTGGAATATTGAATTCAGTTAGTTCCAAAAAAAAAAAAAAAAAAAAAAAAAAAATCCCACTTTTAAATGTTTTAAATTTCATTTTCAGTGTGGGTATAGTAATTGATACAAAATATAACCTATGTCGATATTTATCACTGTTAAATTACTTTTCTTATCAATGATCTTTTAGCTCAAAATCACTTAAATGTGGGACAGCTTGTTCAAAAAGGTTATGCGGGAGCCAATGCAAACAAAATACGTATGTGCTTAACCGTCATACGTTCCCCACTCCATCCAAAATACCATCTTCACGTAGATTGCTCAAATACGCCACATGTAAAGGGAGAGTGATGAAAATAATAGTCTCACATCAGAAAATATGCAACTATGATTCTGAATATAAACTAAGATATTCTTTATCATATTGCCAATTGATTTTGTGATAATAAGAGTATTAATAAAACTTTAACAACCTATACTTAGTCAACCATCTATTTCACTTTTATATAGAAAAAATTATCCGGTGTATTGTCGCTGGACAACTATCAAACTTGAAAAGTGCATGAGCTTTTAATTAAAATCATAAGCGCATAAACAGTAGTAGGAACTCAACTACTGAGACTACTTAGACTGAGTATATGTTCATGGGAATTCAACAACTACTAGCCTATTACTAGCCACAACAAGAATATGCTTTATGGATGCGGGTATTTACATAAAAGTGCATCCGAAATCATTTACTCAACTACTTAGACTGAGTATATTGTTCATGCAAATAGAACTTAGCCATGCAGCTAGCCCATTATATCACCAACCTAAACTCTAGAAATAACCTGCATCACTACTATCCCGGCACTTGACCCTATTCACAAGCCCAGACTTAGTGTATCATCTCCCTGCTTTGATCAGGGAGAAGTTCACTAATATTGATTACTCAAAAGTTCAGTGTGGCTTAACTTTAGCTATCGCAAGCTTGTTCAGGTATTCAATGTCAAATGTCCACTGTTGATAACATGATGATGGTCATTAGACGGCATGTACAGTAAAAGTTCATTAGTACAAAGATGATGTTCATATTAACACAGTAGCATTTATCAATAAAGAACTTTGTGATATCTAATGAAAACAAGCAGTAGCAAAACACATATGAGGCTATTCAATACAGTAAAGAAGGTTAAAAGCTTAACAAATCAATGCCTATGTCACCAGATGCATGGATGCCTATGGAAATAACGTAAATTCCCGCATCCATAAAAGCATACTCAAGTCTTAGTAACAACCTACCACTAGCCATAACAAGGATATGAGTGCGTTCTTAACCAACGCGAGCGGGGTATTTGAGCGTGGCTTTTAAGCGTGTCATTTGAACGTGGTACTGTAGCGAACGGTGAATGTGTTTTTAGCTGCGAACGAGATATTTGAGCATGCTATCCGAACGTGGTATTTTTAAAATAACATATAAATATATATGATTTGGCAAATGCGAATACAAATACAAATACAGATACAGTTTCTAATACAGATACAAATACAAATACAGTTACAGATACAAGTAGTATTGTGAAGAGTGTTAAGGATAGAGTGGGTGATTATAGAGAGAAAGGGAAGTTGAAAATCAAGCCATTGGCGTCTGACGTGAACGGCTTGATTTACAACTTTCAACGAACGTTCTTAATAAAATGAACGAGAATAAACGAGAATGTAAAGGATACGTGGATATTTCCTTTTTCTCTGATTCCAAGGCCCAACAGGATGAAGCCTATCATTCAACCAAAGACTGGATCGAAGTGCGCTGGCCCATTAAACAACATTACATTACAATTGTATAAATATATGTACAAGCAATTCATCTGGACATTATTCTTTTCTGTTCTGCAATCATACAAGATATGTTTCTTCAGTAATCAAAATTCATTTGCAAATCAAATATAAAATCACAAAATTCTTTTATGGTATCAGAGCAAAAGCTTAATAGCAAGATTTGCCACTGAAAAACATTCAAGAATTATATCATCATCCCCATCAGAGTATTATCATCATTTGGGGATTCCTCTCATCAAAGTTGCTAAAACTTTTCATCTGAGAGTTGTTGTGATCGTCAAGATCAGTGCCTCACCATGCAACCATCACTGGCTGTATTGAAACCGAGCCTCGCCAAGTATGTTTCAACTGGCTGCTACAGATCCAACATCTTGCCTAGCAATTGTTACAGGCTGCACTCAACCTTGAAAATCAGTTTTCTGAAGCAGATCAGAATTAAAGTATCAAGAAAAACAAAATCAGATCACCAGAAAATTCAAGAAAGCAATTCAGAAAGCAGCAAATAATAAAGATCAATTCACTTCCTGATTGCAAACTTCAAACTGAATAACAATCTTGATTTTGGCATTCTGAATTCACTTTTCCTATAAGTACTTCCTCTGATTCATATTTCTTGTATCATCTTTGTCATCATGGTTGACAAATCACCCACTGAAAATGCTTCATCTGGTATACCACCAACAAATCCTGTAATTCCTCCCACAAATTCTCCTGTTTTTCTATCTCCTGTGGATCAATTGGTCAAGACATCCATTAGCCCACAAACATAGTTAATTTCAATCAAGTTAGATGAAACAAATTACTTAAACTGGAAATATCAAATAGAAACAACAATTCAAGGCTATGGCCTAGAAGGATATATCTATGGTACACTTGCAATTCCCTCTGCCTACGTTACTGATCAAGAAAACAGAGTCATACCCAATGAAGAGTATGTAGAGTATCATAGACAAGACAGATTGACCAGTGCATGGTTGTTATCATCTATCAGCAACAGTCTAATTTCTCAAGTAATAGCTTGCAAAACTTCAAATGAAATATGGGTTAATGTTGAAAGAAATTTCAATGCCCAATCTTCTGCAAAGATAATGCACTACAGAAGACAAATTCAGAATGCAAGAAAATGCAACAGTACTATGAGAGAATACCTTTCAAAGATGAAAATGTTAAGTGATCAACTTGAGGCTGCAGGGCAGAAGGTGACAGAATCTGAGCAAGTATTAAACATTCTAAATGGTCTAAGTAATGATTATGAAGCTGTAGAGGCAATCATCTCATCACAGAGAGTCACTCCACCCCTTGATGAAGTTCACTCAATCTTATTGTCTCATGAAGCAAGAATTGAAACCAAGAAGACTCAAGAACAAGATCTGTCTGTAAACTATGCAAATAGCTTCAGAAATAAGGATCAAAGATCTGGACAAAACTTTCAAAGAGGAGGTTTCAACATTAGAGGAAGGGCCAGAGGTTGGAACAACAATACAAACAGACCAAAATGTCAAATTTGTGATAAGATTGGACACACTGCACTCAAGTGTTACTTTAGATTCAATCAAAACTATACACCCAATCAGAATGCTAGCAATCAAAGAAATAATGCAAATGCAAATGTTGCCCAAATACAGAATGATCAATCAAATCAGAATGAAGGAAGGACATCAAGTGGAGAAGAAATGGCTAGGACAGAACACATAAATGATGAGAGCTGGTATCCTGACTCTGGAGCAACAAATCATCTAACAAATAATCTTGAAAATATGAATCTAGGATGCAGAGAATACAGAGGTAATCAATCAGTTTCTATGAGTAATGGTAAGTCTATTTTGATTACTCACACTGGTTGTGGTATGTTAAATGGTGACAAGCACTTATTATTAAGAAACCTGCTAAGAGTACCAGATATATGGAACAATTTGCTAAGTGTGTCACAATTTGCTCAAGATAATCAAGTATATTTTGAATTTTTCCCTAAATATTGCTTAATCAGGGACATGCTGACAAATAAAATCTTATTGCAGGGTAATGAAGTCAATGGTCTATACAAATTCAATCAAAGACCCTGCAGCAGAAACAAAAGAAAAGAAATGCATTGTAATTTTAGTACTAATGCTTGTGAAAAAGAAATGAGTTTATTTGATATTTGGCACAACAAACTTGGTCACCCAAGTAGCAAAATTACTAAGCAAGTTATTGTAGAAAACAATATCAACTGCAATGATGTTTCTCTACCCTACTCATGCACATATTGTCAAATGGGCAAATGTCATAAACTACCATTCATAGATTCAACTACTGAGTACACTAAACCACTAGAATTAATTGCCACTGATTTATGGGAACCTGCACCTATCAACACAGATTATGGGTATAATTACTATGTGTCATTTGTAGATGCATATAGTAGATTCACTTGGATCTATTTACTAAAGTCAAAATCTGACACTAGCAATGTTGTTATGAAATTTATTACTCAAGCTAAAAAGCAAACTGGATCCCAATTAAAAGTTTTTCAGTCAGATGGTGGAACAAAATATAAATCACTGAAGGATTATTTTCTTAAAAAGGGAATAATTCACAGAATTACCTGTCCTCACACTTCAGAACAAAATGGGTTGGTTGAAAGAAAGCACAGGCATATAGTTGAGACAGGTTTGACTTTATTAGCTCAAGCTAAATTACCATTAAAGTTTTGGCCTGATTCATTTAAAACAGCTGTCTACTTGATAAACAGATTACCAACAAAGGTAATTAATGGAATTAGCCCATATCAAAAAACTCTTTAAACAAAAACCTGATTATAATTTCTTAAAATCATTTGGATGTCTGTGCTATCCTTATTTAAGACCCTACAATAGACACAAATTTGACTACAGAAGTAAACCATGTACATTCATAGGATATGCTGATAATCAGAAAGGTTACAAATGCTTAGATGACAGTGGACGTGTGTACATCAGCAGGCATGTTATGTTTAATGAGAATTTTTTTCCATATCACAGCAGTAATATCCAAACCACAAAGAAACTATATGATGGTAGTATATCTATTCCACCCATACTTGTTTACAATGATCTCTTAAGTACAGGTGAAACTGAGAGAACACATGAAGAAACAGCATCACACAGCAGTGATACTATTCAATCATCAGGTCAACACAGCATGTCACCTGTACCATATCAAAATGAAGAAAGCATCAATAGTGAGCAAGAAGAAGAACATAGTGAAAGCAGTGGTCAAGCAAATGAGGAAATACAACCTGATACTCAAGAGCAAGTGAAACCCACACATCCAATGGTTACAAGGGCTAAAAGTGGAATTTTTAAGCCCAAAACATACACTGCAGCCACTATTGATCAGAGTGAACCAACCAGCTATGAGGAGGCAAAAGCTAATGAGAACTGGGTTAAGGCCATGAATGATGAATATCAAGCTCTTATAAGGAATCAGACATGGAAATTAGTTGAACCACCACAAGACAAAAATATTATAGGCTGTAAATGGACATATAGAATAAAAAGAAGGACGTGATGGATCAATAGACAGATACAAAGCAAGACTTGTAGCAAAGGGTTTTACTCAACAACAAGGATTTGACTACAAGGAGACTTTTTCCCCAGTAGTCAAACCAACCACAATTAGAATTATATTGACTATTGCTTTAAGTAAAGGATGGAAGCTCAGGCAACTTGATGTAAATAATGCATTTCTTAATGGTGTACTTGAAGAGGATGTTTATATGGAGTAACCTCAGGGATATGTCCAAAACACCAATCTTGTGTGCAAATTACACAAAGCAATATATGGTCTTAAACAGGTTCCAAGAGTCTGGTTTGACAAGTTAAAGTCAACATTAATAATATGGGGTTCAAATCTACCAAGTCTGATAATTCCCTATTCATCAAATCATATAATGACTACATCATATACATTCTAATCAATGTTGATGATTTAATTATTACAGGTAGTAACAGTTCAAAAATCAACACATTGGCGCAGTATCTAGACAAGCAGTTTTCAGTCAAAGATCTGGGAGAACTGAACTATATCTTGGGAATTGAAGTAAACTCAAGGTCTCCAACAGAAATTATTTTATCACAAAGGAGATACATTGGTGAATTACTAATGTAAACACAAATGCATGAGGCAAGAGGTCAACCTACACCAATGATTTGCAGTCAAGCTCTATCCAAATACAGGGGAGAACCAATAGATAATATAAAATTGTACAGAAGTGTAGTTGGAGCATTGCAATATGCTACAATTACAAGACCTGACATATCATACAGTTTTAACAAAGTGTGTCAATTCATGCAGGAACCTCTGGACACACACTGAAGGGGAGTAAAAAGGATATTAAGATATCTAAAAGCTTCAATGAATTATGGTCTCACTTTCAAAGCATGCATTGATTACAACATCACAGGATACGCTGATGCAGACTGGGCATCTGACCCAGATGATAGAAAATCAACTACAGGATATTGTATTTATGTGGGTGAAAATATTGTGTCGTGGTGTTCAAAGAAGCAATCAACAATCTCAAGATCCAGCACAGGGGCTGAATACAGAAGTACAGCTAATGCTACAACAGAAATAATGTGGATAAGGTCTCTACTTTCAGAGTTAAAGATCAAGCAAGACAAATCAATACTATGGTGTGATAACCTAAGCACAGTTCATATGACTAAAAATCCTGTTCTACACTCCAGAACTAAACACGTTGAGATAAACCTTTACTTTGTCAGAGAGCAGATCATGAGAGGAAATATTGAAGTTAGACACATACCTGCTACTTACCAAAGAGCAGACACTCTTACCAAACCACTGTCGTCACCAAATTTTACAAAATTCACAGAACAACTACGAGTTGAAGACATTAGAAGCACTGAAGAAGACCAGAACGACAGGATCCAAAGCTCAAAACCATGCTCGCAACCTGAAAATAAATTAGAAGCTCGTGAAGACAAACAACAGAACAAAGGAAAGAAAACACTCAAAGCAAGATCATCTCAAGGAAATACTCTTACCAGAGGAGCAGATAAAGTGAAGACGACACAGATTATCGACGAAAACAAGATATTGAAGACAGATTTGAAGAATCGCTCGAGAAGCCACCATGTTTAACCCTAACCCTAGTATTGATTTGAGGGGAGGGGGGGTAATAAAATGAACGAGAATAAACGAGAATGTAAAGGATACGTGGATATTTCCTTTTTCTCTGATTCCAAGGCCCAACAGGATGAAGCCCATCATTCAACCAAAGACTGGATCGACGTGCACTGGCCCATTAAACAGCATTACATTACAATTGTATAAATATATGTACAAGCAATTCATCTGGACATTATTCTTTTCTGTTCTGCAATCATACAAGATCTGTTTCTTCAGTAATCAAAATTCATTTGCAAATCAAATATAAAATCACAAACTTCTTTTAGTTCTATATGGCAGTGGTAAATGGTACTTGCGTCCGACGCGTCGTCGGACGCCACAAAAATCCTGAGCGTGACAAATAAAGGCTGTGAACGCATCATATGTTCACGGGAAGCAGCGTTAATTTTATGTGTCATCGTTTTGTTTTACTGGTACGTACTGTTTTATATTTTAATGGAAATTTGTTTCTGTTGTTTTGTTTGAGTTCCTAATATTATTTCATTTTCCTACCGGCATTGTTATAATGGTTTGATAATTCTAATGTGCACTGAAATGGTTGCAATATTTTTTTAATGGTTTCAACTACTTTACTTTTAGGGTTCATTAATAGCCATTGAATTAAATATTTGTTTTGTATGATAACACAAGTGAAGCTAAACGGGGGCAGATCGTCTCAACCGGGGACCCCCGGTCCTCTGGTCCGGACGAATGAAAATTCCCCATTTGGAGGATTTTGCACTTTACCCTCTGAAATTCGGGTTGAATTCATTGACCTGAACTAGGGGACTAGGGGTTCCCCAGGTGATCCCAACCCAAGTTAAACAAATACTAGCTCATAGGCAATCAAGGATTCAGAGTAAGGGAAATGCTCACAGCTGTGAATTAATATTAGTTTTCTCATTTGGCAATGTCTGAAATTTGGGTTTTTGCTCTTTTAAGTCATGAGCATCCAAACTTTATGCCATCTTTTCAAGTGATAAATGCTTTTGATGCATATTGTGTATATTCACACCTTTATTAAAAATAAAATGTCATCTAAATATTTTTGAGCAGCTTTGTTGAAATTTTGGTCCAGTCCGTTCGCTTTTACTGTAATGTGATATCTCTAAGTCTAACTGTTGTGTCCTTTTTTGGTTTTCTCTCTATCTGATTGTAGGTAGTCATCAGAACTGTCAACTTACCTTCCACAACAGTGGTTATCTTTATATCCATAACATTCAGTCTCAGTTTCCTTTTCGCAGCGGCTTTGCTTTTCTTCTTCTTGGTGCTGCTGCTTTTAAGCTATTCCCTTTTTTTAAACAAAATTATGCTATACTTCCATAATAAATAGAAGTACTGTCACATAATAATTCATATGCATAATTAACAACATTAGCAGAAGTATTGCTTACATCGTGACTGGTCTGAAATTACAAAATATATAACATATGTGAATTCTGTTGAAATATCGTAGATGGTTGATGACTACAACCAAGAGAATTCACTGCCTCAAACCTTCAATAATGTATGAAGCATACAAGTCCACTGAATGCTATATTGTTTTGACATTATCTTCTGCTGGAAGGAAATCATTCACAGCATCCCCCTTTTTCTCATTTTTCTTGTAGTCTTCGAAGAAGCAACGAATCTCTTGAAGGCGGTGGGGAGAAAGATGTTTGTTGTCGGTGTAGTTATGAAATTCGGGGTCATCGGCATCAACTGTTATGATTTTTCATCCATTTCACCCTGATCAATCATGGGCATCAAGCCAGTAGCATGTGCACGAAGAAAGCATCATAGGATTACTATAACACCCCACACTTTTCTGCACCCAAATTTTGACAAAATCAAAACTTGAACACATCCAAGCGTTGAGCATTTCCTTTTGGTACCTGCAAAAAAATATATGAACATAATCAGAGTATGATAAATATAACTCGAAGCGGAAACAAAAATAGGATAACTAGTATAAACTCAAGTAACTGCCTTTTTCAAAGTAAGTCACTTTGCCAATACCGAGTATATGAGAAAACGAGAATCGACAGTCAAACCTAATCATCTATGAGAACCCGACTTTCTTTAGGAGACCTGGGATGTTGTAATGAAGAGGGGAGTCAGAACAACAAGTTCTTGTGACTGAGAAATGTACAACACAGACTATAACACAGATATATCCCGTTCGTTTCAACCCAAGTTGTATGCCTGACAGGGTTAGTGATTCTAAACCAACCATGTTAATGTTTACGCACGACTCTACTACTCTTCCCAAAGTAGTATTCCCAAATTACATTACTGAGAAATGACATTTACTTATTTTTGTGAAGCCTTTATACCAGAACTTAACTGGTTAATTCTATCGAGAGTGGGCCCTTAATTACAGGGTTTCTATCTATATCCCCATTCGCAATTCTTTATTATTCAACGCCTCACTATCAATGATAAATAGAGTGGATTCTCCCTGATCACTTAAGAACCTAGGCGAACCTATTGGTCACTTATTAACCCTCGATAATATATTCAACATTAACATAAACTAGCGGGCAATAGCTATGGGCCCAACTAGTTAAGGCTTCCATCATTCATACATATACCCTAACCCCGCATAAGGTGAGAGAATGTATTTAATTGTGCGTTATACCTTCTAGATGACCTTATTAGATAACCTTCTTAGTCACTTATTACTTCCCACATGATAGGTAGCCGTATCTGACCCTTTTAATTTCCAGGTTTGGGTTGACCTACACACACATGCCATTTAAGACCCCTATACTGAAAAACCTATTCCCACATGGACTCTTCAACCACTTGTCTCTTAGCCTTTTAGGACTCAGGAAGCGGACTATGCGCGAAGGTTATTAGTTCGTACCTCATTTACCTTTTTACACCTTTCCCTTTTTGGGATAAAGTAGGCTACGTTATTTAGTCATTCCCGTTTAGTTCCTTTATACGGAAATACTATACGTACACAATTTATTTGCATCATGAATTTATATGGTTAATAATATCTTACATTATTAATCTACTATTAACCTACTAAGTCCAACTATATTTTCTATTTCCATTACTAATAATAAGGAAGGTTATATTCCTTTTTCCCTAGGTTATTTATTTAATACCTTCCCTGATTTGGACTTAGTGTTTAAACAATAATCAGTAATTCCCTTATGACCCCCATTTCCTTGCATTTCATTTTTTATTGCCCTTTTTTACTCTAACATTCATATTTTGCTAAGGCAGTTATTTATCAGTCTCAAATTATCTATTTGTTGTACCCCCAACAGACAATTACTATTCTTATTCTTTTATTTATCTGTTTATTTGTTTATTGGTTGTTATATATATACATACATATATATATATGTATGCGCTAGGTCTCTCACATTAAGCTGACTCCCTATGGATGCTGGATTTGTCGGTCGGTTCACAGCAGGCTTCTACCACAAGTGAACTTAACCTCGTGCCGTAATACATTTATTTTTATGCATTAGACCCCTCATATTAAACTGACTATTTGTGATTTCTGGATTTGTCGGTCGGTTCCGGGCAGGCTTATACCATAAGTTGAGTTTAACCTCATGTCTAAATGCGTTTATAATTTAAATTTTCTAATCGGGGTCCATAACATTTATCCCAATTGATTTTAGGAAGTATAACCATTTTCTTATCACATTTATTTTCCCCAATCAATATTGGTTACAATGGTTATTTCTTTATTTGTGATCTCATTTATAGCAGTTAATTACATTTATTGCTACAATTAGTCACCACAAATATATTAATTGAAAATGGATTATATTTACACATAATTCCATAAATGAAGCTCATCCAAACATTCAATGTTGATCACAATTGTTAATTATTTATTTATGGCCTCTTTTATAGCAATCAATTACACTAGTTGCAACAACGGTCATCATAAATATATTCATTAAGTATGAAATATAATTTACATGAATGATTCCATAAATGAATACCATTCAACATTTCAAACCTTCAAACACTTAATATAATTCATATTTTACCATTTTACGTTGATTTGGATAGATAATATGTGTATATTTATTTTTATGTTTTCGTGCAGTCAACGTAGTTATTAATATTTATTATTTTACAATACTTATTTTTAAATTAACGATTTGGTCTAATCAATTAACCAAGCATTCCCTTTTTATATTCAATTTTCCAAAAAGGTTTCAAGTCTCACAAGGACCGTTAGTTGTAATCACTGTAAAAATGCCTATTTTGTGGAATTTGATATATTTCCAAATCACAATAAATATATGTAATATGTATATATTAGAATAGTCGATGCAAATTACATACAAATATATGTATTTATATTTATATTTACCTTTTCACCACTTTTCCCTTTTTAATCCTTTTTGTCATACTTCTTGTGATTCTAAAATAATGTCTCTTTATATTTTTAATGAGGAAAAAGGCATATTTTATGATGCTTAAAGCAAAACCCAACACTATGGAATATAACAGGAATATTTCTTTTAGTTCTTAAAATCACATAACACAAAAATTTATCTTTTTACACAAATTTACATATTTCATATTTTAGCACTGAACTAAAGATCGGGAATGCAACTACAGCTAATTCATGTTTAATGGGACTGATTTCCAGATCCACAGTGCTATGTAACATGTACAACACATTTCATGACATAACTGTAGGAATATATGAGAAAAATATTTAAGAATCCTACAATTCATGTTATACATAATCACAACTTATCATATGCCATTTTTTTAACATATTCATAATCAGATCTGATGGTTGCCACAATTTACAATTATTTAAATAACAGATCTGGTAGGCGTAAAACATAGATTGGATTCAAACGAATAGATAAGTCATTATAATTGTATTAGTAGATTTCTCACTCACCTTATAACTTGCAATTTCTCTGTTTTGAACCCTTTTAGGCTTACAATCCCCAAATTCTTATAAATCTACAATTTATCTAGAAATGGGAAAATTCTAGATTTATAGAAATGTAAAAAAAAGGGAAGAGAGCGAAGAAATCTATTATTGAGCATCCAGTTCCATTGAATCTAATTATCTTCCCAATTTCATATGAATTTGATTTGACTTGGTATATGTATGAATATATATTATTTAGAAATTAGGTTAGAAGAGGAAGAAAAATGGCAGAGCTCCGCTGCCTCTATAGATTTGGATGGAAGAGAATGAGGCTCTACCCCTTTATTTACAGAGGTGGAAATGGCCTAGAATCGTCAGATCAGTTTTAAGTTATATCCATCCATGCATATAAAATTTTATATGAAAAAACCCTAACCGTCACTACCTGGCTCGACCAAGCGATCGCAGCCAGCGGTCGACCGCCCCGGTCCCCCTCCCCAGTCGAACGCTTGGTTGACTTGATAGTGAGGTGGCTAGGCAATTATATATTACTATATATAATTTATTCTATTTTATTTATTTTCCGTCAGTTTTCGTATTTCGTCGGTAACTTTATCATACGGACTCCATTCGCGAAACTCCAGACATGAAAGTTGACCAGAATTCCGAGACGAACGCAAATGTTAAAGTTTCGTGGCCAAATTCCATCGTTTGCAGAAATTCCTATTTTTGAAAATTCTAATAATTAATTCATGTCGCCAAAATTTCAGGTTGTTACAATTACAGGTTCCTTTGCTTATTTCAACCATACAGTTGAATACATTTGGCGCCCCAGGACCTATTTCCAAATCGTTCAAAGGTTGTGCAGCAATAGAATTTCTAGACATTGATGAAAGGATGCGCTCATTTAGTGCAACATGTGGGAAGCTTTATTTCCTACTACCTTCTACTTGACCCGACATGTTGTGATGAGTGAGAACAAGTGAAAGACTTCAGAGTTTAGAATGTTCTATAAAGTTTCTATATTTGATCTGTTGTCTAACACCGTTCTTGTTTACTTCAGGGTTGTATACAGTTATTGGTTAAGTCTTCAATTTTTTAAGGTAATTTCTTTTCTTATTGTTTGCTTTTATCCTGCTTTTAACCTAAGTAACATGTAATTGCTTTAACTTGGCCACATTACTTCAAAACACTACTACAAAAGTGGGCATATTCGACACTATTATGATGTGGCCGTAGATCAAAAAAGCGTTGCCGTAGGCCCTTTTTTCAAATAGGCAACACCAGGGGGGCATGGCATCCGCGGCCGTTGCATTAGCCATCTAAGGCAACGCTTTTGCCCATCTACGGCCACGGAAAGAAAGTGTTGCATTATAACCGTAATGCAACACTATTTGCAGGTAATGCAACAAAACACAGCGTTGCCTTAAGCATAAGCTAGAGCCTGACTGCCAAGTCACTATAGTGAGGTACGTCAGCTTTCCATGTAAGCTGCCTACGTGTCACATGACACATCAGCTCTCCACGTCAGATGCACACTTGTCACATGCCACGTCAGTTGTGGGGCCCACATGCTATGTGGAATTCATAATATTTTATTTAATGCAACACCGATGTAATATGTAACGCAACACCATTATCTTCAAATGCAACATCAAAAAAAAAAGCAAATGCAACAGTAGAACAAAGAAAACGGTACATTAGAAGAAAGCAAATACAATGCTTTAATTAGAAAATTTCCAATACCAGTTTTGTACATAGATGAAACTCATCCAAAACATTCATCACCACATCAATAACATGAAAACATATCAAATATTACATTTCAGCAAAAAAGAAAAAAAAGAAGAAAACAACGTGTTTATTAAAATGCTAACTGCAGATGTCCTGCTCCAAGTATCAATTCTTCTTCAGTCAGTCCAACAAACTTTAAAATTGCACCTGTTCTTTGAGAAATAAGTTGCCACGGGACTATATTACTGTGATGTTCTGTAAGTGTAAGTAGAATCTGAGAAAAAATGCAAATAATATGGTATGGATGAAATATAATATTACATAACACATAAAGAAATTCGCATTTGGCAATAAGGGACGTCTGATCCAAATTTCATGTATCAAACTCCGAAATAAGGGACTGATCCAAATTTCCACTACAATAAGTACATTATCGCCGCTCTCCTTTCCAATTTTCACAATGAAAAGAGTGGAGATGGTAATACATATCGAGCGTAGATATCACTTCCTTATTGTTAACCAATCAGAATATAAGAGTCAGCTATTCATGGGCAGGTGCCTATTTAGTTTCTATATGAATGAGCCTGCAGGATGCTAGCATCAAAACTAGTACAAGCATTAAACTACACATGATGCTAATTCTGCCGATGAAGCAAATACATGAGTCATGACTGTTTAAAATCTACAGTTGACGCAACATTATTAAGCAGGCGTATGCTATAATGGTTTAACAAGTACAAAGACCATAATTGTACATGGACTTATTCTTATATGTGAAACATTAGATACGTAAGCACATAGGCACAAGCGACAAAAATTACAGTGATTACAGCATCAGTTGTCAATAAGGAACATGCTTACATGTACTGGATATGGTTTTGTAACAAGAATATACTGAAAATAGCTTCTTTGAAAATTAGCGCATTACCATCTAAATAAATTATTATGCATTTGAATTTGTGAAAAACGCTATACTCAATTTATACTTACATTCATGTACTATTTCAATTCTTTACCTTTTCAGAGTATATAGGCACAAAGACAGCAGTGCAAATTAGAAGTCATGCACAGAAGTTCTTTGCAAAGGTGCGTCGTCTTTATGTATTATTTGAGACCAAATTTGTACTGCCTAATTACAACTACAATATCAAAATTTTATTATAAACAAACCACCTAATAACAACTACCTTTTTAGGCTCTTTCAAATACTTCTCCAATATTACATTCGTATACAATGGCTTACTGGTACTAAAAGAAGTGTTCTCCAAAACTACAGAAATATCAATCAGATTGTATATCTGTTTCTTTTATTTTCAGTTTCAATCTTTATAGTGAAAAAATTGTGAAGATTCAATTGGTTGTCTAGAAAGAGAAGAAAAAAAGCAAGGTCTTGTTACATTTGCAATATTTCCACTTGGGAGGGACATTACATGATAACATTAACACTTACAAATTTAATATATTGCAAAAATCTGAAATACAGTTAGAAAAAGAAGCTAATACCAAAGGAGTACCTTTTGGAGAGGCACAAGGCATTGAAATACCTCCTCCAAGACCAAAGAGAAAGCCAAGTAGTCCATATCCAAAGATAATAGAACCAACCAATGAAGATGCATGGAACTCCACTCTATTTGGTAGCTGCAACAAACAAGCAATAAACATCAATGATATCTCCAATTGGGAGGTACATTACATTATAAATGGTTAAACTGTTACCTTCGTATTTTATATTAATGGGGTCCTTTAATGAAATATTGCTATCTTCCTAGTATGTTTATGGGATCCTTTAATGCTATATTGCTATCTTCCTAGTATGTTTGCCCCTTCTGTAAGACAAATGAGAATAGGAAGTGCTCTGAAGTACCAAGCCTCTTCCATACTTCTAGTTCTTCAATGGTATCCACTCTTAATATGACATGGTGCATGACATCAGAGAACAAAATGCAAGAGAACATTGAAGAACTTGAAAAACTAACAAAGAAAAGAGAAGCACAAGGGGAAGAAAGATATAAAAATTATATTCCTATTGATTTCATGGAGAGAAACACTACTGATGATATCGCTAATGCTACAAATCATCCATCAGCAGTACTGGAAATGCATACCAACAATAAGTCTAAACTTTCAGGCTTTATAATATCTACTTTGTTGCAAAATCCTTTAGCCCATGCAGCAGCAAAAGTAGCAGCATCATCTGGTTCATCCTCAAAAATAACTTCATCAGAAAACACAGCTACTCCAAACATGGCAGCAATCGCAACTGCTACCGTAGCAGCCGCTCTTTAAGGAAGTAATCAAGACAACAGTGGTCGACTGACAGTGGCAGAAATCACACTAGTTAACTAGCGGATTCATATGCGAAGCAGAGCAATCAAGACAACAGTGGTCGACTGACTAGATAATCAAGCAAGCAATATTTCTTCGATCGAAGAATAAATTGAATCGATTGCTTTGAATTAAAGAAAAACATAACTTATGAAGAACAAAGCATCGAATTGATTGAATGAAAGTGAGCAAATAAAAACAACATGGCTTATCTCTTTAATGATTTCAACTGCTTATGCGCTGTTCTAGTGCAATAATCAAAACAATCAACAAACTTGGAGTTGACAACAAATAAGTTTACCAAAAAAATTAACTTAGTCTAATTGTGGGTGACAATATATGCGAACCTGATGCTCCTAAATCAGAAGTAGATCCTTGAAGCTGAAATTAAGTATGTGAATCTGCTAATTTGGCACTCCTGTGAATATCCCCAATCGCTGTTGAGAATATCCCCAATCGCTACCCTTAAATCGGATTTTGGAGATAAATAAGATCGGTTTTTTCGTAGGCTTACAGGCGTATGGATGGGAAGACGACGGCTGCTGGGATGAGGAGGACCGACGCGTGACTATCAGTGGATTTAGGTTTAAATTTTGGTCAAGGGGAAAGCGGATTTAGGTTTAAATTTTGGTCAAGGGGAAAGTGGAGAGAAGAAAGATGTTAGAGAAAGATTAGCGGGATATTTTTACGTGATATTTCGATAAGGGGGGAAACATGCCGCCAAAATTTCACATAGCCAAAGAATCGAATATAGTGGTTGTCACTGATTGGATGATGAGGTAATGTTTTAAACAGGAAGCAAGGATTGATTTGAACCGTTGGATTAATCACACATCTACGGTTGCGGCTTTGTTTATGCTGATAACGCGGATCGCTGAGCTGGATTGCATATATGTAAGGCTACGCATTTAACTGGTGTGGCACGTCAATACACTAGAATTCTCACTGCAACAGTGCATTCACGTCTAATGCAACAACATATAAATATTGTTGCAGAAGATCAAAGAAAACAAGCTTTTGCAACGCTTTTCTTGCAACGCACACAAATTAGTGTCGAATATGCCCACTTTTGTAGTAGTGAAATATCAAGAATTTGCTCTTGCCTTTTTCTTATGATACAAATCATGTTTTCCGTTAAGTTCTGCCTACTTCTCATTGCGGCAAGCATTAATAGTGTAATAATTTTGCTGCAAGTCGATATATTTGAACTTCTAGTTTGAAAAGATAATATGCATTATGGTGCATGTACGAGTAGAAAGCAGAGAGCGTAGAAATGGTAATGGAAGGAGAAATTATTGGATCGAGGCCACCTCGGTGTGATGAAATAGCAAGTCATTTTACGTTTGTTTGGCATATGTCATGCAGAACAGCTCCACCTTCTTTTTCTCCTAAATAATGTGATGCCATGTGCCTGATTTTGGTTTCTTACACATTTCAGGAAGTGCTCAAGAATCTATCAAAAAGGTATCTTTTAAATTTTTATATATTTACAATTTACTGAATTTTATATAGAGCACAAAATTTGTATATGCTTCCAAATAATGTTTCATAAAGTGCTCAAGGTATATTTAGTTTTTTTGATATAATAATCTCTTAGTGCACACATTCTCTTAATATTGTAAATCAATGTTTTTCTTTGATCTGTTTGCATATGTATGAGATTGTACATTAATGAAGTATTAGACATAAGTATAGGTTGTAGCAGTCCTTGACCATTAGGATGGAAATATAAGGTGGATGTATGCCTTTACAAATTTTTCATGGTAGCAGTATCATCTAATAATCAAGTAAATTGACTATATGTCTGAAACACTTGTCTGCTTGATTGATGCTTTAACTCATGAATTAACCTGCAATCTACTTATATTTGTTAGACGACATTGAAGGTTATAAAAATTAAGTACATGTCTAAATTTCAGGACAATGTAAAATTGCTTGTAATGTCTCTTGGTTTTCCATGTATAAAACAAATAGTATACTGTAACAACCAGAATTCCGACGGACCAATTTTTTTTAAAATTCTAATCCATCGAAACTCATGTTGGTTGCTCTAGTATCCTGCAGAAAAGACAGAGATATAATATATCTCACAGCGGAATGGATAAAACGTAATATAACAAGAATATAGCCTTACCCCAAATTATAACACTGCCTAATCAGTATCCAAAGCTATCATATTTCTGCCACAAGTCTAACCTGCGAGTATGTGATGAGGAGGGAGTTAGAACACAGGTTGTGGTGACTGGATTTAAACTACACATTTTGGATAACCCTACATATACTGTTCAATCACATGTTCTTATTTATTAGGTTACTTGGATTAACAACACTCAAGGCTTACATACACGACGTACCCATTTACTCCCTGTGGATTAACCTAATTCAGTATATATGTAGTTACCCCCAATATTAAGGTACACGCCATGGTACCCCACTCGCATGGTCTCCACCGTAACACCACCGAAATATACACAGTCCCTCATCCTACGCTAGAGTGACAAACGAATATCTATTTAACAATGTTACTTTTCGCATGTATTTGCCATCGTCATGCTACGTAAGCATACAGAATTCCACCTTTGATCGAATCAGATCACAAAATAATGCCCTCGAGTATACGATACACCACCCAGAGCAGACATGCATGTATCTAGACTTTCCCACGTATGTATCGTCAATTGTGCTCGATGCCTTAACCGCACATATCCTCTAATGTGCACCGAGCTCCGTTGCAGGGTTGTACAAGAAACACAGAACTCGCAGTCGGGAGCTTTACCATATCTGTGCATGCCCGCCTTCAAGAGCCTCAAAATACAGATATCCTTCAGGTATGTTTTTCATGGTGGTTATGGCCCTACCTCGGCCCCTCCCTCAACTAGTAGAGACTACAAGAGCTAAGCCACTTTCCCCTAACAAACAATCTAAACATCCAGTTGGAGTCTCCCCTCAACCACCGTTCCTCGATGGTGAAAGGTGGATGGCGTCTTGGGTTTAGCTCTAGTCTTTTCGCATCCCACTGGCTGCCAATAACGGGTGCTCGACAATCTATTATCCTTATTGGTCATGACCTCTATTCGCTGTTGATGCGATCGCCGAATCACCCTAGTGTCACCTCGTCACAACTTTCTGACTGCAAAGCTACTTTTGCAGTCAAGGTTACTCACCTGGTAGTTACGCATAGAACCAACTTCTATGAGCACAACCCGAACACTGCACCACCACAGAGGACTGTCAGGGGCACCTTCCACTTCTTAGGAAGCCACGTGCTTCCCTTTTCAGTCCTTCGGAGCCGACAGAATAATCAGATAAACGTGCGCTCCCCTCATGCCTCATGACACCACAATGATCTACCCTGTTGGGTTATTCACCATCAAACGTGCGGACTGGTCCAAGCGCCACATTTTAATATGTTATTAGAGCCTATGTCTAAACATTATTTTATGCGTTTGCTTTACCTCATAAGGTTTCCATTTAACTTGGTTATTCCCATTCACATTGATTTCTTATTCAAGTTACCAAGTTCCTCTTGCTTATTAATTTCAGTCATATAACTTAACCCATTTAAGCCTACTAATAAGTCTACAACATATTATTCTCTAGATTGTGATCCAAGGTCTGTAATCCACAAACCCTTTATATTCTTTATTGATTTCACATTTACAATAACATGTTCTACTTAATATGTAATTAAGTATATCTCAATTCACAATTTTCTGTTTAACATGTCAGTCATTATATATGATTAAATATAACTTATTTCATTTCATAAGTTTGCCTCACTCTTTCCTATTTAATATCATAATTACATCTTACACTGTCTCTACAACTTATCGTTGTTTACTTATTAACTTAGTTCTCTTAACTAAGGTTCACTAATAAATCTCCTTACCATTTATTATAACCGATGTTATAATTCCCACTTGTCCCTAGGACAAGCCTTAACATGTTATTCTTATCACCAGATTTCAGGTTTCCAAGTTTACAGATTACTTAATTTATAATTAAGTGCAACTTCTTACGTTTCATAATTTCCCCCTTTTCTCTACTTATTACAAATAACCAGTTTATGGTTTCCCCATTTACTGATTACTTAACTTACAATTAAGTACCACTTATCTCATTGTACAAGTTATCTCATTTTCTTACTAGTTTATTAGAACCTAAGTTATATTCTCCACTTGTCCCTAAGACAAGTCTACCTATTATATAACATTCTCATTAATGTAATTAATTATACTAGGTTATTATCATTCCCCGTTCATTCATTTCTTTTACTGTTGTAACTTCCATTCATTTCCTTATTCATTCCCATTAATCACAATTAATGCTATTTTATCAATGCTGCTTATATATATTTATACATATGTTTATGCACTAGACCTCTCACATTAATCCTATACTTATGGATGTTGGATTTGTCGGGCGGTTCCTCACTACCCCAGAAATGTTAATTTGCAACGGCTTTGAGCCGTTGCAAAATCATTTAGCAACGACTATTAGCCGTTGCAAAACTAGGGGTGGCAAAACATTGGCAACAACTTAAAGCCGTTGCTAAATTATATTTTGCAATGGCTCTGGGCCATTGCGAAATGTGATTTTACAACGACTTATAGCCATTGCAAATTTGCATATCCTTGTTTTTTTTTAAATTACTTTTGTGCTCTTGGACAATGCCAAATTCAATTAATTTTAATAATCAATACATACATTTATAAATTTAACACAATATCACAAAAGAAAGATCAATAAACCAAATATTGTTTTATAGGTTCAACACAAAGGCCAAACATAAAAACAAGTTTTGAAATTACAACATTAAACAATGATATGTTACACTTTAAAGTTCAGCAGCAATAGCAATAAAAATATTACAGAATACAATACGTAGTTCTTTGATCCTTGAGAATGTTCTCCCGATTCTGATGTATTGCATTCACTGACCTCATTTGTTTCAACTACATAACGAGAAAAGGATAATCCATGATATACATAATGTACATATGAATTTTAAAAACAAGGTAGCTTTAGTACCTCATTATGTATCTCTTTTTATAATCCTCAGCAACGACATGCAATTGGCAGGAATCTGATTGATGAAAATAAGCATTATAATTAAACATCCTTAGCTTCATTTTGCAACTGGAATTAACATTTTACTAAAATAACCAAAATCATTCATATGCTTACACTTATCAAATTTCATAGAGTTTAACATATGACAATTACAAAATACATACAACTTTAAAATATACTACTAGAGACTTAAAATATACTACTAGAGAATGTACATAAATTTACTGCTTACTCCTAAGTTTTTAAACTAAACATAAACTGGTGGAGGCCGTTAATTTCCATCCTTAAATAGTTTAACGCACAACAAAGTTATGCTGCAATGACTCATCCACCACCAAACATATACAAGTTTAACACACAGCCTTAAACATATATAAGTTTACATTATTGGTTAATTTTCTAACCCCTTATCTAAGCAGCATCACCCCTTCATGCAGACATCCACCATCCACAGCCAAACCTACACAAAAGCTAATCCATCCCCTGTTTCAGATTGCAATTAGGCCAAAATTAAAGTGATCAGTGAAATCAACCACTATTGTAAACTTATTATATGTTCAAGTAGTCGGTTTATGTAAAATTCAAGTGTGTTTGTGATCCCTTCACTCCTCTGTCCACCTCAACACACACAACTACTCATTGTTTTATATGCTTCTTTATTGTCAACTTGCCAGTTATAAATATTGAACTCTAACTGTAGAAACGGAAGAAGAGTATAATTAAAAGAGATTCATGCTTTTCAATTAATGATGAATAGAAAATTAAAGTGATGACAATGGTACAGATGCTAGTAAGCTCTTCAACATTCTTATACATTTGACATTCATTCACTAGCACATAGATTATTAGTAATAAATGACTTATTTAAATTTGCTTAGTTGTCTATTATATTTAATTTTCATTGATTATATTCAACATATCTGTAACCTTTTACCAAACATTTATCAGCCATCACTACTTCATCAGATTGCCACAGAATAGTACCCCACAAGTTCAGATCATTTCTTTAAGTTTGCTTATAGCACACTAGACCAAATACTAGATTCATTTCGGCATGGAATGATGATTCTACTTCCTTCTGGATGCTACACAGTTTATTTCTACTTTTTAGTTTTGGTACCGAAAAGGTTTTCCCTCTTCCTTAACCCTGGAAAGGAATAGTGAAAATAAATATAGCTGTCTAAATTTTTAACAGTGCATTACATAAAGGGCGATAACATGAAATATCTGAAGCTTTCGAAAACATGTTGATAACAAGATGGGATGAAGTGATACCAAGGAGTTAAGCCAGTGAATTGAGGATCACCGCATCATAACCAAAAGCTATCAACTTAACGATTAACTACCCATTTAGCATGTCTAGATAATGTATTAACTACGAGGGCAAAATATAAGGCTGTTAAAAATGGTTACTCAAACAATTTTTCTCTATGTAACCAATAGACCTAATTTGATGTTCTAAATTTAAATGTTATGTATGCATATAATGCACACATATATACATGTTTGTGTACATATGTTTTATCTGAATGTGATAAATTTGACCAAACACGCTAGCCTTGATAACGTAACATCAACTCTTATCCTGAACATTGCCAACGATCCCAAACTCTCCTCGGTGTGTTATTCGACTAGCAATCTTATTCGATGTACGTGCACAATTACGTTTTGAATAACAATGTTCTTGTTCATTAGGTGTACCTCACTCACTCGACCTCATCCAATCTATCCCTGACATTCTTCCCTTGAAACCCTATTCTAGTAACATATCAACAATCTAACAGATAATGCAGCCTAACAATTTTAAACCCACCTCTAACAAATATAAATCAAGCTCGAGCCTGCATATTACCCCCAACAAAGAAAATAATGCTAGCCTTATCCCCATGGGTAACAAGAAGTAAATCAAAGGATAGAGATCAAGACATCTGTTTCCAGATAATTATTGTAGATAACTATTATAAATAACTAATTTGTATATGTGTGATAAACTAGCTCCCTCAACTGGGAATTTCTTAAATTCTTAGGCCTGGTTCCACAACTTAAAATTAGGCAAATGGTACTGCGAACAAATACCCAAAATTAGTTGCAACAATGATTTAGTCTAACAGAAAATGAGCTACTAAATGGTAAGTCATAATAATTTGGAAGGAAATAGATGTACAGTGAAATAATAGTTGAACATAAGGAATTTGAAACTATTTGTATGTAAGTTCTCTTACCTGTGGACCAAGAACATTTCCAATCATGAAACCATATTTTTAGCAGGTGAGTGGAGCGCGTACAATCCTCAACTCTACGTACGCATAATATTGAATTAGTATTGAATAATCAAACACATAAACTTACTACATTTTGACTTATTCATATTTGAATTTCTAGAAATGCAAATGGCTTATAAGGAACAGGTTCTCAGTTTGGCGTGAAATGAATTTTGCAAACACGGGTAAAGAATAATAAGTATTGGGAATGCTACAAATTTTTAGACTTCTAAAGAAAGTAGTAACTTGCATTTTGTATTATTATTAAATAAGTTACTTGATGAATGTAGAATGTTCTCGCTAGAGAACTCTAATAATAAACAATTGTAATAAGATGCCTATAAATATGAGCATGGGCACATTGTAAGGTTGTAGCAAAACTTCAAAGTAATAAAGTTCTTCCATACAGAAACCTTTGAAGTCATTTCTCCATTAAACCTTACTTCCACTATTTCAACTACTTTAACTATTCAACCATTCAATTATTCAACTATTTTCCACTACTACAACTACTAACAAGTGGTATCAGAGCTTAGTTCGATCGCATATTGAAAAAAAAAGACTGCAACCATTATAAGCTATGGCAAACGTTGTTCAATCTCCATCAATTTCCATTCCCATTTCTACGGGTGAAAATTATGATTTTTGTAGCATAAAAATGAAGACATTTTTTAGCCCTCAAGACCTCTAGGATATTGTAGATGAAGGATTCATTATTCCTAAAGATACTTCAACTCTTAGCCAAGCTCAGAAAAGGAAGCTAAAGGAAATTAAACAAAAAGATTCAAAAGCATTATATATTCTACAACAAGCGGTGACCGACGCTATCATTCCTAGAATAATGGGAGCTACAAATGCCAAAGAAGCATGGACCACATTACAGGAGTAGTTTTAAGGAAGTGCAAAGGTACGCGCTATTAAAATTCAAACATTAAGGCGTGAGTTTGAATTAATAAAAATGAAAGAGTCGGAGACCGTAAAGGATTATTACTCCAAAATAAAAGCAATAGCTAGTCAAATAAGAGCTTACGGGGAAAATATTCTTGACAAAAGAATTATTGAGAAAATTTTAATTTCAATTCCCTGTAAGTATGATGTAATTATGACTATGATCGAGCAAACTAAAGATCTGTCTACCTTATCTGTGACTAAATTAATGGGCTCCCTTGAAGAATTTGAACAAAGAACGAGCAGACATGATGAAGACTCAGTTGAATATGCTTTTTAGTCGAAACTCAAGTTATCATCCCAAAATAAAGGATATGGAGAAAATAAGAATGATGGAGTATATTCTAGAAACAAAGGAAATTCTAGCAATTTCTCAAAGAACAAAAAAAGATAAATATCCTCTATGTGGAATTTGTAAGACGACAAATCATGTGTAGAAGTTCTGTCGGAATCATGGAAAGCCACAATGTCGACACTATAAGAAATATGGACATTTGGAGAACTGTTTCAGCCTAAATAAGCATTAAGCAAATTTTGTCGAAAAGCATGACAGAGAACAACATCAATATGATCGAAATCAACATCTTTTTTATACTACCCAAGATTCTAGTGATGAAAATGGAGGAAACTGGTACTTGGATAGCAGATGTAGTAATCACATGGCTAAAGTGGGAGCATATTCAAGGATATTGATGATTCTGTCAAAGTAAAAGTACAATTGGGGAATGACACTGTCATAGAATCAAAGGGCAGAAGCACTATTATGGTGGAAACAAAGAAAGGTACAAAATTTATCAAAGATGTTTTACTAGTTCCAAATCTAAAAGAAAATTTGTTGAGCATTGGCCAGATGATGGAGAAAGGCTATGCTCTTCACTTCGAAGGTGACGTTTGCAAAATATATGACAACAACAATTAAAGACTAGAGATAGCCCAAGCAAAAATGGAGAAGAGAAATCAAAGTTTTCCAATAAATTTTAAATATGCTACTAATATAGCCATGAAAGCACAAGTTGATGATTCATGGTTATGGCATCGAAGATTTGGCCACTTCAACATTTAAGCCTTTAAATTGTTATATCAAAAGAATATGATTAAAGATTTTCCATGTATAAAAGAAAATAACGAAGTCTGTGAAGGATGTCTTCTTAGAAAGCAACACAGATCATCATTTCCGTCACGAAGCACTTGGAGAGCAAAAAACTTGTTGGAGTTAATTCACACTGAAGTTTGTGGACCGATGAGAACACCCTCACTCCATAACCACAGGTATTTCATCCTCTTTATTGATGATTTCTCTAGAATGACATGGGTCTACTTCATTGAAGAAAAATCAGAAGTCTTTGGAATACTCAAGAAGTTTAAGGCTCTTGTCGAAAATCAAAGTGGAAAACGCATAAAAAGGCTTCGTAGTGACCGTGGTAAGGAGTACAACTCCCATGAGTTTGATAAATTTTGTGATGATGAAGGCATTGAGCGGCAGCTTACAGTTGCATATACTCCACAACAAAATGAAGTATCTGAAAGAAAAAATCGCACAGTCATGGAGACGACAAGATCAATGCTGAAGGAGAAGGGCTTACCCAACACATTTTGGGCAGAAGCAGTTTACACTGCTGTCTATATGCTCTACCTATGTCCAACTAGAGCAGTTGAAGGCAAGACTCCTATAGAGGCATGGGTTGGACGAAAGCCAACAGCCAATCATCTAAGAGTTTTTGGAACGATCTGCTACATGCATGTCCCAGATCAAAAGAGACACAAACTAGAAGAGAAGACTGTATGAGGATTTTTTCTGGAGTATAGCACACAATCAAAAGACGATAGAATTTATAACCCACAAACAAAGAAGCTGACTATTAGCCGAGATGTTGAAGTTGATGAGAATGATGCTTGGAATTGGGATGAACAAAAAGTTGAGAGAGGCAACATTTCTATTCCAGTACAAGAATCTCATGAAAATGTGGAAGAAGTAACAAAAGAACTAGGTATGCCATCTTTACCTCCTCAACAACAAACTTCTTCACCAGAGTCTACTTTAAGAAGAGTTAGATCTTTGGTAGATATATATGAAACTTGCAACATGGCTGTATTTGAACCCGAAAGCTATGAAGTAGCATCTAAGAAATAAGTATAGGTCAAAGCAATGGAAGAAGAGATAAAAATGATTGAGAAGAATAATACTTGGGAGCTTGCAGATTATCCTAAAGATAAAGAAATCGTTGGAGTGAAATGGGTTTATAAGACAAAGCTACCCAGATGGCTCAATACAAAAACACAAGGCCAGGCTCGTAGCAAACGGCTACTCACAACAATACGAAATCGACTATAAGGAGGCATTTGCTCTAATTGCACATTTGGACATCATTAGAGATTTAGTTGCTCTTGCAGCTCAGAAAGGATCGAGTGTTTTTCAATTAGATATCAAATCAGCTTTCCTAAATGGAGTATTAGAAGAAGTGATCTATGTAGAGCAACCGCAAGGCATTGTAAGTAAGAACAATGAAGACAAAGTGCTAAGACTAAGACAAGCTTTATATGGCCTGAAGCAAGCACCTCGGGCATGGTACAATAGAATTGACCAGTACTTCATAAATCAAGGGTTTAGGAGGAGCAAGAGAGAGCCTACATTATACATCAAGACACAAGGTCAGTATGATACTCTCATTGTCTCTCTATATGTGGATGATCTTATCTACATGGGAAACAATACAAAGATGATAACCGCATTCAAAGATGACATGATGAAAACATTTGAAATGACCAATCTTGGCTTAATGAATTATTTCCTTGGCATCGAGGTGAAACAACATAAAGAAGGGATATTTATCTCCCAGAAGAAATATACCGAAGAACTATTAAAGAAGTTTAGATTGAATGATTGCAAACCAGTAGCTACTCCACTCGTAACAAATGAGAAGTTGCAAAAAGATAACGGAGCCCCAGAAGCTGATGCATCTCGCTGCAGAAGTTGGATTGGAATTCTTTTATATCTTACTGCTACGTGACAGGATATTATGTACGCTGCAAGTCTTTTATCAAGATTCATGCAGAGTCCAAGCCAAATTCATCTTGGAGTTGCTAAAAGAGTTTTAAGATATTTACAAGGAACAAATGAGTATGGAATATGGTACAAAACCATGACCAACTCAAAGTTGATTGGATACACTGATAGTGATTGGGCTGGTTCAGTAGATGACATGAAAATCACATCGGGCTATGCTTTTTCACTTGGATCAGGAATATTCTCGTGGGCATCGAAGAAGCAAGCAACAGTTGCACAATCAACAGCAGAAGCAGAATACGTGGCAGCAACTGAAGCAACAAACCAAGCTATATGGTTACAGAGAATACTTGAAGATATGGGTGAACATCAAGGATAATCTATTATAATTTACTATGACAACAAATCAGAAATAGCAATGACAAAGAATCCAATTCATCATAGTCGAACTAAGCATATAGCTATCAATTATCACTTCATCAGAGATGCAGAAGTGGCAAAAGAAATTCAGCTCGAGTACTGCAAGACGGAAGATCAAGTTGCAGGCATCTTCACAAAGGCACTGCTAAGAGCAAGATATCAGCAACTTCGAACTATGCTTGGAGTATCCGAAATTTGCATCAAGGAGGAATATTGAGAATGCTACAAATTTCTAGAATTCTAAAGAAAGTAGTAACTTGCATTTTGTATTATTATTAACTAAGTTACTTGATGAATGTAGAATGTTCTCTCTAGAGAACTCTAATAATAAACAATTGTAATAAGATGCCTATAAGTATGAGCATGGGCACATTGTAAGGTTGTAGCAAAACTTCAAAGTAATAAATTTCTTCCATTACAAAAAGCCTTTGAAATCATTTCTCCATTAAACTTTACTTCCACTATTTCAACTACTTCAATTATTCAACCATTCAACTATTTTCCACTACTACAACTACTAACAATAAGTAACCGACATATGTCATTTGACTAAACATGTGTTATATGATCAGTCAGTGGCGGATTTGATTTGGTTAATTCTTTTCATGCATTCATCACCTTGATAGCCATTATTGGTTAATTTTGTGCCTGTATTATGCTTTAGAAAGAAAAACTCAAAACCTAAACTAAAGCAGTTGTACTTTTCAGAATTTAGAGGAAAAATTTGAACATTATAGTAAAAATAGTTATGCCATAAAATAGAGATCAAGAAGAAAGTTAACATTGGTGCCTAGTAATGTGTGATGAAGGCTATTGTTGGGAGATTTCAAGCACTAACTATAAACTTCATTATAAACGCTACTATCATAAGAAGCATTGCATGTTGTGCTAGTTCCCGTGCTGCTAGGAAGCATACCTGCGCATGACTGGAGAAGTGGGAATGGCAAATTTGAGTAGGTGGAGCTGATGATGTTGAATAAAGGGAGGTTGAAGCAATACAAAATTTTTTTAAAAAAATTACAATTATCTCCATGACACATAGATCCATATCTTGTCTCTCAAAGCAATCTACATGAAACCATGATGAGATGCACTTTTAGATCATGCTAGCCTGAAATGTTCAACTTAGAGAAAAATGGATACACTATTCCTAACCCTACCAACACAATATAATTCATTTTCCTTTTTGGTGTGACCGCGCATTATTCTTTTCCCAGTCTTTACTTTTCTTTTCATGGCGACCAAATTTCCTAGTCATTACTAATTTGATTCATATTTGTTTACTTGTACAGGCCATCTCAAAGTGATCCGAATGGCAACCACGATGCCTTATACATGGTGGTAGTCCTGGAGAAATGAAGCGATTGTAGTTTCTTATTACACTGAGTTGGACTGGATTATGGTTAAGTTGGAGGTTTCAAAGTGGATGAGACGGCACGTGCCTTATGTTGGGAAACAATGGCTGAGTCACGTACTTGGTCGCTTTCTTGAAGACGATTCGGCGATCTGGTCGATGGTGCAAAACTAGTTCGTACTTCCGACGCCGCCTCTAGGATAAAACAACCTCTGAAATTAATAAGTGATTTGCTTTGCACGACAAATCAGTGCAGATTTTCACTTTCAAAATAAAATCACTGCTCGAAAATTTCTGGATTATAATTTTAATGGCGGAGGTAAGTTATCTATTTCCGTCTACAACTAAAGATATAAGTGTTTACAAACATAGTTCAAAAAATGCAGTGTTTTCTAGCCCAAAAAAAATATAAGTGTTTACACCACAAAGCCAAGCTCGAGCCCGAGCCGGGCCAGGCCGGGTCGAGTCGAGTCAAGTCGAGTCGGTCGGTCGCGCGCGCGTGTGTGGTGGTCATGATGCATGGCCTCCCTCCTCAGAACAAAGCATGTATTGGGAGCCCAAGGCCCCAACATGATTTCTTAGAAACAAGTATAAATACTTGCCTCTTTCATATAATCCCATGATATGGGACTATTCACATAAAGGAGCCATTCATACACTTATCTCAATATTTCCAACAATCCCCCACTTGAATTTTTAAAATATTATCGAGCAGTTTTCTAGAAACATAAGACTGTGCATAAACAAGGGTGTCATCCGACTTGAACCTTTGCATAGTGAATAAGATTCAGTTTTTACTAGAGTGACACGTAATCTTGAACTCTATTCCGGACATTAAACAACACACAATCTTTTCTATAGTGCAATCAAATAAGCCCGTGCATTTATGGCCATGCACGTCTATCCCAGTTTAGTGAACGCTCTAGAAGTTTTGCCCAAAACTCCATAGGAAACGACCACATTTCCACACTCACATAGGTGAGTCTATCAAGAGTGCTCCTGAAGGTAGGTACTCCACTCCAAATAGAGTATAGATCTCATTAATAGTTATTATCAACTCATCCTCCAATCACTTCAGGAATACATGCTTCTTGGTTTATTAAATAGCATGTTCAACTCCTATCACTACACAACTTGTTTTTACCCATTGAACCTATTTCTTGGGATCTCCAGTCATTTAGGTCGGGTTACCGTTGTGCGTGACTCAACAATCTAAGGGAAATAGTCTCATTCTTTTATAAGAATTAAGGAATTTCTCTCTGGACAGTCTTTTCGTCAAAGGATCTGCCAAATTTTCATCACTACGTACGTAATCCACTGTAACGGTACCTGAGGAAAGTAGTACTCTAACCGTACTGTGCTTACGACATATTTGTCGTATCTTATCGTTATAATAATAGTTCTGAACTTTTGCAATAGCCGCGATACTATCGCAATGTATCAACACAGCTGGTGTCGGTTTTTCCCATAAGGGAATCCCAACTAGCAGATTTCTCAAGTACTCTGCTTCTTCACTAGCCGTGGCTAGTGCTATCATCTCAGACTCCATAGTAGACTGAGCCAAAATAGTTTGTTTCTTGGATTTCCAAGAAACAGCTCCTCCAACGATGCTAAATATATAGCCACTGGTCGTTTTAAAATCATCAGATAAAGTATTCCAATCTGCATCTGAATATCCTTCAAGTACAGCTGGAAACTTCTCATAATGTAACCCAATGTTCATAGTTCGTTTAAGGTATCTCATGACCCTTTCAGTAGCATGCCAGTGCTCTATACTAGGTCTACTGGTAAACCTGCATAATAATCCCACGACATAGGCAATGCCGGGTCTAGTACAATCAGTGGCATACCGAAGACTGCCAATGATGCTTGCATAATCAGACTATCTTACACCTTCACCAGTGTTCTTAAATAACTTTACACTTGGATCATATGGTGTACATGCAGGTTTACAGTCAAAGTAATTATATTTCTTCAGTATCTTCTCAATTTAATGTGATTGATCCAAAGAAATTCCCTTTTCTGACCTAGTAATCTTAATGCCAAGGATTACACTCGCCTCACCTAGATGTTTCATATCAAAATTGGCACTTGATAAGGATTTGACTGAATTTATGGCATGAATGTTTGACCCAAAGGTAAGTAGGTCATCTACATAAAGGCATATAATAGTGCAAATGTCATTCTCAGATTTGCAATAAATGCATTTGTCACTTTCATTAACTTTAAAACCATGTGAAATGATTAAGTTATCAAATTTTTCATGCCATTGTTTAGGTGCTTGTTTTAAACCATATAATGATTTATCTAATTTGCATACTTTATATTCTTGACCATGTACTACAAATCCTTCAGGCTGGTCCATATAGATTTCTTCTTCTAATTCACCGTTTAAAAATGTGGTTTTAACATCCATTTGGTGTATTAGTAAATTATGAATGGAAGCAAGTGAGATTATTACCCGAATGGATGTTAATCTAGTTACAGGTGAAAAAGTGTCGAAGAAATCTATATTTTTCTTTTTGTCTAAAACCTTTAGCTACCAGTCGTGCTTTATATTTATCTATAGTACCATCAGGTTTTAATTTCTTTTTAAGCACTCATTTACAGCCCATAGATATACAACTAGGGGGTAAATCTGCCAAATGCCAAGTCTTATTGGATTCCAGAGAATCCATCTCATCATTTATAGCTTCTTGCCAAAAATCGGCATCTAAAGAAGATAAAGCCTCTTAGAGGTTTAAGGGATCCTCCTCTATAGTAAAAGCACAGAAATCCGAACCAAAATTTTTCTCGGTTCTTGCTCTTTTACTTCTTCTAGGTTCAGCTTCAGAACTTTTATTAAGTTCTGTTCTAATAGGCATACTTGAGGTGACCCCACTATTCCTTAATTTAAAAGGAAATTTTGTTTCATAAAAATCGGCATCATTTGATTCAATTATGTTATGTGCATTTATGTCATAAAATCGATATGCTTTGCTATTAATAGCATAGCCTATAAATACACATTCATATGCTCTGCTTGCCAATTTTATTCTCTTAGGGTCTGGAATGCGAACTATGCTAGACAACCCCAAGTTCTAAAGTATGACACATTGGGTTTATGATTCTTTAAAATTTCGTAAGGTGAAATTTTATTCTAAGATTTGGGGATTCTATTTAGAACATAACATACAGTCAATAAAATATCCCCCTACCAATGTTTTGCTGCACCAAAATTTAGTAGGATGGAAACTACTAATTCGGTAAAAGTCCTATTTTTTCTTTCAGCTTTACCGTTCATTTCAGGTGAATAGGGTTCAGTTCACTCGTGTACAATACCATGTAATTTATAGAAATCCATAATTGAATTGGATTCATATTATGTTCCTCTATCACTACGAAATCTCTTAATTTTCCTATTTGTTTGATTCTCAATCTCAGTTTTGAATGTTTTAAACATGTCAAAAGCATTACTTTTATTTTTCATAAGGTATACATATATGAAATCATAACAGTCATCAATAAAAGTGATAAAATACCGATGTCCATGTCTAGTTAAAGTACCATCAAGTTCACATATGTCAGAGTGAATCAAATCTAAGGGTTCAGATTCTCTATCAACAGATTATGAGATTTCTTAGTGATTTTTGCTTGTGTACAGAATTCACATTTATCAGATTCAGATTCTGACATCTTAGGTATCATATCTAGAGTGCTCATGTTATGAATTATTCGTTTATTAACATGACATAATCTAGAGTGCCAAATATTAAAACCACACAACATATAAGAAGAATTATTCACTTTATTAGATTCAACATTTAATTTAAACATTCCCTCATAAGCATAACCCTTTCCTACAAAAAGATCCCTTATAAACTATGGTATACACATCAACCCCAATAAATTGAGTAAATCCAGCCTTATTAAGAAGAAAGCCAGAAACCAAATTCTTCCTCATCTCTGGAGCATGCAAAACATCTTTAAGAATCATAGTCCTCCTAGAGGTAAACTTGATCTCCACATTTCCAACCCCTGCAACTTTAGTGGTATGAGAATCTCCCAATAGCACTTTCTGATCATCAGCAGCCGTGTATGTGGTGAACATATCACGATCATAGCGGACATGGCGAGAAGCACCAGTGTCTACCCACCAACCCTCTGATCCACCAACAAGGTGAATCTCAGTAATCATAGCCGTAAGAGGCTCTTCTGTCAGGTTTGCCTACGGTGCAGAGCTTGGCCTTTTCCGACACTTGCGTGCCATATGACCTGGTTTTCCACAGTTGTAACATAGAAACAACTGTCCAGAGTCATTCTTTTGAGTTGGTTTTTGCTGTCCTTTTGGGTTTCCTTGCGGATTCCCATTCTATTTGTTGTGTCTGTTCTGATTCTTAAATGATTTCTGATTCGGTTTCAGAACAGCGGATGTGGTCTTCTTAGTGTTGTTGTTTGAGACAACCAGCACTTCCACTTTCTGGTCCTGTTTACGTGCCTCCTCCTCAATACGGAGGCGAGTGATCAGGCTCTTTAAGGAAAATTCCTTAGTCTTATGTCATAGGAAATTCTTAAAATCTTTCCAACCTGGGGGCAGTTTGTCAATAATAACAGCAACTTGAAACTGTTCGTCCAAAACCATACCTTCAGAGATGATCTCATGAGCTATTTTCAGAAGTTCATGAGACTGCATCTCTACTGACCTGTCGTCTATCAAATGATACTTGAGATAGCGGCTCACAACATACTTCTTTGCTCCTGCATCCTATGTATCATATTTCTTCTTCAGCGCTTCCCAGATCTCCTTCGCTGTCTTGTAGTCCGAGTTGTAGTAATCATACAGATCATCACTGAGGCCATTGAGAATGAAACTTCTGCACAGATAGTCCTGCTCAATCCAGTTCTATTGCCGTTTTGATTGTTCAGTCCAGGAAGCCATCTTCTCTTCATCAGTTCCGTCAGGTTTGTCTAGCAACTGCGGTTTGTCGGTGGTCAGAGCAGCAGCCACCTTTCTCATCATCATGTAAAACTCCATCTTTTGACGCCATCGTTTGAAGTGCAGACCTTCAAAACAGAAGGGGGCAGCAGTCACCAATGGGATATGGAAAGCAGAGGAAGGAGCAGCATCTTCCATAGTTGATGTTGAAGCCATTGTTTCAGATCGTCTTCAAATTGTTGGGAAACAATGGCTGAGTCACGTACTTGGTCGCTTTCTTGAAGACGATTCGGCGATCTAGTCGATGGTGCATAACCAGTTCGTACTTCCGCCGCCGCCTCTAGGATAAAACAGCCTCTGAAATTAACAACTGATTTTCTTTGCATGACAAATCAGTGTAGATTTGCACTTTCGAAATAAAATCGCTGCACGAAAATTTCTGGATTATAATTTTAATGGCGGAGGTAAGTTATCTATTTCCGTCTACAACTGAAGACAATATATAGATAGGGATTAGGGCTGAACGAAAATACTGTGCAGTAATAAAATCTGCTAAAATACCGGGTCAATAGTTTACCGCTTCAAAATAAAAGTCGGCTCAAAAATATTTTCGTATTTAAAAACATAGTTCGAAAAATGCAGTGTTTTCTAGCCCAAAAAAAATATAAGTGTTTACACCACAAAACCAAGCCCAAGCCCGAGCCCGGGCCGGGCCGGGTCGGGTCGAGTCGAGTCGAGTCGGTCGGTCACGCGCGCGTGTGTGGTGGTCATGATGCATGGCCTCCCTCCTCACAACAAAGCATGTATTGGGAGCCCAAGGCCCCAACATGATTTCTTAGAAAAAAGTATAAATACTTGCCTCTTACGTATAATCCCATGATATGGGACTATTCACATAAAGGAGCCATTCTTACACTTATCTCAATATTTTAATAATTCACTCAATATTTCCAATACCTTATGATCTCAACTTGGCCTTCGCTTCTTGACTTTAGCGTTTGGGGGTCAGCACGGAGCTTCAGGATGAAGTAATCTTCCTCATTGAATATTTCTAGCCTATGCATCTTGCATCGGAGAGCATGCTCTATGTTTTTAATGCGTCCAGTCCCTAGTTGAATAATTACCGTTAGAAGTTCTTATCAAACTAAAATGCTTGGATTTGAGGTCAAAATCATCAGCACTCGTTTTTTGTTGGTTAACCGAAAGTCTGCAAACCATTACATGAAACATGCTACATAAGTATATTTTATTCTCTGGCTCTGAAATATTATGGCTAAATTTTACTAAGATAGGGTAATTTTACATATGGACTTGATTATTTAAACTAATGCTAAAGTACTATATTTAATTTAAATTCCTATTTTATTTGCATGCTCTGCATCTGCACCATTTGTTTGAACATTGCCTCCGTGCCCCATCCCAATTTTTTTTATAGGGTATTGTTAATGACACTCCCTTTTTGGTTAAGGAGTGAATTTTTTTAAGTACACACCGTGTCAATTTGTTTATGTTAAGGGGCAACACAAGTATTAATTTTAAAGGACAAAATTACCCCTACTGTAACGTTTCGTTTTCCAATCAAACTCACACTTTTTCACAGCTCGTGTTCGAACCAGTAAATACGGTAAGAGTATACCATTTATATTTAATAGAAATGGTGGCATTAAAACATCTTTTCAATCTCTATAAAAAACTTAACAAAAACAATGAAAACAGTTATACTCTACCTAGGGCTGGACTTTTTTACCATATTACCACTACCAACCATTACCAACCAGTACCAACGGAAGTGGTACCAAACAATTGGTAACCGATCTTATTGGTACGGTATGCCAAACCACATGAAGATATGCGGTACGGTAATGGTAATTGAGCATTAATAATGGTAATTACCATACCTACCACATATCTTGAACAATGCATATGTATATTCTTATATTTCATCGTATATGGTTATTACATAACATTGAACTTCCAATATGTAACGATTTAATAAAATACCTACGACAATACTATTACAATACAAGACTGAATGCACTGTTTATCAAATATCTTAGAAACAATATAATTTATATGATAATTAAGTTCATCCATAATGTTTTCTTGCATGTTAGACTTCATTAAATAGATAGATACATAATAATATAATAACAAAAATATCAATTTTAATATTATATATTTTAATGTGAAATATTGTAAATAAAAACGGTGACATCAGAACATCTTTTCTATCTCTATAACAAACTTAACAAAAACATTGAAAACGGTTATACTCTACCATGTTTGCACACTAAAAACATTCCTAATTTTCTATCTTTATAATGATTGTTCGGTGTTTACATGCCGTTTTTCGTATTTTCACATCTACGTCATGCTTCGGAAAATAGTGACTCATGACCGAATTTCACCACGTCGTGCTTCTTCTTCAGATTAAGGGTAATTTTATCTTATTATTATGTATTGTTAAAGGGGGTTTAGACTATAGTGCACTTCCCTTAACAAAATTTTAAAAATTAAAATTTGTGTCACCCCTTAACCAAAAAGGGAGTTCATTAACAATACCCGTAATGAATCCTAATATATGTAAAAAATTAATCTGCTGCATGTTTGTTTTATACATAGTTTTATATATAGCATAAACACGGAATTAATCTGCAACATCTTTGTTTTATATAAATAATTGGATAATGTTTGTTTTATATATAGCATAAACATGGAAGAAAATACATAACTTGACTAGATTGGATTGCAACATCTTTGTTTTATACTATAAATATACATCTTTGTTTTATATTATATCTATGTAATCAGGAGATTTCTATCTTTTATATTCCATCGTGTGAAACGTAAAACCTTTTAAGACTCCTAATTACAAGTTACTATCACAAAAACCTCAAATTTATATAAAAAATATTATAAATTTGGAATCACCTATAAGAATGTACAACATAATTCAAATTAAGAATGAAAGAAAAGAAGGAAAAAAATCTGATAGGTGATGGTGAACACTCAGGTGGCAGCGACTCTATTGGATTTTACAAGGAAAACAAAATGAATGGATGGTCCATCTATCTTTCAAACCTCTAATATATGTATATGTATATATATGTATTAAAAACTTTACTTTCTACTTTTTGGAAGCATCTAACTACTGTTGAAGATATTCCTAACCAAGACTTCCAAAACATAGAAATACAGTTGAACAGAAGTTGACCTAAGTTCTAAATCAGTGATCTTTAATCTCAAGTGACCACATAAAAATTATCCACATAAAATGTAGCATCCAATCTGATATATGTTTAGCATCCAACATTTACAGAAAGGTAATTATGCTAATTGGATCAAATACTACAAATGTGCATCATCCAACATTTATAACGGCAATATTTAAGGGCAAACTGACAATAAAATGTAGCTATATTTAACAGAAACATAATTATAGAAACCTTTTCATTTCCAGCACCGAATGCCATGGCTCTAATATCATCATCCTCGTCGAAAACTCAGGTAACGTTTATTAACAGTATACCACATATTTGAAAGAGACTTTTAAGTGTTTCACCCACAAAAGTTATACAAAACTAGTTTTGATAGGCATGGTCCTCCAATTAGGAGATGTTTTATCTATCAAGGTTAAACTCGCCAAAATAACTTGGAAAATTATTATGTAATTTTAATAATGCAGGTTGACCAATCATTAAATGCTAATTTGCTGTGTAATCCAATGAGAACCACGTAGTTTTGATGCTTTCAGAGAGGAGGGATTTCAAAATAGAAAGTTAAATGTCCTTTTAGTATTTCTTCAAATATTTCAGAATTTTAGCAGTATTGCAAGTGGTAAACATAAGCTGCCAAATTGTTAATATTGTCGCCAAAGCATATGAGATTAAGAAGTGAGGAAACACGATGTATGTTCGACTTGATAACGCACACTATGGGGTATCAACTAAGTAAAAGATATTTTGAATATAATTTCTAACCATAATTGTATTGCAATTCAAATTCAGAATAAATAAGCATTAACAGTACATCATAAAAACAGTCAAATTTCATAACCAGGCTGATTTTTCATCTGGCCATTTCCAATGAATGTTTAAAAAAATAGTATTTTAAAATTTATATCATACCTCTATGTCAGCCAACTTATATAAGCATGCTCACTTGAAATTTGTCAAAATTGAAAAAAAAAATTAACATGTTAATAGCCATTTCTTGCAAAAAAATACAATATAACTAAATTGAGCTTAGAGCAGCTAACATATAGAAAAAATTGACCAAACATATTATTGCAATGAACAAAAAACTTATAAATGGACTAAATACTTTATATGCAGCAATTGCCAAACAAAACTCGCAAAATCATGAGAAAACTCGCAAAATCATTTCATGACTCAATAACTGGAATTTAGTATATAGAAATATAATCTGGACTATTCATTCTTAAATTAATCTGCAAATCCATTTTGTATTTATTACATCTGTATTTTATTTTTTATATTTTTTCATACCTTCAGCCATATTAATTTACCAAATATTTCATGGGTACTAACTAAGGGAATTTTATTATTCTTGCACATATACTCATTAAGTGGTAATTGAAACTTAATTCATGTCTATTAATTAGAAGGAAAAACATATTTATTTAGAAATAAAAATAACATAGCTCCTAACATTCAACAAAATAATCAATTTAAGAAAAATGGAATGCCAAACTGATCCATTCCAATTCCTATTTGTAAACAGGAACTACTGCAACATTACATAAGGCTTATGCAAATCCATTACATTTATGGACACAGGCGAAGATGATACGCTGGTCCTCTTCCTCTTCCTTTTGACACTATCTGATCTATGATTCCTTACGAATCGTACGACTATAATTAACAAAGACTTTATAAGTGACAACTGATTTGGGCAAGAACAACCAAAGCCTCTCATTATGCCAGAACAGCCCTTTTGTTAATAAATTAATGTGCAAATAAAATATAGTGTTGAGATATTAAGGAAATATATTACCAATGAGTTAATATTGGAGATAAGGACAATTGAATACCTTACCTTATATTTGGTATTGTATTAAGTGTAAGGTATATTTGGTATTGTATTAAGTGTGAGGTATATTTGTTATTGTATTCAATTAGACCAAATATGCTTTGGAATATTCTTGTCTGGAGCATTATTATAAGTAGGAAGAATATCTGTTGTAATAGATTCAAGTCAATCAATAATAAAATGTAGTCTTCTAATGTTCATTGCTTTGTCTCTCTCCTCTCTCTGATCTAAAATTCTATCATGGTATCAGAGCCGGGGGAGAAGGAGAGAGATATGTATATATATTGCTAAAAAAAAAAAAAGGAGTCAGCAGTCCCTATAGCCAGTGCAGCACCGTCGAGTGGTCTTCGCCTCCTCTGCTTATTCAATTGTCCTTATCTCCAATATTAACTCATTGGTAATATCTTTCCTTAATATCTCAACATATAGTCTCTGGCTCATGACTCACGAAAGAAACACAACAAAGATTATTCACTGATTATTAGGCAGTGAAAGTGAGTTCTCTTATTATTATTTCCAACAATAAAGGGGAATGATGCACATATATATGGCCTATTTAGATAGTTTAAATGTGAAATTCTTTTGTCGATTACCTGTGGATGAAACAGATGGCCGATTAAAGCTAGTTATGAGATCATCGGAGAGAGCGACTACGACCAGGAGAGGCCGACCACGGTTAGATCAAAGGCTCAAGTTTTCCAGATCTAGGGTACATCATCCTCCATTTTTTTTTCCGCTACGTGAATAACAAAATTGGGAAAGTGGGAAGTACAGAGGTGTATTGAAAGGGTATGGAAAGGCGTAGTTATTTTTAAAATGGGTTACGTCCGTTCTGAAATTCAATACGGTTGAAGACTGTACCAAAGTATTTTGTAATGGGCTATAGCTGTTGCTATTTCGCAACGGCTCAAAGCCGTTGCAAATTTTCCGCAAATGGGTGTTGCAAAATTGCCTATATGGTATAGTGTCAGGCAAACTTCTTCCACAAGTTAACTTAACCTCGTGTCTTAGCACCGTTACATGTTTATTTATGCACTAGACCCATCACCTTAAATTAAAAACTTATGGATGCTGGATTTGCCGGGCGGTTCCGGACAGACTTCAACCACAAGTTGAATTTAACCTCGTGTCTAAGTGCAGTTACAGTTTTCTGTTTACTATAAATTTTTCCATATAATTCAGGCGTGTCCATTCTTTCAAATTTTTACTGTAATCTATATTTTTTCTTGTCATCATATCAAGCCCATTTTATGTCGCATGTTCTTTCTAACATGTAATTAGTTCCATTCTAACATGCAATCATGTAATTGTTCAAATCTAATAAATTAGCATGTAATTATTCTAATCTAACTATTTAACATGAAATTATTCCAATTTCTACAGTTAGGGGTTTAAGTACATAATTGTCAGAAGCTAACATGTAATTATAACAACAGTAATCGCTACATGTATTTTTAACAAGTTTACATTTCCATAGGTGAACATATCAGCACATTAAGCGTTTCAACATATGAATTTTCCAATATATTAATATTTTAACCATATTAATACTTCAACATGTCATATTAGCATTTCATCACTTTAATCATTCTAGTAGATATACATTACATACTAACTGGGAATGTCAAACAATAATATACCATTATTAAAAATGATATAACTTAAATCCACTCACATAATTTGCTTTTCAAATCCTGAATCTGGTCCAGATCTAGTATTCTATAGTCCTCATAACTGAATTTAGAACCTAACAAAAATGGATCCACAATTCTTACTAAAAGAAAAGGGAAGAAAGAGGAGAAAATTGGAATAGACCAGATCTAAGAAATTACCTTACTTTGAATATCATTCTGAACACCTTCTTATTAATATTGTTTCTTTTTCTCCAGAATTTTATTCAAAATTTTCCTAAACTAATTATCTTATTTTTCTAAAGAGATTTGAGGAGGAAGAAGAATGGCTGAGGATAGACGTTGACTTATAAATATTATATTTAGGCTAGGCTCTGCTAGCCTATTTATAGGTGTTCAAGATCTTATCGTACACGCAGCGCTGAGTCAACATTCGAACGTTGTTAAGAAAACAGTCCAGATTCATCAAAGAATCTGACCAGATCTGAAGGGGGGTTGACACCCCCTAAAAGAGGTCAACCCTTCTAGGTACGGATGCCGAGAATTAACACGGGCGCATTTCACAAGTGTGCTAGTGCAAAAATACTTTGGCACACTTGCCAAGTGCGCCACTTGTTCTGGCTTGTTTCCTGTTTTCTTTGTCGAACTTCTACCGTCCATAACTTCTTCACATGTTATCCGTTTTACGCAAACTCGTTGTCTATCTGAACCAGAATTCTGAAACGAACGCAATGGTACAATCCGTTTTACTTAATTCCGAATATTTAATTAAGTTATTCTCATTTTATTATTAATGCCTACTACTTGTAAATTAGTACATGCAACATGTTTACACTACATGCAACCAATCCTTTCTTTCTTTTAATGCATGCATTACATTTTTATTTACATTAATATTTTTCTTATTTTAAATGTTTATGTCTATTCATATATACTGTAACACCCCCACATCCTTTAGTGTCACTCACAAAGGGAATGCACTAAGTTCTGTGGAGCATTTAGGGTAAAAGATGCAGATAAATTACAAGACAGACAAAATTAAAACAGCGGAAAATAAAACTTTACTTTATTGATAAAATAGTTTGTACAACAAGTGTTTTCCAATATCAGAGTATCATTTGTCTTACAAAATAAAGAAGCATAAAATAACATTTATATTCCCCAATGTAGCATAAGCCAGCCATAGCAGCAGAAAAAGAGAGTCCAAAGCACTTTGTCAAAGAATCTTCGAGCTTGGGAAGAGTGACGGTCCAATCTAACCTGAGCTATACTATTCCCTCCTTAACTACCTGGGGGTGGGGGGAAGAAAAGAAGACGAAGGAAAACTGGGTCATACATAAAGTCTGGTAAGTTCAGTTACTTTTAGCATGTGAACTAGAAAAAACAAAACGACATGAATTAACTGAATACAAGACAATACCATGATGATAGGGCCAACAAGATAGGATAAGATTAACACAAGATATGCTAAGACAAGATAAACTGGATATGCACTTTCTCCGCTTCGCTATTAACCTGTTATTACGGTTTCTATGTCTCTGCACCACCTATCTAGTGTCCCAACTAGTAATATGTCTAAAATGATAACGCGATCCCAATCCCAGTAATTGTGGTTGCCTTTAGGCGTACATTTATTATTTATTACCTAGATGTAATCTAGGGTTTTATATCAAAGTACTTCCTAGATTCCACTCGGGTTTACGCGGCTTATCCAATGCTTCACAGATTCAGGGTTTATGCCACCTAGGTCCAACTAAGGATTACGCTACCTGTCGAACGATGCCCCTAGTTTAGGACACACTACCTAGAGCGGTATATGTTCCTAGACTTTCCCCACGTATGTGTCGTGAATCGTTATCGCTGTCTAGATGCACATGTCCTCTATATGTGCGACCCAAGTCCCGTGGCAGGGAAAATCAAGAAACACGGAACTCGGTCGGGAGCTTTAAGTTATCTACCGATGCAGATGCTAAGGTCTGTTTTTTCCCAGTGGCTATGGTCCCACTTGACCCCTCCCTCAACTATTGAAAGGCACACCTTGAAAAATGAGAACTATACGCAGGCCCCCCTATGCCCCACTAACCTATGGCCATCCGCAACCATAACTAGATAGCAAGTATATGGTCTTTTGGAGTTCTCCGCCTTTCCGTATCTCGATTGACTCAAGATGGTAGGTAGACGACGGGTCGCTATCACAGGGCCATTTGTCCCCCCGAATCACGCTGGTCCATCCTAGTCTTTAGGTTGCCTTATATTGCAACCAAGGCATACCCTTGGTTCCTCCTAACGTAGACCTTAACCTCTATGAGCCCAGGAGGATCATCTGCCGCCTCACATAGGGATACCAAGAGTACCCTCACGTCCCCTCGAAGCCTCGGGCTTCGTAACCCAATTCGTTGGAGCCTTCTTTAAGATCGTTCGCTCCTCCTCGTGTTATACTAAGGATTACTACTTAGTTTTCCTAACTAAAGTTTACCACTTGGTTTCCTGAATCGTCGTTTTCTTAACTAAGGTTTACCACTTAGTCCTTTTGACTAAGGTTTACTACTTAGTTCTCTTTCTCGTCAAGTTGGATTGGTTAAGTGTCATTAGTCGATACAAGTTAACTTAACCTATTCATTTGTCATGTTAAACTGGTTAAGTGTTACCAGTAATTCACGTTGACTTAACCCTACCAGCATCAAGTTATATTGGTTAAGTATTTACTTAACCCTACCCATTCATCTTGTATTGGTTAAGTGTTCCTTTTTAACTTAACCTTGCCTATCTGTTTTAACTAACATGTCAAAACGGTTAAGTGTTCCCTTAGTTAACTTAACCCTAACATTGGTTTGATTAACATGTTCTAATGGTTAAGTATTGTCCCTTCATGTTTTTAACTTAACCCTATTCATTTATCACACTCTGATGGTTAAGTGTTCAAGCTTACTTAACCATACGGTCTAGTCCAGCTAACATATTAAATTGGCTAAGTGTATTAAATTTACTTAACCCCAGCCTCTAGTCTAGTTAGCATGTTAAATTGGCTAAGTGTATTAACTTTACTTATCCCCAACCTCTAGTCTAGTTAACATGTTAAATTGGCTAAGTGTATTGAATTTACTTAACCCCCACTTTCTAGTCTGGTCAACATATTAAATTGGCTAAGTGTTTTTCTTAGTTACTTAACCCCTACAAATCTTGTCTTGTTACCATGTTAAGTTGGTTAAGTGTTCTAGTTAACTTAACCCTATCGTTCTAACTTAACTGTGTTAAGTTGGTTAAGTGTTCTTATGGACTTAACCCTCCCATTATAGCTTAACTTTAATTGTCTTATTAAAGCACCAGCCACTCACATTAGACAGGTATTGTTGTGGCTGCCGGTATGCCGGTTGGTTGCGGGCAGTCTTACGCCACAACTCAGTCTAACCTCGGGCCTTTATCGGGCTCAATGCCTTAACCTCCCACATTGGATAGGTATTGTTGTGATCACTGGACAGCCGGGCGGGTCCGGGCAGGTTTACAACACAACTCAATCCAACCTCGGGTTAAGCATGTTCGTATTGTCTAAATTTACTTTTCTCATTTAGGATAAATTCTATAAGTAAATTTTCCCTAATTTACTTATTCCATTATTACTCTTTTAATGTACATTGTCAACATTTATTATTATGGCCCATTTTCCCTATATATCATATTTATAGTTTTTGGTATGTAAATTATACCAAATTAAGTGTCACTAACCATGATTATTCTAAACATGACAATTACTCACAATTATGACTAAATTCAAAATTATGCTAATATACTCATTATGCCAAATTAACTTTAATTGACCCAATTCTGATTTAACATCCTAATTTACAGTTTATGTCAAGACTAGAATTATTATTCTAGTTTACCGTTTACGCCTAAAACTTAGCTTACTTGCCAATACTACATTTAACATGTCAAATTACATATTCCATAATTCATGTCAAATTTTCAAATTTTCGTTCTAATAAACATGCCATAATACATGTTCTAAATTATGTCAATCATAATTATGTTCATGTTCCAAATTATGCCAATTTCCAAGTTTACAACCATGTTTAAGTCAAATTTATGATTTGCCCAAATCATATTCCCATCGTTCGTGTAATCGTGATTCCTTCCTAGATTATAGATAAATCTAGATTCGTGGATAAAAAGGGAATGAACCAAAATGCCATGAAAAGATAGACATAATGACTGGCAGAAGATGATAATTCACTAATCACAGATCTAACAAATTACACTGAATAAATTGATTAAAGCATCGAAGGCCTATAGATATGATAATATTATGACATAAAAAGGGTTGAACAAATAACATAGGTTCAAGTATATGGGTAGATCTAACTTAATAGATAAATTCTCATAATCAAGATCCAAGGATAATTAAGAATAAACTAAATAGATAATCAAGTTTAAATCCAATCTCACAGTCATAATCCTAGGCAATAATATCATGTTCATGAATCATAGGTAATTATCCACTATTGTCCTTGTCATAGTCATAGGCATTGGTTTATGCTCCTAGTCAAAGGCTTATGTTCATAGTCAAAGGATTATGTTCATAGTCAAAGGCTTATGGTTTCGATGGCCACAGTTCCATAGTCATAATCTTAAGCATTGGCAATTTAGTCACAATGTGTTCTAGGCCATAATCAAGAATCAGATCCAAAATCGTAAACAAGCACAGATTCAATGAAATGATAAGGCATATTTCTTATATTCTTTTAATTTCATGTCACAAATAGAAAAGGCATTCAAATCTAAAAAGTAACCGACTTACATTGATTGGATCTAGAAAAGAATAGAAAGATAGCGTTGCTTGAAGCCGTTGAATCTTTACTTGAATCCTAACTTGTTTTGAATCTTCTCTTGAAAGACTTGAGCAGCATATCCTCGTCTTGATTTATATTTTATTTTAATCTATTTATTTAGATTTAGAGGAAGAAGAAGAAGCCATGTCCATCAAGAATTTGTGCAGCATAAGGTTAGAGAAGAATGGTGCAAAGAGAAGGAGACTAGGGGGCTGTTTATATAGGATTGCAAGTAAATTTGAGCCGTCGATGAAGCCAAGGTTAATCAAAGCCATCCGTTCTAAAGAGAAGCCAATTATGTTCACAATTACTTTCTTAATGTACATTATTAACATTTATTATTAAATTTTTATGCACATTAGATACATCCCCCCTTTACACATTTATTATTAAATTTGTATGCACATTAGATACATCTCCCCTTTACACATTTATTATTAAATTTGTATGCACATTAGATACATCTCCCCTTTACACATTTATTATTAAATTTGTATGCACATTAGATACATCTCCCCTTTACACATTTATTATATTAAGCATTGGTTATTCTTAAATTAGTAACTTTAGTGTTAACAGAAATACGGCGTGTTACATTCTCCCCTCCTTAAAGGATTTCGACCCCGAAATCTTCAAGTCAAGAAGAATGTAAATCCTACCATCCAATCATCCATCTACTCAACCATCAAACACAGGCATCCATTGTCCTTAAAGACTTCTAATGCTTGTATGTTCATATGCATAGTGTGTGTACATGTCTTTATCTAATGCAAAATCAGGCGGTCTATTGATTCAGTTGACCTCCTTAATGTAAATCATGTCAGTGTCATGCGTCCAATATGTATGCAAATCCTAATGATACATATTATTTCTATATGAGTGCACAATCATTCACTCAAATGCGACATCCATATGATAACACATTAAATTCAATTCATAAACAAATACATATATGTAAATGAAATATGAAGGCGTCTGAGCTGATCTAGTGCCTAATACGTGTGTATATGCAATCACGAGCAACCAATAGCAACCATTCGCAACCATCAACCATAACATGTTTCAAATACATGTTTACATCCAAAAGGGTTTCTACCTAAGGATCGATGATATGTCCTAGAGGATATACCTTAAAAGCTAGAAATTAGTATGCATAGAATTCCTAAAAAAAGGAATCAAGGATGTACCCTTAAGAAAAAGGGCATGAGGCGCGTATGCCTTATCTTCAATCTTCTGTATCACGTCTTCTTGAGCTTTACTCAACTGTACCTTAACAGATTCAACTTCACGATTGCGAAGTTTCTTGACCTCCATTTCCAAAATAAACAAATGTCAACCATGATACTGAGTGTATGTACTAGGATGATCAGAGGTCTCTCCTCTTAGCTTATCCATCATGCCATAACTATGAGGGTCAAAAGGTCACTACGTACTTTTTACCTCTCTTAAGGTTAGTCCTTCTCTATATAGAGCGCCTGCCACAACTATTCATCTCTCAAGTAAACCATCCTAGTCGAACTCGACATCCCTCAAGTACAAGCCCCAAAGGCCTAAACCAATATCAGACAAGCACCCGAGGAATGTCTCCTCCGAATTTGGACGATCTACGTGAGATGATCTAAGCAAAAACAACCAAACACTTGAGCACTAGTTGGGATCTTTTACTATACAAGTACTAAGGTGCAAAGACTCAACTATGGAAGCAAATATGAACAAATGCGAAGTGCTAAAACCAAAAGAAAGAGTACAAACAGAGAAGCTAGACTCTTCCAACAGAACTTTACTACCTTTCTCCTAGGTACGCTTAGTGGTGAAAGCATGTACTTGCCCTTCTGAAAATCTTGTCCTTTGTTCTTAATTATATGCCCTATTCTGCCATAGTAAAGATACTTCCTCTTGTCTTAAGTTTTATAATCCCTTCCTCCTTCGTGAGCCAAGTCTACATCCATGAATTCTTCATCCTTGGGTTGTGCTCTTTAGCCAAACTCCTCATCCTCTTTCGTGTGTAATCATGTTGACAAATCTCTCGAAAGCTGCCTCCATCATATAGAAAACCCTACTAAGCTTGAAAGAAAACTAGCCGTAGGTGAAACTACTACGGTTATAGATGGAAGTCGGGCAATACTTCGCCCTTCGATGAGGTTACCTCCCAGAAAGCCAGGAGCCCCAGAGACTCAAGAAAGAAGGGGACAAGAATTCAAACAGAGAATCAGAAGATATTGCGTATGGCTTTTGAGGAATATGCCTTTAAAACAAAACTTTTCTTTTGAAAATGCTTCTTTTAAAACTGTTTGAAAATAATAATTTTTTTCCAAATCTTTTATCTGATCCGGTAACCTTCAGCTCTGATACCAAGTGTAACACCCCACATCCTTTAGTGTCACTCACAAAGGGAATGCACTAAGTTCTGTGGAGCATTTAGAGTAAAAGATGCAGATAAATTACAAGACAGACAAAATTAAAACAGCGGAAAATAAAACTTTACTTTATTGATAAAATAGTTTGTACAACAATTGTTTTCCAATATCAGAGTGTCATCTGTCTTACAAAATAAAGAAGCATAAAATAACATTTATATTCCCCAATGTAGCATAAGCCAGCCATAGCAGCAGAAAAAGAGAGTCCAAAGCACTTTGTCAAAGAATCTTCAAGCTTAGGAAGAGTGACGGTCCAATCTAACCTGAGCTATACTATTCCCTCCTTAACTACCTGGGGGGGAAACGGAAGAAAAGAAGACGAAAGAAAACTGGGTCAGACATAAAGTCTGTTAAGTTCAGTTACTTCTAGCATGTGAACAAGGAAAAACAAAACGACATGAATTAACTGAATACAAGACAATACCATGATGATAGGGCCAACAAGATAGGATAAGATTAACACAAGATATGCTAAGACAAGATAAGCTGGATATGCTTTAATACTTTCTCCGCTTCGCTATTAACCGGTTTTTATGGTTTCTATGTCTCTGCACCACCTATCTAGTGTCCCAACTAGTAATCTGTCTAAAATGATAACGCGATCCCAATCCCAGTAATTGTGGTTGCCTTTATGCGTACATTTATTATTTATTACCTAGATCTAATCTAGGGTTTTATATCAAAGTACTTCCTAGATTCCACTCGGGTTTACGCGGCTTATCTAATGCTTCACAGATTCAGGGTTTATGCCACCTAGGTCCAACTAGGGATTACGCTACCTGTCGAACGATGCCCCTAGTCTAGGACACACTACCTAGAGCGGTGTATGTTCCTAGACTTTCCCCACGTATGTGTCGTGAATCGTTATCGCTGTCTAGATGCACATGTCCTCTATATGTGCGACCCGAGCCCCGTGGCAGGGCAAATCATGAAACACGGAACTCGGTCGGGAGCTTTAAGTTATCTGCCGATGCAGATGCTAAGGTCTGTTTTTTCCCAGTGGCTATGGTCCCACTTGACCCCTCCCTCAACTATTGAAAGGCACACCTTGAAAAATGAGAACTATACGCAGGCCCCCCTATGCCCCACTAACCTATGGCCATCCGCAACCATAACTAGATAGAAAGTATACGGTCTTTTGGAGTTCTCCGCCTTTTCGTATCTCGATTGACTCAAGATGGTAGGTAGACGACGGGTCGCTATCACAGGTCCATTTGTCCTGCCGAATCACGCTGGTCCATCCTAGTCTTTAGGTTGCCTTATATTGCAACCAAGGCATACCCTTGGTTCTCCTAACGCAGATCTTAACCTCTGTGAGCCCAGGAGGATCATATGCCGCCTCACAGAGGGATACCAAGAGTACCCTCACGTCCCCTCGAAGCATCGGGCTTCGTAACCCAATTCGTTGGAGCCTTCTTTAAGATCGTTCGCTCCTCCTCGTGTTATACTAAGGATTACTACTTAGTTTTCCTAACTAAGGTTTACCACTTGGTTTCCTGAATCGTCGTTTTCTTAACTAAGGTTTACCACTTAGTCCTTTTAACTAAGGTTTACTACTTAGTTCTCTTTCTCGTCAAGTTGGATTGGTTAAGTGTCATTAGTCGATATAAGATAACGTAACCTATTCATTTTTCATGTTAAACTGGTTAAGTGTTACCAGTAATTCACGTTGACATAACCCTTCCAGCATCAAGTTATATTGGTTAAGTATTTACTTAACCCTACCCATTCATCTTGTATTGGTTAAGTGTTCCTTTTTAACTTAACCTTGCCTATCTGTTTTAACTAACATGTCATAACGGTTAAGTGTTCCCTTAGTTAACTTAATCCTAACATTGGTTTGATTAACATGTTCTAATGGTTAAGTATTGTCCCTTCATGTTTTTAACTTAACCCTATTCATTTATCACACTCTGATGGTTAAGTGTTCAAGCTTACTTAACCCTACGGTCTAGTCCAGCTAACATATTAAATTGGCTAAGTGTATTAAATTTACTTAACCCAACCTCTAGTCTAGTTAGCATGTCAAATTGGCTAGGTGTATTAACTTTACTTATCCCCAACCTCTAGTCTAGTTAACATGTTAAATTGGCTAAGTGTATTGTATTTACTTAACCCCCACTTTCTAGTCTGGTCAACATATTAAATTGGCTAAGTGTTTTTCTTAGTTATTTAACCCCTACAAATCTTGTCTTGTTACCATGTTAAGTTGGTTAAGTGTTCTAGTTAACTTAACCCTATCGTTCTAACTTAACTGTGTTAAGTTGGTTAAGTGTTCTTATGGACTTAACCCTCCCATTCTAGCTTAACTTTAATTGTCTTATTAAAGCACCAGCCACTCACATTAGACAGGTATTGTTGTGGCTGCCGGTATGCCGGTTGGTTGCGGGCAGTCTTACGCCACAACTCAGTCTAACCTCGGGTCTTTATCGGGCTCAATGCCTTAACCTCCCACATTGGATAGGTATTGTTGTGATCACTGGATAGCCGGGCGGGTCCAGGCAGGTTTACATCACAACTCAATCCAACCTCGGGTTAAGCATGTTCGTATTGTCTAAATTTACTTTTCTCATTTAGGATAAATTCTATAAGTAAATTTTCCCTAATTTACTTATTCCATTATTACTCTTTTAATGTACATTGTCAACATTTATTATTATGGCCCATTTTCCCTATATATCATATTTATAGTTTTTGGTATGTAAATTATACCAAATTAAGTGTCACTAACCATGATTATTCTAAACATGACAATTACTCACAATTATGACTAAATTCAAAATTGTGCTAATATACTCATTATGCCAAATTAACTTTAATTGACCCAATTCTAATTTAACATCCTAATTTACAGTTTATGGCAAGACTAGAATTATTATTCTAGTTTACCGTTTACGCCTAAAACTTAGCTTACTTGCCAATACTAAATTTAATATGTCAAATTACATATTCCATAATTCATGTCAAATTTTCAAATTTTCGTTCTATTAAACATGCCATAATACATGTTCTAAATTATGTCAATCATAATTAAGTTCATGTTCCACATTATGCCAATTTCCAGGTTTACAACCATGTTTAAGTCAAATTTATGATTTGCCCAAATCGTATTCCCATCGTTCGTGTAATCGTGATTTCTTCCTAGATTATAGATAAATCTGGATTCGTGGATAAAAAGGGAATGAACCAAAATGCCATGAAAAGATAGACATAATGACTGGCAGAAGATGATAATTCACTAATCACAGATCTAACAAATTACACTGAATAAATTGATTAAAGCATCGAAGGCCTATAAATCTGATAATATTATGACATAAAAAGGGTTGAACAAATAACATAGGTTCAAGTATATGGGTAGATCTAACTTAATAGATAAATTCCCATAATCAAGATCCAAGGATAATTAAGAATAATCTGAATAGATAATCAAGTTTAGATCCAATCTCACAGTCATAATCCTAGGCAATAATATCATGTTCATGAATCATAGGTAATTATCCACTATTGTCCTTGTCATAGTCATAGGCATTGGTTTATGCTCCTAGTCAAAGGCTTATGTTCATCGTAAAAGGCTTATGTTCATAGTCAAAGGCTTATGATTTCGAAGGCCACAGTTCCATTGTCATAATCTTAAGCATTGGCAATTTAGTCACAATGTGTTCTAGGCCATAATCAAGAATCAGATCCAAAGTCATAAACAAGCACCTATTCAATGAAATGATAAGGCATATTTCTTATATTCTTTTAATTTCATGTCACAAATAGAAAAGGCGTTCAAATCTAAAAAGTAACCGACTTACATTGATTGGATCTAGAAAAGAATAGAAAGATAGCGTTGCCTGAAGCCGTTGAATCTTTACTTGAATCCTAACTTGTTTTGAATCTTCTCTTGAAAGACTTGAGCAACATATCCTCGTCTTGATTTATATTTATTTTGATCTATTTATTTAGATTTAGAGGAAGAAGAAGAAGTCATGTCCATCAAGAATTTGTGCAGCATAAGGTTAGAGAAGAATGGTGCAAAGAGAAGGAGACTAGGGGGCTGTTTATATAGGATTGCAAGTTAATTTGAGCCGTCGATGAAGCCAAGGTTAATCAAAGCCATCCGTTCTAAAGAGAAGCCAATTATGTTCACAATTACTTTCTTAATGTACATTATTAACATTTATTATTAAATTTGTATGCACGTTAGATACATCCCCCCTTTACACATTTATTATTAAATTTGTATGCACATTAGATACATCTCCCCTTTACACATTTATTATTAAATTTGTATGCACATTAGATACATCTCCCCTTTACACTTTTTTTTTTAAATTTGTATGCACATTAGAAACATCTCCCCTTTACACATTTATTATATTAAGCATTGGTTATTCTTAAATTAGTAACTTTAGTGTTGACAGAAATACGGGGTGTTACATATACACATATGCATTATTTAACTATTTAATTGTTACAAAATGCGCGGTGTTACATTCTCCCACCCTTAGGAAATTTCGTCCCCGAAATTTGATAAGGTTAAAATAGATTATCCCTCGCATAATATCCATCCATCATGTGTGCATCCAATTTTTGCAAACATTGTGCACTTGTGCAAAGTGTAATACAACATAATAATACATGTATGCCTGAGCGGTATCTCCTATGTGTATGTAAATTTTTCAAAAATTATATAAAAACATGATGTTCACATCCTAAATATACTGGCAGTTCTACATGAATGCAATATTTTGAAAATCAAAACTACATTTTCATCCAAATTTTACCACATTCTTACCGAGTAAGAGCGTAGTTCATCCAATTTTTGCATCCAAAATCCTACCAACCAACTTTACTTTTCGAATCTCAGAAAAATCAAATTTTCTAAATTCGATTTCTTACATTACAAAAAGGTGGAAAACGGAAAATTTCACATCTTCCGTTTTTCTTTTATGTACCTTTTTCCAACCGTACTGGGATTTTATGTAACTATTTATAAAGATTCCCTATTTTCCTATCCAAGCACAGCACACATACATTTTCATCTTATCTTGGAAATTTTTACTCTTATTCATCTTTCCTCAGAATTTGTCAAGTTTGTCGCTTTACTAAATTTGTTGTTTCCTTTTTAGTTATGCTATTTCTCTTTTTTTAGATTATTTAATCATATAATCTAAGTTTAATTTCAAATAAGCCTTCAACTAAAATAGGAAAACAGACACTCTACACAGCTACTACTAAGGGCCAAGAATCTCAGGACTATGTCCACCTCAGAGAGCAAGCTTGAACCACGGGATTAACGATAGGTTTAGGTGTTACCCTAACTACCTAACAGGAACAAAACAAAAGAACGATCCCAACAGAAATGAAATAATGGATTGTACCCCTAACATGAAAATTAGTAACAAGATCTAAATACTTACTTTCCCTTTACTATCTAGTAGTAACCACAAGTCCTAGCCGCGTACCAACAATTATTTCAAGCAACACCATAGGTTTTTCAATGCTTGCGCATTCTATGGGAACTTACCATTATTCCAAGATAATTCTCGCTATTTACTTCATAGCCTCAATACTTTTTCCCTCTTCCCTAGGCACTAATCCTTACCTACTCCATACTTTTAAAACACGGTTTAGCCTTTTCATTTAAATTTTCTTCCAAAAATTTGAAAAAGTCAAAACGTTATTTTCCTTATGAAAACTTACTATTGCCAAACCATAAAAACGTGTCATCTTAAAAAATATTTAAATCATCATTTTTTTCAAATCACAAAACTGGAGTAGATACGGACAACTATTTTCTCAGTTAGGTTCAAAACTTGTTCTTTCCTATAAGATCAATTCAGTCTCTTACTACAAGGTGCAAACATCCACTCTATTCTTAATTTCTACCACTTATTTTATCCACCCACTAACTTCTCTTGTTAAAACAATTTATCAGAAATGATTGCCAAAAGAATAAAGACTTTAAAATTTTCTTTACTGGAATTTCCAGTTTTCAACAAAATACAATTTTTTCTAAGTTTTGCTTTTTAGTCCTTTTATGCAATGTAATAAGAAAACTAGTGAGATATACATGCTCTATAATATGCATCTTTTACTGAGAGAATTTCACTTTAGACAAAATTTTCACAAGAAATAATTGTTCCAAAAATATGCCCTATTTTACTTTAAAACTCAATATGTGTACTTTACATATTTTAAAACTATAACTTTTAAGAAAAACACCACAAGGTCAATTCACTCGATTATATATATATTTCTAATCCATTTTTCTCTTTTTAACTTTTTCCAATTTATAAGGTTTTATTGCCAAACCCACTAACCCAAAATACTAATCATATGGAATTCACCTTCCTTCCACACAAAGTACATTATACACTTTCAACCCAAATTTTCTAAGGGTCTAAAATTTCCATATTCATTCCTTTAGTGTACAAAACAGTCATCCCAATTCTTACCATATTATACTCTTTCTACATAGTGGGTTCCTCTATGGATCTAGGTATATATATATATATATAATATTTATATTTTTTTAAATACAATTACTTTCACTCACTATTTATACAGGAATCCTAAACCTAAGCTCTAATACCAGATGTAACAACCTGAATTCTGACGGACCGAATTTTTTTCAAAATTTTAATCCATCGAAACTTGTGTTGGTTGCTCTGTTATCCTGCAGAAATGACAAAGATATAAAATATATCAGAGCTGAGAAAATATTTCACAACGGAATGGATAAAACATAATATAACAAGAATATAGCCTTACCCTAAATTATAATACTGCTAACCAGTATCCAAAGCTATCATATCTCTGCCACAAGTCTAACCTTCGAGTATGTGATGAGGAGGAGGTCAGAACACAGGTTCTGGTGGCTGGATTTCTACACGTTTTGGATAACCCTACATATACCGTTCGATCACATGTTCTTTTTTATTAGGTTACTTGGATTAACAGCACTCAAGGCTTACACACACGTCGTACTCATTTACTCCCATGGATTAACCAAATTCAGTATATATGTAGTTGCCCCTAATATTAAGGCACACCCGATGGTACCCCACTCGCACGGTCTCCGCCGTAACACCACCGAAATATATGCAGTCCCTCATCCTACGCCGGCGTGACGTATGGATCTCTATATAACAATATTATGTTTCACATGTATCTGCTATCGTCATGCTACGTAAGCATATGGGCTACCACCTTTGATCGAATCCGATCACAGAATAATACCCTCCAGTCTATGATGGACCACCCAGAGAAGACATGCATGTATCAAGACTTTCCCACATACGTATCGTCAATTGTACTCGATGCTTTAACTGCACATATCCTCTAATGTGCACCGAGCTCCGTTGCAGGGCTGCACAAGAAACGCGGAACTCAGTCAGGAGCTTTACTATATCTGTACAGGCCTGTCTTTAAGAACCTTAAAATACAGATATCCTTCGGGTATGTTTTTCATGCTCGCTATGGCTCTACCTCGACCCCTATCTCAACTAGTAGAGACAACAAGAGCTAAGCCACTTGCCCTTAACAAACAATCTAAACATCCAGTTGGTGTCTCCCCTCAACCACCGTGCCTCGACAATGAAAGGTGGATGGCGCCTAGGGTTTAGCTCTAGTATTTTTGCATCCCAGTGGCTACCGATGACGAGTACCCGACGACCTACTATTCTTTTTCGTCGTGACCCCTACCTCACTGTTGAGGCGATCGCTGAATCACCCTAATATCACCTCATCATAGCTTTCTGACTGCAAAGCTACTTTTGAAGTCAAGGCTACTCAACGGGTAGTTACGCGTAGACCAAACCTCTGTGAGCACAACCCGAACACTGCACCATCGCAGAGGACTACCAGGGGCACCTTCCACGTTTCAAGAAGTCGTGTGCTTCCCTTTCTAGTCCTTCGGAGCTGACAGAATCATCAGATGAACGTCCGCTCCTCTCGTGCCTCATGACACTACGATGATCTACCTCATTTGGTTACTCACCCTCAAACGTACGTAATAGTCCAAGCGCCTCATTTTAATATGTTATTAGACCCTATGTCTAAACATTCTTTTATGTGCTTGCTTTACCTCAGCAGGTTTCCATTTAACTTGGTTATTCCCATTCACATTGATTTCTTATTCAAGTTACCAAGTTCCTCTTGCTTATTAATTTCAGTCATATAACTTAACCCATTTAAGCCTATTAATAAGCCCACAACATGTTATTCTCTAGATTGTGATCCAAGGTCTGTAATCCATAATCCCTTTATATTCTTGTTTGATTTCATAGTTACAATAACATGATCTACTTAATATGTAATTAAGTATATCTCAATTCACATGTTTTCGGTTTAACATGTCAGTCTTTATTTATGATTAAATATAACTTATTTCATTTCATAAGTTTGCCTCACTCTTTCCTATTTAATCATAATTCCATCTTACACTGTCACAACAACTTATCGTTGTTTACTTGGTTATCACACTTGGGGGAGTGCAGTGCTTGCTAATTTGTATAGCAAGTTATCGGCTGTCGCATTAAGGAAATCTAATTCTATAGTTGGTTGCATGAATTTTTTGCATATATATCTTCCGTATTTAATATTAACATAACGTATTTACACCACTTCCTTATTTCTATTTTCATATATTTTTAGTTATGGTCGTGGACCTACTTGGCAAATTATCGACCAAATGTACACATTCAGGACACTACAGCTATACTTCTTCATTACGGTTGCAGGTAATTTTGATAAAACTTAGTACATTCAAAATTTATTAATTTTATTTGCTTAGCATTGTTACTCTGTTGTGCAGGTGGAATGTTGCCAAAAATTGGGCTCATACTCCGAGAAATGTCATATTTAATAGGAATGAATTTGATTTGATGCCGGTTGGGAGTGTTACATGGAATCGTTACAATTTAGATTTTCGGAATAATATTCCGGAACAGTATAGGACTTTATGTGCAAGACTCGGCTTATTTTTTTTGTCTGCATTCAGAATCATTGTCCGGACCGAGTAATGAGGCAGTTCAGTTATGCTTTTCAACATATACTCGATCCGGTTAATCAGGTGCCTAAGAATACAGGGAATTGGGGTAGTTCATAATTCAAGTTGTTTATCATTGGAACACTAGGGCGGATAATTTGATTGTTGAGAGAACGCCGCCAATTACGTTGTCTGAGTACGAGTATTGGTATTGGCAAATTACTCGTTGTTTCGTATTGAGGGAATTTTCTTCACTTTTAGCTTCACACATCCCTTGGGCGCCATTGGAACGTGATATCATTAGCGGTATTTATACTGCTATATATATGACGGAGGGTATATAGCAAATCCAATTTGAGCCTGAGAAAGTGAAAGTGAAATGTGTAGGACTGAGGAATTTCAAGGATACACTTTAGTCTGAAACAAGTTACGTCGACCTAATCCACCCCTCCCCCGCCTCCTTCCGCATTCCCGCCACCATCTCCTCTTATTTCAGGATCGGGACCCGGGCTCGAACAAGAGGTTCAAGGTCAACGTTAGATTTACATGGAATCGTTACTCTGTTGTGCTCATGAATTCAAAATTTACTAATTCTATTTTATTAGCATTGTTACTCTGTTGTGCAAGCGGAATGTTGCCAAAAATTGGGCTCATACTCCGATAAATGTCATATTTAATAGGAATGAATTTGATTTGATGCCGGGTGAGAGTGTTACATGGAATCGTTACGATTTGGATTTTCAGAATAATATTCCGGAACAGTATAGGACTTTATTGTTCAAGTGTCGGCTTATTTTTTTGTATGCATTCAGAATCATTGTCCGGACCGAGTAATGAGGCAGTTTAGTTATGCTTTTCAACATATACTCAATCCGGTTAATCAAGTGCCTGAGAATACAGGGAATTGGGGCGAGTTCATAATTCAAACTGTTTATCATTGGAACACTAGGGCGGATAATTTGATTGTTGAGAGAACGCCGCCAATTACGTTGGCCGAGTACGAGTATTGGTATTGGCAGATTACTCGTCGTTTCGTATTGAGGGAATCTTCTTCACTTTTAGCTTCATACATCCCTCGGGCGCCATTGGAACGTGATATCATTAGCGGTATTTACACTGCTATAGATATGACGAAGGGTATATAGCAAAGCCAATTTGAGCCTGAGCAAGTGAAAGTGAAATGTGTAGGACTGAGGAGTTTCAAGGATACACTCTTAGTCCGAAACAAGTTGCGTCGACCTAATCCACCCCTCCCCCGCCTCCTTCCGCATTCCCGCCACCACCTCCTATTTCAGGATCGGGACCCGGGCTCGAACAAGAGGTTGAAGGTCAATGTGAAGCAGAGGAAGAAGGTGCACAAGGCAATGAGCAAGAGCTTTTCAACATAATGACAAAAGAATGGCCGAGTTTGGATTTGGTTTCACGGAGTTTTGGATACGGACGAGGACCTACGAGTGGTATACAAGAGGATATTTTTGTTGGTCCATCGCAACCACCCCTAGAAAGTCAACAAATCGGAGCGTCCTCTCAGCCACTACCATCGGAGACTGTAGATGTTCTTGCAAGTTCTCAACCACCACCGATAACAAGACGATATACAAAAAGAGGGGGGAAGAAGAGGGACACGCCGCTAGAAGTTCGAAGACTTAGAGACAACTAGCGAGTTAGTGATGATTTAGTGTTTATGGGTGATTTCATGTAGGTTGGTCATGTTTAATTAGAATATGTATTTTAAACCAGCGTAGGTACTTAACATTATGTATGTTGAACTAACTGTTCATTTTGGTTTGTTTGAAATCAATGTCAGCACATACTTTTCAAGTATGCGTTTGAAATTAATGTTCAATGCTACTTGCATTGTTTGAATTTAATGTTAGATTCTACTTTCATTGTTTGAATTTACTGGTGGTTGTGTTCAGTGTTTGAACTGTTCAACCTGAACTGAAAAGCAGCTCTCTGGTTTTGGAAAGCACAGATTAATCTCATGCACTCCATTTATGCGCAAGAACAAATTTGTTCTTGCGCATAAATGGAGTGCGCTAATTTTTTTAAAATGCGCACTCCATTTTTGCGCACGAACAAATTTGTTCATGCGCACAAATGGAGTGCGCGAGGTCAATCTATGCTTTAAAAACCAGAGAGCTTGCAAAAGAAGGGACTGAACTTCAAAAAATAGAATGCAGTAGAATTCGAATTAAGTAATAATAGAATTTAAAGTAAAAACGTAGAATTCGAATTAAAAACATAGATAGAATTCGAATTAAGTAACATAAAATTCGAATTAATAACATAGAATTCGAGTTAAAAACATAGATGAAATACATCGAAACATAATTCAATAAACACTAAACTTAAACCGTCATCATCGAGTGCACGATCTTCTTTTATGGCCTAAACCTCCACCTTTACAACACTTATCTTGCCAGTTAGTATTTGGCTGGTCCATAGCCCCTTTGATTCGAGTAGATTTTGGCCGTCCGGAGTTTCTACGCACCGGTGGTGGTTTAATGTCCGGTCCTTCATACACTGTCCAATACCGACTATCCGGAACTGTATGAAACGTAGGAAAGTACGAAGCAACGTAATTGGCTGTTGTATACAATGGTGAAATGGAATCATCATTCCTTCGGTTAGCCCCTCCAGAACCCCTAGAACAAGCCGCTAAAACATGTGAACAAGGGAATTGTTCTAGTGTTGCCATATTGCATGAACAAGCCGCTAAAACTTCGTTTTCTCCGACTTGAACCATATAGCAATGCATTTGTGAATCTTTACTCCCTACTCCGTAGTGCTATAGCGTTCGATATTCAAATGTCTCGAGGATACCATGCGTATTTTAGCTATTGCTTCCCACTTTGGCATCAAATGAGTTGTCAACAACTCTGTTTGAGTACGACGCTCGTAGAAGTAACGATTGACACGATGAAACGTACATGCAACTAATGAACGTACATGTAAGTTCCTTGTTCCCTTCAAAAAATCATTGAAACTTTCTGACACATTGGTCATTATCATGTTGAATCTCATGCCACCATCCCGACATAGAGTCCAACTTTCTTCTTGGTCTTTCAAACTTGTGTCGATCCACGCATTGGCTGCAGGACATATCAACTTTAGTTTCTTTCGATAGTTATTGTATTTAACTACTTCACAGGCTGTTACTGCAGCATGTAGAAAGTTTTGAAGTTCATCAGATCCAAATCCTTTTTTTTTTGAAATTAGCTTTAATATGCCTAATACAAAAGCGGTGATGGTGAGGAGTAGACCAACCTTCTGTCAAAAACAAACGTAATGGTTCTTGTACGTAGAGAGGGAATATGCTTCCATTTAGAACTTATAAACCACTTCCACGTAATCCATGATTCGGTTCCAACAATAGCAAGTGCCAAAGGATAGAGACCTTGGTTAGCGTCAACACCAGTGGAAACAAGTAGTGTACCTAAATATTTTCCATATAAATGCCTTCCATCAATGTAAAGAAGTGGATGACAATGTGTGAAACCTTCGATTGACGGCCCAAATTCCCAAAATGCGCCATCGAAAGCAGTTCGTTTGTGTATAACTTCATATACTGTTCCTGGATTGGTATTCTTCACCGCTTGAAGATATTTAGGCAACTCAGCATATGATGTATCCCAATTGTCGTATACCAACCTAAAGCTTTGGTTAATCCTTGCCAAGCCTTTGCATAAGTAACCTTAATATGAAATATGTTTAGCATCGTTTCCTACACCGTTTTCGCTATCTCGGATTTAACAAGCGGTAAAAATTTTCTACAAATAAACTTAGCCGTAGCTATGCGGTGTTTTGAGTTTATTGTTGGTTTAAGACATGTGTGATCACCCCATACGTCTTGATTTTCCAGAAATTTTGAGATATCTTCGTCGATAGATGAACATGTAGCCACCAAAGGGCATTTCTCATCAATGTCACAACACACTGTATAGTCATGAGAACGAGATCTGACTACTCGATATGAAACCGAACATTTAATGGCGCATTCACTTAGCTACCCAATAAGATCTTGTTTGGATTGAAATATCAATCCAACTCGAGGACTTTTGTCAACACATTCTCGTCCAAATACCTCCATATCCAAATGAGAAGTATGCATGCATGACATATTCATCATGTCTACGGTACATAAATCTTCGAATAAAGGATTTTCCATTTCCATGGTTTCAGCATTATTTTGTTCACTAATAGGTTGTACGTCATCATCGAGGGGTCCTTCATTATTAACTTGACTGTTCTCAATCCAAGTTCTGTCTGCTTCTAGCGCACATTCCACTTCAAGGCTATCAAGTTGTTGTACAAAAGCTATTTCATTGAACACATAATTTTCTTCTGCACCCGATCTATGATTTGATCCTTCTCCAACTTCATGCGTCGAGTACCTGCAAAAGGGGATTAATCATAACATGCAATTGTTGTTCGCAAATGTAATCTCCGAAATTAAATCCATATACCAACCGAACTGTTGTTTGAGACTCAATCGGAATGGTCTCCTGAAAATTCTCATCCGGAAAATTATCATCGGGTAAGGTGTAATCCACTTGATGTTCTAGCTGCTCTTCTTCGATCTTATCACATTTCAGAACGTAGATCTCTATCACTTTCATTCCAACTGAGAACATTGAATCCATATCTTCATCGTCGTCTACAATGTTAGTGGATGAACCATCATCCTTCACCCACTTTATTACTAGCTTTATATCAAACTCATTTTCGTCTGTTTTGGAATCATCATACACTTTTTTCTTGAGCCATTCGAACAGAAAATACTTCTTAATTTTGCATCCTTTTCTTTTTCCCCCAACATATGTAGGTTTATCATCTTCACCGATCAGTAACTTACCATCGAAGTAAAAGATGATTGGAACATGTGCCAAATTCTACACCATCATGAAATTAACAGACATTAAAAAAACAATAACTTTAAATATGTCAATGGTTTAAGAAGTAATATTAAAAAAATTACCTTTTTTCCCTCACACCGGTGTAGAATACAACAAGTTGATGTATTTGGAGATTTGGAGATAGAGTTTGGAGTTAGGTTTTTTGGAATGTGATAAGTAAATGAGGAAGAATGGTTGATGGCTGGCACATATAAGAGTTGGAAGTCGTATGAGCACTTCAAAAGTGCTTATGAAGGAAATCCTTCATGAGCACTTTTGGAATGCACAAGAAGGAAATCCTTCTTGTGCATTCCAAAAGTGCTCATGAAGGATTTCCTTCATGAGCACTTTTGAAGTGCTCATACGACTTCCAACTCTTATTTGTGCCAGCCATCAACCATTCTTCCTCTGTTCCTCATGTCTTACAAATCTTCCACCAAACCCATTTTCCCAACAACAAACCCTATCCCCAAATCCCCAACTCCATCAATAATCATTCAAAACAAATCTTCAATCTAGTTTTACTCCGAAACATCGGTCATGTGTGGGCCGGGTTGCAAGACGTTCTTGTTGAACCCAGGTGTATTCGCCTCTAGAGATACACTATCGGCAGGTGGTCCCATACCTTGTCATAGTTGGAATCCAATCTCCAATAAGCGCCCTGCGGTTTTTGATTTTATACTATATATGTAGAGCGTGAGATGCAAGCGTTCTACTAATTGGTTATTTATTTGATTTGACATTATTATAATATCACTGGATTTTGATACCAAAATTCATGGCATCATCTTCAACTTCGAAAGGTAATTTTGATTAGGTTTTCCCCCTTAAATAGAAATAACACTTATTGTTCATCTACTATGTTTTAATGCTGGATTTATAAACGTAGACATGGAGAATCAAGAAATTGACGATGAAACTTTAGTGGCCTATTGCGAAGAAATCGAAAGGAATAGATCTATCAATGTTGAAACCTTGGAATATGTTCCCAAAACTCAATTTGATCCAATACCTCAGGCACAGAAACATGTATGAGGGACGCTAAATGCTTGTTTATGTGCCGTTATCGCAAACAAAAACCAGGTCAAAAATTCAACCATAACGGGATCCAACTAGAATATTAATGTCCCGTTCCTCCAACAATGCCAAATTTCGCATATCCAACGTGTCGACTTGGAGAAGAATGTATAGTCGTTGTTGCAAAAACTGAGACTAATGCAGGACGATGATTTTTTAGTTGCAGTTCATACAAAGAACACAAGTACGACCCAGAAAATATTCAATGTTGTGATTATTTCAAATGGATTAATCCTTCATTGTGCTCTAGGTGTCTTCAATATGCCCTAGAAATGCAGGAAGAAGTAAGACGTTTAGGAAAATTTGTGCTAGAATTAAGAAGAGGCGGTTCGAGCTCAGCCACTCGTTGGTGATGATTTAGCCAGTCTAGCAATATTAGTTCGTGTAATATATATATATATATATATATATATATATATATGCTTACACGTTGTCTTCAACTCTTCATCTCTATCTAGTTTTCTAGTTTTCTATCGGTGTACTATCTATGTTTTCTAGTTTTCGTCCAGACTATGTCTCAACCTTCTATTTTATGCTTGTAATTTAATGTTTGAATTCTACCTTTGAATTTAATGTTCATGTTCTATGTCTGATTACAACGTTTTATTTTCTATTGGAATTCTATGTATGTCGAAATGTAAGCAATACTTTATGAAATCCATGCTTGAGTACAAATTGTTCTATGTTTGAAATTTAAACTTCAATGAATATATTGCTCTCTGGTTTTGGAAGGCCAAGATTGACCGTGCGCACTTCATTTCTGCGCAAGAAATTTTTTGTTTTTGCACAGAAATGGAATGCGCAAGTGTTAAAATTAAAAAATAAAACTTGCGCACTCCATTTCTGCGCAAGAACAAATTTATTCTTGCGCAGAAATGGAGTGCGCATGGTCGGTTACCCTTATAGAAAACAGGCCTACTTTCATAATAAGTTATGAAAGAGGCCTGTTTATACAATAAGTTATTCTCAGAGGCTCAAACCAGAAATTTGTCCTTTATTATAACCTATGTTACAATTCCCACTTGTCCCTAGGAGAAGCCTTAACATGTTATTCTTATCACCAAATTTCAGATTTCCAAGTTTACAGATTACTTAATTTATAATTAAGTGCAACTTCTTATGTTTCATAAACTTTCCCCTTTTTCTCTACTTATTACGAACAACTGGTTTCAGTTTCCGCATTTACTGATTACTTAATTTACAATTAAGTACCATTTATCTCATTAAACCAATTATCTCATTTTCTTACTAGTTTATTATAACTTAAGTTATAATCTCCACTTGTCCCTAGGACAAGTCTACCTATTATATAACATTCTCATTAATGTAATTAATTATAATAGGTTATTATCATTCCCCGTTCATTCACTTCTTATACTGTCGTAACTTCCATTCATTTCCTTATTCATTCCCATTAATCACAATTAATGTCATTTTATCAATCCTGCTATTTACATACATTTATATATATGTATATGTGTATATATACATATATATATACTTATGCACTAGACCTCTCACATTAAGCCTATACTTATGGATGTTGGATTTGCCGGGTGGTTCCAGGCAGACTTCTTCCACAAGTTGAATTAACCTCGTGTCTTTGCAACGTTTCATGTTTATTTATGCACTAGACCCCTCACATTAAATTAACAACTTGTGGATGCTAGATTTGTTGGGCGGTTCCGGGCAGACTTCTACCATAAGTTGAATTTAACCTCGTGTCTAGGTGCAGTTACAGTTTTCTATTTACTGTAAATTTTTCCATATAATTTAGGCGTGTCCATTCTTTCAAATTTTTACTATAATCTATATTTTTCATGTCATAATATCAAGCCCATTTTATGTCGCATGTTCTTTCTAACATGTAATTAATTCTATTCTAACATGTAACCATTTAATCATGTAATTGTGCAAATCTAACAAATTAACATGTAATTATTCTAATCTATCAATTTAACAAGAAATTATTCCATTTCTACAGTTAAGGGTTCAAGTACATAATTGTCACAAGCTAACATGTAATTATAGCAACAGTAATCGTTATACGTATTTTTAATAAGTTTACATTTCAATAGGTGAACATTTCAGCACATTAAGTGTTTCTACATATGAATTTTCCAACATATTAATATTTTAATCACATTAATACTTCAATATGTCATATTAGCACTTCATCACTTTAATCATTCTAGCAGATTTACATTGCATATTAACGGGGAATGTCAAACGATAATATACCATTATCAAAAATGATATAACTTAAATCCACTCACCTAATTTGCTTTCCAAATCTTGAATCTGATCCAGATCAAGCAATCCGTGGTCCTCCTAACTGAATATAGAACCTAACAACCATGGATCCATAATTCTTACTAAAAGAAAAAGGGACTAGATCTAAGAAATTACCTTACTTCGAATATGATTTTGAACACCTGCTTATTAATATTCATTCTTTTCCTTCAAATCTTGATTCAGAATTTTTCTAAACTAATTATCTTATTTTTCTTAAGAGACTTGAGGAGGAAGAAGAATGGCAGATTATAGACGTTGCCTCACAAATATGAGATTTAGGTTAGGCTCTGCTAGCCTATTTATAGGTGTTCAGGATCTTATCATACACGCAGTGCTGAGTCAGCATTTGAACGTTGTTAAGAAAACAATCCAGATTCATCAAAGAATCTGCCCAGATCTGAGGGAGGTCGACACCCCCCTTATGGGGTCGACCCATGGGTCGATACCCCTTTGAAGGGTTCGACCCCTATGGGTCCGGATGCTAAAAATTAACACGGGCGCACTTTACAAGTGCGCCAGTGCAAAATTACCTTGGCGCACTTGCCAAGTGCGCCAGTTGTTCTAGCCTGATTCCTGTTTTCTTCGTCAAACTTCTACAGTCCATAACTTCTTCATACCTTATCCGTTTTATGCAAATTCGGAGTCTATCTGAACCAGAATTCCGAGACGAACGCAATGGTACAATTCGTTTTAATAAATTCTGAGAATTTAATTAAGTTATTCCCATTTTATTATCAATGCCTAATATTTGTAAATCAGTACATGCACTACAACAAAACCTACTTTTGACGGCAACCATTTTTAGCGTTGGAACACACATGCAGTAGTCGCTCCGTCCGTTTACGTTGAAACGCTAAGAAACATCGGGTCTAATTTTTGGCGCTAAGGTCACCAATTATTTTGCTTTTCCCTCGTTTATTTTCCCCATGTCCTAAAAAAACCAATTCACTTCAGCCGCCTTCCTCCTATCTTTCCCCTTTGCTTCTTCGTTTATTTCCAGTATCAACCTTCGATTCCTTCATCCTCCTCCTTCTTTCTGGTGTATCTCCCATCATCCGCCGTCGATCTGTCACTCGCAGGTATATTGTCGATAATCGTATTTTTTCAATTAGTTTTAATATGTGTGTTTCGATTTTACCCTTATTGATTCACTATTTTCAATTTTCGATTTTCAATTTCACCCTAATATTAGCATGCGCTGGATAAGGGTTCGTCTAGATTATATCTAAGTCGTGGTTCTGTTGTTTAATTTTCAATTTCACCCTAATTTTTTTCGGTACAATAATTAATCTGTTTTAGCATTAGAGCCAATTTCTCAGTCAGTGTTAAATAATATTTGTCAACTAACAAAGCAGTTAGCGTATGTGGTATGAATCAATGTGAGGTCATTGTTATTTATTTGTTTTTATTTCTTTAATTACAGGATCAGTAGTTCATGGAAGTAATCATTCTGAACTTTATAAGAAAGGGTATTTGGAGGCACTTCACTGAAGGTATACACATATGTACCATATAAATTTTCTTATATGATAATAGAATGCCACTTTTTCTTTATATGATCCCGTGTTTCTCTTAATCTTGCATGCTATCATTGGGAATGACATGGACACCTACCCTTTATGAGTGAATTGTAGCGACAATGGCTCAAAAGAGACAGTTGATACACTTTGAAACATGGCATCCATTCTAGATGGCATGCACCGACTGTCGTAAAAATGTCATGGTTATTTTGGTTGTATTAATGGTAAATCGTGCTTGAATAAAATGGGTGGGATGAAAATGGTTCAACGATTGAAAAATGAGTGAAGGACTAGAATATGGTATAAGGAAGAATGCTGGCTTGGTCAAGATTATTATTTTCAATTATAGCATAAATAAGCACATTTCATGGTGTTGTATAGGGTAATGAGTGAAGTGGACATACAATAAAATATCCAGTACTCAATTGTGGTTCTCAGCCTTAAGTAAACCATCAGGATCCTTTTGTACTCAACCCAAAATGTGTTCCCCCATAAGCAGTACGTTTTGTGTGTGCACATATATATCATGTTTTGTGGTTTACAAGTAAAACATAGAAATTTCAAATTAACTTTGACTTGGAAAAGGCAAGGAATTTCAGCAGTGATATTGGCACAACATGTGCAGTGAAGGTATTAAACTATTGGACGTCAACTGAAACAAAAAAATGAATACTAGTGAGATATTTGATGAATCCTTTTCGCAGTTATCAATTCTCAACAATATATCTGTGTCTGCATTAAAATACAATGGAGTAATGTGCTATTTTTCCACTCTTTTAGTATTAGCTGACGACTTTCGATATATATGATCATGTGACTAATAAGAATGAGTTATATATTTGATGGCTTTGAATTTGACAATATTAATGTAATCCATTGGCCGTAAATGTTGATGTATATACATGTAAACAAATCCTTAAACTAAGTAGTTGTAGGATTGTAGCGATGCTTAGTTATTTTATTACTTTTCAATATGTACTACCACTATTAATAATTTTGGTACTATTAATTATTTAATATTGGTTCACCTACAATAAAACTTTTCCTATTGTTAATATAGATAATCATTTGATAAGAGTCAAAATATGGGCTTTTAGAGTATAATTAGGCAATTACGGTAACAATGACAACAAATACAATTTTAAAATGCAAGTATGTATTAATTACTACATATATTGAATTGTAACTATTTTTCTATTCAACAAAGAGAGCTAGTCGCTGTTATAGAAAGTTTTAAAAAAAATTGTTCTCTTTCATGAAGAAATTGTAAGGGATAAATATGCAAATGCTATTTATTTTAGTTCGCATTATGACGATCAAAGGACATTGGTAATGTGGACATATCATACAATGCAACTGTCTCAGGTTGATTTATTACGTCCTAGAAGATCAGATGAAAAAAATAACCTAACTATGAAAGGAGCAATGAAAGTGATATAATATTTTTGTAAAAATAATAATGAATACAACTGAAAAAAAAATGAACATTACCTTAACATGTATTTTTTTGTCTTTAGTAAAGAAAAAAGGTGGAGAAATCCTGCAAGAACCGTGAGAAAAACAATACGCAAGTGAAGCAAAATGATAGGCTATTTTTTTGTTAAAAAAATGAATAGAACATCAGATTTTATTCACTCATATAAAATCTACCAAACTATCATTTTGTCTAATGTTGACACGCCTATTCTTTGATCTATAATCAAATCCATATTATCAACTTCAGAGTATGACAAGAAAGGATTTATGTCTTTAACTGTAACGGACTATTTTAATGGCGGTGTATTTAAAGTTTAAACGAGGTGGCAATGATACAAAAGTGGCAATAACATACTTGCAACCATCTTGACTCACTACTTTAAATATAATGTATTCTCGGTGATATTAAAGCAAATAAAGTAGAGTTTTTATATTGAGACTTTCCCACTTATTCGGAAATTTACTGCAAGGGGATAAAAGTATACTTGGCGACGCATTGTGCAATGAACTTCCATAATCCAAATTTCGTTGTGGTAGTCTGAAATCATTATTTATGTAATAGATAGTAAACTGAAATCATTGTTTATGTTACCATGTGACTAATAAGAATGAGTTACATATTTGATGGCTTTGAATTTGACAATATTAATGTAATCCATTGGCCGTACACGTTGATGTGTATACATGTAAACAAATCCGTAAACTATTTATTTAGGATTCCACACCAAAATTATAGTCACTAGAAGACATGCTGGTATTGAAATTTTCTTGCTAACATTTACTTTATTTGAACTTTGACTTTGGACTATAATTTTTAAGATGTTATATGGTACAAATATTCCACACCTGCATTTTTGAGTAAGCCAACAAGAAAAAAGAAGGTAAAGAAGTTGTATCTCTTAATGCAATTTATTTTTCATATAAATAACTTTGTGGTACGCATATGTTATTATCCTTTTGAACCATTATTGTTATCATCCTAAATTTCAACAAGGACGAAGAACCCAACACATTGTCGGAAACACAAAACTAAAAACACATTTTCAGTTGCGGAGGACATTGATATATTAGTAGCATAATCTTTTGCTTACGAGTATTATTTCAAGAAAGCTTATGACTTCTTAAATAAGCCTACAATTCTGTGAAATGGAACTAAAAAAATGGACCCAAAAAATGTGCAGATTTTTAAAGATTTAGAGCAAGAAAAACCTAATTCAAATTTATGCACCTTTCAAACTGAATACAAAAGTAATACTAACTTTCGACAATGTGGTCATTTTTATATTTGCACAACTTAAATTATGCCAACTTGTTTCTCTGTTTATGCATACCTGCGATTTCTAATTGAGTAGCGCAAATCCTACACGGTAAAGATCAGATATGACTTTGTAATAAATCAAAACTAAAATTGCTGAAAATGTTGAGTACAAATTTATGTTGTTTCCGTTCCTAGATTAATGTATTTGTTACAAACTCTGTGTGGATTTCCTACCCTGATTGTAAGAGACGAATCTGTGACCAAATCTTCAACTGCTATCGGCTTACAGTGCCAATTATGTACCGCACCAAATTCATCTCCCAACTAATTATGTCTTTTTCCCTGATTTACTTCATATTTTGTGCTAATGGATTCAGTTGAATTGAGTCATAACTTGTAATATACAGGTGTACTTGGTTATTCACTCCAAATCAAACTCATTGTTGTTTATTAATTGATTTACATACTGAATTTTTTGTCCAGGAACACCTACTGTTTTGCACTGCTAGCTGAGATAAAGTTGCAACATTGTGTGTTTGTTTTTGTACTGCTGTCAACCTTTATCTAATCGAGGTAAAAATATTCTATATACTTTTTATAGTCCATCCGAACTGTTATTTTTATCTTTCCTTCCCCTTTCATTTTGAAACAGTTGATATACCAGTTTATCAACATCAATGTGAACCATGTATTTAAAGATCTGACATTATATGTAAGCCTTGCTATGACGATTCATCCTTTCATTTGTATGCGTAGCAACACATTATTTGTGCTTTTCGATAAATCAATACAGAGATTGCTCCAATTTTAAGAAAACATGTTTACACAGTAATGAATAGGAATTATGGATTAAGTCGTAGGACAATAATAAAACTGGAAGAAGATAATAAAGATTGCATCTTCATACCATTGTTTCGCCAATGAATTATTTGTTTACTTATTTAAAGAATTATGAATCTTTTGTTTAATCTACGATTTTTCATATGATAACTTCTGATCTGAAATACGAAGAAAATATTTGGATGTAAATGAATTTTATTGGTTTTCTTTAGAATTCTAAGGTATTGTGTATATATATATATATATATACACACACACACACACACACACATATATATATATGTATTTATACATATACATATATATTAACTCTATGATGTAACATTGTAAACATTCACTGGCATAAGCGGTAGGTCTGAAAATGCAATTGTATTTTCATTGTCTTGCCAACATTTCAAATTTTGGTAAGAGACCATTTTTAATCCATTTTTCATCCATTTTAATATTTCTACAAACTCAAAGTTTTAAGTTATGTTATTTTCATCCATTTTTAATATTTCTACAAACTCAAAGTTTTAAGTTATGTTTCCAGCTTCAGCAAGGGTAGCGAGGATGCAATATATTCATTTTGCACATGATGCTTTCAGGATTTCTGTCGGTTTTACAAATGAATATAGATTAACAGATTATATTATTGCTCTAAATTCATAATAAATTAACTAAGAAAATTACTTGATGAAAATTTCCACTGCTTTTACTTGCAGTCATTTCCATTGTTATGGTTTGAACGACAATTGCAATGTTTTGACTTAATTAGTTCCTAATGTGGAAATTTTTAATTCCATTTATAACTTGAATTGATTCATATTACATCCACTTATGGATATTTATATTTCGATAACTATTAGGTTTACCTTTATTCATTTACACACAGTTCAGAATCAAGTTAGTAAAAATTATATATATTATACATACATGTTGTTATTAGAGTATAAATTTGTTTTGCTTAATCCTCAAACAAAATTATTGTATTAAATTTGCGTTGGACGCTGCCATGGTTATTTTTCAAAATCTGGATATTCAAATGAGAGGCTCATATTAATGCTGCATTCACTAACTATTGTTTTTCCGGATATTTAAATGGGAACTCTAAGATATCTTTCTTTATAAAAGTGAGTTCTAAGTTTATCTGTATTAATAAGCTGAATATTAAGTTATGTTCTTTTGGAAACATATTGTTCTTATAAATTTATCTGCATAATGATGTACTTCCACAATGTCTTATTGTTGTTTATTTTAATAATACTCCAATCGTTGTTCTACTTTACTTGATTGAATTTGATTGAAAACTATTTGAATAAAAAGTATTTAATTGGCAATGCAACAAAATGGTTCTGTATATTATTTGTACTGTCAGGTTTTGGTTTTGGTTGAAATATAATTCGAACTTATATCATTTACTAGATTTGGTCATTATAATTTTCCTAAAATAATTTTGAAAATCAACATGTTTAATTATGCTTCCGTTAATATGACTTCTTATTTAACCTTCAATTGGACAAATTGAACTGTAAATCTGAGATTCCTTCATTAAGGCTAACTATTGATAATTTTGATTGTCATCTGCAATTTAGAAGGGTTTTTATTTATTTTTTTATTTATGAGGCAACAAATTAATTGCCTTTGTCGCAGCATTACCCAAGGGACCAGTAACCATTTAAATTTAGCAAAAATATTTTTGTTTTCGTGCTCTGCGTGTTTTTTACTGCTTTTCAGGCCATGTTTATGTCTAAAATAATGTACAGTTCACAGCTTTTAGTCCACGTAAATTTTTTCAATTTTTAATAGCATGGCAGCTATACTGATTGCTAAAAATGAGTTAAGGGTTATAAAAATATCAAAACTATTGGCCAAATACAATCTTTAATAATAAACATGCAAGACGATGGTAAGTCATACCTCTAAATTGATCGACTGGTCATTTTCTTATAATAAATAATGCTTAATTCATAACATGCAAGACTATGGCGTCATGTCATCAATAAAAAGGCTGTAAAGTTGTTTGATTGTTGAATTTTTTTGGAAATTTTATGCATGTTTACCTATTGTCGTTACCTGTTTGACTCAATGGTACTAAAATATCGCTTCGTGGAATTAATAACTAATTGTTATTTTGTTTTTTTAGATATTTGCTTGTTGTTATATTATAGTCTTGATGGAAAAAAACTGGGTGCATTTACACAGGTAAAAGAATAATATTCAACTCAATACATAGTTTGAGAATTTTAAAAATCTAATAGTAAAGTAAATATTTAATGTTTTCTATTTTTCATCATAGAACTAGCATAGAGTACCGACAAGGAGCATGGAATTTTGTGCAATCCGCAATGAAAAATTTATTAAATCTAGAAAAAATTTTATGCCCTTGCATAGATTGTCGAAATCTTAGTCATCAGTGTGACAAGATTGTCTTTGAACATTTGGTTATAAAAGGTATGGATCCTAAGTACAAGTTCGGTAGGTGGTATAATCATGGTGAACAAATATGTATGGTTAAGGAAACAGAGTTAAATGACATGTATGATTTATTCCAAGCCGTTCACTATGAAGATGAAGATTATGTCAATCATGACTTATTTGCCGACAAAGATAATGTTGACGCGCAAAGACGAGAAGATGATTTGCTAAAAAATTTGGAAGATGCAGAAAGCCCATTGTATCCTGATTGTGCAGGTCAGACAAAATTATCTGCTATCACTGCTTTATATAATCTTAAATGTGAGACGGGATTATCCGATACTGGTTTTGATAAGCTATTACATGTGCTACATGTGTTATTGCCAAAGGATAACATACTTCCCAAGACTTTATATGAAGTAAAAAAAATTCTTAAAATTTTTGATATGGGTTTTGAGAAGATTCATGCTTGTAAAAAAGATTGTTGCCTTTTTAGAAAAGAGTATGAAGATTTGGACAATTGTCCAAAGTGTGGTTCTTCAAGATGGAAGATAAATAAGGAAACAAAAGAGATTATGCAAGGCATTCCCGCTAAAGTGTTGCGATATTTTCCGATCATTCCAAGATTTAGGAGAATGTTTAGATCTAAAAGGATGGCAGAAGATCTAAGATGGCATTATAATAACAAAAGCACTGATGGAAAAATGCGACATCCCGTGGATTCTGTAACATGGAACGTAATAGATGAGAAATATAAATTATTTTCAGCTGACCCGCGCAATCTTAGACTTGGTCTCGCTACAGATGGTTTCAGTCCATTTGCCACTAAAAGTTCTAAATATAGTTGTTGGCCAGTAATGCTTGTGACATATAATCTTCCGCCTATGGCATGCATGAAAAAAGAAAATATTATGTTAACATTGGTGATTCCTGGTCCAAGGCAGCCGGGAAACGATATTGATGTATATTTGGCACCATTGATAGAAGACTTACATCATTTATGGAGTAACGGTGTTGATATTTATGATGCATTTAGTAAAACGCTTTTTAATTTAAAAGCAATATTACTATGGACGATAAATGACTTTCCGGCTTATGGAAATCTTGCTGGATGTTGTGTAAAGGGGAAAAAAGCTTGTCCATTATGCGGTGTCAACACTCATAGTCGATGGTTGAATCATAGTCATAAGCATGCGTATATGGGTCATAGAAGATTTTTACCTCCTTTAGACCCATTAAGAAAACAAAAGGCTTTGTTTGATAATACCGTGGAGGAAGGCACCAAGCCTAGAATTCTGACAGGTAGAAACATTTCTATGATGTTAAAAGATTTTCCTAATAATTTTGGAAAAGGTAAGAAAGAAGTAAGAAAAGGGAAGAAGGTAAAGAAGAAGAGAGTAGTTACGAAAGGGGAAAAAAAAGAATGAATAAAAAAAGGAAGCGCGTCTACAACCGAGGTTTGAATTATTTCTTAGGTTATCACTAAATTCATCGATTTAAATATCATGAATGAAAACATGTATGTATGCATTTTGCAATTCATTTCAATTTTCAAATTCGTTATCCATTTTCACTGGACGACAACATGCTGCTTTGTGCAATGATATACCCTTACAAATTGTCGCTATCTCGCTCCCTCAGAACTATACAAGCTTTATTTATTTATTTATTTGTTATTATTATTTTGAAAGCAGAGCTGTACAAGTTTTTGTGTTATGGTTATGTGGTTTTGGTACGTAACACATCTACCTGAAACCTATTGAGTCTTATAAGAACATGAATTTTTCCTTTTGTTTTTCTATCATAAAACTATCATAAACCGAACAAGGTGTATTCCAAGCACTTGAAATTTTAAACAGTACATAAATCACTGAAACACATGTAAACAAAAAATAAATAAAAAGAAGCACACTTTTATAGAGCAGTAGCACACTTTTGCTATGTAAATGCATCATGCATGGAAACACTCTTTTGCTAGTAAGGGATGAATAATCCTGTGTTCAAACTACTTGTTTCATGCGTTCAATCTCCAGCGAAACTAAATGCATAGAGAACTAAAAATTTATTAGTCGTAGTTTTGCTTTCTAATAGCAACATTTTTAAATCTGGTTAGATTTATTGAGCTCCTTTTATTAATATTTTCTGGTAGAAGTAAATTATCCCTGAACAGCAGAAAATAGACCTCCTTTTATTATTGGAGTGGGCATGAGATTATATGTTATGTGTGCATATACATGCTCCATTACAGCAGTCGTGCCTGATGTTTCTTATTTAAATATAGTAATTAATTTTCTTTATCTCTTGCGTTTTTGTCTGGCTTTATTTGGTTTGGTACAAAAGATGTATTGTACAACTATGTTTGTGAATGGTTTTGCTCTGCAAGAAAAATAATGCGATTTGTATGCAGCACTGTGTTTATGTAATTCATTGGAAGAAGACAGTAGTGGAAATACCATATTAATCTTGTTTCTGTTGAATTGTTCTTATTTATGTAATACTTTAATTATTTTGCTGTATAAGCGTGCCTTTGGCATAATCCGTATTTTGAGAGAGGGGATTAGGAAAAATAAAAAATGGGGAAAAAGATTCCTAAGTGTGGACTTTAATCTACGAAATGCTTTTCAGCAAATCATTTGATGTATTTGACATTAGTTGGTTTTTTGAAAACGTTTTAAGCATCAAATAATTTTCAAACCAAACGGTTTGAATATACAGTTTAATGTATTTTACATAAATATTTTTTTGTTCCAAAGCTTCTTCTGAAAGCTTTTTAATAGCTAAATGGTACACAGGTTTTCCTTTGATCAAAAATTTTCATTTATAATTCTACTTGAAATTTCATGTCAATTTAAAACGTAGCTAGAAATCAATTCCTTTTTGTTTACATGCATTTATTCTGAAATAGCATTTTTTTAATCATATAGAGTAAATGTTTGACTATGACACTGAATATAATTCCACATTTGAAGTTTTATAACGAGGCCCAAAAATTACAAGGGACAAATTTTAGAATTAGGCTTAAAAAAAAAGGTCAAGCAATATATAGTTAGTAGCTCGTTCTTAATAGCTCGTTCTGCTTGTGTATTTTATACTTAGCTAGTAGCTCTTATATTTACTGTATCTAGTTCAGCTTAATAATCTGATGTTTTGTTTTAATTGCAGAAAATGGGTAAAAGCGTGAAAAGAAAGAGGACGGTGGTCAACAACAATGTCCAAAATGAGGACAATCCTGAAAATAATGATGCTCAAATCGAAGAAAACCAACAAGTAGTCAATGAAAATACAATGCAAGAAGAAAGAAATAATGATGGTGTTGAAGAGAGCGAGAGAAATGACAGTATCGACGCGATTCCAAATGTGAAAAAAAAAACTAGAGGACGAACTAAAGTCAGAAGGCTTCCTATAGATATTTTAAGTCGAGTTGAAGTTGAGTTTAACGGACAAGGTGAACCAATAGGAGATGGATCGGTCAAGTTATCTTCTTATTTAGGTCCGCTTGTACACGAGCATGTTCCTGTTACGTTAGATAATTGGAAGCATCTAAGCAATGAATTAAAAATCGTTCTTTGGGAATCTATTCAGGTATTTCCACAGTCTAATGGATACCAGTTTAATTTTTTTCAAAACAGTATACTAAATTTCTGGCTATTAAAACTGGTGAAAAATGTTACAACAATATGAATGGGTCTGACATATAAACATTTACTTACGAGCACATGTTTTAAACAATATTTTTTTACATATGGAATGAACACCATTGGAAATGTTTGATTAAAACTGCTACGTCTTTATTAAAACTGTTGTCTTTTGTTTAATTTAAATGTTTGATTATCTGCTTACCAATTTCACAGTATCTGCAGCATGTATCTCTTATAGATAACTTTTTAAATATGCAGGCCAGATTTAAATTAGACGAAGACTGGCAAAAGGTGCCTATTTTTCAGCAAATGGGATGTATCTTTAGATCTTCAAAAAGCATGTTAGTTCGCAAAGTAGTTAATGCCAAAAACGAAGAGGAAAGACTTCGGCTTAAACCAGATAACATCAAAACCATGATGGAGTGGAAGAAGTTTATTAAGTCGAAAACAAATCCGGACTTTAAGGTGAATCATTCATAATATATTTTTCTCTCTATAATATTTTGTGTCTATGAATGGTGATGTTAATTTTATGTATAATATTTGTGTATATTTGAATATTTCAGATGGTAAGTGATAAATTCAAAGCTATTAGACAAATCCAGATGCCACACACATCCAGCCGTAGAGGGATGGCTCGATTGGCTGAAGATTTGGTAACAAAATTTAATTAAATTAGCATAATATTTGTTAAGTAGATAGCTAATGTGGTTTGTTGTTTTAATGATCGTTTGAATGTAGAAAGAGGAGAGTAACAATTCCTCTCCGGTCTGTAGAGTTGATGTTTGGGTTAAATCACACGTTAGAAAAGATGGCAAACCAGTGAACGCCGCTGCTGCAGATACAATTGTAAGTTTTTTTTTATATAAGAACGTGATAGTTTGACGTTAGTGTATAATATCAATGTTAATCTCTGTAGGAAAAAATAAAAAACATTGTAAATGGATCAAGTTCGGGCTCAATAACCAATTACAAAGAAGATGCACTATCGCAAGTGTTCGGACTCGATAAACCAGGACGTTTGAGAGGAATGGGAAGAGGTATGACCGCCTCCAAGGCAACTTGGTTACAGGCTAGGGATAAACAAACAATCCAAATGCAAAATCAAATTTCAGAATTAAAGGCAATGGTTCAAGCGCTAATGAAAAATCAGGTAAATGCACCAATTCCTCTTTGATTTCCTGATTTGGAGTTAGGGTCATTTAGTCAATAGATACTGTCAGGTAAATGCAAATTTATTTTTTAATGCAAATCTGGTCAATCAGGTAAAAACTGGTTTCTAAGTTATGGCCTAAGCTGTGCTCAGTGCAAGCAAATTTAATTTTTAGTGCATACCTAGTGGCTATCAAAGTTAAAATATATATCTAAGTAGCAACAACTGGTACCGTCAAAATTATTTCACGTTATGTTGCTCATTTAGTATAACTAATAATTTATTTAGTGAAGCCGACAAATTGGGTTATTAAGCTCATTTCATTTATTTTGACTGCAATTTCTCAGTTTCACATATGTCATTTCTTTTAAATCAGTTATAACATGTGAACAAATTAGGGTGGAAAATGTCAAAGACAATCACATATATGAAGTCAACTACAGAAGCTCAATAAATAACTTTTTGATTATTGTTCCAATAGTGATAACGCTGTACATGTATGGAGATCAAGTTTCTCAATAGGACATTATCAGTTTGAAGTATAAACATTTTGTAAATGTAACTGAACATAAGCTTAATCAGAAAATTATCAAAACTGTGGATTGAGATCAAACATGTATGCATTTGGCATATTGTTAAATGCATTTATAGGTATTTTCTATTGTTTAGTATCGATTTAGTATGTCTTTACAGGCTCTTTGGTAAAGCGATATAGAAGCTGCAGCTTCATTCTGTTTTGTGTGCAAATATTTTCTGCCAGTTGCATAATCTTAGCCTTTTGCATCATTAATAATTGAATTTACAACACCATCTGATGGTAATCCATTGGAATGACTACACTTAATTTAGAAGAAGTTTGAATTTTTTATTGTTACTAAAACTTTGAGTTAAATGTGTGTGCGCGCGTGCGCACCCGTGTGCGCGCGCGCTTATCATTAATTTTGTAGTAATTTGTTAAATAAATAAAAGTTCACATAATATAACTTTAATGTCACCAACATCTTCATCTCAATTTTTTTTTTCTTTTCTTTTTCTTTTGGAGACTAGAACATGGTAGAAAATACACTATATGAGAGGTAGAGTTGTATATGTATGTTATATGATAATATAAGATTAGGGAATGACAACCAAACTCTTAATTAGCTTTAGCACTGGGAAATATGCAAGTATTGTTTAAAATGCTGAAGCATTTGTCCCTTTTTTTCCTCCAGATCTGAACATTGCATCACTAACTGAAAGCACCTGAGAGTTTAAAAGCCCAATACATTCATGTTACACTAAGAAGGCAACAGAATTTATTTTAAGCCAGATTTTTTTTACCAGTTCCTTCAAGGGATAAAGTAAGCTTACTTTATTATTCCCGCTACAGGATTAATGTTTAACTTCTTTTTTTCCAACATTAAACGCATGGAATCATAACTAAATTTGACGTCAAAGTCTGTCTGCATTATATCATTGTAAGTTCTTAGTAACGCTACATATAAGTTCAAATTGATTGGGAATAAAGCATAAACCAGTATCAATGTCTTCAACAATGCTATCAGGGTTTATATCAAACACAAAATTTGATTTTGCACTTGTATTACAAAATTTGTGTCTCATGGTTTGGATGTTGGTATTCCAAGAACCTGGAATGTAAGACTGCCTATCATGTTCACTATGCATGCAACACAGGATGAGGCTGAGGCCTGCATGAACCAAAGTGAGTTACGAGGTTTGATCAATTCTTAGATCTCACAATTTAAGAGTCCCCCTCCTCCTATCTCTAAGTTCCTCTTTTGTTTTTATTTTTTATTTTTTATTTTTTGTTTTTCACGTGTATGTTTTGAATGAAATTTCTAAACCAAGACATAAAGCTAAATCATACAAACAAAGGATGCGGTGTAGAAACTATAAAAAATACTATGTATATATTTCAAGTACATTGGATGTACGTTTTAAACATCATATTTATTTGTATAGAAAATATCACTTTTTAAAAATAAAATAGCTCAAGTTTCTCAATAGGACATTATCATAACGTATTTTGAAATTTTACAGGTATATAATGTTATTTGGTATTTAATTCAAACGTTTTTTTTATGGTATTCATAATGTAATATACTTATTATGTCTTGTATCATGTTCATTTAGAGAGTGCCAGCTGTATAGCTACGTACTAAAAGCAAAAGAGTAGAGCACCTGTGATTAAAACAAGTCGTGCCATGTTTTAATTTTGATATTTAAAGTGTCATATAGACTAAAAACATTTTCAGAAGTGTTATATAACACTTGAACTATATTGTACATATATTCAGAGATAAATTCAAATATATCTTTTGTGTCACTTTTCAACTGTAAAATATCCTACACATATAGTGAATTAGTTGAAAAAAAATGTTACCAAAGGTATCTCTTTTTTTTAGTTGTTCGTAGTAATGTTTGATATTTGTGTGTATTGTTCGTGTGGATATTAGTTGGTCCAACGGAAGACTAATATTTGATGGAATAACTTACACGTGTGATGTTAAATATGTGATAATTAAAGTTATACTTTATCAAACAACTTTATCAGACTGTGATTCCATCCTCATTAAGGTTTGCCCTGAATGATCTCTATCAGACTGTAATTCCATCTTTTGAGACTTGCCTTGATATTTTTAAGTTTCATAATTACAATAAACATATGGTTACTCACATTGTTGCAATATTATTTGATGAAATTAGTATAAAAGGTTACTCACATTGTTGCAATATTATTGGTTTGACAGAATAAAGAAAGCTGGGGAGAAGTTAGCACACATCAAAAGGTAAAAATAATTTATATTAATATTGCGATATCATTTACATTTGGGTAATAAATTCCATAACCATTATATTTTGTTTTGGTCAATTGCAGGGAAATCAGAACAAGATGCATGATACATGCGATTTATTGGATTGGTGTGGAAAAGATGAAATTGTTGCAGAAGGAAGAGTACTATCAAGTGATCCAAAGGAGCTTGTTCAGTCAAGTCCTTTAGGGTTAGATGCTATGAAGATTATTATTGACATTTCAAGGAAACCAGATGTTTTTTTGTGGAGGCCATCATCTCGTTTGACACGCATTGGAGAAGTTGAAGGTGAGATAGTAGAATGGCCAGCTAGCAGAGTTGTTTTGCGCAACAAAGACCATTCTGAGAAAGAAGACAACGCGGTAAAATTTAAATTATTTAGCTCCTAATATTTATCCTGAATACATAAAAAATTTGGCTCATTAATATAATATTTTTTTAGAGTAAAGCTAGCAACACAGATCTTAAATGCAAGCTGTATGATTTTAGTGGAATTGGAGAAATAGTTGCTGAAGGACGGCTGCACTCAAGTAACCCAACCGAACTTGTGAACGATCTTCCTCTTGGACCATCTGCAATGGCAGTTTGGATAGATAATCCAAAAAATCAACATGCTTATTTATGGAGACCGACCAATGGTTTGACACGAGTTGGGGAAGCTATTGGTATGAAAGTGGCATGGCCAGAATCAAGGGTGGTAGTGGAGCAGGTTAATACTGTGTCATCTTCTACTCATACGGTTAATACTGCTGTTGTCGGAAAGGTTAGCTTATAATTAATTAATTCTTTCGTCGTACCAACTATTTAAGCATATGATAAAATTGTTTTTTTCTTAATTAATAGAGTGCAAATTTAATCGTAAACAACAAGTGCAAATTGATTGATTTGGATCGAAACGGAGAAATTGTGGCTGAAGGACGTGTCTCTTCAATGGATCCAAGCACATTGGTTCATTTTGTTCCTCTAGGGATAAATGCAGTTAAATTTTGGGTTGATGTTGCAAATGCTCCAAACGCACGTCTATGGAGGCCAACATCCGATTTACAAAACATTGAAGATTCCATCGGCACTCCAATTGCTTGGCCTGTTGAGAAAGTTGTAGCAGGTGCAAGTTCCGGTAAGTGCAATCTAACATTATTTTAATAAGAAACACATTTTCTCATATTCTCTTCATAAAAACTAAGATGCATATTTAGTTATACTTTATTTTAGAAGAACGAAAATTTTCCTTATCAATTAAAAGAATAAAAGAGAAAACAGTCCATGTCTGATTAATTGTCAAAACTAAAGATATGTAAGTCTTATTTTCAACCTATACCCTTATTTTCATTTTCTGGTGAATGGATTTAAAATCATATCAAATTTTCAGAGCCCATGCCTGATTAATTGTCAAAACTAAAAGATACTCAAATATGCTTGCACCCTGGTTTCATTACATACATACATATACGTACCCGTGTTTATTTAGAAGTCTAACTTTGCGTTATCAAATATTTACAATTAAAAAAAATCACTTTATTTGCGGAAGAATTTGTAGATGAAAGTTTAGCTTGTTACCAGGTCATCTAACAGCTGCATTTATACTCTAATTTGAACATTTCATTCACTACACCTGTTTTGCATGATATAACCATAAGAGCTCAACCTGCTGTATACTCCTTTATGCATAAAATAGGATATAGTTTTCTATTCAAATTATGCTCTGCATTTCCATCACTAGCAATAACATTGAGCTGGTTGTTTCAATTCTTCCAATAGGACATTTCAGTATAAAAGAAATTGGTGCATTCATCTCCTTGCGTTAGTAGCTTTTCGTTAGCCTTTTGCTTGATGTCCATACCTTGTTTCTTTACGGAATTCTTTAATTTTCACTGAGATGCATAATGTTGCTTACGTAAGTTTTCAGTTAAGGGGTCTGCATCCAATTTGTATCAGAGGTCTTTACGATACGTCTTGTGGAATTTCTACCTTATTAGATTGCTTCAATCTCGTCTTATTCTAGTGTTTTAATCTGCTTTTAATTTCCTTGGGAATCTTGTTGAAAGGATAACGTTGGTTTTCCTTTTCGGTGGTGGTTTCACAGAGCTTTTATTGCCTATTTTGCTGCTATTCTGTGTTTTTTATTCGGGTGATGTTGTGGATATGCAGAAGTTTAAGTCAGAGATCATGTTGATGTTGGATCATGAGGCTTTGTGTCACACGGTGATAGTGTTAAGGATCTCTACTGTGTTGCTCTCACTACAAATCAGCGTCAAGCTAGTTTTGTTGATGGGAATGCAATTTTTGTTTTTTGTTTTTTCTTAGGTTTCCTTTTCATCTTGGTCGACCTCTTTTGTTGTCTGTACTTCTGTAAGGGTCGGTTCTCCTTTATATTGTTGTTTGCAGCTAGTCACATTTGGTTTTGTGCTTGGTGTCTATATGTATTTCTGGTTGATTGCCCTTGGTGTTATTTTTGTTTTTACTCCTATCTCTTGATTTCTTTTCACCCCTTCTGATTTTCAGCTAACACCACATTAGTTTACCCACCCAATGGTTACAACTTACAACCTTCATCAAATTTACTTCGATAATCCTTGAACAAACTCCAATGATTCATACATCCAAATGTTTTGTCTTCTAATTCTGTTCTGCAAGAGCAACGAGAGTACGTAGTGGAATGGTCACTACAATTTGATGGGAGATAGCTAGCCTTTTTGTCTCTCCTTTTTCCATTGAGTTAATTTCAACCTGAACTTGGGTTACTTGTCCAGATTTTTCTTTATTTATTCATATTTAATTTATAATTCAATGCTGTTCAGCCATGAATTTAATTAAAAAAAGTTACTGAAAACCAAAAAAATGTTAAAAAAATGTTACACATTGACATAGCTGTGGATTTTTTTACCTGTTACTATTAATATAGGTAATCGGCCATCTAATTTCATTATGCAGAGAATATAGCAGGTATCTGATATTTGTATAACCTTCTTGACGCTTGTACAACTATGGATAAAGTCGACGCCTACAAGCAACTTCAATTTATTACTTTAATGCATAATATAAGTTATCTTTGATGATGTATGAGGCCATCTACATCGTTTTCCTACTAGATATCAATCAAAAAGCAATAATGGACCACCTGGGTAGAAATTAAATCAAATAGTGTAGAAGGCCTATAGGCTAGTAATGGCACTTTGTGCAAGCCAATGCCACATCTCCACTTACCATGAGATATCAATTTCTCTTCTAACCCGGCCTTTGGTTTACACTATTCAGCACATAGAATTTCACAATATACCAAGTAAATACCTTATCAAACATGTTTATTGTATAAAGTTTTGTTGTTGGCAGCAGTTCTAATTTTTTTCGGAGTGATATTGTTCAGGAAAATTGGGTTGATCGATCTGTTTTCTCTTTTGTTCTTTTAATTGATAAGGATGCATATTTTGTTCATAAAACATTTAAATTAATAAACTAGCAAACAGTCCATATATTATCCATATTTTAATTTATTGTTTCAAGCCTTATGCGCTCAGTTTTGGAAAAAGATGCATGATTTGAGTTGAAAGCATTAAACTGATTGGAAGTATGGCAGGCCAATCTACCATCAGTTCATAAATATAATCAGCAGTGATATTGTGCAATCACTTATTTCATGTACATCAGTTTCAGTTTGAATGCATAATGCCAAATTTGAAATTCTTTGATTTTTTGCTTTACAGGATAGACGACGTTGATGGAAAGCATTATCGCAATTAATTATCGTTCGAAGTTATCCTTGCTGCTAAGACCACATTTTGGTTTGTTAGAATGTGAACTTCTATTTTTTGGTTGCTACTACTTGTGTATGTTTGATATAACGGTACTATTTTATGAATTATTGTGGACCAATTGTGTATGTTTGACGTAAGAATATTTCATATTTTGATTATAGAATTCTACTTGTTGGTTATGAATCATGTGGTCAATATAAAATGTGTTGATAATATGATGTATTGACTGAAATATGGTACTGATATAATATGTACGTTTGAAACTGTATAAGCTTTGAGATATATGTTGGATATTTTACAGCGTTTTAGAAGGGCCATTGAAATTTTTCTTGGCGTTTAGCTAACGGCGGTTATAAAACGCAGTAAATAGTTTTTTAAAAATTGACGTACAAACAATTACAGCAGTTTATAAATGCTGTAAAGAAATATTACAGCGGAAAATAAAAGCTGTAACATCTTTTCATAGGAAGTTTAAAACGCTAAGGAATAATTTTTATGACACCAAGAAAACGCTGAGAATAAATTTTAACAAAATTAGCCTAACCGCCATGAAATGTATTAACAGCACGTACAGAACGCTGTTAAATATTACTTTTTATGGCGGTTTTTTACTGATGTAGTATTGTTCTGACTTTTAACTGCATGTTGATACACAGCTTTCATAAAAACGCTGTTAATACTTTTTATGGCATTTCTGAAACGCTGTAAAAATTCCTTATTGTTGTAGTGATGCAACATGTTTACACTGCATGCAACCAAACCTTTCTTTCTTTTAATGCATGCATTACATTTTTATTTACATTAATCTTTTTGTTCTTTTAAATGTTTATGTCTACGCATATATAAACATATGCATTTTTATTGTTATAAAATTTGGGATGTTACATATACTCTAAGAATATTAATTGTATCCACTATCACTTCAACAAATAGTATATTGATGGCTAGTGGCATTCTAGCTAATTGTATATGGAGTCACAATTTGAAGCATCTTAAGCAACTACTTCAACATTACCTTGAGGAAGGTCAATTGTCAAAGTGGGGACTTCATTAGTTTTAGCTTGCACTTCTAACTTCGTACGAGGACTACTTGCATTTTCGTTTAGAATAGGAAGAAGCTCATTATCTTTGGTTGTAATTTGTGCTTCACTATATGCATTATATTGTATTATCTCTTTGTAAATTTACTTTAGAATTTGAAGCGAACTGACTTGTATCATTTTGGATAGACAGAGTTGTATTAATAAATACAGTAAGAATTAGAATCTGAATTATTGTAGTCAAAAATGGGACTTTTCAATATTAGTAAATTACTTTAGATTTTGAATCGGCTCTTATCAAGTTGATTATCAGCAGTTCATTCCCATTAACTTGATTTTCTATATCCGTGTTGGCATCATTATGCTTGATCATAAGGTTAGATGCATATATCCAATTTTTTATAAAGTCAATAATTTATCTTATTCAACATAGTGCATATATCATAGCTTCATCTTCCATGTGTGAAGCACAAACCATATACTAGTTTCTTACTAAAAGAAAAATGTTTGAAAATGTTTAGACATGACTTAATTGTTTATCTAATGTTGCATTAAAAGGTAGTTAATTTTTTAGTTTAATAGAAAATTGGCGTCGCAATGACATCGTTAAAAATTAGTGACGCCATCGCGACCCTTTTATTAGATTAGAAATTGAAAGTCACCATGGTATCATTAAAATTATCAACTCCCTTGCGTTGCCTTTACCAATATAGAAATTGGTATTGCAAAGGTGCCACTAAAATTTAGTGACTCCCTTGCTATGGCTATTTTGTGATGCGTTAGTGACCTTATACAATTTAGTGAAGCTCGTTTTCCTAATGGGATTTTTGGGGTCAATATGACATTGCTTAAAAATTAAGCGACGCCGTAGCGACGCCAAAAGCCCGTCAGAATATCATAGAATTATAGCAGTGTATAGCGTATGCTTGTGTAGTGTTGCCATCAATTATCTAACAATGGGAAGAAATAAGGAAGTGGAGAGCTTTAATTTGCGTTCTTTAGCAGCAGAAGCCCTACTCATATGCTACAAGCAAAAGGCACCTGAGAAGCTAAACCTTTTAACTGTGACATTTAAAATCTTGAAGCTCATTTCATGATTACACATTGTTTGAATTTAATAATTAATTTTCTTGTTTTCTTAATTTTTTTTCCCTGGTATACTACTGTAAACAACAAATGAAGTGATTTATAATCCATTCAGAAAAGGAAAAAAAATCTTAGTTTCATTTCATAAAAAAATGCAAAAGGCTGAATAACTTCAACCTTATTGTTTCGGTTTATGTTTTTAGCTTGAATATCCAGTCAACATACTACTCATGTCTTACACAAGCATTTTATCTTCATTAGCCACGGAAAACTGAAATTAGGATAAAATTCATCATCATGCTTATCGTATATTCAAACCAACTATATAACATATAGCAAAGCCTTAAAACAATGACTTAAGCATATGGTAAAATTATATAGAATTTACATAATACTTACCTGCATTGATGTCTGTGTCAACTTTTGAGTCATGTTATTTTTCTCACTCAGTTTCTCCTATTTTCCTGTTACTTCAAATCAGATTTACAAACATGTTGTTGTTAACTCCTTGCTCAATTTCCTCCGATTTTCTCTTGAAGAAATCGTTGATGAACACAACATGACCACGATCCATTTAGAACTGAAAAGACTAAGGAGCAAAAACCGAAATTTTAACAGTCTCTAGAGTATAAGTACCCAACTACCTCTTCAACGCATCCACGTGTATAAGTGTCATCAGCCTCTTCGCTTCGAAAAATGACAAGGAGTCACTCAGGTGTGATATCGATTTAGGGATCAGGTCTATGCTGCCGAGCAAAAGTTTGCCTTATGTATGCCTCTCGATTTGAATTACTGTTGATTTCTTCTATTCGATTTCGATTCACGGCCCCTCAAATTGGATTTCTGTTGATTTTTATTTTCAATTTGGATTTGAGGCTTATAGATGGTGCACAAGAGAAATGTTGTCAAGCTATAGATGATTTTCCTCATAGAAAAAAATTGTCGGTTGGAGCTTAAATTTTGGGTTTGGAGCTAGTTTTTTTATTTTGGAGCTAGAAGGAGACAGAATTTTGGTTGTGGAGCTAAAAGAACATTTGTACAGGCATAATGAAAGAGTTAACAAATAAAATTAAGTTGTAATACATTTGGCATTGTGATCATTGAGTAAAGCAGAATCATGGCGTGTTTTAAGATTCGCAACATTTAGTTTATATCTCTTTTAATCTTTCTCTTTCAAAAAATTATGTAGCATGAATATTTTCTAAGAAAACGATATTTGGTTTTAATTTTATGAAAAATTCACAATATTTCTTTTAAATTTCATGAAATAGTGCTTTTACAACATTCAAAAAAAAATGCTGAAAGGTACGTTTGCAAGACTTTAAAAAATCATTAAAAATGAAGCAGAGCTTTTACAAAGTATTTAGTGGAAACATTGTAAAAAGTAATGTTCAACATGTAAAAAAAGATATTTGTTATAGGTATTTTTTTTAAACGTTGTAAATGAGGTTTTTTACAACATCTTAGACATAAATAGTTAAACAGAAGTTGTAAAACATTGTACTTGTTATAGTGAGTGTAGTTGCTAAAAATATATTTTTGTGACTGGCAGGAGGGAATGCAACGTGCATTTTTATGGGACCTTCATTGCGACATATGTTGCCTTTAAAGCGAAATTTTTTTGTCCACGTTCAGGTTCAAGCGAACGCTCAAAAGAAGGTAGTTACATTTGAAAACATGTAAATACGAATGAAACTTATAATTTACAAGGTAATATTTGTATTTTTTCAGATTTTTAAATTCTTTGAAATTTTGAATGTTTTCCAAAACTTTAGATTTACTCATAATAATATTTTCGAATCATACGATAACTTTATAATATTAGAAATTTATGAATAATTTTATGTATGTTTTAGAAAATTACAAAATTTAAATTTTTTAATGAATACATATCAAATATGATTTCAATTATAATTTTTAAATATTAGATACTAAAAAATAAATATTATTTCTCAATTGTTAATGACTACATATTAATCATTAATTATTAATATTAAACTATATTAAACAATAAAAATTTGTTTTAATAAATGTAAATATTAATTTATCAATATTTTATTTATTAATTATTTATTATTGATATTAATTATTGAACTTTTGTTATTAATTGATAATAGTAGAAATTATATAATACTTATTGTTAGTAATCAAAATTATTTTGTATTAAATACTAATGAATAAAAATTAGTTATTAAGATAATTTTCTAATAATTAATTATTAATCCTTAGTTATTGATTAATAAATATGCATATTACAAAATTTATCATGTCTAAATTGGATAAGCCTTCCAAATTCTAATTCAAAAAATAAGCATCTCTTGCAAATTGTTTGGAAAATCCCTCGCAAAATAGCTTCAAAATGCATTCATCTGTAATCTACCCCAATTTGCAACGGAATTTAGTGTCAAAATTTTTTTGTCGGTAAATTGAAGCAATTTGAAATAGTTTAGTGACGGATATAAAAAACGGTTGGTGATAATATAAGGAAAAAAAATAAGAAAAACTTAAAAATTATCTCTTGCAAATCACCCTAGAATTTGTCGCCAATATAGCGATGGAAAATTTTGCCACTGCTGTGTGTTGCTATTTTCAATTTTTCTTGTAGTGATTTATCATGTAGTATGTCATATACTCCTTATATTTGTATACAAAGTACTCAATTTAAAAAAAAAAGATTTAACTGCTTTTAGTTTCCTTTCCCACTTGTAGATCTCAAAGCCGTTAATTTTTGCTTCTTGAGTAAATGTTTGTTGCCAAATATTTGCCGGGAAGATTTCAGTTTAGCCCTAAGGAATGATTTTGACCATCGAATATTTACCAATAAGAATTCAGTTAGCCCTAAAGAAAGATTTCAGTTTAGCCCTAAGGAATGAGTTTGACCATCGAATATTTACCTATAAGAATTCAGTTAGCCCTAAAGAAAGATTTGAGTTTAGCTCTAAGGAATGATTTTGACCATCTACCTATAAGAATTCAGTTAGCCCTAAAGATATATTTTGACCATCGAATATTTAATAAGAAGAATTCAGTTTACCACTAAGGGAAATATTTTCCCCAAGCCAAACATGTGATCGTAAAATTATTCTGATTACCAACATTCAAATGACCGTCAGATAATTTATAAATCCTACTTCAACCCTTTTTCTAAACATCTAAATATCCCTAGACTAACAGATTAAGTTTATTTACAATTATGATGTTCATTTTAAACAACGCAGGCTTTCAAGGTCACTTAGGTGTCGTTAGCGTCGACCCAACCATTGTGGTTGCGCCAGGCCACTTGAAAAGTTTTATGTGGTGAAAATGCCCTAAAATAGCTTTGGAATTGGCTTAGGTAAAATAGCATGACAAAATTGTAGTGGCTCCTCGAACCTAGAACCTGATAACTGCAATACACAGTGCATACCACTAAACCACTCTTGCCTTTGCAAACTACCTGGTTTATATTTTTTTTATCACTATAATATTACCGATCACCAACTGTTGCCCCCCCCCCCCTTCAACGTGCTGCCCTAGGCGGCTGCCTCGGCAGTCTACCCCTAGGGCTAACACTGGGTATCGTTTGCAAACAAAACAAGAAAGTCAACAATTGTGTTTTTATCGGACGTGTATAGCGTAGATACCACAACTTTAGCTAGTTCGATTGAAACGTTGAAAATGAGCCGTTTGCGTCGGACGCTAACCACACAATATAACCTTTTGCCCCTTCCAGTTAACAAATAAATAAATACAAACAAATAAATAATAAATTAATAATTCTTCCCCTTCCAATTTTCCCTTCCGTTAAAAAAAACGCATTCCACATTCGCGGAAATGGCCCTTCTCCATACCTTTCCAAATACCCTTTTTGTTTCGTTTGCCCTTGTTATTTTCAGCATTGCTATCAAGGGATCACATCCTATTATGTACAACTCCCTTAATTCGCTACTGTTTCTAGACAATTTTTGTGCTCGTAATTGTTCAGATGAAAGGTTGGCAAATCTTTTTGTGTAATCATTATGATTAAAGCAGTATTTATATTTGGTGTTGAGTTCAAATAAGACAACGTCTTATCCAGTTTTTCTAAAAAGCTCGAACCAAACGATGTAATTTGCAAGAACTATAAATACAAACCCCATGAATTCAAGTCGAAATTTCAGTTTATGAAAAACAAAATTTGCACAACCTTGACACTATAGGTTCGAGCCCTGTAGTTCTATCCATGTCCTATCTTATATATATGGTATAAGCATGAGTAGAATGATCTTTGTCGTGGTTCCTCACTTTAATTTTAGGTAGTAATTCAAGTTACCAAATCGAATTATGACCATGTGTCAAAGCAAAAAGGAGGAATAGAAGAAGCAATGATTAAAACATTTGCAATTAAATTAGCTGATTATTTCACCTGGTAAATTTTTGCGGGACATGATATGTTAATCTTGAGGGCAAATATTTATGTTTGAGCAAACCTGCATCCCACCACTGTAAAACAAAAAAAGAAGTCAAAACATATGTCATATGCATGTAATATAAAGATACTAAAGTTTGTGATTGAATGGTGAAAACGAAACTGAAATCTCATAACTATACTGAAATAAATCATTGAAACAAATTTTTCGTATAAACTTACATTAAATTTAAAAGTACAGAAGTGTATCTAATTTTCATATTTTTTAATCATAATAATTTTTTTAATATTTCCTTATCAAGGTCATAGACAATGATCTAAATATTAGGAAGATTGCAGTAAGTATTTGTCCTACATCGGCAAATATTATTAAGTATCTCTCCCTATATATTAATGCTTCGAATAGGATATTGTGAAACAAAACAACATGGGCTTGAGATTGGGCTTGAGATGGGATTGGGCTCAATGGGTTTGGGGCCTATATAATATTATTATAGGTCAAAGATGGAACAGATTCGCCTGTTCAAACAGTCGTGATTTTTTGAACGGTCGCGTCTCCTCACGCGCAACTGTTTCCAACGGTCATATCTATTCGCATGTTAAATATACTACTCCTTCGCCAAACCCAAAGATATCCGAATTCCTCTTCTTCCATCTTTTTCTCCTTCTGTAAACACATTGTTTGTTGTATCCTGGAGGAATCTCGCTACCATTATAATCATCAAAATTGTCACCAACAACAAGGTGAACTATGTCATCTGGTGAGACAAAATCAGGATCTAAGCTTTTGGCTTTCCTTGGTCTTTGGCTTCTTCTAGGTTCATCAGGAACGTTTTGAAGCCTCTTTTTATTTGGAGAATTAAATCCAATGTTTTCATCATTCCCTTTGTGGATGATTTGCGTAGGATCTGAAACTGTTGTGGAATCACATAAAAATTTATTTTCGATGAATTCTACATCTCTTGATTCCACAATTACATTAGATTTTATATGTAATAATTTGTATGCTTTGGAATTTTCAGCATATCCTACGAATATACTTTTCAATGCTCTTGGTCCAATTTTTATCCTTTTCGGATCTGTGACCCTATAAAAAACTAAACATCCCCAAACTCTTAGATATTTCAAGTTTGGTTTTCTTCCTTTCCATAATTCATAAGGAGAAGTCTTAGTTTTCTTTGATAGAATTCTATTATGCAAATGACATGCTGTTAAGAGTGCTTCTCCCCATAAATTGACATGTTGTTTAGCATTTAAAATCAGAGCATTGGTCATTTCAACCAATGTTCTATTTTTTCGTTCAGCCAGTCGATTTTGCTGTGGGGTATAAGGTGCGTTTGATTGATGAATAATTCCATTTTCTTCACAAAATGATGAAAATTCTAAGGAAAAATATTCCCCACCGCTATCACTTCGCAACACCTTAATCCTCTTTTCTTTTTTATTCTCAACATTGGTTTTAAAACGCTTAAACATTTCAAAAGCTTGATCTTTTGATCTCATTAAATAGACGTGTGTGTATCTAGAATAATCTTCTATAAAGGTGATAAATTATCTATTGCCACCTCTAGTCAATATACCATTTAATTCACAAATGTCTGAATGTATTAATTCAAGTAGTTTAGTATTCCGTTCAGATTTTGGAAACGGCTTTTTGCACATCTTTGCTTCAATACAAACTTCACATTTAGATTGGTGTACATTATCATATGAAATCAATCCTTCTTTAGACATAAATTGTAAATTTTTATAATTTAGATGTGCTAATCTACTATGCCATAAATGAAATGAATCAACAACATAAGCAAATTCGTTTATTTTATTAACACTTAATTTAAACGTACCATTACAAGCGTATCCTTTCCCAACAAACATACCGCCCTTGGACAGAATAAGACTCTTACCATCTAGAACTCCTTTAACACCCTTATTACATAGGAGACTTGCAGAAAGCAGATTTTTTCTGATTTCTGGAACATGTAAAACATTAAAAAGAACAATCCTTTTGCCAGAAGCGAACTCCAACTCTATGGTTCCTTTTCCGACGACGTTTGAAGCATTATGATTTCCCATAAGTACCTTGCTATCATCAGAAACCTTCTCGTGTGATTTGAACAATGACTGGTTATTGCATACATGAATAGTAGCACCAGAGTCATACCACCAATCATTATCTTTGGTAGCATCCGCCATGTTCAGTTCTGTGATCATATCGATATTCAGTTTAGAAACCATGGCAATGATTTCTGAATCTTCTTGTTCAACCATGTTTGCCTTGTTGGAAGCACTTTGATTGTTCCTTTTGCCGTGATTATTATTCTGTCCATGCTTCTTTTTCTGCCTTTTGAAAAATCTGCAGTCGCGTTTAATGTCCAGGTTTGCCGCAGGAGTAGCAAGAGTATCTGATTCCTGTATATTTACCACGACAATGTTAGACTACATATTTGCAGCCTTAATTTGCCACGTCCCGTCTGTTGTCTGCGTCCGACGCCAGCACTAGATTCTCCGTTCAGAAAGAGCGCTGGTGGGATGGGGAAAATCAAGCCGTTGGCGTCCGCGCGTCGGATGCCAACGGTTTGATTTTCCCCATCCCCCTTTTTGGCCTATAAAACAACTCCTATGTCTTCTTCACCTCCTTACCTTCTTCACCAACAGCTGCTAGTCTGCACTGATTTTATTTGTATCCATAACTGTATTTGTATCTGTATCTGTAACTGTAGTTGTATTAGTAGTTGTAGTATCTTTAAGAAGGTTTTAAGCATGCTAAATCCTATCTATTTATATCTCATTTTAAAAATATCACGTTCAAATACTCCGCTCATTTACCCCGGTCAAATATTTAAAATGAAATATTTAATGCTCATAGCCGGTGACGGAGCCAGAAATTCGTTTAGAGGGCAGATTCGAAAGGAAGCCAAAAATTATTTATACACAAAATTACCCTATTTTTTTTATTTTTTTTTATTTTCTTTTTTGGCAAAGCCGACCTTTTTAAGGTGACCGCAGAGACCTTTTTATTATAACCAACAATAAAAAATACAAAATATACAGATAACTCTGGTTGACAGTCAGCTAATTTCGTTTTTTTAAGTGAATCGACCACCACATACGGAGTTTATAATGTCCCATTCACTATACCTAACAGGCTAAAAGCATGGGAGCCAGTTACATTACTAGACTACAAAGTAACATCTCCACGCAAATAGTGATATACATATCAGTTACATACTATTACATACGTTTACAAATGGATTGAAAAAGCAATACAAGGTACACAAGATACTTAGTACAACAACAAGCACATAGAGGTACAGAGTAAAATAGAAAATGACAGTGGATCCCTGAATTTTTTGATTTACATTAAAAAGTGTTTTTTAGGGCTAAATTTTTGTTTTTTTGTCCATATGTCTAAATTTTCTCTAATTGTCCATATGCCTAAATTTTCTCTAATTTTGTCCATATGCCATTCCCAGCTATATTTCCATGGCCATGCTAACTGCATATATTATCCTTTCGTTTTACTGGGTATGGATTAACGACCCTGCTGACTACATAGATTATATTCGTTTTACAAAGGTGAGCGCGGATGCTACTGCGAATACATAGTTGACAAAAAGCTTATGCCATTGAACTGTATTTAACAGTACATTTTTTGGTCATTGTATATATATTCGAGACAGACCCTTAAATAAATAGCAGAGATAAATAATATTTGTTGACGAAAGTAGTGCAAAGCATGGTGGGACTTAAATGGACATGTTACTTGGATAAAAAAAAGGAATTTTAATTTAAGGAATCAAACCATGTTCATTTTTTATGAGACTTCGAGGAAAGTCAGTCAAGCTTTAAATTGCAAAGCCAATTAATTTCATACAAAATTACGATTTTTCTTGAATTGACCAATAATTCATGAGTCACTGATAGTTTTGAAAATTAATTTCATACAAAGTTAAGTACAAATGCCAGCGTTGTGACTCTACCATAGTCCATAGAGCACCCCCACACTAGCGTTGGTCAATGGCGCTACACACACATTCACTATACTCAAGGTTTTAGCCTTTTACCCTAAAAGCATAAAATGAAAAATAATAAAGTTAAAAAATATTACATCTTTCGATTTCCTTTTTCCTTTAAATTATAAAAAAATAAGCAAGATAACTAAACTTTATTTTTCTTTAGTTAATAACGATAATTTTTAACATGTGCCCACACGTTAACAAGAGAAATGCCAAGTTCATCATTTAAGTGCAGAGTCGAAGTAGTTGCTTGCTTGAATCACAAAATCAGCAACAAGAGCAAGGTTGGAATAAAGTCTTAGCGGATCTATGGCTTCAACTCAATAAGGAAAGTAGGAAATTTTTGCAAATCTCTTTGTTTTAATTGCATTCTTCTAAGAATAATTTAGACTTGCTAGCAATTCATTTAGCCTTGATCTAGTGCAACAGACATTGGAAGTTGCCTATTGTGAAATAATATCTAGTTCGGTCCAATCCATAAATGCATATCCATTAGGTCATACAGTGGCGGAGCCAGGTTTTTGGATGAGATAGGGCAAACTAGTCCCACATTGCAAGATTTGTCTAGATTTTATTGGATATATACATGTATATGGGATGTCACATTGTAAATAAGATGCTAGTGGCAAGAATTGGCTCAACTATGGGCTGTTTGGATCTAAGCTAGGGCATTTGAAATTTCCCAGGTAGGGCTGGATTCTAGAAATAGCTATTTCATGCTAGAATTTTGCTTTTCCAGATGAGGCCTTGGCCCTAGCTGGGCTCAAGGTAGATCCGCCCCTGAGGTCATAGTTAAAAGGTTTAATGATTTGACGGTTTAATGATCTAAACTAGGGATGGAAGCCATACCTTGGACCAGGGGCAGCAGCTGACGACTGAAGGCGGCGACTGGTGACGGGAACTGGGGAGATAGGTTTTTAGCGCTGGAAAAAAAAGGTGGGGGAATGAATATTTCGTTCGTGGGGTCGAGCAACAGCCCTTTTTTAAGTCGCCGCTAACCGTTGTCTCAGTCCGTCACTATTTCAGCGGACTCTAGCAGTGTATGTTGGCAAATAGTAAATTGTTTCTTCTGAGTTCTGGCTTTAATTCTTGAATCCTTTATAACTTTTCTTTTTTTCTTTTTCTTTATGTACACCCTATAAAATTGGCATTACTTACCAAAATATGAGGTCAGTGGTTTTAATAATGTCCTAAGTCAGCAGAAAGTTGGTTAAAGTGGTGAAAAGGGTGAACATGTATATCGCAGTTGGCATATACGTCCCTAAATGTCAGAAGATACATCTAGCGTTAGTTATTTGGTTTACGTACGTCAGTGATGGTAACTTACGGTCTTTAATTATCACAGATATTTAAAGCTACTTTTACATTATTGCGGTTGAAAGTTATTTAGAATATTGCAACGCTTTTGACTATATTGTAGTAATGATGACAAAAACACCCTGGATAATGCAGCTTCTTTCTGGTTTTTCTAATTTTCATCATACAAAATTTTTTTTTTCTGCTACTAATAATTCTTTTTCCTTCAACAACTTATCTAATTATAAACATGCGACTGGGGTTGGAGTGCCATGGAAGAAAAGTGACATGTAACCTCGAATATTTAATGCTAATTAAGATCTCATAATTAACTATACGGCTAAACAATGGAGTATATATGAAGTTCAAATATATTCTTTGAAATGTCGAGTAGTAGTTATAAACTTTTATTGCTGCCTTAACCCTCTGCCTGATATCAAGATTCTTTTATAATTCGAATATTGAGATGTGCAGTAAGACGTAATGCATCAGTAAGAGTGTGTGATTCCTGTATATACAGCGACAATGTTAACTACACAGATTATGTTTGTTTTACACAGGTTATACTATTGACCTATATTTAAAAAGTGTTCTTTTACGTAATTCAATATTCGAGACAGACCCTTAAATAAATAGCAGAGATAAATAATATTTGTTGACAAAAGTAGTGCAAAACATGGTGGGACTTATATGGACATGTTAGTGGCGATAAGAGGGTCAGATGCGACCGTAAATTAATACTCATCATTGCACGGCATATGTGCATATACCAATTTGAGGTGTTTTCGCCGTTCTAGATAACAAGTCTTGTTTACAAATCTCTGTATTGGGTTCATGTTCATCTTCTTATAGAAGGAAGATTTTATTATTCAAGAAAATGTAATGATACAAATTACAAGTTTGGATACAATAGTATACAAATTTATAGCTAACAAACGTAACGGCTAGTAGAAAAATATCTGAAATGAAAGATACATGAATGTGACGGCTAGTAGAAAGATGTCTGAAATGAAAGATGCGTGTGAAACCGATTGAATGGATAAACTTGTTTTGCACTATTACGCCCCCTCAATTAGATCTGGGTTTTCCGCTCCCATTCTCATTTTCACCTCAATCAATTATCCTCAGCCCCTCTCTCATTCTGATGAAGTTTTTAGTCGATAAAGCTTTGGTGTGGAAATCGGCTCTTTGGTAATACGCTGGTACATGAGAAATTGTCAATCGTCCTGCTTGTGTCTGTTGTGCCTCCTGTTGTGCAGTTGAGCTTGCATTTGTGTTTGTATTGTTATCCCCTTCCATATTGTTGTTCACGTCATGATAAGCTTGCATTTGTGCCTCCTGCTGTGCAGTTGACACTACTGCAAAACATGTCTGTTGCTTCGCCTTATTTGCACTGGCTGTATCAACAACCGGTGTAAATACAATTTTTTGTGCCGGTTCAAAGATAAGAGCCAGTGCAACTAATACAGAAAAAGTAATAGATCAGCGAAAAAAAATAAGTTGCACCGGTTTTAATTGAGAACCAGTGCAAATAAGAAGTAGCAAATACATTTATTTGCACCGGTTATATGTTCAACCAGTGCAGATATTATGTTTGCATCGGTTTTCTACCTAGTTTCCATAACCAGTGCAATTTGAAATTATTTACTTTCAACCCCATTGGTCCAAACCTTAAAAACAGATTACTACAAAATCCTACTCTAAATCAACACCGTTCACTTACCTGAAATCCAACGAACACGATAGTCGTCCACATCATTCCCTTTTCCTTATTTTTTAGATCTATTTCTCCAATGTTCATGAAATAAATCGTCTCAGGCCTTGCTCAATCCTTCTCATAATTTGCCCCATTTTCCAAAATTTCCATCTGAAGCATGAATCGATTTCCTTAGTTTTATTGTATGTCATGCCCTAATCATTCCCGAACTCTACTCCGCCTTATCTATGAATCTCATCCTTCTTGAATCTCTCCGACCTGAACGCCGATCGCCTAATCACGTAATACCCTCTTAGTGAGGCGTGTTTTCAGATCGCATGAATCGGGGATCTCAAATCGTGTGAATCGAGGTTTGAGGCTACTGACTTATTCTAATATAGCACAAATTTAAACAGTATGATTTATCAGCTTTTAGATTTGTTCCTATGTTATTCATAATTGCTGTTCTTTCTTAAGTTGTTGATGTGATTATTGACTGAAATCAGTTGTTGATATTATTATCGTCTGAAATAAGTTTGAATGTCATTATGTCTGAATGTTAATTCTAAAATAAATTTCTTATGTTTTCCATAATTATTAGGTATGAATGTTATAAATCATAACATAACTTCGAAAACATGAAGAGAAGGCAAAATGATAAAATTATAGCCTTTGTTTAAAATTTATATAATATCACAGTTTCAACATTTAGTTAACAAAATTGGATTTCATTTCTGTATGGTTAATACGTTTGATTTGTTTTTCCCCATCCAGTCCGAATCAAGCTTTGAGTTGCTTCATATGTTGTAGTATGGTGTTTGATTAATGTAATATGGAAATTATATCACTTGGTTTGGTTCAAATTAAAATCGATGTAAATGGATGTTCGATATTTAATCTACTAACCAAAAATATCGGTGCATTTTTACTAGATTTTGTTATGCTCACATGCATCGAGTTGCTCGAAATCGTCAGATTTATGATGTAATGGTTAAAGTATGGGATCTAATTCCTGTTTTGATATTTTGCCATATTAAGATGTCCAAATTGAAGAAGATCGAATAAAATAGACCATGCTCTTTGTACTAGGATGGTTTGGATCGAAATACTTTCATTTTGTTTTGAATGATAGTTTATTTCAAAACATTGAAATATTTACCGTTTGAATATACTTTGAACAACATAGTATGCTTTTTGTATTAATGGTATGTATTCTGGAAATTTTATGAAAAGCTTCTTCAAAATTCGCACACCATTTGCTGCTGATGACATTGCTAATTTGAAGCAGTTTACTAGACCTATTGATCAAAATTGACAGATCATTACAGGTGCTAGTGACAGTGTTTCTTTATTTTAATGTTGAACACCCTTTTTAGTATATTGTTGCTGTTCTTGATTTGTATTTCTGTGATAAGGAATTATGGGATTCAATGTGGTTCTTGTTATTTGTAAAGTATGATTACCATGTACAAATTGATATTTCTGTTTTTAAGATGTCAGCTAGCACTGGCAGTAGGATTGTGGATAGATCTTTTCTGATCAATGAGCTTAGGCTCCGCTTGGGAGCTTCTTTTTCACTGATTTTGACTCGTTTTTGATGGCTTTGAATTTTAGATGTTGGCATAACTCCTACTTGTAAGTTTTTTGTCACGTCTGTTGTTGTTCATTGTAAAATTGGCATAATGTAATTTTGGTGGTAAATTTCAACCCATCAAATTAGCTATAACACGATCAATATCGCTATGATCGTTGATGATCAAAACCAGTACTTTCAAAACCTCTCATAATCGACACTTCAAAATTCCCAAGCGGAGGTTTAAAAATCTGAAATGATACATTTACATATAGTTATTATGAATTCTATGGATTTTCTGCAGTATATAATTTCATTAGTATTTCTACTATATGTAAATCAGATTCTTGTGTATAATTAGGGAGGTAATATTAACTTATTCGCATTCAATCCTCCGTGCCTGATATTGAGTTCTACATCCTTGCCAGCACAAGTTATATATATGTACCAATTTCTCATGCCTTGTAAGGAGGTAAGATCTCTAGAGTTTGGATGCAGTGAGCATTTATATGCATGCAATCCTCAGTGTCTTTTGTTTTTGTTTATTTCCTCTTTCTTTGGCTGTCCAATGCTAGGGGCTATTTAAAGTTCCAAACCAAATTCATTCCATGCTCCTCATGATTCATGAAATCTAAAAATTGCTGGCAAAATTTTATTTCCTTTTTTTAGAAATAGATAAAATAAAGATAAATGCTTAAATTTAGTTGAACAGCTGAAACACACCATTTTTTGCTATGAATAAAGCCTATATGATTTATAATTTGAAGTAAATTTTATTTATTATTGTTGAAATTAATGATTCAAATATTTGTAGATAAGGAAAGAAATTGATTGATTGTCAATCAATTAATTGGCTCGTACATGGAAAGAGATAGGAGAAAGTTTTCTTTTTGGAAGAAAAATAAAAGGCCAATCAATCAATTAATTAATGAAGAATCAATTCTTAGGGAAAGAGATTGAGACCATAATTGCTTCATCCATTTATGCTCCAATCAAATTAAGGAAGATATTATATTTATTTTTCTTCATGAAACTTCTCTTCTTTATCCCCAAGAAATCCCTCTATATAAATAGGGGTCATGTTATTGTATGAAGTATGCAATCCACCATTAGTCTTCTCTCTTTTGTAATCTTTTGTACTCATTTCTTCATTGAGAAATAAAAGTTGTTGGGCCTCCGTGGACGTAGGCAAAGCCGAACCACGTTAAAAATTGGTGTGCTCTTTCCTCTATTTTCTAATTTTGTTCTCTCTATAATTTGTGCCACTTGTTTTTATTTTGGCGTTGTTGAAATTGTTGACAGACTAGATCATTGGGTTTATTCATATTCCGCTGCCCAAATCTCTGATTTTGCACTACAGATTGGTATCAGAGCTAGTCGTCCTGTTCAAAGACTTTTTCAACCATGTCAAATTCCACAAAGAATAACGGTGGTAGAAACGCTACAAATTATGGAGTCGCTAGATTTGATGGAAAGGGGGATTTTGGCACATGGAAGATGAAGATGGAAGCGGTGTTGAAGAAAGAGAGGACATTTAAGGTTGTCTCAGATCCCGAGAAATTGAAGAAATTAGCACCTGAAGAGTTAGAAGAATTGGAAGAGGATGCTCTCACTACCATCCAACTTAGCCTTTCTGATGAAGTACTTAGAGAGTTTTCTCATGTGAAAACTACTAAGGAATTGTGGGATGCTCTTCAGAGAAAGTTCTACGACAAGTCTCTCACCAACCGCATCATCTTGCAGCAACAACTTTATTATTTCAAAATGAGGCCTGGAACAGGTGTATTTGCTCATATAGATGCCCTCAACACATTTGTCATGAATCTTCGAGCAGCTGATGTAAAGATTGAGGATGAGGCGTAAGTTGTTATTCTTTTATGTTCTTTACCTGCAGAGTATAACACTTTTGTTAACTCTATGATCTATGGACGTTCGTCTATTTGCTTGGAGGATGTGAAGACAAATTTGCATAACGAAATGTTGAGAGGAAAGTTAGCAAGCATGAGCATGTAGAACGATTCTGAAAGTCTTGTTGCGCAGAGAGGAAGAAGTAAAAGTAGACCCAATTATGGTGGAGATAGAGCAAAGTCCAGATCTCAGTCAAGAGCAGCCCGGAAGGGAGTTTGTCATTATTGCAGAAAACCTGGACATTATATTGCAAATTGCCCCAAGTTGGAGAATAAAAACAAAGTTGTTCCCCAGAAGGCTTCAGCATCTACAGCGGAGTCATCAGATTCAAATAATGATCCTGGCATTTTTACAGCTTCCGCCTCTCCTATGAAGAGTACTATGTGGATTATTGACTCGAGAGCATCCTATCACATGACACCTGATAGGCACTCTTTTTCACTTATCGTCAACTTGATGGAGGAGAGGTTCTCATGGGAAATAATGCTTCTTGTCGCATGATTGGTATTGGAACGTTAAAAATCAGGATGTTTGATGGTGTTGTTCGCACTTTATGTGATGTCAGGCATGTACCTGATTTAAGGCGTAGTTTGATCTCTATTGGAGCATTGTGCAATTTTGGCTTAAAGTGTGTGATAGAAAAAGATTCATTAAAAATTACAAATGGCTCATTGATAGTAATGAAAGGGGTAAAAGCTGGAAATCTATATTTGCTGAAGGGTACAACTGCTGTTGCGGAGTCTGCTTCAGTTATTGATTCAGTTGATTCCGACTCTACCAGATTGTGGCATTTTCGTATGGGCCACATTGGAGAGCGCAGTTTAGAAGTATTGAGAAAGAGAGGCTTGATTGACGGTGTTCATCATTCAAAACTTGACTTTTGTGAAGGATGTGTACTTGGAAAGCATACCAAGGTTTCTTTTGGCATTGCAGAGCATAAGTCTAAAGATGTTTTAGAGTATGTTAATACTGATGTTTGGGGCCCCGCACCATGCCTATCTTATAGAGGAGCCAGGTATTTCGTTTCATTTGTTGATGATTTTTCTAGAAAAGTATGGGTTTACTTTATGAAGTCCAAAGATGAAACTTTTGATAGGTTTCAAAGTTGGAAATCTCTTGTTGAGAAGCAGTCTGGAAAGAAAGTGAAGGTTCTTCGTTCAGATAATGGTGGTGAAATCACTTCTCAAAAATTCATCAAATTTTGTGAGTCCGAGGGAATCAAAAGACATTACACCACACTAGGAGAACCTCAGTCAAATGGGGTTGCAGAGAGAATGAATCGGACTTTGTTGGAAAGAACTCATTGCTTACGGCTGAATGTAGGATTAAATAAGAGATTTTGGGCAGAAGCATTATCTACGACGGTTTTCCTTATCAACCGCACACCTTCTACCGCCATAGATATGAAGATTCCTGAAGAAGTATGGAAGGGAGGGCCTGTATCATATTCCTTTCTCAGAGTGTTTGGTTGTCTAGCTTATGTGCATGAGAGCAAAGGGAAGTTGGATCCAAGATCGCGCAAGTGTATTTTTCTTGGATATAAGAAAGGAATTAAGGGATATAGGATGTGGTGTCCTACTACCCAGAAGATTGTTACTAGCAGGCATGTTACATTTGATGAGAAGGCTATGTTGAAGGTGGAGCCTTCTTCTTCCGTTAATGATGATGTTGATAGGACAAATTCAGAATACCAAACTCAAGGCAGATCATCAGACTTCCATACGAGTAAAAATGGTGATTCCGATGACACCGTAGTTGATAGGAAGAGACAAAAGATCAATCTCAAGGTGGAGCTCAAATTCAAACTCAACCAACGAGAGAGAAGAAAAGACCTACATGGCTCGATGATTTTGTGGGATTAAGCATTGAAGATATTGACTTTGATGACATGGCAGCTTATGCATTAAGCATATTTCATGATGAACCAAGAGACTACAGAGATGCCATTAGTTCAGTTGATAGCTCCAGTTGGCTAGTAGCAATGGAGGAGGAGATTGAGTCTTTGGACAAAAATCACACTTGGGATTTAGTGCCACTTCCTTCCGGCAAGAGAGCAATTGAATGTAAATGGATCTTTAAGGTGAAAGATGGCGGCAATGGTGACTTGAGGTACAAAGCAAGATTAGTGGCGAAGGGTTATGTTCAGAAGAAAGACGTGGAGTTTCATGATATTTTTTCTCCAGTTGTTAGACACACTTCCATTCGCATTCTTTTGGCATTAGTTGCTCACTTCGACATGGAGTTGGAACAACTAGATGTCAAGACAGCATTCTTGCATGGTGATCATGAGGAGGACATTTACCTACAGCAGCCAGAGGGGTTCGTTGATAGCAGCCGGCCAGGTCATGTTTGTAAACTTAACAAATCTCTTTATGGCTTAAAACAGTCTCCTAGACAGTGGTACAAGAAATTTGATAAGTTTATGATCTCACATGGTTACTCTAAAAGCTTTAAGGACCAATGTGTCTATTTTAAAAATTGTAATGATGACATCATCTATTTGTTACTTTATGTTGATGATATGCTGATAGCTTCTAAGAGCATGTATAAAATCTCGGAGTTGAAGATGGAGCTCAGTAAGGAATTTGAGTTGAAAGATTTGGGAAACGCACAGAGAATTTTGGGGATGGAGATTCAGAGGGATAGAGAGCAAAGAGTTTTGAGGCTCACTCAAACTCAATACATCGAGAAAGTCCTATCTCGATTTGGTATGGAGAATGCTAAACCGGTGGCTACTCCATTAGGCTCTCAGTTCAAGCTATCCAAAGATATGTGTCCCACATCGAAAGAAGATAAAAGGTATATGTCTAATATACCTTATTCTAGTGTTGTTGGTAGTCTCATGTATGCAATGGTGTGCACGTGACCAGATTTGGCCCATGCAGTTGGTGTTGTTAGTCGATATATGTCTAACCCAGGTAAAGAGCATTGGCAAGCAGTGAAGTGGATACTCAGATATCTTCGTGGCACTTCTTCAGTTGGCTTGTTATATGGTGGAGTAGATGGAGACATCTCTCTTAGAGGATACTGTGATTCAGATTACGCTGGGGATAGAGATGGATGGAAGTCGGTGTCGGGCTATGTTTTTACACTTGGCATAGGCCTGATTTCGTGGAGATCAAAGTTGCAGTCTATCGTAGCTTTGTCGACTACCGAAGCAAAGTTAATGTCGATTGTGGAAGCAAGAAAGGAAGGATTGTACTTACTTCAGTTGTTGGATGATCTTTCAATGGTGCAGCAGACAGTGGAGCTATTTTCAGACAGTCAGAGTGCGATTCATCTTGTTGAGAATCAGGCTTATAGTTCACGGACAAAGCACATTGATGTTAGAGGCTTCTTTCTTATGCTTAAGGAAGAACGAGGTAAGATCAAATTATTGAAGGTTGGTACTTCGGATAATCCTTCAGATATGATGACCAAGTCACTTCCAAAGGACAAGTTTGAGCATTGCTCAAACTTGATCAGTTTGCTTCCTGTTACTTGAGCGCCATGGGGCGTTGGGCCCAACAACTTCTATGTTGATTGTTGAAGATGAGATGATGAAGAAATATTGTCATATTTGAATCAAGTTGGAGTGTTGAAATTAATGATTCAAATATTTGTAGAGAAGGAAAGAAATTGATTGATTGCCAATCAATTAATTGGCTCGTACATGGGAAGAGATAGGAGAAAGTTTTCTTTTTGGAAGAAAATTAAAAGGCCGATCAATCAATTAATTAATGAAGAATCAATTCTCAGGGAAAGAGATTGAGACCATAATTGCTCCATCCATTTATGCTCCAATCAAATCAAGGAAGATATTATATTTATTTTTCTTCATGAAACTTCTTTTCTTTATCCCCAAGAAATCCCTCTATATAAATAGGGGTCATGTTATTGTATGAAGTATGCAATCCACCATTAGTCTTTTCTCTTTTGTAATCTTTTGTACTATTTTCTTCATTGAGAAATAAAAGTTGTTGGGTCTCCATGGACGTAGGCAAGGCCGAACCACGTTAAAAATTGGTGTGCTCTTTCCTCTATTTTCTAATTTTGTTCTCTCTATAATTTGTGCCACTTGTTTTTATTTTTGGCGTTGTTTAAATTGTTGACAGACTAGATCATTGGGTTTATTCATATTCCGCTACCCAAATCTCTGATTTTACACTACAATTATTACTTCTTGTTTGTCTATGCCCGCTTGTGTTATGTAAGTTATGTTTCTTGTTAAAACTGCATCCAAGTGGTTTGCATATTTTGAATCATTCTGCAAATTTTAAGATGAATAATTTACAGCTAATTTAAGCATTTAAGATTGATTTGGTAGTTTGCGATGAAAAATCATGTTTATTTACATCTACGATTATGAATTTTACATCTATATCTAAATTTGACAAAACATACAAAACAACGAAGCAGTTAAATTGTAATCAATGATTCATTCCCTCTAGCATTATTTAATTCCGTTATAGCAATTATTTCATGTTAAACGTTACAATACTTTTCTTCTGTGATGCCCATTCATGTATGACTGAATCATAAGTTATATTTTCAATAGTTATTTTTTTGTGATTTTATACGATGTTTGATCATTATAAATTTATTTGAATTTTATCGGAAAATGGATAGACTATGTTATAATTTTAGTTAGTGTACTGATGCTTTGAATTGGATATATGTTTCAAGTTGTATGTTATTAATAATATTTTAAGATTTATATTGTTAATACTCGAAGAAACTCATGCACATTTGTTTTCGATTAGTGTTTTTTTTAACTCGGATTTTTTACTTACATTTGCCACTTTTTTTTGGGTAGTACTATTTTTACATTAATTTGCATGATTAACAGAGGATGACCATACCATCTACAGAGAATGAAACTTTAATCTATGATAGTAAATGCATGTGTATGTTCTATAACTCTGTCTGTGACTTATTCCTCCTAGTCTTTGTACCTGTTTTGTCACCACTATCTTGTTTACTCCAGTAATCTTTGTTCCTGTTTCATTTTGTCCTAAGTAAGTTTCAACGAAAAACCAAAGTTCATGCTGTTTTTTTATTTATTTGGGCTTATTTTAATCTACAACTGTACAAGCAGTTGGCAGTGACTGATACATAATTGTGATGCAAAAAAAGAATGTAATCCACCGCATAAAAGAAGTGTATTGACTATTTTTTCCTGACAATCATTCTTTGTACTTAATTTGTGCAAATTTCCACTTTTATTTGATATCAGTGCTTTCACATGAGTGAGTGTTTTTTCCTAAAAATTTTGTGATTAAAAATAAATTAATCTGTATTTGCTGATTTTTTGGTCCAAACATAGAAAACTGTTTTTTTTTTTTTTTGACAGCTCTTGGTCCTTCAACGTTAAATTCATCATTACCGCTCTATGTCTGCTGATTATTGAATTAAGTCTACTTTATAAACATAGATTAAGATATCTGTCACCTACATATTTTCAGTCTTGATACAATTTATTTTCCTGAACATTTGCAGGATGAGTTGATTCATTTTCAGTCTATATTTATGCTTTTTTCAACTTAGGTACATGATGTACATGGTAATGAGATTATGCATTTGAAAAACTAGAATAACTGCAGATCAATTTGGAATCATGGTAGGTGAAACATCTACAATAATATTTCTAAATCAACAAAATAATATCCCATCGTCTATTTGATTTTCAAAACGAAGTCCAAGCATGCAATTTATAGGGCAAATGAAAAAAATTAGGTGCAAATGTAACCTGGAGCTTTCGATTTGACAATAATATAAAATGTTTTTTTTGGGGCTGATTACGATGGAGAAGGGAAGATAATGGATAAAAAGATAAATCATTATGACCCCATAATTATTATGAGTTTTTTGATAGTAGGTAATTTCTTTATATGAGAGAAATAAAAAGAGATTTATTAGCGTTGCATTATCTTAAAGTAAACAAAATTTTCTTCGTCACATAGGTTTGGTTTAGTTCTTAATGTTTCAGTTTTTAATCCGATGTTATCATAGCATAATATGAAGTAAGATCTATTTACATATCCATTTTGTTACTCGCTTATATTTACTAATAGGTTTGTACTAAAAAATTAAAATGATAATTGTCTGTAGGTACATAAGTATAAGAGTATACGGGAAAAATTGCCATTAGCAAGTTCATCCATCCATTGCCAACTGCTAACCTGGTAAGTGCTGCCACTTAACCTTGATTTCATAACAAACTTCTTTCCTTCGCCGCCGCATGTCCTCCTATTGGGTCAGCCATCAATAATCTTTTAATTTGTTCTGCTACTCCTACACGAGACAATATTTGAATGACACAGAAGATTTGTTGTCCTTATTATTGTATGTGGGTAAGTACATTTTTTTTTGAAGCTGAGCTTGATATTGAGCACACTCATTCAGCCTTCCCAAAATTTGATTATCCAAAATTTCCAGTATTAATTGTTTATTGGTTTCCAGCTTGGGGCATGGCAGCTGCACAGCTGCACCTTGAGGCATCATTTAGAGACGCACTGCAGTAGACTGAGGCTGAGCATCATTGATTGCTTCAGGTAAAGTAGATTCTTTTGAAGCTGAGTTTGGTATTGAGCACACTCATTCAACCTTCCTAAATTTTGATTATTCAAAATCTCCAATATTAACTGTTTATTGGTTTCTAGCTTTGTGCATGGCAGCTCCAGCTACACCTTGAGGCATCATCTGCAGACGGACTGCAGGAGACTGAGGCTGAGCATCAGCAGTTGCTACCAGTTAAAGTAGATTCTTTTGAAGTTGAGCTTGGTATTGAGCACACTCATTCAGCCTTCCTAAATTTTGATTATGCAAAATAGCCAATATTAACTGTTTGTTACTTTCCGTCTTGGGGGATAGCAGCTGCACCCTGAGGCATCATCTGGAGATGCACTACAGGAGACTGTGGCTGAGCATCAGCAATTGCACCCTGAGGCATCATCAAATTAAGGGAAAGTGTCATCTCGTGCACCTCAGTAGGAGGATTGGCAAGAGGTCGGGGCTGAGGGAAGTCATGGTTGACATTTACCTTGGGAACAGTAACTGATGTTGTCCCAGTGACCTAAATGGAAGTTCCAGTTTCACTAGACGTGGTTGATTCTTTAAGGTTTTGGCGTAACTGTTGCCTAGTTACCATCTCTACACGGGTAATTGCATTTGAAAAAATAAATTACATGTACGCACCTCCTAACTCAAAAGTAATGATGCACATAATCATATGTGTTATCATAAAAGCAAGGCTCAGGATCCATAATTAGTATAAACTGGTTAATCGATCCCAAGTTTTGTTTGAAAGGTAAATTTTGAAACAACATACTTGTGCCGGAAATGATCAAAAAATGTTCAACCTAACTATGAACAATCAAATAAAAATCAATCCTGTATGAATATGTTGTTCAATATAAGTAATAAGTTGCACTGCATGATTATTAGTAATTTTTACACTAACCTATTGTCGTTACAAGCATCCAACAATAAAATAATAAGCTTAAAAGTGTATGAATATTTTAGCTATTACAGATTAGCGCTGCAAGAAGGTTTGACGATCAATGAAAGCTCTGACCTAAAGATAGATCAAGCATGACCAAACCAATAGATGACTTGCATGATCGAGTCAAACAAGGTCGTATGTGACCAACCCATTCAAGGTCGAGAAGGGACGATCTAGCAAAGCTCGAACATGAACGTACCAACAGAGGTCGAGCATGATCGAACCAAGCAAGATCGTACGTGACCGACCCCACATGAAGGTCGAGCAGGAACGACCTGGCTAAGTTCGAACATGAATGACCTGATGGAGCTTAAACTAAGCAAGGTTGTACGTGATTGACCCCGAAAAGGGTCGAGAAGGAATGACCTAGCCAAGTTTGAGCTTGAACAAACCCAAGCCAGGGTCGAACGTGATCGACCGGAACAAGGTCGCCGTGACCAACCCTAGATAAGGGTCGAGCAGAAATGACCAGTGCCAGGTCGAGTAGGAACGACTCCTCAATGGGTCGAGCAAGCCTATTGGAGATAATGCAGAGCTGTGATTAAAAACTATTAGCACGATCAGGCCTACATGATTATGCAATTCGGACTGAGAGTTTCACATGGCAAAAGCCAACTGAAACTGTTGATCAAAGCAATAAGATTTCACAACAACAATTAAGGACTAAATACTACCAATAAGCATCATTTAAGTGTTATTTGCGAAATGGAAGTGCTCAAATTGGTGCAACATCGACAAATTCAAAATGACCAATGTGTTAATCAGCACGCATTGAAATAAAAATTGCTGGACAACTAAAGTACATAAACGCATGATGGAATTTGTTCTCAAGTACAAGTGATTCAATCAGCACGACCTCTATTTCAATGTACAAGACAAACTACAAGGCAATTGAATCCGGATACACAAGCGAAGCACTCATCGAATACCATATATGCGTATGATTCAAATCAGAATTTCAGGGGACTTCGTATAAATCAAATTCCTCAAACACTTCCACATACTCAATCCAATTAAACCCATTCCAATTTCTAGCAATTACAATCCCAAAAAATCCAATTTCAATCTAAACCATACCCAAGTCATTTAGGTTCGAAACCCTAGATGTCTACAAGAGAAAATCAATGAAACCAATGTGGAATTTAAAGGAAAATCACCTATGACAAGCAAGATGCTTCTGCTCCAAGAAGGTTACCCCAAATTGATTCAAAGTTGATCAAATTTTGCTGCGGAAATCGAGTGTGACCGATAGGCTTGGGGCTTATGATGATTGATAAGCCGATTTGGGTCGAGTTCGAAGAGAATCGATGGCAGAAGGGTGGATTGTGATGCGGAACTTTCTGGAAAAGAGAAGCAGCCGCCATTAAGTTGTTTCCCTCGATAAGAGTAAGTAAAGTGACAAAGCGAAGGCCAACAGGAGTATAAAGACAAGAAGATGGACAGGCTGCCTCAACCTAGTGGGCTCGCACGACCCATCAGAATGCATGTGGGCTCGTTCAGTCATATTTGCGCACGACCAAGATGGAGTGGCCGACCTAGTGGGTTGGTTCAATCCAATGGAGTCGCTCGATCCACAGCTCGGTCGTTCATACACGGGTACGACCGACCTGTGGTGACACGTGCAAGACCAACTTAGTCATGTTGCATGCAACCGTCCTAAGAGAAGCCAGATTCAATTCATTAAATTGTATTGCATTCATTCATTTCGAAGCTTGTAATTTCCATGAATCAAAATTACAAACCTTAAGGGACAAATGTTTATCCCTTAAAAATCATGCACATATTGATAAATTAAATCTACAACTAAAACAATGGGATGAGCAATTGCATTGGTCAAGCATTTTAAGGCACGATCGGGCACATGAAGGATCAGTCATAAGTGTAGCTCGTGCATCATCCCTTGTCGGTCAAGCACTCATATAACATAAGAGATTGAGCACCTACGGGTCAAGCAGAAGAATGGCTCATGCATCATATAGGTCGTGCAGGAAAAAGGGACGAGCACAAAGAGGGGTTGTACAACGTTCTGACCGGTCGTGCAACATTTGATTGCTCATACATCCTGGGTTGGTCGTGCACAAGAGACTCGAGCAGAGTTCACACAATAAATTAGTTGGTCAGTCACTAATTCGGTCGGTCGCACATCAAATGAGTCACTCGCGCGTCCTCCTAGTCGTTCGCACATGATATGGTCGGTCGCACTTCATTCTGGTTGATCAGGAAGACAACTGGCATAGTGGCATTTTCGTAATTACTGCATGAGCGACCCCTAGCCTGCATACACAAATTTCAGCCCAACACTTCATTTGTTCTCCACCTATAAATGCTCGGGTCTTCCATCATTAAGAGGATCAAACTTTTTCCACGATGAAGTGCTGCCGAAGTCATTCTTCCGCCATTCTCAAGCCATTATAACTCCGTTCATTGTCTCCAAGTGAAGATCTAACGCCAAATCCGCCATAGAATCCGCCAAAATCACTCAAGTGTCCAATAGATTGTAGATCTACCTTCATACTCCTTGCATTTAGAGAGATTCAACCATTCCTTCGCTGATTTGTAAAGATCAAAGTGAAATCCTTGTATGAAAGAGAGAATGAATGTACTTAGTGATAATTCAAGCCTTGTAAATCTCGAAATGATAATGAAAACTCTTGCCATAGTGGATGTAGGCTATTTTCAAGTCGAACCACTTTAAACTCTTGTGTTTTTATTTGCTTTTTTAAGATTGTGGCTCCATTTTCTACTTCTTACCGTTTGGTGAAGTACTGCTAAAGTACTTTTGGTGTTGTAGACCAATTTTGGTTTCAACCGTGTTGTTATTTTCTTTCAAGTTTGTAGAAATGAGTGTAAGTGCAAATTTTATGTAAACTAACTCTTTCAAGTTTAAAATACATCTGTTTTTTGGTGTTGTTCAAGATTTTGTTTCATTTTTGTAAAATTGCCCTTCTGTCCTTTTACACAAAAGATCGTGTTTGGAATTATATGGAATACACAAAATAAACAAAAGGAAGAGGTGTTAATCATATGTTATGCGTGTAATTTACACTGTCTATTCCAAATAATATATTACCGATTACTTGTTATTTTGTTTTTGGATTTGATTATCTTCGTGCATCATCATTGAGTTTGTTCACACTGAATTTTGGCCTCGATCGATTTGCGATTCATTTTTGAATCGCCACAATTGGTGGTCATTATTTTACTTTCTCATGCAAACCCTAACGCTAATCGGATTTGAGAGGGGAGCTTCGGGGGGGGGGGGGGGGGGGGAGAGGGTAAAAGTAACAAGTGTTTTCGGATAATTGTATATGAACTCCATGAGTATACAAACAGGCTTGGCCCAATATATATGGTAACATATATAAACACCCATGTACAACTTTGTATATTGTTATCTTACATTATGTTTTTATAATTCAATAAATTCTCATATTATAAATGACAAATTCTATTTCAACTCAGGAAAATGTTGTGCAGCACCCGTTTTTATAAAAAAAACAAATATGAAACTATCCTTTTTTAGTTTTCAGTTTAACTCGCAGAGACTCTACATAGTTTTAGTACTTAATGATTCAATGTAGTGGCTCTACGTGGTATATGTAGGTACCACGCAGTACTCTAGCGTCGTTCTCTACAAAATCACGTAGAGCCAATACGAGCAAGGGTACTATTGGTTTTTTTTTTCTTTTTTTAGAATTTTTTTTTTTAAATTGAATGGGGGCTATTGAGCAAAATCGTGGATTTTTCTGTTTTCGCTAAATTAAGAGGGCTACTCAGTTAAAAATTAATTGTGTTGAAATAGAATTACCGGTTATAAATTCTTGTGTATCATTTTCTATCTTTCTGATCTCTCTGCTGTCTGTAATTCAATATTTTAACAAATTCTAACTAGGACATTCCATAAACCAGTAAATTTGTAAACGGTCAATGCGCACTGATAATATTCGCCACCCTTCACGCTGATATCCGTTCACTATATATAGAATACCATTAACGGTGTTCCAGTTTGCGAGTGCCATAACTGCTACAGCGGTCCCACTTGCGCTGAATTCAATCAGAGTGCCTGCGTCGCTGATGCTACAGCGTAAGCATTATATGTTTAGTTTAATTCACACTGTGCTAATTAAGCATCATGTTGAAAAGAATTTCAAGCAAAATAAAAGTAAGAAGACATAGTGAACCTATCATCAGTTAGCTTCCTCGTAAAGGTTGTAGACAGTTTCTTAACTTATTCATGTATAAATGGTTAAGATTAAATGAACATATGGGGTCATAGAATCGATTTTAGAATAGAGGAATTTAGCTATGACCAAATTGGGTGCATTCCCATTTTATTTGTAATAAAGCCAAAGTTGAGAACCATTTACTGAACTGAACTTGTTCATGTATAAAAACACTGCCGCTTGTTGCACTTGTCCTCATAATCAAAATAACAAAGTTTTATAATAAGTGGACATTCATAAACCAATTATTTGTCAATAGCCAATGCGCATCGATAATATTAACCATCTTTTAAAGATAAACCAAGAACTAAACTGCAGATCCAGAAGTACATGGTATAATGTTGAATCTTGATTTTAAAAGTCCATAGTTATGGGCGCAAGCTGGAGTAGTATTTCTGCTCGTCACATTCTTTGCAGTTGACATAGATCACTATGTCAATGACAGTTCCACCCTGAGACTGACGTGGACCAAAAAGGCAGCGTTGGAGGCTGAGAGCGTGGCTGCTATCGACTGTTCCGATCATGGCAGAGCTTACACTGATGGAAATACCATCAACGGGGTTCAGGTGTGCGAGTGCCACAACTGCTACAGCGGTCCTACGTGCGCTGTTTATAGTCAGAGTTGCGTTGCTGATGCTACTGTGTAAGTTTTGTATGCTGAATTTACCGAGCACTAGGCATCATTTTGAAAAGAATTTCGAGCAAAATATAAGAGGACATATGAACCTATTATTTGCTTCCTAGTAAAGATTGAAAACTATTTCTTAACTCAAAAGAGATGGCACAGTACTTTTATCATTTGATTGATCAATTAGCTATCGTTTACTATTTTAATCTGCGCACACATAAACAGTGGCGACGCACTGTTTCTGAGGAAGTACTGGATGCACGAGAGACAAAACATCGCAGTGTTAACGTCTGGATGGCACAGAATGAGTTACTTTATTGGCAAGAACTTCATGTCCGAAGAATTGGAGAAAAATATTAGACTTCTGCATCAGAGAATCGGCAATGCTAATGTCACTGGAAAACATATTGTTTTTGGAAACGGAATAACCCAACTTCTAAATGGAGTCATTATCTCTTTGTTGCCAAATCTTAAGGCTACTAGGATAAAGAATGTTGTTGCTGCTGCTCCTTATTATCCTGTAAGTAGCTGATGACGAGTTGATAAATTTATATCTATTAAAGATGATTTAATATAAAAAATATTATTGGCTTTTGCATACATATAAACACAGGTGTTCAGGATCCAAACCACCTATTTTAACCACACAGGATACCGATGGAAGGGAAATGCATTAGACTATGTAGATACAACTACTCCGCAAGATTTCATTGAGATTGTGACTTCACCAAATAACCCTGACGGTTATCTTCATAATTCATCAGTAATCCCAGGTTCTATAGCTATATATGATCTCGCAACATATTGGCCACATTATGCTCCCATAGTAGAAGAATCAGATGAAGATATCATGTTGTTTACCCTTTCCAAGTTCACAGGACACGCCGGCAGTCGGTTTGGGTATGTTTTGTTTATATCTATACACATGCTATTTCAGCAGATTTTTGTTACATATTAATTAAGAAGATTTGTTGTAATTTTTATTTAGGTGGGCTATTTTAAAGGACCAAGATGTTTACGAGAAATTAACAAAATACGTAGCAACAAATAGCGAGGGCGTTTCACGTGAAACACAGTTCAGAGCTCTAAAAATTGTAAAGGACGTTTTGCAACCGAACGATCAACACCACGAAGACTTCAATGAATTTGGCTATAACGTTTTACGGAAAAGATGGGTTAAGGTCACCACGCTTGCGAGTTTATCTGGTCGATTCTCCGTTCAAGAAATGAGCTCTGAATATTGCAATTACTTCAAACGAATCAGAGAGCCTGCTACAGGTATTTGTTGTGCATTTTACACCATAAATAGCATGCTATGATTTTATAGTAATCTTAAACTATTACGTTTAACCAATTAATTAAATAGCTTATGCGTGGCTGAGATGTAACTGGGAAGATGAAGAAGACTGCGCAGCTGTACTAGAGACTGGAAAAATCAAAGCCAATAGCGGTGTCCATTATGAAGCAAGTAGTCGTTTTGTTCGTGTGAGTTTGGTTAAGACTGATGACGATTTTGATCAGTTGATGGAACGATTGATCGTTCTGGTTCACACCCCACCGGCTGGTAGGAATATTTCACAGTACAACTCCATTATTAATCAACAAAAATCGACGGGGCATCCTTTCATCCCTGATTGCTGATTATTGAAGCTACCCATCTATATATTTGATGTGTTCGCTTTAATTTCATTGTTTCTCGATTATTTGCTTGTTTAAGCATGGCTTTAGTTGTAAGTTATAAATTGTGTTTTGAAGTTGGTGAGCGAGTTTTAGTTTGCAGCTAGTCGTTGCTGCATATCATTAACAATCAATGCAGTTTCAGCCACACCCAAAAAACTATGTTATCCTGCAAACAACATTGATATATAACCAAACAATATTGATGTGAAAACAAATAAAATTAAAACATAAGATCGTGAAACAATAAGATAAAATTATAGGATTGTTCATGACAAAGTGAAATTAACCAAATAATAATAAATGAAAAGAGAACACATCTTTTTTTCTAACGTTCTTTCTTGACGAACGGAAACGGGGTATTTGAGCGGGGTACTGTAGCGAACGGAGAATGTGTTTTTGGCTGCGAACGGGGTATTTGAACAGGGTATTTAATTGTTATGAATTAGTTAAACAAGATTACACAAAACAAAGCGACTAACGTTTTCATTACAAAAACTGAAATACAAACATAAATAACACTACTAGATTTGAAATTAAAATAAGTACATGAAAATCTAAAATATACGAAGATGTGGTAATGAGCTCAACTCCGCTGTAATAAATCCATGTATACTCTCACTGGAAGTATCTCAACAATCTCCACATTCTTTTGGTCATTGCAAAAAATCGTCAAATTCTCCCACAACTCCACATTTACATGTCCCCGAACAAGCTCGTAGCAACGTGTAGCAAGCTGCTGAATATGATCAGTCAAAAACGTGCGGCTAGAGCTGTCACGCTCTACCTGTCTGCGCCTAGAGAGCTGACCAGAAGGAGGATCACCTGTAACCATCCAGTTTCCATAATAATCGGCGTCGGTATCGGTGAATGAAGCAACCACAAGTAGGCTTACGCAAACAACCGTCAAACATCAGGTCCTGCTCTCTGAACTTGATCGGGGGGGGGGGGGGGGTTCTTCCTGAATCGTCTGTACGATCTGCCTACGCTGGTAGCCCAGAAATCATCAGGACCATCCAAATACTCGAATACTGAATCCCATTCCCCGCCAGGTGTCCTGAGTAATCTGTCCCAGTCGCGAAAGGTTCTCTTCATGTTATCCCATTTATTTTTAATCTGGGTATCTGTAAAATCCAGATTAAAACGGGTGTTCGTCGCTGCCGCGACGGTTGCATAGTAGTTGTTGACGCTAAAATCGCGCTTGGCTAGATACTCCACACAAATATTTATAAATGTCGAATCACGTTCCTCTGTCCAGTATGCAACCGGGTGCGAAGTAGCGGTGGTAGAAATGACAGACATCTGCAGGACCCAAAAAAAAAATCAGAAATACGTGAAAAAAAATGTTATAGAGAATCAATGGTATAAAAAAATACCTTTTTTTCCTGAGTAAAAGGCGCGAAAAAAAAACTTTAATGCTAAAAGGAGGTGGTTTCGGGTTGATGAGGGAAAATGGGGGATGGGGGAGAGTTTTATAGCGGACGAAAGGGGACGCTGGAAATCTATCCGTTAGCGTCCGACGCGTCGGACGCCGACAGATAGATTTCCAACGTCTCGCGAAAGGGCATGTTGACTGTGGATTTTGTGCTCGCGTCGGACGCAAGCACCTTCTCAAGCGTGCCACAAAGTGCCTGCGAACGGACCCTAAAAGTAGCTTCGCTATTGATGGGACACTGTACATCCATTAAAATGAGAAGGATTTTATTAATAGTGAGAGAAAATATTACACAGAGATGTAAGATAATTTCATTTAAATATGCTCCTTTATGTATATGCTTTAGAGCTTGAACGTGAAATTATCCTATGATGTGAAACTAACAAAAAAATACGAAAATCCAATATTGTACCTTTAATTTTTAACACTCCACCTTGATACGAATATATATATATATATATATATATATATATATATATATATATATATATATATATAACAAAGCCATCTAACTTCATTACGATCTTCATATTTGAGCAATCTCGAGCATAACGGATAATTTTCCATTGAGCCTAGATGATTTTATAATCCATTACCCTTTTTCAATGAACTTCAGCAGTGCCAACATCCGCCAACAAAGTGCTTAAACATTTCCTTCCCTTGTAGTATCTATTGATCTTCTCAATGAAAACAAAAATCTTTGTCTATCAATTCTCTCTCCTTGGTGCCACCATGTGGCACCTAACACCTCGTTAAGGGGGTCAAATTCAAGCAGTTCTCGAATTTTATAACCCGTAACGGCTTGGTGAACCGTCTGTTGCATTCTTCTCTACATAAACCTTATGAAGACAAATTAGCTCCACTTCATTCATTGAGGCTAGAAATAATGTTTCTCATTTGCCTCCTTCGTCCTTGAGCTGAAAACCAAAATTTATGCTAAGTAAATTGCACTTTAACCATCGTAATTCACTTATATTCCATCACATAAGAATTGCAAATCACACATCAATCGTCTTAAATACAGTGCCTCCTTTGTCATTCCAACATCAGCTATAATATATGCCTTCGTAATAAACCAAACAACAATGGCCAACAACCTCACTTTTCAATTAATAGTTGTCCCACTAAGAGTGAAAGAATTAACCCTAGGCCGGCTTCCTCTGATCTCCATCGCTGGCATTGTAGTGGCCCAAGAGATTTTCGACCCCGAAAATCGACACAAAACAACCTGTCGACTATTCAAGTATCGAAAATGCTGGATCATTAATACAAAGAACTTAGAGGGTGAAAAAAGAAAGAAAGAAATATTAGAATAGAAGAATGAGAAGAAGAACCAACACGACACAGATCTAACATCGCAGCGGAACAAAAATATAATATAGAAATAAATCTTTATGGAGAATTTTAAAAATACTTACAATCATCAGAGTACATCATACATTTGGACAGTTATAATAACCTGTCCTCATATACAACATACAACAAAAGTATCTGTAATATCATACGTCCAAACTCTTCCATCTTGTCTCTTCATAACAACCGTTAACCTGAACCTGTACAGCTCGGTCTAACCCGAGCATTACAAACACCGGGTCAGTCTAGTGAAACAGAGTGAGAAAAACACACTAAGTTTAAAGGCATCACACAACTTGATTTTTAAGGCAAATTCTTTTCAAAAGAAAAGGATAATCGTAAGACCGAATCCGCACATAAATACGGACGATTTTTACCTTACGATAACCCAAAATTTTTTTGGTAACAATATTATTCTGATATTATGATAGTGTCTAAATACAAGTAAAATCAATCTAGCAGAACGCTTGCATCTCACGCTCCACATATATAATATACAATCAAAACAGCATGCGCTTATTAGAGAAGGGATTTCCTGGTAAGGTATGAGACCACCTTTCAGACAATGTACCTCTGGAGATGAAAAACATTAGGGTTCAACAAGAACATCTAGCAATCCATACTAAATATGACCAGCCCCTCACCTTATCTTAAGAGTACTGAATATATCATTACCATGGTTGGGGGCCAACCAACTGAACTGATAGCATACGTACAAAAATAAAAAGGGACAACCGAAGGTATTTGATTTCTTCAGATCAGGTAATGATATATCCTTTTGATGGTTGCGATCAGCTGATAATATTTGCTACCCTTCACACTGATATCCGTTCATTATATATAGAGGTCCCCTTCTTGGAAAATTTATATAACCATCTTAAAAAATAACCAAGAACAAAACTACAAACTGAAGATTCAGAACCACATAGTATAATGTCGAATCTTGATTTCAAAAGTCCAAGGTTGTGGACGCAAGCTGGAACGACATTTTTGCTAATCACATTCTTTGGAGTCGAAGTATACCACTATATGGATGCCACTACAACAAAAACACCATTTTGCAACTGTCAAAAACAGTTGTAATAGATCTATTACAACTGTTACTTGCCAGTCCTTATATCCAGAGTTGTAATAACGTCAGATTTTTTTACAACTGCTTTTGACGGTTGTAAAAAAATTATTTACAACAGTTTTTGATAGTTATAAAATTATTTTTTACAACTGCTTCTAACACTTGTAAAAGTCTTCATTATAATTGTTTTGTTTGTTATGCTAAATTCTACAGCTATTTTTGGCCATGGTTCAAAATGTGCTAAAAAAGAGGAATTCTAAACGCACTTTGCAAAATAAATTTGCATCACTTTTCCTCAAGTATGACAAACATCAGATACATGCCATTAGCATGCAATATCTACAAACTTAATTCTGCAATGAAAAAACTCCATAAACGTATATTGAAATTTGAACTAACAATAATCCCAAAGTTATTACGTTCCTTGATGAATAAGCAAATCTACATCAGCCCAAATTCACGTTTTCTGTTTTCCAATTATAGCAGCGTGCCAACGGATAATGATACTGATAATAATAATAATAATCTGAAGAAAAACAAAACACACAATATTATAACTTAAAAAGGACGCTAATATAGAACTTACAAGAAAAATACAAACAAACAAAAGCTCAATCTCCCTTTTGAGATAGATTACAGCAGCATGCCTCTAACAACTTATTATACCATTAAAACATACAACACAACACATTAGAATAGAAGGCTATCCGCAAAATGAAGCAATAAAGTTCCCTAAACAAAAGATGAAATTCCTCCATCCTCGTTTACCGTTCAATAAACATGAAGAATCAGTACTTGTACACCTTACATGAAGGCTTTCAGAAGCATGCCAAACTTCAAATACTTGCCCTTGTGCCAACTCCAGATACATGTCGTCAGCATCACTTTTCTGAAGCATGAGAAACTTTTTTTTTTCTGTTACAATTATAAAACTTCACTTAGTGGACGACCATAAATTACAAGAGGATTGAATGATTTTTAATTTGCTGGATATAATTTAGAACAAGTACTTGACAGTTTAAATCTGGATTCCCTTAAGCACTCTTGAATACCAAGAATCGGTAGCCATGAATAATTTTCTTCATAACCCAAGCTCGTTTAACAAGTATAATGACAAGAAAAATTATCAAATAAGATATGCAATAAAGGAACTCACCAATCCTCGGTAATCAAAATATTAGCAGTAGTAGGAATGACCTCCAATCCAATCGTTCTTCTCATCTTCAACTCCTCCATTTTCCTAATCTTTTGCATCTAAAGCATTCGCTCCATCACTAACTCGTATTCACACTTCACATAAACGTGTTTCCTACCTTCACATTTCCATGGCAAGTAAACATCTTTCGATCTGCATTTACTGAGGGGTATCAGAAAATGAGCGCAGTGGTCACGGCATGGGATCAACACTTTATTTTTCACCATTTTTTGCTGTGTCGCAAGCATCATCTTTGATGATTGAAGTTTTACCTTCGAATCCAGGAACCGGAGAACAAGACGCGTCCAGTAACATTAAGCACAAGGCGAATCAGGAAAATACTCCAGATCTAAACATGACGAACAAAGCCAATTCAATTAATTGGAGAATGGTCTTTTTTTTCAATTCGAAGAAGATTTATTTTAATGTAAATTGTTTTGATTGGGAGGCGGCGTATTAATTCCGATCTGAATAGAATAAAGAAAGGAAAGAGGCATAAATAAGGGTTTGTATTCAATCGAGGAGCTGGGTAGCGGATGGATAAAGAGGAATAAAAATCAACGGCGGATGGATAAAGAGAAAATAAAGGGGCCAGAATTTGCAGAAACCAAAGCGGCAAATCTTTTAATTTGGAGGGAAATTTTGGATTTGAGCCAAGATATAAAAAAGGGTTTCAATTCGGAGCGAAATGGATAAGCTTAAAACAAAATTTCTGCTGTGTAAAAACAAAAGAAAACTTGTTTATAACCAATAAAATTCCTATTAAGTAAAAATTGTTACTAAAGAAAACCTCAAAATGCATATACATAATAGAAGTTATGACTAACAAATAACTTTTATATTTTTCAATTTTTTTAAAACATTTACTAATTTTTTTAAATTTAATAAATTTAGTCAATAAATAAGAAATTCGAACTAATAAGAAAAAATTAATCCCTATTTGTTACATATTTACAATTAATTTTTACTTATTAATTTTTATTTATTAATTAATACTTATTACAACCTCATTATAACTCAATATTTGTAATTGAAAGTTAATCATTATGTATATATTACCAATTATCAATTATGAAATATTTAATATCAATAATTAGGAGTTAATTTCTATTTATTAATTATTAATAAATAATAGTAATTTTTAATTTATAAGGTTACAATTAAATATTAATTATTCTTAAACATTAATATTGTTAACAATTAATTATTAAATATTAATTATAATTTTTTTTACTATTAATATCTCTTAAAAAACTTTTAATTGGGATTCTTAATTACTGGTATTAATTATTAAAAGTAAATTCATGTTTATGAATTATCTAATCAATACTGTATATTAATCATTTTAGTTATTGATATTGGTTGTTAATAATATTTTTTACTAACTATTTAGAATTATTGTTATTTGACTGATAAAAGTGAAAAGTTTAATAATCAAATATTTTAACTGTCAAAAAAGAAGAATGGTTAAAACCAAACAACTCCTGCAACTTAACAAAAGACTTGTAATAGACATCTATTACAAATGGCAAAAATAAATTTCTACTAAAAAAAATTATCTTTTACAACTAACATAAAATGTTGTAATATAAATTTATTACAACTGACAAAAATGAAGAGTTGTTAAAAACAGACATCTTTTACAATTGACGAAAAGAGTTGTAATAGAATTGTATTACAACTCCTATAAAGGAAGAGTTGTAAAAATATGTATTTATTACAACTGACGAAAAAGAACTGTTGTAATAGGCATCTATTGCAACTTGCAAAATGAAACAGTTGTTGAAAACTAATCTATTACAACTTACAAAATAAAACAGTTGTAAAAAATCTCTATCACAACTGACATTTTGTGGCAGTTGTAAAATTACAGTTGTAGTATGGTCTTTTTGTTGTAGTGATGACAGTTCAACCCAGGGATTGACATGGCGGCGTTTGAGGCGGAGGAGGTGGTCGCTATCAACTGCTGCAGTATTGAAAGAGCTTATTTGGATGGAAATACCAAATGGGGTGCATTCACATTTTATTTTTAATAAAGCCAAAGTTGAGAACCATTTATTAAACTGAAGTTGTTCATGTATAAAAACACTGCCGCTTGTTGCACATGCCCTCATGATCAATAACAGAGTTTTATAATAAGTGGACATTCATAAACCAATTATTTGTCAATAGCCACCATCGATAATATTCCTTATCCTTACGCACTGATATCGGTTCATTATGTACATAACCATCTTTTAAAGATAAACCAAGAACTAAACTGCAGATCCAGAAGTACATCGTAGAATGTTGAATCTTGATTTCAAAAGTACAAAGTTATGGGCGCAAGCTGGAGTAGTATTTCTGCTCGTCACATTTTTTGTAGTTGACATATATCACTATGTCAATGACAGTTCAACCCTGAGACCGACATGGACCAAAAAGGCAGCGTTGGAGGCTGAGAGCGTGGCTGCTATCGACTGTTCCAATCATGGCAGAGCTTACACTAATGGAAATACCATCAATGGCGTTCAGGTCTGCGAGTGCCACAACTGCTACAGCGGTCCTACGTGCACTGTTTATAGTCAGAGTTGCGTTGCTGAAGCTACTATGTAAGTTTTGTATGCTCAATTTAACGAGCATTAGGCATCATTTCATTTTGAAAAGAATTTCAAGCAAAATATAAGAGGACATATGAACCTTTATTTGCTTTCTAGTAAAGATTACGAACTATTTCTTAACTCAAAAGAGATGGCACAGTACTTCTATCATTTGATTGATCAATTAGCCAACCAACTAACATAATATCGTTTACTATTTTAATCTGCGCACACATAAATAGTGGCGATGCGTGGTTTCTGACGAAGTACTGGATGCATGAGAGACAAAACATCGCGATGTTGACATCTGGATGGGACAAAATGAGTTCCTTTATCGGCAAAAACTTCATGTCCGAAGAACTGAAGAAAAATATTAGACTTCTGCACCAGAAAATCGGCAATGCTAATGTCACTGGAAAACATATGGTTTTTGGAAACGGAATAACTCAACTTCTAAATGGAGTCATTATCTCTTTGTTGCCAAATCTTAAGGCTACGACGATAAAGAATGTTGTTGCTGCTGCTCCTTATTATCCTGTAAGTAGTTGATGTTGAGTTAATCAATTTATATCTATTAAACATGATTCAATTTCAAAAGTATTATTGCCTTTTGTATACATATAAACACAGGTTTTCAAGAGCCAAACTGAATATTTTAATCATTCAGGATACTAGTGGAAGGGAATTGCATGGGACCATAACAATACAAAAACCCCACGAGATTTCATTGAGATTTTGACTTCACCAAATAACCCTGATGGTAATCTTCATAAGCCAGTAATCCCAGGTTCTATAGCTATATATGATCATGCAACATATTGGCCACATTATGCTCCAATAGTAGAAGAATCAGATGAAGATATCTTGTTGTTTACCCTTTCCAAGTACACATGACATGCCGGCAGTCGGTTTGGGTATATTTTGTTTATATCAATAATATATGTACACATACTATTCCATCAGATTTTTTCTTACATATTAATTAAGAAGGTTAGTCGTAATTTTTGTTATAAATGACACAGACAAACCTAGCAAAATGCACCACAATCACCAATGATTAATGCAAATAATCAATAGAACAAGAGATAATAATAAAGCAAGAACACACGAATTTTTAACGTGGAAAACCTCTTCGATGTGAAGAGTAAAAACCACGGGACCAATGACGGGGATCCTCCCAAACTTCTCTTACTATGATAATGCAGTGGTACACAAATCCAAAGCCAAGTTACAAAGTGGATACACAGATCATTCAACAATAGCTAGCAATAACAGCATTAAAACAAAAGCGAGAAAAATGAAAAAATATCACCGGTAAATAAAGCTCAAAAAAGCTGAGAGATCTCACAATAACACTCCAGCAAAGGGCAATCTCAAAGTAGTAGAAGCAGCCCACAAAGTCTTGGAGAAACTGACAAAGTTTTGATGTCGTTGTCTTGTATCTTGTGTGTATATTTGCTACCCAAGAATGAAGGTATATATAGCCACCAAAGAGGCACCTTGAAGTCTCCATTCAACTACCATAATTAATAAGATGACAATTCCAATAAATGTGCAAATACCAAAGCACACTAAAAGTCAAATAATCATCTATTCAAATAAAAGTACGAAATACCGTAGCAACACTTATTGCTCCAATCAATTAAATATGAGTTTTTCCACATAGGAAGGGACCCATTACCAACAAACCTCCCCCCCTCGACTATGTGGAGGCGATTGTCATTCCGGCAATCGAACGGCAAATCTCAATTTTGTCTTTTACAAAGCTTTAGTCATCATGTCGGAACCATTGTCATCGGTATGAATTTTCTCAAGCTCAATTAACTTATAATCAAGAACATCACGTATCCAATGATATCTCACATCAATATGCTTCGACTTTACATGAAAAGTGGAATTCTTAGCAAGATGGATTACACTTTGATTATCACAATACAACACATACCTCTTTTGTGTAAATCCAAGCTGACGAACAAATTGCTTCATCCACAATAACTCCTTACATGCCTCTATCACTGCAATAAACTCCGACTCAGTAGTAGACAAAGCCACACATTTTTGTAGTCTAGATTGCCAAGACACTGCTCCCCCTGCAAAAGTGATCAAATAACCCAAAGTAGATTTTCTCGAGTCAATATCACCTGCCATATCAGAATCTGAATAACCAACAAGACAAAGCTTGTCACTCCCAAAACAAAGCTTCATATCAGCAGTACCCTGTAAGTATCTCATAATCCACTTCACAGCATTCCTATGCACTTTTCCTGGATTAGAAAGAAATCTACTAACCAAACCTACAGTATGAGCTATATCAGGCCGAGTGCAAACCATTGCATACATCAAATTACCCATGGCAGAAGCATAAGGAACATGCGTCATTTTCTCCTTCTCTTCAGTTGTGGAAGGGCACTGTTGAGAGCTCAACTTAAAATGCATAGCAAATGGAGTACTCACAGGCATTGCTTTCTCCATATTGAACCTTTTAAGCACTCTCTGAATATATTCTTCCTGTGATAGCCATAACATTCGAGCCTTGCGATCACGAATAATTCTCATTCCTAAAATGTTCTTCGCCGGACGAAGTTCCTTCATGGAGAATGTCTTGCTCAACTGTTGCCTCAAAGAAGCGATTCGATCTACATTTTGCCCTACAATAAGCATGTCATCAACATAAAGTAGCAAAATGATAAAATTATCGTTAGCAAATTTCTTCAAGAAAACACAATGATCATTATATGTCTTTTTGTAGCCTTGCTCCCCCATAAAAGAATCAAATTTGTGATACCATTGCCTTGGAGCTTATTTTAGACCATACAAACTCTTCTTCAATTTGCACACATATTCTTCCTTACCTTTAACTTTGAAGCCCTCTGGTTGTTCCATGTAAATGTCTTCTTCAAGATCACCATGAAGAAAGGCGGGCTTCACATCCAGCTGCTCAACTTCTGAGTTCAAATTAGCAGCAAGACCAAAAACAACTCTGATGGAAGACATCTTGACAACCGGTGCAAATAACTCTTCAATGTCAATTCCCTTTCTTTGGTTGCATCCTTTTACAACAAGCCTTGCTTTGTAGCGAAACATCTTTGCATTTTCATCTTGTTTCAGCTTGTAAACCCAATGATTCTTCAAAGCCTTCTTTTTCTTCGGTAGTTTCACTAGATCAAAAGTTTTGTTATCATGCAATGACTTCATCTCTTCTTTCATTGCATCCAAACAAAGTTGCTTATCATCGCTGTCTATAGCTTCCTTAAAGCTCTCAGGTTCTCCTCCTTCGGTTAAGAGAACATACTCGGAAGAAGGATACCTAGTGGAAGGACGTCGTTCCCTGGTAGATCGCCTTACAAAGGTTGTTTGAGTTTCAGGAGAAGCATGTTGATCAATTTCAGCATCTTCATCATGGGGATCATCTTCCTCAGGTACATGACCTTCATTGTCATTTTCTTGTACTTGTTCAGTTGGAGCTGGTGCATGAGTTGCAGGAGTTGTAGGAGTCAAAGGAGGAAGATCTAGATCAACCAAATCATAGCCACTATGTGATGCAGCTTCTTGTGGTTTCTGAATATCTTCAATTGTTTGGTCTTCAACAAAGTGTGCATCCTTGCTACGAATCAATTTCTTCTCTATAGGATCATAAAACCTATAGCAAAACTTGTCAAGACCATAGCCTACAAAGATGCATTGGCGAGTCTTGGAATCCAGCTTCGATCTTTAATCATTAGGTACATGCACAAACGCCTTACACCCAAAGACGCGTAAATGACTGTAAGAAACCTCCTTGCCAAGCCAAAACTTATCTGGAACATCACCATTCAAAGAAAAAAAAAGTGACAAATTAATCACATGTATAGCTGTAAATAAAGCTTCGCCACAAAAGTGTTTTGGCAACTTAGCCTCTGAAAGCATGCACCTCATTCTCTCTAACAAAGTCCTATTCATTCTCTCTAACAAAGTCCTATTCATTCTCTCTGCTACACCATTCAGCTGTGGAGTCTTTTTTGGTGTAAACTGATGCCGAATACCTTGAGTCTTACAATATTCATCAAGTGGACCGATGTACTCACCACCATTGTCAGAACGTAAACACTTTAGCTTTTTACTAGATTGCCTTTCAACCAAGGCTTGAAACTGCTTAAAAACATCAAGTACCTGATCTTTTGTTTTTAAAACATATGTCCATAATTTCTTTGAATAGTCATCAATAAAAGTAATAAAGTAAAGTGCACCACTAAAGGTCTTAACTTTTAACGGACCACAAACATCAGAATGAAAAAGATCAAGCAAACCTGATTTTCTTGAAGGTGGATGTCTCTTAAAGGAGACCCGATTCTGCTTTCCTGTAAAACAATGAGAACATTTGTCCAATTTTACACACTTCAAATCAGGTAGTGCATTTTTCTTCATCAAACAACTTATCCCCTTTTCACTTATATGACCAAGTCTTCTATGCCACAATTTTGCAAGATTTTTATTTGCCACATTTACAGAATCAGTGGGAATTGAGGCTTACAGTAAGTACAGGCTTGTGTGCTTCTTCCCACGAGATAACATCATGTTTCCTTTAGTAAGCTTCCATTGACCGTAATGAAAAGTGTTGCAGTAGCCATCATCATCGAGTTTTCCAGTAGAGATCAAGTTTGATCGAATTTCTGGAACATGTCTGACATTTTAAGCATTAATTTTGCTCCAATGTTGGTCACCAAACATACATCTCCAATGCCCACAACCTGAGCCACACCATCATTACCCATCTTCAACACCCCAAAGTCATCAGGTGTATAAGATGTGTAGAATTCATTCCGCGATGTCACATGTAGTGATGCTCCACTGTCAATGACCCAACTCGACTCATATTTAGCAAGGTTCACATAGCTCTCATCATGTACAATGTTAAGATCACCGCTAGTTGCAGTAGCAGCTCTATCATCATTACTGCAATCTTTTTGATCTTGCTTCTTATCTTCCATGCCTTTACCACCCTTGTTGTCTCTTTTCTACTTGTAGCAATATTTCTTTATGTGACCGGATTTATCACAATAATGACACTTCATATTTACGTATCTTCCACGAAATTTACTTCTGCTTTTGTCTCTGGAAACTGGACCTTTACTCTTGCTTCTTCCTCTGTTTTCAGCAACATATGCTTCCTCGGATGAAGATGACACACCATGAGATTTTTTCCTCATCTCCTCATTCAAAATACCAACTTTGGCAATATCCAGTGTAACTTTGTCATGTAGTGCTGAGTTGCAAAGTGTCATTCTGAAAGTGTCTCATGAATCAGGAAGAGTGCTAAGTAACAAAAGTCCCTGAATTTCATCATCAAAATTTATATCCATAGCTGATAATTGCTGAATAATGCCATGAAAATCAATCAGGTGATCATAAAATGACTTGCTTGAATTGTACTTCAAGCCCATCAATTGCTTAATAAGGTACAATTTATTATTTCCAGACTTATTAGCATAAAGAGATTCAAGTTTTTGCCATAGTGATCTAGCATGAACATAATCATTTATATGATTCAAAACATTATCATCAACCTACTGACGAATAAATCCACACACCTGTTCATGTTCAAATTGCCACTGATCATCAGTTTGACTTTCTGGTTTTTCATCACTAAACACGGGTAAATGCCAACTTTTGACATACGACAAGTCTCTCATTTTTCTCTTCCAAATATCATAGTTAGCTCTATTCAAAGTAATCATTCTATTAGTGTTGATATTACTAGAATCCATCAGCGGATACAACAAGTTAACCAACCTTGCTCTGATACCAGTTTGTTATGAATGACACAGACAAACCCAGCAAAATGCACCACAATCACCAATGATTAATGCAATCAATAGAACAAGAGATAATAATAAAGTAAGAACCCACGAATTTTTAATGTTGAAAACCTCTTTGATGTGAAGAATAAAAACCACGGGACCAATGACGGGGGTCCTCCTAAACTTCTCTTGCTATGATAATGGAGTGGTACACAAATCCAAAGTCAATTTACAAAGTGGATACACAGATCATCCAACAATAGCTAGCAATAACAACATCAAAACAAAAGCAAGAAAAGTGAAAAAATATCACCGCGAAACAAAGCTCAGAAAAGATGAGAGATCTCGCAATAACACTCCAGCAAAGGGCAATCTCAAAGTAGTAGAAGCAGCCCACAAAATCTTGGAGAAACTGACAAAGTTTTGATGTTGTTGTCTTGTATCTTGTGTGTATATTTGCTACCTAAGAATGGAGGTATATATAGCCACCAAAGAGGCACCTTGAAGTCTCCATTCAACTACCATAATTAATAAGATGACAATTCCAATAATGGTGCAAATATCAAAGCACACCAAAAGTCAAATAATCACCTATTCAAATAAAAGTACGAAATACCGTAGCAACACTAATTGCTCCAATCAATTAAATATGAGTCTTTCCACATACAAAGGGACCCATTCCTAACAATTTTTATTTAGGTGGGCTATTTTAAGGGACCAAGATGTTTATGAGAAATTAACAAAATACGTAGAAACAAACAGTGAGGGCGTTTCACGTGAAACACAATTCAGAGCTCTAAAAATTGTGAAGGACATCTTGCAACCGAACGATCTAAACCACGAGGACTTCAATGAATTTGGCTATAAAGTTTTACGGAAAGATGGGTTAAGGTTACCACTCTTGTGAGTTTATCTGATCGATTCTCCATTCAAGAAATGAGCTCTGGATATTGCAATTACTTCAAGCGAATCAGAGAGCCTGCTACAAGTATATGTTATGCATTTTACATTATTATAAATAGGTTAACTAAGCAATTAGTTGGGTGTTACCATGCTATAATTTTAGAATAATTAAAATATCACATTTAACCGATTAATTATAGCTTATGCATGGCTGAGATGTAACTGGGAAGATGAAGAAGACTGCGCAGCGGTTCTAGAGACTGGAAAAATCAAAGCCTATGGCGGTGTCCATTACGAAGCAAGTAGTCGTTTTGTTCATGTGAGTTTGGTCAAGACTGATGATGATTTTGATCAATTGATGGAACAATTGAACGTTCTGGTTCACCCCCCACCAGCTGGCAGAAATATTTCACTGTACAACTCTATAATTAATCAACAAAAATCGACCGGGCACCCTTTCATCCCTGATTGCTGATTATTGAAGCTACCCGTCTATATATTTGACGTGTTTGTTTTAATTTCATTTTTTTTCTCGATTATTTGTTTGATTAAGCTTGGCTTTCATTGTAAGTTACAAATTGTATATAAGTAACAATAGATGTAGTTCCAATCACACCCAAAATTATGTTATCGTGCAAACAACATTGATATATAACAAAACAACATCGATGCGAAAACAAATAAGTATAAATTATAAAATTGCGAAATAATTAAACAAAATTATAGGGTAGTTCATGATAAAGTGAAATTAACCAAATAATAATAATTGAAAAGAAAGAACATCATTTTTTCTAAAAGTAGCTTCACTATTAATGGGAAACTATACATCTACTAAAACGAGAAGAATTTTATTAATAGTGAGAGAAAATATTACACAGAGATGTAATATAATTCCATTTAAATATGATCATATATATATATATATATATATATATATATATATATATATATGTGTGTGTGTGTGTGTGTGTGTATGTGTGTGTGTATACATATACATACATACATACATACATACATACATACATACATATATATGCTTTAGAACTTCAAAGTGAAATTATCCTCCGACGTGAAACTAATAGTCCGTTGCATTGAGCTTCGGCGATTTTATAACTTCATCTAACTTCATCTGCATCTTCATATTTGAGCAATCTCGAGCATAACGCGTAATTTTCCATTAAGCTTTGGCGATTTTGTAATCCATTACCTTTCAATGAACTTCCACAGCGCCAACATCCGCCAACAAAGTGCTTAAACATATCATTACCTTATAGTATCTATTGATCTTCTCAATGAAAAGAAAAATCTTCATCTATCAATTCTCTCTCATTGGAGCCACCATGTGGCACCTAACACCTCGTTGAGAGAGTAAATTTAAGCAATGCTCAAACTTTATGACCTATAAGGGTTACAGTACGTTGCATTCTTCTCTACGTAAACCTTATAAAGACAAATTAGCTTCACTTCATTCATTGAGGCTAGAAATAATCTTTATCATTTGCCTGCTTCGTCCCTGAGTTGAGAACTAAATTTTATGCTAAATAAATTGCACCCTAACCATTGTAATTCACTTCTATTCCACATAAGCAATGCAAATTACACATCAACCGTCTTAAATACGGTGCCTACTTTGTTGTTTCAACATCAGCTATGATATATGCCTTCGTAATAAACAAAGCAACAATGGTCAACAACCTCACTCTTCAACTAATAGCTGTCTCACGAAGAATGAAATAAATAATCCTAGATTGGCTTCCTCCGATCTCCATCGCTGGCATGGTCAAAATAAAAAAAATCCTACAAAGAAGAATTCTCTACCGTCAGTAAACATCCCTAATTCAAGTGTTTCACCAAGATATATAAAACTATACTTTGTTGACAGCCAATGTGTCTTTCCTAGATTTTCCGCATGCCTACTAAATAATCCAACATGATGTGCAATGTCAGGTCCTGCACAAATTATGTCAATCATCAAACTATCTGTTGTAAGAATACAGAATATGTATCCTAAGACTAATATTAACACTAGAGGAGGGATTAATAGTGTTTACTTAATTATATGAATATTTTTAAACTTTTAACATAATTATACTTATATTTATGTTATTAACAATTATAAAAACAATTATAGTAACAAAATGTAGGTAAAGGTAAATGTAGTAAAGTTAAAAGAAAGTACAAACTGAGATTTTTATACTGGTTCATAACCCTACACTCAATCCCGCATAGATCCGATACGAATTCCATCTATGCATAACATGCAATACATCTCTCTAAATGCTTGAACTACACATACTCTCTATTTATAGCCGTTGAATATAGTGTGCATACCCATGATCATTGAGAGTTAAAGAAAAAGAAAATATAATAAAATCTCACGGCCGCAGCAGATTAAATATAATATATAACTAGTTTTCACAAACTCAAAAAACTTTTATTATATAAACAAATATCATAGTACCCAACGAACATTAATCTGGATAGCAATGACAACTTGTCGGAACAAACTCAGACAACAACAAAAACTCTAACACAATGGAAAATGAAAATCTATGAAAATACGTCCTGAGCTCTTGCTCCTCTTCTAAGCTCCAAGCTTGTAAACTAACCTATCAAATATGCTTGGTTTGACATGAACGTAATGATAAAATAACACATATGTCAGTCTGGAAAACCAAAATGAGAAAACTTAAGTAACAAGAAACTTTATTTCTTATTAGTTTATAAAACCTTTTGAAGTAAAACGTATCCATAAGATTATGCCACACATAAACATGAAGGAGTTTTCCCTTATGATAATCAAAATGCTTAATAGAAAATTTTGTGATATTATTATAATGTCTAGATACAAATACTTATAAATCATAGCTAAAATTATTACAGCAATTAAATTCCAGCATAAAAGATATACAACTAAAACTGTAAAAGGCTCGGGACCCAGCGGCCTACTTACAGACTCCAGTTAAGTGATTAACATGTAAAAGTATTTATTTTTACGCTCATATCTTATCTTTATTATATATATATACTACTTTGGGTATTTCTATATGTTTTCACAGATTGTTCGATAAATGTCTCCTTCATTTCAATTAAAGACCAATTGCAAAGAAAAAGTCACTTTCCCATATTAACACTATCTCTATCCCACAAGATGTTGTTGCTCACTTCATTGATTTCTCCATTAAAACTTGAAATATCGTTCTCTATTTACAACTTTTCTCGATGATTTACAACAATTCTCTAATTCCACCGTAGAAATGCACTCGAATCCCACGAATAGCAATGATTATCAGTCTTGATCTTCGATAATCGAGCTCGGTGAAGAAGTTCAGTGAATTTTGGAGGAAAATGATGTTTGAGAAGCTTGAATAATGTTGGAGAAGCTTGTGATCAATAATGGAAGAGCTTTGGGGGGAGAAATTCTAACCCCTTTCATGTATGAAGTGGTCTAGTATTTATAGGCGGAGATGGGAGTGTTGTGGAGTCTGAAATGAAGAGCCCACAATCCATCCATTGTGACTTGCGATCCACGGTCCATGGATCATGAGCGATCCATGGAGGCGCACGCTCCATGCTTTCTACAACCGACCTATGCTCCATTAAATGGGCAGTCGACTCATACTTTTTTTGTCAAATATACATGCGTCCGATCCATACTTCTTTGAATGACCAAACCTGCTAATGCTCTATGTTTTTTCTCTAGACGATCCAATGTTTTCTGATGCTTGGATCGATTGAGATCCACATATAAAAACATTGGTCTGATCCACACATGCACACATCCCGCATTATCACGATTCATCGGACACTCCACGATCCATGAGCGCACAGCGATCCGATCCATTTTATGTGTACAAACGGTCCATGGTTGCCATATAACAACCCGCATTTTAAATTAACTAATAAAAAAGCGTTCAGAATCTAGTCATGGAATTAGCGTCATTGCATCCGTGGAGATTTTCTGATCAATTTAGACCTATGGTTTGCAGGAAATGGATTTATGATGGAAAATGTATCTTTAAATGAAATATTACAATAGATGTGAAAAGAAGGTATAAGAAGAAATCTAAAAAGAACACTGATCACCATTGTTTTTAGTCTTATTAACAAAAACCTATGTAGCTTAGTTGGTAAAGGCATGTCTCTCCCAAGTTAGTGGTGCAAGTTCGAGTTTTGTTGGTGCCATATTTTTATTTTAGAGGAATGACTAAAATAATACATATTCTAAGAGAAAATATGTATAAATGCACATATAAGGAAAATTATACATAAAAGTGAGTATAAAAATATATGTATACATGCATATGTAAATATATGTGTATATATGTGCAAATATATATATATATATAAGAAATCCAAAATAAACCTGCAATCAATAAAATAGGTAAGATTTAAATGACAACATAACGTCACCTAAATTTTGAAAAAGAGATAAAAGTTGCACACACACACACACACACATATATATATATATATACACACACACACATATAAATTCAAATGTTGAGATAAAATGTGCAACTTAAGAGCATAATACAATTAATGCATAATAAATGGAAATGAACAAAGAAATTATCTTCCTTTGAAATTAGAATGCATTAAAAGGACTAAAACAACTAATTGATGACTGTATTAATTGCATTGATTAACGGACAAGGAATTGAAAGGTAAGTTATCAATGAATTAAATAATCAGAATATTGTATGTATGTATATACGTGTAGAATTGAAATTCAAACTTAGCCATGGTTTATAATAGGAATAAAATAAATCAAGAGAAGCATACAAAGCAAGTTATTAACGTTGTTAATTAAACGTTACAATAAGAAATAAATATGTCACACAACAACTTGCCTGGACCTGAATGGGTCGACCCATGTTTAGCCTGGGTCGACCCGGGCGGACCCAGATCTGTTTTCTATGAGGTGTTATTCTGATATGTAAGGTTCGGATTTTAATATATTAAATATGATGGACCAGACTTTCTCGTACATCAATAAATAGACTAGCAGAGTCTAGCCTTAATCTCATATTTTCTGACATGTTGCCTAGGCTCTGCCATTCTCTTTACTCCCCAAATCATTTCGGAAAATCAGAATATTAGCTCATAGGGGTTCTTATTCAAGATTTGAAGATACGTGATATAAATATGCAAATAGGTGTTCAAGAATTCTGATCAATGTGATGTAAGTCCTTGAATCTTATTAATATATTTTTTTCTCTCTTTTCCTTTTTTAGTATCAGATTTGTGAATTCGTGGTTATTTTGATAATAGATTCAGTTAGAAATGCCATGGAATAAAAGATCTGGGTTAGATTCATGGATTGGAAAGCTATTAGATGAGTGGATCTAAATTATACCTTTTTAAATAACGGTATATCTATCTTTTGCATTCCCTTTTATATTTAATATGCTAAACAATGGGTAATTGTAGAAATTGGCTATTAAACATGTTTGGAATATGTTGAAGTTATTACTGTTGTAATAGATATAATCTTACTATGTCCTCAAACTAAACTGAGAAACTTCTGTAATGTTGTAATCACAAAACCTAAATTATGAAGTGAAAATGAAAGTAAGTTTTAACATTCTTGTTGTGGTTAAAGAAAAAAGATTACATTGGTGTGAAACAGAAATTAAATGTCTAACTCAAAAAAATGAAAAGGGAAGGGATGTTGTTGATTGAGTTAGTTGGACTCAGAGGAAAAGTGACTTATTTCCCTAAGTAACCTATTTCTTAGAACGTAGTTGCAAGAGTGCCACAGTTGAAAAATAAAAGAGATAACTTGCAACTACGGATCTAGATAGGCGTACATTATGAAAATAAATCACTGTATCTTTCTATAAATCAAACTAATAAGTTGCATGAAATGTTTTCCTTAAAGTAGTAAGGAACATGCATGACAGTGAACAAAGAAAGAAAGATTACAATAGAAAAATTGGGATTAATAGAAGGGGCATAGGTATGCCTAATTTGTGTGTAAAATTTATAATAATTGGAATGTTGTAAATAACTTCACTGAGACATGAGTTAAGTTCAACTTATGGCAGAAGTCTGCCCGGAACCGCCCAGCAAATCCAGCATCTACAAGTAGTCGGCTTAATGTGAGAGGACTGGTGCTTAAACATGTATATAAATATATGTATGCAATGGAAAATATGATGAATGGGAAATATAGCCTATTATGATTAATTATATTAACGAGGATGTAATATAACAGGTAGGCTTGTCCTAGGGACAAGTGAAATAATAACATGGGCTATAATAAATAAAAAAGGGAAACTAATTGATAAACCTTAGTTAAGGGAACTAACTTAATAAGTAAACAACAAGCTGTAATGACAATGCAATAGGGGGTTATGATTAAATAGAAAATAATAAGGTAGACTTTTGGAATGAATTATGCTATATTTAATCATACATATTAAGTAACATGTTAACAGAAAACATGTGGATTGAGATAAGATATACTTAATTATACATTAAGTAGAACATGTTATTATAACTTGTAGACATGAAATTGGACCATGAATTACATAGTAATAATGTAAAGAGATTGAAGATTATTTTCGTTAGTTAGAATCTAGGGAATAACATGTTGTGGGCTTACTAATGAACGTAAACAAGTTAAGTTATATCACATAATTAATAAGTGAGAGGGGTCCGTTCCTTCGGGGTATAAAGGGTAGAAAACCTGGTAACTTGAATAGTAAGATAAGATGTGAATAATCAAGTTAATCCAATAAGATAAGACAAGCGTGCAATTAAAAGATTATACATAAGGTCTAATAACATGTTAGCGTGATGCCCTTGGATCAGTCCGCATGTACGAAGGTGAATAACCCAACGGGGTAGATCATCGTGGTGTTTGGAGGCACGAGAGGAGCACATCCATCTGATTCTTCTGCATGATAGTCTTCTTGCTGGCTCTACGGGACTGGAAGGAAGCACATGACTTCCGCGGGATGTGGTAGGATACTTCGTGGTTGTCCTCTATCGCGGTGCATGCTCAGGCTGTACTCGTAGAGGTTGGGTCTGCGCATTACCACCTAGTGAGTACGTATACCTTGACTGCAACGGTAGTTTGATAGTCAAAGGCTATGACGGTATGGCATTGGGGTGATTCAACGATCTTCCTACAGATAGGACGGTTAGGACTAAATAAAGGTAAGTAATCATCGGGTTCTTGTCATCGGCTGTCAGTGCGATGCAGAAAGACTAGAGATAAACCTACAGACCATTGATCTTTCAGTATCTAGACTTTGGTTGCAGGACATGCCACTTTGGATGTAGATTGTTTGTTAGGGGCATGTCACTTAGCTCTTGATGTAGTCTTTCACTAGTTGAGGGAGGGGTCGAGGTAGGACCATAGCCACTGTAAAAATGCAGATCATAGTTAAGATATCTGTACTTTAGGCCTTTTTAACAAACCTATATAGACATGGAAAGGCTCCCGCCAGTTCCGTGCATTCAGATGTAGCCCTATTATGGGACTCGGTGTACAGTAGACAGAACGAACGTGAGGGTCTAGGTTCATGCAAATCGCATCAGGTGGTGTATCGTAGAAACTAGGGCATTACTCCGTAGTGAGCCCTGATTCGACCGCGGAGTTCAGATATGGTAGTCTGTACGCTTACGTGGCATAGCGAGGGTAATTCTTTGCGGAATGTTGCATATTATTACGAAAGTCCGTACGTCGTTCGGCATAGGATGTGAGTTGCATACGCTTCCGAGGCGTGACGGTGGGGACCGTGCGAGAAGGTTACCACGTGAAGTACCTTGATATTGGGGGTAGCTACATATATGCTATATTAGGTTAATCAACTAGGAAGTAGATGGGTACAACGTGTGTAAAGCCTTGAGTGCTATTAGCCCAAACTAACCTATTAAACAAGAAAACATAATTGAATGGTATATGTAGGGTTATTTCAGAATGTGTAATTTAATCCAGTCCCCAGAACTTGTGTTCTGACCCCCTCCTCAGGACATATTCGCAGGTTAGGTTTATGGCAGAGATATGATAGTTTTGGATATCGGGTAGGCAATGTTATTACTTCGGTAAGGCTATATTTGATTATATTACATTTTATTCCAACCCACCGTGAGATGCTTTCTGATCTCTGATATATTTTATATCTCTGTATTTTCTGCAATCCAACTCGGATTTCGATAGATTAGGATTTTTGAAAAAAAACTAGGTCTGTCGGAATTCGGTTTATTAGATGTCGACCCGACATGAAGCATGACCGATCCATGTTTTCCTCTCGATCCATTCAATTATGCTCAACCCGATCCATTACATAACTGATCCATCCAATATACACGATCCATATGTTGAACATACATACACGATCTATCATTTTGTCAATATGAAACCGCTCCATGGTCTACAATACACATGCGGCTGATCCATGTGATGTCATACGACCGATCCATAAATTTTGTGACCTGATCCATTGTATTTGCGATCCATCAACTCGTTACGATCAATCAGACTTTTCCGGCCCATCACTTGTGCGTTATTTTTTAGATCCAAGGTTATTTACACTGGGCAACATGGTTCTACATTGCTTTCTGTTCTACATTGCAAGCCCTTTTTATATTCTTTTCCTTTCATCTTCATCCTACCCCAATATTCAAACCATGACTACACAAAACTTAAGGAATCATTTTTCTTTGTTTAATTACATAAGTTTAGGCCGGTCTTTCTTTCATCTAATTTTTTGGTTTGTTTCTTTTGTTGAATTGACTTTTAGTTCCTGTTGTGTTGTTAGTTCATTTAGTTTATCTTTCTAGCTTATTTTTTATTCATATTTAATTTTTTTCTTTGCTCTCTCTCTCAAATGAAGAATTTGCCATTTGTTTTTCTCGATTTCTTTCCATTTTTCAATTTTCACGGTTCTTTCCTTATTACAAATTTAAAAAAATTCCTTTGCATCTTTTTCTTTCTTATTTCTTTGTTTTTGTTTGCTTTACTAGTTTTTTTTAATTGTTCTATTTTTACCACTTTTTCTGGTGTCTGTTGTTTTTTTTTCCTTTTTTTTCCCTATTTTGTCTCCAACTGATTTTTTTCGAAAGAAAATCAAAATCAAGAAGAATGGGAAGAACATAGTTCAAGCAATAAACAAGGAATTGAAAGGTCAAGCAATTTGCAAACGGTGGGATTCTAATTAATGACGCTACTAAATTGCTTTGGATGGACTACCATACCCGACTATAAAAAAAATTCTAAACTCTACAGTTGCTCTACTACTAAAAAAACATAGAATTTTTTTATAGAAATTTTCTATAGAGGCAGCGGATTGCTTGCATAATTTTAATTTATGCAATTATTCTTATCTGATTGTTGTGTTGGCTGCATTTTGTAATAAATTTAGTTATGAGCAAATCCTATAACAAGTATAAGGTGAGGAAGTCATTACATTTCCTTGGCTCCAAGACGATTAAATTCTTTCATTTTCATACACCTTGGAAATAAATAAAAATTAATTAGACGTTGGCCTTAGGATCAAAATTCAAGCTTATTAGGACAAAAAATTGGTTTAAATATTCAGATTTGAAATTTTAGTTTTCTTATTCTAGCAACTTAACTTTTCTAATCTATCTATTTAATTTTATTTGCAAAATATTTAATTAGAAGTGTGCATTTTGTGAAATTGATTCTCTCACAATTTTGATTGCGGATATATATTAGTTCAATTTATTGAACTTTTAGCAAAAGAGGTTGCATACTACGCATAAAAATTTGTTGTATCCCTTAGTATTTATACTATACGTGAACAACCAAAAGACCCTTTTCCCCCTTCAAATCGAGATTATCAACTAATAAGATATCCTTGAGTACGATATTTATTTTGAATAAGAGCAAACTGAGCCTTAAGTATAGGTTTTTTCTATGTTTGCGTTTGATAACGATGAGTGAAAAAAGTTATAGCCATCATAATTCCTCGAGGGGTTCTCAGGTAAACCAAAAATTTTCAAATGACATGGACCAACATAATCGAACAAATCAAAACTTTCAAAATCTCAATGTTGGAATGGATAGACCCTTATCACTTTGAGATCAATGTTACCCAACTAGGACAGTTCAACCTTCTGTCATAGTATTTCCACCAGTTGAAGGAAATTTTAAGCTTAAACATTCTTTCATTCAAGGGGTACCAAAACTGGTTCTAAAAATGCTTATGAATTTTTAACTGAGTTTGAATTGTATTCATCCACAACTAAAATGCAACAATTATCTAATGAATCAATCAAGCTAAGGTACTCCCATTCTCATTACTTAAAAGCACTAAAAGATGGCTAAATTCTCTTCCAAAACATTCCATAAGAAGTTGGGATGAATTTGTCACTATACTCTTGAAAAAGTTTTTCCTATTTCATAAGTCTTTGAAAATCAAAACTGAAATAAATCAGTTTTCTTAGAATGAAGGGAAACTTTTTCAAAATATTTCGAGGGATTCAACGTATTATTATATAGTTGCCCTCATCCTGCAATCCCAAAACACCACTTATGTCAAACTGCATATAAAGGTCTAAATTATCAACCTCGAACACAACTAGAATCAATATGTAGAGGAGAATTTATGACTAAAATAACAGATAAAGCTTGGGAATTCTTAGAAGATTATTATGAAAAGGACATGCAATGGGAGTCAATTCGTGTTCCCATTCGTACTTCTACTAGAGGAGTGCAAGTCGTGGATCCAATTCATTTTCCATTATAAACTCCTCAAATTAAAGAAGGACAACCTCATTATTACCCTAAAGACCAAGTCAATGTCATAGCTCAAAATAGTCCATACTCATCCACATATAACACTAATTGGAGAAATAATCCAAATTTCTCGATCTAATCCCAATAATGTTGCAAATCCATCTCACATGATGTCGAATTCGAATCACCAAGCTCCATTTTTCAGTCCTCAAATTTCTCAAGTTTCACTTCAATCAAAACCTTCAGGTCAACCTATAGGCATTCCAACTTTCAGTCATCAACTCAGTCTCCTCAATCCTATCAAGAAATTGTTTGATTTGAGAAATAAATAAAAGATCAAGATGCTAAACTCAAACAGATGATGAATATGATGAAGGACCTAATGAAAAGTAACGAGAAAGGAAAATTGCCTAGTCAACCCGAGGTGAATCCAAAATATAATTCTCGTACAGTGAACTCCTGTGAGGACAAAAAACATAATTCGGTCAACTCGCGATCATCGTCCTTAGTTCCAAAAAACGATTGATAATATTGTCAACAATCCCAATAATGCTTCGATCCTAACTCCAATTCAAAATCTTAACCCTCACCTGATGGCAACCATTGCCAATTATTCTAATTCTTCCAAAAATTCCATCTTCTTCAAATGTTGGCAATCCCAATATCTCTTCTTCTAATGTCGTAAAACCCGACAACACTTCTTCCTCTAATGTTGGAAATACCAATATCTCATCTACTATACCTTTACCTCCTTCACTTCCCGTGTCGACACCTTCTTCTTCGAATGACCAAATAACCGAAAGAGTTTTCAGTTGCTTCTTATCCTCGTAGACTTAACAATGAGAAGAAGGATGCAAATTTCAAATAAATGTTGTATATAACGGTGTTGTATACACAATTGTATGATTTTTGTTTGATGATAACAACCAAATAAATATTATTTTAATGTGTTTGATATTGTACTGTTATTGTACATCACAGACTGGAATATAATATTTATATTTAAATAAAATACAACTGTACAGAAATTTAAATATTCACAGTATTTTATTTGAATAGAATATTTTATTTCAATATCAAACAGTACAAATTTTATACTCCACTATTTGTTCATCTCTGTATTACACTTCATGCCATATCAGATTTCATATATACAGCTCCTCATTACAGATTAAGTCAGTCACTCTTTTTGTACATACATTCAGTCTCAACACTCATATTTACATACATACACTTTGACACGTTCACTGACACTACAAACTGTCTTCTTATATTCAGTCTTCTGTCTTCACAGCTCTCTGTCAGTCCAGTCATCTACACCTGTCATACACAGAAACACACACACACACACACACACAGTACATTGCAATAGAAATAAAAACTGTACACATGCAAATATTTTTTTTTTTAAAAAAAGAAAATATTTGCCTCAGTTTTCTGGTGTGTTTCTCAACATTTTTCATGACTTGATCTGATTCATCTGTGACTAGCAGACAGTTTGTATATATACAGGGACAGGAAATTTTCTAAATGACTGCATATACACACGTGTATAGATATACACGTGTGCACTGCCTCGCCAATCAGCACACATTTGAGGAGTAGCCATGTAGACCTTCTCGACTCAGTGTGTGTGTATATTTCAAGATGTAGTACACAAATACATAGCAGTCATGAAGTGAACAGCAAAGATCAAGCTCAAATGCAACAAGTCAGCATATTTGTCTGGCAGTTCAAACATAAATACACAGCATGTACAAGTATATGGTAGTTCAGCCAACATATAAAGCCAGGTGAAAGCATACAAAAGTCAACTGCATATTCATTGTGGTCAAAACATATCAAATTGTCGAGCCATAGTCAAGACAGCAATGAGGTGTATACATGTGATCAAGGATATGCAGCAATGAAGTATGAAACATGGCAAATCAATTCAGACTCAAACATAAAACAATGTGCCAGAAGATAAAAACATGACAGCAAGCTTAAAAGCATGAAGCAGTAAGTTTTTAAACAGAAAGGCAAGTACATGGCAAACCAAGTGCATGAATGTAGCCCAACAAATATGAAGATACAACTCAAGTGCAGTAACTAAGAACAAAACATGAAGCAACAGTGGTGCAAGTGCAAGTGTACGAAGGTGAAATGGTTCTGCTAAATTCCACATGGTTCAGCCCAGTACTTCAGGTACCCAAGACATGGTGTGTACACAGTAGTAATCTGACTTAAAGAGAAGCATGGAGTAGACAGTAACAATCATGGCAGCAGCAAAAGAGCCAAGTTTGAGGAAATGCAAATGAATGTAACATGGTACAAGTGTACACAGTTGTGAATACAATATGGTCGAGGCATTTACAAGGATGCAATCAGTCTAAACTTGAAGGAGTGGCATATAAAATGAATTCAGCATGCAGTTCTCAACCAAGTGGACACATGTTTGGCAAGGGGATTTAATTGTGTTCATAGTATAGCAGAAGTCTCAAACAAAAGTAGAAAATGGCATAATTATGGAAACAGGTATTATTTCAGGCAAAACATATATGACAATTTCATATCAATTTCCAGAAAATTACAATGTGAATTTCAGGCAAGTGTTAATTTATTTCAAGTGTATTTAGCAAGAACATGCAGGGAAATGCTTTTAATCATTCCCAATTTTCTCAAGTATTCTCGGCAGTTTTTTTTTGTCAAGGGAAAATGTTTTTTTTTTTAAACTGGCATGAAGATTATGGCAAAGCAACAGGAGAAAATCACTCAAGAACAAATGTAGCAAAGTGATTAATATGCAAATTTCATTTTCTGAAATCAATCAAACATGTTTGGCAAGTATGGATGCAGCATACATAACCAATTCGTTTGAAAGGAATATACGGCAAAAACATTTTTTGGAAAATGGGTATTCATAAATTTGGCAAGTATTTAAAACAAATCAAGCATGGGAAGTTATTGACCAGCTAATTCGAAGTATATGGAATGATTAATGGCTAGCAAATCATTATTAATGGTTTCTAGAAATGAATTACATGAGGCCGAAGTAATTTCATTTATAAGGCAACAAAATTCAAATTAAATCAAGGGCCAGAGTATATGAATTTATTCAAGACCGTAATCATGTCCAGATTCATTCAATCGAGGGACCAAAAGAGGAAACCATGGCAACAACAATCAAGCAATTCTTTTCCAATCAAATTTATCAAAAGAGGAAAACACAACAAATCAGGGAAACCGAACCAAAATAGTCAAGTCATTATTTGTGAAATCAGAGTTTCGATTATAGGATTTTCTACATCCTATATTACACCACTTCATCACAGGCAGATATCATTGAGACCAACAATAATCAATTCAAGGAGTAAAAGATCAAATTTCAGAGAACTTACAAAATTGCTAGGGTTTCGATCGCGAGCCATCTGAGTTACAAATCGATGATAAGGAGTGTTTGAATGCCACAAGAATCCAGAGACAAGGAGTATCGATCTTTCAACAATCACGATTTGTGGAGAAAGCTGAAACCCTAGAGCAATTCCTGGCCGTCATTTTTTTTCAGAAGAGAAGGAGACATCGAGTTAAAACAACAAGAAAAGGGGCCGACCTATTTTTTATGGGCTAAGCATTCTTTTAAAATAAAAAGGGGATGACCCTTTATTTATTTAACTCCTTTCGATATTTATTAACTAGGGTTTCATATTTTGTTTTTGATTTTTGTAATTTCTTTTGTAAACCAATCTGAACAGTTTACTAGTCTGTCAAACTAGGGGTTACTAACTACGGGGTTGTAGGCAGGGAAAATATGATCTTGGGGACAAAGATCAGTCAGGGTTTTTAGTATAGGGTTAGTACAGCAGCAGGTATTGCGAGTGTACAAAACTGTGTAGGCGGTTAGCGAGGGTCGCGAGTCTGTAAGTTTGTGTATGCGGGAGTCTGTATAATTCTATAATAGAAACCTTGGGGAATGCAGCAGTAGGCAGGGTTGCCGAAGCTGGGTATATCTGTGTGTTATTTATTTACAGCATTTATTTACTCTGATCATTATTTGTGCTGTGATATTTTTAATATTATATACTCAGTTAAAAACTGTGATAAACCCTATTCACCCCCCCTCTAGGGTTAATCTAGATCCAACATTTGGTATCAGAGCCAGGTATTTGTGTTTAACTCTAGAGTAATGGTGAATCCTTGTTGTCAGTCTTCCGAGAGTCAGTCCAGTTCATCTCCAACTATTTTCGATGGAACAGATTTTTTAAACTGGAAATCCAAAATGGAATCTTATTTAAAATCTGTTAATCTTAAATGTTGGGATGTTGTTATCAATGGTTTTGATTGTGTAGATAATACTTTCAATACTCGTGCTATGAAAATTATATTTGATTATCTTAATACTGAACAGTTTAATCTTACCTGTCATTGTTTATCTGCATAGGAAATCTGGGATACTCTCAATACGAAGTATAGAAGATCTGACAACGGTAACGCAAAACCCGAGAAAGTAAACTCAGATTCAGAGTTCTGTTTAACCGGATTTACAAATGAAAATTCAGAAGGATCAGATGATGGAGAATCAACAAATGTTGAAATAGAAAATTTCTCATATGAAGATCTGGTTTACATGTGTCTTGATTTAACTAAGTCTGTTGATAAACTCAAATCTAAAAACAAATCTCTGAAATCTAAAAATCTTGGGTTGACCACCAAAATTGATGATTTGGAATCACAACTTGAACAACTCAAAAATTCTTCAAATTCAGATTGCAAAATTTGTTTGAAGTTGAAAACCAATCTTGTTCATCTTAGTAAAAATATTCAAATGTTTGAAAACGAAATTCTGATCTTGAAAGAAAACAAGATTGAGTTGTCAAGGTTGAACAATTTTCTACAAAAGGAATTTGAAATTTTCAAGACTGATATATATTCCAAATTTGAAATTGCTGAAAAGGAAAATTTGTTGAAATCTGACTTGATTTTGAAAGAACTGGAAAACGAGATTGAAAAATCCAAGAAATTTGGGTTTGAAAAACAAAAACGTTTTGAATATGAGATTGTTGAGTCCCTAACAAAAATTAATTTGCTTAAAGATGAAAATTTGGTTTTGAAGTCTGACTTTGAAAAATATAAGATCACTGAAAATCGTTGTTCAGATTTATTAAAAGAAAACCGTGATCTCAAAACAAAACTTCAACAACTTGAAACAACCTTGGCAAACTTTTCAAACAGTGAAAAATCTTTAAATATGTTGTTGAAAAGTCAATTTTCATCAGGAAATAGAATTGGACTTGGTTTTGGGAAATCTGAGTTCTTTGAAAAGAGAAGTTCAAACAATTTTAAAAATCCTTCAATCTTCTTTGAAAATTATCATCTTGATAATATGAACTTTGTTAATTCAAAAGGACTTTTGAATCGAAAGCAAAATGCGAATTTGTTTTGTAATAATCCATCTAAGCAATCCTGGATCCCAAAAAGAGATAAAACAAACGTCATTAAATTCAAACAGATATGGGTTCCAAAGGGAACAAAGGTAAATTCAGATGGATTGCTTTACAAACAGGTTTGGGTACCAAAACGAGCAAATACAACTATGAGTGGTTTTACTGTTTTTGTTAGACCACTCAATCCGCTAAACAGTTAGGTACCAAAGGAGGCTGAGGAACAACTGTGCTAAAAAAACTGAATTCAAACTGCGTCATATCATTAGGTTATTCACAGTTCCTTAGCCAAATCAGTTGAGTTAGAGATTCATTTGCTTACATGGATTTCAGGTATATCTCTACACTCATTCTTTTGTATATTCTTTGTTTTTTATTTGTTTTTTATTTTTTTTCCTCCTTCTATCTCTTATGTCTATTTCCTTTGATTTGTCACAGGTGCAATTTTATTTTTTTCTTGGGCTTTCTTAACTTCCAATTGCAGTTCTCATAATCTTGTGGAAATTTGCTTTATTTGAATCGAACTCTGATGTGTTAATCATTTCTAGATCTTGATGTTAATCTTGTAAATATCTGCGATTGTTTTGAAGTTCTTTTTCTGTTTTCTGAATTCCTAACGGTGTTGACGTATTCTTGTTATATCTTGAACACTGTTAATCTGAATTCTAAATTGTTTTTGAAGATCTGAAAATTATATGGAAATTCACACACCTTTGTTGTTCTAAGTTTATTCTAATTCATTTTAGAAAAGCTCAAAATATTATACTCATTACAGCACACTGTTATTTACCAGTTGTGACAATTCCAGTAATTTTTAGAATGGCTCGAATATTTTTTAAATGTCTTGTCTCAGTGATACATCTTAAAATTCATTTTTATTCATGATTAGTACAGTTGAAATTAATTTGTTTGAAATCATCTGAAATTCCTGATATTTTGAATCTCACACACCTCCTAAATTTGAAATTATCAACCTTGTGTGACTGATTCATTATATCCCAGAACTTGACATTGATTTAAGTGATTTCAAATAAATTACTTTAATTTTCTAGTTCATGAATACCTCTCAAATTTGATGTAAATGATCTGAAATTATTCTTAGAAATCTTGTGAAAAATTCCTTTGAAAATATGGTCTTGAAATTCACTCTTATTTCATGATTATCTGATTTAATTATTTGTTCGTTTAAAATCATTTGAAATTATTGATTTATTGAATCTCACACATATCTCAAATCAAAAATTTATAATCTGGTGTGATTGATTCATTAAATTCTGATATTTTCATATTCCTCAAATGATTTCAAGTAAACAGTATTTTAATCATTAGATCATGAATCATCATATGTGGCCATCATCTTGACAAGTATGATTTGAAACAATGTTCTGTGTTGCTCTGATACTGCTTTGAAAATTTTTTGTTCTGGAATCACATGCTTACTGCTCTGATACATGTGCATAATCTATTATCTCGTCTGTTTGGGCTTGGTACTTAATTATTCTTTTGTCTATAACATTCTTGTTCAGTATCATGATAAAATTCCTGGTAAATAGAGACACCAAGTGGTAAAAGAAGCGCCTTATATTTGTCTCACCCATCTGTACTGAGATTCAAATTCTCACCTTGTATAGACCCATACATTCTTTTTCCTTATACTAATAAATGTGCTAAATTTGTCTGGCTGGGTTTGTGTTTAAATTTCTTTAGCCTGAGATGTCCATGATAGTCCATCAGGGTGTAATTAAATTCCTCGATAAGCGAGAACATTTGGTATCAGCCTTTTTCACTCATCTGTTTTTTTTTCACCCTGTATAGATTCATTTTTTTTTATAAATCTGTTTAATTTCTTCTTGTAATTGTTTTTCAATTTTAAAATTGTTTATTTTTTGTTCATTCAGAAATGGAAATTAATATCCAATTTATGATGTGTTTATAATTCATCAAAATTATTATCAGTTTTTGAAATTGTGATGAATTGTGACTGCAGTGTATTTCACAACAAGAGGAGATTTTATTTGGATTTTCATGATGGTTGAATATTAATTACAATATCTTTGAACTGGCAATTATTTCACGACCATCTTCATTACCTATCATCCTTTCTGCCATCCATGATAATTTTATATTGATGTGGAGAGTTTATTTTTGTTAAAAAAAAAATCATCGAAAATCATCGTGAATAAACAGTGAAAATATTTGTGATAGAAATGGGACTATGTTACTATTCAAAATTAGTGATAATTGAAAATTTTCAATGATCTCGGTACAGTTGATTATACTTCATAATATAATTAATTTAGAAATTTATTTCACAAACCATTTCTGTACCTACCACATTTCTATCATACATATTAGTTTTGTATACTGAGGAGTTTTTCATTTTGAAACTGAAAATAATAATAATATAATATTCATAAGTATTTCTTTAACCTCATTTAAAAATCCAAGCTCTGGTTATGCATGGTTATGAGATTACTTATATTTAAGCTGCAACTGATCTCATTTAAAAATCCAAGATCTGGTTATGCATGGTCAGTGTGCTCTTAAATTAAATGAAAATAATTTGCTAAATAAATTTGTATATGAAATTCTCCTTGGTATATAAAAACTAGCCTATCAATCCATTTTTCTATTTGTGAAATGTGTTGAAATCTTATGAGATATTATGTTTTGTTAATTGATAGGTATTGGGGTTTGAGATTATATGATTTTGTCACTTAAATTGAATTATTAATTATAGTCCAAATCCATCACTGTTTTTGTGTTTTTTTTTGGAAAATAATTGGAATACATTTTTTCACTCTCCCCATTTTATATAAAATTCATCGTAAATCCGTCATCTTCTACAATGTGAAATATGCCACCTGTTCTCAGAATATTATGATTTTTGTTTGACTGATTGAGATTTATGATGATCGTTCTTCCTCTTAAGCTGAAATTATATCTTTAGTCATTTTTCATTTGTTTTTTAAACTCTGTATCCTTTTGATGATAACAAAAGGGGGAGAATGGATTGAGATTTTGATTTATGAGTGAATATTTTATAAATATTCTTAATTTTGAAAATCTATTAAATTATTCATACATTTCACTCATGCACAGTTATAGGGGGAGTTGTCTGTTGTAGGGGGAGCTAATAAATAGGGGGAGTTCAATATTCATTGTCAAACACATCTATTGTATACAAAATCTTTTATTTGTTTGTCATCATCAAAAGGGGGAGATTGTTGTATATAACGGTGTTGTATACACAATTATATGATTTTTGTTTGATGATAACAAGCAAATAAATATTATTTTAATGTGTTTGATATTGTATTGTTATTGTACATCACAGACTGGAATATAATATTTATATTTAAATAAAATACAACTGTACAGAAATTTAAATATTCACAGTATTTTATTTGAATAGAATATTTTATTTCAATATCAAACAGTACAAATTTTATACTCCACTATTTGTTCATCTCTGTATTACACTTCATGCCATATCATATTTCATATATACAGCTCCTCATTACAGATTAAGTCAGTCACTCTTTTTGTACATACATTCAGTCTCAACACTCATATTTACATACATACACTTTGACACATTCACTGACACTACACACTGTCTTCTTATATTCAGTCTTCTGTCTTCACAGCTCTCTGTCAGTCCAGTCATCTACACCTGTCATACACAGAAACACACACACACATTACATTGCAATAGAAATAAAAACTGTACACATGCAAATATTTTTTATTTTATTTTATTTTTTTAAAAAAAAGAAAATATTTGCCTCAGTTTTCTGGTGTGTTTCTCATCATTTTTCATGACTTGATCTGATTCATCTGTGTCTAGCAGACAACTTGTATATGTACAGGGACAGGAAATTTTCTGAATGACTGCATATATACACGTGTATAGATATACACGTGTGCACTGCCTCGCCAATCAGCACACATTTGAGGAGTAGCCATGTAGACCTTCTCGACTCAGTGTGTGTGTATATTTCAAGATGTAGTACACAAATACATAGCAGTCATGAAGTGAACAGCAAAGATCAAGCTCAAATGCAACAAGTTAACATATTTGTCTGGCAGTTCAAACATAAATACACAGCATGTACAAGTATATGGTAGTTCAGCCAACATATAAAGCCAGGTGAAAGCATACAAAAGTCAACTGCATATTCATTGTGGTCAAAACATATCAAATTGTCGAGCCATAGTCAAGACAGCAATGAGATGTATACATGTGATCAAGGATATGCAGCAATGAAGTATGAAACATGGCAAATCAATTCAGACTCAAACATAAAACAATGTGCCACAAGATAAAAACATGACAGCAAGCTTAAAAGCATGAAGCAGCAAGTTTTTAAACAGAAAGGCAAGTACATGGCAAACCAAGTGCATGAATGTAGCCCAACAAATATGAAGATACAACTCAAGTGTAGTAACTAAGAACAAAACATGAAGCAACAGTGGTGCAAGTGCAAGTGTACGAAGGTGAAATGGTTCTGCTAAATTCCACATGGTTCAGCCCAGTACTTCAGGCACCCAAGACATGGTGTGTACACAGTAGTAATCTGACTTAAAGAGAAGCATGGAGTAGACAGTAACAATCATGGCAGCAGCAAAAGAGCCAAGTTTGAGGAAATGCAAATGAATGTAACATGGTACAAGTGTACATAGTTGTGAATACAATATGGTCGAGGCATTTACAAGGATGCAATCAGTCTAAACTTGAAGGAGTGGCATATAAAATGAATTCAGCATGCAGTTCTCAACCAAGTGGACACATGTTTGGCAAGGGGATTTAATTGTGTTCATAGTATAGCAGAAGTCTCAAACAAAAGTAGAAAATGGCATAATTATGGAAACAGGTATTATTTCAGGCAAAACATATATGACAATTTCATATCAATTTCCAGAAAATTACAATGTGAATTTCAGGCAAGTGTTAATTTATTTCAAGTGTATTTAGCAAGAACATGCAGGGAAATGCTTTTAATCATTCCCAATTTTCTCAAGTATTCTCGGCAGTTTTTTTTGCCAAGGGAAATGTTTTTTTTTTAAAACTGGCATGAAGATTATGGCAAAGCAATAGGAGAAAATCACTCAAGAACAAATGTAGCAAAGTGATTAATATGCAAATTTCATTTCCTGAAATCAATCAAACATGTTTGGCAAGTATGGATGCAGCATACATAACCAATTCGTTTGAAAGGAATATACGACAAAAACATTTTTTGGAAAATGGGTATTCATAAATTTGGCAAGTATTTAAAACAAATCAAGCATGGGAAGTTATTGACCAGCTAATTCGAAGTATATGGAATGATTAATGGCAAGCAAATCATTATTAATGGTTTCCAGAAATGAATTACATGAGGCCGAAGTAATTTCATTTATAAGGCAACAAAATTCAAATTAAATCAAGGGCAAGAGTATATGAATTTATTCAAGACCGTAATCATGTACAGATTCATTCAATCGAGGGACCAAAAGAGGAAACCATGGCAACAACAATCAAGCAATTCTTTTCCAATCAAATTTATCAAAAGAGGAAAACACAACAAATCAGGGAAACCGAACCAAAATAGTCAAGTCATTATTTGTGAAATCAGAGTTTCGATTATAGGATTTTCTACATCCTATATTACACCACTTCATCACAGGCAGATATCATCGAGACCAACAATAATCAATTCAAGGAGTAAAAGATCAAATTTCAGAGAACTTACAAAATTGCTAGGGTTTCGATCGCGAGCCATCTGAGTTACAAATCGATGATAAGGAGTGTTTTAAAGCCACAAGAATCCAGAGACAAGGAGGATCGATCTTTCAACAATCACGATTTGTGGAGAAAGCTGAAACCCTAGAACAATTCCTGGCCGCCATTTTTTTTCAGAAGAGAAGGAGACATCGAGCTAAAACAACAAGAAAAGGGGCCGGCCTATTTTTTATGGGCTAAGCATTCTTTTAAAATAAAAAGGGGATGACCCTTTATTTATTTAACTCCTTTTGATATTTATTAACTAGGGTTTCATATTTTGTTTTGTAATTTTTGTAATTTCTTTTGTAAACCAATCTGAACAGTTTACTAGTCTGTCAAACTAGGGGTTACTGACTACGGGGTTGTAGGCAGGGAAAATCTGATCTTGGGGACAAAGATCAGTCAGGGTTTTTAGTATAGGGTTAGTACAGCAGCAGGTATTGCGAGTGTACAAAACTGTGTAGGCGGTTAGCGAGGGTCGCGAGTCTGTAAGTTTGTGTATGCGGGAGTCTGTATAATTCTATAATAGAAACCTTGGGGAATGCAGCAGTAGGCAGGGTTGCCGAAGCTGGGTATATCTGTGTGTTATTTATTTACAGCATTTATTTACTCTGATCATTATTTGTGCTGTGATATTTTTAATATTATATACTCAGTTAAAAACTGTGATAAACCCCATTCACCCCCCCTCTAGGGTTAATCTAGATCCAACAATAAACTCTTGGAATCTTCAAACAAGTTCTTGATAATATTCCACTTTTAGACACCATAGAAATAATCCATAATATTCCAAGTGTCTGATAGATCTATATAGTCGAAAACGAGCCATTAATGTTCCTAATACTGCCTTTATAAATGCAAACACTAGCTCTGTTTTCTCAAATCCTTCATCAATCAAGCATAAGGACCACGATTCCCCTACAATTGTTTGTAAAATAGGAAATACTCACATCAGTCATCCCTTACTTTATCTTGGTGCAAGTGTCAATCTTCTTCCCTACTCAGTTTATCGTTAACTAGGACTAGGGGAATTTAAACCCCAGAGCATCAGGATTCAATTGGTCGATCGATTTGTAAAATAGCCATTCGGTATAATTGAAGATATTTTGATTCAAATTAAACAATTTTTCCTATGGATTTCATAGTTCTTGAAACCAAGCCTATTTCAAAATCTGATAGTCAAATTCCGTTGATTTTGGGTCATCCCTTCTTAACTACCTCGACTGCTATCATAAATTGTAGGACCGGCCAACTTCAACTATCATTTGGGCTCTTAACCATTGAATTGAATATTTTTCATCAACCAAAAGAATCTAAAATAGTAGAAATCAACATAATACAAACATGTATAGATGGCACGTCTGATTTATCTCCTCAGAAAGCTTTTAGTTCCTCAATAGACGTATCCACTATGTTTTTTGAAGAACTGTTAGAAGACGAACTTAAATTCTTAAATGACGAAAATGAATCTAGGGAAAATCTCGAAGATAATATTAATTTCATATCATCAAAAGAAATTGTGGTTAATCGCTCGAGTTTATGGGATTGTGTTACTCTTCATTTGAAATGTATAAACCATTGGCAAGACAAAAATTTCATAGGAAGAATTTTGATTTTAGAATTCATTGACATGCCTACTGTACCTCACAAATCATGTAACGACCCGGATTTAATTAAGAAATATTTAATGGATATTAAATATTTAAAATGATTTATTTTAAGAAATAATGACTTGAAATTTATTTAACTCGAAACGAGTTTGATTGTATAATTTATAATATAATTAATAACGAGCTCGCAGAGGCGCGGCGGTTCATAATATTACGTTTTGAACTTTAAATGAATATACAGAATGTAATATAAGTCAGAATTCGCGGAAACAAGAAATGTTAGAATCTATTTAACTATATCTTTCTAACGTTGGTGAAAAATCGGGATTTTGTTCTATAGATTGTAAGTGATATCCAAATCACATTTCCAGAAAGTCGTTACGAAATCGTTTATTGATCATAACGATTTATTAAATAAAATTAAAGGATTTTATAATACATTGAATATCGATTTAGCAAGAAAATTGAAATATCAAGTTTTAAATCGAACATATTTTATCTTGGAACTATATGATATTTTATTTGAATATATACAATAATAATAATAAATTTATTATTAAATTGAATAGTTTTGGAATTTAATAACATTATAATAATACTACATAGGCCTTAAAAATAGCCATTTTGCAAATAACCTCCATTTTCGATGAAACCAATTTTATTGGATCTAGAATAGTAAATGATTGTAAGATTCCAATTTTTGGACCAGTTGGAGTTAGTTAGAAGCCATGCGAAATAAAAATGCTCAATGTAGATAATCGATCAATAATTTAAGCTCAAAAGGGAGCTAGTTGAGCGAACGGAGTCGGAATTCGACGAAATAAGTTTTGTTAGGGTCGTAATGATGTACTATATATGTGTATCACAGAATACAGCTCGTATGTGCTCGTGTGAATTTTTAAACGACGAATACAGGTAGTGTTACAATAAAATCTTATAAACTAATACCCGAAGCTTCTTCTACAAGATAATATCTCCCCTATAAGTATACCCCTCCACCCCCAAACCTTGGCCCATTTCCTCCTCCACCACATTTTGCAAATAAGCACCTCCTTCAATAATTTTTGTGTCTTCCAAATGGTGAGGAATTGAAGATAGATTCAACATGAATGTTGGAGTATTCGGTGAGAGCTACTTGCTGTAGAAATTAGATGGAGAGGGGTGACGGAGTTCGCCTGAAAATAGGTTCGAAGTCGAATTGGTCAGTTTTGGTTATGGCATGATTGTGACCTAACGGTCGAGAATTAGACGAAGTCACCAACTAAGAAGTTGGAGAGGGGAGATAAGGCTACAACTTTATAATTGCGGGTTTTAGCTAAAAGTGGCTGTGGTAGGTGAAGCGAAAAGATGATCAAAGACCGATGAAGTTTGGGAGAAACAAACATATTTTAACATATTCTGGTCGATGTAGTTGTTTTCAAGCAAGATAGGCAACTAGAAAGTTATTCATCTTGGTGAGGCATAGTTGCCTATCAAATTTGGTGTCTGTTGGTGGCGTGTGGCGGCTATAGGGGCACACGACATGAATTATGGTCGGCATCGTTTTTTGGTGCGACGGTGGCAAAAGAGGGGGGATATTTGTGGTGAAGGCGCGCGGTGGAAGGGGGACCTGGCAGTGGTGTCAGGTCGATGACGCGTGGTCCCAACCGGCGGCGTCCGATGATGGTTGATGGTGAACGATGGCTTTGAGGAAGATGGAGTTAAGTTTTTTTAATTAATTAATTAATTGAATGACTACTCAATGTTCGTACATTAATATCTTGTTCATACGAACTAACGGATCCGTTGAAATCGCGGAGCCGAGAGCTTCACAACAAAATAGATTTAGTTGGATTTGGAGCAATTTGGGATTTTGGGTTAAATTAAACTCACGTTTAATTTAATCCAAAAAGCGATTGTTATTATAACGATCAAAAATCATTGTGAGAACTCCCCAAACTAATTTAAAAGTTATTATAATCCTATCTTATTATATATTGATTGGCTGTGATTGCTTCGTGGATGATGTACTTTTATTTACAATTTTATATACGTTGTTTATGTACATTTAAGCGTTCAAATTATAATGTTTATCTTGCCGCTGTTGTTTGATGGACGATGAACTATTGTGGTTGTTATTATAAATGTATACACACATTGACACCATAAATATGAAATTATTGGAAAATTGATTAAGTCGAGTTCCACTGGGATTTTAAATGAATAATATATTCATTTAAGTGAAATTTGACGTAATAATCGAAATTAGTTTTTTATATCCAAAATGATTTGAAAATGAAGTTAAGAAGATTTCAAACTACATTTGAAAAGTTTGAAATAGATTTGAAAGATATTTTAATCATAAATAGCTTGCTTTAATTCAAATTAGATTTTGAATAGTAAATTCAAAAAGAGAATTCGAGTTAGATATATAAACCACTGTTTCAAATCTCGCAAATATCGCCCGAGATCTCCTCCGAGATCTCGTTTTGGGCTCCTTCCGAAACGAAACAGCAAATATCACTCTAAATCTCCTTTCGAATATATCGCCCGAGATATTGCAATATCAAATGATATATCGACCGAGATGAAATACTGGAATATCGTCTGAGATCTTAGTTTTTTTGGTTAAAATTTAAATTTGTGCCTGAACTAGAACTATAATTAAAAAACTCAAATCAAGCCATATCAATCTTTTGTTTTTTTTACATTTTGCATGTTAAATGACTATATTGTATGTTCGTATATGTTTTACAATTCTTATGATTTTCATATTCGTCTTTTTACATACATGTTACTTATGAAATTATGTATTTTATAGTTTATTTGTGCTGATTTTTTTTAATATTTTGGATCCTTTTAATGTTTCCTGTCTAGCAATATTACTGTTTTAAGCATATTACGATTTAGAGTATGAATGATCTTTCGCAAAATGAGGAGTAACAAAGTTATTTTGCATTTTAAGTTTAAGTTACTATGTTTTTGATAGCATTCATAAAAATCATTTTGTTCAAATATCATATTTAACATATCATGTACCCCGAGATTGTTCCGATATGAACTTTCAAACCCGAGATGAAAATCCGAGACGAACTCCCGAGTTAGACTCATCTCGTCCGAGATCTCCCCCGATACGAGACCGAGTCTATAAAATCCCCAAGACAAAACGCGGCCGATATCCGAGGTTTAAAACCTTGATATAAACGACGTTTTTATCTCGAATGGATTATTGTAGTGATCTTATTTATTTTTATAATGGATTTCAGAATATTTTGGATTTCAAAGTATTATATTTTGAAAAATATTTTATTTTAATATTATAATAATATAGAATATTCAGTTTAGATTTAAATTGAATTTGAAATTTAAAACATTTTTAAATGAGTTTATAAACATTTTAAAAAATACGTTTGAACTAAATAAGAGAGTCTTATTTTAAATAATAATATGGTTTGAATAGGACATGTTGCGAAGCGACCGTTCACGAATTTTGACCATTAACTTCAAATTAACGTCCCGGGAGATCTGACCGCCAGATTTTCTCGAAACGAAAAACGTTTGGTTTGAAATGAAGAGAGCTTTCAAATGATATGTATAGTTTTAAAATCAAATGGTTATATTTTGAGATAAGTTTAAATCAATTTTGAATAAAAACAACGCCATAGACGTTAGTGGCCCCAAACTGGATTTTAATGAAACAAGATATTTTTAAATTATTAAAAATATGGAAAAATTATGATAAATCGTAATAAATGATTTCAAATTGGTTTGTAAAAGAAATATGATGTTTCGGGTTATATTTCGAATATTTTTATTTTCAACCTAACTTACTGAATACGGTAAACGACATTTTTGACGTTTGAAATTAAATGCAGAATATATAGCTTTAAAAGCTATTATATATGGTTTATAGAATTAAAAAATCATTTGGAAAGTAATTCTAAATGAGTTTAAAATATAAGTCGAAGAATGGTTTGAATACGACTAGTTGCACAACGATAGTTCGCGAATGTCGACCGTTAACTTCAAATTGACATACCGGGAGATTCGACCATCAGATTCTCCTAAAACGAGAAGTCTTTGGTTCGTAATGAAAAGGGTTTTCAAAATAAAAAGAAAGTTTTAAGATCCAATGATTAGATTTTAAAATGATTAGATTTTAAAATAAGTGAAAATCAATTTGAATAAATTGGATTTGGATTGAATAAATCTTCATATATTTTGTATTGAATACCGTTGTGTAGACGTTTACTAATTTGAGAAATTTGGAAGATGTTTTTACATCATTACTCAAATTATATTATTCATTGGTTACGAGAATTAGTGTTAAATATAAGATGATGTAAATTCTGTTTAAATCTTGTATTGGATATCAACTGGTTTGTGTATGTTGTGGACGATGTCTTAAATAACGTAATTCCTCATTAATGTTATTCTTGCATATAAATTCCACTAAAACTCCCCACCAACAAGCTTTTTCAAACACCCTGAGTTCGCTAGCGAGCTCGGCTTCACCGGTGGCTCCGCTAAGTCATCACAGCCGCAAGCCTATCTTCCCACTTTACAACAGCCGAATCCCAGAATATCATTTATCGAACTCAGACATATAAGCAAAGTGAAGCATACTAGCTTATGGAGTCAACAATAATCAAAAGTTTGGTATTTCTGTATCGCATTTGGTTTTCATAATTTTTTAATTTAAAAATCAACCATTGTTGTCTTCATTATAGGATGTTGACTAACCCTAGAGGGAGTGAATAGGGTTTATTGTAGTTTTATGACATGTTGGAAATATCACCACACATATTGCAATAGAGAAAATAAATGCAGAAAGTAAATGACACAAATTTTACCCAGCTTCGGCGAACCCTGCCTACTGCTGCATTCCCTAAGGTTTCTACTAGAATTAGAACAATTTCTACGCTTATAAAATGTCTGTAAACTCATGATACCCGCTCCCAACTGTTCTAATCCTACGCTCAAATCCCTGCACTGATCTTTATCTCCAAGATCAGATTTTCCCCGAATTACAAACCTATAACTCATAAACTCTTACTGTAAATCCTATAGCTAGAACTTAGTGGCAAAAAATTAGAAAACTATATGGATCAGTTACGAAACAAGTACAACAAATAACAAAAAACAAAAACCCCCAGTCGACCTCCTTTGTTTCACTTGAAAAAGTTTTGGCTTCAAAAAATATGGCAGTTGAAATTGGATTTAGGGTTTTTGCATCAACAAATCAAATCGTGACTTCTCTGATTGCTCTGTAAAATATTATCTGATGCTTTGAATGTCTTTGATCTTGGTCAATTGATTTGGGCCTTGACTTGCGATCGAAACCTATGAATAATCTCTGGTTTTGTTTCCTTTACACTCTATAATTTCTCCATTGATTTGGCATGAAAACTTGCGTAATTATTGCTTGTAAATTGTTGTGAAAAAGCAATTGTTTCTTGGAATATTGAATTAAATTCTCTATGCAAAAGTTTGGTCTCGTGAATTCTTGGGATGTTTTTAAAGCCGTGGAAGCTCCATTTATAAACAATTGAATTTATTTTATGCCCCATATTGCTTTCTTACCTGAAATACCAACATGCTTTTAATGCTCCTATTTGATTTCTAGAAATAAAAACTTGCCTAGTTTGCCAAGCATGCAAATTTGTGATTTTTAGTCTTTGTTTGAATTATTTTCTCCATGCAGATTTCTCCTTTATGTACATTTGACTTTGTTGCCACCTTGTTTGGTGTCCATGGCATGACTTCATCATCCATGTTTTGGCCAGTATTCATTCTTCGTACTGACATATATATTCATGTATATATGTATACACACATGTATGTATATATATATATGTATGCATACAATTATGTCCACTGTTGTTTCACTTAAAATATTGATTAGAACGGTTGCTTCACTTATTCATGCTTGTTGTGCATTTGTTGTGTGTGGCTTGTTTGTGTTTTTTTCCTTGTGCATTGGGGTACTTCCATGTATACTAATCTGAACTATGTCTTTGTCCTGTTTGCACTTTGCCATGCTTTGTTACATTTGCTTGACTGCTCTGGTTTGCATTTGTGTATGAGTATGCCTCTTGTTCATGACTTGAGCCATTTAGTATCTGTGCAAACATTTATCCCATTAGCGCATCATGTATGTACATGCATATGTACACTGCTTTCTTATGTACTCATTGCTGAACAATTGAACCATTATTTATCGCATTTCTGCCTCTATGTGACCATGTATTGCTTCATTTAAACCTAATGTGAATGCATGTTGTAATTCGAATATTTTCTCATTGTTGTCATGTTGACTTGAATTGTGTTCATGTGTAATGCTTCATACTTGAACCTGTGCTTCACCATTGTTTTTTTTCCTTTGTTCCATGAAGTGTTTCATGCATTTGACATATTGCACTATGTTTCCCTTAAATTTTTGTGCACTTCTGTGCTGCCATTTCTACTTGAGATTGTACACTGATCATATACATGTATGTGTATGTATTTACACAATGAGGTGTGTGCATATATATATATATATATATATATATATATATATATATATTTCTATATGAATGCCATATCCTTTTATTTGTTGTTCTTGTGGCAAGTGTTGTTGCTTTGTGGCTTTGTTCACTTGAGTGTTGGTGTTGTGCCATGCTTGTACATACGTATGTCATGATTTTGGACCACTTAACTTGCCTACTTATGTATATGCCATGGTGTACAATGCCATGTGTATTCATTTATGTCTTGTGTCTTTTAGTGCTTGTACATGATCACCTTGCCATTGAGCATCCCTTGCTTGTTCTACCCAGTCATGCAGTTTGACCTTGTACACGAGCTACACTACTCTGCCATGATGTGCTTGTACATTTGTCACTTGTCCATGTTCTTTATTTTCTTGAACTTGTATACCTGTGCTTTGACTTTGTTCATATGCATACTCATGCACTCGAACCCTTACTTGTTCACTTTGTTGCATATGTCATTTTAATCCTTGAGGTGAACTTGATTTAGTCAATGTGCATGTCATATGATCTTTTTGACTTGTGTTTGATTTGTTTCATATTTTTATCATTCCATATCTTGGTAGATCTGTATATGTTGTATTTGACTTGGCTGACTCGTATTTGCACACAAAGTTGTTTTCACCCTTAACTTGAATATGTGTTTACACTCTTGTACACTAGTGTGCATATCCCTAGTTATGTATTGATGTATGTCTTGAGCTTTATGTACATGCTGCTGCACATACTATTGTTTGATGATATTTCCCCTACACATTCTAAATTTGTATATACATACACATGTATGTGTATACATTTATCGTGCTTGTCTAATTATATTTTCATTTACATCAGCATACCACTATATGATGTGTCATGGCTGGTCAAGATCAGTAGATCACAATAATGAGTCGAGGCTGGTCTGGTCAGTAGACCACTATAGCTGTGTTGAGGCTGATATGTGGGCACATGTTATATAGTCTACCTTGTGGTATTTACAGTGAATTACTATGAATATCACAAATAGTCTAAACAGAGATAGATGTGCGTACGTATCAGATCAGGTCAAGAAATATGATGAAAAAACAAACCAAAACTCTGAGGCAAATAAAATTCAAAATAAAATTATATCTACTAGAATATAAATCAATTTTTATTCCAGTTTACTCTGTGTGTTTCTGTGACAGTTATACAGGTGACTAGACTAAGTGTGAAGCATACCGGAGACCAGTGAATGTGAGTGAGAATCTGTTTATGAGTTTGTATGTATATACAACTGGGTGAAATATAACTAAATGAAATGTAGCTGAGTGTCTGAGTCTTGTAGTGAGGAACCGATGTAACGAATGAAATTGAATATATTATGTCACTGAGATGTACAATAGTGGAGTTAGAAATTCGTACTATTCAAATGTTGAAATAAAATACTATATTTGAATAAAACACTGTTTAAATATTCAAATTCTTGTGCAATAGTATTCCATTCAAATATAAATATTTATTTCTGTATGTGATGTATTATAGAATAGTATAATGACAAACACCTTTGTATTATAATATATATATATATATATATATGTTTGTTATCATCAAACAAAAATCGTATTGTTATATTCAACATTCATTAGGAGGATTGAAATGGAGTTGGGTCATTTTATAATTGTTGTCTTCTTGTTTCGAATGAAACAACGGAAGGAGGTAGGTATATTTAAAGTGAAGGTTGTTTCAGAGATTTTTTAGTTTTCATACATCACATGGATGTTGTGTGAAAATGTGGCAGAGATAGTTTCTCGAAGTGACCAAGGATATTTTCTTTGAAAGAGACTAACGATATTTTGTTGAAAGCGACATACGATCTTTTTATAGCGTATAACGTTCAACGTTTAAATCTCGTACGAGCTCATACGAGCTTTAATTGAATTGAAATTAGAAATCATGCAATAATTAATTATTCTGGGCACAATGGAACTGGTTTCATCGAATTCCGAGATCGTTTGTGTAATATCCCAGAATTTTTAACTAAGTTTTATTTGGATTTTTACTATATAATCTAGATTTTCTGTATATAAATTGATTTTAATAAGGTTTAAAATGTAGATTTTAATTTTGAAAAAGTACTTTGTTTATTTTATAAATATGATTTTAGTATAAGAAAACTTATTTTAAAAAGATTATAATTAATTTATAAGATTTTATAAATATTCCAATATTAATAAGTAATGATATTATCTGATTTTGATAATATTAATATAAGAATATGATTTTGTAAAGGATAATTTATTTTTAAGATTTTACAAGAATGATTTTTATCTGGATAAATTATAATTGTATAATGATTGATAAGTATTTATTTTTAACCGTTTTTTGTATAAATTTTGGTAAATTATATGTATGTATATGATATAGATAAATATTTTTGAAATATTTGTAATTTATAAAACCTTAAGTAAATGGTGGTTACAGTTATAAGTATTGGAAATTTGGCTACATTTGTATGTGTTATAACTATGTTACTAATTTAAATAAATTAAAAATTAAACCTTAAGATAAGATCAAAGATGAGTTGTTCACTTATGTGTACTCATGCGTGGAGCAGTTCATAATCTAAAGACAAGTAGCCATGTATGTGTAATTAAGAATGTAGGAATCTCATGATAAGGTGACATGTGATGTATGTTAAATTTACTATTATACCCTTGAAACCTTCCTATTTAAGGTGAATCAAAGCCTCATTTTTCTACATACATTCATCTTTTAGCATTAACTTCCTCGCGATCATCTTCTGGTCTCAATATTGCAAATTCCAGTAAATGAAAATAACATTTCCACTCTAATAAAAATCCACATCTTCCAATCCGTTGATTCTAAGCTAAAATTATCTATGCGGATGTTGTTCCGATCATCATTTCAGATTTTTAGAAATTAACAGATCAAAGTTTTATTGATAAACAAGGGGGTTATCCATAATTTCTAGTAAATGAAATATATGGGTTTAAACCTTTAGAAATTCGGATCTCCCAATCCGGGAAGAACTGATCGACGACGTGTGCGCCGTTGAGATCCGCTGAGAACGTAGTATTTTTCATGCGAAAACGGAGCAATTCCCTGTCGATGATCGGAAAGTTTTAAAACTAGGGTTGAGAATTATGGGGGAATCGGGTGATCATTGACAAGAAGGTGTATGGTGTGGTGATGAGGACGGAGTAAGCTTTCTGGTGACATGATTTGGTGGAATTCGGTGTATGTATAAAGAGTGCGACATAATGGTGTTCACGCAATACCATTTCGCTACAAGTCACAAAATTTTGATCATATTTTTGATGAAGGGGAGTGGTCGACGACGATGTAGTGCAATCGAACGAGCATGAGAAGGGAAGTTTGTCGGTGGCTTTAGATTTAAGATCGGTGGAGTATTGGGAGGTGCACGTACACAGTGAAAATGGTTACAGGAAATGGAAAAAAGATGAAACGCGAAGGGAGGAAGAAGAAAAAGAGGAGTACGGGTCGGGTTTTAATGAATGGGCTTTGGGCCAAAAGAGATTTGGGTATGTTTTTATTTTATTTTAAAAATTAATTTAGTTGAAAACTTTAAACACTAATATCTCGTTCGTTTTAAATCCGATTAACTCGCCGCTGGATCCGTTAGAATCGTATCGAAAAATAGAACATATCAGAATATAATATTGATAATTTCAGTTAAGTATAAAATTATAATAAAATAAAAATAAATGTCCTTATATATGTATATGAACATCATTATTTATTTAATTCCAATATAAATAAATTAGCAGAAAAATCACCAGCTAGTAATAGAAATGGATCAAAAGCAGTACGAGTAGCGGTAGCGGTGTTCGTTGGCTTGTTCGTTCTGGTAATGAAGATTTTGGAGCTATTATGGTGCGAACTCATAATTTAAATTATTTATTTTGATAGTGATTGAATAGTTATAACTAGCTGTGAATAATAATTAGTTGGATATGGATGTTACTGTATGAATGGATGTGTAGATAGCACATTGAACACTGATAAGCGTTATTGATCGTAACGCTTGTGCACAGCTGTAATGATTGTTTATTGGTTGTGATTATAATTCATGTTCATCTGATTTATATGGTTTATTTATGATTGCATGAAAGCGCACACATACTATAGTTGTGGAATTATACCGGTGACCGATTTAAGCTTTCTTCCATACAAATGAAGATTGTTTTTTTTAAATATTTAAATATTATTTTTAAGTTCAATTTAATTCAAAATGAGATAATTGGAATATGGTTTTTTATATATATATTAACGATGTTTCTTTTTAAATTATATATATATATATACACCAAAACATTCTAGGATGACAGAGAGGATAGTGTCTAGGCTTGGGTTTGGAAATATAGTTTCCTGCTCTCCCTGGCTAGCCCTAACGGATCAGATGAACGGGAAGGTTAATTCGAAATATAATTTGAAATATATTTGAAACTGTTTTTCTGAATGAATTGGAAATATAAATTTAATTTGAATCGTTATATAGCTTGAATAAAACGCGTTGCGGTGAGATAATTCTTAAATATCGATTTGAATTTTTGAATGGTTATAACTTGATTGTTTGAAATTGGGTTGACTTGAGATAAGAAACATTGGATTTCAAATGATAATATTTTTTGAATAGAAAGGAAAATTATCAATTCCAATGTATGGTTTTCAAGTTATGTTTAATTTTTTTTTTGGAAAAGATCGTTATACGTGCAGTTCGGCGACCATAACGAAAATTCAAACAAAAGAGGTTTATAAAATCATTTTAAAAATGGAGAAAAATTACGATAAATCTTACTTTATTAATTTAAAGTGATTAGAACTAAAATATTTGAATTTGGAATGATTTGGAAGCTATTCGATTTAAATGGCTATTTTGCAACAGCACTTTTAGTAACGTTTCGAAATGTTATTATAACAGTTTCAAAGATAAATTGTGTTAACCGACCTTTTGGTCCGGTTCCCAAAAGTGCACAGGACATGCTCGACTCAACATATCGCGTGATATTAAAGCCTAGAGTAATCGCCAATATCATCCAGGATGCAGTACCAGAAAATTCGAGTCTGGCCACTAGCAGGATGTCGCATCCCTCGAATGCAACCTCCATCAGTATCCGTCAGCATTCGAGCCAAAGCCGAGCCGTGCTCCGAGCCGAAGGCGAGTCGTAAAGCGGATCCTGGCGTAGCGTCGGTGGGGGTCTGGGACCCCATAGCCGGTTAGGTCGAAACTGTGGGCACTGCCCGATTCATCCGATTTCCGCCAACAAGGGTGTTGCCCAGAATCACCCGATCGACTCAAAGTCAGGATTCAGCCAACAACTTTCCGCGAACCTCGCCGCTCCTCTAAACATTGCCAAACAAAGGCCTCGCAGTTCGAACTGTTCTCGAGCCGAGGCCTCAAATCCTAAAGGAATCACGAGTCTCGAAGCGCCCGAACCAGCGGTTCACACGCACCTCGAAAAGAGAACTTCGCACTCCGTAGGTGCGAAATTTTGCACCCAACAGGTGCGAAATTTCGCACCCAACTCCGGGTACGAAATTTTGAACCCAACTGGTACGATATTTCGAACCCAGCCCCAGGTTCGAAATTTCGAACCCAGCGGGTACGAAATTTCGAACCCAGCCTCGGGTTCGAAATTTCGAACCCGGCGGGTGCGAAATTTTGAACCCAGCACCGGATTCGAAATTTCTGCTAGTGCGAGTGGCTGGTTCGAATTTTCTGCATGTGGTCCCTATTTCTACCAACTTCTACCTAACCCCCACCTAACCACTTCCTATAAATACTTCATAGCCTCACACTTCAAGGGGGTTGAATTTTCTTCACTTGAGACCTTCCTAGAGCTTCATGAGCCTCATTAATGGAATCTCCTATATGAGGAAGAAGGAGAATTAAATATTCTTTTTCCCAAATACCTAGCGTATGGCAATTATAAAAGTGAATGTAATGAGAATGGCTCTACCTTGTAATTCTTGAGTGATTAATAAAAGTTCAACATCCTTCCAAAGTGGACGTAGGCCTAATCCACGGCCGAACCACTATAAATTCTCGTGGCATTTACCGCTTTCTCTTACTTAGTTTTGTGACCGAATTAACTATTCCTAGTAATAGGAATCTTTGGTGTTTACGACATTTTTTGCCATCAACATTTGGTGCTTTCACTGAGAACTGAACTCAAGATTAGCGTCTTTCTTCCACATTATCATCTCGACTTCGACGAGATTAGGGTTCCTTGCTTAACCTGCTGTCAAGTCTGGTTACGATGGTAAAAAAGTCAAAGAACGCAATGGTCGGCTCTTCAGCCGCGGCTTTGGCCGGTACATCCGAACAACCTTAACCGGTGGATATCTCGGCCACTATTAAAACCATCCCTCCTATTGTGGACCTCGAAGCGCACGTTACACAAGCTCAAGTCCGTACGCTTAATGAAAAATATGAGAACATGGGGGTCGAGCTAAATTGAGCATTAAGGAATAACATCGACCTTATGCAACAACTTTAAGAGAGTCATCACATCGTCGCTCGACTTCAATTACCTCGGAACAACGCTCGACCCCGACTAGCTATCTCGGAAACTTCATCTTCAGAGTCGAGGGGACCGCATCAAAGGAGGAGGTTTAGCCTCATCAACAACGTCGCCGCCCGCACTAATGCCCTCGATAACAGCAACGACAATGGTCACGCCAATGGCAATGGACCGACAACGGCGACCGAACTACAGCCACATATAGCAAGGGGGCATAGTACCGAGACCGGTCTCGCTTGTTCATCAATGACGGACCAGGTCCTACTAACCAACCTCTTCCTCGACACAACCCAATGATCGCTAATCAGGATGACGGGCTCGCTATTCCAACGGCATACGTTCCTCCAGAGTAGGAACCACATCACCCTGCTCCACCTCACTGTTCACACCAGGACCCAATCATAGATGTCGAGAACATGGAGGAATATGATCCGGACATCCATCATAAAAGACGACCTCGCAACTGAACTCCGGAACCTCACCAAAACCCATGGGTCCCAACGGTAGATCCCATCCAACTTATCTTCCCGACATGGTCCAAAGGATTATAAGGGAAGTGTGAGGGAATGTGTACGATTCATGGGAAGCGCACATTAGGCGCAACCCCTTCACAAGAAGGGTAAATGAAGCTGAGTTGCCACGACGCTTCAGCATGCCACAGATGCCGCTTTACGATAGCACCACTGATATCTGTGCCTTCCTAAATCGATATGAATGGCAAATGGACTCGAGCCGGGGCAACGATCCGGTCAAATGCAAGCGTTTCCCCGTCTTCTTATCAGGAACTGATCTGCTATGGTTCTCTTGCCTCTCACTTGATTCGATTGACAACTTCAGCCAGTTAGTGACAAAGTTGGTCAAACAATTCAGGATGCATATTCCAACTCCAAAGAATGCCCTCACCTTATCCAATTTATACCAAGGACCCGCCAAGTCTCTCACAAGCTATCTCTCCCGGTTCAATGTCGCTCTCGCCGAGGTCGAGGATCTAGACACTCGCACCATACTCTTCCAATTAGCAAACGACGTTCTCCCTACTTCCGAATTCATGGTATGGATCGATCGGAAGTAGCCAAAAATCCTCGACATTTTTCATGAGAAGGCAAGGCAATACTTATGTCAAGAGAAAGCGAGACGAAACCGACTCTCCAGGGTCGGCCTTCCCAACAATCCACGTGTGAATACCATAAATGATAGTGTCAAAGGGAAACAGACAGCGAAGCTCTTCGATAAGGACAAGGTGGTAGGTCCCTACAAACAAAAGCCGAATAATGGTGCGCAAGGCGGCCGCAACAACGGCCAAGTTCCTACGGAACCAAAGAAGCCTGGCCCTTACCGGGTATACAAGATCTACACCCAGCTGAATAAAGACTTGGAAACAATCTATCGAGAAACATGCAATTCACTTTGATACAAGAAACCATACAATATGGAATCCACTAATCATGAGAAGAATACCGGCTAGTACTATCGATACCACGACATGTACAGACATAATACCAATAATTGCCGTCAATTCAAAGACGTAATCGAAAAGCTTATCTGTGAGAAGAGCCTTGAGAAGTACATCCAAAAAGCATCATGACTCTCACCGGCATTAAGCAGAATTCCGACAAAAATAACGCTTATCCCGTTGGCCGTAATTGATGCTGGTACCTCTTACCAGTCCCGAGCGGCAAAGGACCCGCTGGAGACGGATCTCCTTCCACCTGTGGACCTCAAAGCTCCTGCGACTCAAACACAAATTCACACGATTAATAATAAATATGAGAATGCAGCTCTCGCGCTAGGCGTTGAGGATTAACAACAACATTATATGCCAACTTCAAGAAAGTCAACACATCATCATTCTAGTTCAGCTGTCTCAGAACCGTGCCCGCTCGCTGCTTGCCGCATTGGAAATTTCTTCTTTCGAAGTTAGGGGCCCACGTCAAGGAAGAAGGTTCAGCTTCATTAAAAAAAACATCGTCGTCCGCTCCAACACTCGTACGGCGACAACAACGACAACAGAAATGAGATGATGATCGAACCACCATCACTTACGACCAAGGAACACAGTAACAAACTGAGTCCGAGTAATTAACCTTCTACTAGGAATAGCCCAACTGTCGCCACTCATAACTAGAGTCCAACCTCCAATTATCGCCGACACAATCCATGGAATCGTGAGGGAACCACGGGGGCATGCCCACGACATCCACGAAATCAGTATGAGGCATAACCCATTTACTTCGCCATGCCAACACTTACCCCATACTTAAAGAAGCCATGATTCTCGAAGCTTCATTAGTTGCCACAAATGGCACATGGTTTCATTACACGTCGCCAATGCCATCAAGTGCGAGTGCTTCCTCGTCCTTATGCAAGATGGCTCTTTCCGGGTTCTCTCGACTTCCACGTTGAACTATCTCCACTCTCGACTAACTCGCTAGGAGATTAGCTATGCAGTCCAGGATGCATGCTGTAACACCCAGAGATATCCTCTCAGTCTCGAACACTTATCAAGGCGCCCGTGAAACTCTCAACGGCTATCTCGCAAGCTCCCACACGGCCTTGACCGAAGTCAAGAAACCAACTCCTCGAATCCTACTCATCTAGCTTACAAATGGCATACCACATGATTCCAAACTTAGAGCATGGACCGATAAAAAACAATCAAAGATTCATGAGATCTTCTGCATGAATGCCGACTACTTCCTATGCTGGAAGTTAGCATAAAGGAATCGAGCTTCTCACCTCAACATCCTGCCTCGTGGTGACTCTCAGGCTCCAATGACTCTAGTTCCGCCACTGCGCGATCTTTCTCACGCCGGTAAAGGTAGGCGCAACAATAAAAGACAGCGCCTTCGAATCCCTTCTTTCTACAACTATACTGCTTTCAGGGACACCTGCGGGAAGATCCGCCTCGCAGCATGCAATTCCCAACCATGCAAAAGGCCAAGACCCGAAAGTCCGACGGGCGCACCAGGGGACTCTATAGGATATTGTCGGTTCTACGGCATCCATGGACACAACATAAAAATGTTTCGCCAGTTGTAGGACGACGTCGAGGAATTCATCCGCAGGGGAACTCTGTGCCACTCAATGTTCGTTAAAGACTCCTACTGCACTGGATCTCCGAGCCGCTCGACGCTCATCGAGGGTTCCCACTACGTAGGACCTTCGAGCCACTCGACACTCATCAAAGACTCCCACTAAACGTGACCTCGACCGACGGCTAATCCCTCAAGATCGTCCCCCCACCTTGTCAAGACTACAGCTTTCATGGCGCAGTTGACTTTAGATTGTCATCGGAGATACCTGTTAGCAACTCCTCCCTACCTCTGCCTCCCTGATTGGAAGTAGACTAGGAACTAAAGGCGAACTTTCTCCTATAAAAGACACCTCCTTTTCGTTGTGCTTGTCCTTTTTTGTCCACCATACGGTGCTCCCGACCCCCTCCAATCAGCAGGGGGCATGCTGAGAAACATTACCGGAGAAATTTTCGGAAGCAAGCCCGAGAGTTCCAGTCTTCAGTCAGCCCCACGATCGTCCTCTACGATACATAAATCCCCAAGGTTATCATTAGAGACACCAGCCATCGATTTGTTAACACCATCAGCTCGCCCATAAAAAAAGAGAGGCGAGAGAGATGATTTGATATCATAAAGAAGGCATACACATTAACAGATCCAAAAACTGGACCTCGACTGCAATTCCATACGGAAATGTCTATTGGTTAAAGGGTCACAACCTTTTCAATAGTCGTTATCGTTGCAATTCAAACAGAGTCGTCCATTCACAGATAGATGCCTCATTCCGGCCTACGTATATATAGGCCTACAAAAAAATGATTGATGAAATGAAAACTAAAAGCAAGGCCACTTCTCTAAGACACACCTCCTCTTTGTTGTATAATAGCCATCTGCCTCCAACTGATGCTCCGGCCACTTGGGGGAACGACTAGAAACTCAACCGAAGGCCCACTCGAACACACATTGGCGGCCTCGTCTTCAAACGGGTCTTTCCTCCACCTACGGGCCTCGCTCCTCATTAGGAAGGCCACTACTCATACAACGGAAGCTCAGCGATGGAACTTTCAATCTCTCAACCATGGACAGAGCCGAACTCCCAAGGGCATGGAACAACGAAAATCTCCACCTTTACTTTTCATAACTTAGCGTACAATTGGTTCACGCCTTCCAATGATGTTTTCCTTTCCTGCAATTCGACGCATTGTAAAGGCCACTGATACCAGAGTTATCCATAGAAATGATGTTCAGTTTCCTACCTCCCTTCCATGTTTACTCCATGCATGACGTTCATTACGTGTTTGATTGATCCTGACAAAAATCTTGCGTACAAACGTTCGATCGTCACATCTGCGCCCCGAGCACGGGAGCTGGTGCCGCCATCTGAACCTCGATCCAACATCGAGGCTAAACAACACTGGCTACGTCCGCCACCCCGAGCATAGGAGCCGACAACGCTACTCGAGTCGCCGGCCCGCGGAGCGATCAAGTATAAATAACCACTGACTCGAACCTCGGCCCCGTACTGAAACCGAGGATAAATCGTTCCGCGCCCAATTCCAGGCGACTTGGCGCCGCCACCCAACGACCGATTAAGAGTGATGAAAGTCTCTCTTCACCGGTTATGGGTGTCGGTCGAATCTTGGCGCAGCACCAAGACCGACCTTAAATCGTTTCTCCCCGAAGCGCTAAAGGCTTAGGTGCAGCTCATGGCCATGATCGAACCCTACGGACTGATGATCAGAGCTTTTCTACGCTGGTGAATAAACGACGCTTGGCGGCTCGCCCCAACCCGATGAACGACGGGAGAGCCACACACCAGACGGACCGCACAACGCGACGTCATACGCCTTCGCTACACTTGGGATTAACCCCGGGCAACCCAAACACAGAAGGCGATCAGCCCGGCTTCATAAACTATGGGTTTCCTGAGTTGAGGGAAACTTACTAGAAGCCTGCGCTCTATCACACCCCTTTGGAATAATTGACCCAGAGCGCAGTACACAATCACACCCTCTGGAATAATGGACCCAGAGCGTGGTACACAATTGCCTTTTTGTTAGGTGTAACGATAAGTATGCTTATGCAAGTACGGGATGCCTGAAAACATAAGAAGAACATCCAAACACTTAACACAAATTGTGATCTTTACTAATTCATATTTCATTTTCACACACACACATTAAACAGACTATATGTCTAACATCTTTTCTCTTTGATGACAGGGTGTACATGAATACCACACCATGTCTTTAAGAACCGAAAGCGAGGACCACATTCGCATAGGCTATCGGTCTACCTCACCCAAAGTATCTATAATTCCTTTAACAATAATTAATGCTACTCATCCTTCTCTTGTCTTTTCCTTTTTCTGTACAGGTTCAGGACTTGACAGGTCACCACCAGCGATGGTCCGCTTCCTTCCAGAATCGCTTCCTCCTCCTCTACTCTTCACAAGAGTAACATATTCGTAAGACATCGATGCGCGCCTCCCGCCATTATCCTCCCCACTTGTAATTATCGTAACTTCCCCGAGAGCGATACATAGGAAATAACCTAGGACGATGTCAGAGGCGAGGACCAATGCAGCCTGGGTTTTCTCCCCAAGTCTTCTTGGCGCCCGACTCCGTTCCCTTCTCATCATCTTCGGTGGTCTTCTAATCAGCTAGCTCCCTGTCTTGGAGTCGCATAATTGCATCTTCTTCGAGTTTTCTAAGGGTCCCCTCGCCCTCTTTTGGTGGCCATCAACGATGGTTTTCCTTTTTTCTAGCCTACTCCGAGGCCTTCTCCTTCACCGCCTCAATATCGGCTTGATTCTTCGCCACCGCAGCGACAGATTTCTCCATGGCATCCTATCGATCCTTTGCCCACGCATCTTGTATGGCAGCCTTGTCCTGTCCCTCAAACCCTCCGTCTCCTCGGACTTTGCCAGGAGTCGGGCATCCTGACCTTCCACCATAGCTTGCATAGTTGGCAAACTTACGTCCGCTATGCCTGTCACACGAGCACTTCGGCCAATCAAAACTTCTCCTCCTCCAAAGAGACTCATATAAATGTCGGATCCCGGGGCTACGGGATCTCCTACTTCTCCAGATTAGTCTCACTATAGCTCCAATCGATACTCGGACGCTTGAGGAAGCACGGGTGCAAAGCCTAGTGCCGCCTCCACTCTAAGGGGGGATGCCCAACAAAAGAGGCAACTATTGGAATCCTGAAGGTTCATCGCTCGCATCCTCTTCAATCGGAAAGTACTCGAGCCCTGGGGCAGTCCCCCACCTTTCCTTTCGCCAGCTTGCTCATCAGGACCTGAGGAAGATCCCCACCAGCTCCCATGCTGGCATTTCGATCCACCACAACCATCGAAACAACCATTCTAAAGAGGAACATACACCTCGCCACGAGGATGATCCAGACCCAAAAGCTCGGGTCTCGAAAACTTATAACCTCCCCCCCAATACTAGGCAGGCCGGGCATAGAGACCCAAACCGAAAGACAGGGGGAGCTACACATTCACTAGTTCCCCGAGGAACATGGTAATTAAGTTCTCAGTATGCGGAAAAAAATTCATATTTCGATGCAAGTTCTGGAGTTTACACGGCTGGTTCATCAGGTTCCCAAAGTGTCTTCGCCTTGCCAGCAAGCTCATGCTTAAACGGAATGTGAAGTTAACTCACACCCCTCGATGCAACGGCTTCCTACCTACAAGCGCATCGGAACGTGGTGATGACACCTAGTTTTAATAACTATGGTAGTGATTCCCGGTAACCATCAACACCATTCTCAGGTTGGAAAAGGGTTACAACATAATTGGGCTGGAACTAACGACTCAACCGTACGTTTACATCTTCTGTGCATATCCGACTAGCCAGCCCGAATAAGTCCAATCTCCGTAATCATTCGCCAACCAGTTGTGTTATGTTCAACTTCAATTACAAACCAAACATGAAACATTGAGCAATAATCCGAACTTGCTAGCTCATCCCTAACATCGAGAAAAACCTAGTAGATACCCGGGCTTGGAGGCATCCCTCTACCGATTATCGCGCCTGCCTGGCAGCCTCAAGACCCGATCAAATCCCTTTTAGCCCCTGCGTGGGCATCATCTTCACAACATCCCTTGGAGCCATCATCTTGAGAGCGCCTTCACCTTGCAACAAAGGCAATCTAGAGGCAGAGTCCAGGCCCTAGAGGCTTTTTAGGCTTTCCTTCAGCACCTGGACTCCACAAAAAGTAGACATTCTGGAACATGATGACAACCTTTAGCCTCAACGACTAACACCATGGCCATCACCCACTGCTAGCGCAACGCCTGAGTCAAGATGTCACTGCATCTTGGTTGAGTTATTATCGGATCCCGGGACTAACAACTTAACTGAGTGTTGACATCCTCCATACGCATTCGAGCCGACAGTCCAAGCAAGTCCATTCCTCGAGGGTCGCGTCGCAAGACCAAAACTCACTAATCATTGTCTGCTCATCGGGCACCATGCAAATGTTTAATTTTGCTAGCCTCAGCCTGGAGCCAAGACCAAGTCATCAGAATGCGAAGTAACGCGTCGTCCTCCCATGCACTTGCTAGGTTATCATGTCCCCCAAATCAACTTTGACCTCTTGAAAAACCATAAGGGTTCACTAAGTGTCCGGGATATGAAGCCCAATCACGTATTCACATAGCCTTGGCGACCTTTATTCGAATTCCTAATTCTGTTCCCTAAAATCCGCCGCTCCACTTTCAAAGTACAAAAGAAATATTTTGGTATCCTCCATGCCTCAAGCTGATTTTCTGTCCGGAGAAGAGAAGAAAGGAAGCAACTACCATCATAGGATCAGCACACCCCAAGTGAATGTTCCGGGATCGGAATTCAGGATCATATTTCAATGCTCTAACTACCAAGTCAATCACTACTCGGTGACCTCTTGTGTACCCACCAAGTGCTCAATAATCAAAGTGCATGCGGCCAACATTTGGGTCGACCTCGCCTCAAAGGAAAACCCATATGAATACTTGCGACGACATAGGACAAGTATTGTCCGGACAAGAGCATTCGCGTATATGAGTTGTCGAAACTTTGATCGATTGTACTAGCTTGAAACATTGAACGACTTTGGGTTGACAAATCCAAGTGATTTAGTCGATCCTCAAAAATTTCGAAAGCTAAAATTGTGAAAACGCAAGCCCAGGATATACAATTCACCTTCATATTACCTATTCCATCTTAGATTGCATCACTAAAAACCACATGCAAACTCGTGGTTGCGTGCGCGATTACGGCCCAATAATAGACCGTTTGTACTTCGATGAAACCGAGAGTCGGCCACTAACATTTATGGTCTTTAATCCACATGAACTAAACGCCTTGGACAGGTTCCAACCCAAGTCGCATGACTCAAACGAGGCAAAGATCTTATCCATGTTGAATACTAAGCTCATACCAGCATATTCCAACATGGCGTCCCAACAACTCGAAAGCAGTGCGCTCCCAGCATACAACTCAAGAGGAAGGTCGTAACCAATCGCTAGGCACCGCATGGAGATGTTTGCACCCATACTAGACTTATCTCACTTCAAAGCACATCCCGTTAACATAAAACATACTTTAAGGGGGCAAATGTTAACCAACCTTTTGGTCCGGTTCCCAAAAGTGCATAGGACACGCTTGACTCAACATATCGCGTGATATTACAGCCCAAAAACGTTGCCAATATCATCCGGGGTCCAGTACCAGAAGATTCGAGTCTGACCACTAGCAGGACATCGCATCCCTCGAACGCAACCTCCATTAGTATTCGTCAGCATCTGAGCCAAAGGCGAGCCGAGCTCCGAGACGAAGGCGAGCCATCAAGCGGGTCTAAGCGCAGCGCCGGTGGGGGCTCGGGGACCAACAGTCCTGGCACCGCCCAATTAATCTGATTTCCGCAAACAAGTGTGTTGGCCAGAATCACCAGATCGAGTCAAAGTCAGTATTAAGCCAACAACTTCCGCGAACATCGCCACTCCTCCAAACATTGCCAAACAAAGGCCTCACAGTCCGAACCATTCCCGAGCCGAGGACTCAAACCCTAAAGGAATCCCGGGTCTCGAAACGCCTGAACATGTGGTCCACACGCACCTCGAAAATCGAACTTCGCACCTCGCAGGTACGAAATTTTGCACCCAACAGGTGCAAAATTTCGCACCCAGCTCCAGGTTCGAAATTTCGAACCCAACAGGTATGTAATTTCGAACCCAGCCCCAGGTTCGAAATTTCGAACCCAGCGGGTGCGAAATTTCAAACCCAGCCCCGGGTTCGAAATTTTTGCTAGTGCGAAATCTCTCATTCATTTTAAATCCGATTAACTTGCCGCTGGGTCCATTAGAATCGTATCGAGAAATAGAACATATCAGAATATAATATTGATAATTTTATTTAAGTATAAAATTATAATAAAATAAAAATAAATGTCCTTATATATGTGTATGAACATCATTATTTATTTAACTCCAATATATATAAATTTGCAAAAAAATCACCAGTTGCAAATATAAATGGATCGAAAGTAGTACGAGTAGCGGTAGTAGTGTTCGTTGGCTTGTTCGTCCCGGTAATGAAGATTTTGGAGCTATTATGGTGAAAACTCCTAATTTAAATTATTTATTCTGATAGTGATTGAATAGTTATAATTAGCTATGAATAATAATTAGTTGGATATGGATGTTATTGTTTGGACGAGTAGATAGCACACTGAACACTGATAAGCGTTATTGACCATAACGCTTGTGCACATCTGAAATGATTGTTTATTGGTTGTGATTATAATTAATGTTCATCTGATTTATGTGGTTTATTTATGATTGCATGAAAGCGCGCACACACTGTAGTTGTGGAATTATACCAGCGATCGATTTAGTCTACCTTCCATACAAATGAAGGTTGTTTTTTTTTGAAATTTTAAAATATTATTTTTAAGTTCGGTTTAATTCAAAATGAGATAATTGGAATATGGTTATATATTTATATATTAGCGATGTTTATTTTTAAAATATATATATATACACCAGAACATTCTAGGATGACAGAGAGGATAGTGTTTAAGCTTGGGTTTGGAAATAGTTTCCTACTATACCTGGCTAGCCCTAACTGATCAAACGAACGGGATGGTTAATTCGAAATCTAATTTGAAATATTTTTGAAATTGTTTTTTTGAATGAATTGGAAATATAAATTCAATTTGAATCGTTATATGGCTTGAATAGAACGCGCTGCGGCGAGACAGTTCTTAAATATATATTTGAATTTTTGAATGGTTAAAACTTGATTGTTTGAAATCGGTTTGACTTGAGATAAGAAACATTGGATTTCAAATGATAATAATTCTTGAATAGAAAGGAAAATTTTCAATTCCAATGTATTGTTTCCAAGTTTTGTTTAAAACAAATTTTGAAAAGATCACTATACGTGCAGTTCGGTGACCATAACCAAAATTCAAATAAAAGAGGTTTATAAAATCATTTTAAAAATGTAGAAAAATTATGATAAATCTTACTTTATTAATTTAAAGCGATTAGAACTAAAATATTTGAATTTGGAATGATTTGGAATCTATTTGATTTAAATGGCTATTTTACAGCCGCACTTTTAGTAACGTTTCAAAATGTTATTATAACAGTTTCAAAGATAAACTGTGTTAACCGGCCTCTTGGTTCGGTTCCCAAAAGTGCACAGGACACGCTCGACTGAACATATCGCATGATATTACAGCCCAGAGGCGTCGCCAATATCATCCGGGGTCCTGTACAAGAAGATTCGAGTTTGGCCACTAGCAGGATGTCGCATCCCTCGAACGCAACCTCCATCTATATCCGTCCGCATCCGAGCCAAAGTCGAGCCATTCTCCAAGCCAAAGGTGAGCTATCAAGTGGTTCCGGGCGTAGCGCCGGTGGGGGCCTGAGGCCCCACAGTTCCAGCGACGATCGACCAAATCGGTTAGGTCGAAACTGTGTGCACCGCCCGATTCATTCGATTTCCGCCAACAAGTGTGTTTCCCAGAATCACCAGATCGAGTCAAAGTCGGTATTCAGCCAACAACTTCCGCGAACCTCGTCGATCCTCTGAAAATTGCCAAACAAAGGCCTCGTAGTACGAACCGTTCCTGAGCCGAGGCCTCATTTCCTAATGGAATCACGAGTCTCGAAGCGCCCGAACCTGCGGTCCACACGCGCCTCGAAAAGCGAACTTCGCACCCTATAGGTGCAAAATTTTGCACCCAGCAGGTGCGAAATTTCGCACACATCTGCGGGTTCGAAAGGTTCGAAATTTCGACCCCAACAGGTACAAAATTTTAAACCAAGCCCCCGGTTCGAAATTTCGAACCCAGCGGGTGCGAAATTCCAAACCCAGCCCCGGGTTCGAAATTTCTGCTAGTGCGAGTGGCGGAGTCGAATTTTCTGCATGTGGTCCCTATTTCTGCCTACTCCTACCTGACCCCCACCTCACCACTACCTATAAATACCCCATAGCCTCACACTCCAAGGGGGTTGGATTTTCTTCACTTGAGACCTTCCTAAAGCTTCATGAGCCTCACTAATGGCATCTCCTATTTGAGGAAGAAGGAGAATTAAATATTCTTTTACCCAAATACCTAGCATATGGCAATTATAAAAGTGAATGAAATAAGCATGGCTCTACGCTGTAATTCTTGAGTGATTAATAAAAGTCCAACATCCTTCCAAATTGGACGTAGGCCTAATCCACGGCCGAACCACTTTAAATTCTCGTGTCATTTACCGCTTTCTCTTACTTAGTCTTGCAACCGAATTAACTATTCCTAGTATAGGAATCTTTGGTGCTTACGACATTTTTTTTGCCGTCAACAAATTGGTTTGAAGTTTATAAGTCATGAAGTATTATTTAAACTGTCAAAAGAATTTGTAAGTAGTTTGGAAGGGTTTTGTAACACCCCACATCCGCTAAGGTCACTCACAAAGGGAATGCCTTAACTTCAATGGAGCATTATGGGTACTGGAACAGAAATATTACAAGACAGACATATATAAAACAGCGGAAGGTAAAGTAGAAGTACTTCAAATCATTTATTAAATATAATTGTTTACAATAAAATCCCATCAACTTTCAAATACCCAATTACATAGCTAAAATATTTGTCTTTCTCAAAAACAAAGAGGCATGAAAATAAATTGTATTATTCCCCAATAAATCAAAGCAAGCCATAGCCAAGAGAGATCCAAGCGGCACATGAAAGAGCCTTGGAACTTGGTAAGATCCGAACTAAGCTGTATTCCCACCCTGCGAACCTTGGGGGGGGGGGAGAAACAGAAGAAAAAGAGGCGAAACAAACAGGGTCAGTCATAAAGACTGAGTAAGTCCTAGTGGCTTTCAGCATAAAAACAGGTGAAGATAATATGGCATGAATAAACTGAAAGTAAACATAAGCATGATGACAAGGTAAGCTACAGGCACGATGAATCAAGTATAACATCCCATGCTTCCTATCAAGAGTGTCATCACAAGGTTCCTACCAAGTATCACATTGCAAGGTTTCTATTAAGTATAACATCGCAAGATTTCTAAGCTTCACCATTTCACTATTTTCTTTGATTTCCTATATTCTCTGCAACACCTAACTAGCGTTCCAATTAGTTTACTTAGTTATAATTACAAGATAAGTGATCCCCCATAACCCACATGATAGTTTTATAGGTACATATCCTACGATGAGCGTCCCCCCTCATATTGACGTTTCGTGTCCCCACCATACCTATTTGATTGGCTCTTACTTACAACGTTTCCCATGTGTTATATACTAAGGTTATCCCAACCCCGTAGTTGTGGTAGCCTTCAGGACTACATCTAATATGAGGGTTTTACCTCAACCAGCCCAATTGCCATGAATGTGTTAGATGTATTCTTACTACCCTAATCGATCGGCTCCTACTCGACCTAGTTCTTGCGGCCCCCTACTTGTAGATACCTGTGCTGGTCCCACCTTAGGTGTATCAGTCCCTAGGATGGCAACCCCGACACAATTCTTGATGCACAACTTTATATCTACTGATACCCAGTGGCTAAATTTTCCACTTTGGAATACGTGCACGCTCGTAATCCGTCGGAACCTGCACTACTGCATCCCCTGCCGTCGTTTTGACCGCTTACGATCAGCCCAGTAATCGTGCCCCACCCTGCCTAGCTCAGGGTACCGTTGATACCTAATGTGGGTTACTGCTGAAACGGGTCCCGCTACTAGGGTTTTCCTAGGGTCTATTCGTATACCCCATAGGTTGGTTAAGTATTATCCATTCAAGTTAACTTAACCCCACCCCCCATCATGTTACCTTGGTTAAGTGTTCTTTCTTGTGTTACTTAACCCTACCGCATGGCTTGTTACATTGGTTAAGCGATCTCCCCTGTGTTAACTTAACCCTTACCACACCTCACGTTAGATTGGTTAAGTGTATGTTAACTCAACCCCATCCACTGGCCATATTATAATGGTTAAGTGTTACCCTCGTGTATTTACTTAACCATACCACACATCAGATTATATCGGTTGGGTGTTATCAACCCATTCAAGTTAAACCAACCCATTTAACTTAACCCTCCCATTTGTCAGATTGCATTGGTTAAGTATTCTCAAGTAATTCATGGCCTAACCCGCCCACGTATCATGTCAAGTTGGTTAAGTGTTGTCTAATGATTCATAACTTAACCACGCTATCTTAGCATATCAAATTGGTTAAGTATTTTCAAGTAGTTCATGACTTAACCCGCCCACGTATCATGCTAAGTTAGTTAAGTATTATCTATATGTTCGAGTTGACTTAACCCTGCCACGTGTCATGTTATATTGGTTAAGTGTCATTAGTCTAGTCATATTACTTAACCCACCCATTGGTCTGATTAACAGTTATGTTGGTTAAGTCCACCCTTATAAGTTTTATGTGTTCTTAACTCATACCGGTTGGGTCCTTATTTACATGTCAAATTTCCATGTCATCCCACCTAACCCTCTAACCATACCCACGTCTTATTATGGTTAGTATTCCTTAATTCATTCATTATGACGAACAAATCATGACCTCTCACATTAGACCGAGCACTTTGTGGCCACTGGATTTGTCAGGCGGTTCCGGGCAGATTTACACCACAAACTGAGTATAACCTCGTGTCATAAATCGTTACGCCTACAATTCGACCTTCGACCTCTCACATTAGACTGACACTTTGTGGCTACTGGATTTGCCAGGCGGTTCCGGGCAGATTTACACCACAAACCAAGTCTAACCTCGTGTCAAAGGTTCATTAATGGTCATATTTCCCCCAAACCCCAATATCAGTTCATGTGTTTAACATATAGAAATGTTCATGTTCGTGTTCAAGTCAATTATCCAATACACAGTCATTTTCATGTTTCAAATTCCCAACTTTACATATTAATAAACATATGCCCAAGTTCCAAATTACATGCCAATTTATATATATACCCAATTCTAGTCAGTTTACATATGTCCAATTCTTGCCTATTTACATGTATGCCAAGTTTATGCCATTTTACCCATATCAAGTTCTAGCTAAGATTACATGTATCAAGTTTCATGTCCAAATAAACCCAAATCATGATTCATGATGTAGTTATCCCAAACTATAATCTTTTTATTACAACACACGCCAACTACCCATGTTCATAATACATATTTATGCCAATTATCAAGTTTACAATTGCTTTTAGGTTCAAAGTCCCAATTCTACTTATGCCCAATCATAAATCTAATCTTTTGATTTAATTTACATAGGCCCGAACTCGTGATTTGATTTACATGCTAATTCATTATGCTCACTTCATGCCAATTTAATTATGCTAATGGCCAAACTTGCAATTTCAATTATATTGACAATACCCCAAATTTCCAATTTCATGTTATGCCATCAATTTTACCAAACATATATATCCAATATAGACAACATTCCCATATTTCCCCGTATTCAATCGTTCGCAAATCGCGGTTTAGGCCAAGGTCCGAAATTGACCTAGGTTCATCGAAAGAAAATAAATAGGGGAAGGTAGAATTTGTATAACAATCAGCATAGAGAGAAAACTGCCATAAAAACATCATCTCTAGCATAAAAGATAGATCTTGATAATAATATCAATATGAATCAAGAGAAACTAATTTACAACAGGCTGAATAGATCATAAGCTTGACATGAGAACGAGCATAGAGAAGTCCCAAAACTCAAGATTCAAGAAGCAACAGAAATAGATCTGAATCAATAAACATAATTAAATCCAATTCCACTTTATTCCATGGCCATATTATAATTAAATGTTTAAATCTAAAAACAACTAGAACTTACAGAGCATGGCTAATGAATTAAGAACTAAATTTGTTGTAAAAATGTCGCGGCGTTGTTGATTTATTTTCTTGAATCATTGCAGAAGCCTTTTTCTTTGAATTGATTTGAGTTTGAATGTTTGTACTTTGATTTGGAGACGGCAACCATGGTTCAAGAGGTATTTTAGCAGCATAATGGTGTAAGAATGATTTGATATGAATTAGGTTAGGTCTAAGGGTGTTTTTATAGGTGTAGCAACTAGTTTAGGCCCTTAGATTAACCCTAGAATCAATCCGGACCATCAAAACACATCTCAGGCTTCAAAAATGAGTTCTGGGTCAAAACAGGCCGACCAGGTCGACCTGTAGGGGGGGTCGACCACATGGTCGACCTAGGGGCTAGGTCGACCCTAAGGTCGACCACATGGTCGACCTTGCCCCCAGGTCGACCCCCAGGTCGACCTGCCTGGTCCTGTGCTGCCTAAAGTCTGCTGAATTTTCTACATGCCATAACTTCTTCATCCGGACTCCGATTTTCGTAAACTCGGACTCTATTTCATGTAAAATTTCGAGACGAACGCAATGGCGTAACCCGTTTCCCTTGATTCTTATTTTAAAAATTAATTATACTCTGATTTCTAGTTTCAACATGTTTTTAAAATTCGGGTTGTTACATTCTCCCCTCCTTAAAGGATTTCGTCCCCGAAATATTCAAGTTAAGAAAAATGTGTCCTACCATCCAATCATCCATCTACTCAATTGTCAATCACAGGCATCCATTGTCCTTAAGATATTTCTAATGTTGTATGAACATATGCAGAAAGTGTGTGTATATGTTCCTTATCTAATGCAAATGATCAGGCCTCATTGATCTTCTTAATGCAAAATATGTTTAGTGCCATGAGTCCAACATGTATGCAAATAGCCCTAATCACATAAACACTATATGCGTGCACAAAAATCCATCCATATGCAACATCCACATGATAACACATTTAATTTCATCCATAAACAAGTATAAACACTCATGCATATGCAATATGAAAGGTGACAGAGCCGATCTAGTGTCTAAGGTGCGTGTATATGCATCCACGAGCAACCACTAGCAACCACTTGCAACCACTTGCAACCATCAATCATAACATGTCTCAAACACGTGTTTACACCCAATTGTTCCTACCTAAAGATATAGTCGAACGATAGAAGCAAGTAAAAACTTTGTGCCCATTAGGAAATGTCAGAACTGGAAATCTATGTCACATATATACTGATTAGGAGAAGAACTCCCTAAGCACCAGCCCCGAAGACCGAAATCATCAATAGACTGACACCCAAAGAATTACTCAACCTAACCAATATATATGATCCTAGGAAACTAAGCATGATGGACTCCTTTTAGGTCACAAGAAATCCCTTCCTAAAACCAACCTGTATCCTATAGAACCCAAAAAGTTTAGTCAACCCACGGACACCCTCAAGCCCCAACATGCATTACCAATAGATGAGTCATACCCCTTATGGGGTTTGCAACAGAAATAGGATTAAGAATAGGACCGAGAGGATATGCTTAAAAGATAGCATGCAAATAAGCTCTACAGGAAAAGAGGGATCAAGGATATACTCTTAAAAACAGATATGATGCACGTATCTAGTCTTCAATCTTCTAAGTCGCATTTCCTTGAGCTTAACTCCATTGTGCTTTGACCGTCTTTAGCTTCACAATTTCGTAGCTTCTTAATTCCTATTTCCAAAATATGAGTTGGAACTCATTTCACTGTCGCCTCTCGTTCCACTTTCACTTATTCTTTTTCTAGTATACTCGGCTTAAACATAACTGCGTACTCATGGTTTCATGCAAGCTCTCCAAAATTCACTAGTGAATCTTGGATCTCATTCACTTACTAGAAAGTATTCCACATAAATGAATTATCTCGTGAAAATAAACAAATGCCAACCATTTGCCAAGTGTACTTACTAAGGTGACTTTCTATAATTCATGCATAAATGAACCATTCGCCATAGTGACGAACACTACTCGAGCGGATTGATAAATGTATCAAGAGATTCTAGGTAACAAAGCATGGCAGAACCCTAAGGGTTACACTAGACTTCGAGGGTATTACCGGGGCAAGTCAAGAGTCTAACTAACCACTTTTCATACTCGAGAATGGTATCATTTCTGGACAACCACTCCATCCCTAGAATCAACCCATTGCCCAAAAGCATAAGCATTACTTCTAAACTCAACACTTAGCATAGACATTCTCAAATCCAAACAAGTCATGAATAAATGAGCCGATTCCCTAACAGGATTGGAGACAAAAACGGGATCCTCTACTACGCTAGTACTAAGGTGCAGAGACTTCAACTATCGAAGTAGAATTAAAAGGATGCGATGTACAAAAACAAAGTTCTAATGGGATGATAGAAAAGAAAAGCTAAACCTTTAACAGAAACGTTACCACCTCCCTTAGGTATGCTAGTAGTGAGAGCATACAATTGCCCTCTCGACGATCTTGTTCTTTGCGCTTGTCCTTGTCCTATAATACTTAACTACATGTCCCTTTTTACCATACTAAAGATACTCTCTCTTGTTATGGGTTTTATTATTCTCTCACTTTGGCTTCTTTCCTTTCACCTTTTCCTCCTTCATGGATTAAGCCATCAACAAGTTTCTCATCCTTAGGCTTGTGTTCTTTATCCTCGTTCTTACTATCCTTGTATAGTTTGTTGACAAGTTTCCCGAAAGCTACCTCCATCGCACGACAACTCTACAAAGCTTGAAATAAGATTAGACGCAGAGGGAACTACTGCGGCTACAAATGGAAGTTGGGCACTTCTTTGCCCTCTTACATGTGACGTATACCTACAAAACTATGGTGAAAAAGAAAGAGAGAAGAAACTCAAGGAGAGAATCAAAAGATAGTGCGTATGGCTTTGGGGAATATGCCTTTCGTAAAACAAAACTATTCCTAGAAAAATGCTTCTTTGTAAACGTTTTGAAAATAATTTCAGAAGGTTTTTACAAGCTTTTGCCCAGTCTGGTAACCTTCTTCTCTGATACCAAATATAACACCCCACATCCGTTAAGGTCACTCACAAAGAGAATGCCTTAACTTCAATGGAGCATTATGGGTACTGGAACAGAAATATTACAAGACAGACATATATAAAACAACGGATGGTAAAGTAGAAGTACTTCAAATCATTTATTAAATATAATTGTTTACAATAAAAGCCCATCAACTTTCAAATACCCAATTACATAGCTAAAATATCTGTCTTGCTAAAAAACAAAGAGGCATGAAAATAAATTGTAGTATTCCCCAATAAAGCAAAGCAAGCCATAAGCAAGAGAGATCCAAGCCGCACATGAAAGAGCCTTGGAGCTTGGTAAGATCCGAACTAAGCTGTATTCCCACCCTACGATCCTGGGGGGGGGAACGGAAGAAAAACAGGCGAAACAAACCGGGTCAGTCATAAAGACTGAGTAAGTCCTAGTGGCTTTCAGCATAAAAACAGGCGAAGATAATATGGCATGAATAAACTGAAAGTAAACATAAGCATGATGACAAGGTAAGCTACAGGCACGATGAATCAAGTATAACATCCCATGCTTCCTATTAAGAGTATCATCACAAGGTTCCTACCAAGTATCACATTGCAAGGTTTCTATTAAGTATAACATCGCAAGATTTCTAAGCTTCACCATTTCACTATTTTCTTTGATTTCCTATATTCTCTACACCACCTAACTAGCGTTCCAATTAGTTTACTTAGTTATAATTACAAGATAAGTGATCCCCCATAACCCACATGATATTTTTATAGGTACATATCTTACGATTAGGGCCCCACATCATATTGACAGTTTCATGTCCCAACCGTACCTATTTGATTGGCTCTTACTTACAACGTTTCCCATGTGTTATATAATAAGGTTATCCCAACCCCGTAGTTGTGGTAGCCTTCAGGACTACATCTAATATGAGGATTTTACCTCAAGCAGCCCAATTGCCATGAATGTGTTAGATGTATCCTTACTACCCTAATCGATCGGCTCCTACTCGACCTAGTTCTTGTGGCCCCCTACTTGTAGATACCTATGCTGGTCCCACCCTAGGGTGTACCAGTCCCTAGGATGGCAACCCCGACACAATTCTTGATGCACAACTTTATATCTACTGATACCCAGTGGCTAAATTTTCCACTTCGGAATATGTGCACGCCCGTAATCCATCAGAACCTGCACTGCTGCATCCCCTGCAGTCGTTTTGACCGCTTACAATTAGCCCAGTAATCGTGCCCCACCCTTCCTAGCTCAGGGTACCGTTGATACCTAATATGGGTTACTGCTGAAACGGGTCCCGCTACTAGGGTTTTCCTAGGGTCTATTCGTATACCCCACAGGTTGGTTAAGTGTTATCCATTCAAGTTAACTTAACCCCACACCCCATCATGTTACCTTGGTTAAGTGTTCTTTTTTGTGTAACTTAACCCTACCGCATGTCTTGTTACATTGGTTAAGCGATCTCCCCTGTGTTAACTTAAACCTTACCACACCTCACGTTAGATTGGTTAAGTGTATGTTAACTCAACCCCATCCACTAGCCATATTATAATGGTTAAGTGTTACCCTCGTGTATTTACTTAACCCTACCACACATCAGATTATATCGGTTGGGTGTTATCAACCCATTCAAGTTAAACCAACCCATTTAACTTAACCCTCCCATTCGTCAGATTGCATTGGTTAAGTATTTTCAAGTAATTCATGGCTTAACCCGCCCACGTATCATGTCAAGTTGGTTAAGTGTTGTCTAGTGATTCATAATTTAACCCCGCTATCTTAGCATATCAAATTGGTTAAGTATTTTCAAGTAGTTCATGACTTAACCCGCCCACGTATCGTGCTAAGTTGGTTAAGTATTATCTATATGTTCGAGTTGACTTAACCCTGCCACGTGTCATGTTATATTGGTTAAGTGTCATTATTCTAGTCATATTACTTAACCCACCCATTGGTCTGATTAACAGTTATGTTGGTTGAGTCCACCCTTATAAGTTTTACGTGTTCTTAACTCATACCAGTTAGGTCCTTATTTACATGTCAAATTTCCATGTCATCCCACCTAATCCTCTAACCATACCCACATCTTATTATGGTTAGTATTCCTTAATTCATTCATTTTGATGAACGAATCATGACCTCTCACATTAGACCGTGCACTTTATGGCCACTGGATTTGCTGGGCGGTTCCGGGCAGATTTACACCACAAACTGAGTCTAACCTCGTGTCACAAATCGTTACGCCTACAATTTGACCTTCGACCTCTCACATCATACTGACACTTTGTGGCTACTGGATTTGCCGGGCGGTTCCGGGCAGATTTACACCACAAACCGAGTCTAACCTCGTGTCAAAGGTTCATTAATGGTCGTATTTCCCCCAAAACCCCATTATCAGTTCATGTGTTTAACATATACAAATGTTCATGTTCGTGTTCAAGTCAATTATCCAATACACAGTCATTTTCATGTTTCAAATTCCCAACTTTACATATTAATAAACATATGCCCAAGTTCCAAATTACATGCCAATTTATATATATACCTAATTCTAGTCAATTTACATATTTCCAATTCTTGCCTATTTACATGTATGCCAAGTTTTTGCCATTTTACCCTATCAATTTCTAGACAAGATTACATGTATCAAGTTTCATGTCCAAATAAACCCAAATCATGATTCATGATGTAGTTATGCCAAACTATAATCTTTTTATTACAACACACGCCAACTACCCAAGTTCATAATACATATTTATGTCAATTATCAAGTTTACAATTGCTTTTAGGTTCAAAGTCCCAATTCTACTTATGCTGTGACAACCCGCCCCGCACCAACCGTCACATCCATAGGATATGCCCAGCCAATACGGGACGGATCGTTAGAAAGAAAGAAAGTGGAGAAGGAAAGGAAACAATGAACCTTCATAGAACCTGTAACACATCTCACAGCGCATGGGATAAAATATAATATCAACATACTTTAGCATAAACAGATGAGACAGTGCATAAGCTGAAGAATTAAACAACATAGCAGCGGAAATCCAAATACAGCTTATGTTCCAAACTACCATTATTACAACTTTTCATAACTGTCTCTAAAGCAAAGTAAGATAGGTATGCTACTAATGCCCAAAGTAGATACCAACAGCGACACAGGGAGAATAATAAGAGATAATACGTAGGAGCCTCCTGCTCGTCTCCGGCAGCTACCCGTGCACTACCAGCCAACCTGTCTCTAGTCTGCTCGTGTGAGCACCCAGAGTAATAAGAAGAGACATAAAACTCTGGGTCAGACAAAAGTCTGGTATGAGCGATAAGCAACAAAGCATACATCTCTAAGATGAACAATAACAGGTATAATACTCTAAGAAATCATACCTGAACCTGGACCTGCAACCAAAGAGTTAGCACTACATACTGTACAATACTCTAAGGTGCCATCAACATATGGTGTAAAGAAATACGGGGGTGGGGGTGTGCATGTCATGGGGATAGCAAACAATTCAATCATGGCAACCATCCTCACATCTCTCACTCAATGCATAAAGCATACGATATCCACTACTCGATCACCCAATCCTTGGCTACGATCACTTTGCTCCATGGAGTCACCATGACACCATTGCACTGATCCATAGCCACTAATCTGCCCATAAGTGGTAAACTAAAGTTATGGATATCGATAACCCCTTCGCACACGTCCCGCAACAAAGTCCAAATCGTGAAGTGAACTCATTGGTTCCCATCTGGATCCTGAGCTCTAACTTCTATTTGGACTACCTTTGCATCTCGGGTTATTGGTTGAATTAGAGTTGGCCTTCAGAAGGGACGTCACGTAGCAGCAGCTTCAAATCCGGTTCGGTCTATACGGTTCGGCACGTGATGCTCAAGCTCTCCATTCGGTTCGGCTAGACTCCCTTTCCTCGGTTCGGTTCGGGTTCAAGCTCCATCAACTCGTGGTCATCTTCAAGCTCATGGTGCGCCATCGGTTCGGTTCGGTGTATCCCTGCTCCATCGGTTCGGGTCGGATACTTCACTTCGGGTCGGGTCGGTGTCCTCCTCCGGGTCGGGTCAGTGTCCTCCTCCGGGTCGGGTCGGGTTACTGTCTTCCTTCCAGTTTTCTCCGATCAGCTCCCTCGTTTTCCATCTACTCCGATCCGATCCGCTCCCTTCGCCTTACTCCAGTCGTAGCCTTCCATTCTTGAGTCGATCCGATCTGGCCTCCATTACTCTTCCGATCCGATCCCCTTGTCCACTCCAACTCTAAGCAAACGGGCTTCCTTCTCGCCAAGCTTCCTATGTGCCAAGCTCCGGTTCGGGTTTCTTGCCCAGTTCACATATCCGATCCGAGCCCTCATCCGATCCGATCCGGTTCGGAACCTGCACACTTCTACAACTTTCCAGCGAGCTTTCTACGCCATTCGACGACGTTTTCGACCAATCTAACTATTCTAATCAATCACAAAGCATATCATACAGTCATAGCAACATGTATAAACATCCACAAACAGCAAAACAACAATATGATATGTCAAAACGGATCAAACATACCCAAAAACCCATATTTTCCCCTTAAGCATGTTTGAGCAAATCTAACGATATGATTAGCAAATCTTAACCAAATTAGCCAATTTTTCATACAGAGACCTAAAATAATATTTCAGAATTTATGAATATTTTTCCAGATTTTTAACATGCATAATTTCGCTAATTATCACTAATCACCCCTTAATCCCCTAAAGCATGGTCTAACCATACGATTAGCAAAACATGTCCAAATTAACCCAAATTTTTATCAGAGCCATAAATTATTATTTTAGAATTTTGGGAATTTTTCTGGATTTTTCTGAGCCATAATTTCGCTAATCTTCGCTAATTACCATAATTAGCCTTAATTAGTGAAGAACAATGCAAATCACTCACCTTTGCCACAAAGTAAACTATAGATCTGACATGATTCTCTGTTTGGGTTGAATTCCAATGCTTAGCAGCAGCTCCAACTCTGATTTGATGTTGATTAGCCTTGGTTTGATGCTAATTAGCTTAATCTTCAATTAGAAAGTGTTTAGAGGTGATTTGGGATGATTCTAGATGTTGGAGGCCATGACTAGGTTGAAGGAAAGCAAGTGGCGGCTGGAAAAATGAGGAAGAAACCGAAATCCTAACCCTATCAGCCCTCATATACCCCTAAACCCGAAATCCCCCATTGGGCCTAGTTGCTAATCACCCGGTTTGGCCCAATTAAGCTGTTTTTCCACTTCTGAACCTTAATTCAGCCCTACAGCCCAAACGGTAAGTCCGCTTGACTAATGTGACCACTCTACGGAATTGTAAACCATCATTCGAATCCAATGGAAGTGGTTTCAGGTCAAAATTCTTTTCCAGTCAGAAGTTATGGGCGAAACAAGATCAGCTAGGGGCAAAACGGTCATTTAAAAATCGGCAAAAATCATGAACATGGGAAATGACCCCAATAGTCGTCCCCCAAAGTTACATGACCATACGACTTCATATGAAAATGAAATAAATATTCTACGATCCTAGATGCGTAGAATGCGGGTTGTTACATTCTTCCCTCCTTAAGAAATTTCGCCCCCGAAATTCTTTAACTAAGAAACAAGCAATGGATCCCGCATGCCTATCAACCAATTTCAACAATCAAACATACATGATAGTACAACAAACCTATCCTAGCATGCGGTTTTCTAACAAAGGAAGAATCATCGCCGCTAAAGTCTTATCAGGCGAAGAGCTTTGGATACGACTCTCTTATGTTATTCTCTACTTCCCAAGTACAGTCGTTCCCTCGCCATCGATCTCAGTCTCTATCTTAGCGGTGATTTCCAATAAGTTAGGATCGTCCCTCTGACTGGAACTGATCCACTCAATCCAGATCGATCTAATCGTCAAGCTTACTAGCGTTTCTGAATCCAATTCACACTTAGGTCTGAAGTTATATCCCATGATATACTCTAGTTGCTTTCATTCCAAAACATAGCCTCTAAACTGGCATGTCTCCTACCCAATGCATCAGTTACCGCACCTAGTCCGGTACTACGACATCCATCCATACTGTCATCTTCTTAGGTAATCCAACCATATACGTTAAATTACCAACCACATTCCAAATATCCTTTCGACCCTAACCCGAATCTTGCCTACATCCACACTGTACGTCCAACGTATATTCACCTCCTAGAGGCAAACTAGATCCATCCAATGACCCTAGGCACTACATCCATATCCGTACTGTACGTCTAACGCACATTCACTTTCCAAAGGTGAACTAGATCCATCCAATGAATCTAGGTACCCTACCCACATTCGTACTGCACGTCCAACGTACATTCACCTTCCAAAGGTGAACTAGACTCATCCAATGAATCTAGGTACTCTACCTATATCTGTACTGCACGTCCAACGTACATCCACCTTCCAAAGGTGAACTAGACTCATCCAATGAATCTAGGTACCCTACCTATGAGTCCAAGTCCAACTTGAAGCTCCTATATCCGCTGAATCTCCAAGATCAACGGACGCTCTACAATTCCCAAACATACTTCAAGTCCAACGTAAAGTATCTTACTCCCGTCATATCACCATAATCAACAAACTTATCCTATTTTCTATTCAACGGGATCCTACAGGTGACAGTCTACCTAAGAAAAGAAAGATAGGAACTAGCAATCATAGCATCTATCAAACAAATCCTATCCATCACCTGCTAAAGCCATAAATACGTCTATACCTGTATGTCTGGTCTAACCAACATCAATAACTAATGGAAGCCCCGCCTCCAAACAACCCACCGTACGTCCAACATACATTTATCCTCCAAGGATAACTAAAACTAATGGAAGCCCCGCCTCCAAACGGACTACCGTACGTCCAACGTACGTTTATCCTCCAAGGATAACTAGATCACGTCCAACGGATCCAAGGTAATGGGCGTCCCCATATACCCCTGCTTTTAGTCCTCCTAAAATACTTGAGTCCAACCCAAGTCTACCCATTTTCTTGCTGCCCTCTCGAGTCTAACTCGAGCCGAATCCAATTCCTTGCAGCCTTCTCGAGTCTAACCCGAGCCAATCTATAACTCAGACCCAGTCTTGAGTATTCATCATCGACAAACTCTAGTCTAACGTGAGTCGTCTCCCTATTTATTGCATCTCTAAGATCAATCAAACACCTATTTTATTTTACGAGTTCAAGTCCAACTTGAATCGTCCCAACCTTCGTTGCATCTTCCATGATCAACGAGTACATCCTATTCTTTCAAAAAGAACATCAACATAGGGTCCTAAACAATCCATCACTTTGCATCTTTCTCGAGTCCCACTCGAGTCATCTCATAACCTTATTTAGTCTAACCCGGGTAATCTATACCATCGAACATTCCTATCATGTTACGAGCTGTACATCACTCCTCGAGTGCACCAAGATATCATCCAATGAGAATCACAACAACCACTTATCTCTCACGCTAACCATCCTAGTCGACCTCGACATTCCCCAAGCACAAGCCCCAAAGGCCTAAACCAATATCAGACAAGCACCCAAGGAACATCTCCTCCGAGTTCAGACAATATATGTGAGATGATATGAGCAAAACATCCAAACATTCAAGCATCCATAACCGACTTTGGCTATCCTCGCCAATCTTGCTTGAAACTATCGTCGGTCGCATGACCAAGTCCTGACCAAACTACTGTACATCCAATGTACATTTGCTTCTCTAACTCCCGTTATCATCTTCATCATAAGATAGGCGATCCAATACCACCTTTCTTCCATCATTCACTCTAACGGTCGTCAAAGACTCTTCGCAATCTACTACCACTCTATACCTTTGGAGTCAATCGGCTCCCAAAAATCAAGCCAAACCTAGTAAAGCTCGAAATAAAGCAATCACAACAAACATACATCCATGACTCGATAAGACCAAATTACGACAAATCCTACAAAGGTTAGTCAAACCACCCATCGGGTTTGTCACTACTAGGGGTCTATCGACTATCGGGTTCCAATTCCAACTTATCCACCAGGTTACTAGACATAAAAGAATGGAAAAATCCCGACATCAAACAAAACTAGAATAGGAACATCATAAATAGAAAGCATACCTCGAATAACGACACCTTTTTCCTTCTGCGCCGCAGTTGGGGCATTCGACGAAGAAGGAACGGCGTTGATAGCATATGCTTTCACGATCTGCTTCTCCCTAGGAGGTTGTGGACATTCATTCTTGTGATGTCCCGCTTGCCCACAATTGAAGCACTTCCTTTCCCCAGGCTTTTCTCGACAATCTCTAGCATAGTGGCCCTTCTTGTCACAGCTAAAACACTCAGAATCTTCCCTGCTTTTCTTCTTTGGACCATCCTTAGCTTGGGCCTGATTCTGCTTCCTTTTGCTCTGGGGATTCTCCTTACCTCCACCGCTTGCTTGCGGCTTTGGTTCCTTTGCTGATGTAATAGCAACCTCAATCTTTGGCTTAGGGTAAAGACTCTCTGACCTTAATGCTTTTCCCACAATCGAGTCAAACGTCTCATCGATGTGGTTTATAAGCCTTTCCCCCAAGTATCCATCCAAGCCAGTTATGAACTTCTCATTCTTCTTCTCGGCAGTATCAATCAAAGATAATCCATATTTCGACAAAGTGTCGAACTCAGCAACGTACTCCGAGATAGCCCTGCCATTCTGCTTCAACTCCAGAAACTTCCTAAACAACTCTGATTTCTGAGCAGCTGGGATAAACTTATCGCTAAAGCAAGCCTTGAACTGATCCCAAGTAATCTGATCCTCGGGAGTAGCTGCTTTAATGGCATCCCACCAATTCATTGCCCGTCCTTGCAGCTGACGGGATGCTAGCCTTCTCTTCATCGCATCCTCGATACCCAAGTCCTCAAAGATGCGCTCGCAGTTATCCAACCAATTCTGAACATCCGTAGCCGATTCCGTTCCGTGGAACGGCTTTCCACCAAGGTTAGTATAATCCTTGCTCAGCTTGGCGAAATCGGCCCTAGGCGCCTGCACCGCTGCACCACCACCATTAGCAGCATTAGGGACTGCTCCCTGAGCATCCCTAATCATATCTCGCATGAAGTTGGTGAACATCGTCCTCAAGTCTGGGTCATTCCTATTGTTACCCCTTGGACCATTGTTCCTCAGGTTTCGGCTCATCGTTCAATCTGTAAAGAGAACGAATCACCCATCTCCATAGTGGTACTAGTGCAGTGCGACTTCATCCTTACTAATACTACTAGTATATATATAACTAGCTTTTGAAAACCAAAATATAACAAATACGCGCTCTCATATACGTATACTATCTCTCCCTGGTGTCTTTCCCTAGGTTAACTTCGCAACCTAGAGCTCTGATACCAAGTGTGACAACCCGCCCCGCACCAACCGTCACATCCATAGGATATGCCCAGCCAATACGGGACGGATCGTTAGAAAGAAAGAAAGTGGAGAAGGAAAGGAAACAATGAACCTTCATAGAACCTGTAACACATCTCACAGCGCATGGGATAAAATATAATATCAACATACTTTAGCATAAACAGATGAGACAGTGCATAAGCTGAAGAATTAAACAACATAGCAGCGGAAATCCAAATACAGCTTATGTTCCAAACTACCATTATTACAACTTTTCATAACTGTCTCTAAAGCAAAGTAAGATAGGTATGCTACTAATGCCCAAAGTAGATACCAACAGCGACACAGGGAGAATAATAAGAGATAATACGTAGGAGCCTCCTGCTCGTCTCCGGCAGCTACCCGTGCACTACCAGCCAACCTGTCTCTAGTCTGCTCGTGTGAGCACCCAGAGTAATAAGAAGAGACATAAAACTCTGGGTCAGACAAAAGTCTGGTATGAGCGATAAGCAACAAAGCATACATCTCTAAGATGAACAATAACAGGTATAATACTCTAAGAAATCATACCTGAACCTGGACCTGCAACCAAAGAGTTAGCACTACATACTGTACAATACTCTAAGGTGCCATCAACATATGGTGTAAAGAAATACGGGGGTGGGGGTGTGCATGTCATGGGGATAGCAAACAATTCAATCATGGCAACCATCCTCACATCTCTCACTCAATGCATAAAGCATACGATATCCACTACTCGATCACCCAATCCTTGGCTACGATCACTTTGCTCCATGGAGTCACCATGACACCATTGCACTGATCCATAGCCACTAATCTGCCCATAAGTGGTAAACTAAAGTTATGGATATCGATAACCCCTTCGCACACGTCCCGCAACAAAGTCCAAATCGTGAAGTGAACTCATTGGTTCCCATCTGGATCCTGAGCTCTAACTTCTATTTGGACTACCTTTGCATCTCGGGTTATTGGTTGAATTAGAGTTGGCCTTCAGAAGGGACGTCACGTAGCAGCAGCTTCAAATCCGGTTCGGTCTATACGGTTCGGCACGTGATGCTCAAGCTCTCCATTCGGTTCGGCTAGACTCCCTTTCCTCGGTTCGGTTCGGGTTCAAGCTCCATCAACTCGTGGTCATCTTCAAGCTCATGGTGCGCCATCGGTTCGGTTCGGTGTATCCCTGCTCCATCGGTTCGGGTCGGATACTTCACTTCGGGTCGGGTCGGTGTCCTCCTCCGGGTCGGGTCAGTGTCCTCCTCCGGGTCGGGTCGGGTTACTGTCTTCCTTCCAGTTTTCTCCGGTCAGCTCCCTCGTTTTCCATCTACTCCGATCCGATCCGCTCCCTTCGCCTTACTCCAGTCGTAGCCTTCCATTCTTGAGTCGATCCGATCTGGCCTCCATTACTCTTCCGATCCGATCCCCTTGTCCACTCCAACTCTAAGCAAACGGGCTTCCTTCTCGCCAAGCTTCCTATGTGCCAAGCTCCGGTTCGGGTTTCTTGCCCAGTTCACATATCCGATCCGAGCCCTCATCCGATCCGATCCGGTTCGGAACCTGCACACTTCTACAACTTTCCAGCGAGCTTTCTACGCCATTCGACGACGTTTTCGACCAATCTAACTATTCTAATCAATCACAAAGCATATCATACAGTCATAGAAACATGTATAAACATCCACAAACAGCAAAACAACAATATGATATGTCAAAACGGATCAAACATACCCAAAAACCCATATTTTCCCCTTAAGCATGTTTGAGCAAATCTAACGATATGATTAGCAAATCTTAACCAAATTAGCCAATTTTTCATACAGAGACCTAAAATAATATTTCAGAATTTATGAATATTTTTCCAGATTTTTAACATGCATAATTTCGCTAATTATCACTAATCACCCCTTAATCCCCTAAAGCATGGTCTAACCATACGATTAGCAAAACATGTCCAAATTAACCCAAATTTTTATCAGAGCCATAAATTATTATTTTAGAATTTTGGGAATTTTTCTGGATTTTTCTGAGCCATAATTTCGCTAATCTTCGCTAATTACCATAATTAGCCTTAATTAGTGAAGAACAATGCAAATCACTCACCTTTGCCACAAAGTAAACTATAGATCTGACATGATTCTCTGTTTGGGTTGAATTCCAATGCTTAGCAGCAGCTCCAACTCTGATTTGATGTTGATTAGCCTTGGTTTGATGCTAATTAGCTTAATCTTCAATTAGAAAGTGTTTAGAGGTGATTTGGGATGATTCTAGATGTTGGAGGCCATGACTAGGTTGAAGGAAAGCAAGTGGCGGCTGGAAAAATGAGGAAGAAACCGAAATCCTAACCCTATCAGCCCTCATATACCCCTAAACCCGAAATCCCCCATTGGGCCTAGTTGCTAATCACCCGGTTTGGCCCAATTAAGCTGTTTTTCCACTTCTGAACCTTAATTCAGCCCTACAGCCCAAACGGTAAGTCCGCTTGACTAATGTGACCACTCTACGGAATTGTAAACCATCATTCGAATCCAATGGAAGTGGTTTCAGGTCAAAATTCTTTTCCAGTCAGAAGTTATGGGCGAAACAAGATCAGCTAGGGGCAAAACGGTCATTTAAAAATCGGCAAAAATCATGAACATGGGAAATGACCCCAATAGTCGTCCCCCAAAGTTACATGACCATACGACTTCATATGAAAATGAAATAAATATTCTACGATCCTAGATGCGTAGAATGCGGGTTGTTACATATGCCCAATAATAAACCTAATCTTTTGATTTAATTTACATAGGCCCGAACTCGTGATTTGATTTACATGCTAATTCATTATGCCCACATCATGCCAATTTAATTATGCCAATGGCCAAACTTGCAATTTCAATTATATTGACAATACCCCAAATTTCCAATTTCATGTTATGCCATCAATTTTACCAAACATATATATCCAATATAGACAACATTCCCATATTTCCCTGTATTTAATCGTACGCAAATCGCGGTTTAGGCATAGGTCCGAAATTGACCTAGGTTTAACGAAAGAAAATAAATAGGGGAAGGTAGAATTTGTATAACAATCAGCATAGAGAGAAAACTGGCATAAAAACATCATCTCTGGCATAAAAGATAGATCTTGATAATAATATCAATATGAATCAAGAAAAACTGATTTACAACAGGCTGAATAGATCATAAGCTTGACATGAGAATGAACATAGAGAAGTCCCAAAACTCAAGATTCAAGAAGCAACAGAAATAGATCTGAATCAATAAACATACTTAAATCCAATTCCACTTTATTCCATGGCCATATTATAATTAAATGTTTAAATCTAAAAACAATTAGAACTTACAGAGCATGGCTAATGAATTAAGAACTGAATTTGTTGTAAAAATGTCACGGCGTTGTTGATTTATTGTCTTGAATCATTGTAGAAGCCTTGTTCTTTGAATTGATTTGAGTTTGAATGTTTGTACTTTGATTTGGAGACGGCGGCCATGGTTCAAGAGGTATTTTAGCAGCATAATGGTGTAAGAATGATTTGATATGAATTAGGTTAGGTCTAAGGGTGTTTTTATAGGTGTAACAACTAGTTTAGGCCCTTAGATTAACCCTAGAATCAATCCGGACCATCAAAACACGTCTCAGGCTTCAAAAATGAGTTCTGGGTCAAAACAGGCCGACCAGGTCGACCTGTAAGGGGGGCGTCGACCACATGGTCGACCTGGGGGGTAGGTCGACCCTAAGGTCGACCACATGGTCGACCTGGCCCCCAGGTCGACCCCCATGTCGACCTGCCTGGTCCTGTGCTGCCTAAAATCTGCTGAATCTTCTACAGGCCATAACTTCTTCATCCGGACTCCAATTTTCAAAAACTCGGACTCTGTTTCATGTAAAATTTCGACACGAACGCAATGACGTAACCCGTTTCCCTTGATTCTTATTTTAAAAATTAATTATACCCTGATTTCTAGTTTCAACATGTTATTAAAATTCGGGTTGTTACAGGTTTTAAGTGATTAAGTATTTGAATATGGAATTATTTATTGATTTTAAGATATCTAAACTTTGAAATTTAAAAGGAAATGACTTGGGTAGAGTTTTTTGTCAGATATTAGATATGTAATTCCAGGGTTGGACGAATACTATCAGAAAGGTTAGAAAATGATTATATCAAGATTCTGATAGCATTCGTTGAATTTGTGAATTGATATCAAATATAAGTCGATTAAACTCTATTTAAACTTATGTTTGAATATCAATTGTTTGGATTATCGTAAATAGAAATTTTAATCCAAATAAAGAATGGTAAATTTAAAGACTTAAGACAAGGAAACAAAGAAGTACGTTTTGGAATATAACGGACAAAAAAGTATGCTTTAAAGTATAAAGATGAAGAATTTTGTTTTGTAATATAAAGTTGGTAAGATGAATATTTGATTTCCAAGAGGAGTTAAGATGGTAATGGATTTATGAAATTTAGAGTAAATCCAAATTTGAATTGTAAATGAGTTAATAACTATTTGGAAGGAGATTTTGATTGAAAAGCCTGTGTAAAATGTAATTATTGTTTTAAAAGTAAGCTTATTACTTGGAAAGACCAGGATCAAATATATGTTCGAAAACCATTCCAAGTAATAATACGACGTTTTGGAGCAATTCAGGACTTGGAAAATGATGAATGAAGAGTGGGATTCTTTAAATTGTTTGGATTGATTGCTGATGTCTCATTTGGGATGATCCCTCGATACGAGGTTATTAGTGGCATGAGGTTTAAATATATTTGAAGATTTCCGGATTGTTGTTTCGTTCAGACCCAGAAAGGACATATATGGATTATGTGTCTGACATTGTAATTGATTGCATAACACTTATCTCTGTTAAATATATATCTGTTTGGTGGTGGAGAATTTATTCTCTTGCTTACAACCTTCTCTAAGACGTATAAGCTTAGAGGTTATATATTGATGGGAATCAGTGATGCATTGTGAATGGACAATGTGGCATACTTAAGTTATGTGATGAGCTATGGATGATCAAAGCATGGCTTATTTAAGCGTAGCTTTGTATATATGGTGACCTTGGCAAGCCTCACTCCCCAGTAAATGACCAAAACAGGAAGAAATGCAGCAAGGTTATGGGGTGTTGTCTTCTTCTAGATAAAAGGTGTACTGTGGGATGGAGCCCAGGTATTGCCCTATGTGGTAAAAGTATCAATTTTTGTGGTTATTGTTGGCGCGTGCTCGGAAAGGTCGGTAACGACCGAGAGATGGCATACTCAGGCGTACTCTAAGTTACCCAGTTAAGGGGTAACCTAACCTTGTGTTGGCATGAGAAGCATCACTGTTGATCCTCGGACATCCTTCTGGAGGTGTTTAAAATTCGGTTCGGAAGGAAGTTCCTTTGCCTAGTCATTGTTCGAAACCCAATCTCCGCTACGCGCCCGTACGATTTTAGTTGTATACCATACGTCAGTATAGTATATGGTACCTATGCTGGCTAAGATTGATACATTTACTTTTGAAATTGTTTTCACACTATATTATAGTATTGAAAGAGAATTTGCATGTATCAAGCATTTTTTACTATCATAAGGAGGAACCTCGCCCATGTGTGCGTTTGCATTGTGTGTGTGTCGCGAGACCTTTTGTTAGTTCCATTTTTCAAAAGTCATTGCGAGTTTCTATGCACAGGAATTCATATGGAGCAAACCCGTTCCACATTAGGGGCGTGGTCCATTGAATTACCCAACATTAAAATGAATCCTAAATAACTACTGTTTTGAGTTCTCATATCAGTCCCACGACTGACCTAGAGTTTATTGTTCCCACACCTAAACTATGGGTGCCCATAATAATGCATGGGCAACCAGTCGCTTAGTTTGCAGGTTTAGCTTTCAGAGTTGAATTCAAATTTGGAGCTAGAGTTATATTTTGGATTTTCTTAGTCCGCTGAAGAGTTTATTTCCGTTGAGCTTATTTTGTACTCTGATGTTCCTGGTAACTCTGATGTAATATTTTGTAATGAAATAAAAAGTTCTGATATTTTTGTGCAAATATGTATGTACTCATAGCTATCCGTCTTTATGAACGGTTTAAGTTGGTTTAATTACCGATGAAAACCGGTCAAACAGCCGGGTCGTTACAGAATTGGTATTAGAGATTTGGTTTATACAAGCAACGGGGTACGACATATTTGAACAAAAATAAGGACTCATCAGAGTTATAATATATCATTAGAGATAGGGTTAGAAATACCCTAGAATGAGATTTGCGAATGTCACGCTTGAGAGAGCATCCTTTATCATAAAATCAATGTGTTATTAATTAAAATGAAATTCATGAGTCGAAACTAACTTATGGAAATATTAGAAATTTTCCTTAACTCATAAATTGGTAGGCATTTATAATTTTATATGAGAACAAATAACTTAGGTGAGTAAGACCCTTAAAAAGGAAATTCAGGGAATGTTTGGTTACGCTGGAATTGAAATAAAAATTCCTTTGTCTATTAATGATTTTCAGGTTGGTAAATAAGAATAGGAATGAGCCAGGTTTTGTAAATTAAATCCCTTGATTATTAGATGTTAGAGTACTTTGAGAAGGGAATTCAAAGTATGAATGTTATATGAGTATAAATTTAACTTGTAAATGGATTAATATGAGATCAAAAACATTTTGAATAAAAATTGAAATAGAACGAGTGTTCTTGAGATATATATCTACCTCTTCGCTTTGCTTGACCCATCGTCATCTTTTGATTTTCATTGTCTTCCCGATTGTCATGCTTGAGTTTTTAATGGTCCAACTTTATTTCTGAACTCTTCCTTTTGCCTTGTTTGACAAAAACATGGGCAGATGGATTAGTGATATGGTTTTGAAGTTGAAACAAGTATTTCGAATTATCTCTTACATTGATTTGAATTTGTATTAAGTGCAAAAGAAGTTTAAAATGATCCAAGATGTTATTGTTGGGGGATAATTGGATGATTTGAGAAAAGGAATATTTATTTGGGAATTTAGATTTAAAAATAATTTTGACAAATTTGAGGTATGAACACTTAGTCTTATAGTTTGACTTAAATAGTTGAGTAAACTATGGGTCCCATAGCTTTAGCGGTAAGTTTGGAAGGTAATTTCTAAAACTCTAAATTTTCTTAGGGTCATATACATTGAAGTACTGGACAGTATCTATCCTAGTTTATCCTTTGTGATAGTAGCAGCAGCTTTGAGTCTAACTCATAAAATATTCGATTATAAACATGACCAGTGATGGCCTGAGTAATCATGAGATTATAGAATCTCCACTTTTAATGAGATTTAGACGGAGTATTTGAGAATGATATGGACCTTGGTTTTAACCATCACATTTCCGAAATGTTAAGAGAGAAATGGGAATTTAAAACTGGTAAAGGAGTTTATATTTACTCGTCTTCCTTTTCGAGGACGAAAAGTCCTAAGTGGGGATGAATGTAATATCCCGGAATTTTTAACAAAGTTTAATTTGGATTTTTATTATAAAATCTAGATTTTCTGTATATGAATTGATTTTAATAAGCTTTAAAATGTAGATTTTAATTTGAATAAGTACTTTGTTTATTTTATATAAGAAAACTTATTTTAAAAAGGTTATATTTAATTTATAAGATTTTATAAATATTCCAATATTAATAAGTAATGATATTATCTGATTTTGATAATATTAATATAAGAAAATGATTTGGTAAAGGATAATTTTTTTTAAGATTTACAAGAATGATTTTTATCTGGATAAATTATAATTTTATAAGGATTGATAAATATTTATTTTTAACCATTTTTTGTATAAATTTTGGTAAATTATATGTGTGTATAAGATATAGATAAATATTTTTGAAATATTTGTAATTTATAAAACCTTAAGTAATATGGTGGTTACACTTATAAGTATTGGAAATTTGGCTACATTTTTTAGTGCTAACAACTATGTTGCTAATTTAAATAAATTAAAAATTAAGCTTTAAGATAAGATCAAAGATGATTTGTCCACTTATGTGTACTCATGCATGGAGCAATTCATAATCTAAAGATAAGTAGCCATGTATGTGTAATTAAACATGTAGGAATCTCATGATAAGGTGGCATGTGTTATATGTTAAATTTACTATTATATCCTTGAAACCTTCCTATTTAAGGTGAACCACAACCTCATTTTTCTACATACATTTAGCTGTTAGCATTAACTTCCTCACGATCATCTTCTTGTCTCAATATTGCAAATTCCAGTAAATGAAAATAACATTTCCACCCAAATAAAAATCCACATCTTCCAATCCGTTGATTCTTAGATAAAATGATCTATGCGGATGTTGTTCGGATCATGGTTTCCAATTTTTAGAAATTAACAGATCGAAGTTTCATTGGTAAACGAGGGAGTTATCTTCAATTTACAGTAAATGGAATCTATGGGTTACAAACTTCAGAAATTCAGATCTCCCAATCAAGTAAGAACTGATCGACGCCGTCTGCGCTGTTGAGATCAGCAGATAATGTAGTATTTTTCATGCGAAAACGGGGCGATTCCATGTCGATGATTGGAAAGCTTGGAAACTAGGGTAAAGAATTGCGGGTGAATCGACTGATGATTGACGAGAAGGAGTATGGCGTGGTGACGAGGACGGAGTAAGCTTTCTGGTGATATGATTTGGTGGAATGCGGTGTACGTATGAAGAGTGTGACATGATGGTGTTCACGCAATAGCATTTCGCTATACGTCACAAAATTTGATCGGATTTTTGATGAAGGGAGTAGTCGATGGCGATGTAGTGCAGTCGAATGATGAAGTGATGAGAAGTTTGCGGGTAGCTTCGGAATTAGGATTGGTGGAGTATTGGGAGCTGCATGTGCACGGTGAACATGGTTACAGGAAATGGCAAAAAGAGGAAACGCAAGGGTAGGAAGAAGAAGAAAAGAGGAGCACAGGTCAGGTTTTAATTAATAGGCTTTGGGCCAAAAGAGATTTGGGTATGTTTTTATTTTATTTTAAAATTTTATTTAGTTGAAAACTTTAAACACTAATATCTCATTCGTTTTAAATCCGATTAACTCGCCACTGGGTCCGTTAGAATTGTATTGAAAAATAGAACATATCATAATATAATATTGATAATTTTAGTTAAGTTTAAAATTATAATAAAATAAAAATAAATGTCCTTATATATGTATATGAACATCGTTATTTATTTAATTTCAATATATATATATACAAATTAGCAAAACAATCACCAGCTGCTAACAAAGAAGGATTGAAAGCAGTACGAGTAGCGGTAGTAGTGTTCGTTGGCTTGTTCATCTAGGTAATGAAGATTTTGGAGCTATTATGGTGAGAACTCCTAATTTAAATTATTTATTTTTATAGTGATTGAATAGTTATAATTAGCTGTGAATAATAATTAGTTGGATATGGATGTTATTGTTTGAATGGATGTGTAGATAGCACATTGAACACTGATAAGCGTTATTGACCATAACGCTTGTGCACAGCTGAAATGATTGTCTATTGGTTGTGATTATAATTCATGTTCATCTGATTTATATGGTTGATTTATGATTGCATGAAAGCACGAACACACTGTAGTTGTGGAATTATACCGGTGATCGACTTAATCTTCCTTCCATACAAATGAAGATCGTTTTTTTTAATATTAAAATATTATTTTTAAATTCAGTTTAATTCTAAATGAGATTTTGAAATTGGAATATGGTTTTATATATATAGTAACGATGTTTCTTTAAAATATATATATATATACACCAGAACGTTCTAGGATGACAGAGAGGATAATGTCTAGGCTTGGGTTTGGAAATATAGTTTCCTGCTCTCCCTGGCTATCCCTAACTGATCCGACAAATGGGATGGTTAATATAGTTTCCTGCTCTCCCTGGCTATCCCTAACTGATCCGACAAATGGGATGGTTAATTCGAAATCTAATTTGAAATATATTTGAAACTATTTTTCTAAATGAATTGGAAATATAAATTCAATTTGAATTGTTACAGAGCTTGAATAGAACGCGCTGTGGTGAGATAGTTCTTAAATATCGATTTGAATTTTCGAATGGTTATAACTTGATTGTTTGAAATCGGTTTGATTTGAAATAAGAAACATTGGATTTTAAATGATAATAATTTTTGAATAGAAAGGAAAATTTCCAATTCCAATGTATGGTTTTCAAATTATGTTTAAAACAAATTTGGAAAAGATCGCTATACGTGCAGTTCGGTGACCATAACGAAAATTCAAATAAAAGAGGTTTATAAAATCATTTCAAAAATGGAGAAAAATTATGATAAATCTTACTTTAATAGTGATTAGAACTAAAATATTTGAATTTGGAATGATTTGGAATCTATTTGATTTATACGGCTATCTTACAGCAGCACTTTTAGTAATGTTTCGGAACGTTATTATAACCGTTTCAAAGATAAATTGTTTTGAAGTTTATAAGTTATGAAGTATTATTTGAACTATTAAAAGGATTTGTAAGTAGTTTTGAAGGGATTTAAGTGATTAAATATTTGAATATGGAATTATTTATCGATTTTAAGATATTGAATGTTTGAAATTGAAAAGGAGAAGAGTTGGGTAGAGTTTGTTGTAAGATATTCGATATGTAATTCCAGGGTTGGAAGAGTACTATAAAAAAAGGTTAGAAAATGATTGCATCAAGATTCTGATAGAATTCTCCGAATTTGTGAATTGATATCAAATATAATTCGATTAAATTCTATTTAAACTTATGTTTGAATATCAATTGTTTGGATTATCATAAATAGAAATTTCAATCCAAATAAAGATTGGTAAATTAAAAGACTTAAGACAGGGAAACGAAGAAGTATGTTTTGGAATATAAGGGAACAAAGAAGTATGTTATAAAGTATAAAGATCGAAGAATTTTGTTTTTAAATATAAAGTTGGTAAGATGAATATTTGATTTCCAAGAGGAATTAAGATGGTAATGGATTTATGAAATTTAGAGTAAATCCAACTTTGAATTGTAAATGAGTTAATAACTATTTGGAAGGAGATTTGGATTAAAAACCCTATGTAAACCCTTACTATTGTTTTAAAAGTATGCTTATTACTTGGAAAGACCGGGATCGAATATATGTTCGAAAACCATTCCAAGTAATAATACGACGTTATAGAGCAATTCAAGACTTAGAAAATGATGAATGAAGACCGGGATTCTTTGAATTGATTGCTGATGTCTCGGTTGGGCTGATCCCCCGATACGAGGTTTTAAGTGGCATGAGTTTTAAATATATTTGGAGAATTTCGGATTGTTGTTTCAATTCAAACCCAGAACGGACATATATGGATTGTGTATCTGACATTATAATTGACTGTGTAGCACTAATCTCTGTTAAATATATAACTGCTTGGTGGTGGATAATTTATTCTCTTTTTTAACACCCTTCTCTAAGACGTATGATCTTAGAGGTTATATACTGATGGGATTCAGTGATGCATTGTGAATGGACAATGTGGCATACATAAGTTATATGATGAGCTATGGATGATCAAAGCATGGCTTATTTAAGCGTAGCTTTGGGTATATCGTGACTCGACAAGCCTCACTCCTCGGTAAATGACCAAAATAGGAAGAAATGCATTTGGGTTATGGGGTGTTATCTCCTTCTATATAAAAGGTGTACTATGGTATGGAACCCAGGTATTAACCTATGTGGTAAAAGCATCTACTTGTGGTTGTTGTTGGCGCGCGCTGAGAAGGGTCGATAACGACCGGGAGATGGCATACTTAGACGTACTCTAAGTTACCCAGTTAAGGGGTAACCCGACTTTGTGTTAGCATGAGGAGCATCACTGTTGATCCTCGGACATCCCTCTAGAGGTGTTCAAAATTTGGTTCGAAATGAAGTTCCTTCGCTTGGTCATTGTTGGAAACCCGATCTCCGCTACGAGCCCGTACGATTTTAGTTGTATCCCATACGTCACTATAGTATATGGTACCTATGCTGGCTAAGATTGATACGTTTACTTTCAAAATTGTTTTCACACTATATTATAGTATTGAAAGAGAACTTTCATGTATCAAGCATTTTGGCTATCATAAGGAGAAACCTCGCCCATGTATGCGTTTGCATTGTGTGTGTGCCGCAAGACCTTATTGTAGTTTCATTTTTCAAAAGTCATTGTGAATTTCTATGCACGGGAATTCATAGGGAGTAAACTCGTTCCACGTTAGCGGCGTGGTCCATCGAATTACCTAACTTTAAAATGAATCCTAAATAACTACTGTTTTGAGTTCTCATACCTGTCCCACGACTGACCTGGAGTTTATTGTTCCCGCACCTAAACTCTGGGTGCCCATAATTTTGCATAGGAAACCAATAGCTTAGTTTGCAGGTTTAGCTTTCGGAGTTGGATTCAGATTTGGAGCTAGAGTTATATTTTGGATTTTCTTAGTCCGCTGAAGAGTTTATTTCCACTGAGCTTATATTGACTATGATGTTCCTAGTAGCTTTGATGTAATATTTTGTAATGAAATGAAAAATTCTGATATCTTTGTGCAAATATGTAAGTATTCATAATGATCCGTCTTTATGAATGGTTTAAGTTGGTTTAATTACCGGCGAAAACTGGTCAAAAAGCCAGGTCATTACAGTTTGTAATATTACTATTTTAATTTCAAGTGGTTAAACAATACGGTTTATACCGCTCACAATCACAAAATAACTCCAATTGTCTTGAAACTTGAAATCTAGCAGTACTTAACTATTACGGGTTTAATAAATTTGTTTAGCTGAAATATGAGGTCGGTTGTATAAGAGCTTTTTGAAAGGTTTAAATTAAATCAATATAAATCAATTTCAAAAAATTCAATATAACAATAAATATTATTATTGGATATATTCAAATAGGATTTCATATAGATTCAAAATAAACTATTCCAAATTTCAAACATTTAAATTCCAAGTTAAAACAATAATAAATTTATAATAAACTCCCTTTTATTTTATTAAATAAATTGTTATGGTTTATTAACGATTCCATAACGACCTTCTGAAAATTTGATTTCGGCATAACTAAAAACCTATAAGATGAAATCTCGATTTTTCTCTTCCATTATAAAATTATTATCCAATAGATCTGGAAGATTCTTATTTCAAAGAATTCCAACTTATATTGGAATCTGTACATCCATTTAAAGTTCAAAATGTAAAACTATGAACTACCGCGACGTTGCGGGCACGTTTTAAGTTAAATTATAGGTTCAAACGTCATTTAATAAACGAATTCGTTAATATAATTTCAATTTTAATTAAATTAAATCCTTTTTTATTAACGATTCATATTGTATTGGAAAACCGACTAATTCCAACTATTTCATAATTAAATTATTTTTTCAGTATTTAAATTGAATAAACTTTCAACATCATTGAATTTAAGTTATTTAAATTCCAAATTATCATTTAAAATAATGAAATGAATTGAATATTGACTACTAAAAGTAAGGGATGTTACATTCCTTCCCCCTTAAGAGAATTTCGTCCCCGAAATTACTAAGGTAGGAAAAATGCTATAACCTATCATCTTTCGAAAATCTACTTTTGTTAAAATTCTTCATTCTGTTTCCTGAACTTTTCAGTTTTGATAGATCCAATTAGTTTTGATAGAAAACCAATTCACTATTGTTAACAAATATCTTTAAAAAAAATTAGCACCTTGAATTTTCGGATAATTTCGGTAGAGTCTATCCTGTACGGGGAGACTATTAGAGTTTGTGTCCTAGAGGCAATCATTTTGATGTGAGTAATAACATTGTTGATGTTATATTTTATTTTGAATAAAATATCTGTTATGTTATATTTACCGCGTAATATAAATATTAACATAATAGAAATCCTTGGAATAATAATACAGAAATATATAGTTTCATGTAAGTGACTTGAACATGTGATTATAATATAACATGTACTGTAATTCTACAATGTCCCTAGTCAAGTTTTATTGTTTATATTGGACAATAATATAACAATGAGACTTGTATGTTGATTGGCTAAAGATTATATCTCACTGATTATTAATATACGTGATATTAATGTTAATGCATGAATACATATTGGAGAACAGCGTATTGGGTTGACCTAACATGAGAAAAATTCATGGAATATAATCAACAGTATTATAAGTTATTCACACAGTGATAGTGATGTAATGGTCCTCAAACCTGAAATCATTATAATTTTATTTGAGGATATTTGTATTTTGATATTGTCAAAATTTTCTTTTAACTGAGTAGACGATAAAGACGATTATCTGATACACCTCGAATCGATTAAAAATTATGAATGATCTTGATGGAGTTTAACCTTACAATATAAGTAGTGATATCCATGGGTCTCTTGATTGAATGAGACTATGAAATGCATGACCGTGCTAAATAATGATTTGTTTTATACAGTCTACTCATTGATCACAATAAAAAGGATTAAATTATAAAGAAGATGAAATGTTCCATGCCTCGAGTTTAATCTTGGATATATAGGATAAAATGATTAAATTACACTATAACTCTGGTATTAGAAAAGGTTGTATTGAATCGTTGACTTTATTATAACTTGGGTAAGAATGAGGTATTACTAGATGTCGCACACTATTTATAATTTTAAAAATGATTTAAAATTAGTGAAAATTAGGCTCACATCCCCAAAAGCAAACTTAATTAAGCTCACATCCCTCCCTAAGTTTACATGTAAACCCGCCCCCTATTTTTGTAGTTTCGCCATTTTCATTTTCTGGTCTAATTTTTTGGTGCTACAAGCTTAAAAAAATATTCTAAAACCTGAAAATATTCACAGAAGTTTACGGAAATTAAAAAAAAAGTTGCATACATGTATGCAACTTTTGTCAATAGTTGCATACTTGTATGCACCTGTTCCATACGTTGCTTTCTACTGAAAATCTGGAGCTAAACTTGCATACATGTGTGCAACTATTTGGAATACTTGCATACATGTATGCAAGTATTGCATGAAGAAAACTAAACTGAAAATTTTCCTGCAGATTATTGCACACTTGTATGCAAGAATCTGTATAACTTGCATACATGTATGAAGAAAAGCCAACAAAGATTCAACGGTGAAATATTTGCACAGATGAATGCAAGAATTTCAAATATGTGTGTGATTTAACGCAAATTACTGCATTTTTCGCTGTTTTCTGTATACTTTTTATTTTGATGCATTTTTTGATTTTTTTCATGAGATTGGGCAAGTACATGTTTAATTTAAACACGAATTTGCGTGATTTTTTTATATTTTTTTGATGAATTTTTGAAAAATAGGGACTAAATTTACAATAAGTTTATGACCGGATGTAAACCTAATTTATAAAGTAAAAATTAGGAACACATCCCTATTTTCAAACTTAATGTAGCCCACGTCCCTCCCTTTTTTTTATAAGTTTCTGCCCCCTGTTTTCAGGTGCCGCCTTCCGCTTTTTCCTTCCACCATACTTCCGCCATCTTCATTTGAAAGTTACGTGTTTTCTTAAAAAAAAATGCACTGGTTAGTAAAAAAAAATTATAAAAAAAAATTCTAAATTCTGGAAACTTCTCAGTCCACGGAAACAAAAAAATGTTGCATACATGTATGCAACTTTTGCCAATAGTTTCATACATGTATGCAACTATCTGCATACACATGTAAAAAATATGTGCATGCATACTGAATAATTGCATACAAGTATGCAGTTATTCAGAATAACTGCATACTTGTATGCAAGAATATGTTGAAGGCCGTGGGCAACGCAATATGTGCATACTTGTATGTATTTTTTCTACATAACTACATACTTGTATGCACATATACAAGTATGCATGTTTTCTATGCAGATTTGAATAGTTGCATCAAAAGATGCATTTATTTCACAAATCTGCATACATGTATGCAACTATGCTGCTGTTCGACGCAAAATTGAAATAAATGCATACATATATGCAACTAATTGAATTATATGCATCTTTTAATGTGTTTTACTGCATTTCGTTGTTTTTGTGTAATTTTTGATTTTGACGTTGTTTTTGATGTTTTTTCATCTGTATTTTTGCACGATTAATTGTTTTAATTAATTATGAATTTACGTGATATTTTTATATTATATTTTTATTTTTTTAATGTAATTTTGAAAAATAGGGACTAAATTTATAATAAGTTAATGACCGGATGTGAATCTAATTTTGAAACTTAATAGGGACCTATAAAAACGCACCCATTTAAAGACTTAATAGGGACCTGTAAAAAACGCACCTTAAATTTATTTCCAACGTTATAGTAACTTATAGGGTCACACACTTAGAATGTTTGAAGGAGAGAAATATTCTTGAATAAATAAAAATAAATATGTTGATATTTTATTTTTGCATAAGAAATGGTTAATCGGGTTTAACTCTTGGATAATGGCTTACGTATATTTTAAAAAGGAAATACCGAGTGCTGCTAAAAGCACTCAGATTTCTTCTTTCTAATACCATGAATGATATTAGGAAGTGGAAAACTGGGTGCCTTTAGTTTTACATGGTGGTGTAGTGCTAAAAGCACCTAGATTTATACTTTATAATACCGCTCATGGTATTAGTAAGAAGAAATTTGGGTGCTTTTAGCAATTTACTTCTTTTTTATATAGAAATACATGGCTGAAAACCCTACCATCTAATCCAGATCTAAAAAATAAAATGGCTTAATGGCTAGTACCACTCCGCTTGAATTTGATTTCGTATAAATAATCTTGTTCATCGTTCGTGTGGATACCAGTAGAGGCGGCGCATCTCAGTGACACTACAACATGATTTGATTCGAGTCCAGATGATGTTTCACGTTATGAAATCACAACAGCGTGAAAAGGTATGCCGATCTAAACTCGATTTATGTATTTTGATCGCATCCTGGAGTTTAGGGTTTTTGATTTTAAATTCTGTTGCTTGATTTCGAAATGAAAAACCTAACAGTGATCGGACAAGACTTTCAAAATGATGTATTGAGTTTGAATAATTTTCGATTTTCTCCTAGAGTAATGAGCGAATTAGATCTATGTATAAAGTAATCAAAATTGTTCCTTTGTTTTAAATCGGTCTTAAGAAGATCGATGTTAGGATGAATGAAAACATGCATAATTAATTTTGATTCAAATGCAAGAATACATATAATCGAATAGATCCTCTCATTTGATGAGTACTTGCTATTTGTTTGATATTTTAGCACATTATAATCCCATCTGGTATATAATGAAATATTTGGTATATGATGATGGGAGGATTGGTGCTTTTAAATTTGTTTTCAAACTGCAATATTAGGTATGAAAACAATTATAAGGTTCTCCCATATTTTAAATTTAAAACTGTGTCAATTGAAATTACAATTTGTTGTAGAATTTGCAATAGGATAAAAACTACATTTACATTAGTTTATATTCTCTTATATACATATAGATATACATATACATATATATAAACATATACATATATATAAACATATATATATATATATATACATATATATATATATATACATATATATATACATATATATATACATATATATATATATAAGTGGACATGTTTTGTGATGCAAGCAATTTTGGAAGATAAAGGAATTTTTGTTTATTTTTGGTGTTTACACATACATCTGGATATGTTAGCATTACATACAATTGTGTAACTTACTGCATGATTAATGAACATACATGATTTATGTTGCCTGCAAAAGAGGTCATACTGATGACCGAACATACAATTCATGCATCTCTTGAATGTTTTTACCTAGTAATAGAATTAATATTAGCAGCAGAATATGTATATATGTGTATGTAGTTAGTCAATTTCTTGAACAACTTTAAATTTTGGTATCAATAATTTACAGAGCACACATCCTTTAGCAGTATAAATTCATGTTAAATCACTATTAAAACATACATTTTGGTCAACATGAATTTCCATTTGTATAAGATACATTAATGTGTACGCTGACATATAGGTGATATCACTCAAAAGAATACTGTTTATATATGTGTTGTGCACTATGATACCATAAGTCGTGCACTTTTTGAAAAGTTCTTACGCTATCAATTTATATGTATATATAGCGACCTATATTGTGTATATTTGGGCATTTTAAATCGACCACACATGCTGTTATTTAAGATCGCCATATATATATATATATATATATATATATATATATATATATATATATATATATATACACACACATGTGTATTAACATTAGCTTGGATTCATTTGTTAGTTTACACACTTATAACAATTGCAAATATGATTTGCAATAAAATTTGCTGAAAAGTATAAAAATTGTATTGTGTTAATAAATTCTTGATACTGGAAATTTATATTCAACCCAAGCTTGCTGTTTTACATGTTTTATGATTCATGCACCTAGACCAATTTTGTGAAGTATAATCTACATGTATATCATCATATGTAAATTAACTAAGAGCCGGCCTATATGTAAAGCTGGCTTAAACTATCATAAGTCAAATAAGTATAACCATGTTTTGATGGTTTCATAATTTTGTAGCTGATAATTTGTTTTCTTTCATATATATATATATATATATATATATATATATATATGAAGTGTTAGTTTGAACTGGTTGTCTTTAAGAACCTTGAAAGAATTGATGTAAGCAACTCCTTAAGAAACCTAAAGCTGAATCATGACATGATTGCAGAAAATAATTGAGTAGCCCTGTAATGATTGCAGGTTTAGTAGTTATGATGTAACAACCCGGAAAATACGAGCCAATTTAAATTTTATAAATTGGATATTTTAAAGAAATTTAGACAATTGAAATAGAATATTTCAATAAAATAATGAATTAGAAATAGTGCGGAAGTTTGAAAATTTGAATTCAAACATTGACTGACTGTACCGGGTGCAAAATATAACGGATTTTAGTGAAACCGATAATATTTAAATTTGTTTATGAATATCTTTCTAATGAATCTGAAAAATCGATGTTTCATAGCGGGAATCAAAAGTTATGGCCAAATGAATTTTCAGAAAGGTCGCTATAGAGAATATATAGCCCTTGAAAATAGACATTTTGCAACTGACTTCGGAATTCGACGAAACCACTTTTGTTGGATCCGGGATGACAAATTATTGCTAGGTTTCAAATTTCATAATTTTTGAAGCTAGTATGTGAGCGTGGCAAAAGAAAATGTGATTGGTCAATTTCTATTAAATTGGATCGACCAGAAAATGGCCATTTTTCGAACGGTCTCAAAATTCGACGAAACTAGTTTTGTTGGGACCGTAGCGTCAAAACATAGGTAGATTTAATTTTCTGGAATTTTTCAAATCAGTATGTGGCCCTGGCATATTGAAATGTACGTTCAAATCGAATATTGAATGTTTTATACTTTAATTTGAAAAATAACTAACTGTAACAGTCGAATTGGCCTACGAAACATATCCCATTGTGTTCGGAATGGGGGTATTTAGCTACGGGTGACAGTCGTTGGGTTTGAAAAGGAGTTCATGTATGAAAACCCTAATTTTCTGATATATATATATATATATATATATATATATCGACCAATCAAAATAATTCATTCATAAATAAAAAAAGCTTTCTCTCTCCCCGACAGTCACGATTAACGGCGGAAAAGCTTTCCGACCTTCCTCCTCCGATTCCGACCGCCACGCTCACCAAAACCACTCCCTCCTTTGGAACTTTTTGAAGATCCCAACGCCCTCTACAAATCCATACCAAGAACTCCCCCTATCGTCGACCGTCGCGCCTGAATCACCTCCGCCAAGTTCCGATCTTCCCGCCGCTGCCCTGCCTTATCCCGACCACCGAGTTGGACGAGGTGCACCTGTGCGGAAAGCTCTCTCCAAGGCCGACAGCGTGGTACCCTCAGATCGTCTTCAAGTGCAACAATTGGAGCGAAATTTGTAAACCTAGTTTTGAAGGTTCTGAAAGGTATACGACCTTTATTTTTGAAACTGAAAATAACACTCTTAAGTGTTGCAAATCTTGATTATCAAATAAAAATCATATCCTTATCATGTGTTAACGAAATTCGATGAAATAGGAGACATCGTGACCGCAAGGACGCTCTCTACATTCTAGAAGAGACCGCGGATTTTTCTGAGCTTGCTAGGATTTTTAGAAAAGCAACAACCAATGTGAGATTTCTAAACTGAAATGTGAATAAAAATGTGATGTATAAATTATATAAGCGAAATATAAATTATATACGTGTTGTATGTCTCATGTACATGCATTGTATAAGTTATATGAGCGAAGTATGAATTATACATGCACTGTATAAATGATATGTGTGTTGGAATGGAAATAAAATATATTTATATACGAATATATATATATATATATACTCTCCTCGTCCACAAACCATGGACGATATTTATTGATTGTGAATTGGTGTGAAATTTTTTGGTGAATAATGCGAATGGTTGATAGAATTGTTTGTGGTTGATATTGTTTGGTTGTGATTGAAAAATACCCATTTGTGATTGAAATAAATTGTGGAAAAGAAAAATCATACTCGCCTGCGTGCGAATTAGATGTATGAAATCCCCATTGTCAAAAACCGCGAGGTTTTAAGGTAGAGCAAGGAGCCGTGCTCGGGACGGTGCCGGTTTTAACTACCCTGCCGTTATGCTGCCGAAAATTTGAATAATATTCATATGTTAGAATTATTTTCATGTGTTGAAATTATTTTCATGTGTTGAAACTAAAGTCATTTGTTGAAACAATATCCATGTGTGGAAATGCTCATGTGTTGAGAAGTTCATGTGTTGAAAAGTAATTTTATGTGTTAAATAAAAGATCGAACAATAAAAATTACATTTTTATTGAGAATATGAAGTGTTAAAAACATTCATGTGTTGAATAAATATTTTATACGATAAAAATACCATTTTTATCATCTATGTGATTTGCTAAAAATATACAAGTGTTGAAATAAATATTTGTTTGCTATGAATATTATTTTTAACATGTATAGGAACAAAATAAAATAGTCATGTGTTGAAATATATTTTAGTTCACCAAAAATATCATTTTTAAATGAAATAAGAAGTGTTAAAAATAACCACTTGTTCAAATAAATATTCATGAGTTGGAAATATTCATTAGTTAGCTAATAATGTGATTTTCAACTTATGTATGCAACATTGGAATGAATGGTAGCGAAAAACCAAATCGAATCAAATATGAAATTGAATGGAAGATGATAAGTGATAAGAATTGCACATATGTACATGCATATTTATTAAACAGGTTATAGCAAAGAGGCTAGAGAAGAGGAATAAAATTGTGTGCCCGACAAATAGGTACATGTTTACTGTTTTGCTTGGGTGATGATTTTATGAGCCGATTGGCTAGCCGCTTGACTTTTTCTTTTTCTTTTTGAGATGAGACGCCGGTGTGGCTATTTGGGAATTTTCCCAGCCCTTCCCGTACAAAGGAGGTTATGGCGAAATTTTCCAAAATTTAAAGGCGTTAGTGAAATATTTGAAGTGAAAACAATATTGAAATCGCCGAATGAACTATATTTATATATATATATATATATATAATTAAAACGAATCGAGGCCTGTAGTTCGTGTTTTGAAACCGTGATTTCAAACGATTGGTGCGGGAGATCCGACCATCGGATTTTCCCGAAACCGCAACCATTGGGTTCGCCTTGGAAATATCTTTCCAATGCCACCAACTTTGTAAAGATCCAACGGTTGGATTGTCTAGAATGTTTAATTCAAATCTGGAGAAAAACAGCGCCAGAATCGATTATATTTATATATAAATATAAATATAGTTCAATTAAATCGAATAACGACGCTGCAGTTCGTATTTTGAAATTGTAACTTCAAACGACTAGTGCGGGAGATCCGACCGTCGGATTTTCCCAAAACTGAAACCGTTGGATTCGTTTTGAAAAGATCATTTTAATGATATAAACTTTGTTAAGATCCAACGGTTAGATTTTCATATATGTGTAAAACAAATTTATGGAAAAACAGCGGCAGTGCCTCGGCACGACCTGAAATGTCGTTTAATTAAATATGGCCGTTTTTAAATAAATAAAAATGGCGATATATCGTTATAAAATATTATAGGCGATATAGAACAGAAATAAACCGATTTTGCTTGGTTTGCTTGATATTTGATGGTTGAATGTGTTTGACATGAAAATTATACTAAGGAACTGAAATGTGAATGTTGAATAATTTAACCATGTGAAGAATTGATTTGAAAATCTAAATATACGTGGATTATTTGAGAAGGTCGAGTTCATTCTCATTTCAAATAATCGATTGACGGTGAGAAGTCGAAGAGTTGAAGACGGTTCAAGACCGACGATCTTCACATTGGATGGATGGGCGCTACTGATGCTCATGATTGGAGTAGCTACCTTGAAGGAGCTGATGTAACAAGCCTGAATTTTGGGGGGTAAATTTAAAATTTATATTAACTAATTTTAATGGGTTCTACTATTTAAAATAATTTATTTTAAATAATAACGAGTAAAAAAATTATTTTTATTTGAAGCAAAACAAATGGTCTCCCATTCTATTTATGCGCATGGTTACAAAATCTTTCCATCCTCTCATCTTGTGCAGCATATACTTTATATATAAAAAAGAAAAAAAGGAATTAATGAACTTAAATCCGGATAAGCTGAACGTTTTCACCGAAAGCATAAAGACAATTCTTTTGTCTCTCTGAATATTATTGTGCATGTTTCCTCCCTTTTCAAATTCTTATTACGGTAACTGTGCATTCATTTATTCACCACGTAATATGCCACTATTTGTTCCATTCAACACATTATATATTTGCAACTTTCCATTTCTTATTCCATCATAATTCTCTCCGTTAATTACGCATGTATTTCTTCCTTATTCCTACCATGTTTGAAGATGCATCACCTGAAGAAAAAATAGTCAAACTTTTTTTCTTTAGGTGTCTTGTGATATTTTTGAAAATAGAAATGATAGAAAAGAAAAAAAAATTAAATCATATATCTATGTATTGCAGGATGGAAATTTGAAACCTTCTATATATATAATATATAAATAAATAAATAATTTTTTTTTGAAATTTAATATTTATACCAACAAATAAGATTTGGAATAAGTATGTAACTGCACGAATTTTAAGACAGTGAAAATGGACCAAATTATAAATAAAATATTAGGTTTTAAAAACACACAGGCGCCTAATTGAAATAATTATCTATCACTATATTATATCCTAATCCTAACCCCAAACCATTTCTCATAAACCTAATTGTTTGCTCATATAAAGAGAGATCCACCACTTTCTTCTTCTCCAATCCATGGCCGCCATTCCTTTACCCTTCTCTTCCTCTTCCTCTCTAATTACTCAATCCTTCTTCCTCTAAATAAAAAAAATGGTGTTCTGGGACCTAGATGTGGATAAGCATGTTAGGTGAGAATTATGGATTTAATTAAATTTAGTTTTTAATTATTTTCTTGTGATTAAAATCTGTATATCGGTATGTCTGTAATAATTTAGCTCTGTGTCTGCGTTGAATTTAATTTCTTTATTCAAATTCGTGAATGCGCTGCTAATTTTTTTATGTCATTATTCCAGATTCATCGGTTAGAATCTGTGTACGCGTTACAATTCTTCTTTCTATGTCATTCTTCCAGATTCCACACGATGTTATTTTATTTTATTGCGAAACGATATGAAGATCTCGCCTTTAAGATTCATGTTCTAAATTTTATGCACGCAATGTATTTTTTTTCTTTTGTTTGAGATCTTTTTTATTCATATGCTATGCGATAAAAGAAATGTTATTCTTGTTACATCATGTATATTGAGTTGCTTGTTTCCTTTTGATTTAAAATTTCAATTTTTTTTTATTTATAAGCAATAAAGATTAAATCTTTATTTTTATTTTGTTTGTAAGAACATAGAATCCGAATAGGAAATAGAAATTTACAATTTTCAGTGTTGTTTATAAATATGGGTTTTTGCTCAGATTTAAGGTTGCAACAAAATCTCATTTTTCATGTTTCACATGAAAACATGGATTTTGTCAATTCAAGGCTCAGCATGAAACCTTATTTTTCCTGATCCACCTGAAAATGTATTTTTGTTTAAAATTTGGATTTCTAATATAAAGATTATATTTTTAATAAAAACATATTTTTAAAATAAAAAGGAACATATCTTGTAATTTCATGTTAGTAATAAAAAGGAACATGTTCTTAAATATTAGTGATAAAAAGATTATCTTTCTAATAACATATGTTTGTAATAAAAGACCATCTTTTAATGGTATATGTGAATTAAAAGATTAGCTTTTATGTTTTAAAAAAAAAAGTTCACCTTATTGATGATGTTTTGTCTGCACTAAAAAGATCATTTTTTTTTTGAGAATAATATGTTGATAATTAAAAGGAACATATTTGTTGATTTTTTTAGTTAGTAGTAAAGTATCATCTTTGTAATCATTTTATGTTTGCAAGGAAGTTCATCTTTTGAGAATAGTATGTTTGTAAATAAAAGGTCATCTTTTTATTAATATTATGTTTGTAAATAAAAAGATTTTCCTTTTAAATAATGATAAAAATATGTTGGAACATAAAAAGAGAACTTATCTTTAGTAATTTCATGCCATTAATAAAATGAACATGTTTTGTTGATTTAATAATAAAGAACATATTTTGTTGATATTGTAAAAGAACATATTCTATTGATTTCATGTTTCAATTAAAAGAACATACCTTTTGTAATTTCTTGTTTTGAAATAAAAAGAATAAATCTTTTGTAATTCATGTTTGTTAAAAATGAATAACTTCATGTTTGTTAAAAAAATTGAATAACTTCATGTTTGTTAAAAAATGAATATTCACACCGTTATGTATTAATGTAGAAATTGAATACTCACACCGTTATGTATTAATGCAGAAATTGAATATTCACACCGTTATGTATTAATGTAGAAATTGAATATTCACACCGTTATGTATTAATGTAGAAAATGAATATTCACACCATTACGTATTAATGTAGAAAATGAATATTCGCACCGTTATGTATTAGTGTAGAAAATGAATATTCGCACCGTTATGTATTAATGTAGAAAATGAAACTTATTTGCATTGTAAAGAAATTACATTTTATATGTAATGAAAGAATGAGAATTGGCATTATAAAGAAAATTACATTTTTATATGTAATTAAAGAATAGGATTTCATATTGTAAATTAAAAAGCAAGATTTGACATGACAAGTTAGTTACATTTTTAATGTAATAAAATGGAAGTAAAGTTAGCGTCATTTAATTTTGAGAAAATTGGAAGTAAAGTTAGCGTCCTTTAATTTTGAGAAAAATGGAAGTAAAGTTAGCGTCATTTAATTTTGAGAAAAATGGAAGTAAAGTTAGCATCATTTAATTTTGAGAAAAATGGAAGTAAAGTTAGCGTCATCTAATTTTATGAAAAATGAAAATAAAAACTAGAGTATTCATGAAAGGTGGAAGTAATTATATTTTAGTGCCGTTATAAAATAATAAAAAAATAAAACTATTTTTAGCATTTGTGTTGAATTTTGAAAAATAGGTAGCATGCTAATTAATGTTAATTTATTATTATTTATGATAATTCAAATATGTTACACTGCCATATACAAGTTGTCTGACTTGTATATGTTGATTGGCCTGATATTTTCACACATCACCCAAGTGCACAAATAATATATTATTATTTGGATTTTGTTTGAATGTCACTTGAATGTTGTTTGAATGTTATCTGAATGTTATTGGAATGTTAATTTGGTGATAAAGGAATCTATCATTATTTCACAAATGCATTGTATGAATCCATTAATTAATGGTATTTGATTTGAGTCTCATTCCAATGCAGAATTTTCTAAAGTTATCAAGAATGGTTAATGCAGTAATAAATAATAAATTAATACCTCAAGTTTGAATTTCAAAATTATACATTTTGAAAATATTATTATAATATTATAAGAATATGGAAAGTTACAATTTATATCAAGATACTTGAAATCAAGATATTTAGAAATAAAGAATATCTTAAAATTAAGATTCCTTAATGGAAAGGATAATTTCAAATAATATGTTTTGGAAAATTAATGATAATTATAAATTATAATTATGCTTGGACACGAAGTTAGGTTACATTTGTGGTGGAAGTCTGCCAAGACCTGACCGACATATCCAGCAGCCACTAATGTTGAACCTAATGTGAGAGGTCCAAGTGCACAAATACGAAACAGGCCATGACACGAGGTTAATCCCAACTTGTGGAATAAGTCTGCTTGGAACCGACCGGCACATCTAGCATCCACAAGTCGTAGACTTAATGTGAGAGGTCTAGCCCATTATAAAATACAAATGGATAAGAAATGAGTTGGGCTATTTAATCCGTTTTAAAAATAACAACGCATTTTAAAAACCCCGAACGAGTTTATCGATTTATTTTATCCATTTTATAATGAATATTAAAAGAGAAATTTCAAAATTAATATTTTGGAAAATAATATTATTATAAAAGGATAACCTATAGCATGATCAATTTTTAGATTATAGTTGGAATAAAAGTTGGAATCGTATTGGAAACGAATTTATAAACGTTTATAATACGTAAAAATAAGGAAAATCTTTTTATTTAGATTTAAATGAGATTCTCAATTATTAATTATAGTTGAAATAAAAAGGAAATTGATTATGGGTTGTTTGTGAACAATGTTTTGAAGGACATTAGTTCTTGAAACTCAAATCAATAGTGAAATTTTGATTTGTTATTAATTAATCTATTAATTAAGATTAAATGAAATGTTCTAAAAGAAGAGATGCCTAATATTATATATTAAATTAGGAATTGATGAAACATGAAATGGGGCCTCTCGTGAACTATGTTTTAAATAACATCAGTTCTTAAACCCGGATTAAAGATAAGATTAATTCCAGAAAAGTGATTAGTCATTTAACAATGATTTTAGAAGACTAAAACTTAATAAAGTTTTAAATAAATCTTTAATTAGATTGAGGTGAATAAAGGAAGATTAAAGAATAAGTTGAAAGATTTATCTTTGATAAAATTTATGGGAACCTTTCCCTAATAATGTGAATACTTTATTAAAAGGATATTCTGAATTGGAATGAGGCATTGATGTGGTTTATGTATAGCACCTAATTTTAAATCACGCGAGTTATTTGGAATGTCCGAGTTTACTCTCATTCCAAATAATGTTACGACGTTCGAAGAATTGAAGACGACGATTGAAGACCGACGATCTTCGCATCGAATGGGTAACTAGTGTTGAGGCCCTTGATTGATTTACTCCCAAGACAGGGCTAAGATGGTAGTTATCCGGACGTAGTGTTGATTTGTACGGATTTGGCTTTCGCTCAGACCCAGAGAATAGGCTTATAAATGGAATGTGTGTTTGACATTGTACTCCTTTATATTGTATTTATTGATTTTCTGTCGAATGTATGAATGTTTGGTGGCGGAGAATTTATTCTCTTGCTTAGCACCCTTTCATATATTTCGGCAAAGGATTGGTAGTGTGATATGGAGTGATAGTGCGGCATACTAAGATGCAATGATCAAGGTTTCTTGTTGAAAAGAAGAACCTTGTGGTGACGATCAAAGCACAGCTTGAATAAGCATAGCTTTGTGTATTACGTAGCTTCACGAGCCTCACAACCCGGTGGAGTCTAAAATGGGAGAAGGGAACGCAGGGAGAGCAGCACGTTTCTTTCTAGCTAGAAGTAGTGTCAGTGCTTAAACTGGCTGATATTTTACATATGTGGATGATGGAATGAGGCGCCTCGGATGTTAGGTCCTATAGGACCGGGAAACGTGTGTTCAGGAATAACTAATCCACAAACCGCAAGTGTGGACCGGCCCTGCAGGATCCAGGGGTTCTCTGCGGGGGATCCTGAGACATTAGCTAGAGTGTCTTGAATCGGTAAGGAGCTCCTCCCTAGCCTTGACTCATGATGGAAACCCAATTTCCAATACTACCCTGCGGTTTTGATTGTAAACTAGTATGGCGACACAGTAGGATGGGGTACTATGCCGTCTATGATTGATACATTATGATTAAATAATTTTTGAAACATATATATACACTAGTAATAATATAAAACCCGTTTTATCGTATCAAGCATTTTTGACCATTATAAGGTAAAACTCTATCCTCCAGTTTGCGTTGCATTTTGTGATGGGACTTGAGTCTTATAATGGTTTCATTTTTCTAAAAAGAATTGCGTTGTTTAACGATTTACTTTTAATTATGCACTGGCAATCCAATGGAGTAAACCCATTTCGCATTAGCGGCGTGGTCCTGTGATTAGCCTTATTATTAGATTAGTTAAGTTAGATTTCTCATACCAGTCCCATGACTGACCTGTTGTTTGTTTCCACCTTTACAAACTCGGGTGCCATCTTTCCACACGGGCAGTCGAGTAGTTTGTCTATAGGTTCTTATCTCGAGCAGGATTCTGGATTGAAGCCTAAAGCTGTGTCCAGAGCATAGTTGTCTTCCGCTGTCTTAGTTATTCTATTTCCGCTGCATTGTATCTGTTGTAATTTTTCTTCCGCTGTAATTTTATTCGATGTACTCGGATATCTGTACTCTGATGTAACATTATTACGATGTTTTATAAAAGTCTGTTGTTGTTGTTCTAATGTGTTGTATTCCCAGAGTTAACGTATTCGGGTTTTGAACGGTCTTGGTCGATCTAGCGATCGATCGGGTCGGGCAAAACCCGGAGCCGTTACAGTTGATATCAGAGCTCTGGTTAGCTCAAATCTTTGGGATACAACTCATTAGAACTAAACAAAAGACTCATCAGATATTGGATTAGTAATATCCAATAAAAATACTCATTAGAGATAGGATCAGTAGTATCCTAGAATGAGAAAACTCATTAGAGATAGGGTTAGTAATGCCCTAGAATGAGTTGAGAGTAACAAGCTTATAATGAGACGACCCGAACTTCCCCGGTAAGGAAAGCCCGGATAGAATTGAGTACAAGACCAATCAGAACTCAGACGGAAGAACATTTCATTGTTATTACAACAATTCCATCAGAATACAAGAATATACAGAGTATAAATGAATAAAATACATTCGATGAACATCAGAGATTACAATAAATTACATAGCAGCAGAAAAATATACAAAACACAACTGAAAGTAATACACGGATACAGAGCTTTCCGAGCATTGTTCCAGATGTTAATCAGGATCCTGTGAATATAAATCTGCAAAACCAAAACTACTAGCTGCCCGTGTAGGAAATAGGGGCACCCAGAGTTTAGGTTAACACAATAAACTCCAGGTCAGTCATGTGACTGGTGTGAGAACTAAAACAGTTATTAATCTTTATTTTTAAAGTTAGGTAAATCAAGGGACCACGCCGTATAACACGGAACGGGTTTCCTCCCAAGAATACCAGTGCATAAAACAAACAGCGCAATGCTAAATAAAGAAAAATGAAGCTGTTATAAGACCCAGGTCCCATCACACAATGCAACGCAAGCCGGAGGATAGGATTTTTACCTTATAACAGCCAAAGCATGCTTGATACGTTTAAAACACATTATTTGATACTATTATAGGTGTATAGTGTCAAAACAATTTAAATCATAAATATAAATCATAGACGGCATAAGCGCCCCATCCCACTATGTCGCCATACTAGGTTCTACAAATAAAACCGAAACACACGTATTGGAAATTGGATTCCATCCCGAGTCGAGGCAAGGGGCAAGCTCCTCTCCAATTCGAGACACTCTAGCAAATGCCTCAGGATCGCACACAACAATCCGTGGATCCTCCAAGGCCGGTCCTCTCTTACTTTTGAGGATTGGCAATTCCTGAACACACGTTTCCCGATCTTTACAAACCTATATCCGAGGCGCCTCGTATCCAACAACCACACAGGTGAAAAGTATATAAATGTCAGGGCTGGTAGGTCACTGACACCACCATAGCTAGAAAGAAACGTTGTGCACTCCTTGGGTCCGTATCCCGTTTTTGACTCATACGGAGGTGTGAGGCTCGTGAATCCACGTTATACACAAAGCTGCGCCACACAGGTCGTGCTTTGATCATCAACCACAAGACTTTGCCTTTCAACAGAAGCCTTGATCAATTGCCACTTACGCGTGCCACACTGGCAATTCACTCATGCGACTGATGTCCATCGATATACAACCTCTGAGCTCGTACGTCTCAGAGAAGGGCGTTAAGCAAGAGAATAAATTCTTCGCCGCCAAACAGATGTATATTTAATAGAGATCAATCAACACAGAATAAAATCCAATGTCAGACACACAATCCATTTAAAAGTTCGTTCTAGGTCTGAACGAAACCGGAGGCACTTTCCTCGCATATCCATCCATCTCCAAGTACGTCTGGACGATCACCAACTGTTTCTCTCATCTTGGGTGTACAGCCCAATCGAGATCATCAGTAATCACCCAAACGATGTGAGGACTTCTGGTCTTCGACCACCGTCTTCATCTTCGACTTATCGTCGAATCGGTTATTCAGAATGGGTATAACCCGGCCTTTCTGAATAACCCACGTGTATAATAAACAAATGTTACACAAACACAACGAACGCCTCATTCCAATTCAGAATATTCTTTTATTCACAAAATCACATTCTTAGGGAAAGGTTCCCATTAATTTTATCCAAGATAAATTCTTCTAAATTTATTCTTTAATCTTCCTTTGGATATCATTTCAAACTAGTCGGGATTAGCGAACCACACCAAAGTAATTATTTGTTTTATTTCCCAATCCCAACCTATTCATCCCCTGGAGCAAAACTGGTAATACTCCATACCTAACACCACGGTGTTATCGGTAAAATTAATTACAATTTCACGTTCAAATCTAATTAAAGATTTAACTATCGCTTTGGAGAAAAACTGGTGATACTCCATTCTCGATCACTTTTCAGATTTGATAATTTAAATTATCAATTCACATTTTAATCTAATTAAAGATTCATTAAAACTCCACTTAGTTTTAATCTTTTCAAAAATCAACATATTGCCTTTAACTGGGTTAAAGAACCAATGTCATCTAAAACACGATTCACGATAAACCCAAATCACATTTGATATTAAATACAAGGCTCTGAAAAAATATACCGGATTATATTCAATATCAAATTCTGAAACCAACAAATATCGGATTGGAAATAACGATATAAAATATATCTTTCAAATTCCCATAACAAAATCTGTATAGTCACGAAATCCAACGTCGAAATATTCCGAAGATAATTTCGATTCAACTCCATTCCAATCCACGTATTGGGAATATTGATTATTTTTAAAATCACTTTCAAATTCAATTTATTTATTTCAAAAATAAATTGGTTTTAATTCCAGTTCAAAACTAGTTCATTTCGATAAAAATATATTTTTATCCTTTCAAATGTGGAATTTATCATCCCAGTTCTTTCTAATTCACATATTTTGATTTTACACAAATTATTAATATTTTTAATAATTTTATCAAGGCCCGTACAGTCGATTTCCAACAACGGCCATCGAACTGCACTTACAGCGACCTTTTCCAAATTTTATTTGGACATAATTCCAAATCCAACCGTTAGATTTCAAATTTCTAATATTCGTTGGAAAGCTCTTTTCGATACGAACCCAACGGTTCCGGTTTTAGGAGAATCCGACGGTCGGATCTCCCTTAATGTCGATTCGAAGTCAATGGTCAAAATCCACGAACTACCGCGGCGCGGCGCGTTCTATTCAGGCCATTATATATAATATATATATATATATATTATATTTCGTCGATTTCCTTTTAAAACGTATTTTATAAATCGTTTTAAATTCGTTTTCAAAACCATTTCAACTCTATATTCAATTTCAAATCAAAATTGAATATTTCGTATCATTACTATATAAATGATAATATTTTCAAAACGTTACATTTTGAAATCACTTCTTTTCTATATTCATTATAAAAATGAATATAATCGGTATAACTATCGTTCATGTCAAAATGGCGCAACTCTAATCAACATGGCTTTATATATTTCAATAAATTCGTTATTCTATTCAACAAATGAATATTTATTCTATTCAATACATGAATCTATATTTCTTTCAACACACGACCAATCTCAACACATGAGTACTGTCAACACACAACTATTTTTGTTATGTAATATATTTTATAAAATTGTGGTATCTATCGTTTGATTTTTTAATCAAATTCCAACCGTAAAGTGGATTCTAATTTCAAATATGATAAAGATGTAAATTTTATTGTTAAAATATTTTACTCAACACATAAATAGTTTCAACACTTGAACATCGTCAACACATGACTATTTTTATATTCAACACGTGAATTTTCTTTTATAATATTCATTATTTTCCCGATTGGAATGAGGCCCAATCAATCACCATAAAATGTTAATTATATGGATTCCATACAACACATGTATATAATAGCAATGATAAACAATCAACCATCATCCAAGGTGCACCACACAACTGTATAAGCATCAAATATAAATAATCAACGCTTGCACAGCCTGTCGACCAATCAATCGACATATAATTAAATAATTGGGATTAGTGTACGCCAAATATCATCCCAACACCTGTGTGGGGTTTCAAATCAACAAACACAAATTTTTATTTGTGCAGTTGGGCGATGTGTAAAATTTATCGTCCCAATCAATATCGGTCAAATCAGTGCATATAAACAAATCGGTCGATTAGTTTATAAATATTTATTTATTCACATTCACGTTAAAAATTATATTTCCAGCGATAATTAATTTATTTCAACCATCTACAATTTATTATCGATTTCACATCAACATCACAAACAATTTTCACAACACATCAAACAAGCATACAAGCCGTCCATGGTCTGTGGACGACGGGTGTCGGGTGCTGTTAAGCACCGTCTGCATCCTAGTATATATATATAACTAGAAAAAGAAATTTAAAGTGAGAAGTTCTCACCAACTAGCTAATCCAATCATCTCGACTCTTCTTATGTAGAAGTCGTCGTTGTTCCCGCCTTTTGTCACTTTCGTTGCCCGTAGCCACTACATATATAAAAATCATATTTTTATATTGTTGCTATGTATATAAAAATCATATTTTTATACTACTACTACATAGATAAAAATTCTATTTTTACATCGCTACTATATAGATAAAAATTCTATTTTTACGTCGCTACTATATAGATAAAAATTCTATTTTTACATCGCTACTATATAGATAAAAATTCTATTTTTACATCATTACTATATAGATAAAAATTCTATTTTTACATCGCTACTATATAGATAAAAATTCTATTTTTACATCGCTACTATATAGATAAAAATTCTATTTTTACATCGCTACTATATAGATAAAAATTCTATTTTTACATCGCTACTATATAGATAAAAATTCTATTTATAATTATATATAATTATTTATATTCTAACGACGACGTATATAATATATACGTTCTATTTCTATTCAAAATAAACTTTCGTCGTTTTTATTTAAAATAATTTATTTTAAATATTCAAAATTCATTAAAATTGCCAAAATAAAAATTTTAAACTGGCTCGCATTTTCCGGGTTGTTACATATAATATACTTATTTGTAATTATAATCTATTTTAGAAAATATGATTTTGAATATATAAAAATTATAAATATTTAAAAAGTTAATCAACCAATTGATTGATGATTGTGTAGTGTAATTATTAGTTAACCTATAAAATTATTTAAATCAATGAATGGATATAAAGAATAAAAAAATTGATTGAGTAGGATAATTAAACATTTTTAGCTTCGTTCCTTTTCGAGGACGAAAAGTTTTTAAGTGCGGGAGACTGTAACAACCCTGAATTTTGGGGGGTAAATTTAAAATTTATATTAACTAATTTTAATGGGTTTTAATATTTAAAATAATTTATTTTAAATAATAACGATAAAAAAAATTATTTTTATTTGAAGCAAAACAAATGGTCTCCCATTCTATTTATGCGCATGGTTACAAAATCTTTCCATCCTCTCATCTTGTGCAGCATATACTTTATATATAAAAATGAAAAAAAGGAATTAATGAATTTAAAATCCGGATAAGCTGAACGTTTTCACCGAACGCATAAAGACTATTCTTTTGTCTCTCTCTGAATATTATTGTGCACGTTTCCTCCGTTTTCAAATTCTTATTGCGGTAACTGTGCATTCATTTATTCACCACGTAATATGCCACCATTTGTTCCATTCAACACATTATATATTTACAACTTTCCATTTCTTATTCCATACTAATTCTCTCCATTAATTATGCATGTATTTCTTCCTTATTCCTACCATGTTTGAAGATGCATCAACTAAAAAAAAAATGTCAAACTTTTTTCTTTAGGTATCTTGTGATATTTTTGAAAATAGAAATGATAGATTTTTTTTTAAATCATATATCTATGTAATGCAGGATGGAAATTTGAAACCTTCTATATATATATATATAAATAAGTAATTTTTTTTTGAAATTTAATATTTATACAAACAAATAAGATTTGGAATAAGTATGTAACTGCACGAATTTTAAGACAGTGAAAATGGACCAAATTATAAATAAAATATTAGGTTTTAAAAACACACAAACGCCTATTGAAATAATTATCAATCACTATATTATATCCTAATCCTAACCCGAAAACATTTCTCATAAACCTAATTGTTTACTCATAAAAAGAGAGAGCCGCCACTTTCTTCTTCTCCAATCCGTGGCCGCCATTCGTTTCCCCTTCTCTTTCTCTTCCTCTCTAATTACTCAATCCTTCTACCTCTAAATAAAAAAAAAATTGGTGTTCTGAGACCTAGACGTGGATAAGCATGTTAGGTGAGAATTCTGGATTTAATTAAATTTATTTTTTAATTATTTTCTTGTGATTAAAATCTGTATATCGGTATGTCTGTAATAATTTAGCTCTATGTCTGCGTTGAATTTAATTTCTTTATTCAAATTTGTGTATGCGCTGCTATTCTTTTTTTTTTATGTCATTATTCCAAATTCATCGGTTAGAATCTGTGTACGCGCTACTATTCTTCTTTCTATGTCATTATTAGAGATTCCACGTGATGTTATTTTTTTTTATTTTATTGCGAAATGATATGAAGATCTCGCCTTTAAGATTCATGTTCTAAATTTTATGCACGCAATGTAATTTTTTTTCTTCTGTTTGAGATCTTTTTTATTCATATGCTATGCGATAAAAGAAATGTTATTCTTGTTACATCATGTATATTGAGTTGTTTGTTTTCTTCTGATTTAAAATTTCATATTTTTTTTATTTATAAATAATAAAGAATAAATCTTTAATTTTTTTTGTAAGAACATAGAATCTGAATAGGAAACAGAAATTTACAATTTTCAGTGTTGTTCATAAATATGGGTTTTTGCTCAGATTTGAGGTTGCAACAAAATCTCATTTTTAATGTTTCACATGAAAACATGGATTTTGTCAATTCAAGGCTCAGCATGAAACCTTATTTTTCCTTATCCACATGAAAATGTATTTTTGTTTAAAATTTGGATTTCTAATATAAAGATTATATTTTTAATAAAAACATGTTTTTAAAATAAAAAGGAACATATCTTGTAATTTCATGTTAGTAATAAAAAGGAACATGTTCTAAAATATTAGTGATAAAAATATTATCTTTCTAATAACATATGTTTGTAATAAAAGACCATCTTTTAATGGTATATGTGAATTAAAAGATTAGCTTTTATGTTTAAAAAAAATCATCTTATTGATGATGTTTTGTCTGCACTAAAAAGATCATTTTTTTTTAGAATAATATGTTGATAATTAAAAGGAACATATTTGTTGATTTTTTAGTTAGTAATAAAGTATCATCTTTGTAATCATTTTGTGTTTGCAAGGAAGTTCGTCTTTTGAGAATAGTATGTTTGTAAATAAAAGGTCATCTTTTTATTAATATTATGTTTGTAAATAAAAAGATTTTCTTTTTTAATAATGATAAAAATATGTTGGAAAATAAAAAGAGAACTTATCTTTAGTAATTTCATGCCATTAATAAAATGAACATGTTGTGTTGATTTAATAATAAAGAACATATTTTGTTGATATTATAAAAGAACATATTCTATTGATTTCATGTTTCAATTAAAAGAACATACCTTTTGTAATTTCTTGTTTTGAAATAAAAAGAATAAATCTTTTGTAATTCATGTTTGTTAAAAATGAATAACTTCATGTTTGTTAAAAAAATAGAATAACTTCAAGTTTGTTAAAAAATGAATATTCACACCGTTATGTATTAATGTAGAAATTGAATATTCACACCGTTATGTATTAATGTAGAAATTGAATATTCACACCGTTATGTATTAATGTAGAAATTGAATATTCGCACCGTTATGTATTAATGTAGAAAATGAATATTCGCACCGTTATGTATTAATGTAGAAAATGAATATTCGCACCGTTGTGTATTAATGTAGAAAATGAAACTTATTTGCATTGTAAAGAAATTACATTTTATATGTAATGAAAGAACGAGAATTGGCATTATAAAGAAAATTACATTTTTATATGTAATTAAAGAATAGGATTTCATATTGTAAAGTAAAAAAGCAAGATTTGACATGACATGTTAATTACATTTTTAATGTAATAAAATGGAAGTAAAGTTAGCGTCATTTAATTTTGAGAAAAATGGAAGTAAAGTTAGAGTCATTTAATTTTGAGAAAAAATGGAAGTAAAATTAGCGTCATTTAATTTTGAGAAAAATGGAAGTAAAGTTAGCGTCATCTAATTTTATGAAAAATGAAAATAAAAACTAGAGTATTCATGAAAGGTGGAAGTAATTACATTTTAGTGTCTTTATAAAATAATAAAAAAATAAAATTATTTTTAGCATTTGTGTTGAATTTTGAAAAATAGGCAGCATGCTAATTAATGTTAATTTATTATTATTTATGATAATTCAAATATGTTACACTTCCATATACAAGTTTCCTGACTTTTATATGTTGATTGGGCTGATATTTTCACACATCGCCCAAGTGCACAAATAATATATTATTATTTTGATTTTGTTTGAATGTCACTTGAATGTTGTGCGAATGTTATCTGAATGTTAATTTGGTGATAAAGGAATGTCTATCATTATTTCACAAATGCGTTGTATGAATCCATTAATTAATGGTATTTGATTTGAGTCTCATTCCAATGCAGAATTTTCTAAAGTTATCAAGAATGGTTAATGCAGTAATAAATAATAAATTAATATTTCAAGTTTGAATTTCAAAATTATACATTTTGAAAATATTATTTTAATATTATAAGAATATGGAAAGTTACAATTTATATCAAGATACTTGAAATCAAGATATTTAGAAATAAAGAATATCTTAAAATTAAGATTCCTTAATGGAAAGGATAATTTCAAATATTATGTTTTGGAAAAATTAATGATAATTATAAATTATAATTGTGCTTGGACACGAGGTTAGGTTACATTTGTGGTGGAAGTCTGCCCGGACCCGACCGGCATATCCAACAGCCACTAATGTTGAACCTAATGTGAGAGGTCTAAGTGCACAAATACGATACGGGCCATGACACGAGGTTGAGCCCAACCTGTGGAATAAGTCTGCCCGGAACCGACCGGTACATCCATCATCCACAAGTCGTAGGCTTAATGTGAGAGGTCTAGCCCATTATAAAATACAAATGGATAAGAAATGAGTTGGGCTATTTAATCCGTTTTAAAAATAGCAACGCATTTTAAAAACCCCGAACGAGTTTATCGATTTATTTTATCCATTTTATAATGAATATTAAAAGAGAAATTTCAAAATTAATATTTTGGAAAATAATATTATTATAAAAGGATAACCTATAGCATAATCAATTTTTAGATTATAGTTGGAATAAAAGTTGGAATCGTCTTGGAAACGAATTTATAAACGTTTTAAAATACGTAAAAATATAGAAAATCTTTTTATTTAGATTTAAATGAGGTTCTCAATTATTAATTATAATTGAAATAAAAAGGAAATTGATTTTGGGTTGTTTGTGAACAATGTTTTGAAGGACATTAGTTCTTGAAACTCAAATCAATAGTGAAATTTTGATTTGTTATTAATTAATCTATTAATTAAGATTAAATGAAATTTTCTAAAAGAAGAGATGCCTAATATTATATATTAAATTAGGAATTAATGAAACATGAAATGGGGTCTCTCGTGAACTATGTTTTAAATAACATCAGTTCTTAAACCCGGATTAAAGATAAGATTAATTCCAGAAAAGTGATTAGTCATTTAACAATGATTTTAGAAGACTAAAACTTAATAAAGTTTTAAATAAATCTTTAATTAGATTGAGGTGAATAAAGGAAGATTAAAGAATAAGTTGAAAGATTTATCTTTGATAAAATTTATGGGAACCTTTCCCTAATAATGTGAATACTTTATTAAAAGGATATTCTGAATTGGAATGAGGCATTGATGTGGTTTATGTATAGCACTTAATTTTAAATCACGCGAGTTATTTGGAAATTCCGAGTTTACTCTCATTCCAAATAATATTACGACGTTCGAAGAATTGAAGACGACGATTGAAGACCGACGATCTTCGCACCGAATGGGTAACTAGTGTTGAGGCCCTTGATTGATTTGCTCCCAAGGCAGGGCTAAGATGGTAGTTATCCGGACGTAGTGTTGATTTGTACGAATTTGGCTTTTGCTCAGACCCAGAGCATAGGCTTATAAATGGAATGTGTGTCTGACATTGTACTCCTTTATATTGTATTTATTGATTTTCTGTCGAATGTATGAATGTTTGGTGGCAGAGAATTTATTCTCTTGCTTAACACCCTTTCATATATTTCGGCAAAAGATTGGTAGTGTGATATGGAGTGACAGTGTGGCATACTAAGATGCAATGATCAAGGTTTCTTGTTGAAAAGCAGAACCTTGTGGTGACGATCAAAGCACAGCTTGAATAAGCATAGCTTTGTGTGTTACATAGCTTCATTAGCCTCACAACCCGGTGGAGTCTAAAACGGGAAAAGGGAACGCAGGGAGAGCATCATGTTTCTTTCTAGCTAGAAGTAGTGCCAATGCTTAAACTTGCTGATATTTTACTTATGTGGATGATGGAATGAGGCGCCTCGGATGTTAGGTCCTATAGGACCGGTAAACGTGTGTTCGGGAATAACTAATCCACAAACCGCAAGTGTGGACCGGCCCTGCAGGATCCAGGGGTTCTCTGCGAGGGATCCTGAGACATTAATAGAGTGTCTCGAATCGGTAAGGAGATCCTCCCTAGCCTTGACTCATGATGGAAACCCGATTTCCAATACGACCCTGCGGTTTTCATTGTAGAACTAGTATGGTGACATAGTAGGATGGGGTACTATGCCGTCTATGATTGATACATTATGATTGAAATATTTTTGAAACATATATACACTAGTAATAATATAAAACCCGTTTTATCGTATCAAGCATTTTTGACCATTATAAGGTAAAACTCTATCCTCCGGTTTGCGTTGCATTGTGTGATGGGACTTGAGTCTTATAATGGTTTCATTTTTCTAAAAAGCATTGCGTTGTTTAACGATTTACTTTTAATTATGCACTGGCAATCCAATGGAGTAAACCCGTTACGCATTAGCGGCGGGGTCCTGTGATTAACCATATTATTAGATTAGTTAAGTTAGATTTCTCATACCAATCCCATGACTGACCCGTTGTTTGTTTCCACCTTTACAAACTCGGGTGCCCTCTTTCCACATGGGTAGTCGAGTAGTTTATCTACAAGTTCTTATCTCGAGCAGGATTCTGGATTGAAGCCTAAAGCTGTGTCCAGAGCATAGTTGTCTTCCGTCTTAGTTATTCTATTTCCGCTGCATTGTATTATATCTGTTGTTATTTATCTTCCGCTGTAATTTTATTTGATGTACTCTGATATTCTGTACTATGATGTAACATTATTATGATGTTTTATAAAAGTCTGCTATTGTTTTTCTAATGTGTTGTATTCCCAGAGTTAACGTATTCGGGTTTTGAACGGTCTTGGTCGATCTAGCGATCGATCGGGTCGGGCGCAACCCGGAGCCGTTACAGCTGAAGTGGTAGCCGTCCGGACGTATTGTTGATTGTGTGGATATGCGAGGAATATGGTGCCTCCGGCTTCATTCAAACCCAGAACGAACTTGTAAATGGACTGTGTGTCTGACATTGAATTTTGTTCTGTGTTGATTGATCTCTATTAAATATATATCTGTTTGGCGGCAGAGAATTTATTCTCTTGCTTGACACCCTTCTCTGAGACGTACGAGCTCAGAGGTTATATATCGATAGAAATCAGTCGCATGGAGTGAATTTCCCGTGTGGCACGCCAAAGTGGCATATGATCAAGGCTTCTGTTGCAAAGCAAAGTCTTGTGGTTGATGATCAAAGCATGGCCTGTGTGGCGTAGCTTTGTGTATAGCGTGGATTCGCGAGCCTCACACCTCGGTATGAGTCAAAAACAGGATAAGGACCGCTGGGAGAACACGACGTTTCTTTCTAGCTACGGTGGTGTCAGTGACTTACCGGCCCTGACATTTATATATACTTTTCACCTGTGTGGTTCTTGGAATGCGAGGCGCCTCAATTATAGGTCTGTAAGGACCGGGAAACGTGTGTTCAGGAATAGCCAATCCTCAAAAGTAAAAGAGGACCGGCCCAGCCGATTCCAAGGACCGCTGTGTGCGATCCTGGGACATTTGCTAGAGTGTCTCGAACGGAGAGGAGCTTGCCCTTGCCTCGACTCATGATGGAATCCATTTTCCAATACGAAATTGCAGATTTGAATGTATTACTAGTATGGTGACATAGTGGTATGGGTCATTTATGCCGTCTATGATTGCTATTTATGATTGAATTTGTTTTAAAACATATATGCACTAGTAATAATATCAAACACTTTTATTTTATACGTATCAAGCATTTCTTGGCCATTATAAGGTAAAACTCTATCCTCCGGCTTGCGTTGCATTGTGTGTTGGGACTTGAGTCTTATAATGGCTTCATTTTTATAAAAAGCATTGCGATGATTTAATAATTTACTTTATTTCATGCACTAGCACTCATTGGAGTAAACCCGTTCCGCAAAAGTGGCGTGGTCCTTTGATTTGCCTTATTATTGTTGTTAATTAGTTAAGTAGATTTCTCATACCAGTCCCATGACTGACTCGTAGTTTGTTTCACCTTGCAAACTCGGGTGCCCTTATTTTCACATGGGCAGCCTAGTATCAGGTAGATGGCGTATTTTGGCTTGGCATCGCAGCAGAGGTGCACTTTTTGGCTCATGGCGAGGCTTGACTACACAGCGATGACTATGATTTTTCCGCCATTACTATATATGTATTATGATTCCGCCTCAGGCGATGTAGACTGATGTTTCGTTTATGTACTTCCTATGTATTATGATTCCGCCTCAGGCGATGTAGACTGATTATGTACTATTTTGCACTAAGTTGTATCCTGCACTGTGCTCTCTGATGTGGTGATATATATGATTCCGTTGTCATATTTGTGTAAATTATTCTATTTGTTGTTTATGCTATTATCTATACTCTGCCAATGATGATTAATGTGTTATATTCCAATGATTATCCTTAACACCGTCGTACGGGGTTTTAGGATCGTCACAGGTGGTATCAGAGCTTTGGTTAACCTTAGTTCTGTAATTTAACACATTAAACACCTCATCAGAATAGAATCAGTAGAATTCTAAGGCGAGTAGCTCATTAGAGATAGGACTAGTAATGTCCTAGAATGAGCGAAGCAGAATAGCAAAAATAATTTTGATCAGTACATCGTTGTCTTTCCTTAAAGTTCTTCTGCTTTACCATACAATAAAATTATCATTTCTGTAGGCTGACTCTTTTCTTACTTATACAGAACTTGAACAATGGCTACCCGAGCATCAGCAGGTAGAGGAGGCCGAGCTAGCCGTGGAAAAGGACGAGGAGAAGTCCCAGCTGCAGATGGACCAATAATACAACCCCCAGCCGATCAGCCATTCAAGCTCGACCGAGTGGCAAAAAGATACAAGAATCTAGGAGGCAAAACCTTCTCTGGAACGGGCACTGTGATTGAGGCCTTGGCATGGATGAAAACATGCGAAAAGATATTAGGAGGCCTGAGGCTGGGTGATCAAGACAAACCATTCATGGGTGCCTAGCTTCTGCAAGAGGAAGCCGAATTATGGTGGGAAGCCCTCACCGCAGAGAACAGAAATGCTGGTAGGACATGGGATGAATTCAAGGATTTGTTCAAAGAAAAGTACGTCCCAGAGCAAGCCATTGAGCGCATGCATGACGAATTTGCAAACCTCCAGCAGAGAGACCTCTCTGTGCATGACTACCTGAACAAGTTTACACAGTTATCCCGCTACGCATCAGAGCTCATTGCGACTGCTAAGTCCAAGAACAAGAGGTTCATCCTCGGGCTAAAGCGTAAATATCAAGACAAGGCAATGGCCCACACCAAGCTGGCATTTTCTGAATTAGTGGAGATGGCATGCAATTATGAGGACCTGGATCAAAGGAACCTTGATCTGGACCGTGCTAAGAGCCAAGCAGGGAATAAACGCAAGCCTGCTACGAATCAAGATGAGTCAAGCAACGCGGCATCCACCAATCAGCAGACTAGCAAGCCGCCAAAAGGAAGCTGCTACAATTGTGGCAAGGTGGGGCACTACTCTAATGTTTGCACAGCCTCGAAACGGTAGAAGACCAACTCTCAAGGTTCAAGCCAGAGCTCTCAGAACCCTCGTTCATGCTTTAACAGCCGCAGAACAGGACATCTTGTTAGGGATTGTCCCTTGCTTAAGAAGGCCGAGGTTGCTCATGTATATGATGGGGCGAACCCGCCGGCTGCTTCCGATGGAGCAGCTAAACCCGATGTTTTGGGAGGTACCCTTACAATTAAAAATATTCTTGTTTCTGTATTATTTGACATGGGTGCATCACGTAGTTTTATTGCAAGTAACACGGTTCACAAATTAAAGTTAAAACAAAGAAACCTTAAAGAATCGGTTAAAGTTCATAATCCGATAGGGGGTTCTATTATTCTTAGTTCATATTGTAAAGTACCTGCTTCTTTTTCTCGATACCGGTTTCCTTTTGATCTAGTCGTTATGGATTTTCCTGAGTTCGATATCATTCTCGGGCTAGATTGGTTAACGAAATACGAAGTCGAAGTAAAGTGTGCGGAAAGAATAGTAAATATTAAAATGAAGCTTGGATATATTAATGTACCATGCCATGGTTCAAATGCAGATAGAAAGGAATTTTTGTCCACGCTAGAAGTTATCCCCACTTCCTTAGAAAAGATTCCTGTTGTTAGAAACTTTGCGGACGTGTTTGAAGAAGTCGAAAACTTACCTCCGCAAAGAGAAATAGAATTCAGAATCGATCTAATTCCCAATGCCAGACCAGTGGTACATCCAATTCGAAGAATGAATCCAAAGGAAAAAGAAGAATTAGGCGATCAAACTCGTCAACTACTATGGAAGGGTCTGATCGGACCTAGCTTTTCTAGTTGGGGTGCAGCTGTAGTGTTTGTCCCTAAGTCAGACGGTACTCTCTGATTGTGTGTTGATTATCGAGACCTCAACAAACAGACGCTCAAAAACAAATACCCGTTACCCCGCATCGATGATCTGTTAGACCAATTAAATGGGGCGAGAGTATTTTCCAGAATGGACCTAGCTACAGGTTTCCATCAACTGAGAATCGCTGAAGAGTGTGTTCCTTTGACAGCTTTCAGAGGTCCAGACATATTTTATGAATGGTTAGTAATGTCGTTCGGCCTATGCAACGCTCCAGCATACTTCGTCGATCTAATGAATAGAGTGTTCATGGAAGTTTGAATAAATTTGTCCTCGTATTCATTGACGATATTTTAATCTACTCCAAATCAAAACCTGAGCATGAAAAACATTTAGAACAAGTATTGGGGATTCTAAGAAAGAACGTCTTCAAAGCCAAATTCTCTAAATGTATCTTCTGGCAAGAAGAGGTGAAGTTCCTTGGCCATGTCGTGTCAAAGGAAGGAATTTCTTTAGATCCGAGCAAAAATACAGCAATCCAAAACTGGAAACAGCCTACTACACCCACGGTGGTCCGAAGTTTTATGGGGTTGGCTAGTTATTATCGAAAATTCGTTAAGGATTTCTCGAAGATATCCGGTCCATTAACAAAGCTTACAAAGAAGCATAAGAAATTTAAGTGGACTTCCGACTGTGAGGAAGCTTTCCAGGAATTGAAATCAAAATTGACAACTGCTCCAGTATTAACCATTATCGATGACAATCAGAATTTGACGGTTTGGACGGATGCTTCTATTAGAGGTCTGGGTGCAGTATTAATGCAAAGAGGCCAAGTAGTCGCTTATGCAAGCTGCCAGCTGAAACCGCATGAGAAGAATTATGTAACTCATGATCTTGAGTTGCTAGCCATCGTTTTTGCTTTGAAAATATGGAGGCATTACTTATTGGGTGAGAAATTTGAACTGTTTACAGATCATCAATCATTGAAGTATTTGTTCACCCAGAAAGAACTGAACTTGAGGCAGCAGTGTTGACTAGAATTTCTTGCAGCGTATGATCTAGATATCCTGTATACGCCGGGAAAGGCTAATGTAGTAGCTGAAGCGCTCAGTAGAAAGAATGAAATCATTGCCAGTTTTATCATTACGTCTTCATTGAATAACAATATCTCTGTTCTTTAGAAAAACGACAATTTTGTTAAAGAGATGATCAAAAGAATTCGAAAAGGCGAAAACTCCAGTTTCCAAGTGGATAGTGAGGGAGTTCTGAGATTAAATGGAAGAATTTGTGTTCCCGACATCCCTGAGCTCAAAAGAGAGGAGCTTGATGAATGTCATAAATCCAAGCTTTGCATCTATCCTGGAGTAAGTAAAATGTACAATGATATCAAGCGCACTTTCTGGTGGAAGGCGATGAAGAGGGACATTTCTTTATATGTTAGTAGGTGCCCTACCTGTCAATTAGTCAGGAGCGACCAACAAAAGCTGGCCGGATTGTTGCAACCGTTGGAAGTCCCAGGTTGGAAATTGGAATAGATTTCCATGGATTTCATAGATGGTCCGCCCCGAACCAAGAAAGGTAATGACAGTATTTGGGTGATCATAGATCGCCTCACGAAGACCGCCCATTTCATACCTGTCAGATCCAATAGAACTGCTCAAAGTCTAGCACAGATTTATTCAAAGAAATTGTTAAGCTACATGGAGTTCCCATCAGCATAGTCAGTGATAGAGACCCAATATTTGCTAGCAAATTCAGGGAGGCATTCCAGATAGAATTGGGAACAAAACTGAACATGAGCACCGCTTATCACCCTCAGACTGATGGCCAAACTGAGCAGATGAATAGAATTTTAGAAGATTTACTGCGGGCTTGTATTATTGATTTTGGCGGGTCATGGGAAAATCACTTGCATTTGGCAGAATTCTCATATAACAACAGCTCTCAAGCAAGTTTGGAAATGTCGCCATTTGAAGCATTGTATGGTAGACTGTGCAGATCTCCCGCATTTTGGGTAAAACCTGGCAATAGACTTGTGTTGGGACCCGATATGATTCGAGAAGCATCTGATAAAGTCAATTTCATCAAGAAACGATTAAAAACCGCGCAAAGCCGACAGAAAAGTTATGCAGATTCTAGAAGAAGAGATTTGACATTCACTATTGGTGAGTATGTTTATTTGAAAGTTTCTCTGATGAGAGGAGGGATCCGATTTGGTAAAACTGGGAAGTTGGCACCCAGATTTATTAGTCCTTTCCCTATACTTGAACAAATTGGAACTCTTGCTTATAGGGTTCAATAACCTGATTGGTTGCATGGAGTGCATAATGTGTTTCACATATCTCAACTTAGAAGACATGTGCATGATCCGGATCTTGTTGTAGAAGAAGCAACGCAACAGGACTTGGAAATTACTCCAGAATTAGCAGTCAGAAGAGAGCCGTTAAAAATTGTTGGCAAAGAAACTAAAGAGCTAAGGAGCAAGAAGGTTCATTTAGTTAAAGTGCAGTGGAGTAGTGATCCTAGAGACTGTACTTGGGAGAATGAGGAAAGCATTAAGCAAGCTTACCCCAAATGCAGAGTGGACATCTCTGACTAACTCCGGTGCAAGGTACCTTCACAATACTTTGCATTTACATTTTTGTTTCCTACTGTACTGTTGTTTCCTTTTCGGGGACGAAAAGTTTCAAGTGGGGGAGATTGTAACAATCCGGAAAATACGATCCAATATAAAATTTTTAATTTGGATATTTTAAAGAAATTTAGACAATTAAAATAGAATATTTCAATAAAATAATGAATTAGAAATAGTGCGGTAGTTTGAAAATTTGAATTAAAACTTTGAATGACTGTACTGGGTGCAAAATATAACGGATTTTAGTGAAACCAAAAATATTTAAATCTGTTTATGAATATCTTTCTAACGAATCTGAAAAATCGAAGTTTCATAGCGGGAATCAAATGTTATGGCCAAATGAATTTTCAGAAAGGTCGCTATAGAGAATATATAGCCCTTGAAAATAGACATTTTGCAAACGACTTCGGAATTCGACGAAACCACTTTTTTTGGATCTGGTATGTCAAATTATTGCTAGGATTCAAATTTCATAATTTTTGAAGCTAGTATGTGAGCGTGGCAAAAGAAAATGTGATTGGTCAATTTTTGTTAAATTGGATCGACCAGAAAATGGCCATTTTTCAAATGGTCTCAGAATTCGATGAAACTAGTTTTGTTGGAACCGTAGCGTCAAAACATAGCTAGATTTATTTTTCTGCAATTTTTCGAATCAGTATGTGGCTCTGGCAAATTGAAATGTACGTTCAAATCGAATATTGAATGTTTTATACTTTAATTTGAAAAATAACTTACTGTAACAGTCGAATTGGCCTACGAAACATATCCCATTGTGTTCGGGATGGGGGTATTTAGCTAGGGGCGACAGTCGTTTGGTTTGAAAAGGAGTTCGTGTATGAAAACCCTAATTTTCTGAAATATATATATATCGACCAATCAAAATAATTCATTCATAAAAAAAAGCTTTCTCTCTCCCCGACAGCCACGATTAACGGCGGAAAAGCTTTCCGACCTTCCTCCTCCGATTCCAACCGCCACGCTCACCAAAACCACCCCCTCCTTTGGAACTTTTTGAAGATCCCAACGCCCTCTACAAATCCATACCAAGAACTCCCCCTATCGTCGACCGTCGCGCCTGAATCAACTCCGCCAAGTTCCGATCTTCCCGCCGCTGCCCTGCCTTACCCCGACCACCAAGTTCGACGAGGTGCACCTGCGCGAAAATCTCTCTCCAAGGCTGACAGCGTGGTACCCTCCGATCGTCTTCAAGTGCAACGGTTGGAGCGAAATTTGTAAACCTAGTTTTTAAGGTTCTGAAAGGTATACGGCCTTTATTTTTGAAACTAAAAATAACACTCTTAAGTGTTGCAAATCTTGATTATCAAATAAAAATCATGTCTTTATCATGTGTTAACGAAATTCGATGAAACAGGAGACATCGTGACCGCAAGGACGCTCTCTACATTCTAGAAGTGACCGCGGATTTTTCTGAGCTTGCTAGGATTTTTAGAAAAGCAACAACCAATGTGAGATTTCTAAACTGAAATGTGAATAAAAATGTGATGTATAAATTATATAAGCGAAATATAAATTATATACGTGTTGTATGCCTCATGTACATGCGTTATATAAGTTATATGAGAGAAGTATGAATTATACATGCATTGTATAAATGATATGTGTGTTGGAATGGAAATAAAATATATTTATATACGAATATATATATATATATATATATATATATATATACTCCCCTCGTCCACAAACCATGGACGATATTTATTGATTGTGAATTGGTGTGAAATTTTTTGGTGAATAATGCGAATGGTTGATAGAATTGTTTGTGGTTGATATTGTTTGGTTGTGGTTGAAAAATACCCATTTGTGATTGAAATAAATTGTGGAAAATAAAAATCATACTCGCCTGTGTGCGAATTAGATGTATGAAATCCCCATTGTCAAAAACCGCGAGGTTTTAAGGTAGAGCGAGGAGCCGTACTCGGGACGGTGCCAGTTTTAACTACCCTGCCATTATGCTGCCGAAATTTTGAATAATATTCATATGTTAGAATTATTTTCATGTGTTGAAATTATTTTCATGTGTTGAAACAAAAGTCATGTGTTGAAACAATATCCATGTGTGGAAATGCTCATGTGTTGAAAAGTAAATTCATGTGTTGAATAAAAGATCGAACAATAAAAATTACATTTTTATTGAGAATATGAAGTGTTAAAAACATTCATGTGTTGAATAAATATTTTAGATGACAAAAATACCATTGTTATCATGTATGTGATTTGCTAAAAATATACAAGTGTTGAAATAAATATTTGTTTGTTATGAATATTATTTTTAACATGCATAGGAACTATATAAAATAGTCATGTGTTGAAATATATTTTAGTTCGCTAAAAATATCATTTTTAAATGAAATAAGAAGTGTTAAAAATAACCACTTGTACATATGTACATGTATATTTATTGAATAGGTTATAGCAAAGAGGCAAGAGAAGAGGAATAAAATTGTGTGCCCAACAAATAGGTACATGTTTATTGTTTTGCTTGGGTGATGATTTTATGAGCCGCTTGGCTAGCCGCTTGGCTTTTTCTTTTTCTTTTTGAGATGAGACGCCCGTGTGGCTATTTGGGAATTTTCCCAGCCCTTCCCGTACAAAGGAGGTTATGGCGAAATTTTCCAAAATTTAAAGGCGTTAGTGAAATATTTGAAGTGAAAACGATATTGAAATCGCCGAATGAACTATATATATATATATATAATTAAAACGAATCGAGGCCTGCAGTTCGTGTTTTGAAACCGTGATTTAAAACGATTATTGTGCGAGATCCGACCATCGGATTTTCCTGAAACCGCTACCGTTGGGTTCGCCTTGGAAATATCTTTCCAACGGCACCAACTTTGTAAAGATCCAACGGTTGGATTGTCTGAAATGTTTAATTCAAATTTGGAGAAAAACAGTGCCAGAATCGATTATATTTATATATAAATATAAATATAATTAAATTAAAACGAATAACGACGCTGCAGTTCGTATTTTGAAATCGTAACTTCAAACGACTAGTGCGGGAGATCCGACCGTCGGATTTTCCCAAAACTGAAACCGTTGGATTCGTTTTGAAAAGATCTTTCTAATGATATAAAATTTGTTAAGATCCAACGATTAGATATTCAGATATATGTAAAACAAATTTAGGGAAAACAGCGCCAGTGCCTCGGCACGACCGTGAAACGTCGTTTAATTAAATATGGTCGTTTTTTAAATAAATAAAAATGGCGATATATCGTTATAAAATATTATAAGCGATATAGAATAGAAATAAACCGATTTTTCTTGGTTTGCTTGATATTTGATGGTTGAATGTGTTTGACATGAAAATTATACTAAGGAACTGAAATGTGAATGTTGAATAATTTAACCATGTGAAGAATTGATTTGAAAATCTAAATATACGTGGATTATTTGAAAAGACCGAGTTCATTCTCATTTCAAATAATCGATCGACGGTAAGAAGTCGAAGAGTTGAAGACGGTTCAAGACCGACGATCTTCACATTGGATGGATGGGCGCTACTGATGCTCATGATTGGAGTAGCTACCTTGAAGGAGCTGAAGTGGTAGCCATCCAAACGTATTGTTGATTGTGCGGATATACGAGGAATATGGTGCCTCCGGCTTCGTTCAAACCCAGAACGAACTTGTAAATGGACTGTGTGTCTGACATTGGATTTTGTTCCGTGCTGATTGATCTCTGTTAAATATATATATCTGTTTGGCGGCGGAGAATTTATTCTCTTGCTTAACGCCCTTCTCTGAGACGTACGAGCTCAGAGGTTATATATCTATAGAAATCAGTCGCATGGAGTGAATTGTCTGTGTGGCATGCCTAAGTGGCATATGATCAAGGCTTCTGTTGCAAAGCAAAGTCTTGTGGTTGATGATCAAAGCATGGTCTGTGTGGCGTAGCTTTGTGTATAGCGTGGATTCGCGAGCCTCACACCTCGGTATGAGTCAAAAACAGGATAAGGACCGCTGGGAGAACACGACGTTTCTTTCTAGCTACGGTGGTGTCAGTGACTTACCAGCCCTGACATTTATATATATTTTTCACCTATGTGGTTGTTGGAATGCAAGGCGCCTCGATTATAGGTCTGTAAGGAACGGGAAACGTGTGTTCAGGAATTGCCAATCCTCGAAAGTAAGAGAGGACCGGCCCAGCCGATTCAAAGGACCGCTGTGTGCGATCCTGGGACATTTGCTAGAGTGTCTCGAATGGAGAGGAGCTTGCCCCTTGCCTTTACTCATGATGGAATCCAATTTCTAATACGAAATTGCAGATTTGATTGTATTACTAGTATGGCGACATAGTGGTATGGGTCATTTATGCCGTCTATGATTGATATTTATGATTGAATTCGTTTTGAAACATATATGCACTAGTAATAATATCAAACACTTTTGTTTTATACGTATCAAGCATTTCTTGCCCATTATAAGGTAAAACTCTATCCTCCGGCTTGCGTTGCATTGTGTGATGGGTCCTGAGTCTTATAATAGCTTCATTTTTATAAAAAGCATTGCGATGATTTAATAATTTACTTTATTTCATGCACTAGCACTCATTGGAGTAAACCCGTTCCGCGAAAGTGGCGTGGTCCTTTGATTTGCCTTATTATTGTTGTTAATTAGTTAAGTAGATTTCTCATACCAGTCACATGACTGACTCGTAGTTTGTTTCTCCTTGCAAACTCGGGTGCCCTTATTTTCACAAGGGCAACCTAGTATCAGGTAGATGGCGTATTTTGGCTTGGCACCGCAGCAGAGGTGCACTTTTTGGCTCATGGCGAGGCTTGACTAAACAGCGATGACTATGATTTTTCCGCCATTACTATATATGTATTATGATTCCGCCTCAGGCGATGTAGACTGATGTTTCGTTTATGTACTTCCTATGTATTATGATTCCGCCTCAGGCGATGTAGACTGATTATGTACTATTTTGCACTAAGTTGTATCCTGCACTGTGCTCTCTGATGTGGTGATATACATATGATTCCGCTGTCATATTTGTGTAAATTATTCTATTTGTTGTTTATGCTATTATCTGTACTCTGCTAATGATCATTAATGTATTATATTCCAATGATTATCCTTAACACCGTCGTACTGGGTTTTGGGATCGTCACATATGAATCTATAATAACTAGCCTAGTTAGTATGTACATATGCTCACATTTCAAAAGCTAATATGCCTTGCTTTATATATTGAAAATTCCTTTTAAACCTGGGCAATATGTTAAGATATTTGGATTTGGCTTGTATTTTCTATACTATAATCAATGAATTTGCGTAAATTTTCTAGATTGGCTGTTAGTAAATTTTTATAGCATTTGGATATTATATTCATTGTTCTAGATTGACTGAGTAAACTTTATGTTGACTTAAATTTTATAAGCATGCCTTAGGAGAAATATATGTGTGCACATTTTGTTATTTAAAAAAAAAATATTTGGTTGAATCTTACATTTAATTCACTGAATCGACACATGAAAATTGAATCTGCACATATTTATTTTTCCTGAATGCATTTTATATGAAACTTTAAGTGCATAAGGATGCAAGATCCTCTACTATTCAGTTGCTTCTAGGTTTTGCATGAATGTATCAAGTATAATATAGAATTATATTAAGCAATTTGCTAATGTTTTATAAAATCATACTGTAAGTATGTACTAAAACAAGTATGACTTGCTTTACTATTTATACATATAAGAATACGCACAATGAGTTGGTTTTAAGAAAACTGGTTCAAATATTGTTGCATGGATACATAAAAATGTCTCTTATATGCAGATTAAAGGAGGCTAGAATACAAATATGAATTGCAGTTCCTTTTGAATCCTCATTTTGGACATGTTGACGATATACAATTTCCACAAGATTTTGAATATGGCAATCTGATCTATAGTAGCAAGTCTTCTAGATGTATTTGTATCTTTTTATATGCTACTAATATCTGGAATGTATTAGGTATATGTATAATCTGTTATGAATATATAAAATATACACTATTGTATAGGGGTAGGCATAAACCGCACCGCAATGCTGAAACCACCCAGACCGAACCGCAAAAATGGTGTGGAAAATCGCACCAGATTTTCTCTTTAAAGCAAACTGCCCTAAACGAACCGACTCAGAACGATATGGTCCGGTTGCGGTTTGAAGTGTTACCAAATCATATTAAACCGGACTGGACCGCATAGTTGCACCGGTAATGTTACAATAAAAAAATTAACAAATTCCTATCTAACCTTTTATTTTAACGATATATATTCTATTTTCAGCGTATGTTGTAGTTATATCCATTCAAGATAACACTATATGTTTTAACCTTCAGGTGACACATTGTTACGCAATCGTAAATTGATTGTTGATGTAAGTAATTCTCTTACTTCATATTTAATACGGGTTCAAACCGGACCAAACCAAAACTGGAGCGTATTACATTGAAACCGAACCGAAACCGAACCGTTTGAACGTTTAGTATAATGGTTTGTATTTTTGATCAATCGTTTGATGCAGTGCGGAAGCGGTTTGAGCTCCAAACCTCACCTCACCGAACCGCACCAACACCTACTATTGTGTACATATGTATGCTACTATGTAAAAAAAGAAAAATTGTTTTGTAGTTCCTGAGGAAAAAGTTGCATTTGTCGACATGTATTTTTTAGAATTGTATATATGATGATATACATATAGCATTTCTAACGCATTTATACAGGTGTTTATATATATTGCTTACGAGTTTGATTTCCATGTATAAAATCTATAAGCACTTGAATTAATTCTGATTGCATGTTGTTATGAGAGAGAAACGTAGTATTCTTGTGATATATATATGATATGTATATGGGCCTTAAAATCCATTCATATGCAAGAGGGCTTAGGCTGTTCTAGATAAAGGACGGAGTGCATTTTCTTTTGGGTGATTAAATGTGTTGTATGTGCTTGTATGTTAAAGGTTATGTAACCGAAAGATTTTGCAATGTTCAAACGCTAGTATACATGATTCTTATATATCACTGAATTCACATACGTTGTATATATAGTTTATATATTTTATTTTTCATTTATATGCAATTAATTTTACCAATATAAAATACATGTGTTTGAAATGTATAAATACCACTAATATGACTTTCCTCCTCAAATTATAAAATCCTTTTAAATTAATAATAGATATATTAAGTCATAGTGACGATTTCCAATAAATACACTCATCAATTCCAAAATCAATAGATGTAGGTAATGCAAAAGCATTAGTGCACTGTTTATTTTGGTTCTACGCGATGGAGTAAATGTGATACTCAAACTATATAAATCGGTCTAACTTAACTAGGCTGCCATAATAAGATCATATTGGGCTTAGAGACAAAGGGCATGAAATATTCAATGTTTAAAATGAACAAAATTGTTCATCATGCTATCAAAGAATTATATATGTGATATAATTGACGTAAGATATCCATCTAAAAGATTGTGTTTTGGGGATTAGCCAAAGCTAACTTAAGGCATGATTAGATATGGATCTTGGATCACTAATATATATATATATATATATATATCTGTGTGTGTGTGTGTATATATATATATAAACAGAGGGATGTTGATTTGAGTTGGAGCATATTTAGTTTAAATTATACATTTATATTAATATGCAACGTTCTATATAATTTTTGATTTCCAAAATCACTATATTTATTGCAACATCACTTATCATTATTTATTATTTATTATCTACTGCAGATATTAAGTAACTAACAACTCCGGTAATTTATCACTAAAATTGATCTTTAAGAAGGATAAACTGAACTAAATCAAATTTCTTGACAAACATCGAAATTTGAGGATTGTCCTCAAACAAAATTGAAATGTAATTGTCCTACAGGTATAGAAGATCAAAAAGAAAAAATCGAAGCAAGACGAATACTTGAGGGGGGGGGGATGAATAGTGTTTTCGAGGAATTTAAGAAAATCTAAAACTTATATGATTTACTATACGAATCACACACCATAGAGATGATCACAAACATAGAATCAAACACAAACACAGAAATAGATAAACGAAAAATGCAGAAAAATGAAAGAACACATCGGATTTTATATTAGTTTGGATTACTCCTACGTTCAGTCCCACGCAACACTGGATTACACAGAGTTTTATTATTATCAATATCCAAGTACAATCACATTGATTTCACCGCTACAAGGTTAACAACACTCCAAACACCCTTGATTCTACGGCTACGAGGTTAACACCGCTCCCTTTCCTTGATTTCAGGGCTACAAGGAACATACCCTTTTCCAAAGACTTCCCAAATGATTACAACTGCCCTATAATTCTTCAATAACACTTCAATTCAGAGAGTAGTGGATAGAGAGTGAGAAAAGAAGAAGTTTTATATAATTATAGTTGAAATCGACAAAGTAAAAGTGTAGAAATCAATAAAATATGAAATATTAATGGTGCGATGAAGAAGGGTGAAGATGGAGAAGAAGATATATCAAAAAATTTGAAATTTCCCCTATCAATAAGATTTGAAAGGTTATAACGCTTCTGGAATGTTACAAATATTGAAAAGACACTTCCTTGGAAAATCGAATTTCTGACAGTTGTATGTCGACATATACATATATTTTTAATTTTTAAAACTTATTTTTCAAGTGTTTAAACATATATATTACTCTAGAAATTCTTGAATTAAAACTTAGTGATATAAATGAGTATTCTAAAGTGTAAAATCATATGAAAACATAATTATATATTATATATGTTTTTAAAATTATAACGTTTAAAACTATAAATCCATGAGATTATAAAACTATATATATATATATAAACTTGTATATGTATTTAAAGCACTAAATTTATTTGAAATCATAAGATAGAATAATTTGAAAACAAAATTTGAACCTGCAGGGTTATTCAGGGTCTTACATATAAACTAGACTCTATTAAAATATTTGTCTTGAACTCTTGAAAACTTGATAACTCATGAGTCTTGAATCTCCCTTGAATTTTGAATCTCTTGGAACTCTAAAACTATATAGTCTTCACTATTTAAGTCATGTATACAAATCCTGCATATATATATATATTCTAGATAGAGATGTTAGTATATATTTTATTAATAAAGATATTTGAAATAAGATTGTTGTCATCAAAACTCCACTCTCCAATAATCTCCCCCTTTTTGAAAATGACAACCTTGATTAATAAAATATTCATACCTGTTCATTCCTGTTGATTCAAATCCATCTAGTACTCCCTCTGTCATCATGAATTCTACATACTCCCCATTAAACTAAGACTAACTAAACCGTATTTTATAATTTCTCCCCCTTTGTCATAAACAAAAAGAAATTTTAAACAAACTCCCCCTAAATCCTATATATATCTATACATATCCTATGATTTTTTACTAAAATAAATTACTCCCCCTAAATTCATGACAATAAAAAGAAAGAACAAAATAATCAATTCAAGTGTTAATATTTACAAGTGTATAAATCCTTATACATAAAAGATTTAAATCCAAGAAAAACAATTCAGTCAATATTTATAGACAATGTTCGAACAAATTCATACAAAATCAAACATATTCAAATCAAACCAATCAAATTCAAACCAATCAAATCATACCAAACAATCAAATGTCTCTTGGAACTTCTACCCATCTATCCCCTCCAAAGATTAGATATTTTTTCATGACCTCCCAATCTTCATCTTCTTTTATTGGTGGTACCTTAGCGAGATTGTTGTCTTTGTCTCTGAAAAGAGAAGATATTAGCTATCGGATGGCATCAAAGTGCTTCTCTTGTTGTTCAACCATCTTTAGTTGACTCAATTCGAGATGACGTTGATTTCATAGTATTATGGATAGGATGTTGTTGAAAGAATTCAAAGTTTCCTCAAGATTCTCACTCAAATTATGTATTGAATTTGCCATAATTTGGTAGTTTTAGATAAGAATTGATTAGAGAAGGAGAAATGATAGAATAAAATTTTCTGGAAGAAATAAGTATTTATAGGGTTTGGAATTCGTTGGAATTGAATAGACATTAGTTAGTTATTTAAATTTTAAATTGAGAACAAAATTGAAAACGTAGTTGTTATATGTTAACATAGGGATATATTTATGTCGACATACATTAATTTTTTTTTTTGGAATTTTCATTTTTAGTTAATTCTTATTATACTATTTTAATTTATTTAATTCTATTGTTTCTACAATAACTTAAAGATAGTTTTGACATAAATAAAACACCATTCATTTCAACTTGAAAGCAAATACGTCTAACTAATACAAGACACTAAATATGAGATTTGAAAGAAAATACAAGAAAATATGATAAGTAATATAAACTAGATAAGCTTAGATTTCAGCGAATGATGAGGAAGAAGATGAAATTCCAAGTTTTCTTCCTATTTTTTCTATGAACTTAGACACATGAGTAAGCGTCCTTTTGAGCTTCTTTAGGTTCTTGGATAGTTTTACTTAATTTTGAACAAGTGTATCTTTGGAAATGGTTCTAGTGTTGTGTGGACACTCTTTACTTTCCAAAGAAGTTTCTTCTTCTTCTTCGATATCCATAGGTTCTTGTTCTTGTTGCATTTGAGCTTATTTTTCTTCGAATGTCTCGTAAGGCTAAAAGGTGAGTTGAATTTGCATAAGCTGTATACTTGTGGTGTCAAACACCTTTCTTAGTGCAAATTCTTCTCCCTTGAGATCAACTCCGAAATATTTGAAAATTCGAGTAAATTGAACTCCATAATAAAGAGTGTTTTCTCTAATTGACATTTCTTTGGGCTTAAATTCTTTTAAGATCATATCGGCCCAACTGATGTCATAACCACGAATAGTAACAAAGAGTTCTTTTTTGGTTTTTAGAGTTGGGTTGTTGAAGTTTCCGGAGCAAAGAGTGATGGTAAGTTGAAGAAGGAGGTTTACGATTCTTCGTTTCGGGCGGAAAAAGTGACTTTTGAATTCCAAGTGAACATCGCTTTCAAATATGTGATGAAAGATTTCCAAGTCCGTTTCATCGAATTCGAATTCCGAAAAATCCATGCCCATACTCTTGTAATTCAAGATATTACCCAAAATTTAACAAGTGAGTGTCTTTTACGCTTCTCCATATTTGATTTTCATCTCCTTCCTAAAAGCCACGATTAAGATTTGCATAGAACATTTTGACAAGTTTCGGATAACATACTTCATCGTTATCCCTATTGTCAACCAATCTTAAGACTTCATTATGATTGAAAAGCGAAGGAAGATCGTAAGATGGAAAAACTCCAGAGATGGCGAAAGTTCCCGTATTTACTTTTGCATTTGCTGCGTAGTTAATATAGGTGTTGATTGCTTCTCTATCATTGTACAGATATCCTTTGATGGTTTTGGATGATCTCATTGTTTGAGGAATGCTAGAGGAAGCCACTATATATTTGTTTTTGAAGAGAATAGATATGAAGAGTGTTGTTTGGATTTTGAATGATAGGTAGAGAGAAAACATTTGAATAGATATATAAATAGAGTTTGAATAAGCATAACTTTTTCTTAAATCAATGACACCTTTTCAGACCTTGGGAGTTGGTGAAAAGTTGGAGGGAAGTTTGAATGTTTAGACTTTTGAAATTCAAAATATGAATTTCATTTTCTGGTCTATATGTCGACATGACCATTTATGTATGTCGATATACATGTACAATTTCAGAGGACATGTTGTTTTGACTTTCTAGTTTTATTATATTATCGATTCATATTTCAGGTTTCATCATTTCTTGAATTAATATTAATCCTAACAATCATCCAAATATTATATTATTTTACTATTTATTATTTTACTAGGTTGGGACCCGTGCTTCGCACACGGGCAGGTAAGGGAGATTTGGTGTGAAGGAGAAGCAGCTTGGAGTTAGGTTGTGGTGGTTGTTGATGTGTATAGGTTGACATAAAATGAATTGACAAGTGGATTAGTTATGGAAGCATAGTTGAGATCCGTCAGTGTAAGGAAGGAAATGTCACATGGTATTGATAGAATTAGTTCGTCGCAATACAGGTATAACAGTATTGACCATTGGTTATGTAATTGAAAGTTGCTGCAAATTTGTAGTTATATGTCTAGCTTAGTGGGGCGTCGGTATGATGGTGGGTCATAAAAGTAGCACATGGTGTGTCGTAAAAGTAGTACATGGTGTGTTTACGTGTAATGTTAATGGTGGAGTTAAATAGAAAATTTTAGTGGTTATGTAAATAAAGATGACAGTTCAATTGGAAATGTGTTTGTGGCTTCATTTGGGTCCGTTAAGGGGACATTTAAGAAAAAAATTAAGCCGTGATTTGAAATTTAGCGGAGTTAATAGTATTTAATTTTCAAGTTTAATATAAAAAAACAAAAAATGGTATTTGAATATATCCTAAATTAAGATGAATCTATAGGCCATAATTCCAAAGTGTGATATATTAGTGGTTGAGATATCATTTGGAGGAGGATTCTGTAACATATACGTCTAGAAAAATGGTGTCTATTAAAATGTTCAATTTTCAAAACAAAAATTACATATAGTGAGGTGGTATTGAATATTTATTTAAAATGAAGTTAAGAATGTGAAGAATAAACTTGCACCAGTTGAATATTATTAACCAATGCCCATATATTTTCTTTCAGTTAATGTTGGTACACTGCATGCATATCTCGTCCATAAACCAAAAATTAGTACCAATCACTTACGATTTTGGACTATACATCTATACCATATCTAATTTTAACTCATTACATATAACTTAATTGTGCTTTGATCGCATGTGACTTTCCACTATTTTTCCCAAATATCATGTCTTCATATATCTGTACTCTAAGCTTAATATAATCCCCTCTATATCTGGATATGGTTTCACCTGGTTGAGAATAATACAATCTCAGTATTATCTTATCCATGATTTTTTTTAACTATTGAAGCCCCTTCCTTGTTTCATAGTACATCCTTTAACCGTTTTCTCGATGAAGAACCATTGTTGCACTTTTTGACTCAACGGTCACGTATAATATTATTAATGTCCATCAACTTGCTTTATCTTCCCAGGCTCCATGGCACAGCTGTAACGTCCCGGAAATTTTTTGACTTTGGTAATCGATATAAAACCCACGTCGATTATCCAAACATCGAAAAGCGGTAGTTAATGAAATAAATTAGAGGGTGAGAATATATTAGATAGAAACTTAGAATAGAAGAAGAAAAAGAAGAACATACAACATCAGAGTAAACACGAATCTCACAGCGGAACAAATAAATATATTTCATAACATAACTTTGAAATAAAACAGTATCTGTATACAATACCATTATTTGAGTATAACACTTACAACACAGTGGAAATAACAATAGTTATATAACCCTAAAGCCTCCTGCTCCAGCTCTTAGAGTATCTGTAAAATCCCGACTACTTGGCTGCCCGTACAAAATTGGGCACTCAAGAGTTTAGGGAAAACAAAACAAAATAAACTCTGGGTCAGTCATGTGACTGGTGTGAGTAAACTCAAATCATTTGATTTAACTTTCAAAATTCTTTTGAAACAATGGATAATCATAAGACCGATCCACACATAAACACAGATGGCTTTTACCTTATGATAACCAAAAATATTTCTAAAACGATACTTGTCTGATATTATAATAATGTCTAGATCAAGTAAATAGAAATCTAGCAGAAATGCTTGCATCTAACGTTCTACATATATAATATACAATCAAAACCGCAGGCTCTTATTTGGGGAGTGGATTCCAACAATGACAAGGTATGGATCCACCTTCCGATCAGTGTACTCTAGAAGCGATACACTGGAGTTCAACAAGAACATCTTGCAACTCGGCCACACATGATCGACCACTCATTTAGCTTGAGTGTATCAAATATATTGTCACCTTACAGTTGGTAAACCAACATAACCATTCCCGGGAGATACAGAATTGAAAGAAGTAACAAATATGAATATTCTCTAGATGGTGACAATATACCCTAATTGGCTGTGGCCCACTTAGCCATGCTGCCTGACCGATTTCTGTCATTTCCCAGTTGATGAGGCTTGAGGTTATAGCGTATCTCTATACAGATCATGTCTTCATTTACTTTGAATGCCGCACCATCATACCCGTCAAATCACAAATTGATTTCCCTAAAAAATACCGCGGGTATAAGCTAAGAGAAATGAATTCCTCCGCCACCAACGTAAATACGTTTGAAACGATCAACTTACACAATCTATCAGATATACTCTGTCAGACATTCGTCCATTCAAGTTGTCCTGAGACTGGACAAACCGAAGGCACTATTCAGTACAACCATCTTAGGAAATCTCTACCTAAGATTTATACAATAGCCCTTGCACTTTACTCTGTCTTCAATATATTCACCATACTTGGTTTGCAACGCTTATGCCAATACGGAGTGGTTCTTCGGATAATAATCTAATCGGTCTCTCTATTAACAACGTAAAAATGGTCAGAAACTTTGATAGTTTGTGATTTAACTATCAAAGAAAAACATGTGTGCAACCAACGATATTATTTCCATATGGAAATTCTATCGATAAATCATCATTTAACGTTTATCTCTTTCGTTCATTAATTTATTTATTTCCCATTTCCATATATTCAACATTCCTTGTTTTCTAAATTTAGAAAATATGCGTTATTAATCATTGGAAAACATTTCCATCTCTTTTTCACGTATCACTGTCATTCCAGTATTCTTTAACATCAAACATTTCATTTTCTATGATTATAAAATATCTCTGATTATATTTGGAAAATGTTTCCAAAACTCATTCATTGGATTTAAACAGATGTTTAAACAAAACATCGTTATGCCCACTCATTAACTATATTCACTTAACCAACCTTCACTATCGAACCTTAACCATTCCTTAGTTAAAAATGAAGTCAATCAAGTTGGGGTATAACTACCTCTCAGACCTTAACTGAACAACATTTCTAACCTCGAAATAGACAAAGTTCTCCTTTTAAATCTATAATAAACTTCCTTACGTAACTCTCGGATTCTATTTACGAATCCACTTCTTTATTGAAAAACATTGATTATAACTATAGCGTTATAATCCCTACTTCTGAAATATCTAACTCCAAAATATAACTCGATTAACTCAAATCAATTAACCCTAACTCCATTAACTTTAACCCGATTAACTTTACTTCATTAAGTCTTATCACTTAACTCCTTTCGAATAAACTATATTCGATAACTCCTTTAACTTTATTCGAATAAACTATATTCGATTAACACCTTATTCGATTAACTAATATTCGACTATCTCTTATTCGAATAACTAATATTCGATTAACTCTCTTCGAATAACTAATATTCGATTAACTCTCGTTCGAATAACCAATATTCGATAACTCTCCTTTGAATAACCAATATTCGATAACTCTCCTTCGAATAACCAATATTCGATAACTCTCCTTTTCTCTCTATTCGAATAAACTATATTCGGTAACTCCTTTCGAATAATTAATATTCGATTAACTCCCTCGAATGACTAAAATTCGATTTTCTTCTTTCGAATAAACTATATTTGATTAATTCTAATCCGACTAACTCTAATTCAATTAACTTTATTCGAATAACTAATATTCGAGTAACTCTTGCTCGATTAACTCTATTGAATAACTCTAATTCGATTTAACTCTAATCGATTAACTCTAATCAATCAACTCTAACTGGTTAACTCTAACTGATTAACTCTAACTGGTTAACTCTATGCAATTTACTCTATCGATTAATCTCTTTTGATTTAACTCCTTTTGATTTTCTCCTTTTGATTAACTCCTTTTGATTAACTCCTTTCTTTGAATAACTAATATTCGATTAAACTAAATTCGACTAATCTCTATTTGATTTCAAATACTTCCTTTTCTATTTGTTTTACAAATATTCCCTTTCCTATTTGTTTCACAATTATTTCCTTTTCCTATTTGTTTATTTAACAAATAAATATTTCCTTTTCAATTCTATTTATTTAACAAATAAATATTTCCTTTTCACTTCTATTTATTTTCTACATATTTCCTTTTCAATTCTATTTGTAAATGTTTTACAAATATTTCTCTTTCTATTTTATTTGTAAATGTTTTACAAATATTTTCTTTTCATTTTGTTTTCACAAATATTTCCTTTTATATATAAAATCCATTGATTTTATTTAAATATTTTATTTTCAAAATACACTTTGAAAATCCCCTTTTCTACATTCCAGTATTTCTTACGGTATTTAAAATACTCAAATAACAATGATTGATATCATTCAACACACATAATCAACACAGATTATATATCACATCATATATTACAATATATGAAAACAACAGTAAAATAAATGTTGAGGAATCCTGTTGGATTCCTCCGACCTGTTTCCCTGCATCCACAGATGTTAAACAATATAATTAACATCAATTTCATTTCACTATGAAATATTCTGCTAAACAGAATCAATATATAATTAACGATATATATATATATATATCGTTATCTATAATTTCAACCAATCAATCAGCAGTTCAACCAAACAGTTAACACACAGGAATCAACAGATAATTATCAGTTATAAAAATACGTTATAGAAATATAACTGTTCAAAGTTGGTGAGTTTTACTCACATTGGACGATCATTATTAATAACGATAACCATAGCTTGATTCAGACGGACAATTTATTTGCTATAAGTTGTAACGAACTCCAATTCACCCCCAGTCGGTTCCACGGTGTTGTCGTCGTCCATACGATCTTGTCGGATCTTGTTTTGCTGAATTCTGATACAGTATGATGAAGTTACACATCTTTATACGTACATATATGGTTTTGAAATAAATTAACTGTATCATTATTAAATTAATAAGTCATTAAACCTTAATGAATCCCATATTCCACGTCATCATACATAAACACATGCCTCAACTCCATCTTCTTCCAGCAAGCCCTTCGAACACGCATTTCAATGCCCGGTTAAACTAAAATCCAAAACCCTTTTCTCTATATAAAAACTTAAACTAAAGATAATAATAGCTGGGCTTACATCTTAAACGTCGGCCCAACAGAGTTCATCGCTCCACGTCCACCCATTTACAGCCTTTCTTCTTCCATTAAGAAGTCCTGATGCTTCGGTAATGGCCAGTTCGATCTCTTCCTCAATCCTCTCGCGCATCCTTACTTCTTCACCATTTCAAAAACCAATCACACCGCACTTCATCCCTTCTAAATCTCTATCTAACGATACTAAAAACACAGCGCTCGATCACCGTTGTTGAATTGCGACACCCAGCAGTACTTCGAGCAAGTACAGTAATCATCGCCACAGACTTTCATCGAATACCCCAAAAATCACACAATCACCGCTCTCTAACATCCTCAACACAAATACGAACACCATTTTGCAAAAACAAAGCTTCAATTTCCAATCGTGCTCAACCCTAGCACCAAAAGAACTGACGCCATACATTCCACAGGCACCAAAAGGGATGTCGAACCTCCTTAAATTGGCACCAACATGAAGAGAATCTTACTAGCAATCCAAATATACATATCATATGATTTAAGGAATTTTGTTTGAATAGATTTTGATTTTACAAGTTTTCAAATTGTTTTGTGGAAGAAAAACTAACGGTCAACAATGCGGTTGACCTTGGGAAGAATGGAATTAGGTTTAAAGTTTAAGGGTATTATATAGGATATTTTTAATATATTTTTATTCGATTATTATATTAATTTTTAAGCAACCGCTACTTGTACTTGTCCTTAAAAATTCCTGTTACCACATACGATACCCAAAAATCATGAAAACGGGCTTGGAGCTATAGTTCGATGTTACGGACCCAATGAATCTGGTTTCATTGAATTTCGACTTCGTTTGCTCACACAGTGTATTTTTAAAGTCAAATTATCGTTTGTTTTTCACATTAAAATCCCGTACGGCCACATATTGACTTCAAAAATCACGGAAATTGAAATCTAATAATAATTTGACATTACGAATCCAACAAAATTGGTTTCGTCAAATTTGGAGGTCGTTTGCAAAACTGATTATTTTTAAAGCTCTAAATAAGCCCTTTTAAATATTAAATATATTTAAAAATAATTAAATTTTAATTTAAAAATTAATATTATCATATATATTCACAATAGAATATCATACAGTTCCATTGGGATTTATAACTCGATATTCCAAATCCAGTGTTACATCGATATTCGATTTATATTTAAAATCCATTTAAAAATGTAAATAAATCGATATAAATTATAAAGGAATTCCATAGCGACTTTTCTAAAATTTGATTTGGACATAACTCAAAATCTACACAATGAAATCCCGATTTTTCTCTTTCATTAGAAAAATATACTTCACCAGCTCCGAACGTTTCTTGTTTCACAGAAATCCGATTTAAAACAGACCTTGTATATTCAGTTGAAATTCAAATTGCCAAATTACGAACTGCAGCGCCATTACGGGCTCGATTTTAAATGTAATATAATTATATGTTCAAACTTCGTTTAAATAATATATTTGTTAATATAATTCAACTCCAAACTGTATTATAGATTATAAAAGATTTGATTCACACAATATTGTGAATTCCACTATTTCTTACTATTTCAGAAATTTTATATATTATTATATTCTTTCATTAATTAAATATTCAATATTATTTAATTAAACGACCATTAAATTACCAAACCCTTATTTTAAATAATTAAATAAATTATTTATTATACCGTAAAAATACGGGTCGTTACAACAGCCATAGGCATAATAACAAATACTGTTATTTAAGTTAAATTTAGGTTCAATTGATTCAAAAAATTTCTGTTGTCTGATTTTAAAAAATAGTTGCTCGTTAGCTGCAACAGTAGGGTACTACAACCAGGCCACTGGCAGCAATAATAGATAGCAGCTGCAAGTGGCGGCAGCAGCAGGCTGTTGGAAGAGATTGTTAGAAAAAAATTACATGCGTAACCTGGTCAACTTGACATATCACCAAATTTTTCCAAGTCATTGTCAGCTGATAGCATGCAATCACTATTTGATATTTCATTGCATGTGCCTAGTTCGTCAAATTTTGTTGAGTAGTCGATAGTGTTAAAAACAAAGAAAAAAAAAACGTTGTAGAACTCATTTTGTTGTTGTTCGCTCAAGGGAAATGTTGATTGTGACAATGTTAAGTACTGTGAATTTAGGTGAATAATGCATAGTAAGCTTAAATTTTTTTATTGAATGGGTTCTTCTAAAACAAAGCCTCTGTTAGGTAATTGTTCAGTGAACCCATAAAAAAAACAATTTCAGCTTACTAAAAGCAAGCCAAAAAAAACTTGTTCCCTTTGATGCATTGGTTGTGTGTGGAAAGCAAACAGTTCTGATGTTTTGAAGTTTTACATAATGAAATAGTTGTTTGCTGTTTGAAGTTTTACATTTTGTTACATTGTTATTTTTTTAAAGATCTTTCCTGTATTGTTTAACATACTTTGTTCGTCAAATATTCGTTTATTACAAAGGATGTAACCCAAATCAAATTAGCAAAAATCGCCTTTTTCATCCAACTTCAAACTTATAGGTTAACGCCATGTCCCTTTGTCTCTTGTGCATGCATCTTAATCCACCTAAGATTGAAAAAACAAAAAAAAATTATCCCTATTTCTAATCAATATAACTTAGCCATTGGGATTTATGGAATTGTAAAAGACTTTAAAAATAATATGTAAAAACTAAATACTAAAGAATATTTCTGAAAAAGACCAATTATTTTTCATTGTGTTGGACCTATTTAGCTAGTAATTTTCTCCAAAACAAAAAAAAATACATTAAAATCAAATAAGGAGAAATTAGCATACAAAACAGAATACATTTCTGTCTATACGAATTTCATCAGGACCTACATATTTTTTTTAGTAATAAAATGCCAGCTTGTCTATCAGAGTCTAATGACCAAACCAAATTAGACAAATGTAGACAACCACTTGACGACAGGATATAACATAGGGAAAGTACAACCAATAATTCTTGTTTTAAAAGACTGAAATATGATACACTAAAAATAGCTATAGAACTCTTTTCTTTCATCAGTATAACTCTTTAGTCTTCTTCAGGATATCCTTTATTGCTTTCTCCATGATAAGGTCCTCCATTGACCAAAAACGTCGCATTTGAAAGGGATATAAACACCTCACCATTGGCACTGCGAACTTCAAAATATCTTTTGCATGGCTTATCAATATTAATTTTGACTTGAATGTCAGACATATAACTTTCCAAACCTTCCTTCATAAGCCAATGTCAGACAACACTTCATGATCGCTTAACTAGGACCTACATAATAATGAATTATGTGCTACAAATGAAGAAAAAAATAGTCTAAAGAGTGATCTGGTGGTCAATATTTGGATGTTTTAGGCAAAGTTTAAGTCATATTTCAGAAATACTGGATTTGCGTTTATTCGGTATACAGACATTCAATGCTTATTTTTTCTGCCGCTTAGCCTGTCGCAGCGCCCGATCAGATACTTCTAACAATTTAAAATTTTCATGTTCAACTGCAATTCCTTGGTGTAGCCTGCTTCTATTCCCAATTAGCATGTAATTTATTCATTCTTGGTTCATTGTCATTCCAGTTGTGTATTCCATGCAAGTATCTCCTAAACAATATGGAACTACAATCCTCATCTCTTTGTTGAGCTCGTGCTTCCATGTTCTTCATATTGTTTAAACTTGCAAAGTTTACCATACTCTTCATTCAAAGGCCATTGTGATGTTGAATGGTTATGATACCTCAGGTGGAGTTGTAACGGAAATTCTTGGTATGCATCATTGCTCTTAATACCCTGAACAAACACAATGTCTTTATTAATAAACAAACAGTCTGCATGTCGAACCAACTTTAATTTAATGTAGTTATGCTAATAGTTTCAGATCAGCACAGTTATGCAAGTTTGTCACTATGTTCAGTTTGTGATATTTTGTAATGTTTAGAATTACATGTTTGGTTTAACTCTGCAATTTTTGGTCTGATTGTCAATCGATCAATTACTTGATTTCACGAAATTCATTATAGTGTCATCAAATCTAGACTTAATTGTATTGCCAGCTGCCAGGCGCGTTTGTAACCTTTTATTCACTTATGATAATAAATAAATATAAGAGATCTCTTTATATTGGACATCACTCTTTTATCCCAAAAAACTACCATGCATATTGTCATGTCATTGTTCAATACATATGCATTATGAGCCTAAGTTTGTGAGAAACATTGTGGAAATTGTATGGTGCCCGCTTATAACTTGTCTGATTATTTCGTTGGTATATTTTGAAGAATAATCCTTTTTACCTAATCTTGCCACATTCAGGTTTCCCTCATTTTTATTTTGGAATAAATATGTATTTAGGGAGACTATCTAAAACTATATGTATTCAGGGCGACCACCTAAGACTAATTGAAATTAAGTACATCATTCCTAGAAAACAACAATTGAGTTGAATTGAAAATTATATTGCTACATTTGAAACATATGAACACTTACTTCACATTAAAGATAATAATATTTATTTATATTACTCATTAAAAAATAACTAATAATTAATTAAATTTTGCACCAATGATAATAAAAGTTAGATAATAAAGGATAGAACTTAAATCATGGGTTTGTGACAAATTTCCTAATGATAGGGATTCTAAAACAAAACCACATTATGGACAAATTTTGTAGTAACAACAATGTGGAATTCTTGTTAAACTGATAATCGCGATAAGAACATGGATCACAATATCATGAGAACAACAGGGAATAAATTTTGTAATAGACAATACTTTTTTAAAGGAACTGATAAATTACAAATAGTTAAGACAAAGTCACGGCGAAACATATTTCAAACTATTTGAGGTTTCCCGTAAAATTTAATTGCATTTAAATTTCAATAATTTTGAGGTAAAGAATCTTTTTAAATGATTGCATTATATTTTACATGTTTTGGTTGAGTCCTTTTAATGGGATGAACCAACCTGTAAAAACTAAAGTTAATAGTTAATATAAATATGTCTCATTAATTAAATAAACCTAGGAAAACTGATGAGGATCACCAATACATTTTTATATACACTGTAAGATTTAGGCTAAAAGGTTATCAACTTCAAGAATTTCATATACGATTTAAAATTAAGTCGTCCAAAAAATAAGTTTCCAAAGCCCATAAGTAACGACAACAAAGGGGATAAACCTGTAACTATATGCAACAATTCTATGGATGCTGAATTGCAATAGAGATCATTCAAAATATATCGCTCATAAATAAAACAAAATAATTATTCCTCGAAGTACTATTGCGAATTAATTACTTAACCTTCATTACTAAAGCCAATTGACGGAAATTTCAACAAAAATTAAACCAACAAAATTATATTTTTTTCCCAAAGGAAACCGTTAATACCCAAGGTACCCTAGGTATGGATTTTGATGACAACAACAATATAAACATTATTACTGACATATCTTTGAGTTGTGCAGTTACATTAGATAAATTATGAAGATATTTATAAAGATAAACAAGAATACAAAAGAAGAATTATAGAGGAAGGGTAATCAATGTAATTGAAGACTAAAAGCTATTAGAGAAGAATGCTGAAGAACAGAGTTGTTTGAAATGATGAGGAATTGGTTGAACCTTAGAATATCTTGTTAAAGATCCCATGGCAATTATACTTGAAGATAATCAACCATTGAGCTCAACCGAATCACCAAAATCCACAAATATAAGGAAATTTGAAGTGCAGGAAATTTGCGACACTTATAAGTGTTGCTGGCATATTTACAAGACAAGTATGTCGACATACTCTTTTTTGTATGTCGACATATAACGACTAGTCCAGATTTTTGATGTCAAATTGAGTAGTTATTTCCCTCCACCCTTTCACCAAAAGACACAAACTTTCATACACTATTTAAAGGCCTCTGGTAACTAATTTTTACACATAAATTTTACATTTTCTTTTACTCCTTCTTCTCCATTTATTCTCTACAAAATTCCATTGAAAACTATCCTATTACTCTTGCAAATACACTCTCTTTCACTCCTATTCTTCATTGATTTGCAAGCCACACAATATCAGAGAGTTTTACTTGAATTCATATCATTCTCTCTCCGATTTAATCATACTTCCTTAAAGAATTCAAAGATATATTGCCATTAGAGGTCTATAGGATCATTGTACCAAATATGCAAGAATCTGTATAGAATATATGTCTACTTGCCATTGTTTGTTGCTGTTGATAAGGAGAAGGTGTGTCTTGTAGCCCGTGAAATCAAGATTGTAAAGGTGTTCTTGCCACCCGTGGAAAGCAAGCGATTATAGTGAAATTCTACACGGTGGAGTGTCGGGCTGGATGTAGGATTGGTTAATCTGAACCAATATAAAAATCCTGGTGTTATTTACTTTAGTGCATTTTGTTTTATTACGCATTTTTTTTGTTTGAATTTGAACAGATATAGTTTATATCTCTAGTATCTGAGTAGCCTTAAGGTCCTAACAATTGGTATCAGAGCCTGGCCTTTCGAAAAGTTCATAATCTGATTTTTGAAAAATTATAATGGCTAGTGACACTAGTAACACCATTATTAGTTCTTTTATAGAAGGGCAATCTACCACTAGACTTACTCTATTTGATGGCAGTAATTATACTTATTGGGCTTATAGGATGAAATTTTATTTGCAGTCTAATAATTCAGATATATGAAATATAACCCAAGTAGAATATATAGAGCCTCAAGTTGAATATTCAAAATGGACTCCAGACCAAAAGGCACAAGCACTTAATAATTCTAAGGCCATGAACATTTTATTGTTCTCTTTAGATAGAAATGAATTTAGTCGAGTTTCTATATGTAATTCTGCATATGAAATTTGGAGAATACTGAAAGTCACACATGAAGGAACCAATAAAGTAAAACAGACAAAGATTTCTTTGTTGACTCACCAGTTTCAACTTTTTCAAATGAAACCAAATGAATCCATTTCTGATATGTATTCTATATTTCAAGATATTGTACATGCCTTAATATCATTAGGAAAGAAAATTACTGAAGAAGACCAAGTGAGAAAGATCATGAATTCACTTCCTAATGAATGGGATTAGAAGACTCTGGCAACCGAAGAAGCCAATGATATTAGTACTATGTCAATAAAAGAATTATTTGGTAATCTAATGTCCTATGAAGTGAAGTTGCAGGTTAGAAAAGAGAATCAGGGAAATGAGAAGAAATCAGTAGCATATAATGCAATGATTGATAATGATACTATCCTCTTCACTACACCAACTCCTCAAAATATTCATTGCCTAAAAGTCCTTCTATACACCTTTGAACTCATTTCAGGACTTTCCATCAACTTCAAGAAGAGCTCTATTATTATGTTGGGTAATTCCTCGTATCTTGGTGCCTCAATTGCTAATTGCCTTAATTGTAAGGAAGATTCTTTCCCCATCACTTATCTTGGTATTCCTTTGCGGCCTACCAAACTTCATAAGTCTGATTGGTTTCCTCTCATTTCCAAAATTGAATCTAGACTGGCATCCTGGAAAGCAAATTCATTATCCGCTGCTGGCCACCTGGTTCTCCTCAAAAGTGTCCTCCCCTCAATTCCATTATATTGGATGTCATTCCATAAATTACCAGTTTGGGTAATTAACATGATAGATTGCATTCGTAGCTCCTTTTTTTTTGGAATGGTGACAAACTCAAATGACTTGTAAATTGGCAAACTGTTTGTCTCCCCTACTCTCATTGGGGTTTGAATGTTCCAAATCTCTCAACCTTCAATTTCTCTCTCTTAACCAAATGGATCTGGAGAATTCTCTCTCCAACCAGCTATATTTGGAAGGGCTGGATCTTAAAATGTCACTACAACTCTAATCCACACTTGGTCCTTCATTTCATCCGTTCCTCACAGCTGTCTCCTTTTTCTAGCGGTGTTTTGAGCGCCCTTCCGAGAGTTAAAATGCTTTTCCATGTTAAAGTAAATAATGGAGAATCTTGCTTGTTTTGGAAATACATTTGGAACGGTGAATTACCTTTATCCTCCTCCTTCAACATTCTCGGGCCATCAAACAGTTCTAAGCCGCTAACTCTTGCTGAGGCATTTAGATTAGGGCCACTAGGCTTTTTTCCTAACTCATGGGTTGGGCTTTCCACACTTAATGAATTAATCTGCATTGGAGAACTTATTAATAACTGCAGGTTAGCTGTTGGGCCAGACTCTTTCTCTTGGGCCTTGAACTCCTCTAATACATTCTCTGTTAAATCGTGTTACAATTATCTAATCCACCCAGGTCGTCGCTTCTCTTACTCCAGAATCTAGAAATGTCATCTCCTTCCCCGTGTTATTTTTTTTCAATGGCTTCTGATCTATAATCGAATTAACTCAAAAGACAGACTTCGCCGTTTCAGCATCAATGTCGATCCACTCTGTGTCCTCTGCAATATAGAAAATGAATCTCTTAACCACGTGTTCTTTGACTGCGATTTCGCCTTCACTGTTTGGACGGCAATCAGTTCATTTGTTCTTAGATTCATTCCTTCGATTCGTTCCTTCTTTGATTATTGGCAGCACTCCTCCCCCGACCCATCTATGGATTCTTTGGTAGTGATCTTCTCTTGGTGTATCTGGTTAGAGCGCAATGCTTGCATCTTCAGTAAGCCTAGAAAGTATTTGTTGGGAACCTGTTATCACATACTGCACCTCTTCGAACTTTGGACAAGCACAGTCAGACGCGCCCGATTCAGATTCTCCCTCCCCAGACCGCACTCTCCTGGAACCCAGGGCAGCAGCTCCTTGTTCCCTCTTTGAGAAGGAGTACCTGGTTGATATATTTTGGCTGTGTACGGAGCACTGTTATATAGTGTAGACATGTTATGTATTTTGCTTTCTCATGCGGTAGTTTTATCATGTATATATATTATCGGTATGCTAGATTGACTACTTAAGACCGTCTTGGTCTTTCTTATTCTGGATGCTACTGGTTGGGCTTGTCAACCAGCTACTATTCTATTTTATATCTACGCGTAATCGACTGTGTAGTTCATGCTACACACCCGTCCTTTCTCAAAAATGATTGATAATGATGAACCAGATGATGATACTATTGATGATGATATGGAGTTTATTACTAAGAAGATCAAGAAATTCTTGAAGTACTGGATAACGAAGAAACTTCGAAAAACTAACAACAATAATTCTAGAAATGAGTATGTTGTTAGATGTTTCAAATGTGATAAACCCGGTCATTTGAAAAGAGACTGTCCCAACTTGAGAAAACCAAAGCACATTTCGAATACTTTCAATAAGGAGAGGAAACAGACATTCAATGCAACATGGGATGACTCATCATCAAGCGACAGTGATTCAGAAACAGAAAATGCTAATGTATGCTTCATGGCAATGGATGACCAGGTATGGAATTTTGATAAAGAAATTACTGAAGTTTTAAATGATATGCATCAAAGTTATGAAATACTTAGGAAAGAGTACAATAATAGTTTGGCAAAAATAGATAGATTAAAAATATTTAATGAAAAGTTGAGTATAGAAAAATAGTGTCTAGAAGATGAAATTGGAAGATTTAATGGTCATAAAAATGGAAAGGATTTAACACTTGGAAGTTTTGAAAAACTAAAAACTGAAAATGTGTCCTTAAAATCAGAAAATCTTTCAATGAAGTCACAAACCACTGTTTCGAATAAGAAAATAACATCTCTAGACAATGTTATTTTTAATCATAGTAAGGATTTTGATAAAATGAAAACTGATATTGATAATAAATTTAACAAAGGAAAGGATACTTTAGAGAAACTATTATCTGCATATAAACACAATTTGAATAAGCAGGGACTTGGACACACCTCTAAGGTTAAATCAAAGAAAAATAGTACTCAATGTACTAAGTTTGTTAAAGCCACCAAATTCAAACCAAAACCTAGGAAATTAAAGTTAGATCATCCAAATAAGTTCATTAATTTATGGGTTCCAAAACAGTTACACAATACTGAAAAAGAACAATATATTGATAATTCTGTTAATAAGGTTCATTTGTCTAATGATTATATTTTGAACGGGCATTCAAACTCTTCATGGGTTTGGCATCCCAAAACTTAACCCCATGGACCCCGAAATAAAAAGGGTACCAGCGTACATATTTTATGAATTTTCAGGTACCAAATAGTCGATGCATATAACAAGAAATCTATTGAACCTTGGATAAATATGAAAAGGATTTGTTATTGGGATCAGCAAAGTCGGTAACTCTAAAACTCATTTGATTATTTAGTTTGTTTCATGTTTTTATTTCCCCCCTTGTTTTATTTATATGCAAAATCTACATATTGTTTAGAAGTTAATTAAACAATTCTTTTTTACCTTTTTGTTGATGACAAAGGGGGAGAAAATATATAAATATACTAGACAAAATTATAGGGGAGTGCACAGAGTTAGGGGGAGTCAAATATAAAAAGTATTATATCTTATTTCTTAAATATTTATATGGTTGTCATCATCAAAAAGGAGGAGACTTTAATACCTAAGGTACAGTAGGTATTGATTTTGATGACAACAACCATATAAACATTAATATTAACATATCTTTGAGTTGTGCAGTTACATTAGATATATTATGAAGATATTTATAAAGATAAACAAGAATACAAAAGAAGAATTACAAAGGAAGGGTAATCAATGCAATGAAGAATAAAAGCTATTAGAGAAGAATGCTGAAGAACAAAGGTGTTTGAAATGATGAGGAATTGGTTGAACCTTAAAATATCTTGTTAAAGATCCCATGACAATTATACTTGAAGATAATCAACCATTGACCTCAACCGAATCACCAAAATCCACAAATATAAGGGAATTTGAAGTGCAGGAAATTTGCGACACTTATAAATGTTGCTGGCATATTTGCAACACAAGTATGTCGACATACTCTTTTTGTATATCGACATATAACGGCTAGTCCGGATTTTTGAAATCAAATTGAGTAGTTGTTTCCCTCCACCCTTTCACCAAAAGACACATCCTTTCATACACTATTTAAAGGCCTCTGGTAATGAATTTTTACACATGAATTTTACATTTTCTTCTACTCCTTCTCCATTTATTCTCTACAAAATTCCATTGAAAACTATCCTATTACTCTTGCAAGTACACTCTTTTTCACTCCTATTCTTCATTGATTTGCAAGCCGCACAATATCAGAGAGTTGTACTTGAATTCATATCATTCTCTCTCTGATTTAATCATATTTCCTCAAAGAATTCAAAGATATATTGCCATTGGAGGTTTATAGAATCATTGTACCAAATCTGCAAGAATCTGTATAGAAGATACGTCTACTTGCCATTGTTTGTTGTTGTTGATAAGGAGAGGGTGTATCTTGTAGCCCGCGAAATCAAGATTGTAAAGGTGTTCTTGGCACCCGTGGAAAGCAAGCGATTATAGTGAAATTCTGCACGGTAGAGTGAAGGACTGGGTGTAGGATTGGTTAATTCGAACAAGTATAAAAATTCTGGTGTTATTTACTTTACTGCATTTTATTTTATTACGCATTTCTTTTGGTTTGAATTTTAATAGATATAGTTTATATCTAGTGTCTGAGTAGCCTTAAGGTCCTAAAAGAAACTTGTTTCAATAAATTATTAAATAAGATTATATGTTAATGGTACCTTTATAGAGCCAAAGATGTTTAATTTGACAGCTAGCTGCAAATTACTTTCCAAGCAAGATTATAATTTTTAAGTAAGCTGCAGACCCGACGAATTAAACATAGTTATAATTAAAATTAGGAGGAAATTGTAATATTGAAATAATAATGTATACAATATAAATAAATATGATTGCATCTTTTCTAAATTATGGTCACAGGGTTGTTACAAAAATATCAGGCAATGTAAACCATACAATGAAATATAAAGTATTAAATTTTTTAACATTGCAGACACATCGGTTCATGCCTTAATCTATCAACTAGGAATGATAAGTTCAGCAAGCACATCATCCTTTGTTGTTCTTCATGTGAAATCACTGCAAAACTATGAAATCCTAAAAGCATGAATTGAGCGTTTCAGCTGTAGGAATCATTGCAAAAGTGTGAAATCCTGCAACCACGAACTGAGTGTATTAGCTATGAAATAGATAAATTCAAGTGAGATCCTACAGTTAACTGAAGCATTGCAAGAACATGAAATAAAAATTAAAAAGTCCAAAGGTTTGCATAAAGCTTTGGCTTAAGACACTGGAATATATAGTAAACATTTAATTGCTCTTACCTTTGCTTTCAGCCATTCGTTCGTTGAAGCACTTCATTTTCTTCTCAAGTCCAGCATGAGTTATACCATTCAGTAAACCAACTTATTGTACTCATCAATTTTCATTCACTTTATAAGCTAGAACAGTTTCCTCTACTACCGGCTTCATCACTTCCGCTTTCTCAGACTACATCCTCTTTATCACTTTCAAAGTAAGTGCCAAACCGCCAAGCCCAGCAACATCGAGATACAGAAACTCATCCCTTTCTGGGAACATCTTCCTATACTCATCAAACTCCTTTTGAGTTTCATTCAAAGCATTTCTATAGCCAAAAGCTAAACTGGCCAAAACACTCAATTCATGCTTTTATCTATCAACCATGAATTCCCAGCTTTGTTGTCCTCCATGCATTTTCTGTTTTTTAATCACTTCTTCCTTTTGCAAAAGCAGTTTGTTCGGGTATTGAAAAGAGAAATGCGCATGTATGCTTGCTTTTTCTTTTTCAACACACAAACATTTATTCCTTTGTAATCGTAGACTACAGGTGCCTGCTGTAAGAATCGAATTCAAAAAAATGGTGTATCTCCACCACTTCCTTCCCCACTTTGTATCGATTCTATCTCTTTTATGCTAATTATAATTTTGGTGACAACGATATTCAGTATCACCAGCACCCATGAGCCTCTTACCCTTAACAATGTCATTGTCATAAAAGTTTGAGTAACTCGGTCTAAGGTTTCAATCAACCAAATTCATTTGCGAAGCATATGGATGTAGAATATAATTCGAATAAACATTCTTCCCCTCCCAAAAGTTCTCCAACTTCATATTTATCTCATTATTTGAATTTTATCTTCTCAAATCAAACTCAAACCCCTCATTACTCCCTTTGTGTTCCAGTTGATATCATTCAACAAATCCATGCTACCATTATTTCCTAAGCTCAGCTCATCCCAGATCAGTCACACATTCATACTTATCGTTATTGAATTCCTTTTCTTCTACCTCGGGTAATGATGATGACAATGATTATACAGTTTCCATTGAATCTTAGACATTAAGATTAGAATCGAGTTCGTGAAAATAAACATCTTCTAAAAGTAAATTTGGACACTGTGAGTTGATCAAGCGGTGTAAATATGCATCAACTATATACTTTACAACCAAACCCCCAGTCAACGTCATTTGCAACACCATAATTCACTAACTTTATTGTCCTGAATGACTTAATTAGGGAAAATTCCCACATTGTCGTCCTCCCCCTTATTGTTTAACAAAGCAAACCTGACAAAAATCTCAAAATCTCATACGTTGTGTCATCTTTTTTCTTCTGGAAATGCTTTCATGGGTCTCGTTCTTTTCCACAAGAACTGTTAACGCAAGAGATAAATTAAACATCCCAGCAAGAATTTTGATAGCATACACAACGCCTTGACATTCCAACTCATCATAAGTACAAATCAATTCAAAAATCAGACCGCATACCTCGGATTAAAAGTCTTCAAGAGTTCCCATTGGAGGAATCCATCAAAGAAACGTCTATCAATCAAAATTTTCAAGCATGTATTCCCGTCTGAAGTATATTCCCCATTGAGCAGCACACTGTGTAAGCAACATATTTTACAAAATGCGTAGACTCAAGCATTATTACATTTCCATAATTCATTAATCATTCTTTCAGTACCGCAATTTTATTCCCAAACAATATTTTTTTAAGAAATGGACATTTATTTGAACAAAAAACATACATCGCAGTCGAGCATAATCGTAACGGACTCATCAAATTAAAAGGCACGTATAGTGAAATATGAGCTCTTAGAAACAATTTCTTTACAATTGTGCAATGAAAGATTTCACAAAAGACAGTTACTTCACCGCCTTTTCAAAGTGCAAGAACTCCCATCGTCAATAAAAATACATAAGCGGTCAAATTTTGAGACTAAACAGCAATTACGAAAACATAACATCATTACCCTATATCTCAGGAGTTACCATGGATTTATAAGTGTTAACACAATTATTGTTAACATAATTCCATCCTTCAAGCAATATATAACTCTAGCATGTTGTAACAATATAACAGGATAAAGAAGACAAACATGCAAGTTAATAAGCTATTTATGTTGTAACCTAAAGAAAGGAAATTGGGCAAATAATCCAAACCCATGTAGTATAAAATTAAAAAATAACAAATATACTTTCTAGTAGTTTGATTCAGCATGTGTATGTAATATGTGCCACAAATTATCCTAAGTCTTTAGAGATAACAATTACTCACTACTCCATTGATATTTTGATATATATTTTTTCTTACAAATATTTTTTTGAAAAACAAAAATGTGTGATCTTCTAAAAAAAAGAGAGCGCACATATACAATAAAAACAAAAATGCTACAAAATTCAGGTACAGAACAAAAGAGACAAAGCAAAAACAAAACACAACTCTATGAATGTAAAGGAAAGTAGATAGATGAGGTCCGAAAAAACCACCGCCCATCATACTCCAATATCGAATTCCGGCAAAGCCACCACCCGATAATGAAGTATATCTACTCCAATACAATAAACCAGACACTCCAAAAGAACAAAAATAAAGAACAAAACAACCTCAAATACTCTCCCAAAACCAAACAAAAAAACTCTAAAGCAAAGTCCCTTCACCAATCCAGACAGCGAACCACAAAGCTCCACAACAACAATCAACAACCTGAAACCTAAAAAGACTAGACAAACCATAAATACCCATCACACATATATATGAATATATATGTATTTATATATATATATATATATATATATATATATATCAATATGTATATATATGTATATGTATGTATATGTATATATATCCATATATATGTGTGTGAAAAAGAAAAATAAAGGAAAAAAGACAAACAAACAATACCCTAAAACAGAAATTAACAACAGATGCGAGATCTATTACCTCTAAAATAACTAATGAATCTAATAAATAAACTCAAATTAGACTAAACTTAAGCAAAAAACAAGCAAAACGCGATTCACCAAAAAAATTAAAACGCGAGTTGGACATCCAGTCCAAACAGTAATAAACTGTCTTAATGATTAAATTATCAACTGACACAGAATTAGAATGAAAAAAAAATCTCTGATTCCTCTCCAACCAAATGAACCAACTGGTGATAATAACTAAAGAATCCAACACATATCTCTGTCTATAATTATAAACAAATCTACAACATCTGAATGCTCTACACAGCTACTAAAAGAAATAAAGTATCCAAAAACAAAAATCCTAAAAACCATAGTTAAAATATAATTGTTAAAACTGCAAGAAAAAAATAAATGATCAACGTCTTCATTCAAGAGACTACAAAAACAACACTTAACATCAAAAATAATATTCTTCTTCCTTAAAAGCTCAACCGTATTAAGCTTCTTATGAATAATCAACCACATAAGAAACTTAGCCTTAGGAGGAGAACTAGAATTCCAAATAAACTTAAAAGGAAGCAAAGAAACACCTGAAAAATTAATAAAATCATACATAGAATTAACAGAGTAGACTAAAATCTTATCCAAACCCCAACTAAAAGAATCACCATTCTCATCCAAATGATACAAGGCGAACCTTGCTTTTAGTAAGGCTAGTTGCCTTAATGAACCCCCTTCTAGAATATTATTAAAAGAAAACTCCTACGGGGGATCAAAATTCCTTCTATAAACATCAACAATTAAGGCATTCTTAAAGCCACAAATATTAAAAAGCTCACTAAATTCAAATTTAAGCGGCACACTAGAGATCCAGGCGTCATGCCAGAAGAAAGTAAGATTACCGGAATGAACAATCACCTTACAACCTAACTTGAAAAAATCAAAACAACACAAAATAGACTTCCAAAAATAAGATAATCTATTATACCAACTAAAACCAAACCCAACAATAAACTCACCCCCCCCCCCCCCGAATAATAAAATTTGGAGACAATAATCTTCCATGTAACCGACACATCAGGACACCTAAATCTTCATAACCATTTGGCTAACAAGGAAGAATTAAAATTATAAAGATTAATGATCCCCAAACCCCCATCTTTCTTGGTCTTACAAAACACCTCCCAGTTAACTAAGCATTTATAACCTCTACAAATAGGAATACCACTCCAAAGAAAATTCCGCCTAATTCTGTCAATTTTCTCAACATACCATTGAGGAAAACGATAAACGACCATCCAATAAGAATGAACAGAGGATAACAACGAATTAACAAGAACTAATCTACCTGCTCTAGACATAAATCTATTATTCCAACTCGATAATCTATTATTGATCTTGTCAATAATAACTAACCAATCTTCCTTCTTAAGCTTCGAAGGCCTAATCTTAAAGCCCAGATAATCAAAAGGAAATTTCATAACAGAACAATTCAAGGTGCTAGCAACCAAAGACTCAACATTATCAAAATCATTAAAAACCATAACGGCACTCTTATCAAAATTGATTTTGAGACTAGATAACATCTCAAAACAATAAAGAATAAACTTAAGAGAAATAATATGCTTAGGCAAATAAGAGGAAAACAATAACGTATCATCTGCAAATTGAAGAATAGATAATACATTATTAAATTTCTCATTACCAACACTACCTAAGACACCTAATCTCCCAGCTCTCTTAATAATTCTTGAGAAAACATCGGCCGCTAAATTAAACAGAAAAGGTAAGAGGGGATAACCTTGTCTAAGGCCTCTCTTAGATTGGATCTTCCTGCCCACAACCCCATTAACGACAACACTAGAGCAACCAGACCTGAGTATAAGTAAGATCCAGTTGACCCATCTAACACTAAAACCCCTAGCAAGACATAATTCACAGAGAAAATCCCAATCAACAGAGTCAAATGCCTTCTCAAAATCTAACTTCAATATGGCACAAGAAAAATTATTTTTACAACAGACATTAATATATTCATGCACAGCGGCCACTCCATCCACTATATTTCTACCCTTGATAAAGGTCGTTTGTGAATAATCAATGAGATAGTTCATATTAAAACTTAGCCTATTAGCTAGTACTTTAGAAATGATTTTAACCGAATAATTAATTAAAGAAATAGGCCTGAAATCCTTAAGAGAATTAGCACCCTCTCTCTTATGAGTAAGGATAATATTAGCAAAGTTAATACTACCTAAACGTAAAACACCACTATAAAAATCATTAACAAGATTGATAAAATCAAATTTCAAAAACTCCCAAAACTGCTTATAAAATAGAACAAAAAAACCATCAGGCCCAGGAGCTTTTTCACTAGGCATATCACAGATAGCCTTCCAAATCTCTCGTTTAGAGAAAGGTCTATCTAAATCAGCTAACTCTACCTTAGTGGCCGGCGGAAAAATGTCACTCCATCTAACATTAATCCTTCTCTTAGTCCTAGTACCTAAAATCTGCTTATAGGACATAGTAAAAGCCTTATTTAGTTCCTTCTGACCAGTCACCTCCACATCATTAATAAAAAATAGAATGGATCAAATTGTCATGCCTCCTCTTGTTAGCCACACTATGAAAAAACTTCATGTTATTATCCCCCTCCTTAATCCATTGAACCCGGGATCTTTGCTTCCATATGATCTCTTCTTTCTCTAACATCAACTTGAGATCATTTCTAAGGTTGCAAAGTCTATCCCTCTCATTGGGATTAAGGATCCTAACCTCACTAACCTTATCTAAATCTAACATCTCACACAAAATCTTATCCTTCTTAACTCTAACACTCCCAAAAATGAACTTATTCCACCGTTTGAGAAAAATTCTTAACTTACCATGCTTTGCAACAAAAATCTTCGCAGAATTGCCACAATATAGATTATTAAAATAAAAAAGAGAATTCCACTTAACAGCAACAAGATTAATAAAACTAGAACCTAAAAGCCATATCTTTTCAAATTTGAAGCTGTTACTAATAGAAATATTCGAATCGCACGAAAGGATAATAGGACAGTGATAAGAATATAGAAAAGGCAATCCCTTAACTATACAAAAAGAAAATCTATCATCCACCTCAGAACTAATAAAAAAATTATCTAATAAGGCAAAAGAAGGACTATCTCAGACGTTAGACCAAGTGAACGATCTATTATTTAGAGGAATCTCAATCAAATTATTATCTAAGATGAAATCATTGAATTCCTCCATGTCAGAGAAATTACCTTCCCGAGGAGATCTCTCCCCTAAAAACATAGTGACATTAAAATCACCCCCAACAATCCATTGATTGGGAGCAGAATTTCTAAACACAGGATATTCAGCCAACAATATCCTCCTCTCAAGTTTTGTATGAGGGTCGTACACATTAGAAATACCAAACAGAGAATTATCTACAAGTGAGGCTAAAATAATGTGCAAAGAAAACAACTTAGGAAACTCTTGCACTAGTCTAAACTGCTTATCTTTCCATCCTATCATCAGCCCCCCCCCCCAGCACAACCTATTGCCGGTAGACAAGCCCAATTACGAAAGATGGTCCCTCCTAACCTAGCATAGAAACTAAAATCAGGGCTCTCAATTTTAGTTTCCTGAAGCAAAACAAGATCAATATGAAAAACTCTAAAAAATGTCCTAATCTTACCACATTTTTTAGGATCATTTAGACCCCTAATATTCCAACTAACAATCCTCATCGAGTCAAAGATGAAACTCTCTCTAGTTCCCTACTCCTAATGAAATCCGCATCTAACTCAATATCCGAAAAAATAAAAGCAGTATCATCTGCTAGCTGAAATAACTGGCTAGTCAAAAGGCTACCCAAAACAAAAGGAGAATAATCACTACCAAGAATATGAGTCATACCTGAGCCCAAATCTGAACTACTACTAGTAGCATTCGGGTTTGGGAACTTACCTCGGGAAGAAGAGGAACCATATCTGATCCTAGCACTACGCCGAATCAATCCAGAACTGGGAACAACTCTCCTACGTCTCCCCCTCCTAGACGAAGATGGGAGTCCATCTCTACTCTGAGAAAGACCGCCCCTAGTCTGTAGAAATCCATCGCTAGCAGATAAGCAGTTGACATCAATAGAATCAACCACTGAACGAGGCAAATCACACTCCAAAAGAGATACACTAAAGCATGGCCTCAAATACATGGATAGAAATCTCACACCCGACTCACTCACTGTCATAATGCAAATACCATTATCCCATGATAACAAAATGTCACTCAAAACCGAACAGACAACCCGAGAAACTTTTTCTGCCAAACCCCCATCAACTGCCAGTATTCTATTAACAATAGATGAGTTAATCACCTCTACAACCATGCAACCCGAATGGTCATTCTCTCCCATCCTAACATCCATTTCCTCAACAAAAGAACTACTACCCAGATCAAAGCTGATAACATCAGCGTGAGAACCGCCCACCTTTACCATATTCCTAGAAGACCCAACCTCTTGCCTATCACCACCCTTATCTCTCCAGTAATCAGCCCTCCCACATTTAACACACCCCACTCTAAATCCTTTCCTCTTAGAGGAAGAAAGCTTTTGGAAGGACTTCTTATAAACCACTGAATCACCATCGGAAACAACCTTACCAAAATCAACAAAATCCTCAAAATCCTCCAGCAACTCAAAGCTATTAGAAAGATCAATGTCTCTTGCCACAACCCAATCAACACCCACCTCAACACAGGGACAGGAAAGAGAATACTTAGCAGCACCTACAGACTCATAACCGCCCATGTCAATCGAATCAACCCCTGTCATCAACTCTCTGGCCCTCACTTCCTTATTGACCAAACAACCATGAAACCGAGAAACACCGTTGCGACCCATGCAATTCAACACTACAGGATCCAATAATATAGGATCTAATCGCTGCAAATCCCGTAAAAACCCATCAGAACCCACCAAAAATTTTCAAAGAACATCACTTCATCATCAACCAAACCCAAATCCCCCACATGAACCTGCTCCAACTGAATCATATCATCCAAATGCAAAGAGAGCAATTCAGAACCCATTTTTGAAGGAGCATCGCAAATTGAAGGGATCTGAAAAAGCAACAGCACTTCTATCCAATTAATTGTTGTGTTTATAACATCAAAATGTTTCAAAATCCCTTCCAATAACAAGAAAACTCTCCTCTTGTATCTTGAATTCGAATCAGAATATATTCTACGGATCTTCAATAGATTAAGGCAAAAGGAGAAAGCATGGTCCTTTCTTTCTAAAGAACTAGGCAATGGAGGAACCACAATATCGCAATCAAACCTCTTACTCCACAGAATACCATCTACGAGACCCTCCAAATGTCATCCTAATAACAATAACAAGTGAGCCCCATCATTCTCCTTTTTAAAAAATTCCAACGCATAAAGATCCGAGAGCAAAATAATATTCTGGCATATCCTCGAGCAATTGAAGTGCATGATATCAAAAACGGATTTTCCTTTGAACAACGCTGGACATTTATCCTTATGATGACCCAAACCTCCAAAATTGTAACAACGAATCCCATTTCGGCACTCCTTCACTAAATGGGACGAATCTCCGCATTTGAAACAAAATCGATCCCTAATCTTCTTCCTAAGAAAGGAATTTTTTATCGAGGAATTCCAGTCAGAGGAAATAGAAGGCCTTCTAACCACATCCACGAAAGAACGCTGAGAGGATACCTTTGAATCGAACAGAGACGATGCATAATTCGAAGTAAAAGAGGAGGAAAAATCAAAACAAGAACTCGCGGAAACACGAGGATCCGCCATTATTTCTTCCGAATACTTAGTTTGTGGTTTTGTTTTATTTTTTTCTTATAAATATGTATATCTAAATGAAATTTAATGACGTATAAGATGTACTATTTCTTGTACATGTAGTATTTCCCAAGGATTACTAAGTAAATATTTCTTTCTGATATACTTTAGTCGAGCTTAGAAAATATTGAACGGCAGAAAGAATGAAATTAATAAATTCTCCACTTAAATTAATCAACAGGGTTGTCTTTTTTCTAAGCTACCTTACCTGATTCATATTTGGTGCAATGGTTATTCTCTGAAAATTTACTTGGATATATGCACTTAACCATTTAAAATAACTTAGTTGTCATTTTACCTTGTTGCCATATCAGATGTTCAATAGCTCTAACCAAATAAAATATTGCATGTTTTCACAAGACATGTTATACACATAATAAGCACGGGACAAACATAGCCAAAGTGAGTGAACAAAGTCAAACTTTTACTTTCATATGAGTGCCTATATTCGAATTAAAGCAAAATAAGTATACAACAATTTTATTGCCAAAAATATATACATTACAATAATGGTTTTAAATATCATTCACTTAGCAAGGTCCAAGCATAATGAAAATACATATAAATAATTAGGAAATAATATCATATGATAACTTCATTGTCTCTGGCTATTTCATCAGATTGTGATGGATTTCACCCTAGGAGATATAACATAACAATATACGGACTTTACTAAATCATAGATGTTATTTGAAAAGGATGAAGTTGGTTGCATTCCTTGATTACTCAACCTTTCGTATGGAGTAAAAACATGTAAAGAAAGGATTTATCATATAAAACAATTCCATTTTCATTAATATAGCTTTTAAATCATCTAAGTTCTTCAGTAATAGATGAAGAAGAAACATAACTTTTCACAAAACTAAATGTCTTTTCCCAAACTTTAGAATTTGGATAAATTATATGGCAAATAAAGAAATTAACATCATCCATTTTTACTCTATATTTATCTCTCTTCCATCTCTATAGAACAATATAAATTAAACCTGACAACTAGTAGGGTTGATGATGGTGTGGATTACATTCAACATCGGAACCAAAATAGAAGAGAAACAAAGCATGAGTTGCTTTTTAGAATTCACCAAATAGTAACATTTTATTTTTAGATAAGTTAATTTATATGAAACATTCATCGCGGCAATATTTAGTTTTAGTTAAACTAATCTATAAAATATTCAACTTTTATTCAACAAAACAGTGATTGATCATCTGAGTTAAAGCAGCTATGCTATAATGTTTTCAGAAGTCTGAGCCTAACATATTCATGTAAGGAAAAGTATGATGTTATAATATTTCATAGAACATTATAACTTTAGTCAGTATACAAATCAAAAATTAACAAAAAGCAGATAAAGCACTGAAATAATTGGTTTACCCGTTATTTTCAAGTAAATCTAAAGTATGATTCAATTTTGTGATAGCTTCAAAATACAAAAATAAACAAAAGCTCATAAAAAAATATGACGAACAAAAGGGAATAAACCGCATAAACTAAGAACAACCAGTGGGCAACAAAAGATAAATAGGTCGAGCCATCAGGAGCAACCCTTAGCTATTCCAACGCCGCTTAGTACCCCATGCCAATTCTTGAAAACTTGAATGCACGTATTAGCTTTACCTCTTCAGCCTTCGTTCAATTCAATATCTCTAAACTGTAAAATATTAATCAATCATACGTTATAATCTATTTTTTGTTCATGCAGGATGGAATACGCTTAAAAAAATAGGTGCACCATGTGCAAATAATACAACATATGTGTAAAACTTTTAACACATGACACAACTAATCATAGACATTGTAGGTGCATGGCAACATTTTGCTCGTCTATCGATAATTTTTTGTTTGTGTTAAGTACACAAAATCACAAGGATAATACACTCTACCAAAATTCCCACAACTATTAGTAGAGAAATTTATAACCCCAATTCAATTTTTCACCTAAAAATGTTATGAGATACCTGAATTACTCAACGTTCATCCTACATAGGTCTACGAATCCATTTTTTCAACGACAGTGACCAAAATACAATAACGTTTTCTTGAAACCTACCTACAAATATACAACACTATTAATGTAGCAAACAATTTCAATCATCATTTTACAATATCAAAGCACACAGTAGTACGTCTACAAAATATATTACGTAGTGAATATGATTAGGACATAAAAAACTGGGATGAAATAGTCTTACCGACAAACATAAACTTTCATAAACTACTAACTAAACAGACATGTAAATGTCGGTTATGAGTATGATAAATATCATTTTTCCTCCCCTTTAACCAAATGAAATTATGATAGTATTGAAGCAGGACATTTATCTCAAATAGTTAACTTTCAGCCTCAGTTCAATAATTTCATAATGATATGACGACACATACACAATCGCTTAACCCTTATGCAGTTTCAAATTGTGGGGATAAGAGACGACCATTACAGTTGTGTGAATAAAATTGGGATGACATGATATTTTAGTATTCAATTAATAAAATAATTCTATCATCCTATATATAAAATCATATAAAGCTGAACTAAATTAATGTGATATATTTCGTCAAGATTGTGGTAGCATAAGAAACATAATTATTGACATAAAAGAATTAGTCAATAAAATTGTGTGAATAAAATTGGGATGACATGATATTTTAGTGTTCAATTAATAAAATAATTCTATCATCCTATATATAAAATCATACAAAGCTGAACTAAATTAATGTGATATATTTCGTCAAGATTGTGGTAGCATAAGAAACATAATTATTAACATAAAAGAATTAGTTTTACAAACTGAAGTGGTTAGATACCTGGACATCGACGTTGAAATGTCGGGGATACCTAATCTAAATGGAGTAAAATAATTTTAAATTACAACAGCGATTAGGATTATTAACATACGTTAGTAAACAGGAATATATGCAAAAATTGCAAATCATTTTATTTATGAAAATATTAATTTAGAAACTTCTAAGGATAATGAAAAAAAATAAGCTAATTAAAATTATCAATTAGTGATGAAATTATAACTATATAGTTACCTCGAATCAATTTAAACTGGTAGGAATACACTTTATTGAAATCTAGCTTAAAATAAATCATTTGTTTAAGTAAAAAGTTTTTAAAATTCATAGATTAAAAAGATAATGGTTATGACTTGTAGCTAAGATTGTATAAAAAGAAATAACATGTTCCTTCGGTAAGAATGGATTCCATAACCACACCATGTAGGCCAAACAAAATGTGATTTGGACACCTTATAGCAGATGTTTTGGGCAAAATAAAAGAAGATAACAAAACCGTTGATACGACAAATGAGCATATAAAAGGCAATATGTAGAAATAAATAATTATTATACAATTGACCCAAATAAGGTTTAAATGTGAAAAGGTACGTTTTCTCATTTATATAACTATATAAGCACACAGTTAGCAAAAAGTAATATAATTAATGGTACTTTTTTCGTGTTAAATTCAGTGTATACTGAAAGAACAATATGTCCAAAATCGATAAAAATAGGATTGAATTAAATATCCTACAGCGCATCTTCAAATGTTGGGATATCTATGATATGGTTAGCTGATTTAAAAGCTTAGCAAATGGCTAAATTAAATGAATATGTATAGGAGGAAAAAATTTAGTTATGCATTTGCAACAATTCATAAATTAAAAAGATAATGGTTATGACTTGTAGTTAAGATTGTAAAAAAAAGTAATAACTTGTTTTTTTCGTAAGAATGGATTCTGTAACCACAGCACATGGGCCAAACAAAATGTGTGTTGGACTCCTTATTGCAGATGCTTTGCGCATAATAAAAGAAGATAACAGAACTGTTGATACGACAAATGTGTGTATAAAAGACAGTACATAGACGTAAATAATAATTATACAGTTGACCTAAATAAGGTTTAAATGTGAAAAGATACGTCTTTACATTTATATAACTATGTAAGAACATAGTTAGCAAAAAGTAATATCACTAACAATACTTTTTTCATGTTGAATTCAGTGTATATTGAAAGATACAATATGTCCAAAATCAATAAAAATAGGATTAAAATATGTTGCCTACGGCGCATCTTCAAATGCTGGGATATCTATGATATGGTTAACTGATTTAAAAGCTCAGAAGACCAAATTAAATGAATATGTATAACCATCTCTACTTGGAATTACTTCGGGAACTTAGTTGGTCTTTGAGGTAATGCGTCTGCTCTCACGGATAGACAGAGAATCTGGCGGTCCGGAATCTCAGGTAAATCATTGCGGTGTATTCTTGTCCGGCTTCTGCCTTGCCTTATATGCTGGTACATTTGGTGCTCGCAGAATAGGGAAATTTATGAGGAGGTACCTATGTTACCCTTTAATATCATCCGAAAGGTAAGGAATGATGTATTCCTGGCCTTTCGAGACAGACCGTTTAGAGGTTCGATCGGCTCCCGTTCGTGAAGGCTTGTTATAACCTTTGATGTCTCATCAGTTACAACAACCTCCAAATCGGGAATCAGTTGAGCCTTTTCTCATTGGGATATCGGGATTTATCCCGTTTGCCTTTCCACACCTTCCCCAACCCCCTTTTTGTGGCTGATATCGTATGCTAGTTTTGCAGGGTCCGGTTTTATAGGTTGTTGATTTATTGGATTGCGGAACTCAGGAATTGGCCTATGTACTGGTTGGGAGCTTGTTACCTGACTGGAGCGATAGCTTATTTGGGTCAGCAGATTTAGCATATGGCTGTCTTTCCTTTTATCCTGACGAGGTCTATCCCAGACTGGTGGGTTTTCAGCTTTTCACCGAGCTCCTTATGCCATGTCTTCTTTGGCGTCTGATAGGAGAAACCCCGTTTGTTGACGATTTGTTGTTGTTTTTGATTCGTGTTGTTTCCATTGTATCACCTTTGTACCACCACTGTACCACCAGTTATCTTGGTTTTTAGTTTTTGTGTATGCACAGATTATGCAGCCATCTCTACATATTCTGTTTTTGTGAGCCTTGGAGGATGGGTAGATTCTCTTTTTTGTTATATATATATATATATTATTTTAAAAAAATGAATATGTACAGCAGGAAAAAAATTAATCATGCATTTGCAACAAAATGAAAATGGAACATTTGAGTAGCCCATTTGAGTAGGAAAATTGACTGAATGGAAAATGCGTTTATGGAAATGCACAAGGTGTTTATTTAGACATTTAAGTTGAATGAATAAAACCAAAACAAAATGAGATCCAACAATTAAAATGTGTTGTGTCAAATAGGGAAACACAATGAGATAATATTGTTTTGGTTATTGCTTCTAAATTTTGATACTGAAATGTCATTAACAATATAACATATATTGCCTAAAAGAATGCAAATATAACTATGCCAATAGTACAGTCATATAAAACTTAAGCATTTATTCAATTTTACAAGGACAAAACGTTTATTGAAGTATTGAGATGGCTATACAAAGAATTTATAATGAAGTCAACTTGTTAGCACGCATAAACATCCATTTACAATTCCAAGCACTGTTTGTGCTATTGTGTCTCGTTATTGCCATGTGAGAAGCCATAAATTCCACATAAGAGAAATTACTAAAGCGAGGCACACATAGATTTGTAAATTCCTTCTGAAGTATCCGTTAATCCATAAAATATGGACAAAAAATAATAAACATGTTTAGGTCGTTTTTGAGAACATAATGGTAGGTTGCAAGTCTTTGTATTATGAAGGTGGCAAAGCTTTAGATCTAACTGCACTTTGGCCCATTTTGAAGCTTCATAGCTCTTTAGGTCATTCTGGCTTTCTAGGTCGTTCACAGGCTCTGGGTTGTTTGAATCTTTAGACTGTCCAACTCCTTAACCCGAAAAATCTCTTAGCCTGCCAAGCCCTTAGGTCGCCGAGCATCTATGCTCTACAATGGTTTGAACCGTCCAGTTCTTTATCCCGTAAAAGATCCTTACCCGTTGGGACGCTTAGCCCGTTCCGCTTTGCTCTAGCTCGCGCCATCATGACATATGAAGGTCTTAACCCGCTTCGTGTAAGTTTGGGTTGTCCCGCATTGCTTTAAGCCCATTCTGCTTTAAGTCGTAAAGCTCTGGGTCGCAGAACATGTGTATGAGCACCTTGGGTCATCCGATGGTCTAAGATGAGGTTCAAGGAAATTACAACTATGCCACCTAGCCTGAATCACACCTATAAATACCCCCTCATTCTTTCATTGAGGGGGATGGAAATCTTATGACCCCGAAAGGCTGCCCAATCATTTCCTAAGCATTCCTAAGTGATTTCTATATCTCCTAACACCTTCAAGTGAATATCAAAGATGATATTCATCAGGGAATCGACCAAAAGTGATCAAGCCTTTTAGCAATTGAAGATTCTCCGTCATTCTCCTTTCATATAGTGGAATTTAACCACTTCTCCACTAATTTGTGTAGATTTGAGCGAGGCTATTGTGTAATGAGCAATATGTATGTACTCTTGTATGATCCTCAAATTGTAACCCTTGAAGTGATAATGGAAATTGTTGAGAAAGTGGATGTAGATCTTTTCTAAGATCGAACCACTATAAAATTTGTGTCTCTTTACTTTTGTTGTGAATTATGGCCTCTTTTCTTACCGATAGGTGCAGTTCATTTTTCACACCTTTGGTGTTCTTTCTAATTTCGGAATAAAAGTTTGGAGCCCACCATGGGGCCGCATTCACATTATCTCTTCTCATAATCTCTCACAAGGATGAAGGCCTTGCATTAGGGTTCTAAGCCTACCTCTACCAAAGATCCTACAAGGCTATATTCCAAGTCAATCCACGAGCTTTCCTTCAAATTCAAATCCTTTTTCGAAGTCATAGGTAGACCGCCGAAGAAGACCACTAATAAGACTATCTAAGAAATCGACAACGCCACTAACAATAAAACTACTCCTCTCACCAACCAATTTGAGGTTGGAGAAACCTCTAAGGTCGGAGAAGCTGTGATGAGAAGGGAGCTGGATGAAGTTATTGAAGACTTGACAAGTCAAATGGACATCGCAAATAATGCCATGTTAAGGAAACTAGAGTCCATGTTTGCCATGCAACTCGCTACAGCTAATGTTACCATGAATGCCACTCATCCCAAGTCTGTTCAAACGAATCATACAGAAAATGTTGGTTCTTCCTCCTCAAGTCCAAATCAAGGAAATTCTGTCTAAGAGGTTGCAAATCCTAATGATCCTCAACATGAGGAAGCTAAACTACCCATACATAACCACTCCAATAAAGCAACCTCTCGACAAGCGCTTGGGACCACCAAAGGGGCACCTCCCCAAGCGGGAGGCCCAGGGCCCCAGAACCCAAACCGCAACTGTTTGCTTAGGCAAACATCCGGTAAGGATGATGACATCTGCCCCGTGGACCAACTCAACGAGGAGGAACGCATGTCGGAAGTGGTCCGCAAAATCATGGAGAAAAGATTGAGAAAGCAAGGCGATGAGAAGGGGTGGGGATTCACACCTACCAAAACCCCGCTCACGGAGAGGATAAAAATGGCTCCATACCTAAATAAGTTCAAACCTCTGGTAGTGCAAGCTTATAATGGGACCGGTGTTCCCAATGTGTTCTTGTTTAAATAGGACCAACATATGGACGGAGCGCCTGCCACAGATGAGTTGAAATGCTTGTACTTTCTAACTTATCTTAAAGAGTTGGCCTCACATTGGTTCACAAAGCCACCACCCAAATTTGTGAATGATTTTGCTTCGTTGGCCAAATTATTCAGAAAGCAATTCGGACTCCACGTAACGGAAGTGCGGGATGTCATGGAATTGAACGAACTTGAGCAAAGGCCAGGGGAACCCATCAGAGCTTTTCTAAACCTGTAACAACCCGGAAAATCAGAACCAATTTAAAAAATTTAATTTAGCTATTTTAGTGAATTTTGAATATTTGAAATAAATTATTTTAAACAATAACGACCAAAAATTTCTTTTGGATCGAAGTTATAGCGAGTATATTTATTTTAATTACAAAACAAGGCCTGAAATGGCACAGTAGTTTGAAAATTTGAATTCGAACTTTGACTGACTGTACAGGATGCCAAATAAAATGGATTTTAGTGAAACCAAAAATATTTAAATCTGTTTATGAATATCTTTCTAACGAATTTGAAAAATCGAAATTTCATAGTGAAAATCAAAAGTTATGGCCAAATGAATTTTCAGAAAGGTCGCTATGAAATTTATATAGCCCTTGAAAATAGACATTCTGCAAACAACCTCCGTTTTCGACGAAACCACTTTTGTTGGATTCAGGATGTCAAATTATTGATAGATTCAAAATTCCATAATTTTTGGAGTTAATATGTGAGCGTGGCAAAGGAGAATGTGTTTGGTTAATTTCAGTCAATCTGGATTGACCAGAAAATGGCCATTTTACAAACGGTCTCCAAATTCGATGAAATCAATTTTGTTGGGACCGTATCGTCCAGACATAGCTAGATTTATTTTTCTGGCATTTTTGGGATCAGTATGTGACCTCGGCAAATTGTAATGTACGTTCAAATCCATATTTGAATGTTTATATTTTAATTTGAAGAAAAACTAATTGAAACAGTCGAATGGGCCTACGAAACATATTACATTGTGTTCAGAATGAGGGTAATTAGCTAGAGTCAATAGTCGTTGGGTTTGAATTGGAGTTAGTATAGAGAAACAGAAAGAATAAATAATAAAATATAATCAACCGGCCGATCAAATTTCATCTTCCATTTAATGCGTTGACAAAAAATCCGCTTCTCTCCCAATCTCCAACGGCATAAGGTGCTCCCTTCTTCCTCCTTCGATTTCTCTCCAACCATGCATCAAAACCCATTGCTCCTTTGGAGTATTTCGAAGATCTCGCCTTCCATCGTGCCATATTTTTCGAGAACTAGGTCCACGAAGTTCAGCCGCTCGCGCCCTGATTCCGCCACCAAGCCACCTGCGAGTTCAACGCGGTTATCATCTTCTGGAAGCCCTTTCGAAGCTCTACGATGAGGAAGAGGCCGATCATTCCCTCGTGTAGCGGTTGGAACGAAAGATTCAAACCTAGTTTTGAATCAAACTAGGAAAGTTACAGCAGGTATATTTTTAACTGATTTCGACAAATAAAAGCGTTGCAAACTTATTAAATTCATATCAATTTGCTATTTTGTCGAAATCCAATGAAACAATAGACGTTAGATTCGTGGCGACGTCTTCTACATTCTAGAAGAGACCGGAGAATTTTTGGAGCTTCCTACAATTTTTGGAGGAGTGGAACCCAATGTGAGGTTTCTAAATTATAAACGATATGGAATGGCGATGTATAAATTATACGATCGATATATAAGTTATATAAGTGTTTTACACCTCCTGTACAAGCGTTGTATAAGTTGTATGTGCGATCTATAAGTTATATATACGTTGTAAAAATCATATGTGCGTTGAATGGAATTGAAACGATACTGAAATGAAATAAAAATATATTTATATACGTATATCTATATATATATACTCCCTTCATCCACAGACTATGGACAATATATATATATATATATATATATATATATATATATATATATATATTGGCTGTGATTGTTTGGATTTTGGTTGACGTGAAATTTGTTTGATAAATGTGAATGGTTGATAATGATTGTATGTGGTTGAAACAAAATTGGAATTGTTTGTGGAAATATTCATTGTGATATGAAATATTTAGATCATAAGGATAAGCCCTTTAGGGAACGCTGCGAGGAGTAAGGTAGTGCGAGGAGCCGTACTCGGGACGGTGCCGGTTTTAAACCCCCTGCCGTTATGCTACCAAAATTTTCTTAAATATTCCTGTGTTTGATTTATATTCATGTATTGAAATATATTCATGTGTTGGAAAAATATTTATATGACGAATAAAATGGTTGAACAATAAAAATCACATTTTTATCATGTATGTAAAGTATATAAAATATTCATGTTTGAAATAAATTGTTTTAACAATAAAAAGCACGTTTTTATTATATATAGGAATCACTAAAAATATACATGTTTTAAATAAATCGTTTTAACAATAAAAATCACATTTTTATATAGATATGAAGTATTAAAAATAGTAATGTGTTGAAATAGATATATGTTGGGTAAAAATATTATTTTTATCACATATATGAAATGAAATGGTGTGAAGAACGGATTATATATATATATAATTAAAATAAATCGAGTAACGAGGCTATAGTTCGTATTTTGAAACTGTGATTTTAAACGATTATTGCGGGAGATCCGACCATCGTATTTTCCCGAAACCGAAACCATTGGGTCCGCTTTGGAAATATCTTTCCAACGACACCAAATTTGTCAAGATCCAACGGTTAGATTTTGTGAAATGTTAAATTCAAATCTGCATGAAAACAGTGCCAGAATGGATTATATTAATATATATAAATATAATTAAATTAAATAGAATAACGATGCTGCAGCTCGTATTTTGAAATCGTAACTTCAAACGATTGTACCAGGAGATCTGATCGTCGGATTTTTCCTAAACTGGAACTGTTGGGTCCGCTCTGAAAAGATCATTCCAATGATATGAAATATGTAAAGATCCAACGGTTAGATTTTCAAATATGTGTAAATCAAATTTGGAGAAAAACAACGCCATGGCCGCGTTATGGCCTGAAGCGTCGTTTGAATAAATTGGCTATATTTAAATAAATAAAAATAGCGATAAATCGTTATAAAATATTATGAACGATATGGAATGGAAATAAACTGAATTTATTCGGTTTATAGGATATTTGATGGTTGAATGTGTTTAACGTGAAAATTACATTAATGAACTGAATTATGGATGTCAGATAATTTAACCATTGAAATGAATTGATTTGAAATTCTAAATATACGTGAATTATTTGAAAAGGCCGAATTAATTCTCATTTCAAATAATATGTCGATGGTTAGAAGTCAAAGATATGAAGACGGTGCAAGACTGAGGTTCTTCACATCGAATGGATGGCTACTGATGCCTTTGATGGGAGTTGCTGCCCTGAAGGGGTTACAGTGGTGGTCGTCCGGATGTACTTGTTGATCGTTCGGATGTGCGAGGGCCTCTCTCCTGTATTGGACATATGGGAGAGGAATAAGATGCCTCCGGTTTCGTTCAGACCCAAAATGGACTTGTAAATGGACAGTGTGTCCAACATTGGATTTCATTCTGTGTGATTGATATACATCGATTGCATGGCGTGAATTGCCTGTGTGGCATGCTGAGATGTAGTGATCAAGGCTTTTGTTGAAAAGCAGAGTCTTATGGTTAATGATCGAAGCAGGGCTTTAAATAGCTAGCTTTGTGTTTGGCGTTGATTCGCGAGCCTCATACCCCGGTATGGACCAGAAACGGGAGAGGACTTCAGAGAGGACATGCGTTTCTTTCTAGCTAGGAGTGGTGTTTTCGGTTTTACACGCTCGGATATTTTACTTAAGTGGATGGTGGATAGCGAGGCTCCTTGGTTATATCAATCGCTTCGAGGCCGATGGTTTGGTCGGTATACGACCAGTTTACGCCCCATAGGGCAGGGAAACGCAGTGTTCAGGCATTTTAATCCACTCCGTGTGGACCAGCCCTGACGATCCAAGGGCCCACCTGAGTCTGGGCCCTGAGACATGATAGGATCGATTGTCTCGAAGCGGTAAGGACGATCCCTTGCCTTGGTTCATGACGGAAATCCAATTTCCAAATACGACATCGTGCGGTTTTGATTGTATACCTATATATGGCGACATAGTGGTATGGGGCATTTATGCCATCTATGATTGATACATATGATTGAAATTGTTTTTGAATCATATAAACACTAGTAATAAATTGTAACGACCCACATTTTTGACCGTCTAAAATCGACAATAAACCACACATGTCGACCCAAACAAATCTCAAATATAGGTAGTTATTGGGAAAAAGAAGAAAAAGAAGAAAGAAGAGAAAGACAAACAGAGTTCTCACAGCGGAAGGACAACATGTAGTAATTAAATAACAGTTAAAGCTGTTGAAAGATATACAATAGGTCATAACATACAAGGGTTATCAGAGTTAACCATATACAGACTTACATACATGAAAGTGGAAACAAAGTGCAACGGAAAATCTTTATATATAATAGATGAACGCCAAATCTTCGTCTTCGCTCTCCAAGGTAAAGGAATCTTCACTAACTGCAAGCATCTGCTGACCCGAGCGTATTGCATAAAAAAGAAAACACAACAAACACTCGGATCAGCACTAAATCATTCTCATATTAGTTAAATCAAAATACGAAATAATATCAGTGTAATGGGTGCAGTAACTCAAAGATGTTACGGGATTTTTCCATCTCTCGAGGATCCGTTAAACTAATATCTATATAATAATACGCTATTATTATAATGTCTATTCAGTAAAGTATAACTACTGAAAATAGCATAAGCGGGATTACCATATTACCCTTACGCCGTTTACAGGCACCAACAGTCTATACAAGTACCGTAAATTCACCGTACTGGTGTTATCAGAGGGCACTCCATAGAAGGCAATGCTAAATCAAAATCGTATGGGGCTCGATAAGGATATATATGACAAGGAACTCGAGGCAATGCCCAGGGTAGGATCCTACCAATTGCACTCCCGGACCGGTGGTAACGCATAGCAGCCACTACCGCCCACCTCGGAACACACTCCCAAAGTCATAAATGGGCCCAAATCATCATCATCATCATAGTCATAGAAATAGTATCGAAGAAGTGTGTCCGATCAAAGGTGCTACCTCAGTTAGTCACGGTATAGCTCCTGTTTTAGTCATTTCAATTCTGACCCGAAGGTCAGGGCTATTTCGTCATCGATCATCTTCTTCGATTCAATAGTCGCCTCTAAGTCATCATACTCAATCTGGATACGTCATAACGTTCACAGTTGTTAAAGTGGTTTCGACACTGACAGAGAGTATGCCTTATGTCGACTCCGGTCTCTTTAACAACCAACGCTTACATCTTTTACATCGGTCGGTTCTTTTATATTTGATAAGGTTCGCTTTCATATTAAAATATCATCTTCTATTTCGAACCCAATTTATATTCAAATGAATAAAATTTTCATATCAACATATCATAATCATACCCAAACCGATTATATTCTAAACTAGAATATATTACATATCATTATATTATAATCATATAATATTTCAAAAACGACTTATATTCAAATAGAATATAACTTATCTCAAAGATTTCAAATTATCACGGATTCTTATCTCAACTCCATTTGAACCAGCGGTTCAACTCAAGCATTTCCATTCGGAAGGAATTTAAAATTTCAAAATACTTGTAAACTAAATGTTTATATAATAATAATAATAAATTTAAAAAAAAATATAGATATATAGAATATAATAATTAAAATAAATCAGTAATTTAGATATTATATATATACTTAAAAATAAGGTTTACTAGAAAATTTTGAAAAATGAATTATAAGGAAAAATTATTTAAAATACAATAGTTATAAGTAAAGGTAAATAATAAATTTTTAAAGCAATAATAATTACTTGGAATCAAAAGCATAAATATATTTAAAATAAATTTCTCTAATCAAAATCTTTCCTTCCTTCCAAATTTCAAATACTTGAATCTATTCTCCGGTCTCAACGGAGTTCATTTAATTCCATATCTCGTTTCAACCCCATCCAAACAACTTTTTGATTTCGAGAGTTAAAACAAGTATTCAAACTAGTTTAAACCACTCAGATACCCTCGATTTCCAAATTTCCCAAAAATTAGATTACATAAGAATTTATATTTCTTCTAATCCAAAATCTTAATTTGAAAGGAATTTTAAATCATATTCAAATCCCAATCTAGATATTTCCACTTTGTTTTGGAAAACTCCTTTAACCCCTTTTTACTCAACATCCCAGTTCAGAATCTTTAAAGAATTGAATTATCGAGTATCGGTACATTCTTTTAAAGGGAAAATTCTATCAATAAAACTTCAAATCTTTAAAATCATTTAACCAACCGGTGTCTGTATATAATTATCTATCCAATGGTCAAGTGATTTTAATTTAATTTCTCGATATTTCAGGGATGGATCTATCATTTCAATCCAAATCAGGGTCACAGAGATTTATCATTTCACTCCGTGTTCTTAATTTATTTATCGATAAATCCCGGGTTCATTAGATGCCCGTAACATCAAGGGTAAATGGGATTTATCGTCACAAATCAACATGCACTACAATATACTGAAATAAGGAGCATCAGCAATGTCAATATAAATTCAGTAATAAATTTCAACTAACATCTATCACAACAATTTCACTCAACTGATTCAGCATTTAACTGTTTCAGGATTTAACGAGGGTTCGAATTCAACTAGAGATTTAAATTAAATTAAATAACAAGTCATTTGCTTAGATTGTATGTTAACAAACTTGCATGTCAAATTTAAACAACACATCAACAATCCAACACAACCATGCAACCAAACTTATTTCATAATTTAATTAAATAAATATGGGAATAGTTCAGTATTTCAGGAGTGAGAAATCACTCACCTTTGCGTCCATAGTTGATCGAACGTCCAACTAAGGCCCAAAATTTGACAGTTACCAAATGCAGCCAGGTTAGTACCAAAACGTCCGCAATTCCGCCACGATCCCAACGCAACAAACCGCGCTCAAATCCGAGTTAAAACGCAAAAGTTATCAGTGTTTAATCATTTGAATTTTAAATATATACAAAATAAATAAAACAAAACCCACCAATAAAATTCTGACACGTCACCCCGACCTCTTTCTTCCCGCTCATCCCCTTTCCATCCCGCTACAGTATTCGCACGCAACAACCCATTTCCACGCTCGACGTTGACCGCCTTTAGCTCCGAATCCCGACCACCAGAAAGGCCCAGACCTACCCCGCAGGCTTCCTCACCTCGAGGCGCACCTCCCCTGTCCACGGCGTCGGCTCCGGTGAGCCCTATCACCTCCGACGTGCCAAAGAACGGAACCCCCCATTTCTGCTTAAACTCTAAATTCCAACCAACTATACATCAATAAATCGAACCAGTACCACCATTCAAATCCTAGTGATGAGAGCAACAAAACCCATAACTTGATTTCTGCAATTTGGATCAAAATCGAAAAATCCCAATTTTGAAACCCTAATTCGAAAATCCAAACCTTTGACTGCAATTTCCGGTTAGACGGTGCACTGCATGTCAAAACAAATCGTACCAGCAGCTTCGTGACGTCGAGACCTTCGTTTTGACATATAATACTCTAGGTTTTGAAGAAATTTTATTTTAAAGCTTGAATTTGTTTTTCGATCTAGGGTTTTGATTTTTATTTTCAGCCATTAAGAAGAAAAGTAGATGGAGGAAAGTGTACGTATCATGGAAATGAGCTGATGAGTGAAGGTAGGGATTTTTTATTTATATAATTATAGGGCACAAATATGAGAAATACCCAATTATTCATTTACAATGATCTCGTTCCCATTTTCTCTCGTACGGTCAAACGGTAAGTCGGATTGTAACTAAAATTGAAATCCAATAATAATTCACCGTTGCGGTTCTGATGGCACCAGTTTCGTCGAATTCCGAGACAGTCGCCAAAACGGTTAAATTTCACAGTTAATTAATTAATAAAATATTCAAATATTCATTTAACTGTTTTAATTCAATTTGAATATTCATTAAATCCCATTTAAATCAAATTATAACTTAAATAAAATTATAAATCAAATTTCACATATTTTAAGTTCCTAAATTTTATTGTTTATCAATTTAAAGTTGTATTTCAATTATACATTAAACAATTTAACTTCAGTTAAATTGTAGATACTATATTTGAATTTTCAATTCTTTATCACTATAACAAAAAATGAAATTTCACTTATCCTAAGTCATTAAAATTAACTTAGACTTTATAAATGGGTTTTCAGGTATTTTAAATTCCCTTTTTTCAACATTCTTAATAACTAAATTTGAAAATTTGAAAATTTTCCCAACCCAACAATCCTCATCATTATAAATCATCTAATTTGATTTTTAACCCATGTTATTCAACTTATCTAATTAAATTCAAGTTTTAAATATACGAAAAATTATGTGATGTTACATTCTCCCCCACTTAAAATCTCTTCGTCCTCGAAAAGAGAACGAAATGAGGTATTAACCAAATCATACATTCAAATTTAGACTTATAAAATAATATTTATAAGATAAGTATATAGTTGTAAAACCCCATAAATTTTCTAACTCCTGAAATCACGGAAAAATTTCGGCAGCATCTCCTTTGTACGGAGAGGTTCGGAAAATCACCACATATATAAAATCCCAATATACATCTCATCATTCGATGAGGCATCCCAAAAAATGGGGAAAAACAAAAATATAAACCATCAAAACTTTGTAACACAGTTACGTACCTTTCTTTAGCGTTTATTTGCATTTTTATTACCTTGGCATTTAGCGTTTTGTGCAAGCGAGCTTCGAAGCGTAGCGTACACTCCTTACACCTGTTACAACTCGCATACACATGAGATTCAAGCATATATACAATATATAACGAACATATGCAACTTACACAACATACATTAATCATTTTAACTCCAAAACCAATATATTCATAACAGGCCCGCGAACAAATTGAAGTCTAACACTCCTTAGATGATGGAATTCGACAAAAAAATACTAGGAAAAAGCGGTAGCATTTCTTTTAAGCTTTCCGAATTGTCAGGATTCGTCGAATTCCGACAATTCGTTCAAAAGTTATGATTATTTTAGTGAAGACGAACGCCTCAGCCCCTGTATTGAAAAATGCAGATCTGAGTTGTTCAACCCAGTTTTTAACCCTTTAGACAGCAAAATTTCAACGAGCATAATAAGGAAAAGTTTTAGTTCAGATCCTGGGCTTTCCAAATTGTACTCGCACATTAAAATCCGACGTTTCGTTAGGGAGTTATGATCAAAACAATATAGGTATCCGCTTCAGATTTTTATTTTCTGCGCGCTGAACTACAACTAACTCTTTGATTTCAGGCAAATAAACATGAGAATTAGACAGGGTCCCATTAACAAAAGTTTTATTTCAGTTTCCAAGGTTTCCAAAAAGTCTGGGTTCGTTAAATTCCGATCACCCAATCAAAAGTTATGGCCATTTTACTTTCAGCTTATCGAACATCCTATTTCCGCCTAAACATTAATTCATTTATTTGAAGTTTCGAACTTTGGATTTCAAAAAGTTAACCAAACTCAACTATCTAAAATGGTTTATCACTCCATTTAGCATCTAATACTATTTACCCTTTCATTTGCTGCCATCTATTCATTCGATCCTTTATATCCCCCTCATAATCCAAGAAATGAGTTTTCATTAAATTTCTTACTTCGTTCTAATACATTTTCTATTCGTTTCTCGTTTTTTCCAAACTTTAAATCCCAAATGAACTTGAATTTATTTTAACTTCCAGCTAACTTGGTTATACTACATCCTAAATTCATTAACATGGATCGAGTTGCCAAATTCATTACTTATACCATTTTCTTCATTGATATTCCATTGAATTGTCATTCCAATTTCCATATCTGATTAGCCATTTACTTGAATTAATTCAGATTTATTTATTCTAATTATTCGAGTTCATCATCACCTCATCCTCAACTATTATTTGGTTCTAAATCGACCAATTAAGTTTCTCGGATTTTCTTGCTTATCCATTTCTCGTTAGTATAGATCAAATTTTACCTATTCGACCAAACTATCTATATTGATTCCAACTCGACTTGTTTAAATTTCCTAAGTCAATTCGTTTTATCAATCCACTCAACTCAGGTTAAGATTTTTTTTCCCAATATTTCCATTAACTCAACTGTAAATTCTCAAATTGTTATTAGTCGATTTCCTGAGTTAAACTCTATTTAACTCGATTCCTGCACGTATTAAGTTATATTTTATGCGACAAAAGTTTTAGTTCCATTCATTTCATTATTTATACCAAGACTTATACTCCATATATTATTCAAATAAGATTTACCTCATTTGGATTTCGTATACTTTCATTCACATATATACATATATATATACTAACTTTGTCGTTTGTTTCCTTATTTATATTTATTGGCAAGTCACACTTTAGTAACCAATTTAAATCCCTTTCCAACTACTTCTCGACTAATTTCACTTACTTATTTATTACCCAAAGCACAGGCTATTCCCTTCCTTATTTATACACTAAATCTTCCATTCATTCTTGGTCGATCTTAGTCGAATTTTATTTCATAGTTAACTTACATGTTTCTCTAACGCTTATATCAACTCATTTGGAATTTACTTAAACTTTATCATTACCCTTATTTAAGAGTTATGTGACGATCTCTAAATATTTAAGTCCATTTCATGATTCCTCATGATATATATTCAAATGAATTGATTTGCCTTAACATAGGACCTAACATTATTACTTAAATTGAACTTAAATACTTGATTCCGAGTTCATAAACTAGGATTTAAAAATAATATATGTACCTATTCTATTAAAAAAAACATACCACATATATATAAAAATTTAAATCCAAACTTTAATTTACCAAGAACGAAGAAATTCCAATCCTGGTTAAATTTAAATTCAACTTCTAATAATAGGTACAAATATGTTTATATGAAATTTTATATCATATGTAATCAAATCCAAAACCTCTATCCACTAGTTATGTAAATACGAAGTGGTCTCCCGCACTTAGACGCTTCAGAATAAATGTCGATAATGCGTGCACTCATTACCGAAGCTATTCTAAGGTCCAAGAAGGGATTTCACTTATTCTATTTCAAATCCTTTGAGATCGTTTACATTTCGAAAATACTCACTTGTAATACCCTATTATTCCAAATATCTTGGCAAATATATTTCAAGAGTACCCCAGGATCAAGTTTCAAGTTCATTTCTATTTCATTTGCAAATCATACTCTACAACCCATTATACTAAAGGATTTTATTCTCGAATTTCCCGAACCATTTAAATTTTCCATTAGTTTCATTATTGAATCACTCATAATAGGAAATGACTTAATACTATCACTTACTCGAACGAATACATATATACATGAACCAATAATATATATATTTGATATATTTTAGAATATAGTCCAAAACCATATTATGTCGATTATTCTGATCGATTATTTAGAAATCCCTATCGATTCTATGGCGTCCCATACATCGATAAGAATCCATAAATAATCAACAGAACAAGCCAACACCATATAAACCAATTAATATCGAAAATACAAGTACGCTCTCTCACATCACTCAAACTCATTCTAGGGCACTACTAACCCTATCTCTAATGAGTTAATTCCCAAACAGGGCCAGGGTTATCGCTAACCATCGCTCTGATACCAACTGTAACGACCCACATTTTTTACCGTCTAAAATCGACAATAAACCACACATGTCGACCCAAACAAATCTCAAATATAGGTAGTTATTGGGAAAAAGAAGAAAAGGAAGAAAGAAGAGAAAGACAAACAGAGTTCTCACAGCGGAAGGACAACATATAGTAATTAAATAACAGTTAAAGCAGTTGAAAGATATACAATAGGTCATAACATACAAGGGTTATCAGAGTTAACCATATACAGACTTACATACATGACAGTGGAAACAAAGTGCAACGGAAAATCTTTATATATAATAGATGAACGCCAAATCTTCGTCTTTGCTCTCCAAGGTAAAGGAATCTTCACTAACTACAAGCATCTGCTGACCCGAGCGTATTGCATAAAAAAGAAAACACAACAAACACTCGGATCAGCACTAAATCATTCTCATATTAGTTAAATCAAAATACGAAATAATATCAGTGTCATGGGTGCAGTAACTAAAAGATGTTACAGGATTTTTCCATCTCTCGAGGATCCGTTAAACTAATATCTATATAATAATACGCTATTATTATAATGTCTATTCAGTAAAGTATAACTACTGAAAATAGCGTAAGCGGGATTACCATATTACCCTTACGTCGTTTACAGGCACCAACAGTCTATACAGTACCGTAAATTCACCGTACTGGTGTTATCAGAGGGCACTCCATAGAAGGCAATGCTAAATCAAAATCGTATGGGGCTCGATAAGGATATATATGACAAGGCACTCGAGGCAATGCCCAGGGTAGGATCCTACCAATTGCACTCCCGGACCGGTGGTAACGCATAGCAGCCACTACCGCCCACCTCGGAACACACTCCCAAAGTCATAAATGGGCCCAAATCATCATCATCATCATAGTCATAGAAATAGTATCGAAGAAGTGTGTCCGATCAAAGGTGCTACCTCAGTTAGTCACGGTATAGCTCCTGTTTTAGTCATTTCAATTCTGACCCGAAGGTCAGGGCTATTTCGTCATCGATCATCTTCTTCGATTCAATAGTCGCCTCTAAGTCATCATACTCAATCTGGATACGTCATAACGTTCACAGTTGTTAAAGTGGTTTCGACACTGACAGAGAGTATGCCTTATGTCGACTCCGGTCTCTTTAACAACCAACGCTTACATCTTTTACATCGGTCGGTTCTTTTATATTTGATAAGGTTTGCTTTCATATTAAAATATCATCTTCTATTTCGAACCCAATTTATATTCAAATGAATAAAATTTTCATATCAACATATCATAATCATACCCAAACCGATAATATTCTAAACTAGAATATATTACATATCATTATATTATAATCATATAATATTTCAAAAACGACTTATATTCAAATAGAATATAACTTATCTCAAAGATTTCAAATTATCACGGATTCTTATCTCAACTCCATTTGAACCAGCGGTTCAACTCAAGCATTTCCATTCGGAAGGAATTTAAAATTTCAAAATACTTGTAAACTAAATGTTTATATAATAATATTAATAAATTTTAAAAAAAATATATATAGATATATAGAATATAATAATTAAAATAAATCAGTAATTTAGATATTATATATATACTTAAAAATAAGGTTTACTAGAAAATTTTGAAAAATGAATTATAAGGAAAAATTATTTAAAATACAATAGTTATAAGTAAAGGTAAATAATAAATTTTTAAAGCAATAATAATTACTTGGAATCAAAAGCATAAATATATTTAAAATAAATTTCTCTAATCAAAATCTTTCCTTCCTTCCAAATTTCAAATACTTGAATCTATTCTCCGGTCTCAACGGAGTTCATTTAATTCCATATCTCGTTTCAACCCCATCCAAACAACTTTTTGATTTCGAGAGTTAAAACAAGTATTCAAACTGAGTTAAAACCACTCAGATACCCTCGATTTCCAAATTTCCCAAAAATTAGATTACATAAGAATTTATATTTCTTCTAATCCAAACTCTTAATTTGAAAGGAATTTTAAATCATATTCAAATCCCAATCTAGATATTTCCACTTTGTTTTGGAAAACTCCTTTAACCCCTTTTTAGTCAACATCCTAGTTCAGAATCTTTAAAGAATTGAATTATCGAGTATCGGTACATTCTTTTAAAGGGAAAATTCTATCAATAAAACTTCAAATCTTTAAAATCATTTAACCAACCGGTGTCTGTATATAATTATCTATCCAATGGTCAAGTGATTTTAATTTAATTTCTCGATATTTCAGGGATGGATCTATCATTTCAATCCAAATCAGGGTCACAGAGATTTATCATTTCACTCCGTGATCTTAATTTATTTATCGATAAATCCCGGGTTCATTAGATGCCCGTAACATCAAGGGTAAATGGGATTTATCGTCACAAATCAACATGCACTACAATATACTGAAATAAGGAGCATCAGCAATGTCAATATAAATTCAGTAATAAATTTCAACTAACATCTATCACAACAATTTCACTCAACTGATTCAGCATTTAACTATTTCAGGATTTAACGAGGGTTTGAATTCAACTAGAGATTTAAATTAAATTAAATAACAAGTCATTTGCTTAGATTGTATGTTAACAAACTTGCATGTCAAATTTAAACAACACATCAACAATCCAACACAACCATGCAACCAAACTTATTTCATAATTTAATTAAATAAATATGGGAATAGTTCAGTATTTCAGGAGTGAGAAATCACTCACCTTTGCGTCCATAGTTGATCGAACGTCCAACTAAGGCCCAAAATTTGACAGTCACCAAACGCAGCCAGGTTAGTACCAAAACGTCCGCAATTCCGCCACGATCCCAACGCAACAAACCGCGCTCAAATCCGAGTTAAAACGCAAAAGTTATCAGTGTTTAATCATTTGAATTTTAAATATATACAAAATAAATAAAACAAAACCCACCAATAAAATTCTGACACGTCACCCCGACCTCTTTCTTCCCGCTCATCCCCTTTCCATCCCGCTACAGTATTCGCACGCAACAACCCATTTCCACACTCGACGTTGACCGCCTTTAGCTCCGAATCCCGACCACCAGAAAGGCCCAGACCTACCCCGCAGGCTTCCTCACCTCGAGGCGCACCTCCCCTGTCCACGGCGTCGGCTCCGGTGAGCCCTATCACCTCCGACGTGCCAAAGAACGGAACCCCCCATTTCCGCTTAAACTCAAAATTCCAACCAACTATACATCAATAAATCGAACCAATACCACCATTCAAATCCTAGTGATGAGAGCAACAAAACCCATAACTTGATTTCTGCAATTTGGATCAAAATCGAAAAATCCCAATTTTGAAACCCTAATTCGAAAATCCAAACCTTTGACTGCAATTTCCGGTTAGACGGTGCACTGCATGTCAAAACAAATCGTACCAGCAGCTTCGTGACGTCGAGACCTTCGTTTTGACATATAGTACTCTAGGTTTTGAAGAAATTTTATTTTGAAGCTTGAATTTGTTTTTCGATCTAGGGTTTTGATTTTTATTTTCAGCCATTAAGAAGAAAAGTAGATGGAGGAAAGTGTACGTATCATAGAAATGAGCTGATGAGTGAAGGTAGGGATTTTTTATTTATATAATTATAGGGCCCAAATATGAGAAATACCCAATTATTCATTTACAATGATCTCGTTCCCATTTTCTCTCGTACGGTCAAACGGTAAGTCGGATTGTAACTAAAATTGAAATCCAATAATAATTCACCGTTGCGGTTCTGATGGCACCAGTTTCGTCGAATTCCGAGACAGTCGCCAAAACGGTTAAATTTCACAGTTAATTAATTAATAAAATATTCAAATATTCATTTAACTGTTTTAATTCAATTTGAATATTCATTAAATCCCATTTAAATCAAATTATAACTTAAATAAAATTATAAATCAAATTTCACATATTTTAAGTTCCCAAATTTTATTGTCTATCAATTTAAAGTTGTATTTCAATTATACATTAAACAATTTAACTTCAGTTAAATTGTAGATACTATATTTGAATTTTCAATTCTTTATCACTATAACAAAAAATGAAATTTCACTTATCCTAAGTCATTAAAATTAACTTTTAATAGACTTTATAAATGGGTTTTCAGGTATTTTAAATTCCCTTTTTTCAACATTCTTAATAACTAAATTTGAAAATTTTCCCAACCCAACAATCCTCATCATTATAAATCATCTAATTTGATTTTTAACCCATGTTATTCAACTTATCTAATTAAATTAAAGTTTTAAATATGCGAAAAATTATGTGATGTTACATAAATGCTTTTGTTTTATTTGTATCAAGTATATTTTGGCCATTATAAAGTAAAACTTTATCCTCCGTTTTGCGTTGCATTGTGTGATGGGAACCGAGTCTTATAATGGCTTCATTTTTATAAAAAGCATTGCGATGTTTAAATGATTTACTTGTTTCAAACCCGTTCCGCGTTAGCGGTGTGGTCCTATGATCGGCCTTATTATAAAATAAGTTAAGTAGATTTCTCATACCGGTCCCATGACTGACTCGTAGTTTGTTTCACTTGCAAACTCGGGTGCCCTATTTTCTACACGGCAGCCTTGTATTCAGGTTTAAGCAGGCTCTTTCTGGATAGCTATGGAGCCGAAGATGGATTCTATCGTTTCTTTCTTTTTATGTTGTTCAGCTCCTGTTGTACATATTATGTTTTGATTCCGCTGTAGACATTTTATGTAAAGCTGAAACTGTATTTTGTACTAAGTATGATCCTGTATACTGTGTAACACTGATGATTAATGTTTATACAGTGTATTCTATTGTAAATTATCTGGTGTATTTATATATTTCTATTCTGTTGTTATTTGTTTATGTGTTATATTCCAAAGATTACCCTTGCCACCGTGGAACAGGGGTTTGGGGTCGTCACAAAACCACTTCAATATTGCTGCAGCTGAGGTTGGAAATTACGAGCCTCGTCTGGCTTTAATGGCTTTAAGCGGTCCTATAAACAAAAAGAACAAACATGGACGGTGGATTAAGAAAAAGAAGACGAGTACGCTTGAAAAATTGTTTAATATAGCTAAGGAGTATATAGATGTGGATGAAGATCCATCCTGTGCCATGGACGTTCCTGAAAGCAGCGCGCAACACGAGAAGAAAAATAATGATGCAGAAGGCAGTCAAAAGAATACAGGTGGTCAGAAAAGGGGCAATGATGAAAAATATAATCGAGCCAATAAGAAGTTGCGTTTCTTTAAAAATTTAGAATTGACCCCTTTGAATGACACCGTAGAGAACATCTTCATGGCAACTAAAGACAGTGAAAACTATCCGACACCGAAGCCAGCAAAGGTCAGCGATGCTGCGATAAAGTCAAGAAGGTTCTGCCGGTTTCATAACCAACCGGGCCACAATACAAATGAGTGTAGACATCTAAAGACCTTATTGAAGAATTGATAAGAAAGAATAGGCTTCGGCAATACACAAAGAACCTGCAGAATGCTCAAACCGCTCACGGAAAGGGGACATCTGTGGGACCGCCTAGACAGAATGAAAATGCCCCAGCTGATATCATTCCAAGACTAATCGTCAATACCATTTCAGGTGGGCCTCATCCAGTCGGGAAAAGCTGGGGGACGTTGTTAAATGCACTTAAGAAATGAAAAACCTTCCTAACGAAGGACTTATGGTCATGAATGACGCCTTTCCCACCAAAGTGTTAAAAACTTCATGGGATGATGTTGTGTTTAAAGACCAAGACTTAGACGGCCTGTCAACACCACGGTTGATCCCGTGGTTATTACTATTGGTCTAAGTCCAGCTCTGGTGAAAAGGGTCTTGGTTGACAGTGGGGCATCCGTTATTGTTCTATTCATTAATGCATTCAACAAAATGAATCGGTCAATGAATAATGTGAAAGCTTGCCAAAATAAGATCTATGGTTTCACGGGGCAACCTACTCAACCAATTGGTGTCATCACCTTGCTCGATGAACTCGGAGAAGGAAAGCTAAAAGTCGCCTTGAAGCAATATTTTGTCATAATCGATGAGCTCTTAGCATATAACGCATTCCTTGGAAGACCAGCTTTAACAACATTTAAGACAACAATGGCACCGTGGTGTTTGAGCATGAACTTCCCTACTGAAAATGGAATTGGCGTCATTAAAGGCGACCAACAGGCAGCAAGAAGAAAGAGGTGAAGAAGGATGTGGAGCCTCTGCTCCGCATTCATCCCCTCCCCTTATAGCAATTAAGGTGAGGCCCTCACACTGGCGGGCGCAACGGAGCTCAGAAGGAGATTGAGCCAAGAAAAGCTAGTGTGAGGGAGAAAAGAGCAGCACCAGCTAATGCCACAATCTCCGTCTCAGTGCACGATAAAGATCCAGACCAAGTCTTAAAAATAGGTTACAGCTGGGCCTAAAGCTGCAGAAAGATTCAATCTTGTTTTTAAAAGCAAATTTAGATGTTTTCGCATGGACACATTCCGATATGTGTGGAATTCCAGCAGATGTAATTGTGCATAAGATGAATACTAATCCCAGTTTAACTCCTGTAAAACAAAAGAGACGAATTCAAGGACTTGAGCGATCTGTGGCATTAAAAGAAGAAGTAGATAGGTTATTCAAAAATAACTTCATACGAGAATCTACATATCCCGATTGGGTTTCCAATCTAGTTCTTATTAAAAAATCCAACGGTAAGTGGAGAGCGTGCGTATACTATTCGGATCTTAACAAGGCATGTCCTAAAGACAACTTTCCGTTACCCAAAATCAATCAACTTGTTGATGTAATGGCGGGGAATGAATTGTTATCTTTCATGGATGCATACTCTGGGTACAACCAAATCATGATGCACAAGCTAGATGAAGAGAACACAAGTTTCATAACAGATAGGGGCTTGTATTGCTATAAAATAATGCAATTTGGATTAAAAAATGCAGGAGCGACATACCAGCGCCTTGTCAATTCTATGTTCAAAACTCAGATCGGAAACATAATGGAAGTCTGCGTAGATGATATGCTGGTAAAGTCGAAGAAAGCCGAGGACCATCTTGAAGACTTGGCTGAAATGTTTCATATCCTCGGGAAAGATGGAATGAAGCTCAATCCGTTTAAATGTTCATTTGGAGTTACGTCAGGAAAGTTTCTAGATTCATGGTCAACGCCAGGGGCATTGAGGTAAATCCTTCTCAAGTCATAGCTTTACCTGAAATGCGAGCTCCAAGGACAAAAGGAGAGCTTCAAAGCTTGAATGGGAAAGTAGCTGCACTTAACAAATTTATTTTTAAAGCAATGGATCGGTGCAATCCACTCTTCGATGCATTGATGAAAGGAAAGAAAGACTTCCAATGGACTCCTGAATGCCAAATAGCCTTCGAAGAGTTAATCAAGCACATAGAGTCACCACCGATGCTCTCTAAACCTAAAGATGGATAGGAGCTATTCCTATATTTGGCTGTTTCCTCTCATGCTTTAAGCGACACACTAGTTCGAGACGATGCTAAGGTCCAATGGCCAGTTTATTACATTAGTAAAATGCTCACTGGGGTAGAATTAAACTATTCAAAGTTGGAAAAACTTGTGTATTGTCTGCTCATCGCCTCGAAAAAGCTAAGACCGTATTTCCAATCCCAACCTATTAAGGTTCTCACTAATCAACCGCTAAGACAAGTTCTCTTTCGCCCAAAAACTACGGGAAGGTTGTTAAAGTGGAACATAGAGCTCAGTCAATAAGATAACACTTATCACCCTCGAAGAGCTATTAATAGGCAAGCTTTAGTGGATTTCATCGCCGAGTTCATGGATATGGGAGAGGAGACGGATGAACCAACTGAGACGGTGACTAGTTGGAAGCTATACATCGAAGGATCTAGAAATGATTAATGTTCGGGGAATGGAATTGTCCTAGAAACTCCAGAAGGTCCTTCCATATGCTACGCTTTAAGATTGGAGTTTCCTTCAACTAACAATGAGGCCGAATATGAAGCATTAATCGCACGCCTAAAATTGGTGAAAGAATTGAATTTAAAAACCTTGCAAATCCTTAGCGACCCACAGTTGGTAGTGTGTCAAGTCCTAAGGGAATTCCAAACCAAACTTGGAAACCTTCCTGCTTACCATACAAAAGCTTTGGAACTTCTTAACGACCTTTACTTCTACACTATATCTCATATTCCTAGGAAAGAGAATTCGAAGGCAGACTCATTTGCCAAGTACATCAGTTCCTCAGATGCACAACTACTAGGTACAATTCCTATCGAAGTCATTTCAACTCCTGCCACTGAAGAAGCAGATGTTGACTGGATTATGGAGGCTCTTGAAGAACCGGTATCCTGGATGACCCCAATCACGGAGTATATCCTCAATGGGACACTTTTAGAGGAGCCGAAAAAGCGAAGGAAGATATTACGTAAAGCTCCATTATACCTTATCCAGGACGGAAGGTTGTATAGGCGAGGATTCTCCATGCCATTACTGCGATGTGTCACCAAGGAAGAGACTAAAGCAATCTTGGCAGAATTGCATGAGGGGTTTTGCTAGGGACACACATGAGGTCAAATATTGGCCAATAAAGTTCTACGATACGCCTACTTTTGGCCCGATGTGAACCTATATGCAATGAGTTATGCTAAGAAATGTGACAAATGCCAAAGATTTGCAAAGATTCCAAGAGCACCTCCCATCGAACTAACTCAGATGGTTAACCAATAGCCATTCGCGGTCTGGGGCATAGATTTGATTGGAGCATTGCCTAATGCTAAGTCAAACATGAAGTATGCAATCGTGGAAGTGGATTACTTCACTAAATGGGCCGAAGCCGAACCTTTAGCAACAATTACCATGAAGAAAGTAATCAACTTTGTTTTAAAGAACATTATTTGCCGATTTGGGGTACCTCAGAAAATAATCACCGACAACGGAACTCAATTCGAGAGCAGTGAATTCTTCGATTTCTGTACTAAATACAAGATTAAAAAGATTTTTGCAGCCGTTGCTCATCCGCAGGCCAATGGGCAAGTCAAAGCAATCAACAAAATCTTGAAGTCAACCATCAAGAAGCGTCTTGAAAAAGCTAAAGGTGGTTGGGTAGATGAGCTTACTCTTGCACTATGGGAATACCGTACAACTCATAAAAGTACGACTGGGCACACTCAATTCTCACTTGCATTTGGATCCGAGGTTGTGATTCTGGTTGAGCTGGAAGTTCTCACTCACCGAAGAATCTACTTCAACCAAGAGGAGAATGAGAAATTGAAGCTCGAAGCACTCGATTTGCTTGAAGAAAAAAGAAATAGGAAAAACTCAGAGTCGCTGCACATGAGAGAAGGATAGCTCATCCTTTTAACAATAAAGAAGAACCGTCCAAGTTGGGGACCTTGTTCTCAAAAGAATCATGACTGGAACTGGAGAGTTCGGACCCAATTGGGAAGGGCCATATATGATAAGCAAAAATTCTCAGATGGCATGTTTTGAGTTAAAAATGACAGATGGCATCCAACTTCCGAGAGCATGGAATAGCATACATCTGCGACATTACTTTGTCTAACAGTTCTTTCATTTTATAAGTTGTAAACATCATGCATTGTAAATACCATGCAAAATCATTACAAGTTTGCACATACTAATGAAAGATACTACTTTACTTGCCTAAATCGAACATTTGCAAACTCTTGTTTACAAGATGTTTAAATTCGATTTTGATCGTAGGTCCCCTAATAAAATGTTAACGCGTCCGAGACCTAACAAAACCTGGTAACAACTATAGCACATCCCAATTGGGATAGCTTAAATGCCCATTGTTCAACGCTTAAAATTTCACCCGCAACGAATGTTAAGGTGTGAAACAGAACACGACAAAAAGGGACACCAGGAATTGGATGGTCAAATAATGTGGCGTTCAAGCTACAAACGAAATCGTTAGTTTCACCAAAGGGGCACCTTCTTAATTGCAAGGTGTAGGACCTTAGTTCTACAAATCGTGTTAAAAATCGATGAATGGATTAGCATCCAGCCCGTGGAATAAACAAACCCAAGACCTCACCGAGGGGCAACAAGTTAATCATCGACGCCATTGAAACATGGTCGGATTGCGATACAAACACGGGGCTATTAAACCAAAGACCTCCCTGAGGGGCACCCAGTTAATCATCGACGCCATTGATACATGGTCGGATTGCGATACAAACACTGGGCTAATGCAACATCCCGCAAATTTAGATCGTTTAATTATTGAATTTATTGAATTTAACCCTTGAATTTAAAATGGTTTGAAAATAAATTTTAGGATATTATTAATAAACGATTTCAAATTTATTTCTAATAAACATTAATTTATGATTAGATGAATGATGATTTATTACAATGGAAACAATTATTAAATTTTGTGGAATTATTAACTTTGACGTATTATTTATAAAAGGAAAGATAGTTGTCAATCGTGAAATAATAACTGTAATAATATTGAAATGGTTGGCGTTAGAATTTAAATTCGAACTATAATTCCATACATGAAAATACATATGTTTGTTTAATTTAAGTAAATTTAAATTAAACAATAATGATGGAACTTTCAATGATTTTAATAATGTACGATTCAAATGGTGCAGCTACTCGAAATATTATGTAAAATTTTGCAATCAAATTTAATTACGAAAATTTGATATTAGGAATTAATTGAATTTAATGTAGCAATGAAGGAATTTTCGTACTAATGTACAAAAGTTTGTTTTGTTTGTAATATAGAGAAAATTTTAAATAAATTAGACCATTACCAATAAATTGAATTTAATATAGCAGTTGAAACGGTAAACATTAGGATTTAGAAACGTCGGACCTAGTTTAAATACATATTTAAAGTTTATCGTTTATTCAAAATTTGTGTTGTTCTTTCATGTGAATCTGGCTACGTTCGGTCATTTAAATAAACAAATAAAAGTAAATTGCATCATTTTAGATTATCTACTCTTTTGACCGCTTCTCTCCCCCTTCTTTATTTAACTCTTTCCATTCTTCTCCTCAATCTACTCACGCATGGCTCCTCCCTTCTTTGTATTCAACGCGAACCATTCCTCTTAAAAAAGAAAAAAAAGAAAAAAGAAAGTAAATGTTTTAATTGGTAAATCACTGTCCGATTCTTTTGAAATTTGGGGAGGCACATTCAAATGGCTACACACGTTATCCGTTCAAGTTTCCATTCAAACTGCCCTTCTTTTCATCTGTAAAGACTCAGAACCTATTTACTTCTTTCCCAAAAAATCTCGTTCTTTTCGAAATCAAGGAAAATGGCAGCCAACATCAATTCCTACCTAAACCTAATAATGGCTTCCACAAAGAAAAAACCATTCCCTCAAATATAATTCGAACCACCCCCTCTACCGCAAACCGCCTCCTCCGCCAGCATCCGTCCGTCGGTCCTTCGCGTCGCTGTTCGACCTTCTTAAATATGTCCCCGTCGGCGTCGAACTACTACGCCTTATAGTCTTGCGCAACCACCGTGACCAAAGCCGTTGTGCCACACCTGGCTCAGCACCGCTTAATGTCCGTTATCTGTTGTGTTATCTGCTGTTGTAGGTGAGTATTTTGCTCATGTTAGATTAATGTTTCAAGTAGTTTAATTTCGTTTTAAACTAGAGTATAATAGTAGGAATTCTATCGATTAATCTTACATTGCGAAAATCCTACTTTTGTTTTGGATGGTTATACAGTTTATGTGTTGACTGCGATCCATTTGTGCAATTTTTTGTTATGCTTTGAATTGATATGTATGTATTTGGAAGCTTGTCTAGTTGTATTTGTGCTTGGCCACTTATTTTTGTATGTTGGGTTCATCATCCGTGGGCACAAGCATGCTTTATTATCAATAAGTGAATATATCATGTAAATGTTACCTGTAAGTTAGATCTGAAATATTCTAATGCATGTAAACCTTTGGGTCACTATATATATATATACATATATATATTTATATATATGTTTCCATCTTTTACCGTTATCTCGAGAACATGTGTAGATCCCAAGTGTGTTCATTATGTCACTAAAGGGAACTGAATGGAAAAGTTGTTCATATAATATACAAGTATTGTAATGTCTTATTGAATGTGAAAAGAAGGCATAAGCCTCCTCTGTTTTCAGGCCCTGTAATTTGAAATGTACTCCCATTTAATCACCTTTCACATTATTTAGAAACATTGTTTCCATTTAAGGTTACCTTATGTCCAATATTTTACTGCTACAATTTAAACATTGTTGCCTTTTTATGCATGAACCTACTGAGCCGCTCATTATATACTACTGAGAATCATGTCCCTTTGAAACTTTATAGTGCCACCTGTGAAGCACAACCTATGTAGGAACCCTTGATAATGTATGGTTCAATTGCAATGGAAATGACATATGTGAATATTGTTTTAGCACTTGCGTTCAGGGTTTATTCGGTGTAGGGTTGTTTTAGGTGGATTTTATACAATGATGCGTTCAAAATGGAAGGGTGACTTTTTTTTAAAAAAAAAAGAAGAGAAAAAGGAAGCAGTGTGTTTACCTGGGATTTATAGTTGTGAGTGTACTTGGAAAATTTTGGTTTTGCATGTATAAAAATGGCTCGTGTATACAGTTAGAAGTATTCAGTGTGTAATGAAAATACTTGTCTAATATATTATGAATTTGCACACTATATTTTCTGTATATTTAGATGTGAAATTGCCTGTATGTTCACACTTCGAAACCCATCCTGAACACCTTACTTGGATCGTGAACGGACTACTTATATCCAGGATCTTGTAACTTCAAGACTAGACTGGATTTTACTATTATATTCAGTTTCTATTGAAATTATCTTACTTGAATAAGTAACCCTGATGCGAGTGTTATAAAAATGTTTTTCCGTTGTTAACTATTGTATAAAAGTCTATTTGTGATTCTGTGTGATGTTCTGTTAAACCCTGTAAGCTAATAACGAACTGTCGTTTTGAACGTTCTAATTTGGTTTAATTATCGATTTGGAGCAGTCAAAAATGGCAAGGCGTTACAAGTGGTATCAGGGCTTTGGTTTGACAAAGCTTAGCTTATCAGGTTTAAAAACTCATTAGGGATGGAGTGGCAATACTCTAGAATGAGTGAAATCATCACAAGAATCACAGTTGAGAGAGCGTATTTTTAAAATATGAATTATTTTGAAATATAATCTTTGATAAGAGTTTTGAGTATTTTATTCGACGTTGAGATTGGACTGTCAAGTATGTGCGGATTCTGAATATACGCCTAGCTAACGTATATACAAAGCCAATATATACGAGACCGGTGTAGAATCACATTCTAGTCGCTTGGAAATAATTCTGGGGATGATCGCAACATCACTAGTATTCATTTTCAAGTTTCGAAAATGGGATGACTCTATGGTTCTGATTTAAACGTAGAGAAATACTTGAAACCGATTAGATGAGCATGTTTGGATAAAATTTAATAAAACGTTTTGATAAATTAATATGAACTGAAGCAGATAAGCGAAATTTTAATAAGCGACATATTAAATACTTTGGAAAGTATAAATTGAAATTGCAAATGAATTGCGATGAAATGGTGAATAATTTGAATACAGATTCAAATAGAAATGAATGTTTAAAAATATAGTTTTGCCATTTCAATTCTTTTGTTTGTTGGCCTTGACCTACTGTTATCGTTCGCCTATCGTTCGAACCATTCATGCTTAAATTTTTGAAATTGTCCAAATCTTATCCCGATACTTTGAATTGCTTTAACAAAATCTATCGACAATTTGGAATTTGAAAATTGGTTTAAAACAAAGAACATGGAATGAATGAAAAATTCAAACTTCAAATGAAAATTTAAAATGAGAAATTTGGTTTGTGATTTAACTGGAGCACTTAGTTCAAACTGAAAGGTTTCCAATTGAACTTTCAGTGAAATTTGAGTTTGATTACAACATTGAAATCGATGTTAGCTAAATTTTGTAAAGTTCGGGAAATTTAGTTCGTATTGGAATATTTCCTTAAAATAGTATTTATTTTATAACTATTATATGTTTTATTATTGTTTTATGTGAACTAAAGTATAACTTTTATCTATCTTATTTAATTATTCTCTACCAAATCTTTTTTGATTTTCGAACTATTCTGCAAACTATTTTGTATTAAAATATATTTAATTTATTCAAACCTATTTTGTCAAACCTATTTAATTTACTTAAACTATTTTATGTCATAACTTATCTAATTTATTTAAATTCTATTTTTCTAAAGACTTATTTGTTCGAACCTATTTTATTTCAAGCTTACTATTTTAAAACTAATTTGAGATAAATTATTTATTCCCGATCTGAGCAATTTATTCCGAAGTAATTGAATATAAGAATCAATTGTGAAATCAAAACTAAATTGGCATTGAAATGGAATTTTGTGAAATCTTATATAATTGAATTAATATAAGAATGATATGTTGAAACGTGATTTGGACAGAAAATCTTATAAAAATTGATATTCATGCAAGTGCGATATATGCGAAATGTGAAATGAAGTATTATATATATTGTATGTATGTTTCAAACGAAGATATGGAAATATCATTTATAAATGAAACTTACTTCATGGAACTGAGAAATCTTACAGATAACTATGTAAGTATGTTAAACTTGAAATTGCGACTTGATAAAAGGGAATTCGTACGGGTTATGTTGAAACTTACCTGTTGAGTTATATGGAAAATGATTTATGAGAGATATTTGAAAATACCAAGAACGAATGTTATTCGGACATGAAACAAAATCCAAACGGTTAATTCTAAAATGTAAGAATTTGAAAATTGATAATCTTATATTAATATAACTGTGGAAATGAAATAGTTTTGGAAGCTATGACTATTAAAAATTTTGAATTTGGCAAAGATTCGAAATTGAACAATTTGATTCTTATATAAAATTGGAAGTTATATATGTATGTGGGGAATTTGATACTACTGATTTGAACGAATCCCGATTGGAAAGGAAGAAAAACTTTTGTAAATGGAATTTTATATAAGCACGATATATGTGACGTACAAAATGAAAATTACTCTATGTAGTATTATCTGTTTTGAAGTCGAAGATATGGAAAGTACTTTCTATCAAAAATCGTTATTCTACTTGATAGGGTTGTGTAATGTCCCGTATTTTTACGGTATTATAATTAATTAATTTAATTATATAAATAGTGATTTAGAGAATATAATGGGTGTTTAATTAAATTATACGGATTATTTAATTAATATAAATAATAGAATAATATGTTTAATTCAAAAATAATCAAAAATAGTGGAATTCACAATATTGTGTAATTTGGATTATTTAAAATATATAATTCAGTTTAGAGTTGAATTATATTCACGAATATATTATATAAATGAAGTTTGAACATATAATTATATTATAATTAAAATCGAGCTTGAAATGGTGCGGCAGTTCGTTAATTGGCGATTTGAACTTCAACTAAATATATAGAATCCGTTTTAAGCCGGGTTTCTGTGAAATAAGAAACATTAGGAGCTGGTAAAGTATATTTTTCTAACAGAAGAGAAAAATCGGGATTTCGTCGTGTAGATTTTTAGTTATGTCCAAATCAAATTTTCAAATAGTCGCTATGGAATTCCTTTATTATTTATATCTACTTATTTATATTTTAAATGGATTTTAAATAAAAATCGAATATCGATGTAACACTGGATTTGGAATATCGAGTTATAATTCTCGATATGGAGCTGTGTGATATTCTATGTGGATATATACGATATTATTTATTTATAGATATTTAATTTAATTATTTTTAAATATATTTATACTTAAATGGTTCATTTAGAGCTATAGGAATAGCCATTTTTGCAAATGAGCTCCGTTTTCGATGAAACTAATTTTTTTGGATCAGGAATGTGAAATTTTTGTTAGATGTCAAGTTTCGTAATTTTTGAAGTCAATATGTGGCCGTGCGGGATTTTAATGTGAAAAACAATCATTAATTTGACTTTAAAAATACGTTGTGTGAGCATACGGACTCAGAATTCGACGAAACCAGTTTCATTGGGTCTGTAAAGTCAAACTCTAGTTGTATGTCCATTTTCGTGATTTTTGGATATCATGTGTGATTATAGGAATTTTTAACAACAAATACATATAGGAGTTGCTTAAAAATAAATTAATTAATGAATAAAAAATTATTTAAAACCTTCTACAAATACACCACTAAAACTCTCCTAACCCTATATATTTTTCCACTGGTCAATGGTGTTTCCGCCGACAGAAATTCTCCCTCAAACCAAAAACGGGAACTTCAAAAATTCATAAAAAGCAAAATAAAATCCTAGAAATCATCATACAAGTATACTTCGAATCGCTAAGGGCTGCTCTTCAATTCTACATGGTTTGTGTTGGGTTCGACGTTGGTTTTGGTTCGCTGAAGATTGTCAACGTTAGCTAGGGTTCATGAACCTGGGAAATTTAAGCATTAATCCAAGTTTTAGACACTGTTTTGGACCTTTTGAGATCAAGAGAAGTTTTTTGACAAAGTTTTAGTGATTTCAATGCAAATTAGGTCGGGCGACTTCGGTACCTGCGTACGACAAGCCTGTGAACGGGATTTTTCTCAAGAGTGCGAGTTGCATTTGAATGAGATGAGAGTGCAGAGTTTGTGAAGAGAAGAACTTTGGTTTTGGTTTGAATCGTGGAGTATTGATGAGGTTGTGGGAGGCTTGAGCGTCGGCTATGGCCATTGGAAATTGCTGGTTGCGATCTGATGAGAAGGAGGAAGAAAGGGTAGTTACGGTCACAGGTATTGAAGGTGTTGGGCCAAGGTTTGAACGGGTGAGGCCCAATTGATAGTAATTTAGGTTTATTTCTAATTTAAATAGAATTCAAATGTTTAGAAATGTATAACTTTATCATACGATATCGGTTTCCAGTGAAACAAGATCCATTGGTATCGTTAGGACGAGGGCTATGCAATGGAACTGACTTGGAATAAATTGGAGCTCGTTAAAATTTATAGCGAAATAAATTGTTGAAATCAAATCAAAGATAGTTAATTGTTTTTAACGATAACCGTCCAATGTGTGTAAATCTCACTAACTCTATCAGTTATATTTTTATAACGTATTTTTAGAACTGATAAATGATGGTTGATTCTGTGTGTTGACTGTTTGGTTGAACTGCTAAGTGATTGGTTGAAATTATAGATTACAATATATATATAAATCTTTAATCAAACATTGATTCTGTTTAGCAGAATATTTCATATTGAAATGAAATCGATGTTAATTATATTGTTTAACATCTGTGGATGCAGGAAAAACAGGTCGGAGGAATCCAACTGGATTCCTCAACATTTATTTTACTGTTTTTCATATATTGTGTTATATGATGTGATATGAAACCATTGCTGATTTTGTATGTTTGAATGATACTGATCATTGTTATATAGTACGTTAAATACCATAAGGAATACTGGAATATTAAAAAGGAAATTTTCAATGTTATATTGAAAAAGAAATATTTATAAAATCAAAATTTTTTATAAAAAGAAACATTTTTAAAATAAATAGATTATAAAAGAAATAATTATTTGGAAAACAAATATAGAGAATTATAAAAGGAAATATTTGTAAAAAATTTACAAATAGAATTGAAAAGGGAATATTTGTAAAACATTTACAAATAGAATTGAAAAGGGAATATTTGTAAAACATTTACAAATAGAATTGAAAAGGGAATATTTATTTGTTAAATAAATAGAATTGAAAAAGAATATTTATTTGTTGAATAAATAGAATTGAAAAGTGAATATTTATTTGTTAAATAAATAGAATTGAAAAAGAATATTTATTTGTTGAATAAATAGAATTGAAAAGTGAATATTTATTTGTTAAATAAATAAAATTATAAAAGGAATATTCATTTGGAAAATAAATAGGATTATAAAAGGGAATTAACGAGATATAAAAGAGTTTATTGAATATAGTTTATTTTAAAGGAAAACGTAATCGAATATAGTTTATTCGAAAAGAGTTAATCGAATATAGTTTATTCGAAAAAGAGTTTATCAAATATAGTTTATTCGAAAGGAGTTATCGAATATAGTTTATTCAAAAGGAGTTATCGAATGTAGTTTATTCGAAAGGAGTTAGTCGAATATAGTTTATTCGAAAGGAGTTAATCGAATATAGTTTATTCGAAAGGAGTTAATCGAATATAGTTTATTCGAAACGAGTTAATCGAATATAGTTTATTCGAAAAGAGTTTATTAAATATAGTTTATTCGAAAGGAGTTAATCTAGTAGAGTTAATCTAATAGAGTTAATCGATTGGAGTTAATCGATTAGAGTTAATCAAATAGAGTTAATCGTTTAGAGTTAATCAAATAGAGTTAATCCAATAGAGTTAATCCATTAGAGTTAATCGAATGGAGTTAATTGATTAGAGTTAATCAAAAAGGAGTTAATCGTATAGAGTTAGTCGAGTATTGGTCAATCAAAGGAAAAGGTTATCGAATATAGTTTATTCGAAAAGAGTTAATTGAATATAGTTTAGTCGAAAGTGTTATCGAATATAGTATATTCGAAAGGAGTTATCGAATATAGTTTATTCGAAAGGATTTAATCGAATATAGTTTATTCAAAAGGAGTTAATCGAATATAGTTTGTTCGAAGGGAGTTAATCGAATATAGTTTATTCGAAAGGAGTTAATCGAATATAGTTTATTCGAAAAGGGATTATCGAATAAAGATCATTTAAAGAGAGTTATACATAGAAATTCGATTATATCGAATTCGGGAAAGTACTATTCACTTTCCGTTTTTAATCAAGATTTAATTATTTACTAATAAATTGTTGTTTGTTTATTTATCCAAAGTAAAATAAAAGTCATATTTTGAAGTTAGATATTTTAGAAGTAGGGATTATAACGCTATAGTTATAATCAACGTTTTCAATAAAGAAGTGGATTGGTTAATTGAATCTGAGAGTTACGTAAGGAAGTTTGTTAAAGATTTAAAAGGAGAACTTTTTCTATTTTGAGGTTAGAAATGTGTTCAGTTAAGGTCTGAGAGGTAGTTATACCCCAACTTGATTGACTTCGTTTTTAACTAAGGAATGGTTAAGGTTCGATAGTGAAGGTTGGTTAAGTGAATTTAGTTAGTTAGTGTAATGGTTTGAGTTGGCGTCGCGATGTTTTATTTAAACATCTGTTTAAATCCAATGTAGGAGTTTTGGAAATGGTTTCCTAATAAGAATCAGAAATGTTTTCTAATATAGAAAACAAGAAATGGAAATGTTTTCCAATGTTAATAACGTATATTTTCTAAATTTAGAAAATAAGAAATGTTGAATACATGGGAACAGGAAATAAATAAAGCAATGAACCAAAGAGATAAACGTTAAATGATGATTGATCGATAAATTTTCCATCTGGAAATAATATCGTTGTTTACACACGTGTTTTCCTTTGATAGTTAACTCATCGACTATCGAAGTTTTTGACCATTTTTTCGTCGTCAATACGGAGAGACCGGTATCAGATTCATTATTTGAAAATCACTCTGTATGGGAGTTAGCCTTGCGAATCAAATGTGATGAAGATAATTGAAAATGGAGTTATGCAAGGGTTGTCCTGTTTACAGAATAGTGCCTTCGGTTTTTCCAGTCCCAGGACAACCTGTATGGATGAATGTTTGACAGAGTATATTTAATGGATCACGTAAGTTGATCTCTTCAAACGTATGAACGTTTGGTGGCAGCGGAATTCATTTCTCTTAACTGTATATGTAACATCCCATAATTTCAGTATATTTAAGTTTCAATTTAGAATAAATAAAATGGAATATATTAGAGAAAAAGAAAATCAAATTTTGTTGATTTTATGATGATGATTATTTGAATGGAGTATAAATAGATTTTTAAATTTAGTTTATACTTAGGATTGTTGAAATTTGAGAATTTATATTTTGTTTATTTAATAAATTTGGGTTGTTTGGTTTACAATGGAAACGCAAATTTAATTTGAAATGGCAAAATTCTAAGTGAAGAAATAACAACTGAAATTCGAATCAGAGATTTAAATAACCAGAATTTGATTTAAAATGTGTGAAATTTATTTATAGAATTTATTTAATTAAATTTGAATTTAACGAACATTTAAATTTGAATTAAATCAGTTAAATGAATATTTGAATATTTTATTAATTAATTAACAGTGAAATTTAACTATTTTGGCGAATGTCTCGGAATTTGACGAAACTGGCGCCATCAGAACCGGAACGGTGAATTATTATAGGATTAAAATTTGCGTTACAATCCGACTTACCATTTGACCGTATGAGAGAAAATATGAACGAGATCATTGCAAATGAATAATTGGGTATTTCTCATATTTGGGCCTTATAATTATATATAAATAAAACCCACTTAACTCCATCAGCTCATTTTTCATTCCACGTACGTTTTCTTCATCAAAACTCTATCTCTAATGGCTGAAATTAGTTTTCAAACCCTATAGCAAAACAAAATTCAAGCTTCAAAATAAAATCTCTTCAAACCCCAGCGTATTATATATCATTTTGAAGCTCTCGACGATACGAAGCTGCTGGTGTGATTAGTTTCAACATGCAGTGCATGGATTCGCCAGAAAACTCGGTCAAACTTTCAGATTTCGAAACCCTAAGCATGATTTTTGGGGGTTTTTGATTCTGGAGTTAATCGCGAATTCGAGCACATGGGTATTGTTCGTATCGTCGTCTGGATTGCAACGAACCTGGTCTCTCTATTTATCATCAAGTACATCGTCGGAATTTGGTCGATATGTGGTGAAAACCCACTCCGTTTACAGCGCCGCCGGCAGCAATTCTGACCACCGGAGGTCGCGTCGATGGAGTGGTAGGGGCGTCGGAGGATAAGCTTTCATTTGAGGGTAGTCTCGGGTCTTATCGTGGTCGGAGCTCGTTGAAATTGGTGGTCAACGCGGTTGTTTTGGTGGGTTCAAAGTTGGCTACTGTAGCGAAATTGCTGAGGAGCGGGAAGAAGGGGATATAGGGTGCTGACGTGTCTTCCTATAATTAGGTGAGATTTGATTTAATTAATTATATATATATATTTAAAATTCAGAGAGTAAAACGCTGATAACTCTTCCATTTTGACTCGGATTTGGACGCGGTTTGTTGCGTTGGGATCGTGGCGGAACTGCGGACGTTTTGGCACTAACCTGGCTGCGTTTGGTGACTGTCAAATTTTGGCCCTTAGTTGGACGTCCGATCAACTATGGACGCAAGGGTGAGTGATTCTTCGCTCACGAAATACTGAATTTTTCCCATATTTATTGAATTAAATTATGAAGTAAGTTGGTTACATGGTTGTGTTGGATTGTTGATGTGTGGTTTAAATTTAACATGCAAGTGTGTTAACAGGCAATTTAAGTAATTGATTGGTTATTTAATTTAATTTAAATCTCTAGTTGAATTCGAACCCTTGTAAAATCCTGGAACAGTTTAATGCTGATCAGTTGAATGAAATGGTTGTGATGGATGTTGGTTGAAATTTATTACTGAATTATAGTGACATTTTTATGCTCCTTATTTAGTATATTGTAATGCATGTTGATTTTTGACGATAAATCCCATTTAACCTTGATGTTGTGGGCATCTAATGAACCCGGGATTTATCGATAAAATGAATTAAGAACAAGGAGTGAAATGATAAATCTCTGTGACCCTGATTTGGATTGAAATGATAGATCCATCCCTGAAATATCGAGAAATTAAATTTAAATCACTTGGCCATTGGGTAGATAATTATATACAGACATCGGTTGGTTAAATGATTTTAAATATTTGAAAATTTTATTTACAGAATTTTCCCTCTAAAGAATGTATCGATACTCAATAATTCAATTCTTTAAAGATTCTGAACTGGGATGTTGACTAAAAGTGTTAAAGAAACTGTTCAAAACAAAGTGGAAATATTTAAATCGGAATTTGAATATGATTTAAAATCTTTTCAAATTAAGAGTTGGATTAGAAGGAAATAAATTCTTATGTAATCTGATTGGGAAATTTGGAAATCAAAGATATCTGGGTTGTTTTAACTCAGTTGAATATATATTTGAACTCTTGAAATCAAATAGTTGTTTGAACGGGGTTGAAACGAGAGATGGAATTTAATGAACTCCGTTGAGACCGGAGGATAGATTCAAGTATTTGAAATTTGGAAGGAAGGAAAATTTTGATTAGAGAAATTTATTTTAAATATAATTATGTATTTGATTCCAAATAATTATTCTTGCTTTAAATTTATTACTTGCCTTTACTTATAACTATTGTATTTTTAAATAAATTTTTCCTTATAATTCATTTTTCAAAATTTTCTACTAAACCTATATTTTAAGTAAATATATAATATTTGAATTACTAATTTATTTAATCATTATATCCTATATGTATATCTATATATTTATTTATATAAAATTTATTTTCTTATCATTTTTATTATTACTACTGTTATTATTATATATAAACATTTAGTTTACAAGTGTTTTGGAATTATAAATTTCTTCCAAATGGAAATGCTTGAGTTGAACCGCCGGTTCAAATGGGATTGAGATAAGAATCCGTGATAATTTGAAATCTTTGAGATAAATTATATCCTATTTGAATATAAGTCGTTTTTGAAATATTATATGATTATAATATAATGATATGTAATATATTCTAGTTTAGAATATAATCGGTTTGGGTATGATTATGATATGTTGATATGAAAATTTTATTCGTTTGAGTATAAATTAGGTTCGAAACAGAAGATGATATTTTGGTATGAAAGCGAACCTTTATCAAATATAAAAGAACCGACCGATGTGAAAGGTGCAAGCGTTGGTTGTTAAAGAGACCGGAGTCGACATAAGGCATACTCTCTGTCAGTGTCGATACCACTTTGACAACTGTGAACGTTATGACGTATCCAGAATGAGTATGATGACTTGAAGGCGATTATTGAATCGAAGAAGATGAACGATGACGAAATAGCCCTGACCTTCGGGTCAGAATTGAAATGACTAAAACAGGAGCTATACCGTGACTAATTGAGGTTAGCGCCTTTGATCGGACACACTTCTTCGATGCTATTTATATTACTATGATGATGATGATTTGGGCCCATTTGATTTTGTGATTATGGGAGTGTGTTCCGAGGTGGGCGGTAGTGGCTGCTATGCGTTACCACCGGTCCGGGAGTGCAATTGGTAGAATCCTACCCTGGGCATTGCCTCGAGTGCCTTGTCATATATACCCATATCGAGCCCCATATGATTTTTTTGATTTAGCATTGTCTTCTATGGAGTCCCCTCTGATAACACCAGTACGGTGAATTTACGGTACTGTATAGACTGTTGATGCCTATAAACGGCGTAAGGGTAATATGGTAATCCCGCTTACGCCATTTTCAGTATTTATACTTTACTGGATAGACACTATCATAATAGCGTACTATATTATGTATGTATTAGTTTAACGGATCCTTGAGAGATGAAAAATCCCGTAACATCTCTTGAGTTACTGTATCCATGACACTAATGTTATTTCGTATTTTATTTGACTAATATGAGATGATTTAGTGCTGATCTGAGTGTTTGTTGTGTTTTCTTTTTATGCAATACGCTCGGGTCAGCAGATGTTGCAGTTAGCAAAGATTCCCTTGCCTCGGAGGACGAAGACGAAGTTTGGCGTACATATCTATTATGTGTATGGTTTAACCACTGCATTTATTTCCGCTGCTTATTATGTATATCTGTATGTATATGTAACTCTGATAATCATTGAATGTTATAACCATAGTATACATTTCAACTGCTTTTAACTGCTATTTGGTTATTATATGTTGTCCTTCTGCTGTGAGATTCTGTTATTGTTTTTCTCTTCTTTCTTTCTTTTCCTTTTATTTTCCAATAACTACCTGCATTTGCGATTTGTTTGGGTCGACATGTGTGGCTTATTGTCGATTTTAAACGGTCAAAAATATGGGTCGTTACAGTTGGTATCAGAGCGATGGTTGGCGACAACCTTGGCTCTGTTGGGAATTTACTCATTAGAGATGGGGTTAGAAATGCACTAGAATGAGTTGAGTGATATGAGAGAGCGTACTTGTATTTTGGATAAAACGGTTTTATATTGTGTTGACTTGTTCTGTTGAATATTTATGGATTTTGGCCGATATATGGGACGCCATAGAATCGATAGAAATTTCTAAATAATCGAATAGAATGATCGACATAATATGATTTTCGATTATATTTTTTATATATATTATATACTGCTAGTGGTTTTAAGTGTATAATCATTGGTCGTTGGTAGGTAGTAATATTAAGTATTATCTATTATGGTCGATTAAATAATAAGAGATAATGACTAGGTGTTGCGAATACTTGGAAATAAAATGATATCTTTAAGTATAATAGGAGGAGAAAGGTTGTGATTGAAATAAAAGTGAACTCGAAACTTGATCCTGGGGTATTTAAAAGAGTTTTGCCAAAGTTGAGATAATATTATATTATAAGAATGGTTCTGGAAATGATTTCAAATAGTATGAAACATGTGGATAATCCCTTGCTCGGATCTTCGAAATAGCCTTAGTAATGAGTGCACGCATTATCGATGGTTATTCTGAAGAGTTTAAGTGGGGGAGAGACCATTCAATGACCATTAAAATTTGGTTTTACAAGGATTTTGGGCTCGATTTCCATATGGTATAGAATTTTATATAAAGGTATTAGCGTACCATATTGAAAGTTGAATTTAATTTAAAAACCAGGATTTCAATTTCTCTCTTAAATTTAAAAGTTTGGATTTGAAATTTCATATAGTATGGTTTATAAATAGTATAAATATTAAACGTATGTTATTTTAAACTTGATTTGGAAACCCGGAATCAAGTATTGAGTTTACTTTAACTAGTAACAGTTGTAAATTTATTTAAAACGACACTTGAGTTCGAAATTTATAAAAACTTATATTATGAGCCTGAAATGGCGCGGTAGTTTGAAAATTCGATCTTTAACTTTGAATAAATATATAAAATTCAATATAAGTCGGAATTGGATAAAACAAGAAACGTTAGGATCGAATTGATCATATCCCTTTAATGAATGTAAGAAATTTAGTTTTTCACTTTATAAATTGTGAGTTATGACTAAATTAAAATTTAGAGATAGCGCTATGGAATTTATATATATATATATTAATAATATATAAGCTCTTAAGAATAGAAATAAATGGGAAATGTTTAAGGAATAAATTCTAAATTTTTGGAGTTGAAGACTTGGAAAAGTGTTATGAGGAAACTTGAATTTTTGTTAAATGGAACATTCGATGGAATTTGGAATTGAAAGTGAATCAATTTAAGTCAATGAACTACGATAAATGGAAGGAAACTTAAGGAATTTATTAGAGTCGATGAAAATTTATGAGAGAATGAAATGAGGTACGATTCAAACTTGATTCGATTCCACTAACAACACGATGATTCTGTATATGTACCAATTTGAGAAAAGCATGGAAGCGAGTCAAGTTCGGCAAAGTTAAATCAATATGAGTTAACTTAAGAAAAATATATATATATAAGGTCGATTAAGAATTTAGTACGTAGGAAAGAAAATAAAAACCTTGAAATGTGGCAAATTGATTTCCTACTAGTAGATTTAATACTATCGATTTAGTTGGAAACGTTAAAGCAAATTAAGTCTTAGCGTCGAGGTAATATTTGGAATGAAATGAGGTGTTGGAATATAAACCAAAGTCTAAATCATTAAATTTGAATATCGAAAGAATTTGAAACCAAGTAGATTCAAGTAAGCCAAATGAATTTGAATAAATGAAAGTAACCTCAATAAATCTGAATTAATTCAAGTAAATGGCTAATCGGAAATGGAAATTGGAATGATAATTCAATGGAATCTAGTTGAAGTAAATAGTAATAAGTAATGAAATGTGGCAAATCGAGCCATGTTAATGAATTAAGAATTCAACAGAGTCAAGAAGTTGGAAAAGTTAAAATGGATTAAAAATCTCAACTAAAGTTAATGTTTGGAATGAAACGGGAAAATGAATAGAGAGTATATCAGAATGAGGTAAGAATGTAGTGTGAATTCAATTCTCGGCAAATGAAGTGAATGTAAATAGTTAAGTAAATGAACAAGAATAAGTGAAATGGATGAATTGCAAATGAAATATAAGTAAATAGAATGAAATTCATTTAATATAAGCGAAACGAACATGAATATATTTAAGCAATAAAAATGTGAATCTTATTATGTGCTTAATGGAACAATAACCCCTTTGCAGATGGTTAAGTGCTACTCAAGTTTTTGGAACTCGAAGGTTGAAACTCCAAATAAAATAACTCGACTTTTGGTGCGGAAAATTTAAAATATTCGATAAGCGAAAGCTAAAATGACCATAACATTTGATGGGCTGGTCGGAATTCAATAATCTCGGACTTTTGGAAACCTTAGAAACTGAGCTAAATTTTGTGTTAATAAAGCCTTGCCTAGTTTCCAAGTTTATTAAGTTGAAAACCAAGAACTAGTCGTAGTTGTATGCACAGAAAATAAAAATCTGAACTGAATACCAATATTGCTTTGACCATAACTCTCTAACGGAACGTCAGATTTTAATGTGCGAGTACAATTCGGAAAGGGCTGAATGTAAACTAAAACTTTTCTTAATATGCTAAGTCAAATTCTGATGTCTAAGGGGTTAAAAACTGGGTTGAACAACTCAGACCTGCATATTTCATTATATAGGCTGAGGCGTTCGCCTTCACGAAAATAGCCATAGCTTTTGAACGAATTATCCGAATTCAGCGAATCCGGACAATTCGAAAAGCCTAAAAGAAATGCTACAACTTTTTACTAGTGTGTCTTAGTCAAATTCCATCATGTAAGGGTTGTTAAACTCAAATTTGTTCGCTGGCCGGTTATGAATATCTTGGTTTTGTAGTTGAAATATTCAATATATGTTGTCTAAGTTGTATACAATTGCTATGTATTGATATATGTTTTATTCTCATATATATGTGAGCGTGTAGCAGGTGTAAGGAAGTCGCGCTACGCTTCGGAGCTCGCTTGCGCTAAACGCTAAACGCTAAGGCAAATAAAAATGCAAATAAACGCTAAAGAAAGGTATGTAAATGTGTTACAAAGTTTTGGTGGTTTTATACATGAGTTTTTCCCCATTTTTGGGATGCCTCATCGAGTGATGAGATGTATATTGAACTTTTTATATATATGTGATTTTCCGGACCTCTCCGTACAAAGGAGATGCTGCCGAAATTTTCCGTGATTTCGGGAGTTAGAAAAATTTATGAGTTTTACAACTATATACTTATTTTGTAAATACTATTTTTAGTATGGATTTGAAATAGATATGTGCTTAATATCGTTTCGTTCTCTTTTCGAGGACGAAAAGATTTTTAAGTGGGGGAGAATGTAACATCCCATAATTTCAGTATATTTAAGTTTCAATTTAGAATAAATAAAATGGAATATATTAGAGAAAAAGAAAATCAAATTTTGTTGATTTTATGATGATGATTATTTGAATGGAGTATAAATAGATTTTTAAATTTAGTTTATACTTAGGATTGTTGAAATTTGAGAATTTATATTTTGTTTATTTAATAAATTTGAGTTGTTTGGTTTACAATGGAAACGCAAATTTAATTTGAAATGGCAAAATTCTAAGTGAAGAAATAATAACTGAAATTCGAATCAGAGATTTAAATAACCAGAATTTGATTTAAAATGTGTGAAATTTATTTATAGAATTTATTTAATTAAATTTGAATTTAACGAACATTTAAATTTGAATTAAAACAGTTAAATGAATATTTGAATATTTTATTAATTAATTAACAGTGAAATTTAACTGTTTTGGCGAATGTCTCGGAATTTGACGAAACTGGCGCCATCAGAACCGGAACGGTGAATTATTATAGGATTTAAATTTGCGTTACAATCCGACTTACCGTTTGACCGTATGAGAGAAAATATGAACGAGATCATTGCAAATGAATAATTGGGTATTTCTCATATTTGGGCCTTATAATTATAAATAAAACCCACTTAACTCCATCAGCTCATTTTTCATTCCACGTACGTTTTCTTCATCAAAACTCTATCTCTAATGGCTGAAATCAGTTTTCAAACCCTAGAGCAAAACAAAATTCAAGCTTCAAAATAAAATCTCTTCAAACCCCAGCGTATTATATATCATTTTGAAGCTCTCGACGATACGAAGCTGCTGGTGTGATTAGTTTCAACATGCAGTGCATGGATTCGCCAGAAAACTCGGTCAAACTTTCAGATTTCGAAACCCTAATGTGAAAACCCGTAACTTCCCCGTAAAGGAAAGCGTCGGATAGTTCGAGAACAAGCCACAACAGAACGCATACGAAAGAACATTTCATTGTATATTACAACAATGCATCAGATTACAAGAATATACAGAGTATAAATAAGTACTACACAGAAATACCAGAGATTTAAATTACATTTAAATTCATCGCAGCGGAAAATAATACAATACACAACTAAAAGGAGATATACGGATACAAAGCTTTCCGGATATCGTTCCAGCTGTAAACCAGGATCCTGTGAATATAAATCTGCAAAACCAAAACTACTAGCTGCCCGTGTCAAAATAAGGGCACCCAGAGTTTAGGTTAAAACAATAAACTCCAGGTCAGTCATGTGACTGGTGTGAGAACTAAAACAGTTATTAATTCTTTATTTTAAAGTTCGGTAAATCAAGGGACCACGCCGTATAACACGGAACGGGTTTCCTCCCAAGAATACCAGTGCATAAAACAAACAGCGCAATGCTAAATAAAGAAAAATGAAGCTGTTATAAGACCCAGGTCCCATCACACAATGCAACGCAGCCGAGGATAGGGCTTTCCCTTATAACAGCCAAAGAATGCTTGATACGTTTAAAACAAATCGTTTGATACTATTATAAGTGCATAGTGTATAAAACAACTTCAAATCATAAGTATCAATCATAGGCGGCATAAGCGCCCCATCCCACTATGTCGCCATATATAGGATTACAACTAAAACCGCAAATGTCACGTATTTGGAAATTGGATCTCCGTCTATGAACCGAGGCAAAAGATAGTCCTCAACCGTTTTCGTGACTCTCTAGCCCGAGCCACAGGGTCAGAGCGCATCGACCCTTGGATCGTCAGGGCCGGTCCACCGATGTGGATTAAACTTAAACCCTGAACATGTGTTTCCCCGCCCTATGGGGCGTAAACGAGCCAACTAAATGACTCCATCGGTTCGAGAACGACCGATCAATCCGAGGCGCCTCGCAACAGCAACAACCACATAAGTCAAACTCGTCAGGGCATGTAAAACCACTGACGCCACTTCTAACTAGAAAGAAACGCATGCCCTCCCTGAGGTCCGTCTCCCGTTTTTGGTTCATACCGGGTGTGAAACTCGCGAAGTAAACGTTACACAAAGCTACGCCACGAAGGCCGTGCTTTGATCATCACCACAAGACTTTGCTTTTCAACAGAAGCCTCGATCAATTGCCACTTAGGAATGCCACACAGGCAATTCACTCCATGCGTTTGATATCCATCAATATATAACCCCTGAGCTCGTACGTCTCAGAGAAGGGCGTTAAGCAAGAGAATAAATTCTCCGCCGCCAAACAGATATATATTTAATAGAGATCAATCACACGGACTAAAATCCAATGTCAGACACACAGTCCATTTACAAGTCCGTTCTGGGTCTGAACGAAACCGGAGGCACCTAGTACCTCGCATATCCATCGATCTCCAAGTACGTCTGGACGATCACCAACTATTTCCATCTTCTTGGGTGTACAGCCCAATCAAGATCATCAGTTATCACCCAAACGACGTGAAGACTTCCGGTCTTCGACCATCGTCTTCATCTTCGACTTATCGTCGTATCAGTTATTCAGAATGGGATAAACCCGGTCTTTCCGAATAACTCGCGTATATTTTAAATAAGTGTTACACAAACACAACATACGCCTCATTCCAATTCATTAGTCACTAACCGTAAATTAATCAAGAGAATAATTCCCCAAATATTAACCCCGAAGGCCGAAACCAACATCAGATCAATATCCAGGAAACCATTCTGCTTGGCTAACCGACAGTTAGTTTCTAAATTTCACATTCATAGGGAAAGGTTCCCATTAATTTTATCCAAGGTAAATTCCTTGAATTTATTCTTTATTCTATTTTTGAATCTCAATTCAAACTAGTCGGGATTAGCGAACCTTACCGAAGTAATCATTTATTTTAATTTCCCCATCCCAACCTATTCATCCCATGAAGTAAAACTGATAATACTTCATATCTAACACCACAGTGTTATCGGTAAATTCAATTACCATTTCACGTTCAAATCTAATTAAAGATTTAACTATCGCCTGGAGCAAAACTGGTGATACTCCATTTTCGATTATTTCAATCTAATTAAAGATTCATTAAAACTCCACTTAGTTTTAATCGTTAACTGGGTTAAAGAATCAGTGTTATTTAAAACACGGTTCACGATAAACCCAAGATCACATTCCATTAATTATCGGGTTAAAGAACAAGTGTTATTTAAAACACTGTCCACGATAAACCAAAAAATCAATATCAATTATATTCCAATTAAATATTGTTTAATTGGTACACTTCATTAAATCTAAATAAAAAGATTTAATCTTTTCTCAACTGGGTTCAAGAACAGTGTTAGTGAAGACACCATTCACGACAAACCCAAATCACATTCGATATTCAATACAAGGCTCTGAATAGAAAATATATCGGCTTATATTCAATATCGAATTCTACGACTAACAAATGTCGTATTGGAAATAACGATATAAATATATATCTTTCAAATTTCCATAACAACACCTGTATAATCACGAATTCCAACATCGAAATATTCCGAAGACAATTTCGATTCCAATCCACTCCAATGCAATCATTGGATATTCTGGTTATTTTCAAAACCCTTTTTAAATTCAATTTATTTATTTAAAAATAAATAGAATTATAATTCTAGTTCAAAACCAGTTCATTTCGATAAAAATCTATTTTTATCTTTTCAAATATGGAGTTTTTCATCCCAATTTTTCCCAAATCATTTCTTATGATTTTACACAAATTATTACTATTTTTAATAATTTTATCAAGGTCCGTACAGTCGATTTCCATCAATGGCCCTCGAACTGCACTTATAGCGACCTTTTTCAAATTTGATTTGGACATAATTCCAAATCCAACCGTTAGATTTCCAATTTCTAATGTTCATTAGAAAGCTCTTTTCGATACGAACCCAACGGTTCCGGTTTCAGGAGAATCCGACGGTCGGATCTCCCGTAATGTCCGTTTGAAATAAATGGTCGAAATTCACGAACTGCCCCTGCGCGGCGCGTTCTATTCAGGCCATTATATTATATATATAATATATATAATATATATTTCGTCGATTTCTATTTAAAACGAATTATATAAATAGTTTTAAAATCGTTTCAAAAGCAATTCCAACTTTCTTTTCAATTCAAATCAAAATTGAATTCTTCTTTATAAATTCGTTTCTATTCAATTCAAATTTTAATTCAATTTGAATTCATTTCAATTCACTTTCAATTCAATTTGAATTCGTTTTCAATTCAATTCATTTCGAAATCGTTTTCAATTCAATTCATTTCGAAATCGGTTTCAATTCAATTCATTTCGAAATCGTTTTTAAAATCGATATAAATATCGACCACGTCAAAATAGCGTCAATCTAATCAACACGGCTTCATATATTCTATTTTCAAATATTCTATTTCAAATATTTCTTTTTCAAAATAGTTGTTATTATCAAAATATTTCGTTCAACACATGACCAATCTCAATGGATGAGTACTGTCAACACATGAACTTTTATTTTATATCGATAAAGATGTAAATTTTATTACTAAAATATTTCGTTCAACACATGACCAATCTCAATGGATGAGTACTGTCAACACATGAACTTTTATTTTATATCGATAAAGGTGTAAATTTTATTACTAAAATATTTCGTTCAACACATGACCAATCTCAATGGATGAGTACTGTCAACACATGAACTTTTATTTTATAATATTCTTTATTTTTCAAATTGGAATGAGGCCCAATCAATTACCATATAAAATTAATTATATGGATTTTCATACAACACATGTATAATAGCATTGAAAAATAATCAACCATCAACCAAAGTGCACTACACTGTATAAGCATCAAATATAGATATCTAACGCTTATAACAGCCTGTCAATCAATCGATCGACATATTCAATCAATCAGGATGAGTGAACTTCAAATTTCATCCCAACACCCGTGTGGGGTTTCAAACAATCAAACACAGATTTTATTTGTGCAGTTGGGCGATGTGTAAAATTTATCGACCAAATCAATGTCCTTCAAATAGGTGTACATAAACAAACCGTCTGGTTTGTAAATGAATATTTATTTATTCACATTCACGTTAAAAATTATATTTTTAACGACAAAACATTTTATTCCAACATATGAATTTCTATTCAGTTCATTCTTTAAATAAAGTGATATTTTTATTTTTCTAACTTATTTTAGAAAATTTCGGCGGCATAACGGCACGATACTAGAAACGGGACGAGGCCTAGCCTTATCCCCGGTCTAGTGAAGGCCCACGCCATTCACACATCAATCAAATTCACCAAACAACCAAATTCAAATCAAATCATATAACTAAGCTATGCAACCAAACAAACAAGTCCATGGTCTGTGGACGATTGTGTCGGGTGCTACTAAGCACCGTCTGCATCCTAGTATATATATATATAACTAGAAAAAGGAATTTTTGAGTGAGGAGTTCTCACCAATAGCTATCCAACTATCTTGATTCTTCGGATTCGTTGGAAAGATAGTCACAATTAGATTCCATTATTTTTGGTTTCACTAAAATCCGGATTGTTTTGCACCCGGTACATTCAATTGAAGTTTGAAATCGAATTATCGAACTACCGCGCCATTTTCAATTCTATTTATAATTATATATAAATATTTATATTCTAACGACGACGTATATAATATATACGTCGAATTATATTCAAATTAAATTTATCGCCGATTTTATTTAAAATAATTCATTTTAAATAATCAAAATTCGCTAAAATTGCCAAAATAAAAATTTCAAACTGGCTCGCATTTTCCGGGTTGTTACAATCTCCCCCACTTAAAACTTTTCATCCCCGAAAAGGAACAAAGTCGAAAGTGGTTTGATTAATCAACTCTACGCTCGATCTGGCTTCCATTCTCCAACTTTTCAGTTTCTGAGAATTTTCAAAATCTCAAAAATTTGGCTAACACCCTAAATTTTTGAAAAATTTCGCCATAACCTCCCCTGCACCGGGAGCATCGGGGAATTTCAAATAGCTTCCCCGGTCCTTCAGATCTCAAAAAGAAAAAGAAAAAGCCAAGCGGCTAGCCAATAGGCTCATAAAATCATCAATTAGTGAATTAGCTTTTCAAATTCATAACTTTGATATATAGTCAAAAATCAAATTTTTGATACCAAAACACAACAATTAGCCCTATCTAATTTTGGTTCTCACACCAGTCTAATGGAAATATATAGATATTACACGTTCGTCACTCGAATATAAATTCTGATGATGATATATCAATCATCAGAATCACTCCCGGGCGACTAGAGCGTAATTCTATATCTATCCAGTATATTAAAATTTCGAATACATGCGGATCAGACGTATACGCAAAATCTATATATACTGGATTGTCCACATCAATATAAATAAATAACCAAATACGAATAGTTGATTTAGATTTTCAAAACAAAATTTGTTTTCATTTTAAAAATATACTCTTCACACTCGTTCTAGGATACTACTGATCCTATCTCTAACGAGTCATTCTAATTGGATATTACTAATCCAATATCTGATGAATTCTTTCGTATGGTTCTAATGTGCCTTGTTCTCTGAGCTTTGTAAACCAAAGCTCCGATACCAACTGTGAAAACCCGTAACTTCCCCGTAAAGGAAAGCGTCGGATAGTTCGAGAACAAGCCACAACAGAACGCATACGAAAGAACATTTCATTGTATATTACAACAATGCATCAGATTACAAGAATATACAGAGTATAAATAAGTACTACACAGAAATACCAGAGATTTAAATTACATTTAAATTCATCGCAGCGGAAAATAATACAATACACAACTAAAAGGAGATATACGGATACAAAGCTTTCCGGATATCATTCCAGCTGTAAACCAGGATCCTGTGAATATAAATCTGCAAAACCAAAACTACTAGCTGCCCGTGTCAAAATAAGGGCACCCAGAGTTTAGGTTAAAACAATAAACTCCAGGTCAGTCATGTGACTGGTGTGAGAACTAAAACAGTTATTAATTCTTTATTTTAAAGTTCGGTAAATCAAGGGACCACGCCGTATAACACGGAACGGGTTTCCTCCCAAGAATACCAGTGCATAAAACAAACAGCGCAATGCTAAATAAAGAAAAATGAAGCTGTTATAAGACCCAGGTCCCATCACACAATGCAACACAGCCGAGGATAGGGCTTTCCCTTATAACAGCCAAAGAATGCTTGATACGTTTAAAACAAATCGTTTGATACTATTATAAGTGCATAGTGTATAAAACAACTTCAAATCATAAGTATCAATCATAGGCGGCATAAGCGCCCCATCCCACTATGTCGCCATATATAGGATTACAACTAAAACCGCAAATGTCACGTATTTGGAAATTGGATCTCCGTCTATGAACCGAGGCAAAAGATAGTCCTCAACCGTTTTCGTGACTCTCTAGCCCGAGCCACAGGGTCAGAGCGCATCGACCCTTGGATCGTCAGGGCCGGTCCACCGATGTGGATTAAACTTAAACCCTGAACATGCGTTTCCCCGCCCTATGGGGCGTAAACGAGCCAACTAAATGACTCCATCAGTTCGAGAACGACCGATCAATCCGAGGCGCCTCGCAACAGCAACAACCACATAAGTCAAACTCGTCAGGGCGTGTAAAACCACTGACGCCACTTCTAACTAGAAAGAAACGCATGCCCTCCCTGAGGTCCGTCTCCCGTTTTTGGTTCATACCGGGTGTGAAACTCGCGAAGTAAACGTTACACAAAGCTACGCCACGAAGGCCGTGCTTTGATCATCACCACAAGACTTTGCTTTTCAACAGAAGCCTCGATCAATTGCCACTTAGGCATGCCACACAGGCAATTCACTCCATGCGTTTGATATCTATCAATATATAACCGCTAAGCTCGTACGTCTCAGAGAAGGGCGTTAAGCAAGAGAATAAATTCTCCGCCGCCAAACAGATATATATTTAATAGAGATCAATCACACGGACTAAAATCCAATGTCAGACACACAGTCCATTTACAAGTCCGTTCTGGGTCTGAACGAAACCGGAGGCACCTAGTACCTCGCATATCCATCGATCTCCAAGTACGTCTGGACGATCACCAACTATTTCCATCTTCTTGGGTGTACAGCCCAATCAAGATCATTAGTTATCACCCAAACGACGTGAAGACTTCCGGTCTTCGACCATCGTCTTCATCTTCGACTTATCGTCGTATCAGTTATTTAGAATGGGATAAACCCGGTCTTTCCGAATAACTCGCGTATATTTTAAATAAGTGTTACACAAACACAACATACGCCTCATTCCAATTCAGTAGTCACTAACCGTAAATTAATCAAGAGAATAATTCCCCAAATATTAACCCCGAAGGCCGAAACCAACATCAGATCAATATCCAGGAAACCATTCTGCTTGGCTAACCGACAGTTAGTTTCTAAATTTCACATTCATAGGGAAAGGTTCCCATTAATTTTATCCAAGGTAAATTCCTTGAATTTATTCTTTATTCTATTTTTGAATCTCAATTCAAACTAGTCGGGATTAGCGAACCTTACCGAAGTAATCATTTATTTTAATTTCCCCATCCCAACCTATTCATCCCATGAAGTAAAACTGATAATACTTCATATCTAACACCACAGTGTTATCGGTAAATTCAATTACCATTTCACGTTCAAATCTAATTAAAGATTTAACTATCGCCTGGAGCAAAACTGGTGATACTCCATTTTTGATTATTTCAATCTAATTAAAGATTCATTAAAACTCCACTTAGTTTTAATCGTTAACTGGGTTAAAGAATCAGTGTTATTTAAAACACGGTTCACGATAAACCCAAGATCACATTCCATTAATTATCGGGTTAAAGAACAAGTGTTATTTAAAACACTGTCCACGATAAACCCAAAAATCAATATCAATTATATTCCAATTAAATATTGTTTAATTGGTACACTTCATTAAATCTAAATAAAAAGATTTAATCTTTTCTCAACTGGGTTCAAGAACAGTGTTAGTGAAGACACCATTCACGACAAACCCAAATCACATTCGATATTCAATACAAGGCTCTGAATAGAAAATATATCGGCTTATATTCAATATCGAATTCTACGACTAACAAATGTCGTATTGGAAATAACGATATAAATATATATCTTTCAAATTTCCATAACAACACCTGTATAATCACGAATTCCAACATCGAAATATTCCGAAGACAATTTCGATTCCAATCCACTCCAATGCAATCATTGGATATTCTGGTTATTTTCAAAACCCTTTTTAAATTCAATTTATTTATTTAAAAATAAATAGAATTATAATTCTAGTTCAAAACCAGTTCATTTCGATAAAAATCTATTTTTATCTTTTCAAATATGGAGTTTTTCATCCCAATTTTTCCCAAATCATTTCTTATGATTTTACACAAATTATTACTATTTTTAATAATTTTATCAAGGTCCGTACAGTCGATTTCCATCAATGGCCCTCGAACTGCACTTATAGCGACCTTTTTCAAATTTGATTTGGACATAATTCCAAATCCAACCGTTAGATTTCCAATTTCTAATGTTCATTAGAAAGCTCTTTTCGATACGAACCCAACGGTTCCGGTTTCAGGAGAATCCGACGGTCGGATCTCCCGTAATGTCCGTTTGAAATAAATGGTCGAAATTCACGAACTGCCCCTGCGCGGCGCGTTCTATTCAGGCCATTATATTATATATATAATATATATAATATATATTTCGTCGATTTCTATTTAAAACGAATTATATAAATAGTTTTAAAATCGTTTCAAAAGCAATTCCAACTTTCTTTTCAATTCAAATCAAAATTGAATTCTTCTTTATAAATTCGTTTCTATTCAATTCAAATTTTAATTCAATTTGAATTCATTTCAATTCACTTTCAATTCAATTTGAATTCGTTTTCAATTCAATTCATTTCGAAATCGTTTTCAATTCAATTCATTTCGAAATCGGTTTCAATTCAATTCATTTCGAAATCGTTTTTAAAATCGATATAAATATCGACCACGTCAAAATAGCGTCAATCTAATCAACACGGCTTCATATATTCTATTTTCAAATATTCTATTTCAAATATTTCTTTTTCAAAATAGTTGTTATTATCAAAATATTTCGTTCAACACATGACCAATCTCAATGGATGAGTACTGTCAACACATGAACTTTTATTTTATATCGATAAAGATGTAAATTTTATTACTAAAATATTTCGTTCAACACATGACCAATCTCAATGGATGAGTACTGTCAACACATGAACTTTTATTTTATATCGATAAAGGTGTAAATTTTATTACTAAAATATTTCGTTCAACACATGACCAATCTCAATGGATGAGTACTGTCAACACATGAACTTTTATTTTATAATATTCTTTATTTTTCAAATTGGAATGAGGCCCAATCAATTACCATATAAAATTAATTATATGGATTTTCATACAACACATGTATAATAGCATTGAAAAATAATCAACCATCAACCAAAGTGCACTACACTGTATAAGCATCAAATATAGATATCTAACGCTTATAACAGCCTGTCAATCAATCGATCGACATATTCAATCAATCAGGATGAGTGAACTTCAAATTTCATCCCAACACCCGTGTGGGGTTTCAAACAATCAAACACAGATTTTATTTGTGCAGTTGGGCGATGTGTAAAATTTATCGACCAAATCAATGTCCTTCAAATAGGTGTACATAAACAAACCGTCTGGTTTGTAAATGAATATTTATTTATTCACATTCACGTTAAAAATTATATTTTTAACGACAAAACATTTTATTCCAACATATGAATTTCTATTCAGTTCATTCTTTAAATAAAGTGATATTTTTATTTTTCTAACTTATTTTAGAAAATTTCGGCGGCATAACGGCACGATACTAGAAACGGGACGAGGCCTAGCCTTATCCCCGGTCTAGTGAAGGCCCACGCCATTCACACATCAATCAAATTCACCAAACAACCAAATTCAAATCAAATCATATAACTAAGCTATGCAACCAAACAAACAAGTCCATGGTCTGTGGACGATTGTGTCGGGTGCTACTAAGCACCGTCTGCATCCTAGTATATATATATATAACTAGAAAAAGGAATTTTTGAGTGAGGAGTTCTCACCAATAGCTATCCAACTATCTTGATTCTTCGGATTCGTTGGAAAGATAGTCACAATTAGATTCCATTATTTTTGGTTTCACTAAAATCCGGATTGTTTTGCACCCGGTACATTCAATTGAAGTTTGAAATCGAATTATCGAACTACCGCGCCATTTTCAATTCTATTTATAATTATATATAAATATTTATATTCTAACGACGACGTATATAATATATACGTCGAATTATATTCAAATTAAATTTATCGCCGATTTTATTTAAAATAATTCATTTTAAATAATCAAAATTCGCTAAAATTGCCAAAATAAAAATTTCAAACTGGCTCGCATTTTCCGGGTTGTTACAATCTCCCCCACTTAAAACTTTTCGTCCCCGAAAAGGAACAAAGTCGAAAGTGGTTTGATTAATCAACTCTACGCTCGATCTGGCTTCCATTCTCCAACTTTTCAGTTTCTGAGAATTTTCAAAATCTCAAAAATTTGGCTAACACCCTAAATTTTTGAAAAATTTCGCCATAACCTCCCCTGCACCGGGAGCATCGGGGAATTTCAAATAGCTTCCCCGGTCCTTCAGATCTCAAAAAGAAAAAGAAAAAGCCAAGCGGCTAGCCAATAGGCTCATAAAATCATCAATTAGTGAATTAGCTTTTCAAATTCATAACTTTGATATATAGTCAAAAATCAAATTTTTGATACCAAAACACAACAATTAGCCCTATCTAATTTTGGTTCTCACACCAGTCTAATGGAAATATATAGATATTACACGTTCGTCACTCGAATATAAATTCTGATGATGATATATCAATCATCAGAATCACTCCCGGGCGACTAGAGCGTAATTCTATATCTATCCAGTATATTAAAATTTCGAATACATGCGGATCAGACGTATACGCAAAATCTATATATACTGGATTGTCCACATCAATATAAATAAATAACCAAATACGAATAGTTGATTTAGATTTTCAAAACAAAATTTGTTTTCATTTTAAAAATATACTCTTCACACTCGTTCTAGGATACTACTGATCCTATCTCTAACGAGTCATTCTAATTGGATATTACTAATCCAATATCTGATGAATTCTTTCGTATGGTTCTAATGTGCCTTGTTCTCTGAGCTTTGTAAACCAAAGCTCCGATACCAACTGTGAAAACCCGTAACTTCCCCGTAAAGGAAAGCGTCGGATAGTTCGAGAACAAGCCACAACAGAACGCATACGAAAGAACATTTCATTGTATATTACAACAATGCATCAGATTACAAGAATATACAGAGTATAAATAAGTACTACACAGAAATACCAGAGATTTAAATTACATTTAAATTCATCGCAGCGGAAAATAATACAATACACAACTAAAAGGAGATATACGGATACAAAGCTTTCCGGATATCGTTCCAGCTGTAAACCAGGATCCTGTGAATATAAATCTGCAAAACCAAAACTACTAGCTGCCCGTGTCAAAATAAGGGCACCCAGAGTTTAGGTTAAAACAATAAACTCCAGGTCAGTCATGTGACTGGTGTGAGAACTAAAACAGTTATTAATTCTTTATTTTAAAGTTCGGTAAATCAAGGGACCACGCCGTATAACACGGAACGGGTTTCCTCCCAAGAATACCAGTGCATAAAACAAACAGCGCAATGCTAAATAAAGAAAAATGAAGCTGTTATAAGACCCAGGTCCCATCACACAATGCAACGCAGCCGAGGATAGGGCTTTCCCTTATAACAGCCAAAGAATGCTTGATACGTTTAAAACAAATCGTTTGATACTATTATAAGTGCATAGTGTATAAAACAACTTCAAATCATAAGTATCAATCATAGGCGGCATAAGCGCCCCATCCCACTATGTCGCCATATATAGGATTACAACTAAAACCGCAAATGTCACGTATTTGGAAATTGGATCTCCGTCTATGAACCGAGGCAAAAGATAGTCCTCAACCGTTTTCGTGACTCTCTAGCCCGAGCCACAGGGTCAGAGCGCATCGACCCTTGGATCGTCAGGGCCGGTCCACCGATGTGGATTAAACTTAAACCCTGAACATGCGTTTCCCCGCCCTATGGGGCGTAAACGAGCCAACTAAATGACTCCATCAGTTCGAGAACGACCGATCAATCCGAGGCGCCTCGCAACAGCAACAACCACATAAGTCAAACTCGTCAGGGCGTGTAAAACCACTGACGCCACTTCTAACTAGAAAGAAACGCATGCCCTCCCTGAGGTCCGTCTCCCGTTTTTGGTTCATACCGGGTGTGAAACTCGCGAAGTAAACGTTACACAAAGCTACGCCACGAAGGCCGTGCTTTGATCATCACCACAAGACTTTGCTTTTCAACAGAAGCCTCGATCAATTGCCACTTAGGCATGCCACACAGGCAATTCACTCCATGCGTTTGATATCTATCAATATATAACCGCTAAGCTCGTACGTCTCAGAGAAGGGCGTTAAGCAAGAGAATAAATTCTCCGCCGCCAAACAGATATATATTTAATAGAGATCAATCACACGGACTAAAATCCAATGTCAGACACACAGTCCATTTACAAGTCCGTTCTGGGTCTGAACGAAACCGGAGGCACCTAGTACCTCGCATATCCATCGATCTCCAAGTACGTCTGGACGATCACCAACTATTTCCATCTTCTTGGGTGTACAGCCCAATCAAGATCATTAGTTATCACCCAAACGACGTGAAGACTTCCGGTCTTCGACCATCGTCTTCATCTTCGACTTATCGTCGTATCAGTTATTTAGAATGGGATAAACCCGGTCTTTCCGAATAACTCGCGTATATTTTAAATAAGTGTTACACAAACACAACATACGCCTCATTCCAATTCATTAGTCACTAACCGTAAATTAATCAAGAGAATAATTCCCCAAATATTAACCCCGAAGGCCGAAACCAACATCAGATCAATATCCAGGAAACCATTCTGCTTGGCTAACCGACAGTTAGTTTCTAAATTTCACATTCATAGGGAAAGGTTCCCATTAATTTTATCCAAGGTAAATTCCTTGAATTTATTCTTTATTCTATTTTTGAATCTCAATTCAAACTAGTCGGGATTAGCGAACCTTACCGAAGTAATCATTTATTTTAATTTCCCCATCCCAACCTATTCATCCCATGAAGTAAAACTGATAATACTTCATATCTAACACCACAGTGTTATCGGTAAATTCAATTACCATTTCACGTTCAAATCTAATTAAAGATTTAACTATCGCCTGGAGCAAAACTGGTGATACTCCATTTTTGATTATTTCAATCTAATTAAAGATTCATTAAAACTCCACTTAGTTTTAATTGTTAACTGGGTTAAAGAATCAGTGTTATTTAAAACACGGTTCACGATAAACCCAAGATCACATTCCATTAATTATCGGGTTAAAGAACAAGTGTTATTTAAAACACTGTCCACGATAAACCCAAAAATCAATATCAATTATATTCCAATTAAATATTGTTTAATTGGTACACTTCATTAAATCTAAATAAAAAGATTTAATCTTTTCTCAACTGGGTTCAAGAACAGTGTTAGTGAAGACACCATTCACGACAAACCCAAATCACATTCGATATTCAATACAAGGCTCTGAATAAAAAATATATCGGCTTATATTCAATATCGAATTCTACGACTAACAAATGTCGTATTGGAAATAACGATATAAATATATATCTTTCAAATTTCCATAACAACACCTGTATAATCACGAATTCCAACATCGAAATATTCCGAAGACAATTTCGATTCCAATCCACTCCAATGCAATCATTGGATATTCTGGTTATTTTCAAAACCCTTTTTAAATTCAATTTATTTATTTAAAAATAAATAGAATTATAATTCTAGTTCAAAACCAGTTCATTTCGATAAAAATCTATTTTTATCTTTTCAAATATGGAGTTTTTCATCCCAATTTTTCCCAAATCATTTCTTATGATTTTACACAAATTATTACTATTTTTAATAATTTTATCAAGGTCCGTACAGTCGATTTCCATCAATGGCCCTCGAACTGCACTTATAGCGACCTTTTTCAAATTTGATTTGGACATAATTCCAAATCCAACCGTTAGATTTCCAATTTCTAATGTTCATTAGAAAGCTCTTTTCGATACGAACCCAACGGTTCCGGTTTCAGGAGAATCCGACGGTCGGATCTCCCGTAATGTCCGTTTGAAATAAATGGTCGAAATTCACGAACTGCCCCTGCGCGGCGCGTTCTATTCAGGCCATTATATTATATATATAATATATATAATATATATTTCGTCGATTTCTATTTAAAACGAATTATATAAATAGTTTTAAAATCGTTTCAAAAGCAATTCCAACTTTCTTTTCAATTCAAATCAAAATTGAATTCTTCTTTATAAATTCGTTTCTATTCAATTCAAATTTTAATTCAATTTGAATTCATTTCAATTCACTTTCAATTCAATTTGAATTCGTTTTCAATTCAATTCATTTCGAAATCGTTTTCAATTCAATTCATTTCGAAATCGGTTTCAATTCAATTCATTTCGAAATCGTTTTTAAAATCGATATAAATATCGACCACGTCAAAATAGCGTCAATCTAATCAACACGGCTTCATATATTCTATTTTCAAATATTCTATTTCAAATATTTCTTTTTCAAAATAGTTGTTATTATCAAAATATTTCGTTCAACACATGACCAATCTCAATGGATGAGTACTGTCAACACATGAACTTTTATTTTATATCGATAAAGATGTAAATTTTATTACTAAAATATTTCGTTCAACACATGACCAATCTCAATGGATGAGTACTGTCAACACATGAACTTTTATTTTATATCGATAAAGGTGTAAATTTTATTACTAAAATATTTCGTTCAACACATGACCAATCTCAATGGATGAGTACTGTCAACACATGAACTTTTATTTTATAATATTCTTTATTTTTCAAATTGGAATGAGGCCCAATCAATTACCATATAAAATTAATTATATGGATTTTCATACAACACATGTATAATAGCATTGAAAAATAATCAACCATCAACCAAAGTGCACTACACTGTATAAGCATCAAATATAGATATCTAACGCTTATAACAGCCTGTCAATCAATCGATCGACATATTCAATCAATCAGGATGAGTGAACTTCAAATTTCATCCCAACACCCGTGTGGGGTTTCAAACAATCAAACACAGATTTTATTTGTGCAGTTGGGCGATGTGTAAAATTTATCGACCAAATCAATGTCCTTCAAATAGGTGTACATAAACAAACCGTCTGGTTTGTAAATGAATATTTATTTATTCACATTCACGTTAAAAATTATATTTTTAACGACAAAACATTTTATTCCAACATATGAATTTCTATTCAGTTCATTCTTTAAATAAAGTGATATTTTTATTTTTCTAACTTATTTTAGAAAATTTCGGCGGCATAACGGCACGATACTAGAAACGGGACGAGGCCTAGCCTTATCCCCGGTCTAGTGAAGGCCCACGCCATTCACACATCAATCAAATTCACCAAACAACCAAATTCAAATCAAATCATATAACTAAGCTATGCAACCAAACAAATAAGTCCATGGTCTGTGGACGATTGTGTCGGGTGCTACTAAGCACCGTCTGCATCCTAGTATATATATATATAACTAGAAAAAGGAATTTTTGAGTGAGGAGTTCTCACCAATAGCTATCCAACTATCTTGATTCTTCGGATTCGTTGGAAAGATAGTCACAATTAGATTCCATTATTTTTGGTTTCACTAAAATCCGGATTGTTTTGCACCCGGTACATTCAATTGAAGTTTGAAATCGAATTATCGAACTACCGCGCCATTTTCAATTCTATTTATAATTATATATAAATATTTATATTCTAACGACGACGTATATAATATATACGTCGAATTATATTCAAATTAAATTTATCGCCGATTTTATTTAAAATAATTCATTTTAAATAATCAAAATTCGCTAAAATTGCCAAAATAAAAATTTCAAACTGGCTCGCATTTTCCGGGTTGTTACACCTAAGCATGATTTTTGGGGGTTTTTGATTCTGGAGTTAATCGCGAATTCGAGCACATGGGTATTGTTCGTATAGTCGTCTGGATTGCAACGAACCTGGTCTCTCTATTTATCATCAAGTACATCGTCGGAATTTGGTCGATATGTGGTGAAAACCCACTCCGTTTACAGCGCCGCCGGCAGCAATTCTGACCACCGGAGGTCGCGTCGATGGAGTGGTAGGGGCGTCGGAGGATAAGCTTTCATTTGAGGGTAGTCTCGGGTCTTATCGTGGTCGGAGCTCGTTGAAATTGGTGGTCAACGCGGTTGTTTTGGTGGGTTCAAAGTTGGCTACTGTAGCGAAATTGCTGAGGAGCGGGAAGAAGGGGATATAGGGTGCTGACGTGTCTTCCTATAATTAGGTGAGATTTGATTTAATTAATTATATATATATATATTTAAAATTCAGAGAGTAAAACGCTGATAACTCTTCCATTTTGACTCGGATTTGGACGCGGTTTGTTGCGTTGGGATCGTGGCGGAACTGCGGACGTTTTGGCACTAACCTGGCTGCGTTTGGTGACTGTCAAATTTTGGCCCTTAGTTGGACGTTCGATCAACTATGGACGCAAGGGTGAGTGATTCTTCGCTCACGAAATACTGAATTTTTCCCATATTTATTGAATTAAATTATGAAGTAAGTTGGTTGCATGGTTGTGTTGGATTGTTGATGTGTGGTTTAAATTTAACATGCAAGTGTGTTAACAGGCAATTTAAGTAATTGATTTGTTATTTAATTTAATTTAAATCTCTAGTTGAATTCGAACCTTGTAAAATCCTGGAACAGTTTAATGCTGATCAGTTGAATGAAATGGTTGTGATGGATGTTGGTTGAAATTTATTACTGAATTATAGTGACATTTTTATGCTCCTTATTTAGTATATTGTAATGCATGTTGATTTTTGACGATAAATCCCATTTAACCTTGATGTTGTGGGCATCTAATGAACCCGGGATTTATCGATAAAATGAATTAAGAACAAGGAGTGAAATGATAAATCTCTGTGACCCTGATTTGGATTGAAATGATAGATCCATCCCTGAAATATCGAGAAATTAAATTTAAATCACTTGGCCATTGGGTAGATAATTATATACAGACATCGGTTGGTTAAATGATTTTAAATATTTGAAAATTTTATTTATAGAATTTTCCCTCTAAAGAATGTATCGATACTCAATAATTCAATTCTTTAAAGATTCTGAACTGGGATGTTGACTAAAAGTGTTAAAGAAACTGTTCAAAACAAAGTGGAAATATTTAAATCGGAATTTGAATATGATTTAAAATCTTTTCAAATTAAGAGTTGGATTAGAAGGAAATAAATTCTTATGTAATCTGATTGGGAAATTTGGAAATCAAAGATATCTGGGTTGTTTTAACTCAGTTGAATATATATTTGAACTCTTGAAATCAAATAGTTGTTTGAACGGGGTTGAAACGAGAGATGGAATTTAACGAACTCCGTTGAGACCGGAGGATAGATTCAAGTATTTGAAATTTGGAAGGAAGGAAAATTTTGATTAGAGAAATTTATTTTAAATATAATTATGTATTTGATTCCAAATAATTATTCTTGCTTTAAATTTATTACTTGCCTTTACTTATAACTATTGTATTTTTAAATAAATTTTTCCTTATAATTCATTTTTCAAAATTTTCTACTAAACCTATATTTTAAGTAAATATATAATATTTGAATTACTAATTTATTTAATCATTATATCCTATATGTATATCTATATGTTTATTTATATAAAATTTATTTTATTATCATTTTTATTATTACTACTGTTATTATTATATATAAACATTTAGTTTACAAGTGTTTTGGAATTATAAATTTCTTCCAAATGGAAATGCTTGAGTTGAACCGCCGGTTCAAATGGGATTGAGATAAGAATCCGTGATAATTTGAAATCTTTGAGATAAATTATATTCTATTTGAATATAAGTCGTTTTTGAAATATTATATGATTATAATATAATGATATGTAATATATTCTAGTTTAGAATATAATCGGTTTGGGTATGATTATGATATGTTGATATGAAAATTTTATTCGTTTGAATATAAATTAGGTTCGAAACAGAAGATGATATTTTGGTATGAAAGCGAACCTTTATCAAATATAAAAGAACCGACCGATGTGAAAGGTGTAAGCGTTGGTTGTTAAAGAGACCGGAGTCGACATAAGGCATACTCTCTGTCAGTGTCGATACCACTTTGACAACTGTGAACGTTATGACGTATCCAGAATGAGTATAATGACTTGAAGGCGATTATTGAATCGAAGAAGATGAACGATGACGAAATAGCCCTGACCTTCGGGTCAGAATTGAAATGACTAAAACAGGAGCTATACCGTGACTAATTGAGGTTAGCGCCTTTGATCGGACACACTTCTTCGATGCTATTTATATGACTATGATGATGATGATTTGGGCCCATTTGATTTTGTGATTATGGGAGTGTGTTCCGAGGTGGGCGGTAGTGGCTGCTATGCGTTACCACCGGTCCGGGAGTGCAATTGGTAGAATCCTACCCTGGGCGTTGCCTCGAGTGCCTTGTCATATATACCCATATCGAGCCCCATACGATTTTTTTGATTTAGCATTGCCTTCTATGGAGTGCCCTCTGATAACACCAGTATGGTGAATTTACGGTACTGTATAGACTGTTGATGCCTATAAACGGCGTAAGGGTAATATGGTAATCCCGCTTACGCCATTTTCAGTATTTATACTTTACTGGATAGACACTATCATAATAGCGTACTATATTATGTATGTATTAGTTTAACGGATCCTTGAGAGATGGAAAAATCCCGTAACATCTCTTGAGTTACTGTATCCATGACACTAATGTTATTTCGTATTTTATTTGACTAATATGAGATGATTTAGTGCTGATCCAAGTGTTTGTTGTGTTTTCTTTTTATGCAATACGCTCGGGTCAGCAGATGTTGCAGTTAGCAAAGATTCCCTTGCCTCGGAGGACGAAGACGAAGTTTGGCGTACATATCTATTATGTGTATGGTTTAACCACTGCATTTATTTCCGCTGCTTATTATGTATATCTGTATGTATATGTAACTCTGATAATCATTGAATGTTATAACCATAGTATACATTTCAACTGCTTTTAACTGCTATTTGGTTATTATATGTTGTCCTTCCGCTGTGAGATTCTGTTATTGTTTTTCTCTTCTTTATTTCTTTTCCTTTTATTTTCCAATAACTACCTGCATTTGCGATTTGTTTGGGTCGACATGTGTGGCTTATTGTCGATTTTAAACGGTCAAAAATATGGGTCGTTACCGTATACCCATTGTATTTTTAGGGAAATCAATTTGTGATTCAGTGGGTATGACGATGTGACATTCAAAGTGAATAATTGTGTGATCTGTCAGAGATAAGCGTGGCCTCTAGCCTCACAACCGGGAAACGACAAAAATCGGGCAGGCAGCATGGCTAAGTGGTTGGCTTCCAATTAGGGTGTATTATCACCTATCTAGAGATATTCATTTCATTCTTTAATCTATTCGATGTTGTCTTATTCGGGTAAACGGTTGCTGATTCCAACCGTTGGAGATATACATTCGATACACTCAAGCGAAATGAGTGGTCGGTCATGTGTGGCCGGGTTGCAAGATGTTCTTGTTGAACCCAGTGTATTCCTCTCTAGAGGTACACTATCAGAAGGGTGTTCCATAGCTTGTCATAGTTGGAAATCCATTATCCAATAAGTGCTCGCGGTTTTGATTGTATACTATATAAGTAGAACGTGAGATGAAAGCGTTTTTGCTAGATGATTATTATATTGTGGTTGATAGATACTTTTATAATATCAATGAGTTTTGATATAAAGATTATCGTTTCATTCAAAATGATTTGAAAATTAAATCAAATTGATTTGGATTCCCATAAGGGAAAAACTCATTCCGTTATACGGTGTGATCTTATGAGATATCGTTTAATTACTTAAACTGTTTTAAATTGTTTTACTCACACCAGTCCCATGACTGACCCGGAGTTTGTTTTGTTTCCCCTAAACTCTTGGGTGCCCAAATTTGTATAGGTAGTCAAGTAGTCAAGATTTTACAAATATACTTGGAGAGCTTAAAGCAGGAGGCTTCATGAATATATAGCTATTGTTTATTTCCGCTGTGTTGTAAGTTTTATACTTTGAAAATGTTAATGTATACATGTACTGATTTTATTTCAAAGTTATGTATCTATTATTTATTGTTCGTTCCGCTATGAGATTCGTGTTTACTCTGATGTTGTATGTTCGTCTTCTTCTTCTTCTTCTATTCTAAGTTTCTATCTTATCTATTCTCACCCTCTAATTTCTTTCATGGACTATCCGGTGTTTCCGTTGCTTGGATGATCGACATTGAGTTTATGTCAATTACTCAGGATCGCGATTTCCCCGAGTCGTTACAGGTTGCGTTGGAAATCCGCATGGGGTATCCATCGGAAATCGTGAACCTACTCGGTAGGGGCTGCATTGAAACTCTACCTAACGGGAGTGTCCATCAAAAATCGGGGTCCTAGTTGGTAGGGACACGTACTGGAATCCCATTCGGTAGGGTGACTGAGATTTATTTATATTCACTTGATGTTTAATAGCGTAATTCGAGGGGCGAGATGCCTACAGTTACAAGCGATTCGACTGGGATAGTGGCGTAACCGCTGCATAACTGCGATCTATAACCATAGCAAAATTCGAGGGGAGAGATGCCTACAGTTACAAGTGATTCCACTAGGATAGTGGCGTAACCACCGCGTAACTGCGATCTACCGCAACAACCATGGCGAAATTCGATGGGTATGATACCTACGGGCACAAGCGATTCTACTGGGATAGTAGCGTAACCGCCGTGTGTCTGCGATCCATGGGAGAATGTATTTTCCATATCCATTTTAAAAGTTTTAAGTATTTTCAATGGAAGTTGAAACAAGTATATTGAGCACTTGGAGATTTTTAGTCGTGCGTCTGATCAACATATGTCTAAAATAAACTTGTTAAGCCTTCGAGTTATAAAGTATTTTGGCGTTAACTAACAACTAATGACATAAAAAGTTAACATTGTATCACCTCAACATAGTAAAATAAGAAAGAGATTTTAAATGTTTCGCAAGTTCACCGCTTTGAAAAAAATCAAAATACTAATTTTTGTCTCCAAAAAGGAAAAGAACTAATGGAATGAATATGTAGTTAAACATAAATAATTCTATTCGCATAACAATTTTGATTTAGTTTGAGTATAAAATGTTAATTCTAAACAGAATTGTTTTCTCGATTTTTGACGATGAATTTATAAAAAGAATTTTGATATGAATCTGAAATTCTCTATCATAACTTATTGCTATGCAAGGAGAAAAGAAGTTTCTTGTCAAGAAGTCGAATTTTAAGTTCGCACTAGAGTGATCGGGATATCTGTACTAATTGGAAGCATAATTTTGTATTTAAACAAGAAATTGAGGTTGACAAGCGAACGAATTATATATCGTTAAATTACTAGTTCATTACAACGTTCCTTTTCAAGGACGAAAAGTTCTGAGTGATGGAGAATGTAACATCCCGCAAATTTAGATCGTTTAATTATTGAATTTATTGAATTTAATCCTTGAATTTAAATGGTTTGAAAATAAATTTTAGGATATTATTAATAAACGATTTCAAATTTATTTCTAATAAACAGCAATTAATGATTAGATGAATGATGATTTATTACAATGGAAACAATTATTAAATTTTGTGGAATTATTAACTTTAAAGTATTATTTATAAAAGGAAAGATAGTTGTCAATCGTGAAATAATAACCGCAATAATATTGAAATGGTTGGCGTTAGAATTTAAATTCAAACTATAATTCCGTACATGAATATACATATGTTTGTTTAATTTAAGTAAATTTAAATTAAACATTAATAATGGAAGTTTCAACGATTTTAATAATGTAAGATTTAAATGGCGCAGTTACTCGAAATATTATGTAAAATTTTCCAGTCAAATTTAATTACAAAAATTTGATAATAGGAATAAATTGAATTTAATATAGCAACGAAGGAATTTTCGTAGTAATGTATAAAAGTTCATTTCGTTTGTAATATAGAGAAAGTTTTAAATAAATTAGACCGTTACCAATAAATTGAATTTGGTATAGCAGTTGAAACGGTAAACATTAGGATTTGGAAACGTGGGACCTCGTTTAAATACATATTTAAATCTACTGCTTCTTCAAAATTTGTGTTGTTCCTTCTTGTGAATCTGGCCACGTTCGGTCATTTTAAATAAACAAATAAAATGAAATTGCATCATTTTGGTTTATCTACTCTTTTGACCGCTTCTCTCTCCCCTTCTTTATTTAACTCTTGCCATTCTTCTCCTCAATTTGCTCACGCATCGCTCCTCCCTTCTTTCTATTCAATGCAAACCATTCCACTTAAAAAAACAAAAAAAAGAAAGTAAATGTTTGAATTGGTAAATCACTGTCCGGTTCTTTTGGTATTTGGGGAGACACATTTAAATGGCTACACACATTATCTGTTCAAGTTACCATTCAAACTGCCCTTCTTTTCATCTATAAAGAATCAAAACCTATTTACTTCTTTCCCCAAAAATCTCATTCTTTTCCAAATCAAGGAAAAAGGCAGCCGACATCAATTCCTACCCAAACCTAATAATGGCTGCCACAGAGAAAAAAACCATTTCCTCAAATATAATTCGAACCACCCCTTTCTACTGCAAACCGCCTCCCCTGCCAGCAACCGTTCGTCGGTCCTTCGCGTCGCTGTTCGGCCTTCTTAAATATGTCCCCACCGGCGTCGAACTGCTGCGCCATATAGTATCGCGCAACCACCGTGACCAAAGTCGCTGCGCCACGCCTGGCTCAGCACCGCTTGTTGTCTGTTATCTACTACATTGTTTGTTGTTGTAGGTGAGTATTTTTCTCACGATCAATTACTGTTTCAAGTAGTTTAATTTCGTTTTAAACTAGAGTATAATAGTATGAATTCTATCGATTAATCTTACATTGCGAAAATCCTTCTTTTGTTTTGGAAGGTTATATGGTTTATGTGTTGACTGCGATCCATTTGTGCAATTTTGTGGTTATGCTTTGAACTGATATATATGTATTTGGAAGCTTTTCTAGTTGTATTTGTGCTTGGCCACTTACCTGTGTATGCTGGGTTCATAATTCGTGGGCTCAAGCATGTTTTATTATCAATAAGTGAATATATCATGTAAATGTTACCTGCAAGTTAGATCTGAAATGTTCTAATGCATGCAAACCTTTGGGTCACTATATATATATGTGTGTGTGTGTGTGTGTGTGTGTGTGTGCGCGTGTGTGTGTGTTTGCATCTTTTACCATTATCTCGAGAACCTGTGTAGATCCCAAGTGTGTTCGTTATGTCATTAAAAGGGAACTGAATGGAAAAGATGTTCATATAGTATTCAAGTATTGAAATGTCTTATTGAATGTGAAAAGAAGGCATAAGCCTCCTCTGTTTTCGGGCCCTGTAATTCTAAATGTACTCCCATTTAATCACCTTTCACATTATTTAGAAACATGGTTTCCATTTAAGGTTACCTTATGTCCAATATTGTATTGCTTCAATTTAAATGTTGTTGCCTTTTTATGCATGAACCTACTGAGCCGCTCATTATATACTGCTGAGAATCATGCCCCTTTGAAACTTTATAGTGCCACCTGTGAAGTACAACCTATGTAGGCACCCTTGATTATGTATGGTTCAATTTCAATGGAAATTACATATATGAATATTGTTTTAGCACTTGCGTTTAGGGTTTATGCGGTATAGGGCTGTTTTAGGTGGATTTTATACAATGTTGCATTCAAAATAGAAGGCTGAGATTTTTTTTAAAAAAAAAAGAGAAAAAGGAAGCAGTGTGTTTACCTGGGATTTATAGTGGTAAGTATACTTGGAAAATTTTGGTTTTGTGTGTATAAAAATGGCTCATGTATATAGTTAGAAGTATTCAATGTGTAATGAAAATGCTTGTCTAAAATATTATGAAGTTGCACACTGTATTTTCTGTATATTTAGATGTGAAATTTCCTGTATGTTCACACTTCGAAACCTATCCTGAATACCTTACTTGGACCGTGAACGGACTTCTTATATCCAGGATCTTGTAACTTCAAGACTAGACCGGATTTTACTATTATATCCAGTTTGTATTGAAATTGTCTTACTAGAATAAGTAATCCTGATCCGAATGTTTATTGTGTGTTTTTTTTTGCAATACGCTTGGGTCAGATAGGAGTATTCCAGATTTAAGGGTATTCAGCTTGCAAACTGGAGAGGAACGTAAAGATGCATACGCGTACGCAAGACGACAAAACCGTATTTTATTTAAAATTCATGTATATTTTTATATTTTTCGACTGTACTGAATATTTTGTATAAACTCTGATATATGTTATAAAAATGTTTCTCCGTTGTTAAATATTTTATAAAAATCTGTTTATGATTCTATGTGATGTTCTGTTAAACCCTATAAGCTAATAACGAACTGTCGTTTTGAACGTTCTAAGTTGGTTTAATTACCGATTTGGGGCGGTAAAAAATGGTAGGCCATTACATCTATTAAACCAAAGACCTCCTCAAGGGGCACCCAGTTAATTGTCGGCACCATTAATACATGGACGGATTTCGATACAAACACTGGGCTATAAAACCAAAGACCACCCCAAGGGGCACCAGGTTGATCATCAGTGCCATTTATACATGGCCTGATTACGACAAACCCCAGGATTTAAAAGAGCCCCTTGGGTGCATCCGACCATATACTGAATCCACCAAAATTTGGTAAATGGAGGACCCAAAGACCTTTTCGAAGGCTCCCTACAAATTATACAAGTGGCTAAATTGTTCAGCCACGACTAATAACAGGTTTACAAATTGCCTCTTTGGAGGTTCGAAAACCAAGACCTCTCAGGCAGGGGCATAGTGATAAGGATTCTTCCTTACTAAAAGCATAGTCTTGCTCGATTAAACCGGAAACCCTTTGGCTCATAATCAAGTCAGAAGATTCCAAACATAATCGATTGCAAATATCATGCCTAATCTTTAAAAGTTCGTGATGAATTTTGGTATGAGGGCATTACCAACGCATTATAGGAAAACCAAGAACGCTTACTTGAACATACCACAAACTCGTCATAACATTGCAATGAAAATTCGGTATCTACAAGGGTTATTTTGACCAATAGAGTTGAATCTTGAAATGGCTAAGGCAAACTCAGAAACTTCGATGATGTGATAAATACAAAAGTGTTCAGTCGCAAGAAAGAAGTCTCTGGTATTGCCCCAGTCGAAATTAAGGAAATATAACAAAGTCGGTTAAGATAACCCAGCCAGTAATAATTCATAGTTACGACTAAAAAACCAAGTTACGACAACAAAAAAGAAGCAGGTGTGAAAGGAAAAACAGTAGAGTACGACAAAGCTAAAGTAAAAGCTTAAAGCATAACAAGCATAACACACTTTCATCACAGTAACATAAGACCATATTCCAGAATCACAAGTCAAGTCATAGAATCATGAACTTAGTACAGGTGTTTCAGACATATAGTAACATAAAGCAGTAAGCAGTGACTGGCACCCGCATGTACAACCGGCCTGAGTATAACACATAGAAGGGAATAGTTGAGAAGCGAAATAAGCTAATAATAGGCACTACTTATTCTTGCCACTAGACCTTAAAGCTGGTTTGTTAAGAGGAGGAGGAGGAGTCTCTGCGACGTCACTTGGATTTTCCTGAGAAGACAGAGTGATAGCTTCCGTATTCTGGGTAGTATGATTCTTTTTCTTCTAACACCTCGTGGAAGATGAAGACTTGGCGGTTTTCTTTCCTCTACCCTTAGTGGCATCTTTTGGGCTTTCATCCATTTCTGCAGCCTCCGATCATCAATAATAGTGTAATCAACATCCTCTATGTTGGAGAGCGCACCAATTTTAGCATCCTGTGACCCGGGAACTGTAACGATAAGCGTGGATGTGTTACTAGAGGAGGGGGAGTGATAACGAAGGCAAGAGGAATAGTCATCATAGGTAAGTTAGTTATAGCAGCCTCAAGCGTTGTAGTTTGGCCTATAGCAGGAGAAGATAGGGGTGAAATTAAACCAAGATTATGGAAACAATGAGCATAAGAAGCGAGAGTCCCTGGCAAATCAAAGATGGAGTCTGAATATGACATGGTATAATCAATTTCGATTTTACCTCCATTTAGAAGATTTTCCTGGACAACTCTCTGCTCAATTCTCCAATTGTCTATATTCTCATCATAACCTTCATCGTCCCTATCATGTTCCTCTACAACATTCTCTGTAACGGAGCATTCTTTAGTGTTTGCATATGCTTCTGTGATAGGAGCATTCACATGAATCTTTCAACTAGAAGCCTTAATAGTTGCAAGATCAATGGATGGAGCAATGTTTGATGGACTCTGAACCTTCTCTCCAGAAGCACTAGCTCTATCACTCGCCAACTTGGCTTTTCCTTCAACCAGATCACTATTAGACCTATCATCTAAAAATTCATTAATAAGATCGTCTTCATTGCGATCACCACCATTGATCTTAAGTACTTGTTCCCAAACAAGTGTAAAGTGGTTGGAAAGGTGTCTCCCAAGTAATGCAGACTCCCACGGCTCATGACACTGTAAACATAAAATCGAAATATGTCGGCCTCAACCTCGTCCGTAAACTTTTGATTAAGTTCTTTAGCCATTTGCTTATCTTTTTCAAGAGATTCAACCTTGGCTAATAAAGTATTATTGGAAGCTCTTAAGGAATCAATGGTTTCTCTAAGTTGGGTGGCCTCATTCCGATATTGTGTGGAGAAATCCTTTTCCACTGATAATGTGGCTTTAGCATTGCTTTTGGCAGTTAAAGCTTCTCTTTCTTTCTGTTTGGCAGCTTCAAGTTCTTCTTTGAGTTTCTTATTCTCGGTATCCAACCCTTCAAGTTTTGCAACCCTCTTATTGGGGGAGGCTGTGGTGGCATCACGAGAATTTAGGACTTCCTCCCATTTGGTCCTATTATTCTTTGAAGTTTAAATCATACTAAGGTTGACCTCATTACATTTCTAGATATCGTAATCAAGTTTGCCCCACTTGTTCAACTGTTTCTTAGCACGGTCCCCGACAATACATAGCTTTGAATCGAGTTGACTCTTAGCATTTTCAAGTTGAGTATGCATCTGCCTTATTACAGTATCTAGTTCTTTGGCTATGTCATCAGCATCAGTGGGATTTGCGCCAGGATCAAAAGGTATTCCTTTCTTATTCCAGCCTAGGAATCATTCGGAGAGGGGAACCTTTGCTGGTCCTGGTTCATAACGAGGCCTATGGATAATCGAGTGAATTTCAGCAGAAGGACCAGGGGAGCCAAAGGATGGAACCAATCGGGGCTTAATGGGAAGCTTTTCCAGTCGAGATTGTTTATGTGAACCACCTTTTCCTTGATCATCTTTCGCAAGTTTCTACCCTCGACTATCTTCAGCAGGAGTATCTTCCCAAAGACAATTTCTTTCCTCATCCTCTTCCTCACGTATCTTCTATCTTTGCTCATCAGTCAAGGATAATTCTGATATTTGTGAAGTCTTGTGAGAAGACTTAGGAGGAGGGGGAGCGTGAGATTGTTTGGAGTGATGCGGTGGTCGTGAAGAGTCAGATTGTAACAAATGCTTTGGATCTAATGCTTTACTCTTCTTTCGAAAGTCTGACAAGTGTTTCCCATGCAAGTCTGAACCTGAAACAAGACAAAGAGGATTTTCAGTACTTAAAAAGTAACGGGACAAGTTGTAAAAATTGTAAAAGTATTTCTAAAAGGTGTGTGCATGCTAGATATGCTTTCTAAGGCACTACTATTGACGAACTAGTTTTTCTAGTTGGTTCTAAAGAAATGTTTAAGGATTTCAGCAACTTCGCTGGTTCGGAAATGGGATTCTCCATCATACTAGCTGCTGTAATCGTGTTTAGAGGATCAGGAGACTGGGCAGCAATGTCACCTTGGCTGAGGTATTTTGCTGAGTTAAGGTCACCCAAGTTATCAAAGGTACCTGTGGAACCTCCCACTATTACATTCTCAATAAGAGGATCCTCGGCCATCGTCTCAGCATTTAGGTCAGTCTTTAGTGTGGTTTCAGTTTCCCCAACATTTTCAGTCTCCTGTGAAAATTTTGAAATGTTCTCCTCCCTGTTACCTCTTTCAGTCTATTTGGACTCCGTTTCTAATTCAGAATTTGGGAAAGCATCTTCTTTCTCGAAAGGTTCAGTTGGTATCAGAGCACCCTTGCCCTCACGTTGTTCAAATGTTTCACCCTCATTAGAAGCTATCTTCATTGGCGACAGATTACCACCAATAGGCTCCGAACACTTTTTCAGAGCATTTCTGGTCAATAATTTGGTCCTGAGCCTCATTACCACCACCAGAGGTACCTATCTCCGGTTCTACGGGGTTAGCTTTAGGAGTCGGAGGCCCCGCTTTAGAAGGAAACTTCCTCAAAGGATGGAGTAATTCGTATTGACGAAGGGTTGTTTCAGTAACTAAAGCTTTCCTACTTTTTCTAGCCTTGTCAACTACTTTCAGGGTTTAAAATACAGCCTTTAGTGAGGCAGATGCTTTGTTATCTTTAATTGGGGCTGGGGCAACTGGATTCAAAAAGAAAAGTTAGGAGGATCTGTAATCTAAGTAAGACGAGATAAAACTGTTCATATAGTGTGTTTACCTCCTTCTGTCCAATTCCCGCGGAAGGACTCAGGACAGCGAACAAAGAAAAATTTAGTTAAGTGTCTTGAAACACTCTCTGGTAAATTGGTTATAAGCCTATGATTCCTGGCACCCTCGATATGTATGATATATGTGGTGTCCTTCCTTTTCCTAAATAAGAAGAGATAGCAAATCTCTCGAAAAGTTGGTTCACGCCCTTCAACTTGCATGAAAAGGATATAAAGCTTTAACAGGATGATATAACCATTCGGATGAAGTTGGAAAGGGGCGATGGCCAGATGATCCAGGATTGTTTTTATGAAAGGGTTAAAAGGAGGAACACCACCACCTTCTAGCATATAACGATTTACAGTTACATATCCTGCTGGAGCCTGATAAGAAAACACACCGTTATATGGAAAAAGAGCATCTATGATAGGAATACCGAATTGGCTACATAATTGCTCAAAATGATCTTGGTCCAATGAAGTAGAGTGTTTTTCCGTCGGTAAACTCGCTAGAAGAATAGGTTCTGGGAAAGGTTGAGGAATGTCGGATTTTAAGGAAGTACCAGCTTGGGCAGACGATGTCCCCTCAGGATGAGCACATGTTTCCTGCCTTGTAGACATTCTACAAAAACAACAACCTTATCTATAAATGAATCACTGGAAGCAGAAAAGATGTCATACATCCTAAAGAACTAAAACTTTGAAGAATATGCAGACCAGAGCCTAAGTTCAAACATTGGGAGTTTAGATCGTTACAGTGCATTAAGGCTTAGGTCGTTTCGTAACTCAGGAGCTTAGATCATTCAACATTTCAGAGGCATGGGTCATTCTAAAGTTCAAGTGATTTAGGCCGTCTTGACAGTCTAACAATGTAAAAACCATCTTGATATCTTAAAACCACAAAACTTGTATTCGAAGGAACTAAGGTCATGATTAACGAACTTAGGCCTTAAGTAACTAATAACTCAAAGTCTAAGGCCGCACTCACGGCTAAAGAAGCCTGGAATGCAAAAACAAGCTAAAACCTTAGGATGTGTCTACAACTTAAAGCTTGAACTCAAGACAACGACCCGAATTCCCCAAATGTTGTAATGACCAAAAAGCCCCAGACTCTTTTCCATGATCTGAGATTAAAGGTCGAAGTGGCGATCCAAAGTCTCCGGTTGTTTAACGACCTAAGGTTCAAGCTTACGACAACGATCTAGAACTTATCAGAACTTCTACAACCTGGATGATTGGTTTGAATCCTAGGCCACCTCAACTGTTTTGAATTATTAGATTGTTTAAAGCATAAGGTTGTGATAATGACTTAACACTTAGATCGCTCTAGTGGCTTAAGTACTAGCCCGTAATAACGACTTAATGCTTAAAGCGTCCATCCAAAAAAACATTCAACACAATGGAATTAACTTTGTGGAATTTCAAGCTATGAGATGAGTTTACAAAACAAATCATATGCTAACTACCAAGATTACAAAGACAAAGACCATAGCATGGTCATAGTTCATCCACAATTCAAATACATGAACAAATTGCATAGATTCACAACTCCACGAGTTTCAACCAAAAATTAGTCTAATACAATTTCAAATAAGCCGAGATCTTCAAAAACAGACTCAAACAAGTCCTAAAATCGAGGAAGGCAAGGAGAAATCAAACCTGACTATGGGGAAAAGTTTATCTGCGATGTCTTCTGAAAGTTTTTCATGTTCAAGCAGATGGACCTCGAGGGGAATTGAATTGCCTTCAACTGAGGTATGGATCGATTTGTCGGAGTCAAAATTACGAGAGGAAAGAAGGATTTGACTAATGTTCAAGGCTTCGTTTGGAGAACTGGTCGATTTTAAAAGGCCGCCATTAGCAAACTTTATGCTAGAAGAAAAGGGTATAGAGGATAGCGACCTAGAGCGAGGGTATAAAAGGATATAGCTTTAATGGACCAAGTTCAAGTCCAAAGCCCACCAACGATCTCAGACCAAACAACGACTGAAAGGTTCAAACGACCCAAAGTTCCAAACGATCTAGTGTTTAACAAGGCTTAGCGTGACCTAATGTTGTAATTGAAAAATCTCGACCTAGCATGTGTCAAAGTTGTCTAAGTCGAAGCTTGTATTGTCCTCAATAAGTAAAGACTTCAAGGGGCAAACATCAATCCATAAAATATGGATCAAAAATAATAAACATGTTTTGGTCATTTTTGAGAACACAATGGTAGGTCGCAAGTCTCTATATTATAAAGGTGGCAAAGCTTTAGATCTAACTTCACTTTGGCCCGTTTTGAAGCTTCATAGCTCTTTAGGTCGTTATGGCTTTCCAGGTCATTCACAGGGTTTGGGTCATTCAATTCTTTAGACTGTCCCATTCCTTAACCCGAAAAAGCTCTTAGCCTGCCAAGCTCCTTAGGTCGCCGAGCATCTAGAGCTCTACAATGGTTTGAACCGTCCAGTTCTTTAGCCAGTAAAAGATCCTTAGCCCATTGGGATTCTTAGCCCGTTCCGCTTTGCTCTAGCTCGCGCCGCCATGACATATTAAGGTCTTAACCTACTCCGTGTAAGTTTGGGTCATCCCGCATTGCGCTAAGCCCGTTCTTCCTTAAGTCTGAAAGCTCTAGGTCGTAGAACGTGTGTATGAGCACCTTGGGTCATCCGACGGTCTAAGAAGAGGTCCAAGGAAATTACAACTCGGCAACATGGCCTGAATCACACCTATAAATACCCCCCGCATTCCTTCATCGAGGGGGACGAAAATCTTATGACCTCGAAGGCTGCCAAATCATAAGCAATCCTAAGTTATTTCTATCTCTCCTAACACCTTCAAGTGAAGATCAAAAATGAAATTCATCATGGAATCAACCACAAGTGATTAAGCCTCTTAGAAATTAAAGATTCTCCATCATTATCCTTGCATAGAGTGGAATTCATCTACTTCTCCACTAACTTTTGTAGATTTGAGTGAGGCTATTTTGTAATGAGAAATATGTATGTACTCTTGTATGATCCTCAAATTGTAACCCTTGAAGCGATAATGGAAATTGTTGAGAAAGTAGATGTAGATCTTTACTAAGATCGAACCACTATAAAATTTATGTCCCTTTACTTTTGTTGTCATTTGTGGCCTCTTTTCTTACCAATAGGTGAAGAGCAATTTTCGCACCTTTGATGTTCGTTCTAATTTCGGAATAAACACTCTGCAAAAGAGATTTGTAACAATACATACTAATAGTAAGCATGGTCCAAGCTACTATATTTAGGTCTTCACTTTTGACTGAAAGAACAAGCAATATAACTAAAATCAAAACAATATTTTCATCTTCAATAAACTATTTTTACTCTCTTTTTTATGACTGGATAACAAGAAAACTACATACAAAATAAGAGATTAGACCAGTATAATGATGGCATAATCTTACAAAAACCAACTAAGTTAAAATGAAATGTTATCGGTCGTATGTTAAAAATGGGTTAACATTTCATGTAGTATTGTTTAAAAGCTATTGCAAATCACATTTGTCAAATAGTTTGACTTCAGAATACAAAAACCTAGAATTAAATGTGGATACCAAATAGTGTAACCAAATAGGAGAAAATATATGTGATACACGAGAAATAGTTATTCTTTAACTAAAGCATTGAAGTATATAATCGTTCTGTTTGTGACCAACATTTGGACCATATAAAATATTTGTTCCATAGGTAAGTGATAAGTATTAATGAAGCAGGCATTGATCAAAAATTCGTCATGTGTCAACAAATAATTCAATGAAGTTAACTGGCTTTTATATGGTTATTGGATGGTTGAAAATTTTAACTTCGTTTGTCAAATTTGAGGGAAGTAATATCTAAAAAGCAAAAAAATATCCAACTTAAATAATAATATCTAAGTGTTCTCTGTCAGCCTATAACGTGAATTGTGAATTGCTCAACTTGGGGTGCAATTACACATTGATGTAGCTATGGACAGAGAAATCAACCTGGGGATTTAATCTGTCCTGCACTTACAAATAGTTGAAAATCATATATGTTGGTATATACAACAGCAATTTTGAATCGGAATAAACGGTTGTAAACATATAGCGAAAGAAATAAAGGCGGTTATAGGGTTTACAATTCGTACCGGAAATCATATCAACAACAAACTTTGGCATGCAGACAAATATGGAGAAACAACGACGGTTGCATCGGGAAAGGCGCAGTGCTAACTTTACTCGTCCACGACGGTCACCCCAACATACAGAATTAAGACCAATGCCATATACTTACAGATCTAATCGATCAAGTCAGAACAAAGACAAATAGTAATTGATTAATTCCTGAATACGAAATCGGGTTGGAAGGGGTAATTTAACTGGTATACGGATTTGCGGATAAAGATAATAAAACAAAAGGAATTAGATTTGGCGGTGGAGAAAACTGAAGATGAAAGAGGGCGGTGTTTTTTGAGTAACGAAGTAATGCGGCCGTAGTTTTTATTTTTCTCGAAAATGGAGAGCTGCATTCGTTAGGCGCCACATTGGATTTAAAATAAAGATAGCCCTTCCACCTAAGCTTTTTTTCTATTTTACTTTCTATTATAGGTAATAGATTATTATTATTCTAAATTTCAAAATTTGAATTTGAATTTTCATTTTGAATTTTAAAGTTTAAATTTCAAATTCAAAACAAAGTAAACTAACAAGGCAATCAAAACATCCATTCAACCAAAAAATTAAAAATTAATTAAGGCATACTTGGTTTTTAGATCCATTTCTTTGATATTTTCTTAATTCTGAATCGCTGTGAAACACATATTTGAATTTCGGGTTTCTGGCTCTTCGTCGCCTTATGATGAGTCTGAATCATCTAAAGTTGCTGCGTATGCCCTCTTTCTTTTCTTCAACGAATTACTATTATCCGTCTATTGATTTGATTTATCTGAATATGGACACATTCTTTTATATGGCCTGCTTTGTTGCAGTTATAACATCGATCATCATTTCTTCCCGAACATCCTCGATTATATCTTTGAAAATTATTTCCCCATTAATATCTCATAAATTTTCTGAAGTTTCTTGTCATTAAGACAATTTCTTCATCATCTTCACTGCTTGAATCATAACCATTTGTTGTCTCTTTGAATGCAATAATTTTTTTCAGTGGGCTCCTTTATTTTCTATAATTGGACTACAAACGACGTCAAATTCCCAATTAACTCCTTAATCTTCATTTCACTGACATTATTGGCTTCTTCAATTGCCAATGTTTTCTGATCTTATTCTAGAGTCAATGAACTCAATATTTTTATGACGTGGTCTTCTTCTGAATAAGTATTTCCCAATGCTATTAGTGAATGCACTGTCTCTTGGAATCTGCAATACATATCGTAGATAGATTCATTCTTGTTCATTTTGAATAACTCAAACTGATTAATTAGCATTGATATCTTTGTCTGTTTAATTCTATTGGTTCCTTCGTGAGTAACTTGTAATGTTCTCCATATTTCATAAGCAAATTTACAAACTGACACCCTATTAAACTCATTTCTATCCAATGGAAAGAACAGCATATTCATGGCTTTAGAATTGCTTTGTGCGGCAGACTTTTGTTCATTACTCCATTGTGCAAAATTAGTAGTGGGTTCTACATATTCAGTCTGTGTACTATTCCATTTGTTTAATCCCACTGATTTTAAATATATTTTCATTCTACGTTCCCAATATGAATAATTACTGCAATTAAACAATGGTGGTCTAACAGTGGACCGACCCTCTACAAAAGAACTATTATTACCAGTGTTGGTTGCTATTTAATATTTTAAAACATCAAATTATGAACTTTATGAAAACCTATGATTTGATTCCAAATATAAGGGAATGTGGAATGCATATCTTAAGTAAAACAAACACTAGAGGTAGGGCGAATAGTGTTTATGAGGAATTTATGAAAATATTAAATTAAAACGATCTACTATATGAATCACACACACGAGAGATGATCATAGACATAGAATCAAACACAAATACAGAAACAGTTAAATATAAAATGCAAAAAGGAAATAACACACCATATTTTATACTGGTACGGATTACTCCTACGTCCAGTCCCACACAACGTTGGATTGCGCAGAGTTTTATTATTATCAATATCCAAGTACAATCACCTTGATTTCACGGCTACAAGGTTAACATTGCCCCGAACATCGTTAGTTCTACGGCTACAAGGTTAACACCACTCCCTTTACTTGATTTCAAGGATACAAGGAACACACGTTTTCCCAAACACTTCCCAAATGATTACAGCAGCCCGATAACACTTCAATAGCACTTCAATTCAGAGAGTAGTGGATAAAGTGTGAGAAAAGAAGAAGTTTTATATAATTAGAGTAGAAATCTGGAAAGTAGAAGTGTAGAAATCAATAAAATATGAAATATTAATGGTGGCATGAAGAGGGGTGAAGATGGAGAAGAAGATATATCAAAAAATCGAAATCAGCTTCTATTTATAAGATTTGAAAGGTTGCATCGCTTCTAGAACGTTACAAATAGTGAAAAGACGCTTCCTTTGAAAATTGAATTTCTGACAGTTGTATTTCGACATCCCCATATATGTGTGTCAACATATACATATATTTTTTATTTTTAAAAGTTATTTTTCAAGTGTTTAAAATTATTATTTTTTTTGGAAATTCTTGAATTAAAACTTAGTGATATAAATGAGTATTTTAAAGTGTAAAATCATATGAAAACATAATTATATATTATATATGTTTTTAAAATTATAAGGTTTAAAACTATAAAACCATGTGATTATAAAACTATATACATACATATATATATAACTTTAAATTTATTTGAAATCATAAGTAAGATAGAATAATTTTAAAATCATATGAAAACAGAATTTGAACCTGAAGTGCTATTCAGAGTCTTACATATAAAATAGACTCGATTACTATATTTGTCTTAAAGTCTTGAACTCTCGAAAACATGATAACTCATGAGGCTTGAATCTCTCTTAAATTCTAAATATCTTGCAACTCTAAAACTGTACAATCTTTAGTACTTAAGTCATGTATACAAATCCTACACACACACGCTCGCGCACACACACACACACACACACACACATATATATATATATATATGTATGTATGTATATGTATATGTGTATATATTCTAGATAGAGATGCTAATTTATATTTTATTAATAATGATAACCGAAATAAGGTTATTGTCATCAAAACTCCCTTATCCAACACTTTTGTTCAAGGTAGGTTTTATTATTTCATTACATTTACCGATGATGTCGGTAGATATAGTTGTGTGTATCTTATGGAACACAAATCAGAATCCTTTGAAAACTTCAAAGAATTCAAGAATGAAGTTCATGACCAATTTTGAAAGAATATAAAGATTCTTCGACAAGATCAAGAGAATAATTAAGGCTAAAATTTAATGACTATCTAAAAGAGCGTGGGATTTTCTATCACCTCAATCCACCTAGAACATCACAATGAAACGGTGTATGCAAAAGGAGAAAGTCGCACCTTCTAAGATACGGTACTATCAATGATGTGTCATACATATATTCCAATAATATAGGGGTTATCCCCTTGAAACAGTTGCATTCATACTTAATTATAATCCTACTAAAGCGATTATGAAGATGACACATAAGAATGAACTAGGAAACGTCCTAGTGTGTTTTTCATGAAGATTTGTGATGTGCGGCGTTTGTTAAACATCTTGCTTTTGACTAGATCGGTCCCAAATCTGATAAGTAATATTTTTTGGAGTATCCAAAAGAAATAAAAGGATATCATTTCTACAAACTCTGTGAGAATAAAATGTTTATTGTTCTAATTGGTACCTTTTTTATGGAAAACTTGTAACGACCCGCCTTTTTGCCCAATTTTCGCCGGTAATTAAACCAACTTAAATCGTTCACAAAGACGAATTGTTATGGGTACATACATACATTAAACAAAATAACAAAACTTTTCATTTGTCAAAACAATATTACATCAGAGTTACATGAATATCAGAGTCACGACATAACGTATACAGCGGAAGAAAGAAAATATACTCTCAGCGGAAGATCCAAAATGATACAGCGGAAGCTTCAACTCTAGCGTGGACTCCAACTCAGAAAGCGCTCTGAACCTTGCTCCAACGAACTAAAACTGCAAAACTAAACTGCTGGCTACCCATGTGAAAATTAATGGGCACCCAGAGTTTATGGAAGAACAATAAACTCCAGGTCAGTCATGGGACTGGTGTGAGAACATAAAAACATTTGTTTTAAGGTTTATTTTAAAGTTGGGAAATTCACCGAACCACGCCGCTAATGCGGAACGGGTTTACTCCATGTGAACACCCGTGCATATAAATATGCAATGACCTTTTGAAAATGAAGCTATCATAAGCTCGTCCCACATCACACAATGCAAGCGCACGCCAAATGGGCGAGTTTTATCTTATGATAACCAAATATGCCTTCATACGTAAAATCCTCTTTTCATACTATATATATTGCGAAAAACCATTTCGCAAATAAATGTATTAATCCTAGACGGCATAATACCCATAATATTATGTCGCCATATATATATATACAATCAAAATCATATGGCTCGTATTGGAGATTTGAGTTTCCAACTTGATGATTCCTGACACGAAAGGTCAATCAGGGATACAAAACGAAGTGCCTCAACGGCTTTTTCGTCCATTCGCGGACACCAACTACACATCGTCAAAGTAGATCAACGGTTTTAGACCAAACACGGCCCCCCGAACATACCCAACTTCCCCAGGTTCATAAGTGGTTTCCCACTACTGCACAACTTCATCATCAATTCATATATAAGTATAAAACCTAACCGCCAGTTTCTCATCAATCCGCGGTGTGAGGTTTGTCGATGTCATGTCATACACAAAACTATGCTTCAGTTCTCATATTTCTTTATTCTTTTCCTCAAGTTATTCAATTTGCCGAATCTCTATTTGGATTAAAATTTCATATACGATAATCCAAACCATTTATATTCGAACATAAGTTTGATAGAATTAAATCAACTTATATCCGATATAAATTCACAACTAAATCAAATACTATCAGAACATTGAGGTAAAATTTTATAATGCATCTGATAGTATTTGTTCAACTTTGGAATTACATATCGAATATCCGTCACAACTCCATCCAACTTATTCCCTTTTTAAATTCTAATCTTTAGAATTTATAAATAATTCCAAATTCAATTATTTAAAATCCTTCCACACCATTTTAAATCCTTTAACCATTTAAATAATGGTTTACAATATAAATTTCAAAACCCGTTTATTTGGAATTTAGATAATAACGTTTGAACGTTATTAAACGCTGCACTAGCCATTTAATTCAACTATATTCCAAATCACTTCAAATTTCCAATAATTCATTTCTAATTACTTTAAATTAATAAAGTAAAACTTATCATGAATTCTCTTCTAACTTTAAAAACTGGTTTTATTTTGAATTTCCGTCATGGTTGCCAGACTGCACGTACAACGACCTTTCCCAAATTTGTTTTGAACATAACTTGAATAATCATACGCTGAAATTTAAAATTTCTTTTCTATTCAATTTTTTTTTAATATTTGAAAATCAACGCTTCTAGTTTCAAGTCAAACCAATTTCAAATGATCGAGTTATAATCGTTTGAAAGTTTAAATCGATATTTACGAACTGTCGCATCGTAGTGCGTTATAAACGATTAAATATAATTCCTTCAACTCGTTCAAATTTGAATTAAAATTTCAAGTAACTAAATTTCAAAACTGATTATTAAGTTAAATCCAAAAATCATTTCAAAATTTCCAAATAAAATTTAAATTTTAATAAGTGAAAACTATATGAATTCAAAAACCCTTTTTAATCACAAATGGTCCTTATTTATTTTAATTTCAAATTGGTTTTCTAAGTTTTAAAACAACTTCAAATTCAAATTCAAATTTATATTTGAATTAACTGTTCCGTCCATCGAACCAGTTAGGGATAGCCAGGAAGAGCAGGAAACTGGATTTCCAAACCCAAGCCTAGACACCATCCTCTCTATCATCCTAGAACGGTCTAGTATAATATTATAAAATATTATATTTAAATTTCAAAGCATTTTCAAATTAAAACTTGACTTAAAAGAGTAATATTTTAATATTTGAAAATAAATTTTCATTTATATAGAAGGAGAAATTGAATCGATTATCTGTATGATTCCACAATCATGGTGTTGCGTGTGCATCATGCAAACAGAATAAATCAACCATATAAGTCCGATGATCGTACATTATAATCATCATCAATAACAACCAATTCAATGGTGCACAAGCGTTACTGTCAATAATGCTTTTCCAGTGTTCAGTGTGTTATCTACTTACATGCACATCCATTCACACATTCACATCCATATCCAAACAATTATCATTAATCATCACCCATATTTTAATCGCTACTAATTAAAATAAATGAATAAATTAATTGTTCTCACCAAGTAGCCTTCCAGAAAATGGTCCCCAACCCACGTCTGTCTTGTATGCTTCTCTCCGCGCTTCCCTTCTTCTGTCTTTGTTCCTTTCCACTTTCTCTCTCTTCGTCTCTCTTTCCTGGTTTCTCTATTTATATATATATATATATATATATATATATATATATATTGTAGAACCAGGATTTCAAGTGGATAAGAATTTCATGCTCATCACGCATGCATGCGAGGTTGGAGTCGGACCAACACATGCTGGGTTTCACATTTTGCAAACTTTTTTTTTCTTTTTTTCATAAAGCAAGGCTCCACGTTCTCTTCTAATTGCAAAAATGCATGCGCAAACACGCAAAGGTATGGTGCTGCGCACATTGGAAGGGTCTGGTCGAAGGATCGCTGCGGACTGCTGTCGGTGACAGTTTGATGGTGTGGACTATTGAAGGGAACGGTGGAGTTTATGGTGCGTGAGTGTCACAAGGGAGGACAGTTGGCTGAAGGAGGGATGAGTGGAAAATTTGAACGTGGTGATGCGAGCGACATTTGGAAGAGGATAGCAAAGTAAAGGGAGAAGCTGTGAAAAAGGGAAGGGAAGCTGAACGTTGAACGGGAAGGAGAAGGCATCTTTAAGGGGAAAGTTGCATGCATGACTTCACATTTCATCTTTTATTTTTATATAAGTAGGCAGAAGCTATAAAAGTGGAGCACAAAAATTTGACAAAGATGGATCTGAGAAGAGGAGAGGAGAAAGCAAAGGACGGAGAGGGTAGAGTGGAAGTTTGAACAAGTTTAAAACAGTGGAGCAAGTTCTCTTTTCCTCGGCACGTGTAAAGCCATTAATTAGAAAAAGGACAAGTGTCCATTTATTGGATATTTGATTTACACGTTATATTGCCATGCGTTTTCATTTATTACTTTATCTCATTTTCTTCACGTAACTGTTAAGTTTCCTCATTGTCACCTAATTTATTATTGTTGCCTTAACAGTGAAACGTTCCAACTCTTATCTCAAGGATGTTCACATGCATGAATTCTATGAATTCACTTCATCCTTAGTGTTAAAGTATTAACTTTGGAAGCAATACGTGATGATTTGAAATAAATTTTCCTTTCCTCATTTCTTTTATTTTCAATTATCGTTAACAATCAACCGCAAATTAACAATGAAATCATGTACAATAATGTGTCATTGTACCAAAACAAAAATAAAATAGACTGGTTGACTAGTTCTGTAAAGTGTCTAAAGGGACCACAGTTACCCCAAAATTCAAAAATATATATATGCTTATTTTTCGAAAATTATAATAAATTTTATAAAATATTTTAAGATGACGCGTACAGTAACTAAACGATTATTTTCAATCGATATTTAATTATAATTTACTATCCAAACACTAATCGTTCAACAAGTATTTTTCAACCGTTTTGACAATTCGATCAACAACGAACAGTTTTGCCAAACGGTTATTGTTTCAGATAAATTTCTCAATTAAAATTTATTGCCAACTTTATTATTATTATTATTATTATTATTATCATCATCATCATTCCGCTGCCTTAAATTTATATTCAACCCAGACAATTTTACAATTTTCGATACTTCACAAATTTTCATAAACTTCATATCGTTGTAATAGAATTATTATAAATCCAAATATTCAAAGTATACATATAAAATCTTATGCCTAATTAAATCATATTTTTAAAAATAATATCATTACTTATAAAATCTAATAAATTACACATATCTTAAAAATTCATCTAATATAAATTTCAAACTAATATATAAAAGGTTATTAAACAACATTTGTATTTATAACATATTAAATTAAAATTATATTCAGAAAATTGAAATAAATTTCATAAATAAACGTTGAAAATCTTGGATCGTTACAATCTCCCCTGCTTAAGACTTTTCGTCCTCGAAAATGAGAGTTCATAAAATTATACATAAGTAAAATAAATCTTACTTTTAAATTTCAATTTTTGAAAACTCAAGATGATCTCTCGGACTTGGAATCCCAATTTCTATTTCAGACCATTGAAATAAACTAACTTCTCTCATATAGAAAATCAAACTTCCCTTCGGGATTTCTAAAACCAATTTGCTTCCAAAATTTCAAATATACTATAATGAAATTTATATGTTATTAGTTCGAGAAGTTCATCCTCATGACAGGGCAACTGAGTATCACCCATCGCACGAAATCCAGTATTTCATCCCAACCCAGTTTTAGTCATGGTTACTCGAATAAACTAAATCATTTCATATCTTGAAGTTGTAAATCATAATCATAGTTTACCATTACTTATTGTTTTCAAACATTCCAAAATATCGGGATTCTAGTCATCGAAACCACTGTTTATTATAAACAGTTTATAACTTATTTATCACATCCAAAATGGTTGAAAGTATAATTTCCAAGCAACTTATGTCGACCTCGACATTTCAAGTTTCGAATTCATACCAAACTTCGTGAATTTCAATTTTCATTCTTTACATAAGTTGAATTTTTTTTCCTTACCGACTCATATTATCATAAAGTGGTCTTATGCAAATTCAAACTTACAATCCAACCGTTCAAACTTCATACATGGCATTAACTCCTTTTAAAAATTCAATATTGCTTCAACATTTCAAGACTTTTATATAATATTTTCCAAGAGTCTAATTCCATAATTTAGAACTCATATTCATAAAATCGAACAACTTTTCTTTTTGTTTGTATTTCGAGATCTACGACATTTTATTCATTCTTGTTTCAAATTCCAAATCTTGTTTGGAAAGTTACTTTATTCAACAAGTCTAGCGAAAGTCTTTGAAACATTCCTTTCAAATTACCACTACGCTTTCGCTGCGGTACTCTAATTTAACGTATACAAATTTCAAACATTTTGTCCCAAACACTAGAAATTGATTTCGAAGATTCCCAAAACCAAAATCTTTATATTTCGAAAAAATAAATTTTCCTAGTCTACTTACTCCGCAAGGCTTACTATTTGAAGTTCGGTTAACATAAGGCTTGGACAAATTGAAATTACCTAATTTGAATCAGTTCCTAGTTTTGTTGGTTGCTCAGGTTTTTCCATTAACTTTTTTCTTGAGTAAATCTTACTTCAAATTCCGTTTTCCATTGTATCGTAAGCGATTACTCTTTAATACCTTTTATTTGGATTGCTCATACAGTTTTAATAGGGAAAGATGGTTTTTCCCCCCACTTAGATATTTGTTACAATTTAAACCTTTTTTTTCCAAACATATTCTCAACTTAGGTAAAATTACCTTCAAATTCTTTTGAGGGGAGTTTGATTGTCGAAATATGCTTTCAAGAAAAATAGCTTAATCTTGCATTTTAACGTTTACAATTCATGCCAGGTATAGCTTCGACTCTATTACTTAACACTTATCGAGGAATATGATATCTTCTCTGATTATACTTATTAGATCTCAATATTTATATCTACATTCGTTATGACTTGATCAATTACCTTTGTTTGAACGGAGAAATGTTCGATGCATGTGATTAACAATTAAGCTTACGTACATGCATATTCATGATTCATTTTCCAATTCTTCAGACGAACTTTACTCTTAAACATTTCTCTTTCCAGTTATTTATAGGCTACTCATGACTTATTGTCCAGGTTAATTATGTTTTTAGCTTATCTACCTTATATTAAATTCCTTTAATATTTCCAACATATCGAAATAATTTAAGTATTTCTCGACGTCGTAGCCGGAATCATATAGTCATCCCACTTTCGAAACTCGAAAATCACTACTGATAGTGCCATGGTCATCAATAAATTCATCCTCGAGCGACTAGAATGTGATTCTATATCTATCTAGTATACACTGGACTTCGTATATACGTTAGCTAGGTGTATATCCAAAATCCCTATATACTCGATAGTCCAATCACGTCGTCAAATCCAATACTCAACAATCCCTTATCCTTAATTATATTTCTAAAATAATCATACTTTCAAAACGATTTATTTAGTTCAAAATACTTATATGGATTTCAAAATACGCTCTCTCGACATAATATTCCAAAATCTCATTCTAGGGCATTTCTAACCCTATCTCTAATGAGATATTATAACTCTGATGAGTTCTATCTTTTCTTTCAAAATATGTCGTACCCTAAAGCTTTGTATAAACCAAAGCTCTGATACCAACTGTAACGACCTGTCTTTTTGCCCGATTTTCGCCGGTAATTAAACCAACTTAAATCGTTTACAAAGACGAATTGTTATAGGTACATACATACATTAAACAAAATAATAGAACTTTTCATTTGTCAAAACAATATTACATCAGAGTTACATGAATATCAGAGTCACGACATAACATATACAGCGGAAGAAAGAAAATATACTCTCAGCGGAAGATCCAAATTGATACAGCGGAAGCTTCAACTCTATCGTGGACTCCAACTCAGAAAGCGCTCTGAACCTTGCTCCAACAAACTAAAACTGCAAAACTAAACTGCTGGCTACCCGTGTGAAAATTAATGGGCACCCAGAATTTAGGGAGGAACAATAAACTCCAGGTCAGTCATGGGACTGGTGTGAGAACATAAAAACATTTGCTTTAAGGTTTATTTTAAAGTTGGTAAATTCACCGGACCACGCCGCTAATGTGGAATGGGTTTACTCCATGTGAACAGTCGTGCATATAATTACGCAATGACCTTTTGAAAATGAAGCTATCATAAGCTCGTCCCACATCACACAATGCAAGCGCAAACCAAATGGGCGAGTTTTATCTTATGATAACCAAATACGCCTTCATACGTAAAATCCTCTTTTCATACTATATAAATTGCGGAAAACCATTTCGCAAATAAATGTATTAATCCTAGATGGCATAATACCCATAATATTATGTCTCCACACACACACACACACACACACACATATATATATATATATATACAATCAAAATCGTATGGCTCTTATTGGAGATTTGAGTTTCCAACTTGATGATTCCTGACACGAAAGATCAATCAGGGATACAAAACGAAGTGCCTCAATGGATTTTTCGTCCATTCGCGGGCACCAACTACACATCGTCATGGCAGATCAACGGTTTTCGACCAGACACGGCCCCACGAACATACCCAACTTCCCCAGGTTCATAAGTGGTTTCCCACTGCTGCACAGCTTCATCATCAATTCATATATAAGTATAAAACCTAACCACCAGTTTCTCATCAATCCGGGGTGTGAGGTTTGTCGATGTCACGTCATACACAAAGCTATGCTTCAATAAGCCATTCTTTGATCATCACTAGCTCATTTCATAACTTGGGTATGTCACATTGACAATTCACGACATATCACTGATATAAATCAATGCATACCCTCTAAGTTCATATGACTTAGAGACTGGGATAATATATTGCCATAAATCCGATATACATTAATGGAAATCAGTGCTATGCGGTCAATTTCAATGTCAGACACACCATCAATACAAGTCCATTCTGGGTCTGAACGGAACAAAATCCGAAAATTCTCCAAATACGTTCGGACTTTCTACCACTCCGGTAATAAGGGCATCTCGCTACTATAGCTATTCAGTGGAGAAACCAATTAGCAGGCAATCCGTTCGTTTTGTGAAGAACCACGGTCTTCATTCATCGACTCCAAGTCTTGAATTTGCTTCATATGTCGTATTATTACTTGGAATGTTTTCAGACTTAAATTTGATCCCGGACTTCCCAAGTAATAAGCGTATTCTTAAATCGATGGTCATGGATCATACGGCCTTTCAATTCAATTTCCTTCCAATCATTTCAACTGATTATAATGTCAAGGTTTGAATTTGTCATAAATTCAGTTTTCATATTAACTCTTTATTTCGAATCAAGGATTCGCTTTACCAACCTTATATTTCAAAACATGCCTTTCAATTCTCAAATTTCTTTATTCTTTTCCTCAAGTTATTCAATTTTCCGAATCTCTATTTGGATTAAAATTTCATATACGATAATCCAAACCATTTATATTCGAACATAAGTTTGATAGAGTTAAATCAACTTATATCCGATATAAATTCACAACTAAATCAAATACTATCAGAACACTAAGGTAAAATTTTATAATGCTTCTGATAGTATTTGTTCAACTTTGGAATTACATATCGAATATCCGTCACAACGCCATCCAACTTATTCCCTTTTTAAATTCTAATCTTTAGAATTTATAAATAATTCCAAATTCAATTATTTAAAATCCTTCCACACCATTTTGAATCCTTTAACCATTTAAATAATGGTTTACCATATAAATTTCAAAACCCGTTTATCTTTGGAATTTTGATAACAACGTTTGAACGTTATTAAACGCTGCACTGCCATTTAATTCAACTATATTCCAAATCACTTCAAAATTCCAATAATTCATTTCTAATAACTTTAAATTAATAAAGTAAAACTTATCATGAATTCTCTTCTAACTTTAAAAACGTGTTTTATTTTGAATTTCCGTCATGGTTGCCGGACTGCACGTACAACGACCTTTCCCAAATTTGTTTTAAACATAACTTGAATAATCATACGCTGAAATTTAAAATTTCTTTTCTATTCAATTTTTTTTTAATATTTGAAAATCAACGCTTCTTGTTTCAATTCAAACCAATTTCAAATGATCGAGTTATAAACGTTTGAAAGTTTAAATCGATATTTACGAACTGTCGCGTCGCAGTGCGTTATAAATGATTAAATATAATTCCTTCAACTCTTTCGAATTTGAATTAAAATTTCAAGTAAATAAATTTCAAAACTGATTATTAAGCTAAATCCAAAAATCATTTCAAAATTTTCAAATAAAATTTAAATTTTAATAAGTGAAAACTATATGAATTCAAAAACCCTTTTTAATCACAAATGGTCCTTATTTATTTTAATTTCAAATTGGTTTTCTAAGTTTTAAAACAACTTCAAATTCAAATTCAAATTTATATTTGAATTAACTGTTTCGTCCGTCGGACCAGTTAGGGATAGCCAGGAAGAGCAGGAAACTGGATTTCCAAACCCAAGCCTAGACACCATCCTCTCTATCATCCTAGAATGGTCTAGTATAATATTATAAAATATTATATTTAAATTTCAAACATTTTCAAATTAAAACTTGACTTAAAAGAGTAATATTTTAATATTTGAAAATAAATTTTCATTTATATGGAAGGAGAAATTGAATCGATTATCTGTATGATTCCACAATCATGGTGTTGCCTGTGCATCATGCAAACAGAATAAATCGACCATATAAGTCTGATGATCATATATTATAATCATCATCAATAACAACCAATTCAGTGGTGCACAAGCGTTACTGTCAATAACGCTTTTCCAGTGTTTAGTGTGTTATCTACTTACATGCACATCCATTCACACATTCACATCCATATCCAAACAATTATCATTAATCATCACCCATATTTTAATCGCTACTAATTAAAATAAATGAATAAATTAATTGTTCTCACCAAGTAGCCTTCCAGAAAATGGTCCCCAACCCGCGTCTGTCTTGTATGCTTCTCTCCGCGCTTCCCTTCTTCTGTCTTTGTTCCTTTCCACTTTCTCTCTCTTCATCTCTCTTTCCTAGTTTCTCTGTTTTTTTTATATATATTGTAGAACCAGGCTTTCAAGTGGAAAAGAATTTCATGCTCATCACGCATGCATGCGAGGTTGGAGTCGGACCAACACATGCTGGGTTTCACGTTTTGCAAACTTTTTTTCTTTTTTTCTCTCTTTCATAAAGCAGGGCTCCACGTTCTCTTCTAACTGCAAAAATGCATGCACAAACACGCAAAGGTATGGTGTTGTGCACAATGGAAGGGTCTGGTCGGAGGGATCGCTGCAGACTGCTATCGGTGACAGTTTGATGGTGTGGACTATTAAAGGGAACGGTGGAGTTTATGGTGCTTGAGTGTCACAAGGGAGGACAGTTGGCTGAAGGAGGGATGAGTGGAGAAGTTTGAACATGGTGATGCGAGCGACATTGGGAAGAGGATAGTAAAGTAAAGGGAGAAGCTGTGAAAAAGGGAAGGGAAGCTGAACGTTGAAGGGGAAGGAGAAGGCATCTTTGAGGGGAAAGTTGCATGCATGACTTCACATTTCATCTTTTTTTTTATATAAGTAGGCGGAAGCTGTAAAAGTGGAGCACAAAAATTTGACAAAGATGGATCTGAGAAGAGGAGAGGAGAAAGCAAAGGACGGAGAGGGTAGAGTGGAAGTTTGAACAAGTTTAAAACGGTGGAGCAAGTTCTCTTTTCCTCAGCACGTGTAAAGCCATTAATTAGAAAAAGGACAAGTGTCCATTTATTGGATATTTGATTTACACGTTATATTGCCATGCGTTTTCATTTATTACCTTATCTCATTTTCTTCATGTAACCGTTAAGTTTTCTCATTGTCACCTAATTTATTATTTTTGCCTTAACAGTGAAACGTTCCAACTCTTATCTCAAGGATGTTCACATGCATGAATTATATGAATTCACTTCATCCTTAGTTTTAAAGTATTAACTTTGAAAGCTATACATGATGATTTGAAAAAAAATTTCCTTTCCTTATTTCTTTTATTTTCAATTATCGTTAACAATCAACCGCAAATTAACAATGTAATCGTGTACAATAATGTGTCATTGTACCAAAACAAAAATAAAATAGACCGGTTGACTAGTTCTGTAAAGTGTCTAAAGGGACCACAGTTACCCCTAAATTCAATATATATATATATATATGCTTATTTTCCGAAAATTATAATAAATTTTATAAAATATTTTAAGATGACACGTACAGTAACTGAACGATTATTTTGAATCGATATTTAATTATAATTTATTGTCCAAACACTAATCGTTTAACAAGTATTTTTCAGCCGTTTTGACAATTCGATTAATAATGAACAGTTTTGCCAAACGGATATTGTTTCAGATAAATTTCTCAACTAAAATTTATTGCCAACTTTATTATTATTATTATCATCATTCCACTGCATTAAATATATATTCATCCCAGACAATTTTACAATTTTTGATACTTTACAAATTTTCATAAACTTCATATTGTTGTAATAGAATTATTATAAATCCAAATATTCAAAGTATACATATAAAATCTTATGCCTAAGTAAATCATATTTTTTAAAAATAATATCATTACTTATAAAATCTAATAAATTACACATATCTTAAAAATTCATCTAATATAAATTTCAAACTAATATATAAAAGGTTATTAAACAACATTTGTATTTATAACATATTAAATTAAAATTATATTTAGAAAATCGAAATAAATTTCATAAATAAACGTTGAAAATCTTGGATCGTTACAGAACTAGTCCCAGAAATACCGATGGGAATAAAGTAGAACTCCAAACGTCTCAAGAACCACAAATTACCATTGAATCTTTTGTAGACAAGGAATTTAGTGGGAGTAACACAACAATCCAAATGTTATATTTTAATAACATATTACTTATTGTGAATTGTAACACCCCAGAATTTTGACAATAAATAGTTATTTAATTAGAAGCTCAAAAATAGGAATTTCTATAAATGATGGAATTTGACCATGAAACTTTAACTGATGCATTCGTCTTGGAATTCTGGTCAACTTTCATGTTTGGAGTTTCGCAAAAGGAGTCGGCATTAAAAAGTTACGGACGAAATACGGAAAATGAACGAAAATAATTAAACAAAATAAATAATTAATAATTTACATAATATAACCCAACCGACCTGGGCAGTTTGATTCCCAGGCGGTCGACATGGGGATCGACCGCCCAGGTCGACCTACTGGGCGTCAAACTACCCAGTGACGGCTAGGTTTTGGTGAATTGTTTTATTATATTATTACGACGGATGGACGGATATAACTTAAAACTAATCTGACGTTTCTAAGCTATTTCTACCCCTATAAATAAAGGGGTAGAGACTCCATTTTTTTCCATTCTAATCTATGAAGGCAGCGGATCTCTGCCATTTTTCTTCCTCTTCTAACCTATTTTCTGAAATAAAATATGTTCATACATATATCAAATCAAATTCATATGGAATTGGGAAGATAATAAATTCAATGGAAGAGGATTCTTAACAATAGATTTCTTCTCTCTCTACCCTTTTTCTTACATTTCTACATATATAGAATTCTCCCATTTTTAGATAAATTGTAGATTTATAAGAATTTGGGGATTGTAAGCCTAAAGGGTTCAAAACAGAGAAATTGGAAGCTATAAGGTGAGTGAGAAATTTACTAATACAGATAATGATTTATCTATTTCGTTTGAATCAAATCTATGTTTTATGCCTATCATATTTATTATTTAAATAATTGTAAATTGTGATAACCATTAGATCTGATTATGAATATGTTAGAAATTGGTAAATGTTAAGGTTTTGATTATGTATAAACATGAACTGTAGGATTTTTATATATATTCCCGCATATTCGTACAAGTTTTTGCATGAATTATGAAATATGTTGTATATGTCACATAGCACTGTGGATCTAGAAATCAGTCCCATTAAACATAAATTTGTCGTACTTATGTTCCAGATCTTTAGATCAGTGCTGAAATATGAAATATGAAATATGTAAATTTGGGTAAAAAGATGAATTTGTGTCTTATGTGATTATAATAATAGAATAAATATTCCTTGTTTACATTCAATGTTGTTGGATTTTTGGCTTAAGCATTGGAAATCCTGTCGTTTTCCTCATTTTTAAATAAAGAGGCATTATTTTAGAATCACAACAAGTGTGACAAAAAGAATTAAAAAAGGGAAAAGTGGTGCAAAGGTACATATAAAAATAAATACATATTTTGTATGTAATTTGTATTGACCATTCCAAAAACAAAATTATATTACATATACTTCTTGTTATTTAGAAATATGTCAATTCCACAAAATATGCATGATTTACAACGATTGCGGCTAATGGTCCTTGTGTGACTTAAAACCTTTTTGGCAAGATTGAATATAAAAAGGGAATGATTAGTTAATTGACTAGACCAAATCAATAATTTAAAAATAAGTATTACAAAATAATAAATAAGTATCAATAACTGCGTTGACCGCACGAAAACATAAAAATAAATATAGACATATTATCCATCCAAATAAGCGTAAAACGTTGAAATATAAATTGTATGGAATGTTTGAATGGTATTGATTTATGGAATCACATATGTAAATTGTATTCCATATTAAATGAATATATTTGTGGTAGCCGTTTATAGCAATCAATATAATTAATTGCTATAACTAAGACAACAAATCAATAAATAACAATTGAAACCAATTGTTGAATGGGGAAAGTGAATATGCTAGGATAATGGTTACAATTCATAAAATTTATTTAGGATAAATGTTGTATACCCCAATTAGGAAATTTGAATTATAACTGTATTTAGACACGAGGTTAAGCTTAACTTGTGGTATAAGCCTACTCGGAACCGACCGGTAAATCCAACAACCGCAGGTAGTCGGCTAAATGTGTAAATATAATTGTACTAAGGCATGAAGTTAAGTTTAACTTGTGGAATAAGTCTGCCCAGAACCAACTGACAAATCTAGCATCCACAAGTTACCAACTTAATGTGAGAGGCCTAGTGCATGAATATACATATATATTTATAAAATACAACTAATAATTAGATTAAATTTGAAGTGTTTGTTGGGGTACAATAATTAAACATATTCGGGACTGATAAAATAAGGATATTCCATTGAAATAAATGTCTTTGGAAAATTATGGTTGTTAGGCTCATAAATGACATTAATTGTAATCAATGGAAATTAAAGATAAATGGTTGCCTTAGGAAAATATGACTGTTATGGTCATAAGGGCAATAAACAAAGAAATGGAAAGAAATGGGTGTCAAAAAGGGGATTAATGGATATTGATTGTCATTTAAATACTAATTCCAAATTAGGGAAGAAATTAAATAAATATCCTGGAGAAAAGGGAATACAAGCTTCCTTATTTATGTTAATAAAACTTGTAATTAAAAATATAGTTGGACTTAGTAGGTTAATAATGTGACATTATTAACCATATGAACTCGTGATACAAATAAATGGTATACATATGGTATTTCCGTATAAAGTTATTAAACGGGAATGGCTTAATAACGTAGCCTACTTTACCCCAAAAAGGAAAATGTGTTGAAGGAAAATGAGGAACGAACGAGTATACTTCGTGTATAGTTCGCTTCCTGGGTTCTAAAAGGCTAAGTGACTAGGGTTAAAGAGTTCACCTGAGAATAGGTTTTTCGGTATAGGGGTCTTAAATGGCAGGCATGTGTTGTCCTACCCAAACCTGGAAATTAACAGGGCCAGATATGCCGTCTATCCTAAGGGAAGTAGTAAGTGACTAAGGAGGTTATCTAATAAGGTCAGCTAGAAAGTATAACGAACGATAAAATACCTACTCTCACTTTATGCGGGGCAAGGGTATAAGCATGAATGACGGAAGCCTTAACTAGTAGGGACCTTAGCTAGTTCCCTTTATTTTTATGTTAACATTTAATATATTATTGAGGGTTAATAAGTGACTAATAGGTCCTCTTAGGGTCTTAAGTGATCAGGGAGAATCCACTCTATCTATCATTGATAGTGATGCATTAAATAATAAAAAATAGAGAATAAGGATATAGATAGAAACCCTAAAGTTAGGGGTCCACTCTCGATATAATTAACTAGTTAAACTCCAGTATAAAGGCTTCACAAAAATGTATGTAAATGTCCTATCTTTGTAATATAATTTTGGAATGCTCCTTTGGGCTAAATAGTAAAGTCGTGCGTAAACATTTACTAGGTTGCTAATCTGGTTAGGCATATAGCTCTGGTTGAACCAAACGGAATATATCTGTGCTATAGACTATGTTATACATTTCTTAGTCACCGGAACTTGTTGTTCTGTAACGACCCGGAAAATCTGAACCAATTTAAAAATTTTAAATTGGCTAAAATAATGGATTTTAAATATTTAAAATAAATATTTTAAATAATAGCAATAAAAAGTGAGTTTGAATCGACGTTTGAAAACGAATATAATTAATTCTAATTATAAACAAGGCCTGAAATGGCGCTGTAGTTTCAAAAATTGAATTCAAAATTTGTCGGACTGTACCGGGTGCAAAACAAAACGGATTTGAGTGAAACCAAAAATATTTAAATCTGTTAGTGAATACCTTTCTAACGAATCTGAAAAATCGAAGTTTCATAGCGGGAAGCAAAAGTTACGGCCAAATGAATTTTCAGAAAGGTCGCTATGGAATTTATATAGCCCGTAAAATTGGCCATTTTGCATACGACCTCAGGATTCGACGAAACCACTTTTGTTGGATCCGGGATGTGAAGTTATTGCTAGGTTTCAAATTTCATAATTTTTGAAGCTAGTATGTGAGCGTGGCAAAGGAAAACGTGTTTTGGTCAATTATAGTTAAATTGGATCGACCAGAAATGGGCCATTTTGCAAACGACCTCGGAATTCGACGAAACTAGTTTTGTTGGGACCGTATCGTCAAAACATAGCTAGATTTATTTTTCTGGAATTTTTTGAATCAGTTTGTGGCCCTGGCAAATTGAAATGTACGTTCAAATTAAATATTGAATGCTTTATATTTTAATTTGAAGGAAAACTGACACAAACAGTCGAATGGGCCTACGAAACATATCCCATTGTGTTCAGAATGGGGGTATAACGCTAGGGACGACAGTCGTTCGGTTTGGATTGGCGTTCGTGTGTGAAGAGGGGTATTTTTGAGAATTTAAAAATTATAAAATAAAATAAAAATTCTGATTGGCCATTCACTCCCAGGAAACCCGATAGAACCCCAAACACGAACGGCGGCTACTTCTTCCTCCTTCTCTCCTCGATCACGCTCAAACCACGCACTAAAACCCTAGGCCCCTTTGGAAATTTTTGTAGATCTTCTCCATAACTTCAAATCCGTATAGGTTACGCCCCCTGTTGTTGCGCCGTCAGTGAGAATCACGCCCAAGAACGGACGTCGTTCGTCGACGCGAAGCTCCGTCGATCTGAGCTCGAGTTGGACGCGAGGGGGGTCTTCTGGAAGCACGTGCGAAGCTCTACGACATGGAAGCACCCGATCGTCGTCTGCTGCCTTGGTTCGCGCGCCAAATGGAACCCTAGTTTTGAACCAAGCAGAGAGGTAACGGTTTATATAAATTATTTTATATATTATAGCACTTTAAAGCGCTACCGTTTATGATTTCACTGTAAAAATCATATCTTTTTCGTTTCATGACGAAATTCAGTGAAACAAGAGACAATGGACTCGTGTCGACGTCTTCTACATTCTAGAAGAGGCCGCATATTTTTCTAAGCCTTCTGCTATTTTTGGTGGAGTGGAACCCAATGTGAGATTTCTAATTTATAAATGATATGGAAAACGACGATGTATAAATTATATAGTCGATGTATGAGTTATATAAGCGTTGTACACCTCTTGTATAAGCATTGTATAAGTTGTACGTTCGATGTATAAGTTGTATATGCATTGTAAAAATTATATATGTGTTGAAATAGAAGTGAAATGCTATATATATATATATATATACGCCCCTCGTCCACAAACCATGGATGATATTTATTGGTTGTGATTGGTGTGAAAATTGATTGATAGTGAATGGTTGATTGGAATTGTTTGTGGTTGATATTGATTGATTGTGGTTGAAAAATACCCGTTTGTGGTTGAGAAATATTTGGTTGAAAACACATAGGATTAGTTTGTGGAAATGAAATAAATATATACATGCCGCTTGCGTGCGAACTAGATGCATGATTCCCCATTGTCAAAAACCGCGAGGTTTTAAGGTAGAGCGAGGAGCCGTACTAGGGACGGTCCCGGTTTTAACTACCCTGCCGTTATGCTGCCGAAATTTTGAATAATATTCATGTGTTTGAATTATTTTCATTTGTTGAAACTATATTTATTTGTTGAATAGAAAGCCTTTATGTTTTGAGTCGATATTCATTCGTTGGATTAAAATTCATGTGTTGAATGGTATTCGTGTTTTAAATATAAAAATCACATTTTTTATCTATATATATAAACTATAGAAAACCATCATGTGTTGAATCGATATTCATTCATTGGATAGAAATTCATGTGTTGTATGGTATTCGTGTTTTAAATATAAAAATCACATTTTTATCATCTATATGAACTATATAAAATAATCTTGTTTTGAAAGAAATTGTTTTATAATAAAAATCCTATTTTTATTACCTATATGAACTATATAAAATAATAGTGTTTTGAAAGGAATTGTTTTACAATAAAAATCACATTTTTATTATATACATGAATTGTTAAATATAGTGAAGTGTTGAAATAGAAGACAGTTAGATAAAAATATCATTTTTATCAAATGTAAGAAAAGAATCTAGCTCTAAAATCGAAGAATCGATATATATATATATATAAATAGAATTAAAATATATCGAATAACGAAGCTGCAGTTCGTATTTTGAAACTGTGATTTCAAACGATTATACCGGGGGATCCGACCATCGGATTTTCCCGAAATTGCAACCGTTGGGTTCGCTTTGGAAATATCTTTCCAACGGCACCAACTTTGTAAAAATCCAACGGTTGGATTGTCTGGAATGTTTAATTCAAATCTGAAGAAAAACAGCGCCAGAATCGATTATATATATATATATATATATATATATATATATTTAATTATATTTAATCGTATAACGACGCTGTAGTTCGTATTTTGAAATCGAAACTTCAAACGATTATACCGGGAGATCCGACCGTCGGATTTTCCCGAAACTGGAACCGTTGGATTCGTTTTGAAAAGATATTTCTAATGATGTAAATTTTGTGAAGATCCAACGGTTAGATTTTCAGATATGTGTAAATCAAATCCAAAGAAAAACAGTGCCACGGCCGCGTTATGGCCCGAAGCGTCGTTTTGAATAAATTGGCTATTTTAAAATAAATAAAAATAGCGATAAATCATTATAAAATATTATAAATGATATGGATGTGAAATTTAGAAACTAACTGAAGGTTGGCTAAGTCGAATGGTTTCCTGAGTGTTGATCTGATGTTGGTTTCGGCCTTCGGGGTCAATATTTGGGAAATCGTTCTCTTACTGATTGACAGTTAGTGACTAATGAATTGAAATGATGCGTATGTATGTTAGTGTTGCACTTGTTTATTATATACGCGAGTTGCTCAGAAAGATCGGGTTTATCCCATTCTGAATAACTGAATCGACGATAAGAAGTCGAAGATGAAGACGGGGGTTGAAGACCGATCTTCACCTCGTTTAGATGGTAACTGAGGTCCTGATTGGAAGGCATCCCGAAATATGGATAATGAGTGGTGATCGTCCAGACGTACGTGGGAATCGATGGATATGCGAGGTATTTAGTGCCTCCGGTTTCGTTCAGACCCAGAACGGACTTGCAAATGGACCGTGTGTCTGACATTGGAATTCATTCTATGCGATTGATAACCATCAGTTGCATGGTGTGAATTGCCGGTGTGGCATGCTATGCAGTGAACAGGGCTTCTGTTGAAAAGCAAAGTCTTGTGATCGATGATCAAAGCACCGCCTATGTGGCGTAGCTTTGTGCATAACGTGAATTCGCGAGCCTCACACCCCGGTATGAACCAGAAACGGGAGAGGACATCAGGGAGGGCCTGCGTTTCTTTCTAGCTAGGAGTTGTGTCGGTGTTTTTACACGGCCTGACATTTTACTTATGTGGATGATGGATAGCGAGGCGCCTCAGATATATCGGTCGATCCGGGACCGATGGAGTCATTCGTTGGCTCATTTGCGCCCCCATAGGGCGGGGAAACGTAGTGTTCAGGTATAATAATCCACATCGGTGGACCGGCCCTGACGATCCAAGGGGCAGTTGCGGCTGTCCCTGAGACATGGTAAGCTAGATTGTCTCGAAGTCGGTAAGGACTATCTTTTGCCTTGGTTCATGACAGAAATTCAATTTCCAAATATGTGACTGTGCGATTTTGATTGTATACCTATATATGGCGACATAGTGGTATGGGGCATTAATGCCGTCTATGATTGATAGTTATGATTTGAAATTGTTTTCAAAACTTATAAACATTAGCAATAATATCAAATGCCTTTGTTTTATTCTTATCAAGCATATTTTGGCCGTTATAAGGTAAAAACTCTATCCTCCGGTTTGCGTTGCATTGTGTGATGGGAACTGAGTCTTATAATGGCTTCATTTTTATAAAAAGCATAGCGATGTTTAAAAGAAAGATTTGTTTTAAAGCACCGGCAATCCAATGGAGTAAACCCATTCCACGAAAGTGGCGTGGTCCTGTGATTAGCCATATTATAAATGTGTTGAGTAGATTTCTCATACCAGTCCCATGACTGACTCGTAGTTTGCTTCACTTTCGAACTCGGGTGCCCCTTTTTCTACACGGGCAGCCTTGTATTCAGGTTTAGCTGGCTCTTTCTGGATAGCTGGAGCTGAAGATAGATTATATTATTTATCTCTTTTTATGCTGTTCAGCTCCTATTGTACATATTTTGCTTGTTTTCCGCTGTAGACATTTATGTATAGCTGAATTGTATTTGTACTAAGTATGATCCTGTATACTGTGTAACTCTGATGATTACGTTTATCCAGTATTCTATTGTGCATTATCTGGTGTATTTATTTATTTCTGTTATGTTATTATCTGTTTATGTGTTATATTCCAAAGATTACCCTTGCCGCCGTCAGTACGGGGTTTGGGGTCGTCTCATTTGGTATCAGAGCTTTGGTTAAGCTTAGTTCTGGAATATAACATATTAACGAACTCGTCAGAAATAGAACCAGTAGTGTTCTAGGACGAGTAACTCAGTACATATAGGATCAGCAATATCCTAGTATGAGTACAGCAGAATCAGAATAACTCGTTAGAGATGGGGTCAGAAGTGCCTCAGAACGAGTCGAGCGTAATATGTTTTTAAATAACGTATTTGTGATTATATATATAGACTGGTTTTAGAAATATAATTTTTGAATATATAAACGATATATATTTGAAAAGTTAAAAACAATTTGATTGTTGTTTGTGTTGTGTGATAGTAAATTAGATTAATTAAATTATTGAAACGATAGTTAATTTAATCAATAATAGAATAATGGTAGAATTTATTCATTTAAATCACACATTGAACTGATTAGAAAATAGATAGAGATATATACTTGTGCATTATATATGTTTGAACAGGGAAATGGATGGCTGTTGAGTAAAGATTTTATTTGCGTGCCCGACAAATAGGTAAACCTTAATGAGTTGGATGCGAAATATTATTATATCAACTCCGGTGAATGCCATTGGATGCGGAGTGCTGGTTGTTCTGTATGAAATAATAAACATCGCCATAGGATAGTAACAATTAATTTTGAACTACACTGCATGGCATACTTCTGAAGATAGGCATACTTCATCATATACCACATAAGCATTTGGAGCTTGTGTGACGAGGTGGAAGATTTACCATATGAGCGAGAGGCTTTTATGGCGATGACTATATTTTACAGGTAGAACTGATGACTGATATGGACTATTTAAATTGTAACGATAAAATTGCAAGATTAATAAAAACCCCACACGGGCCTGGAGTTGACAATAATCACGTCTCTCTAGTTATTAGATACGGCACATGGACTATTTATTTCCCACACGGGACGAGGTGACGAGGATTTATCCTCTGGAGCATTTAAAATACACACTCCCTCAGGCTTTGACAAGGTGACGAGAATTTATTCTCTGGAGTTATTATCAATACACGCTCCCCTGTAAACACCAGAATATATCACTATAAATATGTGTATGCTTATTAGGATTTATTGGGTACCTAATACGGCCTAATAAATTTCCAAACCTCTCCCCGTACAAAGGAGGTTATGGTGAAATTTTTCCAAAATTCCGGGTGTTAGCCAAATTTTTGAAGAATTAGAAAATTCTCAGAAACTGAAAAGTTGGAGAATGGAAGCCAGATTGAACGTAGAGTTGATTAATCAAACCACTTTCGACTTTGTTCCTTTTCGGGGATGAAAAGTTTTAAGTGGGGGAGATTGTAACGACCGGGAAAACCTGAACCAATTTAAATTTTTTAAATTGGCTAAAATAATGGATTTTAAATATTTATAATAAATATTTTAAATAATAGCAATGAAAAGTGAGTTTGAATCGACGTTTGAAAACGAATATAATTAATTCTAATTATAAACTAGGCCTGAAATGGCGCTGTAGTTTCAAAAATTGAATTCAAACTTTGTCTGACTGTACCGGGTGCAAAACAAAACGGATTTGAGTGAAACCAAAAATATTTAAATCTGTTAGTGAATACCTTTCTAACGAATCTGAAAAATCGAAGTTTCATAGCGGGAAGCAAAAGTTATGGCCAAATGAATTTTCAGAAATGTCGCTATGGAATTTATATAGCCCGTGAAATTGGCCATTTTGCATACGACCTCGGAATTCGACGAAACCTCTTTTGTTGGATCCGGGATGTGAAGTTATTGCTAGGTTTCAAATTTCATAATTTTTGAAGCTAGTATGTGAGCGTGGCAAAGGAAAACGTGTTTTGGTCAATTATAGTTAAATTGGATCGACCAGAAATGGGCCATTTTGCAAACGACCTCGGAATTCGACGAAACTAGTTTTGTTGGGACCGTATCGTCAAAACATAGCTAGATTTATTTTTCTGGAATTTTTTGAATCAGTTTGTGGCCCTGGCAAATTGAAATGTACGTTCAAATTAAATATTGAACGCTTTATATTTTAATTTGAAGGAAAACTGACACAAACAGTCGAATGGGCCTACGAAACATATCTCGTTGTGTTCGGAATGGGGGTAAAACGCTAGGGACGACAATCGTTGGGTTTGGATTGGCGTTCGAGTGTGAAGAGGGGTATTTTTGAGAATTTAAAAATTATAAAATAAAATAAAAATTCTGATTGGCCATTCACTCCCAGGAAACCCGATAGAACCCCAAACACAAACAGCGGCTGCTTCTTCCTCCTTCTCTCCTCGATCACGCCCAAACCACGCACTAAAACCCTAGGCCCCTTTGGAAATTTTTGTAGATCTTCTCCATAACTTCAAATCCGTATAGGTTACGCCCCCTGTTGTTGCGCCGTCAGTGAGAATCACGCCCAAGAACGGACGTCGTTCGTCGATGCGAAGCTCCGTCGATCTGAGCTCGAGTTGGACGCGAGGGGGGTCTTCTGGAAGCACGTGCGAAGCTCTACGACATGGAAGCACCCGATCGTCGTCTGCTGCCTTGGTTCGCGCGCCAAATGGAACCCTAGTTTTGAACCAAGCAGAGATGTAACGGTTTATATAAATTATTTTATATATTATAGCACTTTAAAGCGCTACCGTTTATGATTTCACTGTAAAAATCATATCTTTTTCGTTTCTTGACGAAATTCAGTGAAACAAGAGACAGTGGACTCGTGCCGACGTCTTCTACATTCTAGAAGAGACCGCATATTTTTCTGAGCCTTCTGCTATTTTTGGTGGAGTGGAACCCAATGTGAGATTTCTAATTTATAAATGATATGGAAAACGATGATGTATAAATTATATAGTCGATGTATGAGTTATATAAGCGTTGTACACCTCTTGTATAAGCATTGTATAAGTTGTACGTTCGATGTATAAGTTGTATACGCGTTGTAAAAATTATATATGTGTTGAAATAGAAGTGAAATGCTATATATATATATATATATATATACGCCCCTCGTCCACAAACCATTGACGATATTTATTGGTTGTGATTGGTGTGAAAATTGATTGATAGCGAATGGTTGATTGGAATTGTTTGTGGTTGATATTGATTGATTGTGGTTGAAAAATACCCGTTTGTGGTTGAGAAATATTTGGTTGAAACCACATAGGATTAGTTTGTGGAAATGAAATAAATATATACATGCCGCCTGCATGCGAACTAGATGCATGATTCCCTATTGTCAAAAACCGCGAGGTTTTAAGGTAGAGCGAGGAGCCGTACTAGGGACAGTCCCGGTTTTAACTACCCTGCCGTTATGCTGCCGAAATTTTGAATAATATTCATGTGTTTGAATTATTTTGATTTGTTGAAACTATATTTATTCGTTGAATAGAAAGCCTTCAGGTTTTGAGTCGATATTCATTCGTTGAATTGAAATTCATCTGTTGAATGGTATTCGTGTTTTAAATATAAAAATCACATTTTTTATCTATATATATAAACTATAGAAAACCATCATGTGTTGAATCGATATTCATTCGTTGGATAGAAATTCATGTATTGAATGGTATTCGTGTTTTAAATATAAAAATCACATTTTTATCATCTATATGAACTATATAAAATAATCTTGTTTTGAAAGAAATTGTTTTATAATAAAAATCCTATTTTTATTCCCTATATGAACTATATAAAATAATAGTGTTTTGAAAGGAATTGTTTTACAATAAAAATCACATTTTTATTATATACATGAATTGTTAAATATAGTGAAGTGTTGAAATAGAAGACAGTTAGATAAAAATATCATTTTTATCAAATGTATGAAAAGAATATAGCTTTGAAATTGAAGAATCGATATATGTATATAAATAGAATTAAAATATATCGAATAACGAAGCTGCAGTTCGTATTTTGAAACCGTGATTTCAAACGATTATACCGCGGGATCCGACCATCAGATTTTCCCGAAATTGCAACCGTTGGGTTCGCTTTGGAAATATCTTTCCAACGGCACCAACTTTGTAAAAATCCAACGGTTGGATTGTCTGGAATGTTTAATTCAAATCTGAAGAAAAACAGCGCCAGAATCGAATAAATTTATATATATATATATATATAAAAATTTAATTATATTTAATCGAATAACGACGCTGCAGTTCGTATTTTGAAATCGAAACTTCAAACGATTATACCGGGAGATACGACCGTCGGATTTTCCCGAAACTGGAACCGTTGGATTCGTTTTGAAAAGATATTTCTAATGATGTAAATTTTGTGAGGATCCAACGGTTAGATTTTCAGATATGTGTAAATCAAATCCGAAGAAAAACAGCGCCACGGCCGCGTTATGGTCCGAAGCGTCGTTTTGAATAAATTGGCTATTTTAAAATAAATAAAAATAGCGATAAATCATTATAAAATATTATAAACGATATGGATGTGAAATTTAGAAACTAACTGAAGGTTGGCTAAGTCGAATGGTTTCCTGGGTGTTGATCTGATGTAGGTTTCAGCCTTCGGGGTCAATATTTGGGAAATCGTTCTCTTACTGATTGACAGTTAGTGACTAATGAATTGAAATGATGTGTATGTATGTTAGTGTTGCACTTGTTTATTATATACGCGAGTTGCTCAGAAAGACCGGGTTTATCCCATTCTGAATAACTGAATCGGCGATAAGAAGTCGAAGATGAAGACGGGGGTTGAAGACTGATCTTCACCTCGTTTGGATGGTAACTGAGGTCCTGATTGGGAGGCATCCCGAAATATGGATAATGAGTGGTGATCGTCCAGACGTACGTGGGAATCGATGGATATGCGAGGTATTTAGTGCCTCCGGTTTCGTTCAGACCCAGAACGGACTTGCAAATGGACTGTGTGTCTGACATTGGAATTCATTCTGTGCGATTGATAACCATCAGTTGCATGGTGTGAATTGCCGGTGTGGCATGCTATGCAGTGAACAGGGCTTCTGTTGAAAAGCAAAGTCTTGTGATCGATGATCAAAGCACCGCCTATGTGGCGTAGCTTTGTGTATAACGTGAATTCGCGAGCCTCACACCCCGGTATGAACCAGAAATTGGAGAGGACATCAGGGAGGGCCTGCGTTTCTTTCTAGCTAGGAGTTGTGTCGGTGTTTTTACACGGCCTGACATTTTACTTATGTGGATGATGGATAGCGAGGCGCCTCAGATATATCGGTCGATCTGGGACAGATGGAGTCATTCGTTGGCTTATTTGCGCCCCATAGGGCGGGAAAACGTAGTGTTCAGGTATAATAATCCACATCGGTGGACCGGCCCTGACGATCCAAGGGGCAGTTGCGGCTGTTCCTTAGACATGGTAGGTTAGATTGTCTCGAAGTCGGTAAGGACTATCTTTTGCCTTGGTTCATGACGGAAATCCAATTTCCAAATACGTGACTGTGCGATTTTGATTGTATACCTATATATGGCGACATAGTGGTATGGGGCATTAATGCCGTCTATGATTGATAGTTATGATTTGAAATTGTTTTCAAAACATATAAACACTAGCAATAATATCAAATGCCTTTGTTTTATTCGTATCAAGCATATTTTGGCCGTTATAACGTAAAAACTCTATCCTCCGGTTTGCGTTGCATTGTGTGATAGGAACTGAGTCTTATAATGGCTTCATTTTTATAAAAAGCATAGCGATGTTTAAAAGAAAGATTTGTTTTAAAGCACTGGCAATCCAATGGAGTAAACCCGTTCCACGAAAGTGACGTGGTCCTGTGATTAGCCATATTATAAATGTGTTGAGTAGATTTCTCATACCAGTCCCATGACTTACTCGTAGTTTGTTTCACTTTCAAACTCGGGTGCCCCTTTTTCTACACGGGCAGCCTTGTATTCAGGTTTAGCTGGCTCTTTCTGGATAGCTGGAGCTGAATATGGATTCTATTATTTATCTCTTTTTATGCTGTTCAGCTCCTATTGTACATATTTTGTTTGTTTTCCGCTGTAGACATTTATGTATAGCTGAACTGTATTTGTACTAAGTATGATCCTGTATACTGTGTAACTCTGATGATTACGTTTATCCAGTATTCTATTGTGCATTATCTGGTGTATTTATTTATTTCTGTTCTGTTATTATCTGTTTATGTGTTATATTCCAAAGATTACCCTTGCCGCCGTCAGTACGGGGATTGGGGTCGTCTCATATTCTAACCTCCCCTCCTCATTACAACCTCCTAGGTTTCACAGAGAAGGTCGGGTTCTCATAGATGATTAAGTTTGACTTTCGGTTCTCATTCACGCTCATGCTTAGTATTGATAAAGTGACTTACTTTATGAACGGTAGTTACTTGAGTTAATACTAATTTATCCTATTTTGTTTCCGCTGTGATTTTTATTTATCGTACTCAGATTATGCTCATGCTCTTTTACTGTAGGTACCAGATATGCGCTCTATGCTAGGATGTGTTCAAGTTTTTATTTTTTTTTCAAAATTTGGGTGCAGAAAAGTGTGGGGTGTTACATGAATGATGCTAGTTTATAAACAAGAAATATATATTGATTCTACTAAACAAAGATTTGGATTAAGAAGTTCAGCATTGAACTTAATCCATTGTTGATCCAATGATTTAACATTATGATAACAATGGAACTATTAATCAAGTCTACACCCTTGATCTCATTATCGATCCAAACATACATTTAAGAAATATAATTTCATTTGTGAAATTGTTCACAGAGGAAATACACATATCTGCGAAGTACTTATAAATAGTATTGTCGCAGACCGACTGACTAAAACGCTACCGCAGCAGAAGAATGATAGTCACACTAGATTCATGGATATACGATACTTAAATGATTGACTCTAGTGCAAGTGGGAGATGTCAGAGTTTGTTCCCTAGAGGCAATCCGTTTGATGTGATTAATAACATTGTTGATGTTATATTATATTTCGAATAAAATATTATATTATGTTATATTTACTGCGTAATATAAATATTAACATAAAAGAAGTCCTTGGAATAATAATACAGAATTATATAGTTTCGAGTAAGTGACTTGAACATGAGATTATATAATATAACAAGTATTATAATTCTTAAATGTCCATAGCCAAGTTGTATTGTTTATATAGGACAAAAATAAAACACTGAGACTAGTATGTTGATTGACTGATGATCATATCTCATCGATCATTAATATACAGGATGTTAATGTCAATACATAAATACGTATTAAAGAATAGCGTATTGGGATGACCTAACATGAGAAAACATCATGAAATATAATTAATAGTGTCATAAGTTATTCTCATAGTGACTTATGTAACGGTCCTAAGACCAAAAATCATAATAATTTTATTCGAGGATATTTGTGCTTTGATATCATCAAAAGTTACTTTTAATCGAGTAGACGATAAAGGTGATTATCGAACACATCTTGAATCTATTGATAATTATGAATGATCTACATGGAATTTAACCCTACAATATGAGTAGTGATATCCATGGGCCTCTTGATTGAGTGAGATTATAAAATGCAAGGCCATGGTCAAATATTGATTTTTTTTATATAGTGTACTCATTGATCAAGATAACAGGATTAAATTATAAAGATGATGATACATTCCATTCCTCATGTTTAATCTTGGATATATTGGTTAAAAGGATTAAATAACATTGTAACACTAGTCAGAGAAAAGGTTGTATCGAATCATTGATTTTATTATAAGTTGGGTAACAACGATGTATTATTAGATGTCGCTCACTGTTTATAATTTTAAATATGATTAAAAATTATTGCCAATGTTATAGTAACTTATAGGGTCACACACATAGAACATTTGAAGGGGAGAACTATTCTTGAATAAATAAAAGTAAAGTTGTTGATATTTTATTTTTGCATAAGAAATGATTGACCGGTTTTAACTCTTGGATAAGTGCTCACGAATATTTTAAAAAGCAAATACCGACTTTCCTTTTTATATAGAAATACACAGATGAAAACCCTATCATCTTATCCAGAACTAAGAAAATAAAACGGCTTAATAGCTAGTACCTCTCCCCTTGAGTTCGATTTCTTATAGACTATCTTATTCAACGTTCGTGTGGATAGCAATAGAGGTGGCTCTCTCATCGATGCTACAAAGTGAATCAATTCGATTCCAAATGCTTTTTGAAATCGCAATAGCTCGAAAAGGTATACAGATCTAAACTCGATTTATGTATTTTGACCAAATCCTGTAGTTTAGGTTTATCGATTATAAATTCTGCAGCTTGATTCTAAAATGAAAAATCTAACAGAGACTTCTGCCGTATCATAGGAACAACAAATATATATACATCGACCCACATGGTCAGAAGTTATAACCCAAATTTCATATTTTTGCGTAAGCATACCTTCGCGAGCGTTATTAAGCGATAAGCAATAAGTTGTTCGTGAGCTCGCTCAACTAGCATGCAGCTATAGCGAAATTGGATCCAACTGGCCTCAAAACTCGACTGAAAATATTCAAATATGAATTAGCTCCGGCACTTATTCTTTAACTTAGATGAAAACTCAATAATTCCATAACCAAGCAAATTGAAAAATGTCACATACATTATATTCATTATAATTACATGCATTATGGGTTCAAACATTCAGATTATCTACTTTAATTTATTTACATGAAATTTATTTATAATCAATATCTTAACAGTCCATTTTGGATATATGAATAAATTTCTTATATTCCATTCAAATTCATTATACTTGAATTCATTTCTATTCCTAAAGTAAAGTCAATTTTTATTTCAATATTCAAGTTCAATTTATAAGATTATTTTTAACTCAACATAAGTTAAGTTAAATATTAAAGGGAGAGGATATTTAAACACAAAATTAGACACAAATTAGTGAACACACAATCTTAACCATTATATTATTTTGTCTTTATATGGTAGAATGTAATTCATGGGGTGATCCGATGGTGTAAATTCATTGTTTCACCAATTGTGTCTAAATCTTGTGTCCAAATAGACTTTCCCAATATTAAAATTCATATTTCACTTCCTAATCTATTTTGAATTTAGTTCAAATCCACATTGGTATATTTGTTGATTACCAATATTAAAATAATTTAAGAAAACTATTATTTTAAGCTTATTGACAAACCGTGCAAAAATAATTTTATAGTCAGTTACAAATACACGCTCTCATATATATACACTCAAACTAAGTCTAGGGTATTACTAACCCCATCTCTATTGAGATACGCCACAGAGCCATGATAATCACTAAACCTTATGTTCTGATACTAAGTGTAACGACCCAAAAAATTCCATGCTCGAATTTCGATAATAATACATAAACCTGCATTACTTGCCAAAACCCAAGTACCAAAAAACCAGACAGCTAATATAAAAAAATAGAGAGTGAGAAGTGAAAGAAAGAAATATTAGAAAAGCAGAATAAGAAGATCAGAATCTCACAACGGAATGGACAAAATGTAATATATCAAACTCTTTTCACAAAATGAAACTGCATATATACGATTACAATATCAATGCACATATTCAGTTCAATACAACTCACACAGCGGAATAATTTAGTACCAGAAAATACGGAATTACGTCTCGACTCCAGTTCCACCTCTGAAGCTCCATGCAAATCCAAATGTAACCAGGAAATGCATTCGGCCTGACCGAGCCTATTTTGCATATGTAAAATTACATGGATTGTCAGTCTGGAAGACTTTCAATGATAAAATTCATAACACAACAAATTTGTTTAACTTTATAAAATGCTTTAGAGGAAATGGATAATCATAAGACCAGTCCACACATAAACATGGATTGTTTTACCTTACAATAACCAAAAACATTTCGATATCAAATTTGGTGATATTATAACAGTGTCTATCAAACCACAAATAAATAACCATCTAGCAGAACATTTGCATATCTTGCTCTACATACTTAGTATATAATCAAAAACTGCACGGCGATTATTAGAGATTTTATTTCCAACATGACAAGGTATGGGAGCACCTTCCGATCGGTGTACTCTAAAGAGGATATACTTAGGTTTAACAAGAACATCTTGCTACACAGCGACACATGACCGACCATTCATTAAACTTAAGCATCACAAATATATTGTCACCTAACGATTGGCAAACCACTGTTTCGTGGGAGATACAGAAGCGACAGAATAAACGAAAGAATTTTCTCTAGATGGTGACGATACATCCTAATGGGAATGACCCACACAGCCATGCTGCCTGCCCGATTTCTATAATTTCCCGCTTGATGAGGCTTGAGGTTATGATTACCTTTTTAGAACATCACATCATTAATCACTTTGAATGCCACATCGTCAAATCCATCAAATCACTAATTATAATAAACCAGATTTTGACATAATGATTTTTTTTCAAAATAACTATCTATCAAAGCTTGAGTTAGCTTGTCTTGTATCCTGCAGGAAAGACAGAGATAATAAATTTATCAGAGCTCAATAAAATATCTCACAGCAGAATGGATAAAATATAATAATAAAATATAGCCTTGCTGAAATAATAACACTGTATATCAATTGTCCAAAGGCTACCAAATCTCTTGCATAAACCTATATTGCGAGTATACTATGAGAAGGGGGTCCAAAACACAATATTCTGGTGCTTGGACAAATTATACATTCTGAAATAACCATACATATACCGTTCAATTATATTTTCTTATTTATTAGATTAATTTTGGTTAACAGCACTCAAGGATCGACACTCATGTCATACCCATTTACTCTTGGGTAGATTAACCAAATATAGTATATATGTAGTTATACCCCATATCTCAAAGTACTCCCCATAGTACCCTCCTCGTACAATCTCCACTGTCATGCCACATAAGCATATACAACATATGTCTTAAGCCGAACGCCTACGAAAATCCAAATCATTACGCCACGTAATCGTACAGATCCATCATCGCTATACCACGCAAGCATACAGATCGTCATATCCAAACTCCTCGGTCGAATCAAGCCTCAACACGGAGTAATGCCCTATTGTCTATGATACACCACCTAATGCGTGTATTTAGACACTCATACGTACGTACTGTCTACCGTACCCCAATCTCATAATAGGGCTGCATCCAATGCATGGAACTCGGCCGAGAGCTTTCCATATTTGTGAAGGTCCACGTCATGAGGCCTACAATACAGATATCCAAGTATGGTCTGCATTTTCACGGTGGCTATGGCTCCATCCTAGCCCCTCCCTCGACTATTGAAAGACAACATCAAGAGCTAAGTGACATGCCCCTAACAAACATTCTAACATCCAATTTGTGTGTTACGCAACCAACGTCTCGATGGCGAAAGATCGAAGTTCTCTTGGTTTAGCTCTAGTCTTTCCGCATCCCACTAACAACTGAAGACATGTACCCGATGATTACTATCCTGTATTAGTCCTGACCCAGACCGTTCCTAGGGCAATTGACAAATTACCCAACGCCATCCTCTACAGCCTTATGACTGCCAAGCCATAGTTGTAGTCAAGGTATACTCACCGAGTGGTACTACACAGACACAACCTCTACGAGTATAACCTGAGCATGCACTACACAAAGGACCATCATAGAGTACCCTACCACCACGATGATCTACCCCGTTGGGTTCTTTACCTTCGTACATGCGGACTGGTCCAAGCGCATCACGCAAATGTGTTACTAGACCCGATGTCTAATCTTTTAATCACGCGCTTGTCTTATCTTATCAAATTGCCAATTAACTTGATTATCCATATACCAGCTTTTTATTCAAGTTACCAGGTTTTCTTTGAGCCCCTTATATCTCAAAGGAATGAACCCCACTCGCTTATTAATTCAGTGATTTAACTTAACCATTTTAAGTTCATTAATAAGTCCAATGACATAACCTGTTATTTCTTAGATTGTAATTAATGAAAGTAATCTACAACCCCTTTTTATCACCATGTCATTTATTGTCCAATTAGAAGTTTATAAGTTACAATAACATGTTTTACTTAATGTATACTTAAGTATATCTTTTACCAATTCTCAAGTTTCCTTACGACATGTCTACTTAATACATAATTAAGTACAACCTATTTCATTTCATAAGCCTACCTACTTTACTCTTTATTATTTAATCATAACCTCGACTTACACTATTGTCACACTTGTTGTTGTCGTTTACTTATTAACTCAGTTCTCGTAACTAAGGTTTATTAATAAGTTCCCTTTTCATTTATTATAACCCATGTTATAATTTCCACTTGTCTCTAGGACAAGCCTACCTATTATATTACATTCTCATTCATATAATTAATTATAATAGGTTTATTCGCCGTTCATCACATTTTCCTTTGGTAACATTAACCAAACTTTTACTATTATAACACCCTTTTATTGACCCTCTTGTATGTTCTCATTGTTTCAAGAAAAAAATTCAAATACCTCATTAGATTGATTAGTGTAAAAATGTAAAGATTCATTTTCATAACGCACATCAATCAAGATCCGTAATTGCAAGCTATTCCTTTTATTTTCATCGTGGACATACATATATCTTTTTAGTTGATTATTGTGCAATACAGTAAAAGAATGAATCCCTATTTCACACTAATGCTCATTTTCCCTTTCTAGTCTTGCGAATACATTTTCAATAATTTCGCCATTATAGAAATGTACCCATTTTTCCCGAAATTCAACTCAATCAGTCTACTAGAAATTTTATCCTTTTATTTTCTGGGTTAGATGTTAACTCAAGTTCTCATTTACTGCTTCCAATTGCCGTAAATTTTCCATATTACCGCAAGACTAACATGTTTTACTAAATTACTGTCAACTAACATGGTTTTTCAAATTAATATCAAATTAACATGTTCACCAAATTACTCTAAATTACATATTCTCCAATTTATTATTGAATAGTAATCTCAAGAATGTGTGCACGACTATTATCACATTTATCATTTCGATATTACAGTAATTCTAAATCCCAAATAGAGAATTAATTGAAAAAATTACAACAACAATATTCTCAACTTATTTAAAGCAAAATTCATCACAATTACCAAAAATTTCAGTTATTTAAAATGTTAAGAATTACGGGGAATGCGGACGGTAAATATACTATTACCCAAAAGGTATAATTCTAAATCCACTAACCTAACAGCTTTCCAATCCTTAAATATGATTCAAATCTATGATTATGTGGTCTTCCTAACCAAATATAATATTAATATAGCCATGGATTTAATAATATGATAGTAAAAGAAGAGGGAAAGAAGGAATGAAACCTAAATAAATCTGATTCACGGGACTTATCTCACGTTGTTCAAAAATCTAAACACCTATGTTGTAGATTTACATTCTTTGCCTTCAAATCTTGAATCAGAATATCCAAATGCTAATTTTCTAATTTTTGAAAGATTTGGAAAGGAAAGAAAATGGAAGAGCCTTGACGTCGTCTTAAAAAACCTTAGTTGAAAGCTAGGCCCTGCTAGTATATTTACAGGGGTAGAGGACACTCTGATCCATTGGATTAAATAATATAAAATCCAAACCATTTAAATCAGAAAAACACGTCACAAACAAAATAGATCTGGCCCTCGTGGGTCGACCCCTGTGTCAACCCAGCTTAGGGGCGGGTCGACCGTATGGTTGATACATGGGTCGACCTATGTGAAGCCTGGGTTGACCCAGGTGCATGGTCTTGAATGTTTTTTCTACCGATTTAAATTTCTGGTTAACGTTAATATTAATGTTTAGTTTATTTATAAATATTACTTACTTGAATTATTATTTTCCACTTATTAATCATCTCTAATTTCAAATTTTGAATTTGTGCGCGTATATGCGCATACAATCTTTTAGTCTTTATTTGTTAACAACTTCCCCATACAAGCTCCGTTTTCGGCAAGTCATATATCAAACTAAACCAGAAAATTGCTACAAACAAAATGGAATATTTTTCGGGGCTAAATTTTTAAACTATAAATTATCGATATTTTCATTCATTATTTATATAAAATACGAGGTGTTACATTCTCCTCTCGCGAGGAAATTTCATCCCCGAAATTTGGTAAAGATGGGGTGATGTCTTTCCTTGTACAATTTGCAACCGTTATGTGTACTACTAATTTTGCAAACATTTGTGCACTTGTGAACAATGTATTTTGCCATAATAATACATGAATGCAGTTAATGCCTAAGCGGTACCTCCTACATGAATTCAAATTGCCTTGAAAATCTTTTTGAAAACATGATGCATACATCCTGAATTTATTTGAAATTTCTATATGAATGTAATATTTTGAAAATCAAAATACTTTTTACCTAATTTTCCTACACTCTTACAAGGAAAGAGCGTAGTTGTAAAGGCCCGCAAATCCGTGCTATCTGAGTTGACTAAAAACACCACACGTCCAACACAAATAACACAGAAATACGACTCATTATTAGAAAGAAGTTAGAGGATGAGAAATAGAAAGAAAGAAATATTAGAATAGGAGAAAACGAAGATCACAAACTCACAGCGGAACGAATAAAATATATTATATAACATAAGCTTCGAAATACAAATCTGTTTTGTACATATATACATACCATCATCAGAGTACACATAACATTTGATCCAGCGGAAGTAATTCTAAATAACTAACGATGAAGCCTCCAGCTTCAAGCTCCTCCAAGTGTATCTGTAAAAGCCTGAAAACACTTGACTGCCCGTACAAATTTGGGCACCCAAGAGTTTAGGGAAAACAAAACAAAACAAACTCTGGGTCAGTCATGGGACTGGTGTGAGTAAACTCCAACCACTTGTTTAACTTTAACAATCCTTTCCGAAAGAAAAGATAATAGTAAGACCAGCCCACACATAAACACGGACGGTTTTTACCTTACTATAACCCAAAATACTTTGATACGAAAATCCAGTGATATTATAATAATGTCTACATCAAATAAATAACCAAATAGCAGAACGCTTGCATCTCACGCTCCACATATATAGTATAAATCAAAAACCGCATGGCGCTTATTGGAGATTGGATTTCCAACATGACAAGGTATGGGACCACCTTCCGATGATGTATCTCTAGAGGCGAATACACCTGGGTTCAACAAGAACGTCTTGCAACCCGGCCCACACATGACCGACCACTCATTTCGCTTGAGTGTATCGAATGTATATCACCAACGGTTGGACTCAAACCACCGTTCCCGAATGGGCAGAATCGATAGATTTAGAACAAAAGGAATTTCTCTAGATAGGTGATTATACACCCTAATGGGTGCGACCCACATAGCCATGCTGCCTGCCCGATTTTTGTCCTTTCCCGGTTGTTGAGGCCTGAGGCTACGATTACTTACCATTCCTTGATAACACAATCACTTTGAATGTCACATTGTCAGATCCGTTAATCACTAGTTGAGTTTGCACAAATATTCTGGATGTTATGCTAAGGGATAAATCCGTTGCAACCATATATATTCATACAGACCAACCCATTTGATCATTGGAAATACTCTGTCAGACATTCGTCCATTTACGTTCGTTCTGGGACTGAACGAAACCGAAGGCACTATTTCTATAAATAGAAAAGCCCTTGCACTTTACTCCGTCTTCAATATATTCAGCATACTTGGTTCGCAACGCTTATGCCGATACGGAGTGGTTCTTTGGATAATAATCCAACCGGTCTCTCCATATTGACAACGATGGTCAAAACTTCGATAGTCTGTGATTTAACTATCGAATAAAAACAAGTGTTCATCCAAACATATCACACAAATCACTGGGCCCTTTAATTAATATTTCATTAATTAAATCACTTTTCCATTTCCTCTATCAATATTTGTTAACCAAATATTTTCAATAATCATTCTTGGCCCTTTACGCTATTTTTGATTTCGTTTCCTTATCGAATTCTATATATATCGATATATAGATTTCTAATTGTCAAATTTCTTAAAAATATTCTAACTCCTTAAATTCCCGGAAAATTTCGCCATAACCTCCCCTGTATCGGGAGCGTCGGGAAATTGCAAATAGCTTCCCGGTATCTTCCAATCTCAAAAAGAAAAAGAAAAAGCCAAGCGGCTTGCCGATACGGCGCATAAAACCTCATATATGAATTAAACATGTACCTTTTGTCGAGCACATTATTTACATACCTGCATTATCCTTGCCCCATACCTGTCTCCTGTATGTCTATACCTGTCCCATTTATTTCAACTTCGTACACTCGTTTGACTCAATTCGTTAAAGTAATTCTTTAACTAACTCTCTGCCTATCTCGCTTGTATATTTGAATATAACACGTTTCGAATATATTTCCACTTACTTATAAATCAATCGAATTCAAATTTCAATTTAAGTTCTATATTCGATTTCGAATATATATTTACAATTCCAAATTTCACTTTCCAAAGTTCGACTTTAGTTCAAACTCGATTAACTAATTCTTCTTTGATTTAGTTAATTCTATTCAATAATCAAAAATAGGATTATTGTTTCAAAAATCATCTTCTTTACTTCACTTGAGTCCATATTTATTTTCTAACTCAAGTCTAGATTTTTAAATGGAAATCCGGATTTTTATTTGGTTAAAAATCCCAATATTTATATATAAAATCCATTATGGTTTATAATGGTTTATGGCGCTGCTTTTCTAAAAATTTGATTTTTACATAACTCAAAATCTATACGACGAAATTCAGATTTTTCTCTTCTATCAGAAAACTATTATCAAATCGGTCCGGACGTTTCTTGTTTCGAAGAATTCCGACTTCAATTGCACTCTGTATATTCAATTGAAGTTCGAGTTGCCAATTTACGAACTGCAGCGCTGCGGCGAGTTCGTTTTAATTATATTTATAAATATAAACGTTAAACTTCTTTAAAATGAATTCAACTTCATTTAACTCCATTTGAATTCCTTGATTCAAATTCCAATCTTCTTTTGAATTCCATATTTTTAAATCCCAATTCCTTTTCAAATTCAATACTTGAATTTCTATTTGAATTCCCTATATTCAAATTCGATGTTTGAATTCATTTGAATTCTCTTATTCAAACTCTATTTTTAAATACCCTTTGAACTGCTATAATCCAATTTCTATATTTGAATTCTATTGGAATTCAAATATTCAAACTCCTTTTTAAATTCTATATTTGAAATTCCATAGTTTAAGACTCATTTGAATTTCATATTCAAATCCCATAGATTAATTCCTATTTGAATTCAATTTGAATCTCTTACATTCAAATTCCATTTTCCATTTCCGACCCCATTTGAATTTCTAACATACAAATTCATTTTCAACACCATTTGAATTCTAGTATTCAAACCCATTTTCAACGCCATTTGAATTTCTAATATTCAAATTCATTTTAATTCCCTTGAATTCAAATTCCATTTCAAAACCCTTTGGATTTCCTATTTGAAATCCTATTTGAAATTCCATTTCCCATTCCACTTTGAAATTCTATTATCAAAGTTTATTTCAAATTCTATTTTGAAATCTCATATTCAAATTTCTACTTGAATTTCTATATTCAATTCCATGTTCAAATTCAACACTCGAATTTCTATTTCAAATCTCTATTCAAATTTCATATTTGAATTCCAATTCAAATCTTTATTCAAATTTCATATTTGAATTCCAATTCCAATCTCTATTTAATTCTTCTTTGAAATTCTATTTTCAAAGTCTATTTCAAATTCTCTTTTGAAAATTCTATTTTGAAATTCTATTTCAAATTCTATTTGGAAAATTTTATTTCAAATTCTCTATATTCAACACCATTGCACGTTCTATATTCAAATCCACCTTGGGTTTTCTATTTGAATTCTAAATTCAAATTTTCCATTTCCTTTTCTTTTTGAATTCAAATTTCCATTTCCTTTTCTATTTGAATTCAAATTCTATATTTAAATTTTCTTTTGAATCATATTTTCAAAACACTTGGATTTCTATTTCTGAATTATCAAATGATAATTTTTTCCACTTCATTTATAACTTCGTTATAAAAGAACTATTTATAAACTTCGTTTATAAAGGAACTACTTGTTTTATTTTTCAAAACAAGTTTATAATTTATTTCCCTTTTAAAATTCAAATTCTATTTAAAAATAGAATTTTCCCTTTTTAAATCTCCAATATCCTTTCACGATATTTTTAAATATCATTACTTAAGCCCAGTGATATTTAAACACACAAAGCAACCAAATATTTATTTTTCTAACACATCATATATAACAATATATATGCAAACAAATAAACAAACAGATAATATATTTTTGAGGAATCCAGTTGGATTCCTCCAACCTGTTTTCCTGCATCCACAGATGTTAGCACATAAATAATACCCATTCTGCTTCGTGGCAGAATATCGCGGTATAGAAGGTCATCCACTAATCATAGCGTGGGGCGTATAGGGTAATCATCCGCTATGAAACTGCGGGCATCCGCTAATGAGACTGCGGGAATTCAACCAATCAACCAACCCAATATATATATAATAGCCTAAATAACTAATATATATAAACCAGCAGAAAAATCCAAACAAGCAACAACAATTATTTTTAGCGAAATAAAAATAATTAGAAATAAAAGGTGAGTGAGATTTACTCACCGGAGTTTTGTCGAATATCCAATGAAGCCAACTATATAGATTTCACAGTGATTTCTCCAATCGTCTGTTTTTCAATGCAAAACAATATAAATAAAATTTCAGTTTATTAAATTAGCCTAATTCAATTTAATTAATTACTCTAGTAATATAATTCCAATTTAAACCTTAATTTTGTTTAAATGATTAGTTTACCCGTTTATCTCTTTACTAACTAATCTCTATCTATTCAATCCATTACCAATCATATGACTAATTTGTCTTAAATCGGTTGCTTGTTTATATAGATCAATTCTCCTAAATTTAAAATTTACAAATCAAAAATTACCTAAATCTCGTTCCTCTCCAATTGAAATGCACCGAACGCGCACCTTCTTCTTTCCATCATAAACAAAATAGATCAAACACCAGATCCACCCAAAAGCAAAAAGAACGATGCCCAGGACAGCTCACTTTCCTTTTTCCATGCCCCTCTTCCTCTGACTGAGTAGCACACTCCCTTTCAAGAACCAAACTGGCCCGACAAACTGCCAAAGTCGCGATAGTGCTCGACCCAAAACCCAGAAATCGACAGCCTTCAAAATAGGATCACTGTCTTCGAATAACACCTTGTATCGAGGACTGGACCTCACCAAAACTCTACTGACCTGCCGCACCCTTCTTCAAGGTCAGACGCTCCTTTGTGAACCCACCGAACAACCCTTGCTTGCCTCCGACGATGTAGTTCGCCATCGCAGATCCAAATCCCAATATTTGATGCCCAAGCTTTCTGCCTAAATCGCGCCCGGACTTGCCCTAGACCACATCGAATATGTTGAGCTTCATACGCCATCGCGTCGACCCTAAACCCAAATCAAACTTCCAATTTGCTCCTGAACAGTGTTAGGATGAAGCGCGAGCCTTTGAATGTCATACTAGATGGAAGCCTGGACTAAAGATGACCACCGCGACTTCCTTGTCATGCTTCAGAGGGTTTGAACGAGGCCTCTGATTTGATAAATGGAGGACGGAGGAAGATTTGAAAGGAGTGATTTTTGATTTACTGGGAAAATCGAATGGAAGAAAAAGGGGTTTTTAGAAGAGAATGGCTTTGAATGGCTTCGAAGGCTACAGATTTATTTATAGAAGCGATTCAGAGACAGTAGTACACGCCATTGAATTCGTTGTCTTCCTTGTTGTGAAGCTGGGAGACACTAATTCGTGCTCGAGAAAATATAGGTCTGCGAAATGAAAGTATAGGATGATGCGAGTATGTACTTAGGTCGGCTGATGAAACACTAAAAATATTATAATTTGAATTAAAATATCTTGTGGTCTTTAACCCGTAAATCTGAACTGCTATTTTAACGTATCCACTGACTTTTCAACACTGTAACATTATTATGAACTGAACTAAATAAAAATCTAAAATTTAATCTGAACGTATAATTAGAATAACCATATTATATTGATAATTCAATATAAAATATCATTTATATTATCAACTAAATATTTAAAACTATATTAAATATTTAAAATAAATTATTCAAAAATCTGGGTCGTTACATTCTTTCCCCCTTAAAATAATTTCGTCCTCGAAATTGCTAAGGTAGGAAAATGGTACAAATCCATTACTTTTCACAACTTCTTTATGTTGAAACTCACCTCTCATATTTCAACAATTTTAGTTCTACCAAAACATTTGGTTTCCCATTCACATGCATTCAAATTGATTCTAAATCAATTCATCCACTTGATTTATTTAACTTGTTTTAAGTTAAATTTTAATTCCAGAATTCAAATCCCCGGGTTTTTATTTCAAATTCTTCTGAAATCACATACATATATACATATATTCATTTCCATCTCAAATTCAAAACATTTGAATATTCAAACCAATTTGTTTTCTTTCAAACAAATTTCCATCAAAACTTTTCTAAGGCAGCAATTTATCACTTAGAAACTCGGAAATGAACACTGATGATGTTGCAATCATCATCAGAATTATTTCCCAGCCACTGAAGTGAGTTCAGTGCTTTATTATTTCAAAATCCATCTAAAATGATTTTCTTTCAAATCCTTCTAAAACAAAGCTATATTATTCCAATATACTTTGAAAAATATTTTTCAACTTCCCAGGATTTTGAATTCTTAATTCTGGTTTGAATTTAGTTCTAATTCATCTCATTTGTATATTTAATTCTTATACAAATTCTACTCTGGTTATAAATAACCATTCAAATTTTATAATCTCATTTGATTATAAAGTCAACATCCAACACATCCATATAATAATAATTCTAGAAAATTATGCTTTCTATATCAAAATAGAAATTTCGGGTAAAATTATTTCATTTACTCACTTTAAAACAATATCATGTTCAATTTTCTGTTCAAGTGTTTAGAAATTCCTATCGACTTCGTGGCGTCCCACGATTCGACCAGAATTCATAAACCACTCAACAGACTAGCCAACACAATATAAAATAATTTTATATCAATTTACAAATACGCTCTCTCGTATCTATACACTCAACTCATTCTAGGGTACTACTGACCCTATCTCTAATGAGCACATGCCACACAAGCCTAGGTGTTCGCTCAACCTAAGCTCTGATACCACTGTAAAGGCCCGCAAATCCGTGCTATCTGAGTTGACTAAAAACACCACACGTCCAACACAAATAACACAGAAATACGACTCATTATTAGAAAGAAGTTAGAGGATGAGAAATAGAAAGAAAGAAATATTAGAATAGGAGAAAACGAAGATCACAAACTCACAGCGGAACGAATAAAATATATTATATAACATAAGCTTCGAAATACAAATCTGTTTTGTACATATATACATACCATCATCAGAGTACACATAACATTTGATCCAGCGGAAGTAATTCTAAATAACTAACGATGAAGCCTCCAGCTTCAAGCTCCTCCAAGTGTATCTGTAAAAGCCTGAAAACACTTGACTGCCCGTACAAATTTGGGCACCCAAGAGTTTAGGGAAAACAAAACAAAACAAACTCTGGGTCAGTCATGGGACTGGTGTGAGTAAACTCCAACCACTTGTTTAACTTTAACAATCCTTTCCGAAAGAAAAGATAATAGTAAGACCAGCCCACACATAAACACGGACGGTTTTTACCTTACTATAACCCAAAATACTTTGATACGAAAATCCAGTGATATTATAATAATGTCTACATCAAATAAATAACCAAATAGCAGAACGCTTGCATCTCACGCTCCACATATATAGTATAAATCAAAAACCGCATGGCGCTTATTGGAGATTGGATTTCCAACATGACAAGGTATGGGACCACCTTCCGATGATGTATCTCTAGAGGCGAATACACCTGGGTTCAACAAGAACGTCTTGCAACCCGGCCCACACATGACCGACCACTCATTTCGCTTGAGTGTATCGAATGTATATCACCAACGGTTGGACTCAAACCACCGTTCCCGAATGGGCAGAATCGATAGATTTAGAACAAAAGGAATTTCTCTAGATAGGTGATTATACACCCTAATGGGTGCGACCCACATAGCCATGCTGCCTGCCCGATTTTTGTCCTTTCCCGGTTGTTGAGGCCTGAGGCTACGATTACTTACCATTCCTTGATAACACAATCACTTTGAATGTCACATTGTCAGATCCGTTACACTACACCAAAACAGGAGATTCCCAACAAGTATAGGTGTTACAAATAATTTCTGTAACACTTTTAAGTGTCACCAATGGCCTGTGAGGAATTTCATGTAACACGTATAAGTGTTACAAACAGAGTAACTGCTAACACTTATAAGTGTTACAAACATATTCATTGCTAACACTTATAAGTATTACAAACATATTCGTTGCTAACACTTATAAATGTTGGAACCATAAGATATGGTAACACTTATAAGTGTTACAAACATATTCATTGCTAACACTTATAAGAGTTACAAACATATTCATTGCTAACACTTATAAATGTTGGAACCAGAAGATATGTTAACACTTATAAATGTCAGTATTATAATCCTACTAACACTTATAAATGTTGGCATACATAAATTGCTAACACTTATGAGTATATATAACGTATCTTTATGATTTTCAATCACGTATATAATTCAAAATATCAATTCAATATAAGATTTGGTACACTTCCATATTTCAAATTCAATAATTTCACATTCAAATATTGCTCAAATATTTGTTACATGCTTCCAGTATTTCAAATTCAACAATGTCACAATTGCATAATGCTCAAATATTTGTTACATGCACGACAATAATTTTTCTTTTTATCAGAACCAAAAACTTCGGAGATAGGATCATTGTCAAGATCACACATATTTACTTCCTCGTTGCCATTACATTCCAAATTCTGTTTTTTCCTCCTCCTCCACAAGTGCCTACAAAATATAATGCACTCATGTTTACAAAAATAACAAATTGCAAAACTGATAAATAACAAGTGTAAACCATAGAAAAATGTTGGATGATCATTTGTTGAGTTCAAGAGATAAGCGCAAATATCGTTTGCAGAGTCCAAATTTAGGCTTCAGCAAGAGATAAGCGCAAATATCATTTGTTGAGTTCAAGAGATAAGCGCAAATCTCAGTTTAGAAAATGAGCCTTTCGGCCTAGTTTCTAATCGATACTGAGCAAGAAAAAACTTCAGAAGCTTGGACTTCAGGTCCAACAAAAAAAACTTCTTGTGTTAGCACTAAGGGGATTCAAGCCCAACAAATAATGATATTAGTATAAGATGTTATTTGTATGAATATATCTAATAAATAAATAATGATATATAGTAGTAATTCTTGAAATTCATCAAAATACGAATAGGAACTTAGGAGTTGTAGATGGTTTAATTATATCCTCTTTTGCAATGAGCAGGTTTTATTCAATGTATATGAGAACATTGGGGAAATCAACCATGGTTTCTCATCATCTATAGCATGAAGTAGTATCAGGCCCTCTAAATTGCCGACTTATCTCATCAATTCACTCAAATATGTAACATGGATCATTTTCTAGTATGACAGGGTTATCATTGAAAAAAAAAATAGTTGAAACAAGAATGAGTCATATAAACAAATATAGGCATGCAGCATATTATATATCACACCAAGAATAATTGACCTGAATAGATAATGGGCACAAAGCCTGAAATCAATGGCATTTGACGTTCATTTTATGATGAAATCTTGTAGTATTTGTTAAAACATGCACACAAACAATCTACAAAACTGAACTGTCAACATGCATATGCAATAAATATCATTATTTATAATAGAAAAAGAAGAAGAAGTTTTACCTGAAATTCCAATATCATATCCGAAAATAAGTCTCTTGTTGCAGCAAAATAGAAGCCAAGACAACATTGAAGCTTGTTTTTCCTGCATATAGTTCCCCACTATCATTATTACTAACAAAGCTACCACCTGCAAAATATAATAAGTATGAGATATCTTGCTAGGAATGTCATCAGAACTTAATATGAATATTCACAAACTTAATTTTAATGTATTAATTTATGTTAAGTGGCATATTCAAAGGAAAATTTGTTCTACGTGCCACTTAAAATGCATTTACTAGATCTCTTAAATATCTAGCATGTATGATCTTTTTGTAAGTAGACGTTATAATATATTAAAATTGCATGTTTAATGCGTTACAAGAATAAAACATGAAACTTAAACTTAGCTTGAGAAAAGAAAGAATACATTTTGTTAGTATTCTACTCATTCTGCCTTTGTTTGGACTGCATCGCCATTTTTCTTTCAAAGTAGGCTGTATGATTTATAGCAAAGTGAGATAGAGTTTTTTCTTCCCTTTTAACCCATGGTGCTTTCTTACATGACACTGAGAGTAATTTGATTAACTTGGTTATGTAATGCAAAAATTTCAATTCCATGTTGCTACACTCTGATTTCATTAGCAAAAGCAAGAAATTTATTTGTCAAAATAATCATTTTTCCACAGATTTGGTATAGCTGTTATTCTTATTTTAGTTTATTGTACGTTATTTTTTTTGCCACTAGTGTATATTTCAATGGTGGCTTACCTACTTTTGAAGCCTTCTGCAAGTGTTCTGCTCAGCTGCATATTTCCATTCCATCAACCGCAAGTTATCACTTAGTTTAGTAGTTTCCACCTTTTGTCGTCGAAGTTCTAATTCCTGATTTGTTAACAAAGATGAATTAGGAAAGGCAAGCAATGAAATATTATTATCAGATATGCCCAGTTCCCTAATATACATACCAACTGTCTGACTTTAAAGCTCTCGGCTCTGGACTGTTTCTTTGCCGGATCAAACTCAATACCTCGCACTCTGGTTGCGAAGTTAAGTGAGTTAATGGTTTCTCTCCAGTCCGCTGAGCTTGGACTAATTTGTATAAACATAAGAGTTTTGCAGTCCCTTCCTATGACTGTTTGACAATGGATAATTTGAATAAATATCAAAAGTAGAAAATGCAAGTGTATATACAAAATGCCTCACCTAAAGAGCTTTGAAGCAAATGCGTAAGTTTCGGGTTTTTATGTGGTATATGTGGATTCTTGGAGGAAAGCACAACAATAACATCACCAAGCACAGAGATAACATGCACTGCTTCATTTCGTCTGTTTTTGTTTTTGGTCCCAACTCTCTCACTTCCAGTTAAAAACCGGCCAGATGTGACTTTTGTTTCTTTCTCCATCAAACAAATTTTCTACTTTGGTTATTACCCAAATAGGCTATAACGCAGAAGGGAGAAAAAATGGAGATAAAGACTATATGATGTTTAATTAATAACTTGAACAAAATTTTTACCAGTGAGAATGACTACTAAGTTCGTTTGCATTGGTCGAACCAACAAATCGATTCTTTCTACCAGTTCAAAGAATTTCACATGCTTCATCTATGCTGCAAACTTCAATATCTAAAAGACTAGGCACGTCCTGAATTCCATCTATTTGCGAAAACTGAGCCTAAGATTAGTTTGCACGAAAATCGAGCCAAGGCTAAATTTTGGCGCATAAACCGAGCCAGCTCAATTTTGGCGAAAACTGAGCCGCTCGGTTTTACTGAGCCTAGGCTCAGTTTTGGCACAAAAATTGAGTTGACTCAGTTTTGGCGCAAACTGATTATTATTTCAGTGTACTTTGTCTTGACATTAGCCCACAACTTTTGCTTCAAAGGAGTTGCATGAACACAACATGATAGTGCTGCCAATAATATGATAGTGGTGCAAGAAAGAAGAGGCATGAAAACAATGCAGTAGCGGAATGGAAGTTTTTACAGCTCTCTATTCCTTGATTCACGTAGGTTCGCTTTCAGTTTTCAGCAGTTAAAAACAAAACCTATACCTCTGTTTTTTATTTTAATTTGTTGCTTTTTATTGCTTTTAAACAGTCTGGGTGCTTGCAATGTACCATCATGTGAACATTTCAGTTCAGACCAACCTCAACATATTTCTATCGCAGAAACCAACCTTAACATATTTTTCAATTAAGATTAGATAGTCTCAACTCTCAACAACCAACCTCAACATATTTTTCAATTAAGATTAGACAGTCTCAATTCTCAACTCATTTATATCACGGAAACCAACCTCAACATTTTTTCCCCTAAAGTTAACAAATGATATCCATATTAGTTCAGCACCTGGACACATTCTAGCTTGGTAAAACATATATTTAAGTTATTTGTCAGTCATTGGAATAAGGAAGTAAACTATAGTGAGATAGACTATTTGATAAAATTGATAATAATGATCTTATTGCATTAAATCTAATGTTGGACAAAAAAGCTAAAAGACAGGCCAACTGTCTGATTAATGAAATGTCAATTTAATCAGTTTAAGTAAAGTGTAATTTATGTTATATCCTTAAAAGTTAAGGATGATCAATTGCGCTTTTTCATAGAGTGCTGGACATATCATACATCATGTAGCGTCAAAAGTGATGTAATATACTATTAATTGCAAGCATAACACTAAATTGATCGCATTAATTTAGTAACAATCACAAATATGAAATTACTTCTCCGGTAATTTTAAACTAATTTGGAGGAACTGCTCTGGAATTTCTGCAAAATATCATAGCTCAAACAATCCAAAGAGATGCAAAAAATGGATTTCATTGGCTTGGTCATGGAGTAAATATGTTTAAGTAATCTAAAGTTGATAATTTTCACTTAAAAGGCTTCTTACTCTAGTGTAATAGGTTTCTAGAATCGTTTTTCATGTAGAATCGTTTTTTAATCTTTTATGTTTAAAATTAACTGATTATTTTAAAATGTTTGTTCCAAAAACTAACCATTTTGAAGAAAGAAACCATACGTCCAGCTTAATTTTCAATTTTAAAATATCTAAGTTAACAAACAAATGTGTCTTGGAAGAGAAGGAACTGTCTAGACCACCCAAATTGAATATGTGAATTTATAACTCTATCGCACAGCACCATAATCACTAAATAAAATAAAAATCATGTTTTCTTCTCACCTGTCCTCCATAAATTCCCCGACAGTGCCATTAATATCAATGCCTTAGTTTGATACATTGGCAACTAACTAGCCCATAACTTATTATCCCATCTACGCCTTCCATATTTCAAAACAAAGTAGTACTGTAAATTGTAATCTTCTAGAAATAACGTATATGAAGAAAAGGCAGTAAAATAACATTAGAAGGACAGGTTAAGAGTTATAAGTATCCTGTGGATACTTCATTCTTGTTGTTAATATAAATAACACTCATATCATCAATTTATTTCTGGGTTTATTCACCATTGTATTCGTGGTAATAATTATCTGTTCACCCTACTACTTTTTTGTGTATGTGACAATACAAAACTGCAAAGCAAAATATGTTTATAGTCACCTGTAAACTACTCGATAAATGCCAATTACATGCACCCATACATAACCCTACACGTATGAGCGCGTATGTATGATTCCATCTTCCCTAATAAGATAGTCAAGAATTATAATGATTTATCTTTTCTAGCACTATATATGTCGCTTTTATCTTTGATTGGCCCTTTGTTGCCATCATGAATAAATTTCGTGCATGTGTTTAGTTTTCCTAACATATGACCTCTAACGTATGAGCTTAAAATACCATTAAAATTAAACGTATGAGCTCTAACAAGAATTATAGTTTTCCTGCAAAGGGCCATTTTATAGTTTTCCTGACATATGAGCTTAACATACCATTAAAATTGCTAACACTATTGATGAAATGATACTGTAAAAACCTGTTAGAGCTTTGTAACTTCATCCTTTTGTGCAGTAGAAGGAAGAAATCTGTTTAGAAATGAAGACAAATTGATACGAAAAATTAACTTCCCATATTTACATTTATATATTTCTAAGCATGTATTAAACAGTGCATAACATAGCTTCACGACTAGGATATAAGCTTCTAGTCATCAGGTGAATATATTTTTTAGCAGACAAAGTTAATATAAAATAATAAAGCATGCATTCCCATAACCAGGCTCAACTAAAATACAATTTGTTGACATAGATACACCTACTAAAATTTCATAGTAATATGAGCAAACGTATAAATGCTATTTTTTTGGTAAAGCTTCACTGGATGATGCTTAGCATAAACGGAATTGGACTGTCAATGGTAACCAAGTCAAGTTTCATATTTTAGTAGAATATGGTACTATCAGTAGATTAGCAACCTAATTAGATTCATACGAAGTGAATGCAAATATACCCCATAATCTAAAAGCTGAGAGAGTGAGCAATATGCCCCAACCTGAAAATTGAAAAGCAAATCAGTAACTAATAGGACGTGATTTAGAGTGGACAAGATTTATGGAAATACAGAATTATGACATTTACCTCAACAAGATAAATATCTTTCACATCAGAATTCGAGATCGAATTATACCTAGGGTAGAAGTTATACAATAAATTGAATCGATTTCAACAAACATGACAATAATAATGGATTAACAGAGAATTATAATGAAATCATTTATCTAGAGCGAAACCTGTTCGAAATAGATTAGAGAAGGGATCGCTTATCAATCCTCGAAAGTCCACTTTTCTTTTTATTTGCTTATTGCGCGGCCGAAAGAGGAATAAGCGTTGGGGTAAAAGATTAAGGCATCGATTAGGTCTTAGGATGAGAATTTACCCTTTTGCCCTTAGAAAAGAAGAGTTGACCAGGCATATCAACACATAGAAGTGTTGGCACATTTTTGATGACACATTTTTTCTATAGCAACACATATTAGTGTAACTAGTCTGCAACACATATAAGTGTTGGTAGTTGAAAAAAATAAGAGTTGCCAAATGGCCATTATGGTGTAGTGTTAATCACTAGTTGAGTTTGCACAAATATTCTGGATGTTATGCTAAGGGATAAATCCGTTGCAACCATATATATTCATACAGACCAACCCATTTGATCATTGGAAATACTCTGTCAGACATTCGTCCATTTACGTTCGTTCTGGGACTGAACGAAACCGAAGGCACTATTTCTATAAATAGAAAAGCCCTTGCACTTTACTCCGTCTTCAATATATTCAGCATACTTGGTTCGCAACGCTTATGCCGATACGGAGTGGTTCTTTGGATAATAATCCAACCGGTCTCTCCATATTGACAACGATGGTCAAAACTTCGATAGTCTGTGATTTAACTATCGAATAAAAACAAGTGTTCATCCAAACATATCACACAAATCACTGGGCCCTTTAATTAATATTTCATTAATTAAATCACTTTTCCATTTCCTCTATCAATATTTGTTAACCAAATATTTTCAATAATCATTCTTGGCCCTTTACACTATTTTTGATTTCGTTTCCTTATCGAATTCTATATATATCGATATATAGATTTCTAATTGTCAAATTTCTTAAAAATATTCTAACTCCTTAAATTCCCGGAAAATTTCGCCATAACCTCCCCTGTATCGGGAGCGTCGGGAAATTGCAAATAGCTTCCCGGTATCTTCCAATCTCAAAAAGAAAAAGAAAAAGCCAAGCGGCTTGCCGATACGGCGCATAAAACCTCATATATGAATTAAACATGTACCTTTTGTCGAGCACATTATTTACATACCTGCATTATCCTTGCCCCATACCTGTCTCCTGTATGTCTATACCTGTCCCATTTATTTCAACTTCGTACACTCGTTTGACTCAATTCGTTAAAGTAATTCTTTAACTAACTCTCTGCCTATCTCGCTTGTATATTTGAATATAACATGTTTCGAATATATTTCCACTTACTTATAAATCAATCGAATTCAAATTTCAATTTAAGTTCTATATTCGATTTCGAATATATGTTTACAATTCCAAATTTCACTTTCCAAAGTTCGACTTTAGTTCAAACTCGATTAACTAATTCTTCTTTGATTTAGTTAATTCTATTCAATAATCAAAAATAGGATTATTGTTTCAAAAATCATCTTCTTTACTTCACTTGAGTCCATATTTATTTTCTAACTCAAGTCTAGATTTTTAAATGGAAATCCGGATTTTTATTTGCTTAAAAATCCCAATATTTATATATAAAATCCATTATGGTTTATAATGGTTTATGGCGCTGCTTTTCTAAAAATTTGATTTTTACATAACTCAAAATCTATACGACGAAATTCAGATTTTTCTCTTCTATCAGAAAACTATTATCAAATCGGTCCGGACGTTTCTTGTTTCGAAGAATTCCGACTTCAATTGCACTCTGTATATTCAATTGAAGTTCGAGTTGCCAATTTACGAACTGCAGCGCTGCGGCGAGTTCGTTTTAATTATATTTATAAATATAAACGTTAAACTTCTTTAAAATGAATTCAACTTCATTTAACTCCATTTGAATTCCTTGATTCAAATTCCAATCTTCTTTTGAATTCCATATTTTTAAATCCCAATTCCTTTTCAAATTCAATACTTGAATTTCTATTTGAATTCCCTATATTCAAATTCGATGTTTGAATTCATTTGAATTCTCTTATTCAAACTCTATTTTTAAATACCCTTTGAACTGCTATAATCCAATTTCTATATTTGAATTCTATTGGAATTCAAATATTCAAACTCCTTTTTAAATTCTATATTTGAAATTCCATAGTTTAAGACTCATTTGAATTTCATATTCAAATCCCATAGATTAATTCCTATTTGAATTCAATTTGAATCTCTTACATTCAAATTCCATTTTCCATTTCCGACCCCATTTGAATTTCTAACATACAAATTCATTTTCAACACCATTTGAATTCTAGTATTCAAACCCATTTTCAACGCCATTTGAATTTCTAATATTCAAATTCATTTTAATTCCCTTGAATTCAAATTCCATTTCAAAACCCTTTGGATTTCCTATTTGAAATCCTATTTGAAATTCCATTTCCCATTCCACTTTGAAATTCTATTATCAAAGTTTATTTCAAATTCTATTTTGAAATCTCATATTCAAATTTCTACTTGAATTTCTATATTCAATTCCATGTTCAAATTCAACACTCGAATTTCTATTTCAAATCTCTATTCAAATTTCATATTTGAATTCCAATTCAAATCTTTATTCAAATTTCATATTTGAATTCCAATTCCAATCTCTATTTAATTCTTCTTTGAAATTCTATTTTCAAAGTCTATTTCAAATTCTCTTTTGAAAATTCTATTTTGAAATTCTATTTCAAATTCTATTTGGAAAATTTTATTTCAAATTCTCTATATTCAACACCATTGCACGTTCTATATTCAAATCCACCTTGGGTTTTCTATTTGAATTCTAAATTCAAATTTTCCATTTCCTTTTCTTTTTGAATTCAAATTTCCATTTCCTTTTCTATTTGAATTCAAATTCTATATTTAAATTTTCTTTTGAATCATATTTTCAAAACACTTGGATTTCTATTTCTGAATTATCAAATGATAATTTTTTCCACTTCATTTATAACTTCGTTATAAAAGAACTATTTATAAACTTCGTTTATAAAGGAACTACTTGTTTTATTTTTCAAAACAAGTTTATAATTTATTTCCCTTTTAAAATTCAAATTCTATTTAAAAATAGAATTTTCCCTTTTTAAATCTCCAATATCCTTTCACGATATTTTTAAATATCATTACTTAAGCCCAGTGATATTTAAACACACAAAGCAACCAAATATTTATTTTTCTAACACATCATATATAACAATATATATGCAAACAAATAAACAAACAGATAATATATTTTTGAGGAATCCAGTTGGATTCCTCCAACCTGTTTTCCTGCATCCACAGATGTTAGCACATAAATAATACCCATTCTGCTTCGTGGCAGAATATCGCGGTATAGAAGGTCATCCACTAATCATAGCGTGGGGCGTATAGGGTAATCATCCGCTATGAAACTGCGGGCATCCGCTAATGAGACTGCGGGAATTCAACCAATCAACCAACCCAATATATATATAATAGCCTAAATAACTAATATATATAAACCAGCAGAAAAATCCAAACAAGCAACAACAATTATTTTTAGCGAAATAAAAATAATTAGAAATAAAAGGTGAGTGAGATTTACTCACCGGAGTTTTGTCGAATATCCAATGAAGCCAACTATATAGATTTCACAGTGATTTCTCCAATCGTCTGTTTTTCAATGCAAAACAATATAAATAAAATTTCAGTTTATTAAATTAGCCTAATTCAATTTAATTAATTACTCTAGTAATATAATTCCAATTTAAACCTTAATTTTGTTTAAATGATTAGTTTACCCGTTTATCTCTTTACTAACTAATCTCTATCTATTCAATCCATTACCAATCATATGACTAATTTGTCTTAAATCGGTTGCTTGTTTATATAGATCAATTCTCCTAAATTTAAAATTTACAAATCAAAAATTACCTAAATCTCGTTCCTCTCCAATTGAAATGCACCGAACGCGCACCTTCTTCTTTCCATCATAAACAAAATAGATCAAACACCAGATCCACCCAAAAGCAAAAAGAACGATGCCCAGGACAGCTCACTTTCCTTTTTCCATGCCCCTCTTCCTCTGACTGAGTAGCACACTCCCTTTCAAGAACCAAACTGGCCCGACAAACTGCCAAAGTCGCGATAGTGCTCGACCCAAAACCCAGAAATCGACAGCCTTCAAAATAGGATCACTGTCTTCGAATAACACCTTGTATCGAGGACTGGACCTCACCAAAACTCTACTGACCTGCCGCACCCTTCTTCAAGGTCAGACGCTCCTTTGTGAACCCACCGAACAACCCTTGCTTGCCTCCGACGATGTAGTTCGCCATCGCAGATCCAAATCCCAATATTTGATGCCCAAGCTTTCTGCCTAAATCGCGCCCGGACTTGCCCTAGACCACATCGAATATGTCGAGCTTCATACGCCATCGCGTCGACCCTAAACCCAAATCAAACTTCCTATTTGCTCCTGAACAGTGTTAGGATGAAGCGCGAGCCTTCGAATGTCATACTAGATGGAAGCCTGGACTAAAGATGACCACCGCGACTTCCTTGTCATGCTTCAGAGGGTTTGAACGAGGCCTCTGATTTGATAAATGGAGGACGGAGGAAGATTTGAAAGGAGTGATTTTTGATTTACTGGGAAAATCGAATGGAAGAAAAAGGGGTTTTTAGAAGAGAATGGCTTTGAATGGCTTCGAAGGCTACAGATTTATTTATAGAAGCGATTCAGAGACAGTAGTACACGCCATTGAATTCGTTGTCTTCCTTGTTGTGAAGCTGGGAGACACTAATTCGTGCTCGAGAAAATATAGGTCTGCGAAATGAAAGTATAGGATGATGCGAGTATGTACTTAGGTCGGCTGATGAAACACTAAAAATATTATAATTTGAATTAAAATATCTTGTGGTCTTTAACCCGTAAATCTGAACTGCTATTTTAACGTATCCACTGACTTTTCAACACTGTAACATTATTATGAACTGAACTAAATAAAAATCTAAAATTTAATCTGAACGTATAATTAGAATAACCATATTATATTGATAATTCAATATAAAATATCATTTATATTATCAACTAAATATTTAAAACTATATTAAATATTTAAAATAAATTATTCAAAAATCTGGGTCGTTACAGTAGTTCATCTAATTTTTGCATCCAAACTCTACTAACCAACTTTAAATTTGCGAACCACAGAAAATTCTTATTTTCTGAATTTGATTTTTTATGTTACAAAAAGGTGGAAAACAGAAAACTTCACAGCTACCATTTTTCTTTTTGTACCTTTTCCATTTGTACTTGGGTTTTATGCAACTATTTTGTAAAGGTTTCCTATCATCCTATCCAAGCAAAGTTTACATAAGATAATTTTCTTTGTTATAAATTTTCTTTTCCAACTTGCTTTGAAAAAACAATTTTTTTTGTAAATTTCCACTTTTCTCAATTGTCACATTTGTTGCTTTATTGGATTTGTTATTTTCTTTTAGTTATGTCATCATCCTTTTCCTTAGATTATTTAACTTAATCCACAGATCTATGCTTAATTTTTAAATAAGCCTTCTAATTATTTCAAAACTTAAAGAAGAAAAAAAGCTCACTACACAGCTACTACCAAGGGATAAGAATCCTAGGACCATGTCACCTTTGATAAATAAAAGTCCAAACAACAAGATATAAACAACTCACTTACCCTCTACCATCTACTCGTCAAAACTAGTCCTTGTTGTGCACCAATTGTCTTTTCCAACGAACAACCTAGGCTTTATAGTGCTCACACACTCTTTAGGAATTTAATCTTTATTCCAAAATAATTCTCGATATCTACTTTATAATCTCAAAATATTCCCTGTCCTTCCTAGGTTCTAATCCTTACCTACTCCATGATTTAAAAATATTGGTTTGCGTTGTCATCATTTTTTTTTCAAAAATTAAAAGCCCCCGAGACTTTATTTTTCTTTATAAAAACTTATTTTTGCCAAAGCACAGAAAATTGACATCTCGTAAAAAAACGCAAAGCTTCTCTTTTTTTCATACATAAAAATTAGAGTAGACAAGGACAACTTATTTCTCAATTAATTTTACAAAAACCCATTTTTACTATACTAGTTCAATTACTTACAACTAGGTGCATATATCTACTTTGTTCTAATAATTTTTAACAAATTATTTTGTCCACCCACCAAAATTTATGTTATAACAATTGTCAAAAATTTATGTTAAAAGAATAGAGATTTTTCAAAATCTTCCTTAGTAAAAAAAAATTAGTTTTTGACAAAAATGCAATCTTTTATTTAACTCTTCCATACTTTATAGCTTGAAAAAAAATATTAAGTTATACATGCTCTATAATTTCCGAAAGAATTCATTTTTGACAAAAATTACATAAGAAATCACCATTTCCAAAATATACTCCATTTTTCCCCAAAACTCAATATGTACTTTTCAAATATGTTTCTCACAAATTTTATTTCTTCAAATATCAAAAACGCCTCTTTTTGTTTCAAAAATTGTTTCTACCCAATTTAGCTAGTAAATATCTTAAAATAGTAAACTTTTAAGGTCAAAACTAAAAAACACCGTAAACTACCACCCAAAAACTTTTAAAATTTCAAGTTCTTAAAAGTTAACCATATGGCTAGACTCAAAGTGGGTTTCTAACTTATTTAGACCTCCCTAAATTTTCAACCAAAGTCAATTATATATATATTCCAAATCTATTTTTTTTACTCTTTTCCAATTTATGAGGTTCTACTGCTAAACCCCCTAATCCAAAATACTAAAATTTCAGAAACTAACATACGGGATCCATCTTTTTCCATTACAAAACACATTGTACACTTTTCACTCAAACCACCTAAGGATGTCTTATTCTCACATCTCCATAATTCTTCCTTTAGTGTACATAACTGATATCCCAATTCTTTCCATATGTCGCTCTTCCTATTTAGTGGGTTCTTTTATGGATCTAGGGGTGTGTGTGTGTGTGTATATATATATATATATATATTAAAAAAATAGAAATACGATCACTCACTATCTATATAGGAATCCTAAACCTAAGTTCTAATACCAGATGTAAAAATCCGAATCTTGACAGACCGATTCTTTTTCTTAAAAAATCTCATTCTATTAAAGCTCGAGTTGACTTGTTTGGTATCCTGTATGAAGACAGAGATAATAAATATATCAGATCCTGATAAAACATCTCATAACGGAATGGAAAAAATATAATTAAGAAGTTTAGCCTTACGGAAATAATAACACTCTCTATCAAGTGTCCAAGGGCTGCTAAATCTCTGCCATAAACTTAACTTGCGAGTATGTTATGATGAGGGAGTCAGAACACAAAATTCTGATGATTGGACAAATTATACATTCTGAAATAAACCTACATATATCTTTATGTTATGCTTTCTTATTTATTAGGTTATTTTGGGTTAACCTCACTCAAGGCTCTACACTCACGTCGTACCCATCTACTCCCTGGTAGATTAACCTAATATAGTATATATGTAGTCATACCCCACATCTTAATGCAGCGTCCCAGAAATTTCGACACTCGAATTTTGACAGTAATACATCCCATGTCCAAAATCAAGTCCCGAAATCCTAGAAAGCCAAAAGAAAGAAACGAAAGGGTAAGAAAAAGAAAAAAATAAAGATTAGAAAACAAGAAGAAGAAGAACCAACATCGAATCAGAGTCTTACATCACAACGGAGCAAAATATAGCATATAAATAAATCTTTATTGAGAGCATGAAATAATACTTACAATCATCAGAGTACATCAATACATATGGGAAATTATAAAAACCTATCCTCATATACAACACAGCGGAATATATATATATATATATATATATATCTTACACTTGAATGCCTCCAGCTCGTTTTTGGGCTTCACAACAACCGATAGCTTGAACCTGCAAAAAACTCGGTCTGACCAAAGCATTGCAAACGCCACCGATCAGTCCAGTGAACCAGCGTGAGAAAACTCATTAAATTTATAGGTAACATCCTGCATGATTTCAAAGTTAAAAATCCTTTTGAGAGAAAAGGATAATCGTAAGACCAATCTACACATAAACACATATGGTTTTTACCTTACGATAACCCAAAACAACTTTGAAATAGAAATCCGGTGATATTATAATCATGTCTATCAAAAAAATAACCAAATAACAGAATGCTTGCATCTCTTTCTCTACATATATAGTATATAATTATTAACCGCGGGGCTCTTACTGGAGATTGGATTCCAACTATGAAAAGGTATGGGACTACCTTCAAATCAGTATACTCTAGAGAGGAAACACTGGGGTTCAACAAGAACATCTTGCAACCTGACCACACATGACCGGCCACTCATTCAACTTGAGTGGACTGAATGTATTATCAGCCGACGGTTTTAAGGGCCCAACATCCTTCAACGGAGATACAGAAATGAAAGAAGGACAAATAAGGATTTTCTCTAGATGGTGATATCATATCCTGCTTGGGTGCAACCCAACTAGCCAGGCTGCCTGTCCGATTTTTTTCTTTTCCCGACAAGGAGGCTAGAGGTCATGGTTATCTTTTTTTTAGAACATTTGGGCATCATTTACTTTGAATGCCACATCGTCAAACCCGCCAAATCACAAATTTATTTCCCCAATATATAATACGAGTATAAAGCTAAGAGAAACGAATTTCTTCGCAACAAACGTAAATACTTTTGAGGTAATCAGCCCGTAATCTATTATGTATACTCTGTCACACATTCGTCTATACAAGTTATTCAGGAACAGGATGAATCGAAGGCACCCCCATACTGCATCCAAACGATCAGTAGTGAGTAATTTTTGCAAATCCGTAGATTTCAATCATGACAAAATCACTGTAAAAATATCTCTAGGGATCCGCTAGAGAAATTTAACAAGTAGTTCTTCCGCTCATGAATATCACGGTCTTTTATTGCTCCATCTCGACTAGCATCAGAAGTCTTCTTCGTTTACGTATTTGTGGTTCGGAATGGTTTTCTAATATAAATTCGATCCCAGTCTTTTCGTATGCATTGGGTTTGATTTTGATAGTCAAATATTTAACTATACAAAATAAACATCCATACATCCATAAAAAGAAAATGGATTCCTTAGTTAAGTACATAGCGTCATTTGGCCTTTCTAATTCCCCATTCATTTATCAAAATTCTTTAAAACTTCCAATATTCGAAACACAACTTTTTAATTCTTATTTCAAAAAACCCTTCTATTCAACTTATAAAACTTCTGAATTATAGTTTACAATACCATTCATGTAAAAACTAATTTTACCTCTCTCGACCACTTTCGTCTCTAAACTAACATCATCCTTGAATAATCAGTAAGTCGTTCAAGTTGGGGTATTTTATTTACCTCTCGGACATTAAGTCAACAACATTCTTATCTTCAGGATAGATAGAAGTTTAAAAACTTATCCCAGTAATTATCCGAAAAAAATCCATTATTTCTATCTGATTTAAAACATGGTTATAACGTTGTACCTTTTCTTTTAAAAACTTGTTTCAGTCTTATATATTCAATAAAACTTGATTTCTAATAACTTCGTCAAACTTAGATTTTTATAACATCCACTTGAATAGGATTCCAATAGGAATTCAACTTAAAACTTCAATCTAAACTTAACTTATAATATTATTTACCTCAAATCGCTTAGAACTTCACTTTACTATAAAAAAAACTCCTTATGGTTTCATAAACCTTCGATAAATGGATTTTAAATTTCAAGATTACCACTTTGATTAATAATAATCCCTTTCAATAAAACACCATTTTAATTGTTTCTTAAACGATTAACCCTGGTTATTAATCGTTACGTTACCATTTGCTCACTTGCTTGTCAATCTTATTAATACGAGAATTAGCTTTATAAAATAATTTAATAATTACTTAAAAACTTAAATAATATATACAAATATTTATTTCCTTTTTTATAAACTTCCATTCAAAATAGTAGATTCCAAAATCTATTCTCAGTTATAAACTAAATTTATAACTTCATATTTATCGATTTACTTGACATAAATCAATATTTATAAATAGTGTATATCTAGGCTATCTGCTATTAATTCCTTAGCCAATATTACCCATTGGTTAATAAACAAACAGATGTTGAATTTGGATTCAACAATTAAATCACTCATCCAATCATATTGGTTAAACAGTTCATATAAGATGATTTGAAAAATAGTTAATGAATTTCAGTAATCTAGTTGGATCCCTCCAACCTGTTTTTCCCCGCATCCAAATAGGCTATGGATCCAACGAAACTGATTTCGTTGAAATCCATCACTGCTTTAGAAATGACTATTTTTAACTGGATTAAATTAATATAAAATTCACATTCCTGCCAAATAAATATTAAGCGAATTATTTTAAAACTCCGTTAACTTCCAATCACATATATAACTATTCAGAAATCATTTATATCAAATTCCAGGTTAGAACAATATTAAATTTATTGAAATTCCATTTATTTTATTAAATATAACGTTATTATTTGTAAACGATTCCAGAGCGACTATTTGAAAGTTTCATTTGTACATGACTCAAAATAAACAAGATGAAATCTTGATTTTTCTCTTTCATTAGAAAATTATTATCAAATAGATTCGGATGATTCTTGTTTCAAAGAATTCCGACTTAAAATAAATTATGTACATTCAATTGAAGTTCAAAAAGTAATATTACAAACTACTGCGGCATTACAACTCATTTTAAATTATATTTAAATTATACGTTCAAACTTCGTTTAATTAATAAATGAAATCCTTTTATATTTTCAAATCAACATTTAAAACCGATTTATATGTTCAAACAAAACGGTTAAAATCTGGATCTTTGCATTCCTCCCCTCTTAAAAGAATTTTGTCCCCAAATTACTAAGTTATGAAAGATGTTACAATCCCATTATCTTTTCAAAAACATATTTTCTGAACCTTTATTTATAACCAACCAAATTAACTTTAGTTGAAACCCAATTCATTATTGTTAACAAAAATCTCAAAAATATTCTAACACCTTAAATTTTGGAAAATTTCTGGCAGAGCATCCCCTATATGGAGTGACTTCTGGAATGTTGCAGGAACAACAAATATGTATACATCGCCCCCACACAATCGGAAAACAAAATCCAAAAGCCAAAAAATTATATTTTCGCATAAGCGTACCTTATATGAGCGCTATTAAGCATACTAGCTCAACGTATATGCAATCTATGCAGTCAATATTAATCCTCATTACCTTTTGGTACCTGTACTTAACTCAAGTTATCACGTAAGTAATAACTACATGAAATTTAAATAACATTTCATTGATTAAAAAGTATAACTATGTAAATTTCAATTCATTCAGCTTTTATTAAATCGATAATAAATTTTATTTAGGCTACATAACACACAACAAACAAACAAACAAACAAGGCACAACTAAATTATTCCAACCATCCAATTATTTATTAAATTCAATTGGTTCAGTTAAATTCGATTAATGTTCAACATCAAAATTTACTCATTCACCTTCACCTTGGTTTAACAAACTTTAATATCAATCGATTTATATCAGACTGATTTCTTGTTCAATTATTATTAATTTGGTTCCCAAATCCCAAATCTATTTTATTTAATTCCACACCATATCTATTCTTAATTTAACTCGACTTAACTAAGTCAAGTCGTATTTCCATATTCGGTTTTAATTCCATTCAAATGAATCAATCAACAAGATATCTCAAAAATCCAATAAAATTATTTCCTTTCTATACAAAAAATTATAATTTGGGCAAAATTATTCCATTTGCCCTCTTTACAAAATATTTAAAAATAATTTTATATTCAATTACAAATATGCACTATCATATATATATATATATATATACACACACACACACCCCAACATACACACACACATACATATATATACACACGCTCAAACCAAATCTAGGGTGTTACTAGCACAATCTCTATTGAGTTAAGCTACATAGCCAAGGTTATTGCTAAACCATTAGCTCAGATAACAAATGTAGTGACCCGACTTTTCCATACCATTTGGGTAGACTAATTACACATCCGTCCAACCCAAATTGCACGAAGAAGTGGATAGTTAATAGAAAGAAATTAGAGGGTGAGAAAAAAAGATAAAATATTAGAATAAAAGAAGAAGATCAACAGCACATATTCTCACATCATAGCGGAACAAAATATAATATAGAAATAATCCTTTATAAAGGACCTTTATAAATACTTATATCATCAGAGTACAACAGACAATCTGGATAGTTATAATAACCTATCCTCGTATACAATACACAGCGGAATAAATAGTAATACGTCTGGACCTCACTACTCCAGCCAGTCTTCTTAGTATCGTAGCATCCTTAACCTGAACCTGTAAAACTCGGTCTGACCCGAGCATTACAAACGTCAGGATCATTATGGTGAACCAGCCTGAGAAAACTCACTAATTTTAAGTATCATCCAAATTTCTTAACTTTAGAAGATCCTTCTGAAAGAAAAGGATAATAGTAAGACCAGCCCACATATAAACATGGACAGTTTTTACCTTACTATAACCCAAAACCTTTTTGATATGAAATCCTACGATATTATAATAATGTCTATATCAAATAAATAAATAAATAAATAGCAGAACACTTGCATCTCACGCTCCACATACATAGTATAAAATCAAAAACCACGGGGCTCTTAATGGAGAATGGATTCCAACTATGACAAGTTGTGGGTCACCTTCCGATCAGTGTATCTAGAGAGGATACACTAGAGTTCAACAAGAACATCTTGCAACCCGGCCACACATGACCAGTCACTCATTTATAATGTATTATCACCTTATGATTTTCAAGGCCACCGTAATTCCACAGAGATAAAGAAACGAAAGAAGAACAAATAAGGATTTTCTCTGGACGGTGATAATACACCCGGCTTGGGTGCGACTAAACTAGCCATGCTGCCTGCCGGATTTTTTTCATTTCCCAATTGTGAGGCTTGAGGCCATATTTAACTTCTCAGAGCATATGGTCATCATTTACTTTGAATACCACATCGTCAAATCCTCCAGAATTTCACTAACTGATGTCCACAAAATTACCCTGGGTGTTAAGCTAAGAGAAGATGTCTTCTCCACCACGTTTGAAGAAATCAACGTACGTGACTGCTTTAGAAATACTCTGTCAAACATTCGTCTATACAAGTCATCCAGAAACTGGATGAACTGAAGGCACCCCCTACCTCATCCTAGGAATCAACCAAAGGATCAATAGGAGAAGTCCTTACAATCCGAAGATTTCAATCACAATAGAATCACTCTCGAAAACCCTAGTTGTAAGTCAGAGAAATTCAACTAGTAATCCTTCAGCTCATGAAGATCCATGGTCTTCAATGCTCCGTCTTTAAACGTTCCCTGCAAGTTAGATTCGAGCGCGTAGTTGATTCGAAGTGGTTTTGGGTCTAGTTCCCATCCCGATTTCATCGAACGAACTCGTTAAATGTCAAACAATATTTATTGATAGTCGGTGTTTTAACTAGCAATTCAAACAATATGGATTAGTACTTGACAGCTCAGGTCCCTTTTTCATTTAAAACCATTGTATCGATTTAAAATCGATTATATAACTTTATCTTAAACAAACCTCTTTTGTTTTCCATTACTCGAAACAAAATCAACACTTCTTTTTAACATTCTTCAAAAATCGTTTCTTTAGTTTCTTCTATCTCAAATTTATTGATATAATCCCCCAATACCATTTTATTATCAAAATCCTTTCGTATTTCGTTACTTTGGAAACATATATATATATATATATATATATATATATATATATATATATATGTATGTATATATAAATACTCTCAAAATTTCTTTTATTTCCTTTACTTCGGAAATATTATTATAAATATTCATGAAATCTCTTTTCTACTACTAATACCATTACAAACAGATACCATCTCTCAGTAATAGAGAAACCATTCAAGTTGGGGTATGTTAATTACCTCTCAGGCTTTGATCGATAACATTCTTATCTTAAGATAGTACTAGTCTGTAATTTAAAAACCTTCACGAAATCCTCTGCCAGTTCATTTTATAACTTATTATAAAACTAAATTTTTGTTCTTGATGAAAATCCAATTACATCTTCTTTTTCGTAATTTGAATCTTCCTTTACTCATAACATTTTACTAAACTCAGTTTCAACCAAAACATCGAATTTATATACATCGTCTTAACCTTATCAATAACTTTATTTGTAAATCTTAATTTTATTTCTAAAATCCTTTACCATATTCAACTACAACTTATTACATTCTTAGGAAATTTAAAAAGGAAATTCATTTAATCATAATTAATTAAAACAACTTAATTTCAATATTTAACTAAGTAACTTACTTCGTTATTCACTAACAATAGGATAGTTAAACACATTGCAAAAGCTTATTACATTCAGAATCACTTTTGTATAATAAACAAATCCATAGATTATCTTAATATAGTTAATTAGGAACTGAATTAATTTTTAACAAATCTTATTAAGTAAAAACAATTATTTGTTAAAACTTATCTCTATTAAGTTAAGGCAAACAAATTAAATTAGGTAACGTACTTAAATTAAATCAGTTGACTCGGTCAACTTAAAAACACCAGTTAACTTGCTAACAGATTAACCTTAATTCTTCTTCTTAATTTAATTAATAATATAATTAATTAATTACATCGCTCAATTGTTCTTCCAAAACAATTGTTCAAAATCATTTATCCTTTGGTTCATTTCTGACTTAATAAACTCATTAAATTGTCAAAACAAATCATCTAAAATAAAATATTAATTTATAAATAAAAACTTCTATTCTAATATAAAATATACGTAAAACTTCAACTTAGTTATTATATAATAAATTTCATAACTTCAATTATGTTAGTTTGCCTGACGGCAATCAACGTTTAAAAATATGGTTTTTGGGTTATTCATTGTCAACCACTTAATCTGTCTATTAATTAAAAATACAACGATCGTTGAATTTGATTCAACCATCAACATTCAATCAACAATCATATCTAATCAGGACATAATATTATTTGGGTAAACAATTCATATATATGAATAAAATGGAACAAAAACATACAATTTATGTAAGGAATCCAGTTGGATACCTCCATCCTGTTATTTCCTACATCCAAATAGCTTACCTCAAAATAATCATTTAAATTCAATGTACTGATATAATTTCAATAACAACAATCCAAGCATCCATCTTAAATTTCAATACGTTTATATTACTATAAACGTGACCAACAAGGTAAGTTACTTCAATTGGAAATAATCGTTAAAATAACAATTGGGTTTCAATTAAATTAAACAACCGTTTAATTTAATCAGTTCAGTCTGTATATAAATGTATAATCAACAATCATCTAATAATAAACAACCATAGCACGCAAAAATTAAACCCGACTGATATAATATATATGTGGGACAAACTCAGTGAATTATTCTCATAGGATTTTCATTCGTCGTTAGAATGGTTCGATTTAATTAAATTAAAATTAAACTCTAGCTGCTTCCAACTCCGTCGCAATTAGTTCCAGAATATGGGTTCGTCAATGTGATTCCAATGCCTCTTGGTTGATTCAATTCTGGTAATACATGCTCGAATTATTATAATTATAAGTTTGTTATTTCAAGTAAATAATTAAATTTCCTTAATTAAAATTAATAACTAATTACGTTTTTAATAAACATTATTTAGGTCAATCGATTTCGATTGTCCACAATTGTTCCAGTACGCTGGCTTATTTTCTTGTAACTCCAAGGCACGCTTCAACATGATGTATTCATTCCCGACCCAGAACTTATGCATGAATTATAATATTATAAACTCAAGGATTTATTTTAGAACAATAAACCCCTTAGTTATATTTTAATAACTAATAAGATTTGAATTACTTCCATTACACGATTAACAAGTCGATTTTCCCTTCCGCATACTGCTGTTCAAAATCTTCTGAACCCACGCCTCTTTGTTTCAAAACCTTGTACAGTAAGAAGCTATTTTAATTTTAGTATAATCGATGTTAATTAAACTAAGCAACCCTTAATTAATAATTAATTAATTTACTTAACAAATATAATCAGTCAACTCTCTTCTTTTACGCGAATTCCTTCATTACCCTGCTCTTCAACCACTCAACATCTACTTCTCACCGCTGCACCCAAGGACAAACCACCAGACGATGATCGCGGACCGCCGTAGCAGCGCCTGAGCCACCTCTCCCTTCAGCCAAAGTTTCGTGCAACTCGGTGCTTCCACTTGCCTGTGACAGCTCCTCGAACATGAGGGTTTTAAGACGCCGATCCGCGCACCTCAGTCCACCGAAACAAATCATAGTCGTTCCTTAGAGATCTCTCATCGAGTTGGAAATATTTATAGTTGAACGTTTTGTATATAGTTGAGCCGATTTTATGAAAACTGATGAAGAATACAGGTTAGTTCTAGTCATTGAATCATTTATGTGGCGGCTCGTGGATTTGTTGACCACGCGATGGTCAGGTGTAGGGTTTGGAAAACCTTTTGCTATTTATACTTGAATTTTATTATTAATTAATTATATATGAAACTTACGCCAGAAGCTTCAAGCGAAAAACCCTTCATACGACCTCTGTTTGCAACGAAAATTGACACCTATGATAATTAAATATTCCGAAAAGGATGGAAAAGGTTTCATCAAATTCCGATGTCATTTGTGAAGAATCCTTTATAATTGCACATTGTGAATCGATACATGTTTAAATTGCGCACGATCACATATTAACTCCAAAAATCTTGAAACTTGAAATCTTACAATAATTAATTATTACGGATTTAATAAAATTGGTTTGTTGAATTCTAAGATCGTTTGAAAACTGGTTATTTTTAAGATTCATACTAAATCGAATAAACAATTAAATAAAAACCTAGGCGTTTATCGTTCCCACGATCAACCGGTAAATTCGAGCGATACGAAAATCAAAATCCTATAACAACTTAATAATACAGATCCAATGAAACTAATTTCGTTCAAATCCGTCATTTTTTCAGAAATGACTATTTTTAACTGGACAAAATGAATATAAAATTCACATTTCTGCCAAATAAATATTAAACAAATTATTTTAAAACTCTATTAACTTCCAATCGCATATATAACTATTCAGAAATCATTTATGTCAAATTCCAGGTTAAAACGATATTAAATTTACTAAAAATCCATTTATTTTATTAAAACGTTATAATTTGTAAACGATTCCATAACGATTTTTTGAAAAATTGATTTGGACATTACTCAAAATATACAAGATGAAATCTCGATTTTTCTCTTTCATTAAAAAATTATTATCAAATAGATTCAGACGATTCTTGTATCAAAGAACTCCGACTTAAAAATAAATTATGTACATTCAATTGAAGTTCAAAACGTAATATTACGAACTACCGCGACGCTTTGAGCTCGTTTTCTATTATATATAAATTATACTTTCAAACTGCATTTAATTAAGAAATAAAATCCTTTCATATTTAAAAATTAACATTTAAAACCAATTTAAATGTTCAAACAAAACGGTTAAAATCTGGGTCGTTACACATCCTTTTCCCTATATGCTTTTGGGTATTGCCCCCGTGCTTTCCTTTCATAGTTTTGGTACCGTCTTTACTGGTACCAGGTGTCGGCATTTGGTATTGTCATGAACCCTTTTGTTATTGATGCCAATTTAGCTGTCTCAAGATCCAACCTTTTGTGTCTACTGGCATTGGTTCTGCAGTTGTCAGTTCCTACTCTTTGTGTCGCCTTAGCTGCCTTCAAAGCTTCTTCTTTTATACTTTCTGGTATCGGTTCCAAATATTTCGAGCCCTGCTCTCGGTATCTCCTTTGTTTCCTTCAGGGCTCTCTCTGCTAGATTCTAAATTCATTGCATAAAGCCTTTTGTTCTTCTGGTTTCGGAGCTTCCGCCTCTTTATATTTGGTTGACGTAAATTTTGGTGTCAACACTTCAGTACCGGCTCAGCCTTTTCATTCATGTTCCCTGTATAAGCATTTCCCAGGCTTCAACTTTGATGTCGGCTTGACCACGATGCCCCTTCACCTTGCTTCGGTTTCGGTATCTAATTCTTGTGGTAACATGCATGTTCCAAGCAGTGTGGCCTCTGGGGAGCATGTGCCCTATCATCCTTCTTGGGGACCCGAACGTCATCCCAGGATATTCCGTACTTCACACAAATCTGTCGCAGCGAAGCTTCATCGATTCATGAAACAACCGTATCTGATTGATTTTCTAGAATAACGACATCACAAGAGCGCCTCCTTGTTCGCCACCAACATCCTCTTCTCATGTGGTACCACTTATGTGAGTTCTTCCTATCCTTGGAGGACTAGCTCATCTGCATGCTCGCCTAAATGTTGCAATCTTTCTGGTTGCCCATCCTGGTCATGCATGTCATGTTGGCTCATCTGTTGGGAAGGTATGGAAGCCTCGGAAATATCAAGCTCGTCGCCTGTGGGGTTAGCATCGTACAAAGATTTAGAAGAACTCGACGATGGTTCTACGGTTTCGGCTGCAAAGCCTTGAAGTCGTCTTAATCTTCGTTGTGCCATTGCAAACTATACTCTCAAGATAGTTGTGTTGGTAAATACACGAAGACCTGTATCACCTATGGTTGTGTAAACTAACGTGGAACATGCAGTGTCATGCGTGCTAATGCAATTATCATAAAACATATTGAGACGCGATGATGGTTACTAGTTTCATAAATTTAAACCATCATCGTCCCCAACCAAGAACCTTGAATTCATATCGAGTCGCGATTAAGTCATGATCAGATTGAAAATCAAGTCAAATACTTGATAGTTCAGTCTTATGTCCATAGTCCAATTTTATTCTCTAATCCTATTTTCATGTCCGAATTATCAATCCAAATGGGTTCGTCTTTCGAGTGTTGACGCGTTATGCAATACTAGATTCGTTTGACTCTCAACTCAATCGCGCGATGTTGCGAAATGACTAGAATTCGCAAAGCTGAATTTCGAAGTCGAAGGTTTCATAAGTTTCAGGGATATGAAATTCTATTTCGTATCCCCATTTACAATGTTAAACCTAACTATAATGCATTAAAAGTGTTTGGATGTCTATGTTTCTCATACTTAAGACAATATAAATCACAGAAGTTAAATTTTAGATCCACACCGTGCACTTTTTTGGGTTATGCAAATAACCAAAAAGGGTATAAATGTATGGATCAAAATAGAAAAAGATATCAAGGCATGTAACTTTCAATTAAAAAGAATTTCATTTTAGCAAAACAAGTGTGAAAGCTACACAAGGTTATACAATCCAAACGTGTCAATACCTGACCTACTAGAACAAGGAGAAGTGATGTACCAACCCAGTTCTTAGACTCAGGAAGACTGTCAGCAGTGTGACTCGACCTCACAAATTCTGAGTCAACTTGAGCTTGGAAACCAATCTAGCAGAATGCAATATGAGACTCAAAGCTCAACTAAAGTATCAGAAGATGAATCAGCAAGTATTTCCAGCTCACTGCATCAACTACTAGACAGTGCTTCATCATGTAGTGGTTATTGGGATGGGAAAGGAAGCAACAAGAATAGATCTCAAAAATGCACAACCAGCCATCACATGATCACCAGAGCCAAAAGTGGAATTTTTAAATCAAAAACTTATCATGCTGACATAGAATCTAAAGAATCAAGTAATTATCAAGAGGTTGTTCAAAATGAAAATTGGAGAACAATAACAAAAGAATACAATGCTCTAATAAAAAGTAACGCCTGGACTCTAGTTTCTATGCACTAGTACAAAACAAGCTTGTTGCTTCGTCTCATTTGCTTCAGTTTAGCTGACAATCGAAGCAAATGGTATCGTTTGCTTCGGTTGCCTTAAAAACAGAAGCAAATGTGATGAAGCAAATGATACCATGTCGGTTGCTTCATCTCATTTGCTTCAGTTGTATTTACAACTGAAGCAAGTAATATCATTTGCTTCAGTTTTGTTAACAACTTGAAGCAAGTGCACTGAAGTAAATAACGTTATTTGCTTCAGTTGTCTTTTCGTTAGAGCAAATGATATTGTTTGCATCAGTTCCTTAAGCACTGAAGCAAATACACTGAAGCAGATAGTGTTATTTGCATCAATTCTTTCAGAACTGAAGCAAATGCACTGAAGCAACAATGAGTCATATAAGAAAGTGCACATATTAATCATAAACTATAGCTTACAAATGTCAATATTCGTAATTAAGTATGATTAATGATTATTAATAAATAATATATAATTTCTATCTATCATAAATAATCAATAATTATTATTTATATTAATAATTTATTATTTAATTACTATTAGTTAGTAAATTATAGTTTATACTTATTAATTACATTTAATAATTAATAATTAATATTAAATAATTATTAATCAACAGTTAACAGTTAGTAATCAATATTTGGTAATTAATTTTTAAAATTGAAGTATTATCTAATAATTATGTATTATCTAATAATTATTATGTAATATTTAGTAACTACTATTAAATACTTAATTAATAATAATTATAAAACAATTAAGACTAGCATGTGGTAGCTAAAAATTATTAACATAATTTAACAGTTATGAAGTAATATTTAGTATTAGATAATTAGATTTATATAGTAATAATTAATAATGAATATTAAACAAATAATTTAATAACCAACCATTAAGAAAAATTAATATTTTATAATTAATTAGAAATATTAATGATCAAAAATTAACATTAAGCATTTAACGTTTTACAGTTATAATTAATTACTATATTTAATACTTAAACAAGTTTAAAATAAAAAATAGTTAAAGAGGCTATTATAAGTATTAACGATATTCATTATGTTAATCAATTTTAAATCATTAATAATGACTATTAGATAATTAATATAAATAGTCAATAATTAAGGAAATATTTAATAATTCATATCTAATAATTGAGAAGTAACAATTAAATAATTAATTTTAAATAATAACTGCATTTAAATAATTAAATTTAATGATTATGTCACAATTTAGACTAATATTTAATAATTAAGAAATAAAATTTAATACTTAGAAATAATACTTAATTATTAATTATAAAATAGTATTTAAAAACAGTATTTAATTATGCTTATAAAGTGATATTTCGTACTTAATAGTTATATTTTAATAATAATGACAATTAAAAAAAATGTTGAGTAAAAATCAGTAATTACAAAAATATTTAATAATTCTTAATTAATAAGAAATATTTATAATTAAGAAGTAACATTTAAAGTTTTATTATTAATGATTATTATTTATAATAAATTTTGTTTATTAGTGATTAATAAGTAATATTAATAATTATTATAGAATGAGTAATATTTAACAATTAAAAATTAATATTCAATATCACCATTGAATAATTAATAGTTAATAATTAATAAGCTATTATTGATTTTTAATAAATACTACTAAGTAATTAGGTAACACTTAACAAGTAATTACTAATTAATAAATAATACATAATTACAAACTATTGTAAATTATCAATGATTTTTATTTTTATTTAATAAGATTAATATTAATATCTAATCTAATTATAGTTAAACTATATCCATTACATTAAATAATTAATATTTTATAGTTAATATCGAATAATTAATAGTTAATAAATGTATTTAGTTATTAATTATAGTTAGTGTTGTAAATATGTAATGACTAATGTCTAATAATATAATTAATAATTAGATGATAAGTATCAGGTTCGCTCCTTTGTAATTTTAGTTTCTCGCTAGTATTTTCTAGGGGTGGACATAAACCGCACCGCAATGCGGAAACCACCCAGACCGAACTGCAAAAACGATGCGGAAAACTGCACTGGATTCTCTCTCTAAAGCAAACAACCCAAACCGAACCGACTCGCAATGATACGGTTCGGTTGCGGTTTGAACTTTTATCAAACCATATTAAACAGAACCGAACCGCATGGCTACACCGACAATCTTATGATAAAAAAATTAACAAATTCCTATCTAACTTTTAATTTACCGATATACATTCTATTTTCAACATGTGTTGAAATTATATTAATTAAAGATAACACTATGTGTTTTAAACTTAAGGTGACACAACTTCATACAATCGTAAATTGTTTGTTGATGGAAGTAATTTTCTTGTTTTATATTTAATACGGGTTCAAACCGGACCGAACCAAAACCGGATCGTATTACATCGAAACAGAACATAAACCGATTTGTTTGAACGGTTAGTATAATGATTTGCATTTTTTATCAACCGTTTGATGCGGTGCAGAAGCAGTCTGAGCTTCAAACCGCACCAAACCGAGCCGCGCTCACCCCAGGTATTTTCGTTTCGCTCATCTTTTTGTTCCCTTCCCGCCTACTTTTTTAGTCCCGCTTCTTATTTCTTTTCGTTCCCCCTCTTTTTCACCGGCATCTTTCTTTATTTAGTTTTGCACCCGCTTCCTATTTTTTTCTTCATCTCCCATAAACAAAAAATACAATGGAAGCCGTTAACAAGCAGCTCGCAACGAAAGCCACTCATAAATCTGCTCTGGCACATAGCGGCGTTAAGAAACCTCAGTGATTTAGGCCAGGAACCATCCTTTTCGCAAGATCCGTAAGTATTAGAAACGCGCCGAGCTTTTGAAAACTGGTCTGAGATTTCAAAGCTCTGTTATTGACGCTCTTCAAGTAGTGGCTGAGTCATACTCTGTTAGCTTGTTTAACGACACTAATATGGGTGCGATACACGCTACGAGGGTTATGAATATGCCTAAAATATTCAGCTTGCAAAGAGGATTGAGGTGAGAGGAAACAGTGTTTTTTTAATTGGGGAATTTGATTGAATCGCTGTTTGTGTTTATGGTCACTATCTGAATTTCTTTTTGCTTGCATCTTGTTTGATCAAATGCCTCAAACGAGAAAAAACAAAACAACTGAATTTTGTTTTAAAATATTGTGTAGTTGAACTAATGAATGTGATCCCACAGGTTATTCATGAAGAAAAGAATTGACGAAGCAAGAAATTTACTAATATAAGTGAAACTGTACAAGTGGCTAAACTTGGAAGAAAGCCACTGCTATATGATAGCAAAAATTAGAATAGCTTTCTGTGCAAAAACTGAACAAGTGTTCTCATACCAGATCTAACGGCATATGTTGTCTGTGCAAAGCAAAACAATGAGTTCATTTAACACATCACATGTTACATATGTGCAGGGAAAAATGATTAATACAAATTACAAGCATAAGCATAGCAGTGAAAGGATCCACATATGTTTTAGACACTGAATTGTGCAATGTTGCCGCTGTAATGAAGTGAATTTTTTATGTGATTGGACGTCATTAGTCATTAACCCTCGTGATACTTTACGTTCCCTTTTGTGTCATGTTTTTAGTTGTCCTGGTATTGATTAGAATTCATGTTCTCTAAAACTTCTGAAAGAACAGGAATCTTTATCAAAGGAGAAAAGGAAAGATAGAGAAAGGGAGAGGATTTGGTAAAGAATAAGCTACAAACAATGGATGAAAGAAGTGGTATAACAGAAGAAAGTACATTGCGAGCCCTTACTACAGAGCTTTGTGAATCTTCTGAAAGCACTGAGAACAGTTCCAAGGCTGGTAGAACGCTTGAAACTAACAATATTAACTGCGGTATTATTCCTTTCTTTGTCTTCCTACTGCTCATTTGCAAGCTTATGCAAATATTATATCATCTCACGGTTACTTTTATTGTTTAGGTATTAACATTCTCTGATTTAAGCTGCCACCGCAGAAACCCAAAGATCAGAAACCTGCAATGGCTACTGACACTAACTGATGATCTGATTCACCAATTTTAAAGATATAAAGTGGTTTAAGGGTATGTTGAAAGGAACAATATTTACTGATAGGAAATCATGCTTTCATTTATGCCGACAGGAATAAAATTTAGTTACTACTATGTAATATGTATTCAAGTTAAATGATGTGATTATAGTGTCAAATAATGAATCAGTAAGCCATTTATTAAGATGTGCACCATGCTTCCATGGATTCACCAAGTTTTTTACTGAGATGTGCATCATGCATTCATGGATACTGAAATGAATATCATTTATTATTATGTGCTTTAAGATATATAGAGTGATTCGGGAGTATTAAATCAATAACTTGTGGACCATTCACTAACCGGAAAACCATGTTTCTACAGGTATGAAAGGTACAATGGAGAATACAAAAGAAACCATGTTCAAGGACTTATTGCTGGCCATGTTCTTTCTGTTCTAACTATTGTGATTGATAAAAAATGTAACAATGACCTTCCAGGTTTGACTATACAGAGAAGGCTGAGAAGCTAAGAATGACAAGACGCAAGACTGCCTCCAAATTCGGCAAGCTTTCCAACTTTTCCAGTGAAGATGATGTGCGTATGTACACCATCAAATATGCAAGAAATTAGCATGGTCCAAAAGACACAAAGGCTTCTTATTTCACTGACACACAGTTGAAAATGGTTAGAACTGCAAAGAAAAGAAAGGAGGGCTGATAAGAAAACTCTGAGGTTGCCGAGTACCAGAAGCTTCTTGCAATAAGACCGAAGAAACAAAGAAAAGAAGAAGTGAAAGCTTGGGAAAGAAATGGACTAGATTCATTGTTGTTGCCACCACCAAAGCTTTTCTATCTACATTAAGCCTTTAGCGTTTTAAGTAAGTGCTTTCTTTTTAAATCCTATTTTGATGGCGTAACTTTGGTTGCATTTGTGCTTGATATTGATGTTGTCTTTTGAATTTATAGACATAATGCAACACTTCAAATTTCTTCATAACTTTCATTCTCGTCTATCATATTAAATTGTATAAATATTTTTGTGAATGATATTTTATGGAAATTTCTTCAAAAATTATATATTATTCGGGATAAAATAGTCATTGTTAAAGCGCATTAATTGCGGGTATAAAAACAAAATAATCTTTTACATTAGATAATGTCGCATGATTCCACTTATTATCCAGCTGAACTATAATTTTGATCATTTGTTTGAATATTAAAATGGCAAAATTAGAGATATTTCAATGAAAGAAATTCTAAAACAAGTTAGCTAATGACTGGCTGCACCTTTTTTTATGACACCTTCGTATCATTTTTGCTGCATTTTCTTTGATAATCTAACACAACACATAAATTACAACATATTGGTGGATTTATTAGTTTTTATTTTATTTTCAATTTTTTTGAAATGTTGATTTAATTGATAATGATAGTGAAATTCAGATTGAAGAACTGTATTTATCTTTATATTCTTTAATCGTAGTCTCACCTCATACTTCGTTTGCACCTTCTGTGCATGCTCCATATGTTCTAGTTTCCTCTTGCTTATATGCACTTGCAAATATTGAATTTTGAAATTAACCAGCTTTCTATTTTGAGCTGCAGATTGAAATTGAATATTCTGGTAGTAATAACATAGTTTCTGTCAACATAGCTTTACAATATCGGATCACATCATTCCAATAATCATAACATAGTTTCTGTCAGCCAAATACATATCTATACTTATAGCAAGCCACCATCTTGCTGTTTGATGTGAGCCGTTTTGGTCTATGGGCCTGTTTGGTTGTTTTTATCTATGTTATAATGCATCACTATTAGTTGTCTATGCCGGTATCGTCCAAAAACTATGGTTCTCAGCATAAAGCCAATTAAGAAAAACGAGGGAGTATTCATTGCATATGTAGATTTATTGCAACTCAAGGTAACTCGGACTGATATTGAACTTTTGTTGCCTTTTAAGGCTATAAAGGTTTATTTTTTGCTGGTGAGTGCACAGACTAATACCTTGAAAGAACAACTTATTGTTTTTGGGTTGCTATTCATTTTGTGCCCTTTTTATGCGGTTTAAATTGTGTTGTTTTTGTTTCTATTCATTTTAAACTAACTATTACATTATTTTGTAATATTGCCAGTGTTTGCAGCAATCTGAAGCAACGGATTGTGTATATTATGTGATGAGGTATATGCTTACATAGTAAAACACCACAATCAAAGCATTGATTTACAAAAGGTATTTTTAAATTTATTTCATTCCCCTAGCTATTATATGTTATTTACTACATTTTAAAATAGTACTACTCTTATAAATTGCAGGACTTCGCACAACGTGGTTCTTATGACCGACAAGAGATAGATGATGTTCGGGATTGCTCAACGATTTATATCATGCATAATTGGATGTAGTTATGTTAGTCTTATGTTATGCACGTTGACTTTAGTTTTATGATTAGAGTATATATATTTTTTTGTACACATGAACTATGTTGATTGATAATATAATAATATTTTTTGTTTCATCAGATTGGTAGTATTAATGCATCTGTAGAATTTTAAATTCTATATAATATTGCTTCAGGTTTAAAATTTTGAAATAGTGGATTTTTTTTACTTCACTTAATTTGCATCAGTTGTAATGGCATGGGCAATTGATGCAATACACTAAAGGTAATAAAAAATGTCATTTTTGCATCTATTCATTAGCATCAGTTGTTTTAAAACTTTGATGCAATAGACCAGGCTTCGAAAGCAAATGTAGACATTTGCATCTGCTTTATAGCATCAGTTGTATTAAACAACTGATGCAAGTGATCATCATTTGCATCAGTTCTTTAACTGATGCAACAGAAATTTGTTTGTTGCATCATCTTCACATGTATCAGTTCAACAACTGATGCAACAGGGGTTTAACAACTGATGCAAATGACCTTTTTTGTAGTAGTGATGCTAAGAAATAAGAACATTATTAGCTGTAAGTGGACCTATAGGGTCCACAGAAATCCTGATGGCTCGGTTTCTAAGTACAAAAAAAGGCTTCTAGCAAAAGGCTATTCACAACAGAATGTTTTTGGTTTCAATGAAACATTTCACATGTTGTGAAGCCATCAACTATAGGAATAATATTAACTATTGCTTTGCACAAAAACTGTGGTATCAAACAACTAGATGTATAAATGGTGTATTGCAGGAGAAGGTATACATTGAGCAATTAGAAGGTTTTAACATAATGAAAAGCTGGTGTGAAAACGAAACAAAGCAATCTATGGGTTAAAGCAAGCACTAAGATTGTGGTTTGATAAGCTAAAGTCAACCATGATAATGCTTGGACACACATTGACAAAATTTGACAATTCCTTATTTACAAAATTAACAACTCAGATGTTACTTATGTATTGATTTATGTTGATGACTTTATAATTAAAGACAATAGCAAAGTTGAAATTAACAAACTCACAAATCATTTAAATAAGGAGTTCTCAATCAAAGACGTAGGTAACTTAAACTATTTTTGGTGATAGAAGTAAAGAGGATTTCAGATAGCAAACTCTATCTCGGTTAAGAAAAATACATTTAAGACATACTATCAAGAGCCATGACGGACAAGGCAAATGCCCTACCAACACCAATGGTTAGCAATGTTGAACTATCTAAGTACAGTGGTGAACCTATAAATAATGTCACTTTCTATAGAAGCATGGTTGGAGCTCTGCAATATGGCAACCATCACAAGGTTAGACATGTCATTTAGTGTCAATAAAATAAGTTAGTTTATGCAGGAACCATCCAATCTACATTGGCAAGCAGTAAAGAGAATGCTAAAATATCTCAAAGGCACACTAAAACATTGACTAACACTAGAATCAACAAAAAAATAAAACAAATAAATAATGGTTATGCTGATTCAGACTAGGGTTCTGATATTGACGACAGAAGATCCACATTAGGGTATTACATATACATAGGCACAAATCCAATTTCCTGGTGCTTTAAAAAGCAAAATATTGTGTCAAAATCAAGTGCTGAAGTAGAGTATCAAAGTGCTGCTAATGTTATAGCCAAATATCATGGATAAAATCCTTACAACATGAATTAAAGGTTGCATTCAACAACAAAAAAACCAATTGTACGGTGTGACAATTTAAGCACTGTTCTTCTTCGTGCTAACCCAGTTCAACACTCAAGGACCAAATACATTGAACTAGATATACACTTCCGAAGAGAAAAAGTTGCTGAAGGGAAATTGAGTGTAAATCATATACCTGCCTCCCATCAAATTGCTGACATCTTAACTAAGCCATTATCATTAAGGAAAACTTCCTAGAGACAAATTAAAGGATGTCCAAACCATTATTACTGATAATACTTCAAATCTAGAGCTATCTGCAGCAGCAGCCGAAGCAAGGGATCTAAATCCAGACAAAAGACAAGGGCTGAATCGAAGCCCCAAAGACATCAGGCTTCAACAAATCGCCATTGATACAACTACAAATTGGTCAAGCCATGCTTCAAACGCTCAGATGAACAATTTGCAGCTACACGGAAGAGATTTGCAGAACAATCGAGCCGATTATCTCGTTTCTTCCCTGCTGCCATTGCGCTAATTAGGATTTGTGGAGGGAGTATTAGAAAACAAAGTGTAAAGCGATGGTTACCTGATGCTTTGTAAGCCTGTATATTGTATTTCTGTTAAGTTTGTGGACCTGGCCCAGCATTGTGGGCTGTTGCTTATATAATGTATAAACAGCTATAGCCTGTACAAACTTAATTAATTCAAGTTAGCGAATACAAATTATTGCTTCGCACTTTCTTTCAATCAAACCCAATTTCGTTTCTCAATTTTACAAGGTTCTTAGTATATCTGTCCTGCTTGGGGTGTGGAGTAATAGAGGCAAATTAAAGTGCTCAATTTACCTTCAATTATTATTATTAAGGATCCCATTATGGGGATGGTTACAAATTCGCCTCCTCTTTTCACAGAGGCAGAACATTGTAATTTTGTGCCTCTAGTTTAATTAATCAAGGCAAGTTCATTTGCCTTCAATATGTCAAAATGTGGTGCAATGCAGATGTCACATTCATGTCGTGTTTAAAAACTAGTTTTGGGTAGTTTCTTCCGCCCTTTTAAATTGTGTACATGCAAAAAGCAATATGTGTAATTAAACCGCAAAGTACAGCATATCCAAGATCCGGAACATCACAAGGCACGAAGACTAAAAGTGGAGTATATTAATAGAGACCAATTTGTCTGTACCGAAACCCCCGTTCCCCCGTACCCAACGGTCATGATTTCCCTGATTTGCACATTTTGTAATTAAGTCCTTCAACAATTGAAGGGCTTAAATGCAAAAAATGAAAATCAGGGGGCTGTGATTGGTGGGATACAGGGGGACAGGGGTTTTGGGTACAGGGGATTTCAATTCATATTAATACAAGGAAAAACAGCCTTATTTTCAAAGGGTTATTACAAGGAAAATGAGATGTTGGATCATCGATCGAATTGAGCATGTTAGGTTGTCAATACAAGGAAACAGATCGATAGTTAATTGGCCATAAACTATATGACATGGGAGGTTGAAAATTAGAATCCAAGAACCAACAAATAATACAAAAGCGAAGCAAACAAACTTGCACATCACTCATCACCAAGGGTTGATGTTATCAAAAATATTGTTCAAAAAACATAAAAATATAGTATGTACATTGAAAGTTGACTGCTTGGAAGTTTTGAATATCTAGATAACTGATATTATTCCAGTTAAACTGATCATCATTCCCCAGTAATATTGATTATCATTCAAAGAGATCCATAGAATGTGGAATGGCAGTGTGGCGTTGGGAACACATATACACCTAAAAAGTAACCCTGTTTCATGGATAGTATAATATAGCTATATCGTCGTAGAACATATGTTGTTTAAGAAACAATTGCTAACCATATATTATTGCATGCATGGTGGCTTTAGTTTAAGGAATCGAACCACGTTTTATGTTGTTGACAAATCACAAATGATACTAGCATTTCTCTTGTATTCTTCAAAAGACGCACAGGCATTAAATGCACGGTTTGATCGACTAAGGATGGTTCTTGACGAACAGAAACGGAGTATTTGAACGGGGTACTGTACCGGACGAAGAATATGTTTTTTACTGCGAACGGGGTATTTGAGCGAGGTAAATGAACGGGATATTTGAGCGTGGTATTTTTAAAATGAGTTATAAATAGATAGGATTTGGCATACTTAAACCTTCTTACGGATACAAATACAACTACAAATACAAATACAGTTACAACTGCAGATACAAATACAAGTACAGTTACAACTGCAGATAATAATATCGTCGTAATCGGAGGATGAGTCGGAAGAAGACATTATTTATGTTGAAGAAGAAGACATTATTTATGTTGAAGAAGAAGAAGTAGTAGGTGAAGAAGGTAAGTAGGTGAAGAAGGTAAGGTTTTGGCTTTGTTTTATAGACAAAGAAGGGAGACGTTGGAATTCAAGCCGTTGGCGTCCGATGTCAGACGCCAACGGCTTGTATTCCAACGTCTCTCCAACGCTCTTCTCTAGCGGGGAGAGTATTGCTGGCGTCGGACGCGAACACCATGCCAAGCGTGGCACAAAATGGCTGCGAACGGACCCTAAATGCACAACTGCATGCTACACTGCCAATGCCAGTTTGGCATTATCACCTACATAGACAAACACAGTTTCAGAGAATAAATTTTTTTCGAGTCTACACCTGACTGCTACTAGAAGTGCTCTTTGCGATCTGAAGATGCAGAAAACAAATGTTAAATACGGACTCCTGGAGAAAGAAGTTGACATAATTCAGAACTTACGGGGGGTACATGACAACCATATGCGGAAGAAAATTTGATACTCCATCAAAGTTTTGATAGGCGTGAATTGTTCTGTCCCTATCCTCTTGTGTGCCCCGTGCGCCCACCCAATCACAATCCCATAATTTCCACCATTTGCAATTAAATCCCTCAATTGTTGTGAGGCTTAATTGCAAAAGGTGGAAATCAGAGAAATGTAGGCTATTGGGCACACGGGAACAGGAGAAATGGGAACAGAAGAATTGGCCTCGGTTTGATACAGTTTGCTTTAAGTTATTAAATTTATGTCAAATGCTTTTTTATACCCATAATTTATCCATAGTTGTGAAGACCTACCGTGAGTCCAACTGTATTAATGTAAAGTTAAAAGTTCTCGTGATTCAACCTATTAGAGCGTGAAAACCATGCTAATTGTTTAGTTTTATTTTTCTGATTAAAATGTAAAATTATTTGAAATATAGTTAACATTTAACAAGTTACAGTCATTAATAGATATTCGAAAACAGTTATTTCTTAGCATTTTGTAAAAAATACTAATTGGGACAATTATATAACAAGTTTTTATGCGAAGTTGTAAAATTACTTTTTTTTTTGTAACGAAAGAACATTAGTTCAACAATAATTCGTAAAGTGTAAGCCAATAACAAATTATATCATCTAAAATTTAGTGATTATAATTACTTGTTAAATTTGTTATGCCAAAAAAGAAGAGTGAAGTGACAATTTTTTCCTCAATTTTGAAAATCCGTGAGATTTAAAGAGGTCGGCTTAAGGTTTTTAAAGGGTTTGAGGTTAAATCCGCGGGTTTAATTACATGCATGTTTATTTCATTTTGACACTCTAATGTCGAAGGTTAAACGTGGTCGAACTGAGGTTGAGTTGAGTCTTTAAAACACTGGTATATACATTTCCTATTTTCCCATAAAAGCGCTCTTGTGTCAAAAATTCATACAGCGTACCCTATCAAATCTATAATATTATTTAAAAAATAATTTTCATTGTTAAAAAGTAAACAAAATAGATAAAAGAGGAGAAGCCATTAGAGATAACATAAGATATTTGTAACAGCCCGCATTTTACATATCGGAGGATGGCAAAATAATTTTATTTTGTTCCCTAGGGTTGGATCATTCTCAAGTTTTGTTATGTTGTTTATGGGGATGTGAGACATGTATATAATTTTTACCAATTTTATATGTGACCATTTTTCTCCTGTCAGTCTTATACAAGGCATAATTTTTGACTAGGATCAAATCAGGGGTCGTGGACAGTCTCATTGGAAAGAAAATGGTATTGCTAATTCCGTAGTGTGGTCAAATTAAAGATTTGGTTCAGCAGTTTAGGAGGAATCGTTATTTTTGTATTTCACAGTTTGTTGTTCAGGTTTTTGAACCATTAGTGGGTTGATCTGTAAAGGCCCATTAGTCGGCTGGTGAGAGGCTATAAATAGGGGGTTGGGGCATGAAGGTAATTTACTTTCTTCATTCTCTCATTTGGTTGAGCTCGTGATTCTCCTCGCTCAATCAAATACATCTTTCCACCATTCAAATTCTAGATCTACAAAAGAGAATCGAAGATCTACATCGTTTGAAGCTAGATCTACGTCAATCGAAGAGAGATATCATCAAATCGAAGAGTTTGAAGCTAATTTTTCGCTGTTCGGATTTAGATCCGAGCGTTTTTTGTGTTGTTTTGAAGATTTGGTGAGTGATATGCATCTCTCACACGAATTCGATCAAGTATATGAGTTGTTTGATCATTATTTCATCATTTTCAAGTTCTTTTCACCTAGATCTAAATCATGGTAAGTATATTTTCATATGAATTACCATAGGATCTAATCTAGCAACTTAAAACTGGTAATTTCTACGTTAATTCATCTATTTATGCAAGTTTAGATCTACTATTTTGTTGATTCATTGTTTTATCATGATTTGGTGAGTTCTTATGAGTGTATGATGATTATTGATTGATTGAGTGAAATTGGTCGATTTAGATGAGTTGATTGCATAGATATTCTTCATGAAGTGTTAGATCGTATGGATAAGAAGTTTTGAGAATGGATCGGAAGTTTTGGTGATGGACTTGACAGCTTAATTGATCAGACATATATGTTTCTGGATGGATCAGACATGTATGTTTGATGGATTGGACATGTATGTTTCTGGATGGATCAGACATGTATGTTTGATGAATCGGACATGTATGTTTCTACATGGATCGGACATGTATGTTTGATGGATCAAACATGTATGTTTCTGGATGGATATGTTTGAGGGATCAGACATGTATGTTCGATGGATCGGACATGTATGTCTTCTAGATGGATCGAACTTGTCTTCTGGTGATGGATTAGGTAGTTTTTCGAAACATGGACCAGGAAGTTTTTTGAAGCATGGACCGAGCATTTTTTTTTGAAGTATTGACTGGACGGAATTGATGGACCAGACATTTCCATGGATCGGGTATTTCATGGACCGAGCGTTTCTATGATCGACCGAGAAGGAAAGTGACAGCGTTTCTAAAATCTTATGGATGGAAATTGAAGCGCTGTGGTATGTTTTTCATAGCGAAAAAGTTTGGAAGTTATGGATTGAATATCGACCAAATGACGTATGCTTTTGGATTGACGATGATCGTGGCTTCGAAGTAAATTCAAGGAGGAATTATTTTTTTTGAAGTGTTGTGTTCGTTGATCGGTGTAAAGTAACGAATGCGAAGATGACTCAAGAGTGTTTTGAGTTCGTGGATAATGGTTTCTTGAGGGGAACTTGAGCTTGTAAATGGTCATCGGGGTTGATGGCTAGAGATGCGGAGGTAGATAGATTATCGTTGTCGTAGGTTCTAGCGGACTAAAAGCAGGGGTACTTCGGGCAGTCATGGAGGGCTTAGTTGTCGAGATTGGAAAGACAAACATACGATTCATGAAGGAGTTTGGAGTTTTTGCTAGAACTGGGGTTTACCATTAGCCCTTGACATATGGTAGGTGGTCGTCATACAATTAACGATGGTTTCGAAGCAGGAAAGGCAGTGATAGCTAGGGTCATGAGTGTGATGTTTCTTTGCTTGTACCATATCATGAAAGTTGTTTGAAGTCGAAGGAGATGTTGCTTGGGTGCTTGTTTGAAATTGGTTTAGACATCTGGGGCTCGTGTTTGAGGGATGTTGATCTCAATTAGGATGGTTTACATGAGAAATAACTAGTTGTTGTGATTGCTGTTGGATGTTAGTTGTTATGCTATTGTCCAGTTACTCCTGGTTGTCATGGTTGAACTGTTGTTTCTTGATTGCTGTATTGTAAAGGCTATCACTGTCAGATGTGGGGAAGATAGGTTTAGGTTCTTCTCGGATGTTTGGTAGATTTGATTGTTAGTATACCTATTCTCATATACTTTATTGATGATGTTAGATAGTTGTTTTATCACTCACTAAGACTATTGTCCGACTCAAGGTATTATGTTTCCTTTTATTACCTTTGGTTGTTCATCCATGATGTTACGGATGGACAGACTAGGTGAAAGGTGATTAGTAAGGATGATGCTGTTATGTGGTAGCAAGCAGGAGGATAGCGTATTGTCTTTATATTATATAATATCTTTGTTTCCGTGAAGAGTGTTTATAGTGAGGCTTCTTGTACAAAATTTTATGTTATATACAGTTGATGTATGGATGATCTTTTAGGATGTTGTGTAAGTTTGAAAGTTTAATATATGATGCTTCACTATTTCTGCATGTTGTATATGTTCTATTATACTTTATCGTTGTGGCTTGAGTTATACGACAGGTTCCACATGTTTTTCTTGTCTCGATGATCGTCCATAGCTACCTGACACGTCTTTCAGCACATTACTTTCCTTGTTAAGTGCAGTAATTATGGGCGGTTGTCACATTTGGTATTAGGGCTTTTGTTAACGATTTCAGCCAAAGTTCAAGGACGTAATAACGTATGAGAGACATACCTTAGATTTCTGATGGATTCATATTATATATTAGTATATGGTAATAGCGTTTGAACTCCATTAGCAGTTTTCTTGTAGTGTCTAATCATTTTATATTACAAATTTAGAATGAGTCGTCAACCATCAAGACACGTTGTTAGGGAGGAAGCTGGTTCTGTAGAGGGAAATGGAGGTACACCAAACTACCTAGCCATGTTCAAGGCCATGGTGGCAGCGATCTTGAGGAGGGCTCCCGCTCCATATATGGCTACGGTAAATGTAAGGGTTCAAGTGCAGGTACTCAGGGATATGGATTTTGCGAAGCTATGCAAGGACTTTACATCCCTGGGAGGGAAACTGTTCAAAGGGACAGATCCGACTGAAGAAGTTCGGAGATGGTTAGATGTTTGTATGAGGATTTTTGAAGACTTGGGAATTGATGATGCAACAAAGAGGAAGCTTACATCAAGGCAGTAGCATGGTAGAGCCATGGATTGGTGGAATTCTATCACTTTGGAGACTCCGGAAGATGAGATGACATAGGATCGGTTCCAAGTCAAGTTTGAGACCAATTTTATCTCTATAGCTCAGAAGTATGTTCTGATCAAGTATTTTACAGAATTAAAGCAGAATGGTTGACCGATACTTGAGTATATTTCTGATTTTGAAGCCTTGTCCAAGTATGCTCGTTCGTACATTGATCCTCCTTATCATAAGAATGAGAAGTTTGTGATGGGCTTGGATACCTATATCGGAAGGCCGTCGGTGGATCATCTTGATGATCCATATGATAAGATCGTGGAAAAAGACGTAAGACATGAAAGCTTGTTTCCAAAAGAAGGAATTGTTGTTGCTACAACCAGAGAAGCACAGAAACCATAGTCGGATGGTAATAAAAATAAGCAGAAGAAGCACCAACCACAAAAATAAAAGGATGGCAAGAAGAGCTAAAGAGTTTGGTGGTTTGCTTTAACTGCCAACAGAAAAATCATTTTGCTAATAAGTGCAAGAATCCAAAGGTTGAGAGGAAGTGTCAGAATTATGGCAAGATTGTGCATATCAAGAGGGATTGCCCAGTACCGGCTAAGAAAAAACAGATAATGAAAGCTTTTGCTTTAGTAGTTGTGCCATCTTCTTCAAGAGCTCCTACTGTAGAGGAAAAGGTAAAGGGCGTCATCTTTTAAGGTACTCTTTCAATTAAAGGTTTTTCAGTTCGTGTGTTGTTTGATACTAGAGCGTCACATTCTTTCATTTGTAATGAGCTTGTGTGCGGCATGGGTTTGGAACCCAAGATACGTGATAGACCTTTGGTTATGACTAATCCAGTTGGGGGTTCGTCTAGCTTTTGTATGCTTTGTCGTAGTCTTGTGTTGTCGAGTCATGGTTGCTACTTTGTGTGTGATTACTTTGTGTTGAACTTTGTTGGGTTTGGGATAATCTTGGGCATAGATTAGCTTAAGAGGTATGCGACAAGAGTGAATTGCGAGAAGCTCGAGGTGAGAGTCGGGGATGTGGAAGGGTGAAAGGTTTTGATTTGGTTTAAGCCAAAGATGGCGTCTTCGTAAGCTTTTTATATTCGTCTAGGATACCACAAGAAGACTTGTCATCTGTGCTGATCGTAAATGAGTTTGAGTGTAAAAACCTAAGAATTTTGGCGCTTAAATATATAAAAGAATTTTAGTTAAAGGTTATCATTGGAATATATTTATTTGTAATTTTGTCAATTTTGTGTGATTTAGTTAAAACAATGTTTGTTTTGGAAGTTGTTTCGTCGTTAGTCAAATTATTAAAACATTTTTTTTAGTTGCCTGAAACGATTGGAATTTGAATTTAAATTATAATTAAATATTCATTTTAAATTTTTGTTCAGTTTCAGTTCTCTTCGTCTTAAAATATTTTATAAAATTTTACTGCAATTTTTATTTCGGAAAATAAGCATATATTTTCTCTGATGTGTTTTAAGCAACTGCGGTCCTTTTGACGCTTTACAGAACTAATTTACCGATCTATTATATTTTTGTTTTGGGATCATGGCACATTTATGTGTAAGATTATAATATTAGTTCGCTCTTGATGGTTTATCGATAAGTTAAAAAATAAAAATAGAAGAAAAACAGTGAACGCAACAGTAAAAGAGAAGTGAGAGAGAGGGAAAAAAAAGAACGAAGAGTTAGAAGAAAAGGACGCAAAAAAATAGATGAAAAAAAGATGTGAGCCAAGAAGAGAGAGCAGAGAGAGAACAAGGAAGCACGCAGAGAGAGACAAAAACAGTAGCAGCTTGGGAAGGTTTTTACGGGAAAGCAATTCTCGTGAGAACACTGCAATTTAATTTTTACTTGATATGATTTAAATTTATGATACACGTAGTTAATGGATGTGATTATGAATGGAAATTGGTTGCTAGATTGATTAGTTACTGGTTTTGGAACAATATTTTCATTTGAATATGGTATGTGACATTGTAATGGTTGCCAATAAATGCATACCGATGCGCGTTAGTGTATAACGCGTATTCAGAAATTTATTTGTTGTGCATATAGGAAATGAATGAATTAAACGGTTGTTGATTGTGTGAATGCTATATTTACTCATTGCGATTTATATGAATTATCAGCGGAAAATTAGGAAACTTCCTAAATTTAATTAAGAAACGATTTATTGGCTAAATGACAATTTAGTGATTATGTAGTGTTTTATTAACTTAATAACATTGACTTAATCATGTTTATTGATTTAATAATGCTAATAATCTTTGATTCAATAATATTTGTTAATTAAGTAATATTTGATTTCGCGAATAATTTCTCTAATTAACATTTTATGATATATAATACAATTGATATGGTTGATTTAAAGTATATTGGTATTAACTAAGTTATGTCAATAAAAATTTGAAATATGAAATGAAATAATGGTTGAGTAATACTTGGAAACTTGTTAATTTGATAGTATAAATAAATTCCATTTTTTAAAACCAATGAACACGTTATCATCAACAATAAGTGATATTATAATGTATTTTGATTTTTGATTTTGACTTGATATAGCTTAAATGAAATTTTGAGTTGAACTTAATTACAGCTTATGTTATGATATGATATTTGTGGAAAAAAAATGTGAAGTGAATATTAAGAAATGTTAATTATTCATGAGTTAAATACTTAGTTAATGGTAATCATCTTGTGAATCAGGTGCGGTGTATAATGTAAATTTGGAATCTAGATTTTTATCCAGATTATAATTTGACGCGATGTTATAACTTGTTTTCCCATGACTTGAATTTGTATCATTTGATCTTGAGTTCAAATGAAAATTTTAAATTTGATTAATTGGATGGAAGTGATCTTCAGATATTTAATATAAGTTATGTAGATGATGACTAATACTATCTGAGGAATTAAACGGTGGAAATATAGTAAATCCGCTTATAGTATCGGTTTAATATGGAAACATATATTAGATATAAGAAGTTCGATTTCTAAGCCATCGTGGATATCTAGTATGAATCGGTTGGAATAAAGTTGAATGATATAATAATAACATCATTTTAACCATGTAATGGTTAAGCTAAATATGGAAGTTAAGATGGAACAAAAAAAACGAAAGAGAAAAGTTGAATGTCTTCGAGTCGATTTGATTAACTCAATATTCTTTTGGATTAGTTATATTCTTCGAGTATGATTATGAATGCAAATCATCGGCACGGGAAGGAAACAATTCCAATTTAAAGTATATAGTATATGAGTTTTAACTATTTAAACATGGTATGTTAATTTCAAAAGATATTTAAATAAAACTTATTGATTTAAAAGATATGTATATGTTAAAAATATTCTATTTCTATACTTCTTCAGAGTTTAATATATGTTAAGTAATTATTTCAACTAGTTCTATTTTAAGTTAGTCTATATTATATATAAAATTAGTTTATCACAAATGTATTATTTTCAAATATTTTATTGAAATTGGAATTGTTTGGGTCTTGAATCCTTTGATTTGAAGATAACGAATCCGTTTTAAATGATTACGACGAATTTGAATATCATTGTCTGTGATCCTTGGTTTGTAAACAATTTTCTGGAAGCAAAGGGTTAAGAGAAATCTAATTGAATTAATATCAACGAGGATTAAGTTATGGATATATATATTTACAATGAAAAGAACTTGTTTTGAAGAGCGCTTTCCATATGATACGCTGGTTATTTGGAATGACCGGGATCGGAATTCATTTTCCGAAAACCATTCAAAATAACCATACGACGTAATAATTGAAGATATGAAGACGATGAATATTGAAGACCATGGTTCTTCACATCGAAAGGACTGCCTGCTGGTTGGTTTCTTTACTGAATAGCTACAGTAGAGAGTTTCCCTAATTACCGAAGTGGCAAAAAGTCCGAACGTATTTGGAGGATTTTCGGATTTTGTTCCGTTCAGACCCAGAATGGACTTGTATGGATGGTGTTTCTGACATTGTAATTGACTGTGTAGCACTGATTTCCATGGATATGTATCTGGTTTGTGACGTTTGAGTTCAAAGTAATTATGTATGAATAGAAATCAGTGATCATGTTGTGAATGGACAATGTGACATACTTAAGATATGAAATGAGCTTGTACGATCAAGGCATTGCTTATTTAAGCATAACTTTGTGTATGACGTGACATCGACAAACCTCACTCCCGGAATGATGAGAAACTAGCAGTTAGGTTATTGACATATACATGATTTTATGATTGATAGTTGCGGTGGAGGTACCTCTTATGAACTTGAGGAACAGGGTATGTCCGAGGCTCCGTGTCTAGACGAAAACCGTTGATCTACCTAGCGATTTGTAGTTGGTGTCCGTGTATGGATGAAAAAGCCGTGTTACATTTCGTTTGTGTTCTGACTGATCTTTCGTGCCAGGAATCATCAAGTTGGAAATCCAAATCTCCAATACGAGCCATACGAATTTGATTATATATATATATATGGCGACATAATAATATGGGTATTATGCCATCTAAGATAGATACATTTACTTCCGAAATTGTTTTCCATACAATGCACTAATAATAATATGAAAGAGAATTTTCACGTATGAAAGCATATTTGGTTATCATAAGGAAAAATTCGCCCATCTGGTGTGCGCTTGCATTATGTGATGTGGGACGAGCTTATGATATCTTCATTTTTCAAAAGTCATTGCGAATTTATATGCACGGGTATTCACATGGAGTAAAACCGTTCCGCTTTAGCGGCGTGGTTCGGTGAATTTCCCAACTTTAAAATTAAATCCTAAAAGCAATTGTTTTATATTCTCACACCAGTCCCATGACTGACCTGGAGTTTATTGTTCCTTCCTAAACTCTAGGTGCCCGCTAAATTTTACACGGGCAGCTAGTGGTTTAGTTTTACAGTTATAGATCGTTGGAGCAAGATTTGAAGCACTTTATGGATGGAGTTCACGCTAGAGTTTGGAGCTTCCACTATATCATACTGTTTCTTTCGCTGAGAGTATACTTACTTTTCTTCCGCTGTGTATGTTGTAACTCTGATATTCTATGTAACTCTGATGTAATATTGTATTATGCAATGAAAAGTTCTGTTATTTTGTTCAGTATATGTAAGTACCCATAACAATTCATCTTTATGAACGGTTTAAGTTGGTTTAATTGCCGACGAGAATCGGGCAAAAAGACGGGTCGTTACAGTTGGTATCAGAGCTTTGGTTCGTACAAAGCTACGGGGTACGACATATTTTAAACGAAGAGTAGGAGTCATCAGATTTATAATATCTCGTTAGAGATAGGGTCAGGAATACCCTTGAATGAGATTTGGAATATTTTGTTGAGAGAGCATATTTTGAAAACAAATTATTTTGAACTAAATAAATCATTTGAAAATCATGTTGAAAAATAACCTTTAATAAGAATTTTCGAGTATTTTATTCGACGTCGCGATTGGACTATCAAGTATGTAAGGATTATGAATATACATTTGATTAGCTTATATATGAAGTCCAATATATACTAGATAAATATAGAATCACATTTTGGTCGCTCGAGGATGATTCTACTGATGACCATGACACCATCATCACTTATTTTCGAGTTTTGAAAGTGGGATGACTATATGATTCCGGTTAAGATGTTGAGAAATACTTAAGTGGTTTCGATATGATTGGGAATATTAAATGAATTTAATATAAGATAGATATGCTAAAACATACTTAACCTGGATAATATGTTAATTTCAGAAGTAAATCTCACTTAAAGTATTGGAAAATAAATTTTGGAAGTGCATGTAAGTAAGCTTATTTGTTTATTATATATGTTGAACGTCGCTCATTTTTAACAAAAGTAATTGATCAAACTATAATAAATACTTTGAGCATAAAAATCTAATAAGATATCATACTCCTCCATGGGTGTTAAGCAATAGAGTTGAACCTATACCTAGCATGAATTGTAAATGATAGAATGCAAATTAAATAGTTTGGCTTAGAAGAAGACTTTGACAGTCAAACTTCCCTTAAGGAGTTTGAAGGTAATTTTGACTTAAGTTAATAATTTGTTTGAAAAAAATATTTAAATTGTAACATGTATTTAAGTGGGGGAGAAAACTGCTCTTCCTCGGTTGAAACTGTATGAGAAATCCAAATAGAAAGTAGTTAAAGAGTTACCACTTACGATACAAAGAAAAATAAAATTTGAAGTAAGATTTACTCAAGAGGAAGTTAATGACAAAACCCGAGTATCCCAAGAATAAACTACCTATAGTTGTATCTTTAAATGCACTCGATTTTCCTGTCTAGGATTAAGACTCAAATCGTTCTTACCCTTTACCCAATAAACTTAGTCAAGTATTTTGTTTCGAAATACCATATTTTGGTACTCATTTTGGTAACTAAACATCTGTATGACTTGAGCACGAGCAATTTGATTTGTCTCATGTATATATACCCTTTTGTGTCTTTTGTAGAACAAGATCAAGATTTAATTCAAACTAGATAGCTTTGTTTATCCAAGAAATTGTGTTAACAAAACCTCAACAAATGGGCCTTACATAGTAAGTAGGCAAGAAAAAAATTGGATCTTTGAAATATTAAATTTCAGAAGTGGTTTTGAAAATATTAAGATTAATGTTTGAAACAATACTAGCTTGAACATGCATATGCTAAATCAGAGAAGCGCAGCAGAAGCGTGATAGTATTTTGAATAAAAATGTTTCAGGCACTACAACAAAATGACCCTATTACAACGGTGGAACACCGTTGTAATATACATTTTACAACGGTGGGCAAACCGTCGTGTATTAAGAAGTTGTAATAGACTAATATCTTTTACAACTTTTTTGCACTGTTGCAACACCGTTGTAATATGTATATTTTACAACTTTTTTCCACCGTTGTAATATGTATATTTTACAACTTTTTTCCACCGTTGTGATTGACTTTTGGGTTTTAAAAAAAATAAATTTTGCAAATGCAACAAAAGCTGAATAAACAGAAAACAAATTGATATAAATTCAAAGCAACGGATCCATTCATACAAAAAATATTACAACTTTATATTCAAAATACAAAAACTGAATCATACATCATCACGGTAATATATCAATGCTTCATTACATTACAAATAATGATTACAAGATTTAGAAGCAGGAACTGTTGAGGCATTAAGTCGAACAAGTTATGTGCTTTCATAAAGATGCCAAAATATATATCCATTTCTTCAGCTGAACAAGTGAAGTCCTTCTCCAACAATGTTCCTGCAAATGAAGTTCTGTAAATAATGAACAAACTCATATTTAATCACCCTACTGTAAATTAAAAACCTGACATATTCAATTTTTTTCATTTTGCAATTTTGCAATATAATTGGCAATTGGTGCCAATTAAAAACTGACATATTCAATTTTTTTTCATTTTGCAATTTTGCAAATTGTTGCAAATTGTAATTGGCAATAAAAAATAGAATTTGAGTTTCCACTTCCCAAAATCAACATAATCCGTTTTGGCACAGCGTAATCCTCCTCTGCCAACTATGCAATTAGGCAATTTGCAGCATAAATCAACCCAATTCATTTGCTATTTTTCCAGCATAATTAAAATTGCAAAATGGAAATCAAATTGAACTTACAAATTAATGGCTTCGCATTTTGCTCAGCGCTGTCCCTTGTCGCGCTGAAGCGGTGCCTGTCGTCGTCAGTCCCCTCATGTCGTTGCCGAGTTGGTGTCGCCTCCAGCTCTTGCCGATCTGGATCCGCCGTGGTTGTTGAAGTCGGCACAAAGTCGGAATCTTGATTAGTGGGGCGAGTAATTTCGGGAATTGATGGGCAAAAGGGAAGCGAGAGCACTCAAAGGAGGGTCGGGTGGAAAGGTTATGCAGGGAGGAAGAGAAATTAGTCGCCTGTGAAGGACGCCATTAATTGAATTACTAATCGAAAACAAGTAGAAAGAAAAATTGGAGATTAAAGTGGCACCAATATTTTGAGAAGATACTGTAAAGAAGAAAACGAGTGGACAAAAAAAAAGTCAGCGAAAGGGGGAAATTTCGAGCAGGAGCCAAAATTTTGAGGAATGGAGCCAAAATTTTGAGGAATGGAGCCAAAATTTTGAGGAATGGACCCAAAATTTTGGAGGAATGGAATTTAAATTTGATTTTGGAGCTAAACGTAAATTTAAGGTTAGGGCCCTGATTTGTTTACAACGTTCAGTGGCAAAAGAAACATATATTTACAACTGCATATCGTTAAAGAGTCGCTGAAATTTTTGGTCTGGAGACCAAATTCAATTTTGGAGCCAAAGCAAAATTCGTTTTTGAAGCTACGAAAGAGATAGTGAATTATGCATAAACTATTAATTAAAAAAATGTTTATTTAAACACGAATTTTGTTTTATTTTTGTTAATTGATTATTGATTACTAATTAATGAGTAACTACTAATTAGTAATGAATTATTAGTTACGAATTATTAATAGGAATTATTCCATATTTCAAATTTAATTATTAATTATTACAACTTAATGGTACTTATTAATATTTAATCAAAATTACTTTGGTATTATGTGTTAGATATTAATTTTACATCGATTATTAATTAATACTATTTTATTTAATTATTAATTGTTTTTATATTTATTTTAATTATTTAATATTTATTTTTAACTTTTATATATTATTTAATATTGATTATTAAATTTTGATTATTATTTAAATAATTATTGTCTAAAAAATAAAGAATTTATTATATATTAATTATTAGTTCTTTTATTTAAAAGTAACTATTATCTATAATTAAACATTTTGTAATTATTTTTAATTTATTCATAATTAACTGACAAGGAAAAAGACTTGTTAAAAATATTATTTACTAATTATTTACTAATAATTAATAAATATTATTGATTCCTAAGTTTATTATTTATTATTAATTATAATTAAATATTTATATAATTAGAATCTATTACAACGGTGCTTATTGCACCGTTGTAAAAAAGAATCTATTACAACGGTGATTATTGCACCGTTGTAAAAAAGAATCTATTACAACGGTGCTTATTGCACCGTTGTAAAATTGAAGTTGTGATATGGTAATATATATGTTCTTTACAATAGTGATTATTTTACCGTTGTAAAAAACATTTATTACAACAGTGCGTTTTGCACCGTTGTAAAAAAGGATCTATTACAACGGTGCTTTATGCACCGTTGTAAAATTAAAGTTGTAATATGGTGTTTTTGTTGTAGTGAGGAGATTTTCCGATTAATTGAGTAAGAAAAACTATCTAAACAAGATTTGATATTTAAACAAGGATGAAGGAAAAGAGTTATATATTTTGGATTTTAAATAGATTTAAAAAGAAAAGGGTTATTCGATTATATGAATTTGACAACTAAAATATGGAATCCAACTCTTGAAGATATTATAAGAATATGGAAATTATTCAAAATATTGAAAATATTTAAAACAATTAAGAGTTTGAGCTAAAGGAAGTTGAAAGGACTTACTAAGTGTAAATGATTATCTAAAACTCTAGAATATATAAAGGTTTAAATTTGTATCAAACTTGATTGTCGAAAGAAAATTTTATGAATATTAACTTAGGGATAATAGTTGGATGCTTCGAAATAAATTGAAATTTAAGAATTTTGATATGATGACTCTTAAAATCTTGACTTAGTGAATTTGTAAGGCTTGAATGGTTTAAATACGATCATTGATTTCGAAATATGAAACATAAGTTGTATACTTGGAAGTCGAAAATTTTATTGAACGAATTTGTTTTCCAACTAGTCTAGATGTAATGAATGGTTTATAAAGGAAATTTCGTCGACTTGAATCCCGATATTTTGAAATATTTAGAAACAACAAAATTATAATTGAAGTATTTGTAAAATATGGATTGCGAATTGATTTGCAACTTCAGGATATGGAATGATTTGGTTTGTTCGAGTAACCGTGACTAAAACTGGGTTGTGATGAAGGATTGGATTTCGTATGAGGGGTGATACTCAGTAGCCCTGTCATGAGGATAAACTTCTCGAGCTAATAACATATAGATTTGATCATAGTAAGTTTGAAACTTTGGAAGCGAATTTGGTTTTGAAAATCCCGAAGTAACGTATGATTATCTATATGGAAGATGTATATAATATGTCAATGGTTTGGGATGAAAATGTGATTATAAGTCAGAGAAATCATTTGAGGTGTTCAAATACATTGCCAACTATGACTTGTAATCAGAATATAAACTCAAACTTCTTTAACTAACCTTTCCAAAAATTTATTTTCTAACATAACTGTTTACGTTAATTAATTAATCTTTGATAAAAAAGGGTTTTGGAAAATTTAATCATATGAAATTTATTTTCCTATAAGTTGTGTTTACACCAAAAATGGCCTAAACACCTAAGGTACTAAGATGTACTTCACCAATTTGGTAAGAAATAAATGGAACCGTGTTTAATCAACATTAAAAAGAGAAAAATGCGAGAAAAGTAAAGTAGAGACAAGATTTAGAGTGGTTCAGTCGTTAACGAGGCCTACGTCCACTATGAAGGTGATTTCCTGACTTATAACGAGAATTACAAAGTACATCCACCCTCTCTTTTCATACATTTCTATATCCACTCACCATACCCTCGTTTATATATTTCAATCTAAGGAATTATACAAGAGAGTAGTAGAATTTGAGGAGAAGAAGGATGGATGAATAATTGAGAAGAAGGATGTCTTCGTTTCCTTCACCGTAAGATTGCCCTTGATGCCATGGCCGAATCTGTGGTTGAGGACGAAATTCAGCAGCACTTCATGGTCTTTTCCCTCCAGTCCCTTTTATGTTGGTAGCCATGGTGTATTTATGGTGAACTTCCCTCGGTGAGTGATCTGGAATCCGCTTATCCAGGCTGTGGGTCGTTCATTCTGTTAATTACAACTATGCCACATGCTAGATGTAGCCAGCTGTCCGTAGCAGTATCCAGTTATTATGTATGGATGGCTAGTTGGAACCAGCATCTTGAATAGCTGAGCGGGTTCATGTAAGCGAGTGTTCTACGAGCGCCTTTAGGAGATCTTGTGAGAGCGGAATGCGGGTCTGGAGCCGATTCTCCTTTGTTCCTTGCGTGACCGTCCTTCTTGGTCCAAGGGCTCTTGTCTTCTTGCTGCCTTTGTATGGCGCTGTTAGGCATTATGGCTATGTTATGAGGTTGCTCCTGCTAATGTTGAATGGGCGACTTGCTTTACTTCAGTGCTTGAGCGGTTCTCAGGATATGCGACCTTTATCTTTATCGGGTCGCGCTTCTCATAATATGTTATGCCGTTATGTTAGGTCGCATTGGTTGACTTGACCTGCCTTGGGTTTAATATTTGGGTCTTGCTCTGTGCGGTTGCACCGTGCACGGCCGACCCTGATCACATCCGCCTTGTACCCTTTATCCAATGTGCGTATGGATTTTTAGGGATTAACACTTGCCCCTCGGAGTTCATGATTTCTTTCTTTATGGAATCACGGGCTTCGACATATTTGATCGCACATTGGTTGGTAGGTTTGTCTTGACTTGCTGAGGGCTCGGTCATGCCCAAGATTAAGATTACTTCATTGTTATGGATTGGTGTTGTCTCTTCCTGTAAGCGAGAGGCCCAATGTATCTTTTTGATTACTGTGTGAATAGCTGAATTTCGGGATGCCAGTTGGGACTTGATGAGACAGTTTTGTGTAGTCAGGCTCTAAACCGACGTGGCGATAATTTCCTGAATGAATGCCTTTTAATCTACCTCATTTACCTTTATCTGTTCGCTTTTGATTGGTTTTCCCACACGCGTCTATGTGCACTTGTTTTGGGTGGTTCCCTACTTGCTTGAATGTTGGGCTTATTGATTTGACTGTTGGGTTGTTGAGCGACCGGATGAAAGTACTATTTTGGTTTGCCAGCCCTTTCCTCTATCCTTCATATATATTACTTCGCTACATATATATATATATATATATATATATATATATTAAAAAGGAAGCTTTAAGGGTGGCATCGTTTTAAGCGATTTTCTTTACCACTGGGATCCCTTTTACAATTCCTGAATATCACAGTTCTTTTATTGTTCCAATTTGCATTCGTGTATGGCACCGTCATCAAGGCTTCTGCAATCTTGAGATCGATTCGACCGGGTTGTTTGACTAGGTTTGAAACTGTTCACTTGTCTGTAAGCAAATTTCTCCCTTGATTTTATCTTAACTCACTTTTGGAGCATGAATTTAATCGTGCGATCTTGGGGTTTCTGAGTAGGGTTTTCTCTTTTCGAAAATTTCAGAACTTCAAGGAGTTATCCATGTCGGACCAGGTCGGAAGGTTAGTTCGAGAATAAAGTTCTGATCAAGTTACGGCTACGCCCCATGTTGTTTCGTCGATGGGTGTTGCCCAAGAATTCCCATCACCTCGTGCGCTTTCTGAAGCGCCTAGTGAAAGGCACCCGACGGAGCTTCCACCCAATTTGTTTCGTCGGCTGCGTAAGCAATTTGAGATTTCGAAAAAGGAAGAGGCCAAGCTGCCTGTGGAAGGGGAGTTCGCTGATTCCCTCCTAAAGGATATGTTGCTGTCACTCGTGGCATGTTGAAAAGCGGAGCAGTTCCTCCCTCTAATCCTTATATAGAGATGATTCTTTGCAACTTGGCCATTGCCCCGTATCAGTTACATCTTAATGGTTACGCGATTTTGACAAGCCTTTACGTCCTTTTTATGAGGGAGAAACATCGGGCTCCTTCGTTTAGGGATATACGCTCATTGTACGCTTTTAGGACAAGAGGCCAGCGTCCCTCATTTGTCATTGTGGAAAGCCGGGGTTCGAAAATAATCATTGGTTTAGAGGACAGTGTTCGAGGATTTCCCAATCAATACTTCTTTGTCCAATTTCCCGATAATTTCTACGGCCTTTGGAAGTCAATCGGTAAGTATCTTTATTCCTTGAATTTCAGCTCACTCTTTCTTCCTTTTGTTTTAGTTTTCCTAAAATCTTTTGGATATACTGCAATGCTTCCCGATCAAAGCATACCCTTTGATCAAGATTTATGCAACTCGTTATTAGCCATTGACGAGGAGCAGAGGAATAGGAAATTCTTGATTAACGAAGGGTTCTTAAGGCAATACAAACTGCTTTCATCTCTACGTACCTTCCCGGTGGCAAAAATAAGGCTATCAGCAAATTCTTTGCCAAGAAATCTTTGGAAAAGGGATGTTCTAGCGTCATAGGGAGCAGCGGGGCATCTTCTAGTAACAGAGCAATCCTTGTCAAAAAGGTAGTATCCAAGCGTTCAAAGCGCAAAGGCTCTAAGACTTCAGTGGTTTTGTGCGAAGAAGATAGGTCTTTGCTAGAGGGAGCCGCCCAAGGAGATGCGAATGTGACTCCCTCGAAGATTGCCTCGGAACTGGCTCGGGAAGCGGAACGGCTTGATGAAATTGTAGAAACTTCTGCAGAAAACTCGGGAAACGGAGGGAACTCCTCTAAAGAAGACCAAGACGAAGATGGTTCAGAGACTTTCAAAGTACTTGATCCTCCTGACTCGGCTGGTGAGCTCATTCAAGGTAAGATCGCTACTTTTTAACCATGAGAATTTACAGAAAAAACCACTTGTTTTTGGGTTAAGGTGATATCTCGCAAAGCTTTTAGGATTCTTTTCTCATCTTTCTACAACTGCAGTGCTTAGATTTTCTTTTCCTTCTCAGACCCAGGAATGGATTCGCCTTTATCGGAAAATTTCTCTTAGCAACTTGCTCTCATTGATCCGCGAAATATCTTGCAATATAGCCTTTCTCATTGTCTCAAGCATTCCCGTCCATCTTCAGATCCTCTAACCCAAGATGCTCTTGAAGCACCACTGGCGAGTTTTCTAAAGATGAAGAAGCATGATCATTCTCGGGTATCTTGGGGAGAAAACCAGGAGACCGAGAAGAGAGGAGGTAACAATGGACAGGCCGGGCTCGATGGGTCTTCTGAACCAGCTGAACTTCCATGCCCCAATTCTTCTTTCCCTGTGAAGCCGTTGATTAGATCCTCTATTTCTGATGCATCTGCTCTTTTCCAGGTTCAAGCGATTCTTGACAGACCTCCCTACAGAGTTGCCCGTGGTAATCTTAAGTTGATAGACAGGTTCGGAGACTGGGACTTGTGGGGAATGGACCTCGACTTAGATTTGTCTCTGTACGATTACCAGAGCGCCATTAGGGAGTTGAGTACCATAAAAAACTATGTGACCGCCCAGCTTGCCACTATCGTGGGTCAGCTTGAAGTTCAGTTGGATGAAGCCAAAAATGCTTCTAAAAAGCGATTTGAGTCTTGGGATAAGTTCTGTTTCGAATTTTAGAAGTTGAATACTCGGCATCTTGAACGTATTGAACTTCTGGAGAGCGATAAGATTGAACTGAGCCGTGTGATTGAAGGTCAACCGGCCGAAATTGCATTCCTTAAAGATGGGAACAACAGATTGAGCAGCTTAGAAGCCGACAACAGAAGGCTTAAGGAAGAGATTGGAGCCGCCAAGAAACAACTTGATGAGGCTCGAACTGGCTGTGAGTTTGCTGAATCTCAATTAACTTCCGTACAACAGGCTATGGTCTCTTGTCGGCAAGAGAAAGCAGTGAACGAAGGTAAACTTGCTTTCCAGAGTAACACTCTTGAAACTTTAGAAGAAGATAAAGCAAGGTTAGCCAGCGATCTTGAACGAGCCCAAACAAAAACTGAAGAGACCCTGTTTCGATTTTACACCCTCAGTGTTATGACCCACGGAAGCTTGAGCTATTTGAACAAGGACTTTCCCCGTACATTGGCCCTTGTCTAGGAGGAGGTGCTCAGTTACTCCAAAGATAAGGAAGATAGTGTTCTACAAGAAGCCCTTCTTGAGCCAAAAGATCGTGATGCTTTGGAAAAAGGCAGGAGAATATTGGCTGGCGAAAAAGCTCGATCCCTTGGAAAAGAAATCCAGAATGTTGTTCCTGTTCATGCCTCCAGTCTTGCAGGAGATGAAGTTTCGGGATCCCAAATTCCTCTGTCGGGATCTTCTGTTACTAATGAAGGTACTTCTGAGGTTCATGATGGCCATGATGTCCCTGAAAAAAGTGCCACATGATATGTTGTTGTTTTGCATTTTTCAGTTCTAACTTTACGACCATGTATCTTTATGTTGAATTTGTATTTTGTTATCATGCGTTTAACATTGAAACGCTATAACTTATCGTAATTTTATTTGTTTGCATCGTATTACGCTTTTATGAGTCGCGCGATGATCACGTTTTTACGTCGTTCGTCGTTTAATATCGCTGGTTTGCTTAGAATTTGGGACATCATATTTCTATTTCTGCCTCCTTTTTTGAGGGGTTAGCTCTTATTATGCGTTCATTTGCGTTTTTATTTGGTCTGGTAATTCAAACCTTTAAATTTCATTTTTGGATAGGTACCCTTATTGGGCGCAGACATCTTGTTATACACTTAGTTTTGTTGTACATTTAATCTTGTTCCTCATTGATTTGGCTTCCCAAGTCCTATGGAAACATGATTAAATGTATTCTGTATGTTCATTTTACGTGTTTTTTTTATATGTATCCAATCCCATATCTCACTAACTCAGTGACCCGAGCCCTTCGGAGACTGGTTTTGGATACGTGCCCCCATGGGAGGACTTGGGTTACAATTTTTGACCCAATTTAGATCTTATTTGATCCGACGTATTATGATCAAATAGAGACCTAGATTGGATACCCCAAATGGCTAGGATTTATGATACCCCCTTTTGGCTAGGATTTCTGCTGTTGTAATCCATCCTTGGCTTTGTTTGACTTGGTTAACAACAAAGAACAAGAATGGCCACCTCCTTTCGGTCGGGTTTCTATTTTTTTGCTGGTCTTTCCAGCATGTTTACAGGACTTTCCGATCCTAGGACTGGTGTTATCCAGCCTAGGTTTTTTTTTCTTTTAGAAAAGAAAGCAAAGAGCGCAGCCTCTAGCCTTTGATGTGCTCTTCATGAATTGTTTTGGAATGGTCCTTTCCTTTTGAGTTCTGCAGAACGATGGGTTTGATTACCCTGCCTTTTTTGGCCAATGCTCTTGATGCGCGATGCACATCTTTCCCTACATCAGAGACCAATTTAGCATTAGTTCGTAAATAATTTTTTCCTTTTATGAGGTTATAATCCGTGAGCAAATGTCTTTCATCATGTAGAGTTTTTACTTAACACATTAAAGGGGAATTACATATCACTTCATGGAAACACAATTGAAAGAAACAGACTACAGAAGTAGCAAAATAAAGAGAACGGGGGTCGCGCATATCTAGTCCTAGATATTGGGTTGCGCCCAGTGGCCATTAGTCAATGATTGGTCGTAAGTCTTCGGTCGTTCGGATTATCTCGCGCGACCCAGCCTGATCGGCAACCTTACCTTGCCTCTGACTTTCTGATGCATTTTGTGGATTCTTAACATATTTTTGCAGTTGATTTTTTCGGATGAGATCCTCAATCAAATTTCACAAGTTTCAACATTCTTTGTGTTGTGTCCTGGCTGATTGCGAAATAGGCAGAACTTTCCAGAGTTCGCCTGCTGTTCTGTGATTCTTTGCAGTTTTACCTGAGGAAACATGTATGAGTCCTTGGTGGCAGAGTAGATTTTATCTGGGTTTTCATTCAGGGGAGTCAATTCTGATTTCTTAAAGAATTTTGACTTCTTGTGTGCTCCACTGCTCCTTCCATTAAACCCTCTTTTGTGCCCAGAATTATCCTTCTGAATTATCTGAGAAGATTCGTTGCTTTTCCCTTCCTTAATAGTGTTATTCCTTGCATCCTTCTGAGCATTCAGGGTGTCAGTTTCCACACTCATGTATTTCTCGGCTTTCTTGTAGAACTTCTTTAGAGTCTTTGGTTTCTTCATCTTGAGCCATTTTCAGAATTCTGACTTCTTATCGATAGCCCCTTTCAAGGCCGCCAATAAGTACCAAGGCTCCGGTTCTATAACCTCTGTTGTTGCAGCGTGGAAGCGTGTAAGGAAAGCTTTGATGGTTTCTCCGGGCATTTGTTCCATCTCGCTGAGCGACATCACGTCCCTTGGCTTGGTGGCCTGCAATTGGAATTGATCCTGAAATCTCCTTGCCAGATCAGCGAACTGGTCAATACACCTAGGTGAAAGTCTGGTGAACCATAGTGAGGCCACACCGTCCAGGAAAACGGGAAAATATAAGCACTTGATTTCATTAGTGGCCCTAGCTCCATTCATGTGTTGGTCCTACTTGAACAGGAAAATGGTTGGATCTCCAACTCCGCTATAAAGCGCTATTGCGGGTGGTATAAATTTCTTTGGGAATTTCGCTTGACGGATCTCCTCTGTGAATGGATTTTTGCTAGGAGAAAACTCCTATCCTTTCTCCTCATCCTCTCTAGTCGCTTTCTCCCTCATTACTCGCTGGATTAGGTCTGTGATGCGCCTTTCGTCGCCTGCTTGTTCATCAGAATCGATGTTGATGTTCTTATCAGCACGACCATGGTTTAAACTTCGACGCCTTTCATCCTCATTGAGGGAGGTTATGTTGGTATGACTCACGGCACGTTCTTCTTTGCGCTGTGGAGATCTAACCTTAGGATCCTCAATGTCGGCCTCTCCCCTGTCTCTCACTGGGCTGTGAGGTCGTCCAAGGTCTGAGGCTTTCCATTATCATCTTCGCTGTATTATCCATTTTCTCGTTTAAGCCAGTTACAACCACATTCAATTCATCTCCCATCACAGATGGCCCAGGGGTTTCCCCGGCCCCGTGATTCAAGATTTGAGGTGTAGCTTCATCAGCATTATCATCCTCATTGATTGCAATGACTTTAGTAGATTTACCGCCTTTCTTCGATCCAACCATGATTCCCAAAGGAGAGAACAGTTTTAGGACGTTTTTGTTGCTGAACTGCAAAAGGAGTTTATGAACACGACCCCACGGTGGGCGCCAAAATGTTTACACCAAAAATGGTCTAAACACCCAAGGTACTAAGATGTACTTCACCAATTTGGTAAGAAATAAATGAAACCGTGTTTAATCAGCAGTAAAAAGAGAAAAATGCGAGAAAAGTAAAGTAGAGACGAGATTTAGAGTGGTTCAGCCGTTAACGAGGTCTACGTCCACTATGAAGGTGATTTCCTGACTTATAACGAGAATTACAAAGTACATCCACCCTCTCTTTTCATACATTTCTATATCCACTCACTATATCCTCGTTTATATATTTCAATCTAAGGAATTATGCAAGAGAGTAGTAGAATTTGAGGAGAAGAAGGATGGATGAATAATTGAGAAGAAGGATGTCTTCGTTTCCTTTACTGTAAGATTGCCCTTGACGCCATGGCCGAATCTGTGGTTGAGGATGAAATTTAGCAGCACTTTATGGTCTTTTCCCTCCAGTCCCTTTTATGTTGGTAGCCATGGTGTATTTATAGGTGAACTTCCCTCGGTGAGTGATCTGGAATCCGTTTATCCAGGCTGTGGATCGTTCATTTTGTTAATTACAACTATGCCACCGGCTAGCTGTAGCCAGTTGTCCGTAGCTGTATCTAGTTATCGTGTGCGGATGGCTCGTTGGAACGAGTATCTTGAATAACTGAGCGGGTCCATGTAAGTGAGTGTCCTGCGAGCGCTTTTGGGAGATCTTGTGAGAGCAGAATGCGGGGCTGGAGCTGATTCTCCTTTGTTCCTTGCGCGACCGTCCTTCTTGGTCCAAGGGCGCTTGTCTTCTTGCTGCCTTTGTTTGGCACTGTTAGGCTTTATGGCTATGTTATGAGGTCGCTCCCGCTTATGTTGAATGGGCGATTTGCTTTACTTCATTGTTTGAGAAGTTCTCAGGATATGTGACCTTTATCTTTATCGAGTCGCGCTTCTCATAATATGTTATGCCGTTATTTTAGGTCGCATTGGTTGACTTGACCTGCCTTAGGTTTAATATTTGGGTCTTGCTCTGTGCGGTTGATCCGTGCACGGCCGACCCTGATGACATCCGCCTTGTACCCTTTATCCAATGTGCGTATGGATTTTTAGGGATTAACAAGTTGCTTTGATAAGCTTTAGACTTAATATAATAATTTGTAAGTTTAACAAATTTATATGTAATATTTATTTTGCTTATGTATAATTTTACGAGCTCTCCTTTTGGAGGACGAAAAGCCTTAAGTGGGGGAGATTGTAACAACCTAAGAATTTTAACGCTTAAATATATAAAAGAATTTTAATTAAAGGTTATTGTTGGAATATATTTATTTGTAATTTTGTCTATTTTGTGTAATTTTGTTAAAACAGTGTTTGTTTTGGAAGTTGTTTCGTCGTTAGTCGGATTATTAAAACGTTTTTTTAGTTGCCAAAAAGGATCAGTATTTGAAATTAAATTATAAATAAAAATTCATTTTAAATTTTTGTTTAGTTTCAGTTCGTGTAGTCTTAAAATATTTTATAAAATTTTACTATAATTTTTATTTCGGAAAATAAGCATATATTTTTCTGATGTGTTTTAGGCAACTACGGTCCTTTTGACGCTTTAAAGAACTAATTTACCGGTCTATTATATTTTTGTTTTGGGATCGTGGCACATTTATGTGTACGATTATAATATTAGTTCGCTCTTGATGGTTTATCGATAAGTTAAAAAATAAAAAAAGAAGAAGAACAGTGAACGCAACAGTAAAAAAGAAGTGAGAGAGAGGGAAAGAAAAAAAACGAACGAAGAGTTAGAAGAAAAGGACACAAAAAAATAGAAGAAAAAAAAGACATGAGCAAAGAAGAGAGAGCGGAGAGAGAACAAGGAAGCACGCAGAGAGAGACAAAAACAGTAGCAGCTTGGGATGGTTTTTACGGAAAAGCAATTCTAGTGAGAACACTGCAATTTAATTTTTACTTGATATGAATTAAATTCATGATACACGTAGTTAATGGATGTGATTATGAATGGAAATTGGTTGCTAGATTGATTAGTTAATGGTTTTGGAACAATATTTTCATTTGAATATGGTATGTGACATTGTAATGGTTGCCAATAAATGCATACCGATGCGCGTTACTATATAACGCGTATTCGGAAATTTATTTGTTGTGCATGTAGGAAATAAATGAATAAAACGGTTGTTGAATGTGTGAATGCATATATGTACTCATTGCGATTTAAATGAATTATCAGCGGAAAATTAGGAAACTTCCTAAATTTATTTAAGAAATGATTTATTGGCTAAATGACAATTTAGTGATTATGTAGTGTTTTATTAACTTAATAACATTGACTTAATAATGTTTATTGATTTAATAATGCTAATAATCTTTGATTCAATAGCATTTGTTAATTAAGTAATATTTGATTTCGCGAATAATTTCTCTAGTTAATATTTTATGATATAGAATACAATTGATATGGTTGATTTAAAGTATATTGGTATTAACTAAGTTATGTCAATAAAAAATTGAAATATGGAATGAAATAATGGTTGAGTAATACTTGGAAACTTGTTAATTTGATAGTACAAATAAATTCCATTTTTGAAAACCAATGAACATGTTATCATCAACAATAAGTGATATTATAATGTATTTTGATCTTTGATTTTGATTTGATATGGCTTAAATGAAATTTTGAGTTGAACTTAATTACCGCTTATTTTATGATATAATATTTGTGGAAAAAAAATGTAAAGTGAATATTAAGAAATGTTAATTATTCATGATTTAAATATTTAGTTATGATAATCATCTTGTGAATCAGGTGCTGTGTATAATGTAAATTTGGAATCTAGATTTTATCTAAATTAAAATTTGACGCAGTGTTATAACTTGTTTTCCCATGACCTGAATTTGTATCATTTGATCTTGAGTTCAAATGAAAATTTTAAATTTGATTAATTGGATGGAAGTGATCTTCAGATATTTAATATAAGTTCTGTAGATGATGACTAATACTATCTGAGGAATTAAATAGTGGAAATATCGTAAATCCGCTTATAGTATCAGTTTAATATGGAAACATATATTTATCCTGGATATCTAGTATGAATCGGTTGGAATAAAGTTGAATGATATGGTAATAACATCATTTTAACCAAGTAATGGTTAAGCTAACTATGGAAGTTAATATGGAACAAAAAAACGAAAGAGAAAAGTCGAATGTCTTTGAGTCGATTTGATTAACTCAAGATTCTTTCATATTAGTTATACACTTCGAGTTTGAATATGAATGCAAATCATCGACACGGGAAGGAAACAATTCCAATTCAAAGTATTTAGTATATATATATGAGTTTTAACTATTTAAACATGTTATGTTAATTTCAAAAGATATTTAAATAAAACTTATTGATTTAAAAGATATGTATATGTTAAAAATATTTTATTTGTATGCTTCTTCAGAGTTTAATATATGCTAAGTAATTATTTCAACCAGTTCTATTTTAAGTTAGTCTATATTATATATAAAATTAGTTTATAACAAATGTATTATTTTCAAATATTTTATTGAAATTGGAATTGTTTGGGTCCTTAATCCATTGATTTGAAGATAACGGATCCCTTTTAAATGATTACGACGAATTTGAATATTATTGTTTGTGATCCTTGGTTTGTAAATAATTTTCTGGAAATAAAGTGTTAAGAGGAATCTAATTGAATTTATATCAACGAGGATTAAGTTATGGATATATATTTACAAAGAAAAGATCTTATTTTGAAGAGCGCTTTCCATATGAAACGCTAGTTATTTGGAAAGACCTGGATTGGAATTTATTTTCCGAAAACCATTCGAAATAACCATACGACGTAATAATTGAAGATATGAAGACGACGAATATTGAAGATCGTGAATCTTCACATCGAACGGACTGCCTACTGATTGGTTTCTTTACTGAATAGTACAGTAGAGAGATGCCCCAATTACCGAAGTGGCAGAAAGTCTGAACGTATTTGGAGGATTTTCGGATTTTGTTCCGTTCAGACCCAGAATGAACTTGTATGTATGGTGTATCTGACATTGTAATTGACAGCGTAGCACTGATTTCCATGGATATGTATCTGGTTTGTGATGTATGAGCTTAAAGTGGTTATGTATGAATATAAATCAGTGATCATGTTGTGAATGGACAATGTGACATACTTAAGATATGAAATGAGCTTGTACGATGAAGGCATTGCTTATTTAAGCATAGCTTTGTGTATGATGTGACATCAATAAACCTCACTACCCGGATGATGAGAAACTAGCGATTAGGTTGTTGACATATACACGATTTTATGATTGATAGCTACGGCGGAGGTACCTCTTATGAACTTGAGGAACATGGTATGTTCGGGGATCCATGTCTGGACGAAAACTGTTGATCTACTACGCGATTTGTAGTTGATGTCCGTATATGGATGAAAAAGCCGTGTTACATTTCGTTTTTGTTCCGATTGATCTTTCGTGCCAGGAATCATCAAGTTGAAAATCCAAATCTCCAATACGAGCCATATGATTTTGATTGTATATATATGTGATGACATAATACTATGGGTATTATGCCTTCTAAGATTGATTCATTTACTTTCGAAATTATTTTCCACACTATGCACTAATAATAACATGAAGGAGAATTTTCACGTATGAAAGCATGTTTGGTTATCATAAGGAAAAACATGCCCATCTAGTGTGCGCTTGCATTGTGTGATATGGGACGAGCTTATGATATCTTCATTTTTCAAAAGTCATTGCGAATTTATATGCATGGGTATTCTCATGGAGTAAAACCGTTCCGCATTAGCGGCGTGGTCCGGTGAATATCCCAACTTTAAAATTAAATCCTAAAAGTAATTGTTTTATGTTCTCACACCAGTCCCATGACTGACCTGGAGTTTATTGTTCCTTCCTAAAGTCTGGGTGCCCAATAAATTTTGCACGGGATGCTAGTAGTTTAGTTTTACAGTTATAGATCGTTGGAGCAAGATTTGAAGCGCTTTCTGGAATTGAGTTCACGCTAGAGTTTTGAGCTTCCGCTATATCATATTGTTTCTTCCGCTGACAGTGTACTTACTTTTCTTCCGCTGTATATGTTGTAACTCTGATATTCTATGTAACTCTGATGTAATATTGTATTATGCAATGAAAAGTTCTGTTATTTTTTTCAATATATGTAAGTACCCATAACAATTCGTCTTTGTGAACGGTTTAAGTTGGTTTAATTACCGACGAGAATCGGGCAAAAAGACGGGTTGTTACATTGAGGATGTCTTTGACGAGGTCAAAGGGTTGCCATCGCATCATGAGATCGAGTTTAGGATTAATTTTGTCAAAGGTTTTAGACCTATCATTATGCCTCTTAGTCGGATGGCGCCTAAAGAATAGCAAGAATTAAAGGTGCAAGTTCGTGACCTTTTGGGAAAAATATTCATTTGGAGTGTATCCGAATAGAGTGCATCAATTGTGTTTGTAGCCAAGGTTGATGGATCGCTGAGATTTTGTGTGGATTATTGTGAGCTGAACAAGGTACCAAGAAGACCAGGTATCCATTGCCGAGGATTGATGACTTGTTCGGTCAGCTTCATGAGGCCAAAGTGTTTTCTCATATGGATTTGGCAACGAGATTTCACCATTTGAGAGTGGCGAAGGATAATGTGTCAAAGACTGCTTTTAGGACACCATCTGGTTTCTTCGAATGGTTGGTGATGCCATTTGGGTGGAATAATGCACCATAGTATTTTGTGGATCTTATGAATAGGGTTTTCAAAGATCAGTTGAACAAGTCCATGCTTGTGTTCGTAGATGATATTTTGATTTACTCTCGGAAAGAGGAATAGCATAAGACGCACTTGAGAGTTGTTTCAGAGATCTTGCGAAAGCATCAACTGAAAGATAAGTTTTTGAAGTGTCAGTTCTGGAAAAGCAAAGTGAGGTTCTTAGGCCATGTTGTTTCTGGAAATGAAATAGCAGTTGATCCCGCTAAGGTAGCAACAATCCAGGACTGGGACAGACCTAAGAATGCGATGGATGTAAGGAGTTTCTTTGGGTTGGGTGGTTATTACCAATGGTTTATCAAGGATTTATCCAACATAGCTGCACCATTAATAGTATTGATGAGAAAGAATCAAGTGTTCACATGGATGCGAAGTGTGAGAAAGCTTTTGAAATCATGAAAGAGAGATTAACGAGTGCTCCTATTTTGATGATTCGAAGTGAGAACGAAGAAATGGTGGTATACACCGACACATGTGGTACTGGATTTGGAGCAGTACTAATGCAGAAGGATAAGGTTATGGCCTACGCAAGTTGACGGCTGAAGCCGCACAAAAATAATTACCTAACACATGATTTGGAGTTGGTAGCGATTGTGTTCGCTCGGAAGATGTGGAGACATTACCTGTTGGGAGTTCGATTCGACTTGCTTACGGATCACAAGTCGTTAAAGTATCTTTTCTCCCAAAAGGATTTGAATCTTTGGCAGCAAAGGTGGTTAGAGTTTTTGGCATTATATGATTTTGGTATAGCCTATAATCTGGGTAAAGGTAACGCAGTTACAGATGTGTTAATTCGAAGACATGCAGGATTGGGAGCAATGTTTTCAAAACGGAGAAGCCTCAAATACTTGGCAGGATTTGATTTCAGACTACATTGTGCATTGGAACCTGAGATGTTGGCAAGCTTATCGATAAGGGCCACTCTCATCAAAAGGATTGTCGAGTATCAAAAGCGATATGCAAAGCTAGTTGAGTTTATCCTGAAGTTGGAACCAATGGATAAAGAGTTCGAGGTTGATCAAGAATGTTGGCTTTGAAAGCAATGGAGATTGCTTGTTTCTGATGTCGATGAACTGAGAGATGAGGTTCTGAGGGAATGTCATCACTCAAAGTTGATGATTTATCCCGGTGGTAGTAAGATGTATCAAGACATGAAGCGATCATACTACTAGGAAGGGATGAAAAGGGATATCGAAAAGTTCATTTCCAAGTGTATGAACTGTCAGTTGGTGAAAGCTGAACAGAAGAAGCTAAGTGGGTTGCTTCAGCTATTTGAAGTTCCTACTTGGAAGTGGGAGCAGATACCGATGGATTATTGATGGACTACCTAGAACCAGGGCACGAAACGAAGGAATTTAGGTCATCGTGGATCGCTTGACCAAAAGTTCAAGATTTATTCCTGCCAAATTGACTAGGACAGCATCAAAGTTGGCTAAGCTATATGTAAAATGGATAGTTCAATTGCATGTTATCCCGAAGAGCACAGTGAGTGATTTAGATTCACTGTTCATGAGTGGATTTTGGAAAAGTTTGCAAGAGACTTTGGGAACTGAGTTGTGTTTGAGTACGGCTTATCATCCGCAGATTGATGATCAAACCGAGAGAGTAAACCGAGTTTTGGAAGATCTCCTAATAGCTTGTGTATTAGACTTCATAGGATGGTGGGAGAACCATCTACATCTAGTTGAGTTCGCATATAATAATAGCTACCAGTCGAGCATTGGGATGGCACTATACGAGGCATTGTATGGTAGACCGTGTAATTCTCCGGCATGTTGGATAGAAGCTGGAGATAAGTTGATACTTGGGCCTGAGATGATAAGAGAAGCCTCGGATTGTATCGTGATTGTTTGGCGGCCAATGAAGGCAGCCTAAGATCGTCAAAAGAGTTATGCTGATAAGCATCAAAAAGATTTGGAATTCGACGTTGGTGATACGGTTTTCGCGAAAATCTTGTTGTTAAAGCATGTTTTTCAGTTCAGAAGCAAAGAAAAGTTATCTCCTAGGTTGGTTGGACTGTTTCCGATAGTCGAGCGAATAGGAAAGCTTGCATATAGATTAGAGTTACCCAAGAAAATGTCAAGTGTGGATAATGTTTTCCATGTGTCATTTCTACGGAATTGCGTGCATAATTTGAATGTAATGGTATCTCTAGAGCACAATGAAGACCTAGAAGTTGAGACCTCGTATGTCGGTTCGTGTTGTGGAGAAAGATACGAAACAGCTCAGAAGGAAGACTGTTAAGTTGGTCAAGATACAATGAAGTGAGGATGATGACGATCGTACGTAGAAGGCGGAAGAGAGTCTGAAGGCGACCCGTCTAGAACTCTTCGTTGGTATGAACCATTGATATCATGTCACCTTACATCATTGTAACTTGTGTTATGGTTGTTGTTGTTGTTAGAATTCCGTGTGCTAGGATAGGGCTATGGATGCATGGCTTGACGACTGCTAGATTGTATGACAGAATTGGCTTCTCATGAATGATAGGCATGCGAAATTGTTTTGGTTTCTTGTGTTATCTTGGGATTACGGGGATGAAATTCCAACGGGGGGGAGGGGGGAGGGGAGAGCATGTAATAGCCTGCATTTTACGTATCGGAGGATCATAAAATATTTTTATTTTGTTCCCTGAGGGTTGGACCATTCTCAAGTTTTGTTATGTTGTTTATGGGGATGTGAGACATATCCATAATTTTTTTACGAATTTTATTTGTCACCGTTTCCCCCTGTTAGTCTAGGACATAACATAACTTTTGACTGGCATCGAATTAGGTGCTGGGGTTGGTCTCATTGGAAAGCGAATGGTGTTTCCAATTCTGTACGGTGATCATATTAAAGATTTTGTTCAGCGGTTTGGGAGGAATCTCTATTTTTGTGTTTCACAATTTTTTATTCAGGTTTTTGAACCATTAGTGGGCTGATTTGTAATGGCCCATTAGTTTGCTGGTGGGAGGCTATAAATAGAGGGTTGGAGGCATGGAGAATAGTTTACTTTCTTCATTTTCTCATTTGATTGAGCTCGTGATCCTCCTTGCTCAATCAAATACAACTTTTCTAGATCTACATAAGAGAATCGAAGATCTACATCGTTTGAAGCTAAATCTACATCAATCGAAGAGAGATTTCATCAAATAGAAGGGTTTGAAGCTAATTCTTCATTGTTCGGATTTAGATCCAAGTGTTTTTTGTTTTTGAAGATTTGGTGAATGGTATGCATCTATCATACGGATTTATCCAAGTATATGAGATGTTTGATCATTATTTCATCATTTTCAAGTTGTTTTCACCTAAATCTACATATTGGTAAGTATACTTTCATATGAATCCCCATATGATCTAATCTATCAACTTAAAACCGATAGTTTTTATGTTAATTCATATGTTTATTCAAGTGTAGATCTATTATTTTGTTGATTCATCGTTTTATCACGATTTGGTGAATTTTATATGAATGTATAATGATTATTGATTGCTCAGGTGAAATTGGTCGGTTTGGATGAGTTGATTGCATAGATATTCTTTGTGAAGTGTTAGATTGTATGGATCGAAAGTTTTTAAAATGGATCGGAAGTTTTGAGAATGGATTGGAAGTTTTGGTGATGGACTAGACAGTTTGATGGACTGGGCAGTTTGATGGATCAGACATGTATGTTTCTGGATGGATCGGACATGTATGTTTAATGGATCGGGCATGCATGTTTGATGTATCAGACATGTATATCTCTGGATGGAACGGACATGTATGTTTAATGGATTGAACATTTATGTTTCTGGATGGATCAGACATGTTTGTTTCTGGATGGATCGGACATGTATATTTGATGTATCAAACATGTATGTTTAATGGAACAGACATGTATGTATCTGGATGGATCTGACATGCATGTTTGATGGATCAGACATGTATGTCTTCTAGATGGGTCGGACTTGTCTTCTGGTGATGGACCGGGTAGTTTTATGAAACATGGATTGGGCAGCTTTCCAAAGCATGGACTGGACGGAATTGATGGACCGGACATTTCCATGGATCAAGCGTTTCATGGATCGAGCATTTTTGTGATGGATCGGAAAGAAAAGTGACAGCGTTTCTAAAGCATTATGGATGGAAATTGAAGCTTTCTGGTATGTTTTTTCATAGCAAAAAGGCTGACACTATATGGAATGAATATGGACAAAATGACATATGCTTTTGGATAGATGATGATCATGGCTTCGAAGTAAATTCAAGGAGGAATGTTTGAAGTGTTGCTTTGTGTTTGTTGATTGCTGTGAAGCAATGAATGTAAAGACGACTCAAATATGTTTTGAGTTTGTGGATAATGGTTTCTCGAGGGGGACTTGAGCTTGTAATTGGTCAGCGGGGTTGATGGCTAGAGATGCGAAGGCTGAGAGATTATAGTTGTCATAGGTTCTAGCGGACTCAAAGCAGAGGTACTTTGGGCAATCGTGAAGGGCCTCATACTTAGGCAGTCGTTAAGGGCCTAGTTGTCGAGATTGGAAAGACAAACATAAGAGTCATGAAGGCGTATGGAGTTTTTGCTAGAATCGGGGTTTTGCCATTAGCCTTTGACATATGGAAAGTGGTCGTCATGCGATTAACGATGGTTTCAAAGCAGAAAAGGTAGTGATAGCCAGGGTCATGAGTGTGATGTTTCTTTGCTTGTACCATCTCACATAAGTTGTCTGAAGTCAAAGGAGATGTTGCTTAGGAGCATGTCTGTATTGGTTTAGGCGTCTAGGGATTGTGCTTGAGGATGTTGATCTCGACTAGGATGGTTTAAGTGAGATATAACTAGTTACTATAATTGATGTTGGATGTTAGTTGTTATGCTATTGTCTGGTTACTTCTGGTTGTCATGGTTGAACTATTGTTTCTTGATTGTTGGATTATAAAGGCTATCAATGTTAAATGTGGGGAAGATAGGTTTAGGTTTTTCTCGGGTGTTTGGTAGATTGGTTTGTTAGCCTGCGTATTCTTATATACTTTGTTGATGATGTTGGATAGTTGTTTCAATGCTCACTAAGACTGTTGTCTGACTCAAGGTTTTATGTTTTCTCTTATTACCTTGGGTTTTTCATCTATGATGTTACAGATGGGCAGACTAGGTGGAAGGTGACAGGTGATTAGTGAGGACGATGTTGTTGTGCGGTGGCGAGCAGGAGGCTGCCTAATTATCTTGTTATTATATAGTATCTTTGTTTTCGCTGTTGAGGATTGTTTGTAGTTAGGCTTCTTATACAAACTTTAATGTTATATACAGTAGAAGTATAATGATCTTTCAGGATGTTGTGAAAGTTTAATATATGATGTTTCACTATTTATGCATGTTGTATATATTCTATTATACTTTGTCCTTGCGCTATGAGTTATAAGACAGGCTCTGTAACACCCCACCTCCGCCAGGGTCACTCGCAAAGGAATGCACTAGCTTTGGAGGGGCATTATTGGTAAACATGCATAATGATATAGCAAGGTAGGACATGACATATATATGTATATGTAAATAAACAGAGTAAGCAAATAAAACAGCGGAAGATTTATAAACCATTTCAAAACTCAAGTCTGGTACATCAAAATGTCACTTTTCCCAAAATTACAAGTCTAGATAAATACATCATCTGATAAACTGAAAATACATAAGTACTATCCCCAAATAAGAGTGATAAACCATAGCGGCTCAAGTCCAAAGCATACTTGAGCTATCCAAGGAAGCAGCTAAAATCCAAGCTAGGCTCTAGTATTCCCTCCCTGAGAACCTGGGGGGGGGGGGGGGGAAACGGAAGAAAAGAGGCGAAAGAAAACAGGTCAGTCAAAAAGACTGAGTAAGCCCTGCTACGATCAGTCTATAAACTAATAAAGTTAACATCATGATGGAAACTGAGATGATCATAGATAACAACATATTGGCATGATAAATCAACTACAAGATAGATAGAGGTGTCATCGCATAAACAGAGTTAAGTTTTTGCACCACGGTGTACTAGCAAACCAACATAACAGGTATTGATCCCTTAGCCCAAACTTTGGCCCAATAACATGAAGTGACCTTAGTATAAGGTCCAGCCCCACGGTCTAGTCGATCGGCTCCCTATAAACCTAACACGTCAAGTGTTGGTGTCCATATGGCCCACATATGGTTGTAGTTAGTCTGTGCTGGGTCCACCTTTGGGTGTATCAAGCCCTCGGGTGTCAACCCCGGACACTTAAGCAATAATGCACAGCCCTAAACTACTGGTACCCGTGCCTCGAGTTTGTCCAAAATCGGACTACGTGCACGTCCGTAGCCCGCCGAACCCGCACCGCTGTACCACTCGGCCATCGCCCTTTGGTCGCTTACATCTGCCAGTAATCGTGGCTTAGTAAGCTTGCATAAACATGCATGACTCAATTAACTTGTAAATCATGACTTAGCAAACATGCATAACTCAATTACCTTGTAAATCATGACTTAGCAAACATGCATAAACATGCATAACTCAATTAACTTGTAAATCATGACTTAGCAAACATGCATAAACATGCATAACTCAATTATCTTGTAAATCATGGCTTAGCAAACATGCACAAACATGCATAACTCATTTAGCTTGTAAATCATGGCTTAGTAAACATGCATAAACATGCATAACTCATTTAGCTTGTAAATCATGGCTTAGCAAACATGCATAAACATGCATGACTCATTTAACTTGCGAATCAAGGCTTAGCAAACTTGCATAAACATGCATACTCAAATAAACTTGCAAATCATAGCTTAGCAAACTCGCATAAACATGCATACTCAAATAAACTTGCAAATCATGTCATAGTAAATCCGCATATGCATGCATAACTTGTGAAACATGTAAAACATGGCATAGTAAATCCGCATATGCATAACTTGTGAAACATGTAAAACATGGCATAGTGAGTTCGCATAAGCAAGCATAATCAAATAAACTCACATAAATATCAATTTTCACCACATATTAACTTTAGAGTTTACAAAGTGAAGGTAAGAGGGCTTACAATGCTTATGCGGGCTCAAATGACTATAGCAAATGTAAAGAACCCCTTATGCAACTAATTACAACCCCCAAATGCAAGCAAACTTGATCAAAACTCCTCTTTTATGGTGCCAATTGAAAAACAAGCCTTTAATGCAAGCTAAGGAGGATCATACAAGCCTAAATATGCTTGTATGCATGGAAAATCACTTAGGAATTAAATTAGGATTTGTATGAAGAGGGTGGAGGCCATGAGAGGATGGATTTTGGCATAGTTTAGTTACTAGGATGAATAATGAATGATTTAGGGTAGGTTAGGGTCTTATTTATAGATTAGGTTAGTGATTTGAACCATAGGATTAACCCTAGATTCAATTAGGGCCATCAGATCCCGGAACTCTCTAGAAACAAGCCACAAGACCCAACCCCAATCAGAAATGGTGCACCAGGCTAAGCAGCCCGGGCACCCCCTGTCGACAGGGCTGTCGACAGGGCAATCGACATGCCCAGGACCCTGTCGACAGGCCTGTCGACATGCGGGTCCTGGCGGGATTTTTCCCGCCTTGGCCCAGCTGGCCCAAACCCTTGTTTTTAATTTTAAATTTAAATCTGTTTTTACTTAGAAATTTTCTGCAAACTTCAACGGGCCTTAACTGGGTCATACGGACTCCGATTTTCGAAAACTCGGACTCTATTTCGCGTATTTTTCCGAGACGAACGCAATGGCATAGCCCGTTTCCCTTGATTCCCATTTTATGATTTAATTCTGCCTCAATTTATGTTATAACAGATTATTAAAAAATACGGGTTGTTACATTCTCCCCTCCTTAAAGGATTTCGTCCCCGAAATCTTCAAGTTAGGAAGAACGTATCCTACCATCCAATCATCCATCTACTCAAAGCATCATCCACGAGCAATCATTGTCCTTACAAGATTCTAAATGTTGGATGAACATATGCAAAAGTGTGTGTATATGTACTTACCTAATGCAAAAATCGGGCGGTTACTGATACAGTAAACCTCCTTAATGCATATGTATGTAAATCAGGCAGTTACTGATACAGTAAACCTCCTTAATGCATATGTATGTCAGTGAAATGAATCCATATGTATGCAAATCCCTAACATAATGTATAATATCTACATGCGTACTCAATCATACATCCATATGCAACATCCATGTGATAGCATACGAATTTCATCCCAGAATAAGCATAAACACTCATGCACATGCAATATGAGGAGTGTGTGAGCCGATCTAGTGCCTAATCGTGTATAATGCATCCACGAGCAACCACTTGCAAACACTTGCAACCACTTGCAACCCTCAAGCATAACATGTTTCAAACACATGTTTCATCCAAAGGGTTTCTACCTAAGGTTCTCATGACAAGATCGACACGATAAACTAGATAAACTAGATAAACTCCTTTTTGGATTACAAGAAATCCATTCAAACTTTGACATATAGTACTAACCGATGAGTCTTAACCCCCTTATGGAGTTTACAACAGAAATAGGATCGAGAATGGGACCGAGAGGATATAACAAGGATCAAAGATGCATTCTTAAAAAGAGATATGATGCGCGTATCTAGTCTTCACTCTTCTTAGTTACGTTTCCTTGAGCTTAACTCTACTGTGCTTTGACTAACTTTCACTTCATGATTCCTTGGCTTCCTAACTCCTATTTCCCAAATTCGAGTTGGAAGTCATTTCATTATTGCCTCTTGTCTTTCTTTTCCACTTATTCTTCCTTCTGTATACCTGGCTTAAACATACTATAACCTCATGATCTCAAGCCAGCTCTCCAAAATTCACCAGTGAATCCTGGATCTCGTCTACTTACTATAAAGTATTCCATGCAACAGAACTTTTCTTGAAAATACCAATCCACGTTGCCAATTGCCCTTATAAACGTGATTTTTCTATAACTCATGCTTAATCGAAATGAACCATCCGCCTATGAGTGATAGACCATACCTAGATTCAATTGCCTACCCATGGCTTCCTGTAGGTTATTACAAAACTGGCCAACTTCTTGAGGGTAAACCGTTGTTAACCATGATGCAGTCCTTCTCGCTCTTCACCGGACTGAAATGAGCACTCTCCGTGAGTCTACCCCCATACCCGTATTCCCTTTCTAGTCTATCCACATAATCTATCGAGATGTTTTCACACTTCCCTTGCGAAACTTCCAATGGAGGTAATGGCCCACTGGGCTTCTATGACTTGGCCTTAACCTGGTGGCACACCATGCATCCTGAGACCAACTCGGCCACCTTCTCGAGTGATGCGCATCTTCAAGGACCTTCTTTACCAAGTCTTTCACTCGAGGAACACATAATCTCTCATCGTGCCTTAGTCATCCCTTGTCATCTATAATATATCTAGTGAGGTGACTTAACATCTCGCCTCGAACCGACTGGTCCATGTTCTTGACCAACTGCGGATCTTCTTCCCGTGAAACCCCCTTCTTGATCCAGAAGAGTAAGTCTAAGCTCCGGGAATGCTAACTAGCCAAACGGAGAAAGTTTCTTACTTCAATTGCCCTTCTCAGAGCTTTCCGGTCTCAAACCGCAGCCACTTTAGCGGAATCCACCGCTAAGCCTTACCTAAGAACTATGTGCCCAAGAAATCCAACTTCTTTCCTCCAAAGTGACATCTGGAGAACTTGACCTTCAACTGGTGGCTCTAAGCGTATCCATCTCCTTCTCGAGATGTCTAGCATGCTCTTCCTCGTTGTTTTTGAGGAGATATAAATATCGTCTTCGACGACCCTGACAAACTTGTTCAAGGACTTCCTAAACACCCTACCCATCAAGTTCACGTAATATGCGGGTGTATTAGTCAAACCAAATAGCATGACTAGCCATTCTAAAACCCATCCAGAGTCCTAAACGCAGTCTTGTCAATTCCATTCTCAGCCATCCTAAGCTGATGGAATCCGGTAGCTAGATCAAAAGAAAACGGATGCTCCTACAAGCTGATCAAACAAATCATTGATCCTTGGTAACGGTTATCTCACGATAATCAACATATAAGCGACACAAACCGTCCACATCAGTAACGAATACTACTGGAGCACCCTACTCGAAAATGCTTCATCTCAGGAAGTTCTTCTCAAGCAACTCCTTGACTTGCTTTCTTAACTCTCATCTCGTGGGGTCACGTGCCTAGCCGGCCACGAAGCTGGCTTGGTATTACCAACCAGAAAATACGGAAATTTATCCCACGTCTAGGGATAACCCCTTTTTCCCCAGATATCAGGATATTCTCGGACCACCCTCACAGATTGCAAACTATCGGTAGACGAGTTGAGGGATTCAAGATAACATGACGGGACCCCTAGGGTTGCTAGAAATTTCTAGGGTATTACCGAGGCGGGTCATGAGCCCCACACCCTATATACAAAAACCCAGAATGGCCCAAAACAGAACGACCATTCCATGCCCAAAACCAACCCATATCCCCTGAAACCGAGAATATAAACATCCCACGAGAATTCTATACTCAAGATAGAAATTTTCAAATCCACCCAGACCACAGACAAGCGGGCAGAACCCCCAATTGGATTTGAAACACACACGGGATCATCAACTAGACTAGTACTTAGGTGCAAACTTTCAACTGGATCAGATGAAATAAAACTATGCGATGTGCCAGAATCAAACAAAGTTCGAACAGAGAAAATCAGAAAATGCAAACAAGATTTTCAACAGAAACACTACCTCTATCATAAACTGGAAAAACGGTGTTGAGGGGATGAATTCGCCCTCCAGATAGTCCTGCATACTGAGTCTGACCTTGCCCTTGTTTCCTCGGGCAATCCTTGCTGAAATGTCCAAACTCACCACAATCAAAGCATTCGCCCCGCTTTCTTTTTTCCTTCTTCCTACATTCCCTGGCTATATGTCCAACCTTACCACAGAAGTTACATTTCCTATTCCCTCTTTGCTTGCTCTTGCGGTTGTGGTTATTCTTGCCCCGTTTTCCGGAATTTACTCTCTTGCCTTGAGACTCATTCGCCTTGACCTCTTTCTTGTCATTGTTATCTTCTTCTTGAAGTAGGGCCATATTCACCAAATTCTCGAAAGTCGCCCCCAAGGGTATATGAGACAGGGCCAAATCACGTAATGGCTCGTTTAATCCTAGAGCAAAGTGCAGGGCCTTCTTCTGAGCTGTATTAACCAAATCTAAATCGTCATGAGCCAGTTGATTAAACTTATCTATGTATTCCCTAATAGTCATGTCCCCTTGCTTTAGTGATAAGAACCTTAGTCCAAACCTTCCTCTAAAGTCATCCCAAGTCTCGATTGGCCTAGTAGCGGTGGTAACTACCCACCAACGTGCAGCTTCTTCCTTTAGCAACCATACTGCCAATAAAACCTTCCTGCGGTCACCTATATCAAAGGTGGCTAAAAGATCTTCGGTCTCTTTCAACCAATTCCTTGCCTCTACAAAAGTCTCGGTTCCAAAGAAATTCTTGCAACCCATCGCCTTAAAATCTTGGCAAATCTCTGCGAAGTCAGTTTGAGGATGCTGAGGGGAAGGAGGAAGAGGAACATCAGCTATGGGAGGAGGAGGAGGAGGAACAGCGGCCTCGACTGGGGAGACAACATTAGGGACACCCGGGACCGGTGCCGTGACTCCCAAGTACCGACGAAACCAATCGGGTATCGTTACTCCTTCGGGCAAGATGAGATTATCAGACATGCTGGAAACGAAAAGAAAAGAGTTCAAACGAGGAGTCAAAGGATAGTGCTAATGGCTTTTGGGGAATAGCCTTTAAAAACAACTAGACTTTTCTTTGGAAAATAATTTATACTTGGTTTTGAAAATAGTTTTTCAAAGAGTTTTAAAACCTTTTTATCCCTTCTCGTAAACCATATGCTCTGATACCAAATGTAACACCCCACCTCCGCCAGGGTCACTCGCAAAGGAATGCACTAGCTTTGGAGGGGCATTATTGGTAAACATGCATAATGATATAGCAAGGTAGGACATGACATATATATGTATATGTAAATAAACAGAGTAAGCAAATAAAACAGCGGAAGATTTATAAACCATTTCAAAACTCAAGTCTGGTACATCAAAATGTCACTTTTCCCAAAATTACAAGTCTAGATAAATACATCATCTGATAAACTGAAAATACATAAGTACTATCCCCAAATAAGAGTGATAAACCATAGCGGCTCAAGTCCAAAGCATACTTGAGCTATCCAAGGAAGCAGCTAAAATCCAAGCTAGGCTCTAGTATTCCCTCCCTGAGAACCTGGGGGGGGAAACGGAAGAAAAGAGGCGAAAGAAAACAGGTCAGTCAAAAAGACTGAGTAAGCCCTGCTACGATCAGTCTATAAACTAATAAAGTTAACATCATGATGGAAACTGAGATGATCATAGATAACAACATATTGGCATGATAAATCAACTACAAGATAGATAGAGGTGTCATCGCATAAACAGAGTTAAGTTTTTGCACCACGGTGTACTAGCAAACCAACATAACAGGTATTGATCCCTTAGCCCAAACTTTGGCCCAATAACATGAAGTGACCTTAGTATAAGGTCCAGCCCCACGGTCTAGTCGATCGGCTCCCTATAAACCTAACACGTCAAGTGTTGGTGTCCATATGGCCCACATATGGTTGTAGTTAGTCTGTGCTGGGTCCACCTTTGGGTGTATCAAGCCCTCGGGTGTCAACCCCGGACACTTAAGCAATAATGCACAGCCCTAAACTACTGGTACCCGTGCCTCGAGTTTGTCCAAAATCGGACTACGTGCACGTCCGTAGCCCGCCGAACCCGCACCGCTGTACCACTCGGCCATCGCCCTTTGGTCGCTTACATCTGCCAGTAATCGTGGCTTAGTAAGCTTGCATAAACATGCATGACTAATTAACTTGTAAATCATGACTTAGCAAACATGCATAAACATGCATAACTCAATTACCTTGTAAATCATGACTTAGCAAACATGCATAAACATGCATAACTCAATTAACTTGTAAATCATGACTTAGCAAACATGCATAAACATGCATAACTCAATTATCTTGTAAATCATGGCTTAGCAAACATGCACAAACATGCATAACTCATTTAGCTTGTAAATCATGGCTTAGTAAACATGCATAAACATGCATAACTCATTTAGCTTGTAAATCATGGCTTAGCAAACATGCATAAACATGCATGACTCATTTAACTTGCGAATCAAGGCTTAGCAAACTTGCATAAACATGCATACTCAAATAAACTTGCAAATCATAGCTTAGCAAACTCGCATAAACATGCATACTCAAATAAACTTGCAAATCATGTCATAGTAAATCCGCATATGCATGCATAACTTGTGAAACATGTAAAACATGGCATAGTAAATCCGCATATGCATAACTTGTGAAACATGTAAAACATGGCATAGTGAGTTCGCATAAGCAAGCATAATCAAATAAACTCACATAAATCTCAATTTTCACCACATATTAACTTTAGAGTTTACAAAGTGAAGGTAAGAGGGCTTACAATGCTTATGCGGGCTCAAATGACTATAGCAAATGTAAAGAACCCCTTATGCAACTAATTACAACCCCCAAATGCAAGCAAACTTGATCAAAACTCCTCTTTTATGGTGCCAATTGAAAAACAAGCCTTTAATGCAAGCTAAGGAGGATCATACAAGCCTAAATATGCTTGTATGCATGGAAAATCACTTAGGAATTAAATTAGGATTTGTATGAAGAGGGTGGAGGCCATGAGAGGATGGATTTTGGCATAGTTTAGTTACTAGGATGAATAATGAATGATTTAGGGTAGGTTAGGGTCTTATTTATAGATTAGGTTAGTGATTTGAACCATAGGATTAACCCTAGATTCAATTAGGGCCATCAGATCCCGGAACTCTCTAGAAACAAGCCACAAGACCCAACCCCAATCAGAAATGGTGCACCAGGCTAAGCAGCCCGGGCACCCCCTGTCGACAGGGCTGTCGACAGGGCAGTCGACATGCCCAGGACCCTGTCGACAGGCCTGTCGACATGCGGGTCCTGGCGGGATTTTTCCCGCCTTGGCCCAGCTGGCCCAAACCCTTGTTTTTAATTTTAAATTTAAATCTGTTTTTACTTAGAAATTTTCTGCAAACTTCAACGGGCCTTAACTGGGTCATACGGACTCCGATTTTCGAAAACTCGGACTCTATTTCGCGTATTTTTCCGAGACGAACGCAATGGCATAGCCCGTTTCCCTTGATTCCCATTTTATGATTTAATTCTGCCTCAATTTATGTTATAACAGATTATTAAAAAATACGGGTTGTTACATTCTCCCCTCCTTAAAGGATTTCGTCCCCGAAATCTTCAAGTTAGGAAGAACGTATCCTACCATCCAATCATCCATCTACTCAAAGCATCATCCACGAGCAATCATTGTCCTTACAAGATTCTAAATGCTGGATGAACATATGCAAAAGTGTGTGTATATGTACTTACCTAATGCAAAAATCGGGCGGTTACTGATACAGTAAACCTCCTTAATGCATATGTATGTAAATCAGGCGGTTACTGATACAGTAAACCTCCTTAATGCATATGTATGTCAGTGAAATGAATCCATATGTATGCAAATCCCTAACATAATGTATAATATCTACATGCGTGCTCAATCATACATCCATATGCAACATCCATGTGATAGCATACGAATTTCATCCCAGAATAAGCATAAACACTCATGCACATGCAATATGAGGAGTGTGTGAGCCGATCTAGTGCCTAATCGTGTATAATGCATCCACGAGCAACCACTTGCAAACACTTGCAACCACTTGCAACCATCAAGCATAACATGTTTCAAACACATGTTTCATCCAAAGGGTTTCTACCTAAGGTTCTCATGACAAGATCGACACGATAAACTAGATAAACTAGATAAACTCCTTTTTGGATTACAAGAAATCCATTCAAACTTTGACATATAGTACTAACCGATGAGTCTTAACCCCCTTATGGAGTTTACAACAGAAATAGGATCGAGAATGGGACTGAGAGGATATAACAAGGATCAAAGATGCATTCTTAAAAAGAGATATGATGCGCGTATCTAGTCTTCACTCTTCTTAGTTACGTTTCCTTGAGCTTAACTCTACTGTGCTTTGACTAACTTTCACTTCATGATTCCTTGGCTTCCTAACTCCTATTTCCCAAATTCGAGTTGGAAGTCATTTCATTATTGCCTCTTGTCTTTCTTTTCCACTTATTCTTCCTTCTGTATACCTGGCTTAAACATACTATAACCTCATGATCTCAAGCCAGCTCTCCAAAATTCACCAGTGAATCCTGGATCTCGTCTACTTACTATAAAGTATTCCATGCAACAGAACTTTTCTTGAAAATACCAATCCACGTTGCCAATTGCCCTTATAAACGTGATTTTTCTATAACTCATGCTTAATCGAAATGAACCATCCGCCTATGAGTGATAGACCATACCTAGATTCAATTGCCTACCCATGGCTTCCTGTAGGTTATTACAAAACTGGCCAACTTCTTGAGGGTAAACCGTTGTTAACCATGATGCAGTCCTTCTCGCTCTTCACCGGACTGAAATGAGCACTCTCCGTGAGTCTACCCCCATACCCGTATTCCCTTTCTAGTCTATCCACATAATCTATCGAGATGTTTTCACACTTCCCTTGCGAAACTTCCAATGGAGGTAATGGCCCACTGGGCTTCTATGACTTGGCCTTAACCTGGTGGCACACCATGCATCCTGAGACCAACTCGGCCACCTTCTCGAGTGATGCGCATCTTCAAGGACCTTCTTTACCAAGTCTTTCACTCGAGGAACACATAATCTCTCATCGTGCCTTAGTCATCCCTTGTCATCTATAATATATCTAGTGAGGTGACTTAACATCTCGCCTCGAACCGACTGGTCCATGTTCTTGACCAACTGCGGATCTTCTTCCCGTGAAACCCCCTTCTTGATCCAGAAGAGTAAGTCTAAGCTCCGGGAATGCTAACTAGCCAAACGGAGAAAGTTTCTTACTTCAATTGCCCTTCTCAGAGCTTTCCGGTCTCAAACCGCAGCCACTTTAGCGGAATCCACCGCTAAGCCTTACCTAAGAACTATGTGCCCAAGAAATCCAACTTCTTTCCTCCAAAGTGACATCTGGAGAACTTGACCTTCAACTGGTGGCTCTAAGCGTATCCATCTCCTTCTCGAGATGTCTAGCATGCTCTTCCTCGTTGTTTTTGAGGAGATAAAAATATCGTCTTCGACGACCCTGACAAACTTGTTCAAGGACTTCCTAAACACCCTACCCATCAAGTTCACGTAATATGCGGGTGTATTAGTCAAACCAAATAGCATGACTAGCCATTCTAAAACCCATCCAGAGTCCTAAACGCAGTCTTGTCAATTCCATTCTCAGCCATCCTAAGCTGATGGAATCCGGTAGCTAGATCAAAAGAAAACGGATGCTCCTACAAGCTGATCAAACAAATCATTGATCCTTGGTAACGGTTATCTCACGATAATCAACATATAAGCGACACAAACCGTCCACATCAGTAACGAATACTACTGGAGCACCCTACTCGAAAATGCTTCATCTCAGGAAGTTCTTCTCAAGCAACTCCTTGACTTGCTTTCTTAACTCTCATCTCGTGGGGTCACGTGCCTAGCCGGCCACGAAGCTGGCTTGGTATTACCAACCAGAAAATACGGAAATTTATCCCACGTCTAGGGATAACCCCTTTTTCCCCAGATATCAGGATATTCTCGGACCACCCTCACAGATTGCAAACTATCGGTAGACGAGTTGAGGGATTCAAGATAACATGACGGGACCCCTAGGGTTGCTAGAAATTTCTAGGGTATTACCGAGGCGGGTCATGAGCCCCACACCCTATATACAAAAACCCAGAATGGCCCAAAACAGAACGACCATTCCATGCCCAAAACCAACCCATATCCCCTGAAACCGAGAATATAAACATCCCACGAGAATTCTATACTCAAGATAGAAATTTTCAAATCCACCCAGACCACAGACAAGCGGGCAGAACCCCCAATTGGATTTGAAACACACACGGGATCATCAACTAGACTAGTACTTAGGTGCAAACTTTCAACTGGATCAGATGAAATAAAACTATGCGATGTGCCAGAATCAAACAAAGTTCGAACAGAGAAAATCAGAAAATGCAAACAAGATTTTCAACAGAAACACTACCTCTATCATAAACTGGAAAAACGGTGTTGAGGGGATGAATTCGCCCTCCAGATAGTCCTGCATACTGAGTCTGACCTTGCCCTTGTTTCCTCGGGCAATCCTTGCTGAAATGTCCAAACTCACCACAATCAAAGCATTCGCCCCGCTTTCTTTTTTCCTTCTTCCTACATTCCCTGGCTATATGTCCAACCTTACCACAGAAGTTACATTTCCTATTCCCTCTTTGCTTGCTCTTGCGGTTGTGGTTATTCTTGCCCCGTTTTCCGGAATTTACTCTCTTGCCTTGAGACTCATTCGCCTTGACCTCTTTCTTGTCATTGTTATCTTCTTCTTGAAGTAGGGCCATATTCACCAAATTCTCGAAAGTCGCCCCCAAGGGTATATGAGACAGGGCCAAATCACGTAATGGCTCGTTTAATCCTAGAGCAAAGTGCAGGGCCTTCTTCTGAGCTGTATTAACCAAATCTAAATCGTCATGAGCCAGTTGATTAAACTTATCTATGTATTCCCTAATAGTCATGTCCCCTTGCTTTAGTGATAAGAACCTTAGTCCAAACCTTCCTCTAAAGTCATCCCAAGTCTCGATTGGCCTAGTAGCGGTGGTAACTACCCACCAACGTGCAGCTTCTTCCTTTAGCAACCATACTGCCAATAAAACCTTCCTGCGGTCACCTATATCAAAGGTGGCTAAAAGATCTTCGGTCTCTTTCAACCAATTCCTTGCCTCTACAAAAGTCTCGGTTCCAAAGAAATTCTTGCAACCCATCGCCTTAAAATCTTGGCAAATCTCTGCGAAGTCAGTTTGAGGATGCTGAGGGGAAGGAGGAAGAGGAACATCAGCTATGGGAGGAGGAGGAGGAGGAACAGCGGCCTCGACTGGGGAGACAACATTAGGGACACCCGGGACCGGTGCCGTGACTCCCAAGTACCGACGAAACCAATCGGGTATCGTTACTCCTTCGGGCAAGATGAGATTATCAGACATGCTGGAAACGAAAAGAAAAGAGTTCAAACGAGGAGTCAAAGGATAGTGCTAATGGCTTTTGGGGAATAGCCTTTAAAAACAACTAGACTTTTCTTTGGAAAATAATTTATACTTGGTTTTGAAAATAGTTTTTCAAAGAGTTTTAAAACCTTTTTATCCCTTCTCGTAAACCATATGCTCTGATACCAAATGTAACACCCCACCTCCGCCAGGGTCACTCGCAAAGGAATGCACTAGCTTTGGAGGGGCATTATTGGTAAACATGCATAATGATATAGCAAGGTAGGACATGACATATATATGTATATGTAAATAAACAGAGTAAGCAAATAAAACAGCGGAAGATTTATAAACCATTTCAAAACTCAAGTCTGGTACATCAAAATGTCACTTTTCCCAAAATTACAAGTCTAGATAAATACATCATCTGATAAACTGAAAATACATAAGTACTATCCCCAAATAAGAGTGATAAACCATAGCGGCTCAAGTCCAAAGCATACTTGAGCTATCCAAGGAAGCAGCTAAAATCCAAGCTAGGCTCTAGTATTCCCTCCCTGAGAACCTGGGGGGGGGAAACGGAAGAAAAGAGGCGAAAGAAAACAGGTCAGTCAAAAAGACTGAGTAAGCCCTGCTACGATCAGTCTATAAACTAATAAAGTTAACATCATGATGGAAACTGAGATGATCATAGATAACAACATATTGGCATGATAAATCAACTACAAGATAGATAGAGGTGTCATCGCATAAACAGAGTTAAGTTTTTGCACCACGGTGTACTAGCAAACCAACATAACAGGTATTGATCCCTTAGCCCAAACTTTGGCCCAATAACATGAAGTGACCTTAGTATAAGGTCCAGCCCCACGGTCTAGTCGATCGGCTCCCTATAAACCTAACACGTCAAGTGTTGGTGTCCATATGGCCCACATATGGTTGTAGTTAGTCTGTGCTGGGTCCACCTTTGGGTGTATCAAGCCCTCGGGTGTCAACCCCGGACACTTAAGCAATAATGCACAGCCCTAAACTACTGGTACCCGTGCCTCGAGTTTGTCCAAAATCGGACTACGTGCACGTCCGTAGCCCGCCGAACCCGCACCGCTGTACCACTCGGCCATCGCCCTTTGGTCGCTTACATCTGCCAGTAATCGTGGCTTAGTAAGCTTGCAAAAACATGCATGACTCAATTAACTTGTAAATCATGACTTAGCAAACATGCATAAACATGCATAACTCAATTACCTTGTAAATCATGACTTAGCAAACATGCATAAACATGCATAACTCAATTAACTTGTAAATCATGACTTAGCAAACATGCATAAACATGCATAACTCAATTATCTTGTAAATCATGGCTTAGCAAACATGCACAAACATGCATAACTCATTTAGCTTGTAAATCATGGCTTAGTAAACATGCATAAACATGCATAACTCATTTAGCTTGTAAATCATGGCTTAGCAAACATGCATAAACATGCATGACTCATTTAACTTGCGAATCAAGGCTTAGCAAACTTGCATAAACATGCATACTCAAATAAACTTGCAAATCATAGCTTAGCAAACTCGCATAAACATGCATACTCAAATAAACTTGCAAATCATGTCATAGTAAATCCGCATATGCATGCATAACTTGTGAAACATGTAAAACATGGCATAGTAAATCCGCATATGCATAACTTGTGAAACATGTAAAACATGGCATAGTGAGTTCGCATAAGCAAGCATAATCAAATAAACTCACATAAATCTCAATTTTCACCACATATTAACTTTAGAGTTTACAAAGTGAAGGTAAGAGGGCTTACAATGCTTATGCGGGCTCAAATGACTATAGCAAATGTAAAGAACCCCTTATGCAACTAATTACAACCCCCAAATGCAAGCAAACTTGATCAAAACTCCTCTTTTATGGTGCCAATTGAAAAACAAGCCTTTAATGCAAGCTAAGGAGGATCATACAAGCCTAAATATGCTTGTATGCATGGAAAATCACTTAGGAATTAAATTAGGATTTGTATGAAGAGGGTGGAGGCCATGAGAGGATGGATTTTGGCATAGTTTAGTTACTAGGATGAATAATGAATGATTTAGGGTAGGTTAGGGTCTTATTTATAGATTAGGTTAGTGATTTGAACCATAGGATTAACCCTAGATTCAATTAGGGCCATCAGATCCCGGAACTCTCTAGAAACAAGCCACAAGACCCAACCCCAATCAGAAATGGTGCACCAGGCTAAGCAGCCCGGGCACCCCCTGTCGACAGGGCTGTCGACAGGGCAGTCGACATGCCCAGGACCCTGTCGACAGGCCTGTCGACATGCGGGTCCTGGCGGGATTTTTCCCGCCTTGGCCCAGCTGGCCTAAACCCTTGTTTTTAATTTTAAATTTAAATCTGTTTTTACTTAGAAATTTTCTGCAAACTTCAACGGGCCTTAACTGGGTCATACGGACTCCGATTTTCGAAAACTCGGACTCTATTTCGCGTATTTTTCCGAGACGAACGCAATGGCATAGCCCGTTTCCCTTGATTCCCATTTTATGATTTAATTCTGCCTCAATTTATGTTATAACAGATTATTAAAAAATACGGGTTGTTACAGGCTCCACATGTTTTTCTTATCTCGATGATTGTCTATAGCTGCCTGGAACGTCTTTCAACACATTACTTCTCCTGTAAGTGCAAGATTTATTGGCGGCCGTCACAACATTAGGGAGACTTTTCATTTCTATTGATCCAAGTGTACAATACAATGTAAACAATGTTTCTATTTATGTAGTCAACATACCGTGTAATTTGCAATAAGTCACTTAACATGTTAGCATCTTCACACATATTACTTTTACATATTACAACACCCCCCTTGAATATATGTATGAGAAGACGATAAAATTAATTGTCTCATTAAAAACTTTTTTATGAAAAACCCAGTGGGAAAATTCATAATTAAGGAAAAGAGAACAAATTTGATTCATCTTTAGATAACATGTTTAAAATACCATAATGAGGGTTGATACTTTTAAATCAAGATTACGCCTCGTTAAATCATACTAACAAAAACCCAGTGAGAAAAATATTAGTGAAGTAAAAGAGTACATTATAACGTAATTTTATGTGCTCCACCTGATTTATAACGCATTATTCAATTAGTCTATTGATGTAGTTGATACATGCCATTTTTATACACCATCTTCTGAAACATTAATTTAGAAATTGCTACTGAGAACATATCTACCTTCTTTTCCTGAAACTAGATACGTTTTTCCTCTTTCTTGTTGTCCTTTCATATTTCATGTATGAAGAGAAATTTAGAAGAAATGTGCTTCGTTCTATCACCTTTTTTGTGATTCACTTGAATCTGAACCACGCAAACTACATTGTCTTCATAAATAATAGTTTACTAGATCAAAAGATTTTTAATACTTCTAGATCAAATAATGTCTCGTTAAAACCTTACTAAGAGAAACCCTATGGGAAAAATCATAGTGAAGGAAAGAGAGTACAATATAAATTATCATATTTCAATAATTTACTCCGTCAAATGAAGTATGATACTTACGGATCGGTGTATTGCCTTGTTAAAACCATAAAAAGAAAAACTCAATGGGAAAATTCTCAAAATAAGAAAAAAATATGTTATAACTTATTTTCATATCTTACTATTTGGTTTGATACTTCTAATTCAAGTACATTTTCATCATCATTTTTGGACGGCAAGGTTCCTTTTTAATATCTAGTGATCTGAAAACCATAGGCATAATATCTGGATATGTTTCACCTATTTGAAAAAGCTTAAGGATTTTCTCAATGTAATTTGATTGGTGCATTATTATGTCATTTGTACTATGCTTGATCTAGAGACCAAGACAATATTTTTTTCAAGATCATTCATTTCGAATTCCTATTTGAAGTAATCTATTGCTTCATCAATCCCTTCTAAAGTCCCAATTACAATTATATAATCAACACATACCGCCAAAATAGCAAATCTCTTTACTGATTTCTTAATAAAGACACATGGACAAATGAGATTGTTTTTATATCCAACTTTTACCATATATTCACTAAGATGGATATACCACATTTTTTTGGATTATTTCAAACCTTATAGTGATCATCTCAGTTTTAATGAGTACATCGACTTTGATTTTACTTCAGGAAACTTATATCCTTTTGGGATTCTCATATAAATATTGATATCAAATTCACTATTTAGATAAGTTGTTACAACATCAGCTAATCTTATATCAAGCTTCTCATAAACTCCAAGGCTTATCAATTATCGATATGATATGACATTCATAATAGGAGAGTATGTTTCTTTAAAGTCAAAAACTGATCTCTGCAGGAAACCTTGTGCAACAAGCCATGACTTGTATCTCACAACTTCATTTTTTATCATTTCGATTTCTTATTAGAACGCTTTCTTTTTGTCATTTGTATGATACTATTGTTCATTTTTTAATACACTTCATGTTCTTACAATTTTGTGTTTCAATCAGGTTTTCATGTTGTAATACACATTTAATGAATTAGACAAGTTTCACTACAACAACACTAAGTCGGTAATAATCTACTCATGTTGAAGTATATCAAGATTTTTATTACAATAATACTTAGATGAATGAAGTATTGTTAGTAAAAAATTTAGGACCTCTACATAATTAGATTTTAGGAGAGATAAGTAGTGAAGAAGAAAAAGTACAAATGCACCAAACAAAATATTAAATAACTACAAGAGAAAACTTAAAAAAATGAGAAGATATCTCAAATCCTAAACAAAAGAAAATAACTGTTCCTCTTGCATCAACAATGAACCATATACATGCCTATTTATATTAGTATTTGAGAACATAGCTTCATTAATAAGCGTTTGCTTTCACCCTTTAAAAACAAACCTTTCCTATGTATATAATTTATTGCTTTGTTTTATGCAATAAATTACTTTACCACATCCGCAAAATATATAAATAAGGTAATGTATATGTGACACAATCCTACCTTAATTTAAATATCTCCACATTTTATTAATATATGGAATATCATATCATCAAATTTCAACAATCTCCACCCTGATGCGATATTCCATAAATGTCATCCAAACTCCTTTTAGAACCTTAACCAAAAACAATCTTCAAAGTTACCAAAGAAATGTTCCCATTCCAAATTACTACTAACTTCCAAACAACCAAATTACGTATGTTCCCAACTAAACATACATAACACCAATCATCACAATCTTTGGTAAAACCACAATGGCCTCCATGTGGTTGTTGTGGATTTACGTTGCTAGCTCTACCTTAATTCAGACAAATTTCTGCCTTTAACCAAAAATTAAGAACTTTCTTCATTATCCACCGTCTTTCCAAATATTTTGTAAGTATTGCTGCTTGTGAATCAGCAAGGACCACCTTGCAAGGCTAAATACCTTTCTCCTTTAGTGCGCAGCACCTCCAAATTATCTTTCCAAATCCTTGTGACTCCACCTCGAGTTGAAAAGTTGCAGCATTTTACCTCCATTTGTCCTGTAGAAACAATATCCTTGTAATTTCTGGAACATGCCTAACATCCTGAGTTCCATCACCCTTCCATCATGCATCTTCAATCTAATAGAACCTATCCCTTTAATAAACCACTCTTTACCATTGGCAAATTCCACTTTAGCGTCTTGCTCTTCATAATCAATGAATGCCTACTTTTGATTGCATACATTGAAGCATGAACCAGAGTCAAGGACCCAACTTTTACTTTGCCTTTAGTAACATTAAAAATATTTCCCTCAAATTCCTCACCAAAATTTACCTCATCATCACTATTATTATTTTGTTCATTCAACTCTTCTTCCAATGCCTTCATTCTCTCCTTGTCCTTTTAAGCTTGTAACAAAATCTAAACTGATGGCCAGGTTTCTCATAGTAATAGAAAATGAATTTCTTTTTCATATTTGGTCTATTTGATTATCTTTCCATATTTTGATGATTAACCATCCTTGTAACATATGCCTCTTCAATTGGAGTTATAATTTTTTTTCCCTTTATCCTTTCCTTCCATAAGATTTGCCCTCCATGTCTCCTCATTAGTTAAGCTACTAACCACCGAACACATTAGAATGAATCCATCTAAATTTGAGTTGTTCAATGCAACTACAAGCGTTTCTCAACTCTTTGGTAATGAACTCATCAACATTAAAGCTTGTGTCTCATCATCCACCTTGAAATTAACGCTAGCAAATTGATTCACAATTGCTTGAAAATCATTAAGATGCTCTCCAAGTGATCCATCTTCCTTAAGCTTCAGATTCACCAATCTTCTCATAATAAATGCTCTGTCTGTTGTAGAATTCATTGCATAAACTCCTTCCAAATTATCCAAATTGCATAAGTAGTTGTTTCATTAGAAGCAATACGCAACACTGAATTATCATAAAAAGCACCGAATAGATGCTACAACCTTCTTATCCAATGTAACACCCCGTGCATTCTATAACTGTGAAATTTACAAATTAAATTATAATTAATTTCAAATCAAAGAACTAAGGGAAACGGGATACGCCATTGCGTTCGTCTCGGAAAAATACGCGAAATAGAGTCCGAGTTTTCGAAAAACGGAATCCGTATGAAGAAGATATAGCCTCCGGAAGTTTCTGAATTAAGTTTAAAATTCGAACAGAATAAAACAACTAAGAAAAACAAGTTTAAATTTCAAAATCGGGCCCAATTGGCCAAGGCGGGAAAAGTCCCGCCTAATGCACCCAGGTCGACTGGGCTGTCGACCTGGTCTAGCCAGGTCGACAGGGCTGTGGACAGGGCTGTCGACCTGGTCCAGAGCCAGGTCGAACCCAGCCCAACCTGGCTGGCCTAGTCTATGTTGGTCGATTTTCAGAAGCTTGCTTTGTCATTAGGGCTAGGTGGCAGGCTCTAATTGGTCTCTCTTTCGAATGAATGGCTACGATCAATCCAAGCAACATCGATGGTCCTAATCAGTTCAAAAACTCTATAAAAATGACCCTAGACTCTACCTAATCTATTCATTCAAAAATAAGAACGAGGCCATCATGCTGCAGAGGAACGACTAGGAGTAGCCACCAAATTGAGAAGAAGATTAGGAGGCAAATTCTAAAGAATAAAGCAACTCAAACAAATCAAATCAACGCCTACGTCAAAAGGAGTCGCATCTCCAAATTCCTAATTCGCCACACGATTGTAAGTAGAGTATTATTTTGGTATGAACAAATAACTGTGTCGGTTTGTATACTTGATTTGTGGTGATAAGTAATTCATATTTGTGCGTTACTATGATTCTTATCGATTTGGAATATTGTATACGTTTGGATATGCTCAAAGTATGTTATTCATTATAAAAAAACTACATGTTTGCGGTAGTTTTATGCAAGTATGACGTTTGGATATTCGCAAAATATGTAACTCATGTTGAAGCTACATGTATGTAGTTGTTTAATTGAAATTTATGCAAGATTGGGGTTTTGCTACTATGCCATCATGATGTGTATTTTTGTACAAAAATCATTTTGTGTGTAATTGGAACAAATTTGGGTTATTGTAATTCATATGGAATTATGTTGAAAACTTGGCATCATGATTTATGTATTAAGCCATACTTTTGTACTAGAAAACCTCTTTGCGAACTCATGAATATGACTAGGCTATGATTGATATTTTGCATAATTGAAAGCCGTGTTAGGTCTATATTGTTAACAAAAATTATATGATGACATATGTGGTACATAGCTAGGTTAGATGCAAAATCTCATTTGCAAGTTTGCATGACTAAAGTAAAAATCATGATTTCATGTTAGAAATAGTTATGCCATAAGTATATGTGTGCCATGGTTATATGAATAAATTTAAAATCATGATTAAGTTGGAATAATTCTAGTTGAACTATACTTTTGTATTAGTAACAAAAGTAAGCCCTTTGTAAACATGTAGTAATCTTATGAACATGATTTGCTTATGTTTGACATTATGCCTAAACAAAAATATAGGTTTATGTTGTAGTTAAGACTATGTGTCAACAATGATATCCAATTTAGATTCTTAACTTAACTACAAGTTTTGATTCATGTCACTCATGCTTTATGACCAAAGTATACATTACTACTATGCAAGTACACCAGTTTCTATTTTGTAGTTCCAACGTTATGTTGCAAGTTCATGCGTTCACATTCCCCTTTTTGTGTATGTAATCACGCTTTAAGCCTCCCCTTTCTCACATGGCTAAGTTGGGCTTAAAAAGCCTAAGCCCAACATATATTATAATAAACGAACGTATTAAACGGGGGAAAATAATGTTGGGCCAAATTAATTAATAAATGAAAATATAAAGTAGAAGGGCCCAAATTCAAGTATGGGTTGGGCCCATGACTGGTGTAAATCTTTACACCATTAGCTTAAATTTATAATGGGCCGCAAATATTTACATATAAGAAAATAAAGAAGAAAGACAAAATATGTAAATGTAGAAAATACGATGTGTTTAACCCGAGGTTGGATTGAGTTGTGATGTAAACCTGCCCGGAACCGCCCGGCTGTCCAGTAGTCACAACAATACCTATCCACTGTGGGAGGTTAAACATGGAGCCCAATAAGGACCCGAGGTTAGACTGAGTTGTGGCGTAAGATTGCCCGGAACCAACCGGCAACAGGCAGCCACAACAATACCTGTCTAATGTGAGAGGTCAAGGCTTTAATAAGACAATTAAGGCTGAGTCAGGATTGTTAGGATTAAGTGAACTAAAGACTTAATCAAAATGGAACATGCTAAACTAAACAGACTAATTGGGGTTAGGTTATAAAACACTTAACCAACTTAGCATGTTGGCTAGAAATAGAAAAACCTAGTAGCGGGGGACCCTTTTCAGCAGTAACCCTATAAGGTGTATCATGATACCCTGAAACTAGGCAGGGTGGGGCACGATTACTGGGCTGATTGTAAGAGGTCAAATCGACGGCGGTGGTGTAGCAGTGTAGGTTCTAACGGGGTGCGGGCGTGCACACACTCCGGCATAGAAAAATAAGGCACTGGGCACCAGTAGCATACCTGTGCATTCTAGGGTTGTGTCGGGCCGCTGCCATGGGACTTGATACACCCCATGGTGGGACCAGCATAGGTAACTACAACATCGGGGGCCGTAAGACACATGTAACTATGCGAGTAGGAGCCGATCATCATAGAATGGATCACTTCACTCTGATTATGGGGTGCCAGTTGGGAACTAGTTTATATGGGTTCAGAGGTTTATATGGGGTACGATAGTATATTCGACCCTAGACAACTTAACTAAGTTTATAGTGCTTTCCCACTTCTTGTTTATACTTATCATACCCAGTTCTTTATTCATAGACAGAATAGTCCTAGACTTACTCAGGCTTTATGTCTGACTCTACTTTTCTTTCGTCTTCTTTTCTTCCGTTCCCCCCCCCCCATGTCCGCAGGGAGGGAACACTGCAGCTTGACCAGCCTTCATATCCAGCTTGAAGAGGAAGAATGTATTGCTTGGACCTTTTCGTTTTGAACTATGGCTTTGGACAACCACTATGGGGCTTTTGCAGTTTATTTATGTTTTCTTTATGCTTCTTTAAATAATGAAATCAAGACAGTTATGAAGGTGTAATGTTTTTTTTTATTGAAAGGATGTAAGACAATCATGGTGATGTTGTTGTAACACGTATTTACTTTTATGAAATAAAAGTTGCTGCTTTTATGCTGTTTACAAATATGTGTTCTTATATCTGTCTTGTATATCTGTGATTTGTACTTATAAACCTCCACCAAAATTAGGGCATTCCCTTTGAGAGTGACCCTAACGGAGGTGGGGTGTTTCACTTGGTATCAGAGCATAGGTTTACCAGATAAGATAAAAAGTTTTGAAAAATTATTTTCAAAAAGGAAATTTAAAAAAGCATTTTTAAAAAAAGAAAAATATTATTTTATTTTAAAAAGGCAAAGTCCCCCCCAAAAGCCATAGGTACTCTCTTCTATCCTTCGTTTTGAATCTATCCTTTCTGTTTCAGCATGTCTGGAGACCTTACTCCCCAGCTGCTGACGCTTTCACTCCTCCTCCTCCACGTGAACCAGCAAGCGGAAGAGTCCCAGAGTAGGAAGACGAATAATAGTCAAACAAGAAAGGATCGTAACAGTAATAATAAGAAACGAGAAAAAAGGAAATGTAATTTTTGTGGTACGGAGGGGCACATAGCCAAGGATTGTAGAAAGAGGAAAAGAAAGCAAGGAGAATGTTTTCATTGTGGGGAGACTGGACACATCAGCAAAGACTGCCCTGAGAAGACAGACTTTGAGAAGGGCGGGAAAGACAACAAGTCCCGAGAGAAGAGGAAGTGTAAATTCTGTGGCAAAGTGGGGCACTTAGTGAAAGATTGCCGGAAAAAGAAGGCCAAGATGAATGGTGGGTGCTTTTCTTGCGGTGAGACAGGCCACATGGCTAAGGACTGCCCAAAGAAACGAGGTATAAATACTTCTGTAGAAAGTGTAGTATGATCACCCCGTTCGCACTTTATTTGATTCTGGCGCGTCACACTCCTTTATCTCGTCTGCTTTAGTAGAATCTCTGCACCTAAAAACTAGTATGGTAGAGGACCCCTTAATTGTTTCAAACCCAATTGGGGGCCCAGCTCATTTGTCTATGATCTGTTTGGGATTGAAAATTTCTATTCTAAGTGTAGAATTTCAATGTAGTGCCTTTGTTTTGGGCTTTTCGGGATATGGTTTGATTTTGGGCATGGATTGGCTATCCAGTAATGGGGCCATCCTTGATTGTGAGAAAAGGGTTGTCAGGCTCCTAACCCAGCTCGGTAATACTTTGGAAATTTCTTGTAATCCCTCGTATGCGGTTATGCTTAGTTATCTTGAATCGCTAGATGCCTCTGTTGAAAATTTGCAATCAGTTAGAGTAGTTCGGGAATATCCGGATGTCTTCGAAGAGGTGAAGGGCTTGCCTCCGAAGCGGGAAATAGACTTCCGCATATATCTTGTAGATAATGCAAAGCCCGTTGCGTTGCCCGTTAGACACATGGCTCCACGAGAAAGGAAGGAGCTCAGTAAACAGATTAAAGAGCTTCTAGAGAAGGGGTTCATTAGGAGGAGCATTTCAGAATGGGGCGCTCCAGTAGTGTTCGCTACAAAGGCGGATGGTTCACTCCGTCTATGTGTTGACTATAGGGAGCTCAACAAGCTAACGAAAAAGAATAGGCACCCTCTCCCTAGAATTGACGATTTATTTGACCAACTTGTAGGAGCGTCTGTTTTCTCCCAACTCGATTTAGCAACCGGTTTTCATCAGCTAAGGGTGGCTGAAGATAATATCAATAAAACGGCATTCAGAACCCCAGACGGCTTCTTTGAATGGCTTGTCATGCCTTTCGGCTTGACAAATGCACCTGCTTACTTCGTGGACCTGATGAGTAGGGTATTCAGAGATTTCCTCAACAAATTCGTAGTGGTCTTCGTAGATGATATCCTTATCTTCTCAAAGAGTGAAGAGGAACATGATCAACACTTAAGGGCAATCATGGAAACTTTGCGAGTCCATCAACTAAAAGCCAAATTCTCCAAATGCCACTTTTGGAGAGAAGAGGTGAGGTTCCTTGGGCACATAGTATCCAAACAAGGGTTAGCAGTGGACCCTGCTAAGGTAGTGGCGGTGCAGGACTGGAAGACACCAAGGAAGGCAACTGAGGTCCGAAGTTTTCTAGGGCTAGCAGGTTTCTATCGGAAGTTCATAAGGGATTTTGCAAAAATCTCAGCTCCGCTCACGAAATTGACCAAGAAGAATCTAGTGTTCAATTGGGACTTGGATTGCGAGTTTGCTTTCCAACGACTGAAAAAGGCTCTTACAACAGCCCCAGTTTTGACGTTGCCAGATGGGAGCAAGATGTTCACTGTTTATACAGATGCATGTGGGACAGGGCTAGGCGCCGTCTTAATGCAGGAAGGAAGGGTGGTAGCTTATGGCGGGAGGCAGTTGAAGGTGCACGAAAAGAACTACCCAACCCACGATCTTGAGTTAGCTGCCATCGTCTTTGCACTCAAGTCTTGGCGACACTATCTCCTAGGTGAGAAGTTCGAACTTTACACTGACCATAAATCGTTGAAATATCTTTTCTCGCAGAAGGATCTTAACTTGAGGCAACAGAGATGGATGGAGTTTCTTGCCTTGTACGATTTCGAAATCTCCTACACTCCGGGCAAAGGCAACGTAGTGGCAGACGCGTTGAGCCAAAAGAAATTGACCCTAAGCCCATTATTTGTTGAAAGACAGAGCCTAGAGTTTATAGCCAGCTTCGACTTTAGGCCCTCCTCCGATTTTGTACCAGGCCCGCTAGCATCTCTCGAAGTGCGCCCAACTTTAGTGGATTCAGTAGGGACAACACAACGCGAAGACCCTCAGCTTGTGGAAATGATTGATAAGCTAATTAGGGGTGAGACTTCAAGTCACCTCAACAGATACTCCATCGACGATAAGGGTTTGCTAAGGCGAGATGGAAGACTATGCGTCCCACAGACAAAAGATTTAGTAAAGAGGGTTCTCGAGGAAGCACATCACTCCAAGATGACGATACATCCAGGCGGAGATAAAATGTACAAAGATATAAAAAGGACTTTCTTTTGGAACGGCATGAAAAAAGACGTGGCAGAATTCGTTTCTAAGTGTATGGTGTGCCAACAGGTTAAGGCGGAACAGAAAAAGCCTGGCGGACTGCTACATCCTCTGGAGGTCCCGCAGTGGAAGTGGGATAGCATCTCAATGGACTTCATCGATGGGCTGCCTAGGTCTAGGAGAGGCAACACTAGCATTTGGGAAATAGTGGATAGGCTTACTAAAAGCGTCCACTTTTTACCTGTCAAAAGTAAAAGAACTGCCTCATCCCTAGCACCACTTTACCTCAAGGAAATCGTTCGACTCCATGGAATACCGTCCAACATCGTTAGTGACCGAGACCCTATCTTCACAAGTAAGTTTTGGTGGAGTCTGCAAGAAGCGGTAGGCACACAGTTATGCTTGAGCATAGCCTATCATCCCCAAACCGACGGCCAAACAGAAAGAGTGAACAGAGTTTTGGAGGACCTTTTAAGACTGTGCGTCCTTGACTTCGGAGGGACATGGGAAGACCACCTCCCTTTGGTGGAATTTGCCTACAACAACAGCTATCAAGCAACCATCGGAATGGCGCCCTTCGAAGCTTTATATGGAAGACCGTGCCGATCGCCCACGTGTTGGTGGGAGTCTACTGATAAGCTCATACTTGGACCAGATATGATCCGAGAGACTTCAGAGAAAGTAGACTTAATACGAAGAAGGATGAAGACGACCCAAGACAGACAAAAGTCTTATGCCGACAAGAGAAGGACCGACCTTGAATTTGAGGTTGGAGACAGAGTTTTTCTCAAGGTATCTCCGCTAAGAAACGTTGTTCGTTTTGGAACCATAGGAAAGCTGGCACCAAGGTTCGTAGGGCCATTTCCTATCATCGAGAAAATTGGGAAAATGGCCTATAGATTAGAGCTACCCGAGAAGCTGGCCGGAGTCCACAACGTTTTTCACGTTTCACATCTCCGAAAATGTCTACATGAGTCTGCTGAAGTGGTAGAGCCAAATATCCTCGAAGAGGCCGAAGTGGAACGCGAAGCAACCATAAGAAAAGTTCCAACCCGCATACTAGGAACGGAAGTGAAGAAGCTACGCAACCGCGAAGTCAAGCTCGTCAAAGTTCAGTGGAGCGACGCCGAGGGAGACGCGACTTGGGAAACTGAAGCTAGAATACGTACTGCCTACCCTTTTCTTTTCGAGGGTACATCCTTGATCTTTCTTTTTCCTTAAGTTGCGCTTTTATCTATCTTTTTTTTTTAGGTATATTTCCTCGACCTTATCTTTTAGGTAGAAACCTTTTTGGATGAAAACATGTAATTGAAACATGTTATGGATGATGGTTGCAAGTGGTTGCAAGTGATTGCTAGTGGTTGCTCGTGGTTGCATATACACACACAATCTAGGTTTTAGATCGGCTCAGTCACTTCATATTGCATATGCATATATGTTTGCATTCATATATGGTTGAACTTTAATGTGTTGTCATATGGATGTTGCATTTGTATTGAATGATTGTGCACTCATGTAGAATCATGAATAGGAAAATTTGCATACATGATGGATTCATGGCACTTACATAATTCGCATTAAGGAGGTCAACTAAATCAGTAGACCGCCTGATTTTGCATTAGATAAGTACATGTACACACACACTTCGCATATGATCATGAAGCATTAGAAGTCTTTTAAGGACAATGGATGCTCGTGTTTGATGGATGAGTAGATGGATGATTTGATGTTAGGATATACATTCCTCCTAACTTGAAGATTTCGGGGACGAAATCCTTTTAAGTGGGGGAGAATGTAACACCCCGTGCATTCTATAACTGTGAAATTTACAAATTAAAGTATAATTAATTTCAAATCAAAGAACTAAGGGAAACGGGATACGCCATTGCGTTCGTCTCGGAAAAATACGCGAAATAGAGTCTGAGTTTTCGAAAAACGGAGTCCGTATGAAGAAGATATAGCCTCCGGAAGTTTCTGAATTAAGTTTAAAATTCGAACAGAATAAAACAACTCAGAAAAACAAGTTTAAATTTCAAAATCGGGCCCAATTGGCCAGGGCGGGAAAAGTCCCGCCTAATGCACCCAGGTCGACTGGGCTGTCGACCTGGGCTGTCGACCTGGTCCAGAGCCAGGTCGAACCCAGCCCAACTTGGCTGGCCTAGTCTATGTTGGTCGATTTTCAGAAGCTTGCTTTGTCATTAGGGCTAGGTGGCAGGCTCTAATTGGTCTCTCTTTCGAATGAATGGCTACGATCAATCCAAGCAACATCGATGGTCCTAATCAGTTCAAAAACTCTATAAAAATGACCCTAGACTCTACCTAATCTATTCATTCAAAAATAAGAACGAGGCCATCATGCTGCAGAGGAACGACTAGGAGTAGCCACCAAATTGAGAAGAAGATTAGGAGGCAAATTCTAAATCATAAAGCAACTCAAACAAATCAAATCAACGCCTACGTCAAAAGGAGTCGCATCTCCAAATTCCTAATTCGCCACACGATTGTAAGTAGAGTATTATTTTGGTATGAACAAATAACTGTGTCGGTTTGTATACTTGATTTGTGGTGATAAGTAATTCATATTTGTGTGTTACTATGATTCTTATCGATTTGGAATATTGTATACGTTTGGATATGCTCAAAGTATGTTATTCATTATAAAAAAACTACATGTTTGCGGTAGTTTTATGCAAGTATGACGTTTGGATATTCGCAAAATATGTAACTCATGTTGAAGCTACATGTATGTAGTTGTTTAATTGAAATTTATGCAAGATTGGGGTTTTGCTACTATGCCATCATGATGTGTATTTTTGTACAAAAATCATTTTGTGTGTAATTGGAACAAATTTGGGTTATTGTAATTCATATGGAATTATGTTGAAAATTTGGCATCATGATTTATGTATTAAGCCATACTTTTGTACTAGAAAACCTCTTTGCGAACTCATGAATATGACTAGGCTATGATCGATATTTTGCATAATTGAAAGTCGTGTTAGGTCTATATTGTTAACAAAAATTATATGATGACATATGTGGTACATAGCTAGGTTAGATGCAAAATCCCATTTGCAAGTTTGCATGACTAAAGTAAAAATCATGATTTCATGTTAGAAATAGTTATGCCATAAGTATATGTGTGCCATGGTTATGTGAATAAATTTAAAATCATGATTAAGTTGGAATAATTCTAGTTGAACTATACTTTTGTATTAGTAACAAAAGTAAGCCCTTTGTAAACATGTAGTAATCTTATGAACATGATTTGCTTATGTTTGACATTATGCCTAAACAAAAATATAGGTTTATGTTGTAGTTAAGACTATGTGTCAACAATGATATCCAATTTAGATTCTTAACTTAACTACAAGTTTTGATTCATGTCACTCATGCTTTATGACCAAAGTATACATTACTACTATGCAAGTACACCAGTTTCTATTTTGTAGTTCCAACGTTATGTTGCAAGTTCATGCGTTCACATTCCCCTTTTTGTGTATGTAATCACGCTTTAAGCCTCCCCTTTCTCACATGGCTAAGTTGGGCTTAAAAAGCCTAAGCCCAACATATATTATAATAAACGAACGTATTAAACGGGGGAAAATAACGTGGGGCCAAATTAATTAATAAATGAAAATATAAAGTAGAAGGGCCCAAATTCAAGTATGGGTTGGGCCCATGACTGGTGTAAATCTTTACACCATTAGCTTAAATTTATAATGGACCGCAAATATTTACATATAAGAAAATAAAGAAGAAAGACAAAATATGAAAATGTAGAAAATACGATGTGTTTAACCTGAGGTTGGATTGAGTTGTGATGTAAACCTGCCCGGAACCGCCCGGCTGTCCAGTAGTCACAAAAATACCTATCCAATGTGGGAGGTTAAACATGGAGCCCAATAAGGACCCGAGGTTAGATTGAGTTGTGGCGTAAGACTGCCCGGAACCAACCTGCAACAGGCAGCCACAACAATACCTTTCTAATGTGAGAGGTCAAGGCTTTAATAAGACAATTAAGGCTGAGTCAGGATTGTTAGGATTAAGTGAACTAAAGACTTAATCAAAATGGAACATGCTAAACTAAACAGACTAATTGGGGTTAGGTTATAAAACACTTAACCAACTTAGCATGTTGGCTAGAAATAGAAAAACCTAGTAGCGGGGGACCCTTTTCAGCAGTAACCCTATAAGGTGTATCATGATACCCTGAAACTAGGCAGGGTGGGGCACGATTACTGGGCTGATTGTAAGAGGTCAAATCGACGGCGGTGGTGTAGCAGTGTAGGTTCTAACGGGGTGCGGGCGTGCACACACTCCGGCATAGAAAAATAAGGCACTGGGCACCAGTAGCATACCTGTGCATTCTAGGGTTGTGTCGGGCCGCTGCCATGGGACTTGATACACCCCATGGTGGGACCAGCATAGGTAACTACAACATCGGGGGCCGTAAGACACATGTAACTATGCGAGTAGGAGCCGATCATCATAGAATGGATCACTTCACCCTGATTATGGGGTGCCAGTTGGGAACTAGTTTATATGGGTTCAGAGGTTTATATGGGGTAAGATAGTATATTCGAACCTAGACAACTAAACTAAGTTTATAGTGCTTTCCCACTTCTTGTTTATACTTATCATACCCAGTTCTTTATTCATAGACAGAATAGTCCTAGACTTACTCAGGCTTTATGTCTGACTCTACTTTTCTTTCGTCTTCTTTTCTTCCGTTCCCCCCCCCCCCCCAGGTCCACAGGGAGGGAACACTGCAGCTTGACCAGCCTTCATATCCAGCTTGAAGAGGAAGAATGTATTGCTTGGACCTTTTCGTTTTGAACTATGGCTTTGGACAACCACTATGGGGCTTTTGCAGTTTATTTATGTTTTCTTTATGCTTCTTTAAATAATGAAATCAAGACAGTTATGAAGGTGTAATGTTTTTTTTATTGAAAGGATGTAAGACAATCATGGTGATGTTGTTGTAACACGTATTTACTTTTATGAAATAAAAGTTGCTGCTTTCATGCTGTTTACAAATATGTGTTCTTATATCTGTATTGTATATCTGTGATTTGTACTTATAAACCTCCACCAAAATTAGGGCATTCCCTTTGAGAGTGACCCTAACGGAGGTGGGGTGTTTCATCCAAAGTCTTCCATTTCGGTTTGGATAGATTACTAGGTTTCTCCCCTTTGTTCTCTAATGGTTGGTAAATAAAATTAAGATAGAGAAAATCTTCCATATTTGCCTTCCATAATCCCAAACTTCTCCCATTAAGTTTTTCCACACATATTTTCTCCATAATAAAACTCTCTTCAAAAAATTAATGTAGGAGGCTCTGATGTCAATCTATTAGGAAAATTCTTAGAATCTATATAGAATTAAATTTTAGAAGATATATGAAGTGAAAAAGAAAAAACAACAAACAAATTCCTCTAAACAAGATCTTTATTAATTCCCCAAATGATTACAAGAGAAAGCCCAAAAAATTGAGAAGATGTCTCAATCACAAGCAAAAAGGAAATAAACTTTTCCCTTGCATCTACAATGAACCATGTACATGCTTATTTATATTAGTATTGAGAACATAGATTCATTAATAAAAATTTGCTTCCACCCTTTAAAAACAAACCTTTCCATGCAGATAATTTGTTGCTTTCTTTTATGCAATAAAGAGGCAATAAATTACTCTACCAAATCGGAAAAATATATAAATAAGGCAACATAATCCTGTCTTAATTTAAATATCTCTACAATCTATTACTATACGGAATATCATATCATCAAAATTCATCAAGTATATCATGATTTTTGTTACAACAGTAAGTAGGAATTAATCCATTCATCTTAAAGTACATCAAGATTTTCATTACAACAATACTTAGAAGAATATTGTAATCTACCGTCCATGCCATCGACATTCTTAATAACCACAGATATTATTTATATTCTTCGGGAACATATGTATTTTAGTAAGTTTGCATATCGTAACTACCAATTCAATGGATATTAAGAGTTTAGTTACAATAATTCTTGACATTAGAAAGTGATGTACTCATCGTGAATTATATCAGGATTTCATCACAATAATACTTAAAAGAATTTTGTAATCTACATTTCTTGTTCTTTGCATTTTTTTCACTATCTAAGTTATTTCAATTCTTCTAGAATTTGTATGCTTTCATCGTTTATACCATCATGGTATTGTAAATGTTTTAAATGCTTTCACTACTTTAATCAATTTAATTATCTTTGAAATTACAATGCCCATGGCACATAATATGTTGTTGACACTGTATGAAGCTTCAATAACTTTAGTGTTCTTTTGTACTTTATATATGTTGACGCCAAAAAATATCACCAACACCCATGATTCTCAATTACTTAACAATATGGTTTTGTGTATGGAAAATAAGTGCAGAAAAGCAGTAAATGACACAGGAGATTTATATTGGTTGTTTGGTCCCATCAGAGGCCTAGGTCCACTTTGGAAGAACTGCTAATATTTTGAACAATGAATTACAAGCTATGAGACCTTTCAAGGCATCTAGTTAGAAGCATTTTCATGTAATTTGAAGGCATAGTCATCGTATGTGATCGTATGGAAAAAGTAGTTTTTTCCTTCTTCTTCCTCAAGGTGAAGATGCCATTAGAGAGGTCCCTTAGAGCACTAGAGAGGTGTCAAATTAGCAAATTTCCAACCCTTGTTACAAATGAGCTTGGGGTTATTTATAGCGGAGTTGTTAGGTGGGAGTAGGTAAAATAAGGGGACCACTCACCCGAAAATCACATCATTGGCTCATGTACCATAGAATTTTAGATCACATATGAATATTAGGGGGAAAATCACATCCCTCTCATGGGATGCGATTTCCGAATACCTTTGGATGCGAAAGTCGCATCCCAAGGGGATACGATGTAGCCATGGGGCCGCTTCCTGGGATGCGATGGCATCATGCCCAAAGGGAGGCGGCGACTTCACATCCTGATGGATGCAACTCCATTGCATCCCGTTGGATGCGATGGCAACACATCCAGAGGGATGCTTATCGTATCTTGAGGAACTCAATGCCATCGCATCCTGATGGATGCGATGCCTTTGCATCTAGATGGATGCAATTCCTTCGCATCCTGTTGGATATGACGACATCACACGTTGTTTGTTGTGATGCAGAGTGCCTAGGAGAGCTACAAAGCGGTGTGAGGTGAGATGGAGTGATGCGAGACGAGGAGTGAGGCGAGCTAGAGTGATGCGAGGCGAGGGTTTGGTGAACTGGAGTGATGCGATGCGAGTGTTTGGTCAGCTAGGGTGATACAAGATGAGTTTTTGGTGAGCTGGAGTGGTATGAGGTGAGTGTTTGGTGAGTCGGAGTGAACGTAATGTAAGGAATTATGAAGCTATTGCTCGCTCGACCTCTTCCCGACTTGAAGCTTCAACAACTAGGTAGCTCTTCGAGCTTTGACACCACTTGACGTGTTGATTCGAGTTGGTCTTGTGTGCTTTTGAGAACCAGGCAAAGTTACCGGTTGCCCCTCTAAAGTACGTCTTGCCTTGGCGGGATGTACCTTGCGTTGAGGAGGAAGTTATGAAGAACAGGGAATCATTAGATTTATTTAGTATTTTGGTTGCAACTCTTTGGGCACCTAATTCCTGTTTACTTATGAATGTATATGTTAGATGTCGACTCTCGTTTACGTCTTAGCGTAAACGAGTGGTTGCCGACGCGTATTCATGCTTGCGCTCATATATCCTTGTATGGTCTTACGTGATGTGATCATGATTCGGAAATGAGTATATGTTCGCATGCACGTATGTATACAGATATATATATATGAGTATATATATACATACATATACCCATCATATATACATATTATATATATTATGTGTCATATTTCCCTGGAGGGATGCAAGGTTCCGCACCCCAAAGGGATACAATGCTTCGCATTGCATCCTGGTGGGATGCGACATATCGCTTCCTAGTGGGATGCGGTACCTCGCATCCCTGAAGGGATGTGCTACAAACAAAGTGGGATGAATCCCAACTCTTCTTCCCTTATAAAAGCCATAACCCTCCCCTTCCTAACACTTTTCTTACTCTCCTTTTTCGCATTGAAGGCCACTTCCCTTACTTGAAGAAAACTGTAGGTAGGCACAAGGAATTCGAGATGATGAATTAGCCGCCGGAGCGGGGTTCCAAATCGAGTTCGTGCATGATAATGGTTGGTTCGAGTGTGGGAGCTCGTGATTTTGAGCTTGGTTTGGACTCGGTTCAAGTAGTAATGGCGGTGCAAAGGTTTGGAAGGGATGTGAAGTGGAGAAGAAGAGGAGGGGAGGCGTATCGCATCCCCTGTGCCTTGATGCACTGTGGCCTTGCATCACTGTTGCGAGGCAGATTTATATCACTCACGTGATATGATTTCGCATCACTAGCGTGATGCGGTTTCGCATCACTGGTGTGGTGCGATTTCACATCACCTATGTGATGCGGTTTCGTATCACTAGCGTTATGCGATTTCGCATCATCGTTATGATGCAATTTTGCATCATCCGTATGAAGCAATCTCACATCACCAATGTAATGCGTTCTCATATCACCAGTTGGGATGTGACTTCACGTCACCTATGTTAGGTGATGCTCTCGCATCTGCCTGAGGCAATGGTCTTAACCTTGCGTTGTGGTTGCGATGCTCCGTGATTAGATGGGATCTGGATTTTTTCATATAGGACTCGGAGCATATGACTTGGACTATGAACAAGAACTTTGGACTGTTGAACTCTGACTTTCTTCCCGATCCAATCGCAATTCGATCGCGAATCAATGCGAATCTAGGGACCTCCGTCGATGACGACGATGGTTACTGTCGCTGTAGGGCAGTGATCATCACTGTATCTCGAGTGTGTTTTAAGCATGAATGCATTGTCACTGCATTAAATAGCTCGTTTGCCAGTTAGTTCACACCAACATGAGGGGTATGGGTTTTACATATGATGTCCAATGCAACTATATTGAAGTATAGCTAGCAATGGAAACATGATCCAAAACACAACATCTTCACCATCTCACTTTGGTTTAGCTAATAGCGCCAGTCCTGGGGACAACAAGCTTGAGACTAGTTCAAAGTCAACCCCTTCTCAGTTTTCAGATTCACCGAAAGCACCCGACCGTGATTCACAATAGACGGCCGAGCTGCTGACTGGCCAGCCAACGCCAGGTGGTGCTACGGAAGTTGGTGAGAGGTCTGAGGAAAACATAGACATTATGACAAGTGATGTACCTGTAGCTTCTGATGCGATGGTAGGCGTCGTGATTGTTGACATTCCGCTAGACTTGGGGCATTCGAGTGTGGATAAGCCTGCCCTGATGCTCATTTGCACAAGATTGTGCATACTATGGGGCCATGTTTAAGTTCCCGAAGAGGGAGATCGGTCGCATGCTCCGCCAGCAGGATATACCACATGGAAAAACATATGTTCATCGTGGGATACGTACCCCCGTGTTGTGATTTTATTCGTAACTTGTTGTGCCACTTCCAATTAGCGTCTACAAAGTTTCATCCCGATGGATATGCATTCCTTCTCGGCACCTGTCGCTTAATCATAGAATACCAGGGTACGGATCCCACCGAAGAGGACATCCAGTTCTTATTTCTGATCAAGAGAAGACCCAAGACTTTGTCATTCCTTTACTTCCTAGAAGCAATACACAGTGCCCGGTTCATTGAAGGGTCATGGACCAGACTTCGGTTGTTCAAATTCGAGTGGTTCTATGTTCACTGTCCCCCGGGCTTTGCGATACAGTGGTTGGAGAGAAGTAAGTAATTATGTTTCCTATAGTTTGGTGTCAGCCAAATTATGAGCGTGGTGTTGATGTTGGGTTTTTGTTATAGGAATTCTGCCGGCGCCAAAAGGCAATGTGTAATAAGGGCGCATAGCGCATTTGAAGGCTATTCTGAAAGACGTTTGATTAACGAAGAAGATTTTGGATAAGAAGGCCCTTCATCGGACTGGCTTTCTTTCGCGAAACCAGAGAATGTTCCCGACGATTATTCCTGAAGGGGGGAGCAAAGATCCCGAGAAAGGAAAAAGTCGTAAGCGAAATGCTCCTCTTGATGTGACTGAACGCCCTAATACTGCAAAGGTTCAGGAGATTGCTAGTACGAACGACGCTCATGCCGAGGAAACGATCGGTGGAGGAGATGATCTTGCATCCACTCCTGTCCAGGCTATGAATGTTGAGGCTGGGTCGGGAGCGTTGGCGAGGCCAGTTCCTCCGATAACCACTTCTCGGACCGCTGCTTCATTGGAGAGAGCAGATAAGTTTAGAGGACTGGATGATGTTCCAATTGAAATTCCACTGTCTTGGCCTAGTGGCACAAGTTCTAGAAGCTTGACTTTACCTATTGGGCGGACAACTCCTCCTAGCGGGTCCCAATCTAGTCCATGGAGTGCGCACTTAGAGCATACACTCATAAACACTGAGTGACAAAGATTTTGTTCACGTGCACCAAGTGCTTTGTTCTGACCTTTGGCTTTATCTCTGTAGGTGAAATGGCTCGTGGAAGTGGTGATGATAGGCATCGAAGTTATGGATCGGAGGACTGGAGACCTCGAAAGAGCTCGGTTTTGAGTAGTTTTAAGAAGTGGGCCAGTCTGCCTCAGTTATATTTCCCTTGCGGTCGTAGTGGCGATCACTGACACTAACAACAATTAGAGTCTCAACCGCCACTTAGATCATCAAGGGAAGATTCTATGCTTGAGACTGTAGGCACCAGACCGCAAGCTTTGATGTTTCCTCTTCCTAACCCTTAAGTGGAGCCCGTTCAAAGATCGATCGGTGCTTTTGCTCACCCAGTGGGTCGCGGACCATAGAGGATGGGCACGTTAAAGGGAGGATCGAAAGCCTCACAGTTGACCAACGAGGAGAAGATTGACCTCTTGAAAAGGCATTTCCCAAGGTATTACCTTGAGGAGTTGGTGTTTGTGTCGGATATTAGCCCGACTCCTTAGAAAGACACCGCTCATGTACGGAAGAAAGTGTAGTATGCTTATCGTAAAGTCGCAGAGCTTAGCAAGTATGCTGGGCACCTTTCTGATTTGATTCGGGCCAAGAATGTAGAGATCCAAAACTATGGTTTGACCATTGATGCTGAACGGATGACTGTCCAGAATCTGGAGAAAGAGATAGGCGATGCTCGTACTTATATTGCTTCTCACGCCCATGGCATCCTTCTGAAAGTTAACTCTTTTGTTATTTATGTAACGGAGCTAAAAGAGGCTTATGAGAGGCTGAAAAGTTAGGCAGATCATGTAGCTTCAAGTTTTGAGGATACCGTGGCCGAGCTAACAACCGAGAATACCATCCTTAAGAAAGACAAGGCCGACCTGGAGCTGGTTAATACCCGACTGGAGAAAGACAATGATAGGGTCTGTAACAACCCGAATTTCGATAACATGATTAAGACGAGAATCAAGGCAAAATTTAATTATAAATTCTGAATCAAGTGAAACGGGCTATGCCATTGCGTTCGTCTCGGAAAAATACGCGAAATAGAGTCCGAGTTTTCGAGAATCGGAGTCCGTATGACCAAGTTATGGTCTGACGAAGTTTTCAGAAAATTCAAGTTAAAAAACAAGCTCTAATTTCAAAATGAGGGGTTGTCGACAGCCCTGTCGACTTGGGAGTTGACCTGCTTGACCCAAGTCGACAGCCCTATCGACTTGGGGGTCGACACATGGTGGCCGGGCAGTTTTGCCTGGTGCACCATTTTGAGTCCTTGGTCATGTTTTTGGGCCTGGTTCGTGATCTAATGGCTCAGGTTGATCCTAGGGTTAATCCTAAGGTCCTAATCACTCCTAATCTCTAAAAATAAGCCCCTAACCCACCCCTAAACCCTCATTATTCACTCATGCAACTAAACTATGGAAAAATTGCTACTCTCATGGCCTCCACTCAACTATCCTAGCCTCCACTTCATTTCTATGAGAGGTTTCATGATCATGAGAGTATTAGAGAGTCCCTATGTTAGTATGAGAGCTTCTCAAGTTGGTTTCAAGGCTAAAGCTATGACCTTTGTTCATGAAGATGGTGTTTTTATTGATTTGGAGTGTTCATCTTTGGGTTTTTGGGTGATGGCATGCATAGGCTTCATCACAAGCTTTAGTTTAATCGATTTAGGCCTTCATAGCAATGTAAGCCCCTTCCCTACTCTTAGATATTAACTATGAAGTTAAATGTTCACGTTGCAAGTTTGGGTTTGATCATTGAGAATGATACATGCTATCATGTTATGCAAGTTTATGAAGTCATTATCTTGATCTTATGAGCTAAAAGCTACAACCTTTATGTTGAAATGTTGCATTATGCAACATGGGAACCTTCATAATCTTTATGTCAACTTGCATATGAAGTCATAACCCTTATATGATGATATATGCGAGTTTCTAGTCATCATTCCATGTCTTTTGTCACCATGATTCGTTTATGTGCCAAGTTTGGGTTTATGCATGTTTTTGTGAGGCTTGAGAATGTAACATGCAAGCTAATGAACACATTTGTGCTTCATTTGCCACCATGATTAACTTGTGGCTTAATATCCATTTTTGTCATGCCTTTGCCAAGTCTCCTCTTTTAATCCATTACGTTGTTGCGAACGTATATGCGAGTTTAAAAGCGTTGGGTTATGTTATGGGTAATTTCTAATGACATGAAAATACAACTTGAAAACATGACTTGAAATATAACATGGAAGTTGACATGTAAGCTTGGGAATTTACCTATTAAGTTAGGTCTACCCTTTGGGAATTTACCTATTAAGTTAGGTCTACCCAAATGCTTGAAAAACTTGTAACATGTTTTGGAAACATGATGAACATGACACTTAGATAATATAAGTGTGGCCAACTCAAGGTTGGGTTGAGTTTGCAACGTAAAACTACCCGGAACCGACCGGCCTAACTAGTAGTTGCAACCAATAGGACCCAATGTGAGAAGTTGGTCATGTTGTGCTTGAACCCGAGGTTAGACCAAGTTGTGGTGTAAAGCTACCCGGAACCGACCGACTTAACTAGTAACAACAACAAAGTCTAATGTGAGAGGTTGGGGTGCATTAAGTAATTAATGCCACATGATAGGGTTAAGTTAAGTTGATTAATGACTCTTAACCAAATATGACATGGACAAATGGGTTAAGTAAATTGATTAGGCTAATGATACTTAACAAAACATGACAAGGTTGGGTAGGTTAAGTGACTCGATTTGCCTAATGACACTTAACCATTTGTATACGATTAGTGGACAGGGTTAAGTTAACCAACACTTAACCATTCCAACGCGATAAATTTGGTAAGGTTAAGTAAGTTTTCTTAATGACACTTAACCGAAAGATACAGCTAATGGATGGGGTTAAGATTAGACTCAACTAGTCTAAACATGATAATCGGATGGGGTTAAGTTAGCCTAGACTTAATTAATCCCACTTGGTAGTTTAATGGGGTTAAGTGACCTATACTTAACCAATCTAACTCGTGAATTTATTAAGGTTAAGTTAACCTATACTTAACCAATATAACGTGAAAACATGATAAGGCTAAGTCACGAATCGCTTGGATACACTTGACCGATTTGACTAAGTAATTTGATAGGGTCAAGTTAATATATACTTAACCAACTTGAGCATGGTTTGTAGGGTTAAGTCTTGAACTTGGATACTTAGCCAATTTTGACATGATTTGTAGACGGGTTAAGTCTTGGACTTGGATACTTAGCCAATTTTGACATGATTTGTAGACGGGTTAAGTCATGAACTTAAGTGACACTTAATCCATTATGAAAACCCTAGTTCTGAGGATTAGGTGGGTAACCGTAATTAACAAGGATAACGGGAATAAGGCTAAGTGGTAAACCTTAGTTGAAGGATAACTAAGTAATGATTCTTAGTCAAGGAAATTTAGACCAGTTCATAGATAGATGAGTAACCTGATACGGTAGGTCATCGTTTAAGTATACGAGTAGGAGCAAGTATCTGATTTAGAAAAAGGCTCCAGCGAACTGGGTAACGAAGCAGCGGCTTCGGGGAACGTGAGGATATTCTTGGGATACCTCTGTGGGCTGCCAGGTAATTATACTAGGCTCATGAGAGGTTAAGGTCTGCGTTAGAAGAACCAAGAGTATGCCTTGGTTGTTATACGAGCGACCTAAAGACGGGGATGGATAGGGTATAGTCGACGAAACACGGTCGTACCCTAGATAGCACTTTTCGTCAGGCTACCTACCATCTTTGGTCAAGCGTGTACGTACGGAAAGGCAGAGAACACCCAATAGACCATAATTGCTATCTAATTATGGTTGCGGTAAGGCTCGGATTGGGGGTTGGCCAGTAGTGTGCTCTCGTACAGGATTTATCATGTCTTGTCTTTCGCTAGTTGAGGGAGGGATCGCGTGGGACCATAGCCACGTATAGAAAAACAGACCTTAGCATCTGCATCGACAGATAAATCGTAAGCTCCCGATCGAGTCCTGTATTTCCTGGTCTGCCCTGTGACAGGACTCGGATGGCACGATGTGATACATGTGCATGCAGTCATGGAAAAACGATTCACGGTGAATGCGTGGGGAAAAGGGCGCGGTTGACGGTTAGCGTAATTCCTAGTGGCCCTGGGTGGTTGAACCAAAACCAAGATACGAAAACGTGCAATAGGTAAGCGTAATCCCTAGTAGCCCTAGGTAGCATAAGTCCTAGTTGTACAAACGATAATTCATGTTGGAAGACCCTAGCTAGGTTTTTGGGTAACAGTCCAAACCGATCTTAAGGATCATGGAACTATGTTAAAGTAATATAGAATCTCATGGGAAAACCCGTATGGTCTACGGCAAGGGACTGAACATTTACAAGGAATAAAACATACGAGTTGAGTAACCTATATATGCGATATATTAGGTTGACATGGACCATTACACGACTTTTGCGTAAGGGTCATTCATGGTTAACACATGATACGGTGGGGATACTAGTACGGTAGGTGCAGAGCAGGTATACAGGATTGATACCATGGGACGTTATACGTGATAGATATCTTGGGGATATTATACTTAATAGAAACCTGACGATGTGATACCTTGTTTTATCTTGACATCGTAATTCATCATGACACCTTAGTTTATCTTAGTTCAGTAGTTCATCCTGTTATTTTGATTTAGCTTATCTATCTTGTTATCATGCTTATGTTCATCTCAGCTTCTCATGTCAGTTAACTTTACTAGTTTTTATGCTAATAGTAGATAGGGCTTACTCAGTCTTTTTGACTGACCCGTTTTGTTTCGCCTCTTTTCTTCCGTTTCCCCCCCAGGTTACAGGGAGGAAACACTGTTGTTTAGTTCGGACTTCTTCTGCTAGAAGGTCATCATGGATGGCTTGGACTTTTCTTGGCTATGGCTACTTTACTGTTTTACTTGGGGAATAATTTATGAAAAAGTCTTTATGCTTCTTTACTATTGCAAGACAGGTTTTTTTGATGTACTCTGATGTAAAAGGCTTTAGACCTTAATTATTAATGTTTATGAAAGTTCGATTTTACTTCCGCTATTTTATATGTTCTGTCTTGTGATATTTCTATGCATGTTTACCAATAATGCCCCTCTAAAGCTAGTGCATTCCTTTGCGAGTGACCCTAGCGGAGGCGGGGTGTTACATTTGGTATCGGAGCCAGGTTACCAGACTGGGCAAAAGTTTTTAAAGACCTTCTGAAAACTATTTGAACATCGTTTATAAAGAAGCATTTTTCAAGAAAATTTTCTTTTAAAAGAAAAAGGCTATTCCCCAAAGGCCATTAGCACTATCCTTGTTTCCTTAATTGAATCTCTTTTCCTTTCTTTCCTCCATCTGTAGTCACAGTGGTTTTAACTGCGACTAGTCTTTTCTATCTACGAAAGTGCTTTCCATGCGATGGAGGTGGTTCTCGAGAGACCAGTGGCCGTGTTAGAAGAAAGGATAGTGGGAAAGAGGATAAAGGATACGAGCTTAAGGATGAGCAACTTGTTGGTATGGCTCAACCCAGAACGAGAGATGAACAATGAAATCCATGACGAGAAAGTACCTTTGGCATGGTGAAACGGGGCGGATAGTTAACTATCATGGGACAAGGACAAGATCATCGGGAGGGCAATAGTATGCTCTCATTTCTAGGGTACCTCGGAAGGAGGGTGACGATCTTGTTAAAGGTTTAGCTTTTCTTCTCTATCATCCCATTAGGACTTTGTTTTGATCATCGTATCATTTAAGTCTGCTTCGATAGTTGAGTCTCTGCACCTTAAGTACTAGCATAATAGAGAATCCCATTTTTGTCTCAAGTCCTGTGGAGAATTGGTCCATTTATTCATGACTTGTTTTGGATTTGAGAATGTCTATGCCAAGTGTTGAGTTTGGAAACAATGCTTATGTTTATAAGCTATGGATGGGTTCTAGGGATGAAGTGGTTATCCAGTAAGGGGTACCACTCTCGGTTTTGATAGGAGGGTAGTTAGACCTCTTGACTAGCCTTGGTAATACCCTCGAAGTATCGTGTAACCTTTTTGGAGGTTCTGTCATGACTAGTTACTTAGAATCCCTTGATGCCTTTATTGGAAATTTGAAGCCCGATCGAGTGGTGTTCACCGATAAGACGGATGGTTTATTTCACTTATGCAAGGGTTATAGAAATCACCCTAGAAAGTGCGCTTGATAACCTGGTTGGCATCTGTTTACTTTCAAGAGAAAGTTTTTCTACGTAGAATACCTTGTGGTACGAGGTCCGAGATTCACTAGTGAATTTTGGAAAGCTTGCATGAGATCATGAGTACGCAGTCATGTTTGCGTCAAGTATTCTAGAAAAGGATAAGTGAAAGTGGAACGAGAGGCGACGAAGTAATGAGTTCCAGTTATGAAAACAGGAAATAAGAAGCTACGAAATCGCGAAGTTAAAAGACGGTCAAGGCACAATGGAATTAAGCTCAAGGAAATACGACTTTGATGGTCGAAGACTAGATGCGCGCATGATATCTCTTTTTGGGAGTATATCCTTGATCCCTGTTTTCTGTAGAGCTTACTTGTAGGCTATCTTTTGTGGACGTCCTCTCGGTCCTATTTTCTGTTACAAACCCCGTAAGGAGTTTGTCTTGTTTATCTTCTCGACCATGTTTCAGGGAATCCTAGGTAGAACCCTATGGATGTAAACATGTATTTGAAACATGTTATGATTGATATGGTTGCAAGTGATTGCAAGTGGTTGCTCGTGGATGCGCGAATACATATTAGATACTAGCTCGACTCGGTCACATTTCATATTGCATATGCACGAGTATTTATACTTGTTTATGGATGAAATCGAATGTATTATCATGCGGTTGTTGCATATGAATGAATGATTGTGCACGCATATAGTATCTATATGACTAGGACTATTTGCATACATGTTGGATTCATGGCACTATACATATTTTGCATTAGAAAGATTATTCAGGCCTGATCATTAGCATTAGCTAAGGAACATGTACACACACGTCTTGCATATATTCATACAGCATTAGAAATCATCTAAGGACAATGGTTGCTTGTGGATGATGTTTTGAGTAGATGGATGATGGATGGTAGAATATGTTCTTCCTAACTTGGAGATTTCGGGGACGAAATCCTAAAAGGTGGGGAGAATGTAACAACCCGTATTTCGATAACATGATTAAGACGAGAATCAAGGCAGAATTTAATTATAAATTCTGAATCAAGTGAAACGGGCTTTGCCATTGCGTTCGTCTCGGAAAAATACGCGAAATAGAGTCCGAGTTTTCGAGAATCGGAGTCCGTATGACCAAGTTATGGTCTGATGAAGTTTTCAGAAAATTCAAGTTCAAAAACGAGCTCTAATTTCAAAATGAGGGGTTGTCGACAGCCCTGTCGACTTGGGAGTTGACCTGCTTGACCCAAGTCGACAGCCCTATCGACTTGGGGGTCGACACATGTGGCCGGGCAGTTTTGCCTGGTGCACCATTTTGAGTCCTTGGTCATGTTTTTTGGCCTGGTTCGTGATCTAATGGCTCAGGTTGATCCTAGGGTTAATCCTAAGGTCCAAATCACTCCTAATCTCTATAAATAAGCCCCTAACCCACCCTTAAGCCCTCATTATTCACTCATGCAACTAAACTATGGAAAAATTGCTACTCTCATGGCCTCCACTCAACTATCCTAGCCTCCACTTCATTTCTATGAGAGGTTTCATGATCATGAGAGTATTAGAGAGTCCCTATGTTAGTATGAGAGCTTCTCAAGTTGGTTTCAAGGCTAAAGCTATGACCTTTGTTCATGAAGATGGTGTTTTTATTGATTTGGAGTGTTCATCTTTGGGTTTTTGGGTGATGGCATGCATAGGCTTCATCACAAGCTTTAGTTTAATCGATTTAGGCCTTCATAGCAATGTAAGCCCCTTCCCTACTCTTAGATATTAACTATGAAGTTAAATGTTCACGTTGCAAGTTTGGGTTTGATCATTGAGAATGATACATCCTATCATGTTATGCAAGTTTATGAAGTCATTATCTTGATCTTATGAGCTAAAAGCTACAACCTTTATGTTGAAATGTTGCATTATGCAACATGGGAACCTTCATAATCTTTATGTTAACTTGCATATGAAGTCATAACCCTTATATGATGATATATGCGAGTTTCTAGTCATCATTCCATGTCTTTTGTCACCATGATTCGTTTATGTGCCAAGTTTGGGTTTATGCATGTTTTTGTGAGGCTTGAGAATGTAACATGCAAGCTAATGAACACATTTGTGCCTCATTTGCCACCATGATTAACTTGTGGCTTAATATCCATTTTTGTCATGCCTTTGCCAAGTCTCTTCTTTTAATCCATTACGTTGTTGCGAACGTATATGCGAGTTTAAAAGCGTTGGGTTATGTTATGGGTAATTTCTAATGACATGAAAATACAACTTGAAAACATGACTTGAAATATAACATGGAAGTTGACATGTAAGCTTGGGAATTTACCTATTAAGTTAGGTCTACCCTTTGGGAATTTACCTATTAAGTTAGGTCCACCCAAATGCTTGAAAAACTTGTAACATGTTTTGGAAACATGATGAACATGACACTTAGATAATATAAGTGTGGCCAACTTGAGGTTGGGTTGAGTTTGCAACGTAAAACTACCCGGAACCGACCGGCCTAACTAGTAGTTGCAACCAATAGGACCCAATGTGAGAAGTTGGTCATGTTGTGCTTGAACCCGAGGTTAGACCAAGTTGTGGTGTAAAGCTACCCGGAACCGACCGGCTTAACTAGTAACCACAACAAAGTCTAATGTGAGAGGTTGTGGTGCATTAAGTAATTAATGCCACATGATAGGGTTAAGTTAAGTTGATTAATGACTCTTAACCAAATATGACATGGACAATTGGGTTAAGTAAATTGATTAGGCTAATGATACTTAACAAAACATGACAAGGTTGGGTAGGTTAAGTGACTCGATTTGCCTAATGACACTTAACCATTTGTATACGATTAGTGGACAGGGTTAAGTTAACCAACACTTAACCAATCCAACGCGATAAATTTGGTAAGGTTAAGTAAGTTTTCTTAATGACACTTAACCGAAAGATACAGCTAATGGATGGGGTTAAGATTAGACTCAACTAGTCTAAACATGATAATCGGATGGGGTTAAGTTAGCCTAGACTTAATTAATCCCACTTGGTAGTTTAATGGGGTTAAGTGACCTATACTTAACCAATCTAACTCGTGAATTTATTAAGGTTTAGTTAACCTATACTTAACCAATATAACGTGAAAACATGATAAGGCTAAGTCACGAATCGCTTGGATACACTTGACCGATTTGACTAAGTAATTTGATAGGGTCAAGTTAATATATACTTAACCAACTTGAGCATGGTTTGTAGGGTTAAGTCTTGAACTTGGATACTTAGCCAATTTTGACATGATTTGTAGACGGGTTAAGTCTTGGACTTGGATACTTAGCCAATTTTGACATGATTTGTAGACGGGTTAAGTCATGAACTTAAGTGACACTTAATCCATTATGAAAACCCTAGTTCTGAGGATTAGGTGGGTAACCGTAGTTAACAAGGATAACGGGAATAAGGCTAAGTGGTAAACCTTAGTTGAAGGATAACTAAGTAATGATTCTTAGTCAAGGAAATTTAGACCAGTTCATAGATAGATGAGTAACCTGATACGGTAGGTCATCGTTTAAGTATACGAGTAGGAGCAAGTATCTGATTAAGATAAAGGTTCCAACGAACTGGGTAACGAAGCAGCGGCTTCGGGGAACGTGAGGATATTCTTGGGATACCTCTGTGGGCTGCCAGGTAATTATACTAGGCTCATGAGAGGTTAAGGTCTGCGTTAGAAGAACCAAGAGTATGCCTTGGTTGCTATACGAGCGACCTAAAGACGGGGATGGATAGGGTATAGTCGACGAAACACGGTCGTACCCTAGATAGCACTTTTCGTCAGGCTACCTACCATCTTTGGTCAAGCGTGTACGTACGGAAAGGCAGAGAACACCCAATAGACCATAATTGCTATCTAATTATGGTTGCGGTAAGGCTCGGATTGGGGGTTGGCCAGTAGTGTGTTCTCGTACAGGATTTATCCTGTCTTGTCTTTCGCTAGTTGAGGGAGGGGTCGCGTGGGACCATAGCCACGTATAGAAAAACAGACCTTAGCATCTGCATCGGTAGATAAATCGTAAGCTCCCGACCGAGTCCTGTATTTCCTGGTCTGCCCTGTGACAGGACTCAGATGGCACGATGTGATACATGTGCATGCAGTCATGGAAAAACGATTCACGGTGAATGCGTGGGGAAAAGGGCGCGGTTGACGGTTAGCGTAATTCCTAGTGGCCCTGGGTGGTTGAACCAAAACCAAGATACAAAAACGTGCAATAGGTAAGCGTAATCCCTAGTAGCCCTAGGTAGCATAAGTCCTAGTTGTACAAACGATAATTCATGTTGGAAGACCCTAGCTAGGTTTAGGGTAACAGTCCATACCGATCTTAAGGATCATGGAACTATGTTAAAGTAATATAGAATCTCATGGGAAAACCCGTATGGTCTACGGCAAGGGACTGAACATTTACAAGGAATAAAACATACGAGTTGAGTAACCTATATATGCGATATATTAGGTTGACATGGACCATTACACGACTTTTGCGTAAGGGTCATTCATGGTTAACACATGATACGGTGGGGATACTAGTACAGTAGGTGCAGAGCAGGTATACAAGATAAATACCATGGGACGTTATACGTGATAGATATCTTGGGGATATTATACTTGATAGAAACCTGACGATGTGATACCTTGTTTTATCTTGACATCGTAATTCATCATGACACCTTAGTTTATCTGAGTTCAGTAGTTCATCCTGTTATTTTGATTTAGCTTATCTATCTTGTTATCATGCTTATGTTCATCTCAGCTTCTCATGTCAGTTAACTTTACTAGTTTTTATGCTAATAGTAGATAGGGCTTACTCAGTCTTTTTGACTGACCCATTTTGTTTCGCCTCTTTTCTTCCGTTTCCCCCCCAGGTTACAGGGAGGAAATACTGTTGTTTAGTTCGGACTTCTTCTGCTAGAAGGTCATCATGGATGGCTTGGACTTTTCTTGGCTATGGCTACTTTACTGTTTTACTTGGGGAATAATTTATGAAAAAGTCTTTATGCTTCTTTACTATTGCAAGACAGGTTTTTTTTGATGTACTCTGATGTAAAAGGCTTTAGACCTTAATTATTAATGTTTATGAAAGTTCGATTTTACTTCCGCTATTTTATATGTTCTGTCTTGTGATATTTCTGTGCATGTTTACCAATAATGCCCCTCTAAAGCTAGTGCATTCCTTTGCGAGTGACCCTAGCGGAGGCGGGGTGTTACAGGGTCTCGCAACTTCAAATGGATAAACAGGCTCTATGGAAGAAGAATGAAAGGTTGAGTGCTGAGAATGAGGAAAATCGGAGATTAATGCAGGAGAATGCCTATTTGAAGATACAACTTGAGGAGGCCAAGAGGGACAAGAAAAAGGCCGAGGAAACTGCTCGAGATACGTTAAGCCAGTTGGATGGAGTGAGGGCCGAGAACGTGAGAGAAGTAGAGGGGCTTAAGATTGCAGCTGAGTATGTCGTGACTCAAGCGAAATTGGATCTGGAGCCCTACATATGGGACACGTATGTTAAAGTGCTCAAGTTACGCGACCTCTCATGGGTTGATGACTACTCCAGGGTACTAGCCAAGGTGTGGGATAAGTGGCTGGATTTTAAGGATAACCTTCAAGGGGTAGATGCCATCGACGAAATTGATTTTATTCTTTCTCACTTGGAAGAGGCAGAACGCTTGAAGCTTCATTATCAAAGACAGCTGCTGAGGTAGAACGAGCTGCCGCGATGGGAAAGACAATGGACACTGATTGCTTGGTGGTGGCCCATGAGTTCGAGGGAGGCAGCTCTCCTCGACAGTCTGCTTGGTCGTCGACTCTGATAAACAGTTTGCATGTTCTAGCCCCCATCGTACCTGGATACAACCCTGACCAGCCGCGGCTGGGGCTTGACAGTTTTTCCCGAACAGTAGGTGAGAGTCTGGCGCTAGTCAGAGTTGTGCCTCAAGTGTTAAGAAGTAGAGTCATACCCCCCTTGAGTGCTTAAAGGTGTAAGCATACGGGACTCGAGGCGAGTAATGAGCCTTCTACTCGATGTGCAAGACCTTTTGGAGCTTAAACGGCTGTGAGTCTGGACCTGGCTCAGTTCAGACAACCCGAGATTCGAATGGAGGTTTCATGGGTCAGTTTGGTGAAGGAGTTAGGATGGATATCACATTTTTTGATGAGGACCTGACCCTCTTTGGCTCCATTGTGGGAAGAGATGGGCATGAAAGCAAAGCGACGGAAATCACCAAAGCAAGGGAGCATATGATGCGTGGGATGTTTAAGCAGCAGCAGGCGGACTTGCGTGCCAAAGGCGAGGAGCAAGAGTAGAAAAAGGTAGCTGACAAGCTAGCCTGGAAAACGGATTTGATGGACATCCAGAAGAAGGCCGAATAAGATGCCGCGGCTAAGGTCCAAAGGGAACAAGAGCCTGCGGCGAAGAAACAGGCCGATGCCGAGGCCACTAAGGAGAAGGACGTGGACAAGTACAAACCGCTACTGGAGGTGGAGACCCGAAAACTCAAGGCTGAGAGGACGGCCCAACAAAATTTGGTCCCAAAGACCGGGTCCAAGTGGGAAGGAGAGTGCTTCGCTAGTATTTGAGTTTCACTGAGGTTTTTCCTCTACTGTTGAGCGAAATCCCGCTTGATGATGAGGCCACAGTGATCAGCGACGAGGAGGAGGAGATTCTGCTAGCCTCTCTTTTCCCATCCCCAGCCAAAAGGAAAAAGGAGAAAGGAGGGGGCAGTTTCAGGAACGGAGGAAGAAGTGAGATGGTCCATCAAGTGGAGACTCGTGCAGGAAGAAGAAGTAAGGAGAGAAGAAACCCGAGGAAACGGAGGAGGGCTAGCTGCCAAAGTGACCGATGTCTTTTATCTTTTGACGATATAGGTCGATAGTATATGCGAGTTCAGCCCTCGCCTCTTTGTTTTTGGAGGCATGGCGTAGTTTTCAGGTACAACCTATCATTAGAAAGAAAAGATATCAAAGTATGCAATTTAGATAGAAAGATATCAAAGTATGTAGTTTGATTTAGTTATTTTTATGAATATATTGGTTAGTCCTTATATCGCATTTACATCAAGTGTTCGAACATTGGTTTTATGCTTTTTAGCGTCTTGTACTTACATAAGCATACTTGTTGTTACAGTCAACCAAATGTGATTGGTGACTCCACTCCAGGGTGTGCCCCCGGCTGTGCGGAGGTCATGCGCTGGTTTTGCTCACGGGCCTTCCGTTAGTCGGGAGTTATGTGTTGCACAGATTCCAGGTCAGGTGCCCACTCCCTTGGACCCTCGAAGGTCGTTAGTCCTAAGTCGTAAGGCGGCGTGAACATTACGATTTGTCCAACTTTTGGCTCTCCGGTCGTCCCTTCGGGATTAGAGCACGAGGGCATCATTTATTCACTAAAGGGGGCTCAGATCCAGACCCGGTGGGTTGGATTATAGCCGAGGGGATGCCCCCAAGCCGGGAGACCTAAGGACAAATCAATTTATAATTGGTCTCGATGCTGGGCTGAAGTTCGAGTGGTGCCCGAATCCAGACCCTGTGGGTCGGATGGAGCCGCTGGAGTGATCGATCTCACAATAGCTTAGTTGATGAGTTTTCCCTAAGTCCGCAGACTTATTGGCGGAATGATTCATACTCGGTGTCATCATTGGCTCGAGATTCGAGTAGGATTACTTATACTCAGTCTCGTCGTTGAGTTGAGACTCTAGTGGTATTATTCATACTCAGTCTCGTCGTTGATTCGAGATTCGAGTGTTGTTATTTATACCTGGTCTCATCGTTTGTAACGACCCAAATTTTAATCGTTTATTTAATCATTTAAAATTGGATTTAAATGTTGTTTAAAAATTTAATAACGAGAATTTGATCGTTTCGAACATTTTATTAATATAAATAATATGATAACATTTTAATATTGGAGATATTCGAAAAATATTGAATTTCTGATATTGAATGAATTAACAATATAAAATAATTTGATCAGTTCCAGAAATTGATCATAATTATATATCTCGTCCCTACAGTTGAATTACACCTCCAACCGGTTCCAACGCGTTTAAAGTAACGGTTAAAACTAAAATTTTGTTAGTTGCGTTGTTCTAACAGAAAGTAACTGCTAAATGTTTTATAGAGCTCGTACGTAGTCCGTCGTTTCCATATCTCCCAATATATTAGCATATCACTTTTGGTCGGTGGAAAATCTTTGTTCTTAGACAATCTCAGCATGTCCACATGCATAGCAGTCTTCAAATTTCGTAGAATCTTAGTTTAATGTTGTCATAGAGCCATGTAAAAGCCACTTTCCTACTCTAGCCTATTACTTTCGGAACCCTGTAAACCTATATTCATAAATCTACGCTCATGCTCTGTCATTTAAGAAACCACATCATGTTGTTTTTGAGTTTTCAAATCTTGCGGCATCTATTCAATGTTGGCATGAAAATCTTTTCAAAGTAAGTCTTGGCACATGCAAACCATCGTTTTAAAAAGCTGGAAACGTCGGCGTGACCAAATCTTTATAAAATATCGTCAAAAATCCAGCGAAAAGCCTGACGTGATCTTGGAAGCAAATATCTTGGCCAAGTCTTAAGCGTCCATGTGAAAATTTGCATAGCAAAATCTCTGAAGGCAAGAAAGAAAATCTTCAGCAACTCCCAAAATCAATATTGATATACGAGGAGCCTAACATGTATAGCTACGTGCTTACCTATGCTGTACAGGCACAGTTCTGTCTCCATCAAATTCATAAAGTGCCTGAACCCTTTGAAATCCACACATGATCTGTTGTAAAATTTTCAAAACAAATGATTTGGGTTTGGGTATTATTTGAAGAGAATGAAGAATAAAAGGAAGAAGGAATGGGCAAATATGTTTTGTCCCACATCATGGAAAATACAAAGGATTTCCACTATATATGTAAAGACATGATGTATAATAACAAAAGAAAGAAGAGAAGGAGAGATAAGGCAATGGGCCTTGAGCATGAACTTGGCATAATAATATTTAAAATGTCAAAAGATGGGCCTTGGGCCTTGGGGCTCTTGGGGTCTCGTGATCCATTAAGTCACGAAACAGATCGGTCGACCGGCCAAAACTCAACCAGTCGACCGTTTTACTCTCTGTTTGAAAACGGTCGACCGGTGATATTTTGGCGCTCGACCGATTTCATCCCAAAGGGAAAAGATGTGACATTGTACGGACGGAAATAACCGTTACAGACGGTGGTGACGCTTCGCTGAAAGGATGCCTCTTCATTTGTTATAAATAGCAACGCCCGGAAATGTTTGAAATCACTTCGAATAATATCTTCTTCTTCCTTTACAGTCTGCAACGCCATTAAAGCGTATCAAAACGCTGTTTCATTTGTAACGCCTCTGAGGTGTTGCAAATTGCCGAAATACGTTGCAGATTAATCCTCCTCTTCTTCTCTTCATTCTTTACAGTACTTGCATCATCAGAAACATAATCAGAGTGTTCTTGGTTGGATCAAAATCGTACAAATTTTGAATCCGATAACGCTGTTTCAAGGCTTCATTGAATCCTGAAGTCAATAGTTCATTAACCCGTTTATACCTGGTGGGTTGAACTATTGTCTGAAAGAATTTGCTCCGCATATCCTTGAAGTCAGAAGTACGGTATTTATTCTCCTCCATTACCGTCTCAAACCACAAAATCCCCAACAAATTTTCAGACAATATCTTCAACCATGGATAGTTTGAGCGCTTTGCAAGTGATGAATCAGCATTTGACGAAGTTGGAGCGATTTGATGGAGAGAACTTCACTCGTTGGCAGGAGACTATGAAATTCTTTCTGATCACGGTTAAATTATTTCATATTCTCGAAGACGGATTGGAGAAAATACCGGAGGAAACCGATAAGGATAGTGTAGAATTAAAAGCAAAAAGAGCAAAGCGAAAAGAGGAAGATTTTCTATGTAGAGGCCACATACTAAATGCATTGTCTACTCCGATATACAATGCTCACAGGACCTTGGACACGGCGAATGCACTCTGGACTGCGTAGAAAGCAAATATCGCATCTCTGAGGCAAGTAATAAAAAATTTCTTATATGCAATTTTATGGATTACAAAATGGTCACTAACAAGTCCATAATTGAACAAGTTAGTGAAATACTACTGTTAGTAAATCAACTTAAGGATGCCGGTATTGATCTCCTTGAATCATTTGTTGTTGGAGTTATTATTTCGAGACTCCCGAATTCTTGGAATGATTATAAGAAGAAATTAAAACATGCGGAAACCGATTATGATTTAGACGGTTTACAGCGTCATCTTCGTATTGAAGATGATTCTCGTAAACGCGAACTAGATGATAATTCACAAACTGAGTCTCAATCTAAGGCTAATAATGTTGAAATTAACGATAATTTGAAGCCTAAGAATGAGACACAGTTTAAAAAGAAAGGTAATAATTCCAAGAACAAGAAGAAGGGTGACTGTTACTATTGTCACAAATCCGGCCACTATGCCCGAGACTGTCGTCTTCGGAAGAAACAACAAAAAGCGAATGTGGTCGAAGAAAAGCTTGTGGCTGTCGTACAAGAGGCGAACTCCGTTAGTGGAATTGATAATGATTAGTGGCTCGATACTGGAGCAACTATTCATATTTGCAAAGACCGTAATCTGTTCAAGACTTACGATGAGAATAACGGAGAACCCAGCGAAGTAACGAGCGCAAACAAAGTTGAAAGCAAAGTTCTGGGAAAAGGCACTATTGAATTGACATTCACCTCTGGGAAAGTTCTTACTTTAGTCAATGTATTTCATATACCTGATATGTGTAAGAATTTGATTTCTGGATACCTTCTTAACAAAGGAGGATTCAAGATGGTGTATGAGTCTGATAAGTTAGCGTTGTCTAAGAACAGCAAATTTATTGGACAGGGATATTCTTGTAACGACATGATTAAGTTGAATCTAATAAAGAAATCTTCTGCTTATATTGTTGACTCTGTTAATTTATGGCATAGTAGATTAGGACATGTTAATTATAAGTCACTTAGAAATATGCATAAATTAGGATTAATTTCTGATTGTGATTTCGAATCCATTTCTAAATGTGAGATATGTGTTCAAGCAAAAATACATCGAAAATCCTTTAAATCTATTGAAAGGAAAACTGGTTTGCTTGATTTGGTATATAGTGATGTGGGTGACTTGAAAAGTCATATCACCTATGGTGGTAACCAATACTATATAACGTTTACTGATGATTATTCTAGATATGCTTATGTATATCTAATGAAATCAAAAGATGAAGCCTTTGATAAATTCAAAATTTACAAAGCAGAAGTCGAAACACAATTAGGAATTAAAATTAAAGTGTTACATTCAGATCGTGGTGGTGAATATTTTTCAAATGAGTTTACTTTGTTTTGCAAACAAAATGGTATCATTCACCAATATACCGCCCCTTATACCCCACAACAAAATGGTGTTGCTGAGAGAAAAAATAGAACTTTAGTAGAAATGGTTAATGCCATGCTCATAAGTTCTAATTTGCCTTATAACCTATGGGGTGATGCTATGTTATCTGCATGTTACATTTTAAATAGAGTACCACTTAAGAAAAATAATATTTCTCCTTATGAATTATGGTTCAACAGAAAACCTAATCTTACTAGACTTAAAGTTTGGGGTTGCTTAGCATATGTTAGAAAACCAAACCCTAAACGACCAAAGTTAGGTAATAGGGCTTCTAAATGTGTTTTCATTGGATATTCTCTTAATAGTATAACTTATAGATTTATGATTCTTGATACCTTAGAAGTCATAGAATCTGTAGATGTAGAATTTTTTGAAAATCAAACTATTGAGAATCCATTGAGATCATCTAGTCCAGAACCAACTGAGACTAATGATACAAATGATGATGAATATGCTCCTGCTCAAAACAGCAAGGAAGTGTCAGTACCAGATGATAGTACTGAACACAGAAGAAGTAAAAGAGCGAGAATAGAGAAGGACTATGGTCCTGACTTCATAACATATCTCGTAGAAGGCAGTAAGGACGAAGTCCTTAATGTGACAAGATATGTAATGAACGTCAATGATGATCCCAAAACTTATTCTAAGGCTATGAGTTCTAGAGATTCTAATTTCTGGAAAGAAGCTATCAATGATGAAATGAATTCCATAATGTTAAACCAAACTTGGGTATTAAGCGATTTACCTCCTGGTGCTAAACCTATAGGATGTAAATGGATATTCAAGAAAAAGTTGAATACAAATGGATCCATTGATAAGTTTAAAGCCAGATTAGTTGCTAAGGGATATAAACAAAGACAAGGAGTAGATTATTTTGATACATATGCTCCGGTGGCTCGCATATCTTCGATACGTTGTTTAATAGCACTTGCATCAATTCATAACTTGGTCATACATCAAATGGATGTAAAGACAGCTTTTCTAAATGGAGATTTAGAAGAAGAGATATACATGGAACAACCTGAAGGTTTCATAACCCCAGGCCAAGAAAAGAAAGTTTGTAAATTAGTTAAATCTCTTTATGGCCTGAAGCAAGTTCCCATGCAATGGCATGAGAAGTTTGATAAAGTTGCACTGTCATTTGGATTCATTGTTAATGATGCAGATAAATGTATCTATAGCAAATCGGATAACAACGGTTATGTTATAATATGTTTATACGTTGATGACATGCTGATATTTGGTTCTAACATATCCTGTGTAAATGAAACTAAGAAGTTTCTATCTTCTAAATTTGATATGAAAGATCTGGGAGAGGCTGATGTAATTCTAGGAATTAAAATCATTAGGAAAACGGGGGAGTTATTATTAACTCAATCTCATTACATTGAGAAGTTCCTAAAGAAGTATAATCATTATGATGACAAACCAGCACCAACTCCTTTAGATCCAAGTATAAAATTAGAAAAGAATACTGGACGTACCATTTCTCAATTGGAATATTTCAGTATTATTGGGAGTCTTATGTATGCTATGCATTGCACTAGACCAGATATCGCACATGCTATAAGTGTATTGTGTCGATTTACGAGTAATTCAGGTTTCGAACACTGGAAAGCCATTTCCAGAGTCTTAGCTTATTTGAAGGGAACCATCAACTATGGTTTATCTTATAAAGGATATCCTGCTGTAATAGAAGGATATAGTGATGCAACCTGGAACAATGTAGAATCGAAATCCAAGTCTACGACTGGATGAATATTTACATTAGGAGGCGCTGCTGTGTCTTGGGCTTCCAAGAAGCAGACCTGTATATCTGATTCAACTATGTTGTCAGAATTGATTGCATTAGCAGACGCATGTAAAGAAGCGGAATGGCTTAGAAATTTGTTAGTAGAAATCCCATTATGGAAGAAGCCATCTCCAGCTGTCTTGATTAACTGTGATAATCAAGCAACGATATATATTGTTTCTAATAAAACATATAATGGAAAATCTAGACATGTAAGTCTTAGACATCACATGGTGAGACAATTACTCAAAAGTGGAGTTATAACTGTTGACTACATAGAAACAAAGAAAAACTTGGCTGACCCACTTACGAAGAGTCTTCCAAAGGCTATGGTTTCTATAAAGTCAAAGGAAATGGGACTAAGGTCTGTGAATGAAGATTGATCACCCTTAACAGAAACCCAACTTGTGTCTTGAAAAGGATAGACAAAGTTCAATGGGTACCAACAAGTTAAGGAAATGATTATGGAACACTAAATCAATAAACCCATAATGTTTAGTGTTGGATTCTGCATGAACAAAGGATGGATAAATATCCTTAATAAGTCTAGAAACCCTAAAAGGTGTCTCGCAGAAACACCTTAAGTGACTTACCTATATGAGTATGGAAATCAGGCCGTTTCCTAGGAAAGTAAGACTACTTTCTAAGTAGACTCATGAACCAGGATTTAAGCACATGGCCATTAACGTGCTGAGCAATACAGAACACTCTAACTAAGGAATACAACATGTGTGATTGTTCCGGTTTTATCATTAAGGGATACATGGTTCAAGATTCGTTCACCATTGAATCTCGATAGAACTTTGAATGGTTTACACTAAGTAAAAGTTCAAATCCAAAAGATACTTTTATTTATGTGTTGTTTCCACGATGATGCAAAATTTGATCTTAGAACTACATAGGCTTGATCCCACCTGGGTATGTAGGAAGTCACACTAGTGACTCAGCCGTCCACTTTATTTATTTTCTTATTTTGAAAATTGGGGGAGATTGTTGTAAAATTTTCAAAACAAATGATTTAGGTTTGGGTATTATTTGAAGAGAATGAAGAATAAAAGGAAGAAGGAATGGACAAATATGTTTTGTCCCACATCATGAAAAATACAAAGGATTTCCACTATATATGTAAAGACATGATGTATAATAACAAAAGAAAGAAGAGAAGGAGAGATAAGGCAATGGGCCTTGAGCATGAACTTGGCATAATAATATTTAAAATATCAAAAGATGGGCCTTGGGCCTTGGGGCTCTTGGGGTCTCGTGATCCATTAAATCACGAAACATATCGGTAAAGGGGTCTCGTGATCCATTAAATCACGAAACAGATCGGTCGACCGGCCAAAACTCAACCAGTCGACCGTTTTACTCTCTGTTTGAAAACGGTCGACCAGTGATATTTTGGCGCTCGACCGATTTCATCCCAAAGGGAAAAGATGCGACGCTGTACGGACGGAAATAACCGTTACAGACGGTGGTGATGCTTCGCTGAAAGGATGCCTCTTCATTTGTTATAAATAGCAACGCCCGGAAATGTTTGAAATCACTTCGAATAATATCTTCTTCTTCCTTTACAGTCTGCAACGCCATTAAAGCGTATCAAAACGCTGTTTCATTTGTAACGCCTCTGAGGTGTTGCAAATTGCAGAAATACGTTGCAGATTAATCATCCTCTTCTTCTCTTCATTCTCTACAGTACTTGCATCATCAGAAACATTAAATCAGAGTGTTCTTGGTCGGATCAAAATCGTACAAATTTTGAATCCGATAACGTTGTTTCAAGGCTTCATTGAATCATGAAGTCAATAGTTCGTTAACCCGTTTGCACCTGGTGGGTTGAACTATTGTCTGAAAGGATTTGCTCCGCAAATCCTTGAAGTCAGAAGTACGGCATTTATTCTCCTCTATTACCGTCTCAAACCACAAAATCCCCAGCATGATCATACAAATGTATCGTGAAAAATCTTTTATCCCATTTTAACCAATATTTTCTTTCTAAATATTACGGCTACCCGTATTGCTCGACAGTCTTATTTGCATGTGCCCCTTCTGCAGCGTCCACGTGTGTCTAAAAACTGAAATATATCTGTCTCTCCCCTCCATATGTCCATACGAAGGCGACATGTTGGTGGCCGAATGAAAATATAAAATCTGCATCTTTTCTTGTATAGTCAACCCCTATGATTGATTACGCCAACCTAAACCCATGAGCCTACGTTGCATGAAAACGACCTCTCCCTTCAGCTTCAAGTTTCATCTCTTATAAATACCGTGCATACCCCTTCGTTCTTTCAGCGGAGATCTATCACTCCACTTTCTCTAAACGGAGCTCCAAAACTTCCATTATATATATATATATATATATATATATATATATATATATATATATATATATATATATATATATATATATGTTTCGATCCTATGCTGGAATATCACTTTTCTGTTCAGCGTGGCCTTGTGGAGGAGGAGTTATGACGCGAGAGACCGGGGATGACGGCAGAAACCGCCGTAGATGGGAGGAGCTCTGAGGGGAGGAGGAGCAGCTGTGCATTTGGGTTATGGACTTCGGTCCTATAGTATGAAAGAAAAAAAAAGGGCGAACTGACATAAGAAGAGGGGGATGCGCATGAGGGAGGAAGGCAGGTGATGTACCTGCACTGGCATATCATGAAATAGTTAGGGGAAAACGCAGGATGTTAACGATGTGGGCTTAGGCCTTTTGGGCTTAGAAAAAAAATGGTGGAAGTACAAATTGCTTGGGTGCGAAATGAATGGGTATGGTATTCGCGGGGAGGAGAAAGGTGGATGGGCTGTATTGAAAAAGTGGACAGGTGCAGTTGTTCTAAAACAAGAAAATGGAAGAAGACGCAGTTTTTGCACGGCAAGAAAAATGAAGGTGGAGAAGTTACATTGTGAAGAGCTAACATGTGATTGCTTCAGATCTGCATGCGTGATAAAGCATTTTCGCATCTGTAGTGGTTTATTTAACTTCAGAAAATGGCGACTGCCACAATATTAGAAGCAGTTGCGCTGGGCAGAAGCAGGTCAAGTCAATGCAGTTGCACCTTTGTGCTGGACCATTCACTGAAGTGGGATGATGAAGGGACTAGCGGGTTCGAGGAAGATTAAAAAAAGGGTAATCAGTTTATAATTAATTGAAACTAATGACATTTTAATTTGTTCAAACTTACATAAATCATAATTCTTTCGTATAATAACAGATTTAGACGAAATAGAGTGTATGGAAATCATATCGGTAAATGCTACGTAGGAACTGGTTATGAATGATTCGAAGCTAGCTGGGATGTTGTCTACTTTCAAGTGATTATTTGAAATCAGATAAAACGAACACATAATCGTTCTCAAAACAAAAATGGTGAGTTAACTTTCACACTTTTCTAGAATACTATGATGTGCTGAATTCATATAATTACAACACACCATTGATGGTATAAAATTGGTTAATTGGATGCTATAGGTGCTATTGATTGTTATTGTTCGATTGGTTGACATTGATTATATTCACCATTTTAATGCATTATATTTGAGGAATCATTTCATATATTACTGTTATCAAACATTGGTGTGATACATGGAAGAACAGGTTGAAGGAATCAAACCGGATTCCTCAAATTTATTTTGTGTTATTCAGTGATCATATTATTCATACATATCAATTGTTACCCCAAAGTGATATCAAAACCTGTTCGGATTGAATGGATGTTAATCGTTGTTGTGATTTTAATCAATTGACAACATTGATTAAGTGATTGGCAGTGATGGCCTAAAATTTATTATTTATGACGTCGGTTGGTCATTAGGCGAATTGACAAAGATTTAAGTTATAAATTTATTTTATAACTGAAATGAAATTTTAAGTTGTTTTATACAAGTCAATAAAAATAGAAATTTTATAAATATATTTATATTTATCTTCATGTTTCATAAAAGAATGTATCAAACGTTTTTTTATAACGAAGTATAATATTGTTTTAAGAACATGAAGTTAGAAACTAATTCTACGGGTTAATCAAAATAGAATAATCGTTTTATAAACAATTAAATGATATGTTTAAATTAATTATGTTATTAATTAGTTTAAAGCAGAAAGATGAACAGAAATCGGTTAGTAGTTAACTGATGTTTACGGGCGACAAATGAGACTGTTTTAATTAAGGTGGACGATTGGGTTGATTTGATTTAAATTTTAACGAATGTTGTTAAAGGATAGTTAATCTTTGACTAGCTATAATTTAAAGTGATTATCAAGTTAAATATTGTTAATTAAGTTAATTTTGACTTAATAATCTTTTAAAATAATTAATTATCTTATTTCTAGTTAATAATGAAATTAACTACTTTTAATTAGTGATGTTGAAGTTAATAATTAGATAATCAAGCGATCAAATGGAAATATGTTTAGATTTCAGTACAATAAGAGTTTATAAAAGGATTGTAAACCATGATTACAAACAAATTGTGTAGATGGGATTTGTAAGCTAATTCGAGAGTCTGAATAAGGTTTAACTTAATTAAGTAAATGAATATGGTTAAAATAAGACTTAAAAGAGGGTTGGTGCATATTTACTTAATAAATTAAGTAAATAGATTATAAAGGGGTTACCAATAAAAGAAATAGGTTATAAAACCATATTGGGATCCAATGATAAATGGGATTTGTTTGGGAGAAGTTTACTTAATCAGGATAGAGATTCAACATGTAAAGTAGGGTTTCAGATAAGAGAATTGGATTTACAAAATCGTAGTAAGTGGTAAATGGAAATGGAATATCAGGTGGTTGAGTTGCAAACTTTTATTGACTTGCGATAAGAACGTTGTCGATTAAGATCTAAGAGGTAATTAAAATACCCCAACTTGAATGACTTCACTATTATCAAAAAATGATACTAGTTTGTAATGGTAACAGACGTTGGAAATAATTTATCGAGGAAATATTGCAATGTTGATTTATAAGGGCTTAGTAATATATAAAGACCATTGAGTTATAAAATAAGCAGTGTATCATTTAATATCCTTTGGACCAAATATTAAGTATGATTATACACATTATAATTTGATTCAAAATATATAGCACTATTTCCGAAGTAATGAAATAGTGTGTTTGGGTAACCGCATTTATTCAAAGAAATAAGTCAATAAAGTTGTTTTCATAGAAATTGGGAAATAACAAGTGATATTAATTTGGAAATGAAATTATAATTTCCGCGAGCGGGATCTGTAAATTTAAGTTGATAAATTTTAAGATAATGAAACTGTTCAAGGCTATACTTTGAAGAATGCGTCGTTGACGTTATTATTTGTAATTAAACTTATACTTTTTGGTTAAGTATATATATCAATATTTCCAATGGTAAAGGAAATGAAAAGGAGTTTATGAAACTATAGCAATATTCTTATGTATAAGAAAATACGACAAGAGTTTGTAAGTGCAAAACGATAGGGAAATAAAAGATGTTTTATGGAATATAGTAAGGGTGCGAAACAAGGTAAAATGTAAAAGGAGATCTTCGGGATTTGTTATTCTAAAAGAAAATATTGATTAACATTCCAAAAGAATGAAATGGTTTAATGAAGTGTTTTAATATAGACGACCTAAGCTGCCAATTTACTTAGTTTACTGTTATGATTTGATAGTTAAACAACCGACTATCAAATGAATTATCCTATTAGACCTTTGACGTGTTGTTTCGAAGAGACGGGGATGAGAACTACACCCAAAACCACTTCGAATCAACTGTGTGGACGCAACTAATTGGCAGGCTATGAAGATGGAGCATTGAAGACCATAGATCTTCATAATTGGAAGAATCGCTTAAAATATCTGAGTTGACGCATAGATATACTGGGGTTCTATCATGGTTGAAGTCTACAGATTGCAAGGACTTCTCGCTGCTGATCCTTGGGGTGATTCCTAGATAGGGTGCGATAGGAGGGTGCCTTCGGTTCATCCTGTTCCTGGATGACTTGTATGGACGAATGTCTGACAGAGTATTTCCTTAGGGTCACGTACATTGATTTTTACAAATATATCAAGTTTGGTGGCGGAGAAATTCTGTTGTTTAACACCCAAAGTGTATTTATGGACGTCAATTAGTGATTCAACGGATCTGACGATGTGGCATTCAAAGTAAATGGAGAGGTGTTCTAAAAAGATAAACGTGACTACTAGCCTCATCAACTGGGATATGGCACAAAATCGGGTAGGCAGCATGGCTATGTGGGTCGCACCCATTAAAAGGGTATATCATTACCTGATCTGGTGAAATCAAATGCCTTCGATTGTCCCTTTTTATTTTTATATGTGTACTATCGGTTCGGTTGGCTGTCCCCCAACCGTGGTAATGATATATTCAGTACTCTCAAGAGAAATGAGGGGCCGGTCATGTGTAGCCGGATTGCAAGAAGTTCTTGTTGAATCCCAATGTATTCATCTCCGGATGTACATTGTCAGAAAGGTCGTCCCATACCTTGCTAGGAAATCCATTCTCTGATAAGAGCCCACGGTTTTGATTGTATACTATATATATATAGAGCGTGAGATGCAAGCGTTCTGCTAGATTGTTATTTATTTGTGGTTTGGTAGACACTATTATAATATCAGAAGATATATTGATTTTTGAAACGTTTTGGGTTATAGTAAGGTAAAAACCGTCTGTGTTTATGTGTGGACTGGTCTTACTATTATCCTTTTATTTCAAAAGGATTTCCAAAGTTAAACAAGTTGTTTGTGTTGTGAATTTATCACTGAAAGTATTCCAGACTGATCCGGGTGAATTTTGTTTTTCTTCAAATGTGCTTGGATCAGACCGTGTAAATTTACAGGTTAGGTTTCGCTTGGAGTCCAGGAGCTAGAAACAGGAGGCTTCACCGTTAGTTCTGTAAATTTAATTTCCGCTGTGAATGATATATGTTGTATGATGTGCATGTAAAAATGAACATTTATATTCACATATTTATTCTCATTTAGTACTAATAAATGTCATATATGGGTATTTTATCATGTTTAAATAATAATTGAATTGATTTCAAAACATCATGCATTTATCATCATATAGGGGGGAAATGATCATTTTTGTGCTTATATTATTTTGAGAATGTTTACTTGGACATTTTTCATATATTTACAGAATTGGATGCATGCAGAAAAGTACTTCATAAAGATATATATGCATACAAAGAAAAAAAAGGGAAAGAAATCAATGGAGAGGGAATCAATTCAAAAGGAGGAAATTAATGCCTTGCAAAACAAAAAATGATGAAAAGGAAATCTATTCAAATAGAGAGTTAATGGAGGACCCTATTCACTCTCCTTCCTTCTTTAGTGGAGACACAAAATTATGGCTTCATGAATCACTATTGCTATGCAGCTTAAAGCGGGGGCATTCTGGGTAGCACACAAAAAGTTAGTTTAGGGTTTTCCCTCATGTATAAATAACCCATGTATGATAATGTAAAGATCATCTTGGATTTTTATTTTAGAGTGGAGGCTGAAATAAAAGCCTCTATTTTTCTTCCATGGCTTCTTAGCCATTTGTTTTTGTAATTCTCATTTTAACGCAATCTTAATTTGTTGTCTTTTATTTACATTTGATTTTCTTTTATGCTAGTAGATTAGTTGTAGTTTTAGTTATTTAGCCTGCATTTTCTTTTATTTCTTTCATGTTGCAAACTACATTTGCTGTTAAAATAACAAACATGAGAGGCTAAATCCCTACAACTTAGGGATAATGAAGCTCTCTTTATTCATGTAGTTTCAATATACTTGTTTATTCATGATCTCTTTTTGTGCTTTAATTCATATTGATGGTTATGGTTTTTGTGTTCATTATTGAGTTCGATAGCCTATAGCGTTGACACCAAATAGGCTATGCTTGTTCATATGCTCACAAATTACTTCTTCATCTACATATGATTATGATAATTAAGTGGAGAATAAAATCTAAATTTGATGGTTTATACTCCTAATTAATAGGGGATAGGCCATGCTTAAAGTATGATTCAATTTCAACTTGTTATCATTTTTCATATAATTAGTAAAGTTGTTTAAGAGGTGTGACAAAATTTGATGGCTTATGTTGGGCTAATCAATAGCACAAATAGGTCATACTTAGAATAGTCACATCAATTAAATTAACTATTGACCAAAAAGAGAGATCATGGTTTCATTTTATATTGATTCATGTGATCTTAAAAGTGAATTTGCTCCTTAAGTTGTCTTTTTATCTCTTATTTTTCAACCAACGTTTGTAGTTAATAGTTTGTTAGATTTTGCTAATTTTTAGCTAGTTAGTTAACATTCTCACTCGCTTTCGGTTTAATTTGATTGAGTAATTTTAGAATTAACTCTTTCCCTGTGGATCGACCCGTATTCGCCACGTACTACGATTGTACGTCGTGCGCTTGCGATTTATTTCAATATCCGCGACGATTTTCTAATTCATAGAATATTCGTCGTCGAACAAGTTTTTGGCGCCGCTGCCGGGGAAAGAATTTGATTTTGATTTTATTCTTCGGATTAATTTTGTTGTTCTATTTTTAAAAAAAACCAAAAAATTGTGTGTTTGCTTTGTTCATTTTGTTCGTTTTTTATTTTGTTTGTGTTTGTGGTTGTTTTCATCATATTTAGTTCTTCTTCTTTTTTTAAAAAAAAATTAACACTTGCCTTGTGTTTTCAAATTTTTCCTGATTCATTTCATTAATTTCCTTCCACCTTCATTTCATTTATTTCTTTCCACCTTCATCTCATTTTCTATTCTTACAAATAAAAGAAAAAAAACTCTTTCCATTATTTTTCTCCTTTTTTCCCAAATCTTCTCCACTTTTCTTTCCTTTTTTTTCTTATAGATAATTATAAAAAAAATCCTTTTCCTCCCTCTGATTGATTGATAATTTATGTGTTTGTTTTATTTGATCTTGTTTCAATTGCATTTGTGTGTTTTGTCCGTCCATTTTTGTTTGTTGTATCTTAAAAAAAAAAAATTGCAACTTGTATACTTCATCATCCCCACTATTAGTTTTGCACTGATAATTTCACTTTCCGTTTGAATTTGTGTTCTCTGTTTTCCCATCCTTGTTTGCATTACCATATTTGTGCCTTGCATTTAAAATAATAATAATACAATTGCCTTTTGTTTTCACTCTCTTTCCCATTTTTGTGTTTTCAATTTCTTTCGCTTTCTCTTTCTCTCCTTTATTTCTTTCCTTTCTTTTTCTCTTTTATTTCTTTCCAAATCTTCTCCACTTTTCTCTCCTTTTTTTCTAAATAATAAAAAAAAAAAAAAACCAATTTATTGCTTTCCGTTTTCTTGCCCTTCCTCTATAATTTTCTTTCCTTCTCTGTCTTATATTTTCTGATTGTCTTCTGTTCACAATTAAACAGGACCTCCATCTTCATATCCATCTTCCAATTTCGACTTTCCAACCTCCTCACCCTCCTCCTCAATTCAATCAAACCACCAGACTTCTCTCTTCTCTGTTCTACCTCACACCCACCAATTGATCAACATCTCCAATACCTAGCACCTGTTTTCACTACCACATACAACAACGTGCAAAACTCCGTACAACAACCTAGTGCCGAACTTTCCCACCTCGCAATCATCACCACACGCCAGCCAATCATCACAATACCACTACCGCAACCACCAAAAACACCAAACCTCAAAAACTCAAATCGCAAAATCTGAATTCGAAACCTGATTTCGAAGACCTGAAGCTTCACTTGAAACCGAGTTCAAACCATTAAAAAAGAAAAGAACATAGACCGAATTGAAATCATTTTTGGATTGATTTCAGCAAGAGAAAGAAGGGGCGTGAGATTTTTATTTGGTTCGAGTAATTTTTTTTCCTTTGTGTTTTGAGATAGTTGTCATCGTTTATTGTTAGAGCTTATGGGTTTTATTGAGATTGTTATGGCTTTGAGTTTTGGGATATTTTGTCATTGAGTCTTTGCACAGCTTTTCTCGAATTTATTTTGGGTCACAAGGAGTTGTTTAAGAGCAAGATTATCATGAACAATTTGTTTCCCTTGTGTAACACCCCACCTCCGCTAGGGTCACTCACAAAAGAGAATGCACTAGTTTTGGAGGAGCGTTATCGAGGTATACTGTAACACCCCGAATTTTAGTTAATACTAGAATTCACTAATTATAGGATAAATAATCTCAGATGTGGGAATTGGGGGTAACGAGCTGCGTCATTGCGTTCGTCTCGGAAAAATACGCGAAATAGAGTCCGAGTTTTCGAGAATCGGAGTCCGTATGGCCCGGTTATGGCCCAAAGAAGTTTTCAGAAAATTCAAAGATAAAAACAGATTTAAAAATTTAAATATTCAGATTTGGAATGGGCCAGGCGGGGTCAGGCGGGAAGCTTCCCGCCAAACCCATGTCGACAGGGGTGTCGACAGGCCTGTCGACAGGGGTGTCGACATGCCTGTCGACTTGCCTGTCGACAGGGTGGCACCGTTCAGGGAACCTGGGTGCACCAGGTTGCACCTGGTTGGGTTTCAGGCTGGCTAGGAGGGCTGGTTCTAGAGATTTCCTAAATCTAAGGGTCCTAATCTAATCTAGGGTTAATCTAAGGGTCTAAAATGCAACCTAATCCTATAAATAAGACCCTAACCCTATCCTAATTCATTCATAATTAGGTTTTGTAACTAAACTATGGCAAAATGAAATTTGAGCATGGCCTCCACAAGTTCATGAAGAAGTTGCAAGCAAATCACTCTCTAATCATCCTCTAATCCATTCTAAGTATCTTAATCTTCTTCATTAGCTTGCTAATTGTGTTTTGGTGAGTTTCTATGGCTTTAATAATCAATTGTTAATTTGATTATGGTAGGATGTGATAAGACATGGCTATGTTTGTGGATAAATGTATTTATGCAAGTTTGTATGATATGTGATTTGCAAGTTTTATGTTAAATGCAAGTTTAAGGCCATGTTTTATGATGCAAAACACTATGTTAAACATTTATGCATATGTGACATGTTATGCAAACTATATGTGAGAATATATGCAAGTTATATGTAACATGATATGCAAGTTATGCATGTGATTTTATGCATGCTAAGTATATGCTATTATGCAAGTTGAGTATGTGATTCTATGCATGCTAAGTATATGATATTATGCAAGTTTAGTATGTGATTCTATGCATGCTAAGTATGTGATAATATGCATGATTAATAAGTTGTTTTATGCATATTTAACAAGTGGGTTTATGCATGTTTAACAAGTTCATATGCAAGTTACATGTATGTTAATATGCAAGATATGCTATGCAAGTTACATGTATGTTAATATGCAAGATATGCTATGCAAGTTACATGGTTGTTAATATGCAAGTTACATGTATGTTAATATGCAAGATATGCTATGCAAGTTACATGTTTGTTGATATGCAAGTATGTGAATGCTTATGCAAGAATGTGAATGCTTATGCAAGTTATGTGTATGCTTAAATGCATGTTTAACATGTTATGCAAGTTGTGAGAATGCTTATATGCAAGTTCAACATGTTATGCAAGTTATGTGTGCTTATGCAAGTTATGTGAATGCTTATATGCAAGTTCAACATGTTATGCAAGATATGTGTATGATAATATACAAGTTCATATGCAATATGTTATGCAAGTCATGTGCGATAATATGCAAGTTTGGGTTAAATGTAGTTGGGTTAATATATGCTCATATATGCAAGTTGACATCCTCTTAACCCATGACAAAGTTGTATGCTAAACCCATAATATTTGTGATGATCTTCCCCTTATTATGTCATGAAATGAGAACGATTTACGTGGGGAACGATGGGGTTGGTAAATATGTTAATAAAAGTATGATTGGGTATGATTAAGCATACCATAAAAATAAATTAACATAAGTGGGAATTTACCTATTGAGTTAGGTCTACCCCATGGGAATTTACCTATTGAGTTAGGTCTACCCATGCTATGAAAAATGTGTAATTAATTAGGGATAATTAATTGTGGGGGTGATTAATTAGGCGTAATTAATCAACTAAGACACGAGGTTGGACCCTTTTGTAGCGGAAGTCTGCCCGGAACCGACCGGCCATCCAGCGGCTACAAATGATTGGCCCAATGTGAGAGGTCTTAGTCACAAACTAAATACGTGATTAACGTAAAGACACGAGGTTAGACTCGGTTATGACGTAAGGCTGCCCGGACCCAACCGGCTTAACCAGCGGTCATAAAAGATAGTCTAATGTGAGAGGTCTTTAGGAGGATCACGGTCTTAATTAATTAAGAAACACTTAACCAAATTAGCATGTAGTGGGACATGAGGGTTAAGTGGGTGCCTTGGGTGGCATGTAGTAACTAGTGGGGGTGCCTCGGGTGGCATGAGGAAACTAGTGGGTTGCCTTGGGTGGCAATAGAAAATACGATTAGAATACTTAACCAAAGTGGAACATGTAATCAAACATGATTAAAGGGTTAAGTAAGTGCTTTGGGTGGCATGTGGAAATCTAGTGGGTGCCCTTAGTGGAAATTGAAATATGATTGATGACTTAACCAAAAATTAACATGTAAGTGGGCATGATTATAAAGAGGGGTTAAGTGGGATGCACTAGATAAAATTGCAAGCTTAGGTGGTAGCTTGTGGGGGCCCATTTCAACCAATATCCCAAACGTATCTTTGTGGGCTCGACTCAAGTCGAGTGACGGGACACGCATATTGGGCTTGACTATAAGTGGCCAAAACGGGTTAGCGGTGGCAACGCAGGATCAACGGGTTTCATATGCGTGTGTGGACCCAGGCTGGTTGGTAAGTCGTTGTTGCATCGTGTAGATATAAAGCCGTGCACTGTGATATTATCTGGTAGCCACTTTGGGGAATGATACACCCCTTTTGTGGGACCAGCACGGGTATCTACGGTAGGGAGCCGATCGCTTGGGGGTAGTGGGTACACCTATTAAAGATAGGGGCAGACGGCACCTGTGTAGGGGTACAAGAAACTACCGGGTAAAAATTACTAAGTACACTTAGTGGGATCAACCTTTAAGTAGGAATTACTCTTGTTGGGTATAACTGGTGTAGTGCAGTGTAGGAATTACCCTTGGGTGAATAAGTCTGGGGTGGTGTAAGAATTATCCTTGGGTGGATAAATGCGTCTTTTCGGTTATCGTAGTACAACCGGTGTTTAGTTGACTACTTAGTGTAGTCATTATCCCCAGAGGTACCGTACCTTATTTATGTCATACCCTAATTACTTTAATGGTTGTATTGTTAGGGTTATAGGACTCACTCAGACTTATGTCTGACCCCGTTGTTTTTATCTTTTTCCCAACCCTCAAGTTATCAGAGTGGGCCTAGCACTAGTGGGCTTGGATCAGACCGCTATATCTATCTTTTGGGCTTGGATCGTAGAAGTAAAGCTCGGTTTATCTTTTCTATTATGGCTATTGTCTATGTAGTGGGATTATGTACTTCTATTTTATCAAGATGGATATTATGTACTTGACTCTTGTTATGGTTTTGTGATGTAACCAAACATGTTTTACTTTCCGCTGAAATGAAATGATGTTTTAAACTTTCAAGTATTACTTATATCTGTCTTATTGTAATTTTTCTGTTCTATATTCACTTAAAATACTCCACCAATGTTATGGCATTCCCTTTGTGAGTGACCGTAGCGGGTGTGGGGTGTTACACGTGGTATCAGAGCTTAAGGTTACCGGAACAGATAAAATTTTTAGAAAAACTATTTTCTAAGAATATTTTTGGAAAGGAGTATTTTCAAAAACATGTCTTTTAAGAGAAAAGTTTTTGAAAGAAAAGCATAATCCCCAATAGCCATATCTATATCTTTCGAATTCTCCATTTTGAATCTCTTCCTTTCTCTCATCTTGAGTTTCCCCTCCGCGTATAGATGATCTTTCTAAGATAGATAAGGATGGAAAACCACTTCAAGGGACTTAGACGTTAGTCGGATTAGAAGTTGGTTCAAGAAGGAGGAGGACTGGTAGGTATCTATTGGATAGATGGTGGGAGGAAGGCTCAAATAGTTGTTTGGTTAATGAAAGATGAAACCTCATTGGTGGGAAGTTACGAGTGGGGAATAGGGAAGAAGAAGGCAAGTGGTTATCCTTTTGAGAGGAATAGGACACCTTATTAGGATTGTCCAAAGAAGCAAGGGCAAGGTATGGAATCTTCTGGGGGGGTAGTTGTATTCCCTCACGACTAGGGTACCAGATGGGGATAAGACCGTCTAGATTGGAGGTTGGATTTCTTTAACATCCAATTCGAACTTTATTTGATTCTGACGCATCGAGTTCGTTTATCTCATCATTACTAGTAGAGTCACTGCACTGAGACACCAGTTGGTAGATGATCCCTTAGTTGTTTCAAACCCAGTTGGGCTCCATGATGTGGTTGGGTTTGAAAGTTTCTATACTTAGCGTTGGGTTTAGATGTGATGCTTGCTGGGCTTCACGGGCTATGGGTTAGTTTTGGGCATGGACTGGTTATCCAGTAGGAGTGCCGTTCTTCATTTTGAAGGGAGAGTTGTTAGGCTTATGGGCCGCCGGGGTAACACTCTCGAGATCTCTTGTAACCCCATAGAATCTGTTATGCTAAGGTATCTAGAAACGCTTGACACGTTGGTCTAGAGTCTGCGATCTGTTAGAGCGGTCCGGGAATACCCGGATGTGTGTGAGGAGGTGAAGGGCTTACCTCCGAAGCGGGAGATTGACTTCCGAATATATCTGGTGGATAATGCTAAACCAGTAACTTGGCCAGTGTGCCACATGGCTCCTAGCGAGAGGAGGGAACTCCATAAGTAAGTAGGCGATTTGCTTGAGAAGGGGTTCATAAGACGAAGTATATCGGAGTGGGGCGCTCCAGTAGTTTTGTTATGAAGGCGGATGGGTCCCTCAGACTTTGTGTAGGCTAAAGAGAACTAAAGAAACTCACAAAGAAGAATAGACACCCATTGCCAAGGATTGATGATCTCTTTGATCGGTTGGCTGGCGCCTCAGTATTTTTGTAGTAGGACTTAGCCACGGGATTTCATCAGTTGAGAGTGGCTGAAGATAGCATAGAAAAGACTGCCTTTAGGACTCCGGATGATTTCTTTTATGAGTGGCTGGTGATGCCATTGGGTTTGACGAACGCCCCCACATACTTTGTTGATTTGATGAGAAGGGTGTTCAGGGAGTACCTAAATAAGTTGTGATGGTCTTTATGGATGACATTTTGGTCTTTTCTAGGAGCGAAATAAGTTTTTGTATGTGCTCAATAGGCTGAGCAGAGCCAGTATAGGATAAACGACGGTTTTGGAGCGAGACTGGCGAGAACATCCAGAATTGGTCAAGGGCTTAATTATTTAGCCATTTTTATTAGTATCATCTCACGTAGGTCGTCTGAATTCGAAGGAGGTATCCCTTGGGTGTTTGTCTGATATTGGTTTAGGCCTTTGGGGCTTGCATTTGGGGGATGCCGAATTCGACTAGGGTGGTCTGCGTGGGAGACAGTTGTGATAATTTTGGATGATATCCTGGTGGAGAAGAGCATGCCCTACATCTTAGGGAAGTGTTGGAGACTCTTCGAGCGCATAGTCTTAGGACAGCAAAAGTGGATGGGATCCTTAGCATCCTATGAGTAAGGGTAACATGGTAGCAGACGCCTTAAGTAGAAAAAGGTTGTCCTTGAGTTCATTGTTCGTTGAACGACGGAGCTTAGAGTTTATTTCTAAGTTTGACTTTAGACCTTCCGTTAACTTTGTACCCGGTTTGCTAGCCTCCTTGGAGGTTAGACCTACTCTTTTGGGGCGGATTGGAAGAGCACAGAAGGACGATCCACAGTTGGTTGAGTTGGTAGAAAAGCTCATAAGGGGGGGGGAAGTCGTCCAGCCATTTGAGTAGGAACACCCTAGACGATAGGGGTGTTTGCGTAGAGACGGTAGACTTTGTGTACCACAAGACGAGGGTTTGTGGAAGGCTATTCTTGATGACGCACACCGTTCTAGGATGACCATTCATCCCGGTGGGGGTAAGATGTACCAAGACATGAAGAGGGTTTTCTTCTGGGCCGGTATAAAGAAAGATGTGGCCGAGTATGTCGCTCGATGTTTGGTGTGCCAGCAAGTGAAGGCGGAGCAAAGGAAACCAGGTGGGTTGTTTCACCCATTGAAGGTTCCGAAATGGAAGTGGGATAGCGTCTCGATGGATTTTATTGACGGGTTACCCAGGTCGAGGAAGGGTAATACAGGAATTTGGGTGGCGGTAGATAGACTTACTGAGAACACCTATTTCATACCTGTGAAGAGCAAGAGGACTGCTCCATGGCAAGCTTCAGTATATCTTCGAGAGATAGTTCGATTACATGGGGTACCCTCTAGCATAGTAAGTGATCGAGATCCTATCTTCACTAGCGAGTGCTGGAAGAGTTTGCAAGAGGCGGTAGGGACTCAGTTGTGTTTGAATACCGCATATCATCCTCAGACGGACGGCCAGACCGAGAGGGTGAATCATGTCCTAGAAGACCTTTTTAGGCTTTGTATCTTAGATTTTGGAGAGCATCTTCCATTGGTGGAGTTCGCATATAATAACAGCTTTCAGTCCAGTATTGGTATGGCACCTTTCGAAGCTCTTTATGGAAGGCCTTGTCGATCACCTACACGTTGGTAGGAATCTACGGATGAGATCTTGCTTGGGCCGATAAGGTTAGAAAGTACGAAGGGGAAAAGATTGATTTGATTCAAAGAAGGAGGAAAGCGACGCAAGATAAACAGAAATCTTATGCGGACAAGAGGAGAACAGAGCTTGAGTTTGATATTAGGACATGCTTTTTATTAAGATATCTCCGTTACGGAATGTGGTTCACTTTGGATCTGTTGGGAAGTGAGTACCAAGGCTTGTTGGACCGTTTCCTATTAAGGAAAGGATTGGACAGATGTCATATAGAGTGGAGTTGCCCGACAGGCTTAGTGGTGTACATGATATATTCCATGGGTTACGTTGGAGAAAGTTCCTACATGAGACCGCAGAGGCGGTAGAGCTGAGCCTGCTTAGAGAAGTGGAAGTAGAGCGTGATGCGACGATTCGACGAGCTCCTACTTGCATCCTTGGGTCAGAGATTTGGAAGTTGAGAAACAGAGAGGTTCAACTAATCAAAGTACAAAGGGGAGATAAAGAGAGTGACGCTACCTGGGAGACGGAAGCGAAGATGCGTTCGAGGTACCCTTTTCTTTCGGAGGGTATGTCCTTTTGCTTCTCCTTCATCGCATATCTTGTGCTTATCTTATCTTTAGTATGTCCTCTCGTTAGTACCTTTGACCTTTAGATAGGGTAAACCTATGGTTGAAACATGTGTTTGAGACATGTTATGGTTGATGGATGCAAGTGGATGCAAGTGTTTGCTAGTGGTTGCTCGTGGATGCATATACACACACTCTAGGCACTAGATCGGCTCAATCACTTCATATTGCATATTGCATAAAATTGTGTGTAGGAAAATATATTTATGGATGTATAATGGTTGTGTTATCACATGGATGATGCATTTTGGTGAATGATTGTGCACTCATGTAGATATTGTATGTGTCGATAGGGTTCTCTCGCATACATAATGGATGCATGGCACTATCATGGTTTGCATATGTTCATACATTAGATAGGGAACATATACACACACTTTTTGCATATGCTCATACATCATTAGAAATTGTTTTAAGGACAATGGATGCCCGTGGTTGATGGTTTGAGTAGATGGTTGTTTGGATGGTAGGATATGCATTCTCCTTAGCTTAGAGATTTCGGGGACGAAATCCTTTAAGGAGGGGAGAATGTAACACCCCGAATTTTAGTTAATACTAGAATTCACTAATTATAGGATAAATAATCTCAGATGTGGGAATTGGGGGTAACGGGCTGCGTCATTGCGTTCGTCTCGGAAAAATACGCGAAATAGAGTCCGAGTTTTCGAGAATCGGAGTCCGTATGGCCCGGTTATGGCCCAAAGAAGTTTTCAGAAAATTCAAAGATAAAAACAGATTTAAAAATTTAAATATTCAGATTTGGAATGGGCCAGGCGGGGTCAGGCGGGAAGCTTCCCGCCCAACCCATGTCGACAGGGCTGTCGACAGGGCTGTCGACAGGCCTGTCGACAGGGGTGTCGACATGCCTGTCGACTTGCCTGTTGACAGGGTGGCACCGTTCAGGGAACCTGGGTGCACCAGGTTGCACCAGGTTGGGTTTCAGGCTGGCTAGGAGGGCTGGTTCTAGAGATTTCCTAAATCTAAGGGTCCTAATCTAATCTAGGGTTAATCTAAGGGTCTAAAATGCAACCTAATCCTATAAATAAGACCCTAACCCTATCCTAATTCATTCATAATTAGGTTTTGTAACTAAACTATGGCAAAATGAAATTTGAGCATGGCCTCCACAAGTTCATGAAGAAGTTGCAAGCAAATCACTCTCTAATCATCCTCTAATCCATTCTAAGTATCTTAATCTTCTTCATTAGCTTGCTAATTGTGTTTTGGTGAGTTTCTATGGCTTTAATAATCAATTGTTAATTTGATTATGGTAGGATGTGATAAGACATGGCTATGTTTGTGGATAAATGTATTTATGCAAGTTTGTATGATATGTGATTTGCAAGTTTTATGTTAAATGCAAGTTTAAGGCCATGTTTTATGATGCAAAACACTATGTTAAACATTTATGCATATGTGACATGTTATGCAAACTATATGTGAGAATATATGCAAGTTATATGTAACATGATATGCAAGTTATGCATGTGATTTTATGCATGCTAAGTATATGATATTATGCAAGTTGAGTATGTGATTCTATGCATGCTAAGTATATGATATTATGCAAGTTTAGTATGTGATTCTATGCATGCTAAGTATGTGATAATATGCATGATTAATAAGTTGTTTTATGCATATTTAACAAGTGGGTTTATGCATGTTTAACAAGTTCATATGCAAGTTACATGTATGTTAATATGCAAGATATGCTATGCAAGTTACATGTATGTTAATATGCAAGATATGCTATGCAAGTTACATGGTTGTTAATATGCAAGTTACATGTATGTTAATATGCAAGATATGCTATGCAAGTTACATGTTTGTTGATATGCAAGTATGTGAATGCTTATGCAAGAATGTGAATGCTTATGCAAGTTATGTGTATGCTTAAATGCATGTTTAACATGTTATGCAAGTTGTGAGAATGCTTATATGCAAGTTCAACATGTTATGCAAGTTATGTGTGCTTATGCAAGTTATGTGAATGCTTATATGCAAGTTCAACATGTTATGCAAGATATGTGTATGATAATATACAAGTTCATATGCAATATGTTATGCAAGTCATGTGCGATAATATGCAAGTTTGGGTTAAATGTAGTTGGGTTAATATATGCTCATATATGCAAGTTGACATCCTCTTAACCCATGACAAAGTTGTATGCTAAACCCATAATATTTGTGATGATCTTCCCCTTATTATGTCATGAAATGAGAACGATTTACGTGGGGAACGATGGGGTTGGTAAATATGTTAATAAAAGTATGATTGGGTATGATTAAGCATACCATAAAAATAAATTAACATAAGTGGGAATTTACCTATTGAGTTAGGTCTACCCCATGGGAATTTACCTATTGAGTTAGGTCTACCCATGCTATGAAAAATGTGTAATTAATTAGGGATAATTAATTGTGGGGGTGATTAATTAGGCGTAATTAATCAACTAAGACACGAGGTTGGACCCTTTTGTAGCGGAAGTCTGCCCGGAACCGACCGGCCATCCAGCGGCTACAAATGATTGGCCCAATGTGATAGGTCTTAGTCACAAACTAAATACGTGATTAACGTAAAGACACGAGGTTAGACTCGGTTATGACGTAAGGCTGCCCGGACCCAACCGGCTTAACCAGCGGTCATAAAAGATAGTCTAATGTGAGAGGTCTTTAGGAGGATCACGGTCTTAATTAATTAAGAAACACTTAACCAAATTAGCATGTAGTGGGACATGAGGGTTAAGTGGGTGCCTTGGGTGGCATGTAGTAACTAGTGGGGGTGCCTCGGGTGGCATGAGGAAACTAGTGGGTTGCCTTGGGTGGCAATAGAAAATACGATTAGAATACTTAACCAAAGTGGAACATGTAATCAAACATGATTAAAGGGTTAAGTAAGTGCTTTGGGTGGCATGTGGAAATCTAGTGGGTGCCCTTAGTGGCAATTGAAATATGATTGATGACTTAACCAAAAATTAACATGTAAGTGGGCATGATTATAAAGAGGGGTTAAGTGGGATGCACTAGATAAAATTGCAAGCTTAGGTGGTAGCTTGTGGGGGCCCATTTCAACCAATATCCCAAACGTATCTTTGTGGGCTCGACTCAAGTCGAGTGACGGGACACGCATATTGGGCTTGACTATAAGTGGCCAAAACGGGTTAGCGGTGGCAACGCAGGATCAACGGGTTTCATATGCGTGTGTGGACCCGGGCTGGTTGGTAAGTCGTTGTTGCATCGTGTAGATATAAAGCCGTGCACTGTGATATTATCTGGTAGCCACTTTGGGGAATGATACACCCCTTTTGTGGGACCAGCACGGGTATCTACGGTAGGGAGCCGATCGCTTGGGGGTAGTGGGTACACCTATTAAAGATAGGGGCAGACGGCACCTGTGTAGGGGTACAAGAAACTACCGGGTAAAAATTACTAAGTACACTTAGTGGGATCAACCTTTAAGTAGGAATTACTCTTGTTGGGTAGAACTGGTGTAGTGCAGTGTAGGAATTACCCTTGGGTGAATAAGTCTGGGGTGGTGTAAGAATAATCCTTGGGTGGATAAATGCGTCTTTTCGGTTATCGTAGTACAACCGGTGTTTAGTTGACTACTTAGTGTAGTCATTATCCCCAGAGGTACCGTACCTTATTTATGTCATACCCTAATTACTTTAATGGTTGTATTGTTAGGGTTATAGGACTCACTCAGACTTATGTCTGACCCCGTTGTTTTTATCTTTTTCCCAACCCTCAGGTTATCAGAGTGGGCCTAGCACTAGTGGGCTTGGATCAGACCGCTATGTCTATCTTTTGGGCTTGGATCGTAGAAGTAAAGCTCGGTTTATCTTTTCTATTATGGCTATTGTCTATGTAGTGGGATTATGTACTTCTATTTTATCAAGATGGATATTATGTACTTGACTCTTGTTATGGTTTTGTGATGTAACCAAACATGTTTTACTTTCCGCTGAAATGAAATGATGTTTTAAACTTTCAAGTATTACTTATATATGTCTTATTGTAATTTTTCTGTTCTATATTCACTTAAAATACTCCACCAATGTTATGGCATTCCCTTTGTGAGTGACCGTAGCGGGTGTGGGGTGTTACATATACAAACACAGAAATATTACAAGACAGAACATAAATAAAACATCGTAAGAATCAAAAGATAAATTTCATTACTTTCAAAAAGAGTCAAAACCTTTTACATCAAATAGCCAAGGTCATTATTTTCCATTACAATAAATTCTGCCTTGCATAAATAAAGAAGCATAAACTTAAAACATCAAAAGTAGCTTAATTCGCCAAAGGTAGCAGAAATGCAGCCATAACATAGCTCAAGATCAAAGCGTACATGAGCTGAACCGAAAGCAAGCGAAATCCAAGCCTAAGTGCTAGAGTTTCCTCCCTGACAACCTTGGGGGGGGGAACGAAAGAAAAAGAGGTGAAAGAAAACGGGTCAGTCATAAAGACTGGTAAGTCCAAGTGACTTTCAGCATAAAAACAGATAAAGGTAACATGACATGTATAAACTGAAAGTAAACATAAGGATGCTGTCAAGATGGGCAAGATAGACTAAGATAACATGATAAATCAAGTATAAATCATGTACATCATCACATATTCAAGGTTCGCTGCATCAACTGTACTAGAATCCCAAATCCATGTCTTATATTAATCATGAAATGTTCCCTTGGCCCAATATCCTGAAATGACCCATTACTAGGTCCAACGAAACGATCCACTAGTCGATCGGCTCCCTACAAGTTCTAGCTCGTCATGTGTCTGTGTCATATGGTCCTATCACGAATGTAGTCACCTGTGCTAGGTCCACCATAGGGTTTATCAAGCCCTAGGGTGCCAACCACCGACACGAATCAAGTATGCACAGATAACCTACTGATGTCCAATGCCTGCTTTTTCAACTCCGGACCACGTGCACGACCATAGTCCGCCTGAACCTACACTGGCGCACCAACACAGCCGTTGTTCTGGTCGCTTACAATCAGCCCAGTAATCGTGCCCCACCCTGCCTAGTCCCAGGGTACCGTGATACATCTATTGGGTTACTGCTGAAATGGACCGCGTAACTAGGGTTTCCGTCCAATAGGTTAAGTGTTGTCATTTAAATTCGTGACTTAACCCCTATTAGTCTAGCATGTTAAGTTGGTTAAGTGTTGTCCTTCAAGTTCATGACTTAACCCTACGAATCATGTGTCAAGTTGGTTAAGTGTTGTCTTTCATGTTCATTACTTAACCCTATCATGTGGCATTAACTCATTAATGCACCCCAACCTCTCACATCAGACCTATTGTTGTGGTCATTGGATATGCCGGGCGGTTCCGGGCAGATTTACACCACAACTCAGTCTGACCTTGGGTTTCAAGCGTGATATGACCAACTACCCACATTGGATCCTATTGTTTGCAGTAACTGGATTGCTGGGCGGTTCCGGGCAGAATTACACTGCAAACTCAACCCAACCTTGAGTTGGCCATTTTCATGTTCATTCTAGTGTCATGTCCATGTTCAAGATTCATGTCAAGTTCGTGTCAAGCTTCAAGGCGAGTTTCATACCAAGTTTCCTATGATTACCAATTTTTCCCAACGTTACCCCGTCTAAATATTAGGCTAACAATCTTAGCCTAATCTTTGTCCGCATGATTTTTTACATATAATATTCGGCTAAAAATTTAGCCTAATTTAACGTACACAAAATTTGCATAAAGCGATTCATTAACATAAACATGACATAGGTGTAAACTTGGCATTCTCGGCATAGTCAATATGAACACCATAGGTGTGTACTTGCAAAATAATCAACATGAATATCATAGGTGTGAACTTGCAACATAGACTAAATCAACATACATATATGTGAATTTGCAACATAGACTAAATCAACTTACATATATGTGAACTTGCAAATCAATCACGGACATATGAATAAGTGTGAACTTGAAATATGACATAGGTTTAACATATACACATAAACATGTAGATCTAACATTTGGTCACGTATGTGATATGATTTCACAACCTAAAACTTGCATAACATGATAAACTACACAACTTGTCATAACGGGTTATACTCCAAGTTCATATACATATGAATAGACTTATTCATTAATTCCCAATTCAACATGATGATAAAATAGAACCAGAAGCATAGATCAATATCACTCAATTCCACATATAACATAATAAACATTGTTCTATTATCAATTTATTTCCAAGGCATGACATAACTGAGTAAATTGATTAAAACATTGCAGGCATAACATTATGAACATGAAAAAGGTTTGAATAATAATCTAGATTCAAGAACACGGATAGATCTAATTTAAATAGAAAAATCCCCAAAATCAAGACAAATAAAGAAAATAGGTCTGAATAAAATATCAAGCTTAGGTCCAATTTCATAGTCATAATTCTAGGCAATAACCTCATGGTCATGAATCATAGGTGATTAGTCATAATTGTCCTTGTCATAGTCATAGGCAATAGTCTTATGTTCACAGTCATAGGCATAGGCATAGTCTTATGTTCACAGTCATAGGCATAGGCATAGTCTTATGTTCATAGTCATAGTCATAGTCTTATGTTCACAGTCATAGGCATAGGCATAGGTATAATCTTAGACCATTAACAATAATATCAACGTTATAGGCAATATTCCCAAAAGTTAAGATCCAAGAAGAAAACAAGAATAGATATGAATCATCAATTCCAATTTATAACATGCCCATATTAAGTTTATAATTTTTATCTAAAATTAACTGGAACTTACAGATCGTGGTCTAAGAAATTTAGATGCAGAAGTCAAGTCTAGAAGTTCGTCGTTGAATTGTTGAATCGCTGAATCTTGCTTTGATTATAGAAGCAAATTCCCATTTCCTAGCCGTAGTCTTCAAGAAATAATCTTCATATTTTAATTTAATTTATTTTAGAGGAAGAAGAAGAAGCCATGTTCATCAAGAATTCGTGCAACATAAGGTTAGAGAAGAATGGTGTAAAGAGAATGAGGCTAGGAGGCTGTTTATATAGGGTTAGGCAGACGAATCTGGTCACGAAACAAGTCTAAATGCATCAGAATGCATCTGGTTCAGGAAATAGGTTCGGGAGGCAGGTCGACCCACAGGTAGACACTATGGTCGACCCCCAGGTCGACCTGGTCCCTGGGCGGGAATTTTCCCGCCCAGCCTGTTTTGGGTTTTGAATTCGAATTTGAATCCGAATTTTCGAGTTGTCTTTGATTCTGAAAATTTCTGAAACTTCGGAGGGTCATATCTCCCTCATACGGACTCCGATTATCGAAAACTCGGACTCGTTTCCAAGAAGAATTTCGAGACGAACTCAATGGGGCAACCCGTTTCCCTTGATTCTTGTTTTAAAAATTAATTCTGCCTTGATTTATGGTTTTAATACGTTATAAAAATTCGGGTTGTTACTCCTTGTTTCAAGGTGTGAGTGCATGAGGCCAATATCTAGTTTGTTCTTGATTTTGTTGAGTTTAGTTGTCAGTTTTTCTCGTTTTTTTTTTAGTCTAGTTTGTTTTATTTTCTCTATTCTTCTAAAAAAAGAAAGAAAGAAGAGGGAGATCATTTTCTTCTACTGTATGTATTGTCTTCAAATCTTTTTCAGGTTGCAGAAGTAACAAGGATTGCTTGCTAAAAGTTGCTTTGCTTTGATCAAAATAAATAAATAAAGCACCGCTAAATAAAATTGCTAAAAATTCTGCACGCACTGGTATATGTTTTCTTTCCTTGTATTTATTTTATTCGCATTGTTGTTTGCTTGCATTTACATCAAGAATTCAAAAACAAAATAAAAATTCACTCATAGTTGCAACCATTTGCAAACATCAACCATAACATGTTTTCAAGCACATGTTTACATCCAAAAGGGTTCTACCTAAGTTTCTCAAGATAGGATTGAGAAGATAAGCAAGATAAAACAAAGCATCTAGGAGAAGAAGTTAAAGATGTACCCCCAAACGGTCCTGCCTGTGGGGCTTGCCCTTGCTTCTTAGGGCAGTTCTTGCTGTTATGTCCAGTATCACCACACTGAAAGCATGCTCCCATCTTCATCTTCTTCTTTCTACAATCCTGGGCTATATGCCCCTCAATACCATAGAAGTGGCATTTTCTTTTCTCATGTGTCTTGTTATCCTTATTGTTATTGTTGTTCTTGCATCCTTTCTCGGAGTCTACCTTCTTGTTTTGAGATTCATTCGCCTAAACCTCCTTCTTGCCATTCTTGTCTTCTTCATTTAAGAGCGCCATGTCTACTAGTTTTTCATAAGTAGCCCCCGTAGGTATGTGGGTCATAGCCAAGCTGTGAAATGGCTCATTCAATCCTTTGACAAAACGGAGAGCCTTCTTATGAGGGGTATTTACTAAGTCCAATCCAAACCGAGCCAGCTGATTGAATTGATTGACGTACTCCTTGATCGTCGTACTTCCTTGCTTAAGAGATAAGAATTTTTCCAACTGTAAACTTCGTTCAGCTTGCGAGAGGAATTTCATCTCAAACCTTGTTCTGAAATCCATCCATGTTTCAACCGGCCTCTCAGCGTTAGTGACTTCCCACCAATAGGAAGTTTCGTCTTTGAGCAACCATACCGCCAACTGTACCTTCTGCCTATCGTCCACCTCGAAGATAACGAACATATCCTCAGTTTCTTTGAGCCAGTTCCTCGCTTCTACGAATGATTCCGTTCCCATGAAATCCTTTCCACCCATGGCCCTAAAATATTTATAGATCTTTGCGAAATCAATTGCACGAGGAGAGGGAGGAGGAAGAGGAATCACTGCAGCTGGAGGAGGAATGTCTGCTGGGCCTGCATCGTTGGCCCTAACCTCTAAGTACCACCTGAACCAGCCAGGTATTGGCACGCCCTCTGGAAAGTTAAGATTCCTAGACATGCTGAAATGGAAAAGAAGAGATTCAAACGAGTAAACAAAGGATAGTACTAATGGCTTTTGGGGAATAGCCTTTAAATAAAACAAGACTTTTCTTGAAAAATGCTTCTTTGTAAACGGTTTGGAAAATAGTTTTAGAAGGTTTTCTAAAAACTTTTGCCCAGTTTGGTAACCTTCTGCTCTGATACCAAATGTAACACCCCACCTCCGCTAGGGTCACTCACAAAAGGGAATGCACTAGTTTTGCAGGAGCGTTATCGAGGTAAACAAACACAGAAATATTACAAGACAGAACATAAATTAAACAGCGGAAGAATCAAAAGATAAATTTCATTACTTTTAAAAAGAGTCAAAACCTTTTACATCAAATAGTCAAGGTCATTATTTTCCATTACAAAAAATTTTGTCTTGCATAAATAAGGAAGCATAAACTTAAAAGATCAAAAGTAGCTTAATTCCCCAAAGGTAGCAGAAATGCAGCCATAGCATAGCTCAAGATCAAACCGTATATGAGTTGAACCGAAAGCAAATGAAATCCAAGCTAAGTGCTAGAGTTTCCTCCCTGAGAACCTAGGGGGAAACAAAAGAAAAAGAGGCAAAAGAAAACGGGTCAGTCATAAAGACTGGTAAGTCCAAGTGACTTTCAGCATAAAAACAGATAAAAGTAACATGACATGTATAAACTGAAAGTAAACATAAGGATGCTGTCAAGATGGGCAAGATAGACTAAGATAACATGATAAATCAAGTACAGCATAATATATTTAAGGTTCGCTGCATCAACTGTACTAGAATCCCAAACCCATGTCTTATATTAATCATGAAATGATCCCTTGGCCCAATATCATGAAATGACCCATTACTAGGTCCAACGAAACGATCCACTAGTCGAACGGCTCCCTACAAGTTCTAGCTCGTCATGTGTCTGTGTCATACGGCCCTATCACGAATGTAGTCACATGTGTTAGGTCCACCATAGAGTGTATCAAGCCCTAGGGTGCCAACCACCGACACGAATCAAGTACGCACAGATAAACCTACTGATGCCCAATGCCTACTTTTTCAACTTCGGACCACGTGCACGACCATAGCCCGCCTGAACCTACACTGGCGCACCAACACAGCCGTCGTTCTGGTAGCTTACAATCAGCCCAGTAATCGTGCCCCACCGTGCCTAGTTCCAGGGTACCATGATACATCTAGTGGGTTACTACTGAAATGGACCGCGTAACTAGGTTTTCCGTCCAATAGGTTAAATGTTGTCATTTAAATTCCTGACTTAACCCCTATCAGTCTAGCATGTCAAGTTGGTTAAGTGTTGTCCTTCAAGTTCATGACTTAACCCTACGAATCATGTGTCAAGTTGGTTAAGTGTTGTCTTTCATGTTCATGACTTAACCCTATCATGTGGCATTAATTCATTAATGCACCCCAACCTCTCACATCAGACCTGTTGTTGTGGTCACTGGATATGCCGAGCGGTTCCGGGCAGATTTACACCACAACTCAGTCTGACCTCGGGTTTCAAGCGCGATATGACCAATTACCCACATTGGATCCTATTGTTTGCAGTAACTGGATTTCCTGGGTGGTTCCGGGCAGAATTACACTGCAAACTCAACCCAATCTCGAGTTGGCCATTTTCATGTTCCATCTTCAAGATTCATGTCAAGTTCGTGTCAAGCTTCAAGGCGAGTTTCATACCAAATTTCCTATAATTACCAATTTTTTCCAACGTTACTCCGTCTAAATATTAGGCTAACAATCTTAGCCTAATCTTCGTCCGCATGATTTTTGACATATAATATTAGGCTAAAAACTTAGCCTAATTTAACGTACACAAAATTTGCATAAAGCGATTCATTAACATAAACATGACATAGGTGTAAACTTGGCATTCTCGGCATAGTCAATATGAACACCATAGGTGTGTACTTGCAAAATAATCAACATGAATATCATAGGTGTGAACTTGCAACATAGACTAAATCAACATACATATATGTGAATTTGCAACATAGACTAAATCAACTTACATATATGTGAACTTGCAAATCAATCACGAACATATGAATAAGTGTGAACTTGAAATATGACATAGGTTTAACATATACACATAAACATGTAGTTCTAACATTTGGTCACATATGTGATATGATTTCACAACCTAAAACTTGCATAACATTATAAACTACACAACTTGTCATAACGGGTTATACTCCAAGTTCATATACATATGAATAGACTTATTCATTAATTTCCAATTCAACATGATGATAAAATAGAACCACAGGCATAGATCAATATCATTCAATTCCACATATAACATAATAAACATTGTTCTATTATCAATTTATTTCCAAGGCATGACATAACTGAATAAATTGATTAAAACATTGCAGGCATAACATTATGAACATGAAAAAGGTTTGAATAATAATCTAGATTCAAGAACACGGATAGATCTAACTTAAATAGAAAAATCCCCAAAATCCAGACAAATAAAGAAAATAGGTCTGAATAGAAAATCAAGCTTAGATCCAATTTCATTGTCATAATTCTAGGCAATAACCTCATGGTCATGAATCATAGGTGATTAGTCATAATTGTCCTTGTCATAGTCATAGGCAATAATCTTATGTTCACAGTCATAGGCATAAGCATAGTCTTATGTTCACAGTCATAGGCATAGGCATAGTCTTATGTTCATAGTCATAGTCTTATGTTCACAGTCATAGGCATAGGTATAGTCTTAAAAAATTAACAATAATATCAACGTTATAGGCAATATTCCCAAAAGTTAAGATCCAAGAAGAAAACAAGAATAAATATGAATCATCAATTCCAATTTATAACATGCCCATATTAAGTTTATAGTTTTTATCTAAAAGTAACTGGAACTTACAGATCGTGGTCTAATAAATTTAGATGCAGAAGTCAAGTCTAGAAGTTCGTCGTTGAATTGTTGAATCGCTGAATCTTGCTTTGATTATAGAAGCAAATCCCCAATTCCTAGTCGTAGTCTTCAAGAAATAATCTTCGTATTTTAATTTAATTTATTTTAGAGGAAGAAGAAGAAGCCATGTTCATCAAGAATTCGTCCAACATAAGGTTAGAGAAGAGTGGTGTAAAGAGGATGAGGCTAGGAGGCTGTTTATATAGGGTTAGGCAGACGAATCTGGTCACGAAACAAGTCTAAATACATCAGAATGCATCTGGTTCAGGAAATCGGTTCGGGAGGCAGGTCGACCCTTAGGTAGACACTATGGTCGACCCCCAGGTCGACCTGGTCCCTGAGCGGGAATTTTCCCGCCCAGCCTGTTTTGGGTTTTGAATTCGAATTTGAATCCGAATTTTCGAGTTGTCTTTGATTCTTAAAATTTCTGAAACTTCGGAGGGTCATATCTCCCTCATACGGACTCCGATTTTTGAAAACTAGGACTCGTTTCCAAGAAGAATTTCGAGACGAACGCAATGGCGCAACCCGTTTCCCTTTATTCTTGTTTTAAAAATTAATTCTGCCTTGATTTATGGTTTTAATACGTTATAAAAATTCGGGTTGTTACACCTTGTTTCAAGGTGTGAGTGCATGAGGCCAATATCTAGTTTGTTCTTGATTTTGTTGAGTTTAGTTGTCAGTTTTTCTTGTTTTTTTTGAGTCCAGTTTGTTTTATTTTCTCTATTCTTCTCAAAAAAAAGAAAGAAAGAAAGAAGAGGGAGATCATTTTCTTCTACTGTATATATTGTCTTCAAATCTTTTTCAGGCTGCAGAAGTAACAAGGATTGCTTGCTAAAAGTTGCTTTGCTTTGCTCAAAAATAAATAAATAAAGCGCCGCTAAATAAAATTGCTAAAAATTCTGCACGCACTGGTATATGTTTTCTTTCCTTGTATTTATTTTATTCGCATTGTTGTTTGCTTGCATTTACATCATGAATTCAAAAACAAAATTAAAATTCACTCATAGTTGCATCGTTAATTCACGTTTAATTTCTGTTTTGCTTTCATCTTTTTTTTTCTTAAAAGGACACTGTTATATTTTGACAAATTGGTTTATTTCTAACGAATTATTTCTCGGTGTCTAGACTATGGCAGAGTAATAATCGTTTATAAATATTACGGTGATTCGTAAATATTATAGCGGTTGTTCCTCTGAAGGTACTTAAACCTTTGGCTGCGTTGCTAGGGTGATTCCTGGTGCACCAATAGCTCCTGTCCATTAACTGGCTGAGAAATCTTTTTGTTGAAATTTATCTAACCGTCATTATATAATTTAGGAAAACCATAAATACGTAATTTGCATTCATATAGTTGCATTAGGTTCATGCATATATAAAAAAACATTTTTTTTTTGAAAATGTCTCAATTCCCTTATTCCTACAGATTTTACGATAGTTGTGAAAATCAATATAATCCATATAATTGTACACCAAATTCATATGGATATTTTAATAACAACTATTGTGCAAATAATTTGGATTTTACGCCACCATCTTTTCAAAATTTTCAAAATAATTCTGATTGTACACCACCAAATTTTCAAAATGATGATCAACCCTCAAGTCTTGAAGTAAGTATTCAAGCTCTACGTGAAGAAAGTCAAAGATTTAATGAATCAAGTCAAAGATTAATTGAATTAATGTGCAATAATTCAAGTCAAAGTTTTCAAAATAATCAAAATTTGAATTCACCTACGTTTCAAATGATTTTGATTATAACCCTTGCAAAATCAAATTCGAACTCCAAAATGAATTTCAAATTCAAAATGAAAATGTGAATAATTTTTCAAATGATTTTGGCAATGGGAATAATTTCAATTGTGGTGAACCCGAAAATTTTTGTTCTCAACAATTTCAAACTGAAAATTCTCATGTAAATAATTATAAATTTGATTTTGTTGAGCAAACGAACATACTTGACGATTACTTGAAGTTTCGTGAGAAACAAAATCGAATCCAAACTTATGACGATTCGAATAAAAATCCACCTTTGCCCACAATCGATGATTTTCGACTAACAAATTTTGAAATTGATGAGAATCTTAATAAAGTTGTTGAAAGCCTTCTGCTTGATTTGAATTTAAATTCTCTTGAAAACGAAGACGTTAATCTTCAATTTGATCTTCCTCTCTCAGATTCTAAAATTTTTGAAAATTTAGCAACTTTAGATTGTCAACATGAAAAAAATGATAAAGTTGTTAGCAACTATTTATTCGAGGACGACTTTGATGAGCGAAAACTTCTTAAACTAATTGACGATGATGTTGTTGGGTCTGAAACTGAAAATGAAATATTTGAAAACTTTGAAATTCTTGAGGTTGAAAACAATGAAACTGCTGAATGAGATCTTAAACACAATAACGTTTTTTCTAACGTTATTGAAACCCCTTGCGACTTGATCGTTTCAACTAAAGCTCATTGTGATCACTTGTTTTTCAATAATAAATTTCTGCATTATAGGGACACTTTTTGGAATAACACTGCTTTTGAGAAAACACAATTTTGAAATTTACTGAAAATTCATTTATTTGGTTTTAACTTTAGGTTTACGAATGAACCTTTAGTCAACAAACTTTCAAATATCAAAGCAAAACCAAACAATATTTCTAATAACAATTGTGGGGGTGAGAACGATGCATACGTCGCTCAATTTATACATCATCTAAACAAATCCAACTTTGTTTTTGAAACTTTTACTGATCCCCGGCTCGATGACCTCTCTTTAATGATTGGTATATGTTATATGTTGTACTTTAGTTCTGTAAAGTTAATTTCCACTATGAATGATATATGTTGTACTTTAATGATTGGTATGTATCTATATATATAGTTTCCTTTATAAAAAGATTTGATACATTATATTTACTTGTTCCGTTGTGAGATTCTGATGTGTTCTTCTTTTTCTTCTATTCTAATATTTCTTTCTTTCTTTTCTCATCCTCTAATTTCTTTCTATTAACAGTCTGGGTTTTCGATACTTGGATTTTGGCAAGTAATAGTTATATATATTATTGTCGAAAATTCGAGCGTCGAATTTTCCCGGCCGTTACATCATTCATTCCCGACTCGAGTGACGATACCGGCTCCCGTGCTCGGGGTGTCGATCCATTGTTTAGCTTGTTTGTAAGTTCAAGCTAGTTGTTGGTTAATCAGACATATCATTCAGTAAGTAAACACAACAAGAAAAGAGAGAAACAAACGCATTCTTTACTAATAACTTTGGCAGTAACAACCTTTACAATGCCTTGAATTTAAAGAAAATAAAACATTGTTAGAAAGCGGGAAATCTGTACACTAAGTTATGTGAAGTAGCGGTGAATATGTTCACTATTCCAAGCACTTGGAAGTTCAGCGCCATCGACCGTGGCTAGTTTGAAAGTTCTTTCTCCGAGTCTTTGTTGTATGACGTACGAACCCTCCCATCGACGACTGAGACTAGCAGGTGAAGGAAATATCCGCTTCAGGATGAGGTCGCTGACATTAAGGTCCTTGGGACAGAACCTAGAGTTGAAGTATCGGGCAACTCGTTTGCGCCGAGCGGTAGCTCTCAACTCGGCTTCACACCTTTTTTATTCAAGAAGGTTAAGTGACTCCAAAAGGAGATCATGGTTGGTCTTCGGATCGTAGTAGGTGACTCGATGAGATTGAAGCTTTAGATCAATGGGAATAATGGATTTGGATCCCTAGGCAAGCGCAAAAGGAGTGTGGTCAGTCATTGACTTGTGGGTAGTCCGGTAGGCCCATAGGGCCAGAGCGTGTTTTTCAAACCACAGGCCTCCGGCCTTTTCCAAATGCTTCTTGATGATGGATTTGATCACTTTGTTGATAACCTCGACTTGCCCATTGGCTTGAGGATGAACTACCATGGAGAACCTCTTCTCGATCTTGTGCAGTCTATAGAAGCTTTTGAACTTTGTGCTTTCGAACTAAGCCCCGCTGTCAAAGACGATGGCCTGGGGGACTCTATGTCGATTGATAATATTGGGGACGACGAAGTTAATTACCTTCTTGGTGGTGATTATGGCAAGGGCCTTGACCTTTGCCCATTTGGTAAAATAATCGAATGCGGCAATGGAAAAACATGACCCCCTCTAGCCATTGGGATAGTCTAGATGATGTCTATTCCTTACATGGCAAATGGCCAGGGACCGACCATTTACATTAGCTCGTTAGGCTGGACCCTTTGAATCTTAGAAAACATCTGGCATTTATCACACTTGCGGGCATAGTCCGCCACGTCCTGGACGAGTGTCAACTGAATATAACTGTGTCTGAGAACTTTTCTTCCTAGAGTTTTCCCTCCGATGTAGTCACTACATTCTTCTTCGTGTATGTCTAGCAGTACAAGCTCAGCATCCAGGCAGGCTATACACCGGAGTAGTGGCATAGAGAATCCCCTATGGTAGAGTACCCCATCCAATATGATGTAGTGAGATGACTTTTGGGTGAGAGGTCATTTGTCTATGTGCTGTTCGGGGAGATTTCCATGCTACAAGTAATTCTTTATCGACGTCATCCATGATTCAGACTCGGGCTCGGTCTCCGTTGTTGCAATTGAGTCAGTCTGCATCTGATCGATGCTTGGAGAGTCAAGTACCTCGATGGGGAAAAGTCCCATAAGCTGCACGTCCCCAAAACTAGCCGGTTTAGACAGTGAGTCAGGCTTTTCGTTTTGTCCTCGTGGGATGTGTGTAATGAGGTAATAATCAAAGTTGGTGAGGAGTTCACGAACACGAACGAGGTAGGGAGCGAGTCTTGCCCCCTTGGCTTGATACACTCCATATACCTGATATATAAGGGGGAGTGAGTCCAAGTATATTCGGAGTTTCTTGATATCAAATTTGATTGCGATTTTCAGTCCGGCTATCAAAGCCTCGCACTCGGTGTCAGTTTTGGTAGCAGAAAAGTCGAGTTTCAGGGCATAGCATATCGGTTGAGCCTCAGGAGAGAGGAGCATGACCCCGATGCCAGATTAATGGTCGCTAGAGGATTCGTCCACAAAGAGTTTCTATTGGGGTTCTGGAGTGTTGGTGTCCTCCAAAGGAGGGTCTTCTGGTGGTGAATTCCACGATGAAGTCCACGAGGTCTTGTCAGAGGATGGCCCAACGAGGGAGGAAGGTAATCTTGAGTTGGCCGAGCTTCTATGTTCCAATTCCAAAGCCATCCAGATGCCTCAGGACATTGCAGGACCTATCGCAGTGGATGGTCAGTGAAAACTTTGATGGCGGTGAGATTGGAAGTAAGGGCGTAGCATCCTGGAAGAGATCAACAGGCAATAGGCCAGCTTCTCGAGCTTAATATAGTTCTTTTCTGCTCCCATCGGTCTCTTGCTAATGTAATAGATGGGTTGCTGGACACGATCTTTAATATATATGAGTGCTGAGCTGACCATCTGCAATGAAACAGCCAAATAAATATATAAGTCCTCGTGATCCATGGGTTTAGACGGGATTTGTGGTCACTGTAAGTTATTTAGAAGGTCTTGGAATGCGGCAGCACATTCCATTGTCCAAGAGAAGTTGTGCTTCCCCTTTCTGAGCAGGCCGTAAAAGGGAATGCATTTGTCAGTTGCCTTTGAGATGAATCAACTTAGAGCCGCGACCTTCCCATTTAAACTCCAAACATCCTTGATGCTCCGAGGGACTTGGATGTCCTGGATGGCTTTGATCTTATCAGGAATTGCTTTGATGCCTCGCGAATTGACAATGAAACCTAAATAATTTCCCGATGCAATGCCAAAAGAGGATTTCAAGGGATTAAGCTTCATGCCATATTGGCGGAGGACACCGAACATCTCGGAGAGGTCACGAATGTGGTCGTTCGATATCCTTGATTTAACAAGCATATCGTCCACATATACCTTCATGGATCACCCAATTTGGTTCTTGAAAATAAAGTTGACCGGCCGTTGGTAGGTTGCTCCAGCATTCTTGAGGCCAAAAGGCATGACAAGGTAGCAATAAATCCCGAGGTCATTTATGAAAGAAGTATGATCCTTGTCGAGAAGATAGATAGGAATTTGATTGTATTCCGAGTAGGTGTCCATAAAGGACCGGAGCTGGTAACCAGTAGAGTAATCGACAAGCTAGTCGATCTTCGGAAGGGGGAAACTGTCTTTCGGGCATGCCTGGTTCAAGTCGGAGAACTCGACACACGTTCGCAACTTACCGTTCGCCTTCTTGACAATGAATGGTTTAGAGACCCATTCTGGGTAATAGGCTTCTCGGATAAAACCGTTATTGAGTAGCATATCTACCTCTTCCCTAAGTGATGTCAACCTGTCGATTCCCAGGACTCGACGCTTCTGTTTAACTAGAAGTTGCAAGGGATTGATGGGGAGCCTATGATAAGCGACTCCTGGGTTGATGCCACACATGTTAGAATGTGTCCAAGCGAACACGTCGAGGTTGGACCTTAATATATCAACGAGCTCTTCCTTTATCGTGGGGTGGAGTTTCGATCCAACTTTCAAGACCTTTGTCGAGTCATCAGGGCAGATCGGAACATCCATCGTTGGTTCTACTGGAGTAGCCCTTTCGGAATCGGGGTCTTCGTCCTTCCTTGGATCGATATTGTCGAAAAGACGACAGTGGCACTTAAGCCAGGACTTAGATGCCTTTGATTGCTATGCAGAGACAGTATTGGCGCAAGAAGGTGGAAGCACATCCTTGTCTTTGTCCTTGTTGCACTTGTTCCTCCACTCTATAAGATAACAATATCTAGTTGTGGCTTGATCACCTTTAACGGTACCAATCACATTCTCTATTTAGAATTTCATCAGTAGAGACCACTGCGAGAGGCAAACTCGGAATTCTACAAAAAAAGGTTGCCCTAAGAATGCGTTGCATGGAGAGACGACGTAAACAACCATAAAGTTAAGGATGCGGACTCGTCTTCGATCCCCTTCTCCAAGTTCTACGGGTAGGTCAATCATTCCCACGGGGTGATTGGTTAATCTTTTAAAGCTGTGAATCGTTGCATGGCAGGGTCTCAAGTCTATGGCCTCCAATTTAGTTTGGGCTTTGGCCGCCTTGAATATGACATTGATCGAGCTTCTCGAGTCAATAAGGATCCTTCGGACAAAAGCTGGGCCAATTTGAGCAGAGATGATGAGAGGGTCTATAGTTGGGATCTCAATACCCGCGGACTCCCTTTCATAGATGACGATATCGTCATGCATCGTCTTTTGGAATTTGGCGGAGACTGATTCGTCCAGGATGGAACAAGCTTCGTATGTGGCATGCTTTATGGAGTTGGCGTACTCTTCCATTTCTGGAAGTTGTCATAGGTAGGATAAGGCCTGCCACAAATAGCGTAAATCACGATACCAAGTGACCTTTTTCAGGATGGCCAGGGGCCGCATTTGCTGGAGTAGGAAGTGCGGGCGTTAGAGGGCCCGTAACCTCCTGCGGAGGAGCAGGATCCTGAACATATTTCTCTAGACGCTTCTCGCGAATGAGTTTTCCGATTGCATCTTTGAGGTGGCGGCTATAATTAGTGGTATGTTCGTACATATCGTGGAACCTGCAATACTTGCCAGAGTTCTTCTCAAGGTCAGTGGATTCACTTGTGTTGGGTTTCTTATACTGGAGCGTGTTGCAGGTTTCGAAGTAAATGGTTTCCATATCATGATTTAGTGGAGTGTAGTTCCTGTAATTTTGGTAGGGGTCATGCTTCTTGAGTTCCGGTGGATTCGGTTTATTGTTGCGACAGCCTTGTTTGTCGGGGTTCAGCTTCGACCTGTAAGGGGTTGCTCCTTTACCCTTATTGGAGGATTCTCCGATATGTTTCCCTTTAGCACTATCGTTGATAGTGCTAGCATGTGGGTTGTTGGAGTGGTTGGCCTGTGAAACTCTGTTACGCCTAGCTTCATCTTGGCATAAGAATTGCCCTATTTTTCATAGAAAAGTTCAAAGCTCTTGTGTTGTTTCCTATCTATCCATGGCCCAAATTCGGAGGTTGGGAGGACGCCATTGGCTAGCTGGAATAGCACGGTATGGGATTCAGCATCATCAACCTCGGCGAAGGCGGTATTGAATCGCTCTAGGTTGCTTTTAAGAGATTCAGCGGGACCCTCGTATAAGTTGGATAGGATGAGCGCATTCTTTAGGGATGGCACATGCATCCTAAACTTTTTGACCAGCTCAGTGGATAACTGGCCAAAGGTATTAACTAAGTAGTGCGGAAGGCGGGAGAACAAAAGAAAAGTTGTGCCAGCCAATGCAACTGGGAAGCATTTGCACTTGATGGAGTTGGTGGCTCTGCTAGAGTCTACCTTCCATTCATAGTGGTTCAAGAAGGCTCAGGGATTGATGGTGCCTTCATATAACGCCATGTGTGTCATGTTAAAGCGTCGGGGCCACTCAGCTTCATGGATGGCTCTGGTGAAGCGGTTACGCCTCAGGTGGGTTTCCCACGAGTCGTTGGCATTTCCTCGCATATATCTCATGATCCTTTGGATCATGTCGGGGAGATATGTCGGGTGTAGATCCACATATGGAATCCAGTTTCGGCAAACTTCGGAAGTTCTGTTTCTGGGATGTCTTCTATGGTGAATGTCAGGATCATCCTCTTCCGTATCTTCGACATTGATTGCTAGGTTTCCATATGGTTGATGGGGCTAAGCGGACTCACGTTCGTTCTGATCTTGATAGACTTGAGCTTGTTGTGTTGCTGGGAGCGCGGGTTCCAAGTTCTGAGCGGCGAAAGTTGGGTTCTGTAGCGGAGGGGGCGGTTACTCGGGCCTAGCTCATCGTTGATGACCAGTCGGGATCGATCACGGTGATGCTCCCCCATTGTAGGTGACGTTGGTTCTCTCACCATTCCCGTTCTCGTTGCCATTATTGTGGCCATTATTGTGAAGATTATAGAAGACAACGACATTGTTGTTAAGGCTAAACTTCCTTCATTGATGCATGCCACGAGGCTCGGAGGAGAAATTCTCCGAGATAGTACGCCTTACTCGGGGATTGTTCTGAGCTAGTTGGAGTTGGGCAACTATGCATTGACTCTCTTGAAGTTGACGCATAAGGTCGATGTTAGCTTTCAACGCTTGGTTGAGTTCAAGAGCTATAGTTTCATACCTCTTGGTGAGCGCGTACATGTACGCTTGGATTACAGGGGCATCGGGGTCTATAGAACGAAATACGCCCGTTTTGGCTGGGATATCCACTGGTTGGCATTACTGGGATGCTTTGTCTTCGGCTGTAATGGAGGAGCCAATCAGTGCTTTCTTTGTTTGCTTAACCATCATAAGTGAGCTTGGCTACAGGTTAGAGTGAGGACCTAAAGCACGTCGGAGCCGAGATGGTAATGTACAATAAAGAAGTGAGTGTTAGGTCTCCGTGAAAGCATTGGCATGTTGACGCCAAAAAATTTCACCAACACCCAAGATTCTCAATTACTTAAGAATATTGTTTGGCGTATGGAAAATAAGCGCAGAAAAGCAGTAAATGAAACAAGAGACTTATAGTGCTTCGGTCCTATAAGGGTTCTACGTCCAATTTGGAAGAGATGCCGATATTTTATTGACAACAATGAATTACAAGCTATGAGCCCCTTCTAGGCATCTATTTACAAGCATTTTCATGTAATTTGAAGTTATAGTCATCATATGTGATCGTATGGAAAAAGTAGATTTTCCCGACTTCTTCCTCAAAGTGAAGATGCCACTAGAGAGGTCCCTTGGAGCTCTAGAGAGGTGTCAAATAAGCAAATTTCCAACCCTTGTAACAAATGAGCTTGGGGGTATTAATAGTGGAGTGGTTAGGTGGGAGTAGGTAGGATTAGGGGACCACTCACCAGAAAATTGAATCATAGCCTCGTGCACCACTTGAAATCGCATCAGATATGAATATTAAGGGGAAAATCGAATTCATTATCACATCCCTCTCATGAGATGTGATTTTCACTTCCCTTTGGATGCAAAAATCGCATCCTAAGGTGATGCGATTTGGTCATGGGGCGCCGCCTCACTGGGATGCGATGGCATCACACCCTAGGGGTGGCAGCGCCTTCGAATCCTGATGGATGCAATTCCATCACAACCTATTAGATGAGATGGAAAGGCATCCAAAGGGATTTGATATCATCGCATCCTGATGGACGCGACGCCTTCGCATCCTGATGGATGCAATTCCATTGCATCCTAATGGATACGATGGCATAACACCTTGTTTGATGCGATGCGGAGTACTATAGAGCGATAAGGAGTGGTATGAGGAAAGCTAGAGTGATGTGAGGCAAGGAGTGAGGCGAGCTGGAGTGATGCAAGGGTTTACTGAGCTGGAGTGATGCGAGGGTTTACTGAGCTGGAGTGATGCGAGGCGAGTGTTTGGTGAGCCAGGGTGATGCGAGGCGAGTGTTTGGGGAGCCGGACTGAGCGAGGCGAAGGTTTTGTGAGACAAAGTGAGTCGGTGAGAGGAGTTATGAAGATATTGCTCGCTCGACCTCTTTCCGGCTTGAATCTTCAACAATTAGGAAACTCTTCGAGCTTTGACACTACGTGACGTGTTGAGTCGATTGGGTCTTGCGTACTTCTTGGAACCAAACAAAGATACCGGTTAACAATATATTTCTAATTTTATCTTATGAACTATAGATCCATATTCTTATTGAGGAGAATATCATGTTGCACAATCATGTTTCTCTCTAGCATTGGATTTTTAATCCATTTATAAATATAAACGCTATATTATTTATCAATTTATCATCAATGATTATTTCTTGTCAATTTCATACACGATTTATTGAGATTCCATAACTTATCATGTTTTAAGTACATGAACCACTTCTCTGGTTATTTGACAATCATGTCATAGGATTCTTTCAAAGCACCCATAAATGTTTCTTCAAGAACACTCACCTTCTTTATTTGGCATCTTTATGACTTACACCAAAAATATTTTAAACTGAATTTTGCACCACATTTCAACTATGGTTTACACCTTTCGATCCTTTAGGGATTCAAATCTATATTACAGAAAGTCTATAAGGAACATAATTGATTATGTGTTTTAGTTACTTAATATTTTGCGTCATTCCATATTTAACTGTTACTACCAAAATTAACATAGAGACAAGGTAACGGTGAAGGGTGTCGAACCATCATAAGCATAAGAGCAATCCAAAAGAAAAGACTTGGCACAGGACTAGGCTAGAAGCATAAAGCAAGCATTTAGAACAGCAAGCAATTGACACCTTCATTAAAGAAGAAACCATGGATCTGATGTAAAGAAAGAGTACCAGCAGGGTAGTTCCAACACGAAAATTAGCTAACAAGAGTACACTTCTGAAGGAAAGTCACCTAAAATCGGAAGCGAATGAAGAGAAAAAACAAAAGCCTACAATCTGAAACCAAAAAGGGCCAAAGAGCTATTGGCTTTGACTTGCTTAATGCCGATACAAAAAGAGACTAAAGCATCAAAAGCACAGGGATTCGAGACGTAAGTAGAACTATCTGAAATCTAGCTATCGGGACCAACAAGCTGGATAATCAACGAGAGGCAATCTTAGTAGTTATTCAGTAAAAGCACCGGAAGTTTCCTTCCAGAAGAATCGAAACCCACTCTGAAGGTTTGTTGAATGTAAGTTAAAGATTCTAGAGAGAAAGGCTATCCACACTAACTTGCTTAGTGTCAATACCGAAAGGGGTGACAGCTCTCAAAACTTAAGTATCTGAAGTGCAAAGGAAAAAATCATGAAGACCTAAAGACAAGACCAAAAGCTTATGACCGAAAGTCGAAGACCTTTATCAGAGCTATCCATACCTACAGGCTTGGTATCGATACAAAATAAAGGAATAGCAGCAAAGAGAAGCTCTAAAACCGAGACTATCATCCCAAGAGCCAAGACCGACACCCTAAAAGCAATACTACTACAGTAAACAAGCCAAAAGAGAGGCCAAGGGCAAAGAAACCAGAACCAAGAGGGAAAAGAGGCCGCCACATAGCTGTTGCATCCGGAAGAGGCATCTGCTGATCCAATGGCAAAAAGGGTCCCGATTTGTCTATAAATAAGACCCTAAGAGTCTCATTTTTGAGGCTTAATTCTCATTTCACAATCTTGTACTCTTTTCTTTTAGAGTAAATCCTAATTTCTAAATCAATTTGGGGATTTCCTTGTAAACACTTATGTATTCCAAATCAATAAGCAATAAAGAGTAGATCAATACTTAGAATGACTTCTGTGATTTTCTTAGCCATTTCCATTACAAAGAACCTTATGCTTTCCATATATAATGAAGGTTTCTTTCACGAGTTTCAACTCTTACTCAAGACCTTTACAAAACCCATTCCTACTAGTCATTTAGCTTTCTATCTTACGTTGTGCTTCGGGAACCCTTATCCCAAGGTATTTGTTGGTTCTTAAGTTACATAAGCATGATACTCACCACTTGTGGGAAGAGTAACTAATCTTCCAGACTTTAGACCTTGATATCTAGGAAATGGTGAATTAACTCAAACTTTTAGGAAGTAAATAACCCCATTTCTCCCATAGTTCCACTTCCATAGACCTATCTCCGGTGTTGACGAGAAATATCGTTAACATTTCGGTGCTAGAAGAAAGGGCCTTAACCTCCGACCTTATGGTTAATAGCCACAAATCTAACTGTGGTGTTTCGTCTTGGATTGGACTAAGCTCCAAAGAAGCAGGAACCATGAATAGTAGGTTTCTATGAGTAACCAATGAGTTTCCCATGGTTGCATCACGTATTAATGAACCATGGTCTATCGAAAGGCAAAGGATTAAGTTGGAAACCTTGCAAATCCAAAATAAGGAAAAAGAAGTAGAGCCTTATGTTCTGATCATTGGAGCATTAACCCTTTTCATTTAGGACCAACCCCAATCTTTTCCCTAAGCAATTCTACATCAGAGGAATATAACCCATTTCTTCATGTTAAGGAGGCCATCCAAGCACAAGTTAAGGGAACGATATTTGGGAAAAGAATTGAGAAAAGTGTTAACGACCTCATGAAAGAGGATTTAAGAGGGTCACACCTCTGTCTCAGGACACAACTAAAAGAAAGTTCAAGGACAAAGAAATGACAATAGATTCGAATAAAAAGGTTAAGTTCTAATGTCAAAAGAAAGCCTTCGAGTCAAGATAACCAAAAGGATGTGAGCTTACTGCATCGACAGAGGGTATCTATTCCTAATTAAGCACGAGTTAAATTTTTGGCCATCGTTAAAGAAGAAACCCAAAAACGAAGCCAAGCTAGGAGGGCCTTATTGCTACTACCACATGATGAATAGGCATGAAACCAATCATTTCAGGATTCTAGAAGGGATGATCATCAAGTTCTTAAGCCAAGGAAAACTATATAGATATGTAAAGAAAACATAGTTAACCGCAACAACAGATTCTTTAAGAAAATAATTGTCTCCATAACTAAGGGTAGGAAAGCCCATCAAAAACTCAAAATAACCCAAGGAGGATCAAATCATAAATGGATAAAAAAAACCTTGTCACTGTTAAGTTTGCCAGGGCGAGGCACCACCTAGAAGGGGGTGATGTGTAAGCCTTTCTCCCGCCTAACTAAGAAAGGGCCAGGTTAAAAAATCGAAAGTGTAAGCCCCCAATCCATCCAGAAATGGTTGAGATAGAGCATCTAATCAGCATGTCCTGCCTCTACTCGCAGAAGAGTACGCCTTACCTCTGCTATGAACTAAGCATGTCCTACCTCTACTCATAGAAGAGCACGTCCTACCTCCGCTTATGTTATGTGTTACTCACCGAAGGGAATGTAAATCCCTACCATCGCCTACGATGGTCGGGATAAAGTATCCCTTGGAAGGAGTAGAGTGTAAGCCTCTATCACCGCCTACGATGGACAGGGTAGAGCATCAAAAGAGTAAACCTTAATTCCGCGTCCACAATGGCCCGGTTTAAGCATCTAAGACCTTATCATCGCCTCCGATGGCCAAGGTAAGGCGCCTTCTGGAGGGAGATTGGGTAAGTCGTTGGGCCCTGCTTGTGGATACGCTACCCAATCGCACCAGATGCACAGGTCCAAAGAGTAGCCAACAAAGCACGTACATCCTCTACTCTGACATTGAAAGCCTAGGAAATAGCTCAAGAAGCACGTACATCCTCTGCTTTCTAAATCAAACCCAAAAGATGTAACAAGCCTAATTACCAGAACTGGGTTTCGGGCTTTCTAATTAAATACCCGAATCTAGGTTGGCTCAGGATTTTTAATAATTGCCAAAAATGAGTTTCTGGTCTTCTATTAAATAACCTAAACCTGGGTTGGTTCTAGACTTTTATTGTCAAGGGAGAGTCCCCGCTCTTCTTTTAAATTTTCTGATCCCGAGTATAGATCAAAGCTTTTGATTATTACCAAAAGAAATGTTCTAGTCATCTCTTATTAATACCCTAATTTGGATTATGAGGACTTCAATTCTCACTCCTAACAAAGGACTTGCAAAACAAAACCCAGAGAAAGATCCACTATCAATTATTCAAAAGCCATCAGATGAAAACAGTAATTTTCCATCTAGCTCAGGGAGATTTCTTAAACTCATTGTATACAAGTTGCTATTATTTATGTGAAATACAAGCAAAAATCACATATCAAGTAATACATAAAAAAATTACAAATTATTTACAAAGTTTGCATCATTGAATATCCATACATGTATACATATACATTACAATTACAAATACAATCAAGAATTTCGCTCCACTTCATCATCAGGTAAAGTGGGGATTGATAGCATGACGAATCGAGATGCTTAGAAGTTCGTTTAGTTTACGCACCTTTCTACTAGTCTCGCTACGGTTGTCAAAGGGTTTGATTTAAAGTCTGAATGCTCTGTCATAATCTCTACTCATAACCCTTATATACTAATTGTCTTTCTCTAATTCAAAGACGTTCATATGTAAATTTTGCCTTTCTTTTTGCAAATGACCGATTTGGTTGACATGCCAGTCAATACGAATGGACGTATCCCCAATTAATTTGGTGTCATAAACACTTTTCATCTAAGCTATCACTCTTTTGCACCACTCAGAAATGAATGATTCCTCTAATCCTCGAGGAGGGTTCTTCAAATAAAAATACTTTGGAGAGGCTGAAGCCTTGGGCCCAATCATAGCGCCAGAAGGCTAAGGCACCGCTATAATAGGAATGCTTTTGAAAGAATATTCCCATGTCAACCTCTGGATACTATGGTGATGAAATGTATGGAATCACCTGTATCTTTAGATAATAATATTGAATGCAAATTGCAAGGTATAACAAATGCAGCAAACGAAAATAAGTAATAACTAGAGTAACATCGACCCTGTTAAGATGGCACAAGTTCGAGAAATTAATGGGGACATTTAGCTAATATCCAGAAACCTACAAGTTGAGCTTGCTAAGAAGGCGGTAAATTCTATAGAATATCATGCGTCAGAGAAGACAGTGGAAGATTTCAATATTTTCCATTCAAGCTTTGTTCTTGAACAACTAGATAAAGAGAGGCTTGAAAATGTGCCTTCTATGCTTCAACAAATTACTGCTAGTGGCAAGAAGAAAATGCAAATGTATCCAGCGGTTATATCCAAGAATACATCGGCGAACAGAGCTATATCAACTTAAATTCAACACTAATTTCCGAAATCAACGAATACTATAAATAGAATAGTGATATAAATATCTTTTAAATTCCACGTATAGTAAATGTCTACACAACGGTAACCAATACCAAATTCTATATGATTCCAATTTTTATTTAAATTGGAAATCTTTTCTAAATAAAAATATTTATCTAAACACTCCCTTAAAAACTTGGTTATATTAAATGAACTAAATAATTTAAGTTTAATTAACTTAAATTTTCAAAACATTGTTTTACCCTTTTTAGTCAATTGGGATGAAAATGCAAATATCCCAAAATATAGTTTGAAACTTTATATTCTCTTTTTAAAATCACATTGAAATCATTTATTACTGTTTATAATAATTTTCTCCCTTTTTAATAATTTAAAAATAGTTCATTTCTCTAAAATCCATTTTCGGGTTGCCAATGGTTCTAGCATTGTTTTTATTCAAAGCTAATTTGAACTTATCTCTAGATTTAACCATTGGATTTTAAAGCTTGTATACTCATTTGAAAGCTCTTTTCATTTTTTTATTTTGAAAGAATCCGATTGTCAGATCTCTAGGCATGTCAGTTTGAAATCAATGGTCGAAATTAGCAAATTGTCGCGCCACGAGTTCTATTCAAACCAAACTTCGATTTTATTTTAAAATAAAATTGAATTGCTTTCAAAATAGTTTATTATAATAATTACTGTAAACCATATTTTCAATATTTCACTTCAAATTCAAATATTTCTATTAAATAGCTGTTATAATATTTTTTATTATTAAAATAATATTGGTTTTCTAACTTCATTATTTTAAATTCAAATTTTCCTGACATCCATTATAAAAACAAATAAAGAAGTTTTGAAAAGAAACTTTTGTTAGAACATTTTCTAGACACTCTAACCGAATTTCACATTTTCTGGTTACTATTCATTTAAAATAAAAACTTGAATAGGCCTTAACTATGTGAAAATTATTTCAAATTGATTTTTTTCTTTTTACAGAAGTTTGTCGTAATGAATTAAACTTTGCGTCCATCCAAAATCGAACGTCAAATTTTGACTTTTATTTTTCACTAATTATTATTATATTATCAAAATATTCAATTAATTCCCAAGTTGGACTAAACCTCAACTAATGACCATATAATTCAACTTATATGTATCCAATATATTAGTGATATTCCATTAACATAAATCAACAATTCCAAAATCCATTTCAATATTTATTGCACACATATCATGGCATGATACAGAGATGTAAGCGTTAAACACTTAATGCTTATAATTTTTTCAACAATATATCAACCGCAATACATAAATGTCAACTAAGGTATGCATTCAAATACCAAATGGCGTTTGTACTATTGAAAAAAGTTGCGTTAGTATAAACGGTGATTCATTATTCATCCATATACTCGTTTATTCAAGTAAATGGTTTCAACTACCACAAACACTTGTTTATTCAAGTAAATGGTTTCAACTACCACAAACACTACATGTCATTTTGGATACGGTAAACTATCCAAACCTCATTGTTAACTATTTGATTATTTAACAACCCAACGCTAACATGCAAATATTCATTTTTATTCAATGTACATCCAACATAACACCCAAGTTATAACCAATTCAGCCAACTGTTTTATTTACAATTTCGACTTCTAAACCACTTATGATCCCACATTAATTCCTAAACAACTTAAAAATTCATACCCAAACATAATATTCATGCAACACAACATATATTTACTTGCACATAGTTTCATGCAACATCAACTACCACAAACAATAAATAATAATTTAAACGTGAGCAAAGTATCACTCACCATCGATTTCCACTCTGTCTAACTTTAAAAGGGTTGTATTTTTCTTGACTAATCGATCTTGAAAAATTCCAGTAGCCTTCCGATATCACTGGGGTTTTCTGAAATTAAAACAGGTAGGAGTTCGATGCGTTTTGGTTTTATGAAAATTACGGGTGTATAACGAGGAATAAAAGAGCAAATGGAGAAGGGTTTTAGGCGAACTGAGCTTGAATATTGAGGGGGTTGGACCCGTCGGCTATATGAGGCTGGTGTGACGCTCCAGAGGGTGGATGGGCATGGGCTGTATAGGGTGGTGTTTTGTCTGTAAGAGGTGGAAAACGGGGTGTTTAAGTGATGGAGAGGGTTTTTAAATGAAGCAATGTCCACTTGGAGGGGGCTGCGTGTTTACGTGGTAGGGGGAGAAGGAGGCCGCGGTTGGTCTGGTGGTAAGGAAGGCCAGCATAGGGGAGGGGAGAGAGGAGGTAGGAGGAGAAGTGGAATAAAGGAAAGAGGGAATGTGAGAGGTATGCTCCTTCTTTTATGAGAATTTTGGAGACAAGGATTGCAAAGGTTTCACCATTTGGGAGAAAGGGAGAAAGCACACCTTAGTGGCCTAGATGGGTGACAACTCGATAAAGGCGCACTTCTTCCTAAATGAATAGTTCTGGGCTAACGAAGATATACAAGCTAATTATCTTATATACACATGACGTTTCATACAGCTTGTTAACACAACATTTCATACCATGTTGAATTTATTTTCCGGTCACATTAACCAGTTTTCATGCTCTTTGATAATATGTAAAAAAAAAAAAATTAAAATAAATTTTGTTTATTACTTTTATTAATTAAAACAGGCTCTAATTGACCATTAATCCTTTTTTATAACTTATTACACTACTAAACGTTGTATAATGCTATATCAATGCTTACGGGAGTTAATTTATGACGAAAAACATTTTCACAACATTAGACAACTATATTTTATTTTTATTACATTTTTAAATATTAATTATTGACCCAAAACTAATTAATTTAATCATTTAAATATTTTTTCTTTGAAATTTACCGAGGTGTATAATGCTCACACAACCACTACCTAATCCCAATACTTATGAAATTTGAAACCCTACTTTATTTTTCAAACCATTCGCAAAATGACCTGTGTTAATGTTATTTTTCAATTTTAACCGCTCTTTCTAACCTGCATTTATATTACGCATGCTCACAAACTAACTCCAAATAACTTGAGATTTGAAATCTTACCATTATTTACTACAACGGATTCAATAAAAATGGTTTCGTCGAATTCCAAGATCATTTGCAGAACTTCTATTTTCTGGCTTTCTAAAACAGTACTGAATAATCGATTTTCAAAATATTCGTGTTAATTATTATTTAAAACTCCAATAACCTTATTAATTGTCATATAAGTTGTATTCGAATACTATATCTCAAATTTTACAATTTCGGTGAATGCTGTCAAAATCTCTTTTTTTCCGAAAATTGTTCGAACTGATAAGTTGATAAAACTGATTTAAATAACTTATCTGACTGTTATACTTTTTGAAATTGTATTTAAGTATGAGTGTTTGTATCCAGAACCATGCATGGTTGTTTTAATTTCTTAAAAACTCATATTTTCAAAATTTTAATTTGATTCCAAAATTTCAGGTCGTTACATATCCAATATGTATGTAATAAAATCCTAATAATTCGTATAAGTTCTCTATGCGTGCACAACCATTCACCAAAATGCAACATCCATACGATGATTCAACCATTTTCATCTATTAAAAAAAATTGCGCACACATTCATATTCAATATGTAAGTGCTTGAGTCGATCTAGTGCCTAATGTGTGTATATACATCCAGTAGCAAACATTTGCATCCACTTGCAACCGTCAAACATAACATGTATCAAAAACATGTTTCACCCATATCCTATCATCTGTAAGCTCAAATACTAAGATCCATACTTCCTAAAGATGTACTACAGGGAAGCCCCTAATCAAAGGAAGAACCGATATGTAGAATATGAAAGAGGAAATATTTGTCAATAGAATTCGGGTAAGAAACTTGGACCGTCGGTGGAGATCTTTCATTTCACTCAACTTTGTTGCTTCGGGGATAAACTCTCAAGCGAAACAATCCAAAAGCTTACATTAATCTTACAAGTAAAGTTACACTTTTCCTCATTTCCACATTTATACTCTTTATTTTACCCATCTTGTGTTCCTTGGCTCATTCCATTCGTATTGCCCAAACCCATAAAGACTTACTTCCAACCCTACTTCTTAAATATATATAATTTTCCAAAACCTTACTTGAAAAAAATATTAATGAGGAAAATTTTAATTGCAAAAAATTCTTTTTGAAACATATATAGTTGCTTTTATGAAATTTCAAAAATACAAATTTCTTATCAAAAGTCTCTTAAAAACTTTCATTTCTTAAAGGTTTATGCGTATGGAGTTTCGAATCAAAGTGATTCTACAAATTTCCTTAAAACACCTCCTTGTTACATTCTTGTCTAGGAACATGATTATTTTTAAAAAATATCTTTTTACTTGGCTTTTTCCAGAAACTTTTTCCATTACAACTGAAGTCCAACTACTTCCTTAAAGTACATGTGGAAGGCTCCAGACGCTCAAAATGGCGAATCATTATTTAACTTATACGGTTTAATAGAATATCACAAACAAAATCACAATACAGAAAAATTTCAGTGGAAAAAAATTCATATAAATATATTAGAGTTTGCAAAAATTTCTATACAGCGGAAGGATAAATTGTACAAGAATTTTAAATGAATAAAAATTTTATGATTTTGTAGGGCCTTGCACGTTTGTCTCCGTCTTCGCGTTCCTCTCCAGTCGGGGAGCTGAACATCTTTAAATTCGTAACACTAAGGACCTGATCCTAGCGTTCCATGAAAAACCACAAAACACTCGAGTCAGGATTAAACTTATTTCAAGTCAGTAAACTTCGAAGTAAACACATAAATACAATTTTAATCCGAACGATATGTTAAACGACTTAGGCTTAATAACCCATAACTATGCAATTAGATACATATGCACACCATCGTGAATCGATATACTTGCATTAATCAAACAATAAGGTGAGTGATAGCGAAGAGTGTCATTTATTTCCTTAGATAACCAAGTGTAAAGTAAAGTCGCCAGTGGGTTAGAACTGGTGAAAGCAAGGACGAGAGCAACATACATTCAACTTGCATGACACTAAAAAGAAGTTCACATCAAAAGGAAATAACCGCAGACAAAAGAGTGGCTAACAAATCAATATATTCATTGTAGAGAAAGGCTTACCATAGTGAATAAATAAAAATGCCTAGGTAACAAAGTCCGACAGTGAGGTACCACAACAGTTTAGGTATGTCAATCTTCTATCTTAGCTTTCCATGAGTAAAGTAAGGTCTAGCCTTAATAAAAAAATCAAGGCAAATTTGATATGTAACATATGCATGAATATAAAGTAGGCATGCACCAGTAAGCCAGTTAACAATTGGAAGGCCTAAATATATACAAAAGTAGATGCCAGAATACCCATCAGCTCAACAAGGTATAGTAGTAAAACTTAAATCCAAGTTGGTTCTTTTATGAATTTGAATCGAAGTGTGTGTGTATGTGTGAATGTGTGTGTGTATATATATATATCAAAAGATAGGGTTTATGGAGTAAAATATTCCAATCCAACTAATTCTTCATAGGCCAACATTCGAGTTCGAGTACACATAAGAAAAACCATTTTTCTTCCAACATCTGAGACAAATTATTATAATGATAGCTTTCCTAAGTTTTCAACCCATCCATTGAGGGTATATTCCCTAGCTAGGAATGACTCCAGTCAAAACTATGAACTCAATTCTCACTTACACCATGTGCTTCATCCAAAAATGCTACAAATTTAGCATTGCCACAAATACTGGTCCAAAAACTAATCTCTCTCTTCTAAAGATAATCTTTCAATCACTTATTATTCGGAATATATAGCACAAAGAGAACTGAAACGATACTTCTTAGAGATGCACTGAGAAATTAGGAATATCAACATAACTGTTCCTTCGGGTCATAAGAAATCAAAAATTAGTCATATCCCGACCATTTTCTACTTACAATCAAAATAGCCTTCGGAAATACTTAATAGATATTAGACCCGTAACCTTATCATATAAGTCCATATGTCATATTAGAGCCCACGCTATATTTTAGGCTCGAAATTTATCCCCTTATTGTAAATCAATATGTCATATGAGGCCTAATCATGGCAACCTAATACGTAACCAGCAATGACCCAAACATCAAGATTTTAGTTCCAAACCCGACTTACCACAGGTAAATAGATAATCAAGCTGGTCCCAATGGGATTCAGAATCTACTACTGGGCTTAAGTGCAAAATAGTCACTAGAGCTATCATCACACCCTCGGGGATTTACTATATCTGTAAAGGACCGCTCTGGTAATCATATACTACATAAGCTATACAAGACCCAACCCATCGTGGCTACGGCCCCATGCAGCCAACCCAACCAATATATCAAAGGAAAAGAGGCAAAATATTCCTAAAAAATAGGAAAACTAACCAGAACTAAAGACATATAACATTCTTTCTTCCACATATCCTTGCCTTTTACCATTTCGCTCTTAATGTCCAATTTATAACTTCTTATATGTTCCCTATAATCCTTTTGTCATTAGTACACTCATGTTGGCCTTTCACTTGCCATCCTTAATTTCACCTTTTTGGAAGTTCCCTAATTAATAGGTTACTGAAAATGTTATAAAAACAAATTTCCATAGTATATGACAATAGAAATCCGTAATTGCAAGATATTTTTTTAATTATCTTTAAGTTAGAGAATACTGTGTAATAGTAAAAATCTTATTACGCACTAATCTATTCATTCTTGCAATGATATTTTCTATGTTAATTTTAAACCTAACTAGAGAAACACATCCCTTTTTCTTAACCAATCAATGTTGGTAATCCTTATCTTCCAAACTACCCTTTTATATCCATAATTAACACTTTTTAATATCTTTCAAACAACAAGTTCCTTTCTAACCTCAACTTTTCCCAACTACTGAACTAAACGGGTTTGTCCATTAATCAAAATTTTACCTATAAAGGTAAGCATAGATAGAATGCCTTATAACTCAACTAAAAGATAAGGATTTAGAAGGAGCCAAAAGGAAGGTTGTAACTTACTATAGGGGATATTTTATTTCAAAAGTAACTTTTGATTTTTCAAAAAAAATGCATTTTCTCCTAAAAAGACTTTATTCTAAACTAAACTTTAATGATTTTGGTAACCTTAGGTTCTCATGCCAAATGTAACAGTCAACATTTCTTAGCGTCACCCATATGTGGATTTTATTAAGAAAGTATGGAGCATTGTAGGTATAAAAACATAAAACCTGACAGGGACTAAGATTTCACAAGACATAAAATAATAAATTTACAGCGGAAGAAGAAATTTTCGTTTTATAAAATACAAAACAATATTTGTTTCATTTAACCGAACAGTTACAAAATGTCATACCTCAAAATCTCAGTCAAGAACAACATTAGAGTAAAATAATATTATCCCCAAAATATAGTAAAAAAATATACAACCTAACCTTAGAAAGAGAATAGGAAGTAATCAAACTTGCAGAAATCCATCAGGTCAAAGCTAACAAATAAATCTGAACTATGTACTTTCTCCTTGTAAGCCTGGGGGAAGGAAAGAGAAAGGAAGAAAGGAAATGGGCTAGACATAAAGCTTGGTGTGTTGCTGTGATTACCATCTCGACTTACTATGTTAAGTAAAACAAATAAATAGTAGTTCCTTAGCCCCTACCTAGTGCGAGGCCCCGATATGATACCAACATGGATACTGAATGATACGGGTTCCAAACAGCAGAATTGACACAAGCCACCCCTAAGGCTCACTACTACAAAAATGGACATATTCGACACTAATGTGTATGTGTTGCAAGCAAAGCATTGCGTAAGCTATGTTTTTTTTTGACCTTCTGCAATAATACTCAAATGTTGCATCATTAGATGTGAATGCATTATTGTAGTGAGAATTCTAGTCTTGTGACGTACAACACCAGTTAAAAGCATTGCGTTACACCAGTTAAAAGTACACCTCATCAAGACGTGCCCTCGTACAACCGTCAATCAATGAATCCACATTACCCTTTTTCATCTATTTTTTGCTAAGATTTTTATTCCCGCGATACTTCCTTTCATCTCTCCACCATTCAGATCCCTTGCATGCTTCTTTAGTTTGCAACTAATCAACCTTTACTCCACCAAAATCAACCTCTAGTTTCCCCGCTTTTGGCTGTATGCTTTTTCTTCTTCAGTGAAATCAACCTTCCTTTATTATCTTTGGATTCGCATTTCATCTTCTTCAGCAGGTTAAAAGTACATCTCACTAATCGGCTGTATGCTTTTGTGACGTATACTTCTTTTCCCCCAATTTAGGCTGCAATTCAAACTAGGGTTTTTTTTCAGCTTCCACTTGGATCGATTTCAACCAATCCCTCTACGTTCGAATCTGGTAGTCGAATTCGACCTACAATGTGTAAGATTTCATCAAATGTGTTTTAAACTCTAAGATCTGGGTGTTTATCGTAATTGATAGCCCATAAAGTTTAGAAAAAAAACCTATTTGGGTTTTTTGTTTCTAAACGGCGATTACTGGTATTCATTATCAATGAAATTTTGCCAAAATCTGGAAGTGGTTTTCTGTATATCAGTTTCTGGATGCTCTTTAACAAGTTCCAAAAATAATGGCTGGGGATATTCCGTTTTAGACTATGAAAATTTGTCCTTCAAATCATTTATACCATTGAATAAAAGTAGTAATTGTATTTTCTAATTATACGGATATTATGTTTTAGACTATGAAGGTCCTCGTATTGCATTCAACATGACGATTCTAGTCATTGTCGACTTATCATTTCTGTAGTTGCTGGAAATTTGCACAACTATACAATTTTCCTGCATATACTGGCCATGTAAGGAAGAGATGTTAGTTTACAACGGGCTGCTTCACTTGTGCGCAGTTGGATGATTTCTCCATCATAGGATATGATGAGGCGGTCGGAGGAATCGTCCCACCTGGAAGTACTTTGTGCACCAACGTAGAAGCAGTGATCATCACAGAGAAGGGCAACGGATTGGACCCAAGTGAAGTCTCGGCTCATGGTCGGGTCACGTTTGCCAATGAAGTGGACATTAATGTGGAGATCAACATCGGAGAGAATGCAGAAGTCTCTGTCCTTTTTGCCATGGAAGGAAGTAGAAAGTGAGGCCGTCTCCACCAATGAAGCGTGGGTCTTGGAACACTCCACCTGGCTTGTCACAGGCTACACAAGGTAATACATTCCACATAGGTGACGATTAATACACAATTACAAACGCTGTTCTTGTCCAAATTAGTATGTGTATTTTACATTCTATCATGCATATGCATGTTTCCTTTACAATTAAGACCAATACATGTTTAGTTAATTTGGTTATTATAAAAACGAAAAAAGAAAGCAAATACTTACTGCAAACAGGACGATAGAGTTCGCAGTCGACAGTGCAAAAGAGAGGACAGGTAGCATGGCAACGAAAGAGATAGTCCCCGCAAAGAGGATACCCCTTTTTGTCCTTGCATCTCATCGCTTTTGGCTTTGGTTGCGCATCCGCTACATTGAAAGCAATAGTTGCACAAGCAAACAACACCATAACCCAAGCAGTTCCAGTACTAGAAACCATATTGATTCAACCGAGTATGATTTAGAATTTAGATAGGATCAAGAAGCTGTATTTATAAGCATGCTAGTAAGTTGACTAAAAGATCGTGGAGCAAAAGAAATGATGCCTAGCTCTATAATTCGGTACCTTTATGCAGTCCTAAGGGATTCATTGAATTTGAGTATATGCTTCTTTCTTCTGGTTAATTATAGTTAATCATCATTTAATATATACTTCTGTTGCCATAGCTAGGAATGCAACATGATTATGTTTATGTAAATTAGCACGTGTTTCTAAAATTATTCAAGTTTTATAACAGTTAAATAAGATCATAATAATTAACAATATTTAAATGGGTAAACAAAAGTGGAAAGAATGATCACGAGTGATAGTGCAATGGAAGTAGATGTTGAGGTAAATTGAAGAACAAGCATAAGCGAAGGTGTCACAAACTTCCAGGGTTGAATGCTATGTCTATAATGATTAGAATTGACAGTTTTTTTTCTTTTCAATTTAGGCACTGGCGATGCTTCAATCCATAGCTGATTAGATGACGAGAAAATATTTTTGCTTATTAAAAGAAAAGCTTTGATGGGTGACCGCTGATGCTAGGGCAATGAATATAATACTAGATGCATTTCAGCTACAATGTAAGCTGCCCCTCCACACGTATCTCTTAAAGTTACTACATGCGTATATTTTGAATTTGCAAACTGAAAAGTATGTAGCTCAACTTTGCATAACTTATGGTTTCGTAATATTTTTGGTTTGCTTGTTAACACCCATGAATGGTACTTTAAGATACAATTTTTTGTGAAATTACGATATTTGTGAAATTACAAAAATAACTGAAAAGAATTAAGGCAAATGCCCTAGAGTTTCAACAATAAATGGATAATATTGGACATTAGGCTTTGAGGAGTATATAAAGCTATTGTGTTTAGTAATTTTGTTTTAGCATCAAATGATAACCTGAAAAATATTAGCTATAGATTGCTAGCTACTATAGCATACACAGGTTGTTTTAGCAACATTTTAAAATGCACAAGTAGATTGCTGGCTGGGTCATCAACATGTACGTTGCTTCATCTCAAATATGGGATGCTGGAACAATTTGGAATGATTCACATTGCAAATAAAGTGCATGGTTATTTAATTTTTTGGTTCTCAACTACCTTGATTACAATTTACTTCATTTCGACTTCTTGGCAAGCAATTCCATTCCTCTTGTTTGATATAGTACACTAGAAGCAAGGGATATACATTTACATGCAGGTAAGACTGATAAAACTTTTGAGTATAGAACTTCTCTCTTGTTTGATATGTATTAATTTTCTGTAATGCTCTTTAACATATAAATCTGCTAACAATCTGCCTGATTTAGAGCGACATTGGGAGATCACTCCAACTGGATTAAGTGGTGAAGAGATTAAGTGTTATAAGAAGCCAGTAAGACTCTAATATGTTTGGTAATGAAAATCATTGACTGTTGCAACCATGGCGTTTACTTTTTATACCTTTTTGGTGCACTCATGTTGTTTTACATTGATGCACAGATGACAAATGATACTCAAAGGGAAAGACTTGCAATGGTATGTTAAATTAGCTTTGAAATAACTTTTAACCTTTTTTTCCTGAAATCTAGGTATCAAAATAGGTTCAAACAGCTTAATAAATTGTTGTTTTCTTATGTTTTTCGTTATTGCTTGTAAGTAATGAGTATCCCTGCAAGTGTCAAACTGTCTTTATGAAATTTTATTGCACTGCTACGTAATACTTCTTACAAAGGATTGAAAATATTTTTTGGAGATACATCCATCATTCTAGTCGGTAAATCTATTTTCGTAAATCTATTTATCACCAAGACTTAATCGTGGGAATCCGTTAAAAGTGCTTATTAATAAGCTTAATAGTTCGGCTGGAGTACCTCAAGTTACTTGCATAGATACTGATAATTTCATGAGCTTTACTCTTGATGTTGCTAAGGAATACGGAATCATGGATGTGGATGTTTGTGCTATTTTTACTTTGATAAGCTCATTAAAAGAGGGTATACTCCCCTGCATAGTAAATATGATTCGGATAATTTAATTTCTCTGATGATGGGTTCAAATGGAGTTAAGTGAGGAAAGGAACATGTTGCATTTAATGTGATACTCATATAGGTACATACATATATATTTCCTATTGCAATCGGATTGATGCATATACATAAATGATTCATACATTTTGCAAATGTGGACACATGTGTGCATGTTCAAAATGCGCTAATGAATTGGTCAGGAATGGAGGAAAATGTCCATTATGTCATGCACCTATTCTTGAAGTAATTCGGGCATACTCTAGAACGGACGTGTAATGTAGCTGATTTTTTATTTTTGATATTTGGATAATACATGAATCATTGTTTTTTCTCTTCGTATGTTGTGGTGGTTTTTTTATGTTTACTAGGGATATATGTTTTGGATGGGTTTCTTCTATGTGCAAAACTCATATTGCAATATTTTTAATTAAAGCATTGTCTTTGCTTCATTCTAATGTAGCATTTGCCTTTTTCTATTGTTGCATTTGCTTTTTTTGATGTTGCATTTCAAGACAATAATGTTGCATTACATAATACAGTGGTGTTGCATTAAATAAAATATTATCAATTCCACATGGCAAGTGAGTCCCATAGCTGACGTGGTATGTGACACGTAGGCAGCTGACGTGGGGAGCTGATGTGGCGTGTGACATATAGGCAATTGACGTGGAGAGCAGACGTGTGTGTGACATGTTGGCAACTGATGTAGAAAGCTGACATGGGCCCCACTATCATGATCTGGAAGCCAGTCTCTGACTTATGCTTAAGGCAACGCTGTATATTGTTGCATTACTTGCAAGTACTGTTGTAATACAGTTGTAATGCAATACTTTCTTTTCGTGGCAATAGATGGGAAAAAGCGTTGTCTTAGCGAGCTAAGGCGACGGTCGCGGATGCCACGCCCTCTAGTGTTTCCTATTTGAAAAAAAATGACTTAAGGCAACGCGTTTTCGATCTACAACCACATAAAACTAGTGTCGAATATGCCCACTTTTGTAGTAGTGGCTTGGTCGCTCAAGTAAATTGGGATTTTAAGATTCCCAAAAGGGGATATAAACAACATACGTGAAGCCACTTAGCTTATTAAGTAGCGGGTTTAACTTAGCAGGTTTAAATTCATTAATAAGCATTGTTGCAATTGACATTCCCTATTAAATGTAGCAATCCTTCCTTAAATCGTACATGCACCTATCAGATGTATGTAGCTTAAGTTACACGTTTTACTTGATTACATCTGATTCACATATCTTTCATGACATATTTACTTAATTTATTAAGTATAATTCACATGTTTCCCAATTGCATGTTAATTTCCAATTAGATATCATTAATTCCACTTAACGTGTTTTCCTATACAGATTATCAAGTATAAATCATTCTAATTAACACTTCTCCCAATAAGATTACTAAATATCATATTAAGTACGATTAACGTGTCTTTCATATTAACATCAACTTAACGTACTTTCCAAGTTAACGTCGGATGAACGTATTCTCCATTTTAATGTCAAATGACAAGTTGCATGTTTTCTAATATCGATGCCAAATTATCATGTCTACAAATCAGTGCAATTAACATGTGATTCCAATATCAATGCCATGTTTACCCTATTAAATTAACATTGACATGTTTTTCCCATCTCAACATCAAATTAACATAAACATCAAATGAACGTAAACATCAAATGAACATAAACGTCTAATTAACGTTTTTCCCAGATTATCATTAAATGAAAATAAATGTCTAATTGACATGTTTTTCCCAAATTCACATGAAATGAATATATAAATATCTAATTGACATGTTTTCCCAAATTAATATGAAATGAACATAAATATTGACATGTTTTTTCCAAACTAACATGAAATGAACATAGGTGACCTATTTTTCTTAATTAAATTGAACATAAATGACAAATTACATGTTTTCTCCAACTAATATATTCTCCCTAATTAATGTCAATTACCATGTTTCTCGAATTAACATATCTTCCTTAATGTTAATTAACATGAATTACCATGTTTATCATATTAATATACTCTCCTTAATGTCAACTAACATAAATGATAAATTACTTTGTTTTAACATATTCTTCTTAATGTCAACATGTTTCTCAAATTAACATAAACATATATGCAGATTATTTTTGATTACTTGTTTTCCAATCAATGCCATTTTAACATGTTTACGAATTAATATCAAATGCATGTTTACTAAGTCAATGCCATACTAATATGTTTAAAGATAAATGTCAAATACATGTTTACAAATGACATGTCTCCTTAGTATAAAATTAAGTTTAACATATTCATGCTTACGTATTCTTACTTATAATAATTCCAATTTACAGTACAAATTCTAGTATGCCCAATTTCTCTTTTTAACATTATTTCATATTATTCCAGTTCCATGCAACTCAAATGGTAAAGGCTTAATAAGAATGTAAATAAAACAAATGATAGAAAGAGGATATGTAAGAAAGATGTACATATAAACAGATAATGATTGAAAATGAATAGGTAATTTATAGTAATTAAAAGAACAATAACATGTAAGAATAAACTTATAAAAACTGTCACTTTTTAGATCCAACATATACTTACTGCTAAATTCTTTTTATTTACATTACTAAAACACCATTGTATCTATTTAACTTTAACTTAGAAGAAATCTAAAAATAATAGTAATACAGACTTAATATTGTTTACATCCAGAAAAGTCCTTTGAAATAGTTGTTGTAGAGGAAAAGGAAAGAGTTATCCCTTTGATCTATGTATTGGCAACACCTGACATTTTCTTAATTTAGAAATAGGTTGGAAGAGGAAGAAGAAGAAGATTAGTTTGTGTGTAAGAAAATGATGAGGCTGCTAGCCTATTTATAGCACAAAAAATAGTCCATATTCAGTCGCATGAATTTGTCCTGCTTCAGCATGGGTCGACCCACCTTCAGCATGGCTCGACAGTTGCGTCGACCTATATGTTTTTGGATCGCCCAGTGACCATTGTTCTCTATGTTTAGTTATTTCAAATTTATATATTATATAGTATTTTTTTTAATCTTCTTTAGTTCATAACTTCTTCATACTTAATCCGATTTACGAACAGTCCATCTGTACCAATATTTCGTAACGAACGCGACGGTAAAGTCTGTGTTACCCAATTATGAATATATCAGTATCCATTTTTTATCTTATTTATACAATTATTGTGTATTAAAATATGAGGCGTTACATATATGGGATAGGTATCCCTGAGATAATAAATTTGTAACAACCCGGAAAATCTGAGCCAATTTAAAACTTTTAATTTGGCTATTTTAGTGGATTTTTAATATTTAAAATAAAATATTTTAAATAATAACAACGTAAAGTATGTTTGAATCGATGTTTGAAAAGAAATATAATTATGTTTAATTATAAACAAGGCCTGAATTGGCGCGGCAGTTTGAAAATTTCAATTCAAACTTTGACTGACTATACCGGGTGCAAAATAAAACGGATTTTAGTGAAACCAAAAATATTTAAATCTGTTAGTGAATATCTTTCTAACGAATCTGAAAAATCAAAGTTTCGTAGCGGGAATCAAAAGTTATGGACAAATGAATTTTCAGAAAGGTCGCTATAGAGTTTATATAGCCCGTGAAAATAGCAATTTTGCAAACGACCTCAGAATTCGACGAAACCACTTTTTTTGGATCCGGGATGTCAAATTATTGCTAGGTTTAAAATTTCATAATTTTTGAAGTTAGTATGTGAGTGTGGCAAAGGAAAATGTGTTTGGTCGATTTCTGTTAAATTGGATCGACCAGAAAAGGGCCATTTTTCAAACGGTCTCAGAATTCGATGAAACTAGTTTTGTTGGGACCGCATCGTCAAAACATAGCCAGATTTATTTTTCGGGAATTTTTAGAATCAGTATGTGGCCCCGGCAAATTGAAATGTACGTTCAAATCCAATATTGAATGTTTTATATTTTGATTTGAAGAGAAACTGACTGAAACAGTCGAATGGGCCTACGAAACATATCCCATTGTGTTCGGTATGGGGGTATTTAGCTATGGGCGACAACTGTTGGGTTTGAATTGGAGTTCGTTTGTGATAAGGGGTATATTCGGATTTAAAGAAAATAAAAATAATTATAAAATTAATGGGCCAATCCTTTTTCTCCTTCATTCAGTGTTGACCCGAAAAAGCGCTTGTAACCCCCAAATCTAACGACGACCGTTCTTCAAACCTTCCCTCCTCTTTAATTCTCCAAACACTCGGCGAAATCAAGGGGTCATGTGGAAGATTTTGTAGATCTCAGGGAGAGCTTTAAATCCATACAACTCTCGCCCGGTAGCGTGGAATATTTTCGTCGAACGAACCTCCAGAAGTTGCGCCGTTCGAGGCCAAAATCCTCCGCCACCACCAAGTCGAGTTCATCAAGGTGGGTAGCGCCAGGTGCGCCTCTCGGAGCGCTGGAAGGTGGCATGGTTCGATCGTCATACCGTGCTTCGGATTGCTCGAGAAATCGAACCCTAAGTTCGAACTATAGCTGAACGACGTTGGCTGTTAACTGAGTGAAGAAGAAGTGATTTAATTAAATAGTCTATAATATTTAAAAGCGTTGCTATTTTGGATTATCGTATAAAAATCGTAACTTTTTCATGTGTGGTCGAAATCCAGTGAAACAAGAGAGACCGGGACCGTGAGGACGTCTTCTACATTCTAGAAGAGACTGGATATTTTTCTGAGCCTTCTACAATTTTTGGTGGAGTGGAACCCAATGTGAGATTTCTGAATTATAAACGATATGGAATCAACGATGTATAAATTATATAGTCGAAGTATGAGTTATATAAGCGTTGTACACCACATGTATAAGCGTTGTATAAGTTGTATGTTCGATGTATAAGTTATATATGCGTTGTAAAAATGATATGTGCGTTGAAATAAATTGAAATGATATTGAAAAGAAATCGAAATATAGTTATATACGTATATATATATATATATATATACTCCCCTCGTCCACAGACCATGGATGATATATATTGGTTGTGATATTGTTTGGATTATTGGTTGATGTGAAAATTTGGTGAATATCATGAATGGTTGATTTGAAATAAATGATTGTGGTTGAAATCCCAATAGGATTAGTATATAGGAAAATTCGTCTGCGTACTAACTAGATATTGAAAATCCCCATTGTCAAAAGTTGCGAGGCTTTAAGGTAGAGCGAGGAGCCGTACTAGGGACGGTGCCGGTTTTAACTACCCTGCTGTTATGCTGCCGAAATTTTCTGAAATATTTCTGTGTTTGATTTAAATTCTTGTGTTGAATGTTGAAATTAAATTCATGTGTTGAATGTTGAAATTAAATTCATGTGTTGAATGTTGAATAGAAATTCATGTGCTGAAATAAATTCATGTGTTGAATGGAGTTCGTGTATTGAATAAATTCTTTGAAAGATAAAATTAACATTTTTATCATATATATAAACTATATAAAATAATTGTGTTTTGAAATAAATTGTTTTACAATAAAAATCACATTTTTATTATATATATCAACTATAGAAAATATTCATGTGTTGAATAAGGGACTAGAACGATAAAAATCATATTTTTATCATATGTGTGGAGTCAAAAACATTCATTTGTTGAATATATAGAATGAACAATAAAATCAACATTTTTATTGAGAATATGAAGTGCTAATAATATTCATGTGTTGAATAAATATTTTTGATGATAAAAATATCATTTTTATCAAATATGTGAAATGAATATAGTTTTGAAATCGAAGAAAGAATTATATTTATATATATTTATATATATTTATATAAATATAATTAAAATAAATCGAATAATGAAGCCGCAGTTTGTGTTTTGAAACCGTGATTTCAAACGATTAGTGCGGGAGATCCGACCATTGGATTTTCCCGAAACCGAAACTGTTGGGTTCGCTTTGGAAATATCTTCCCAACGACACCCACTTTGTGAAGATCCAACGGTCGGATTATCTGGAATGTTTAATTCGAATTTGAAGAAAAACAGCGCCGGAATCGATTATATATGTATATAATTAAATTAAATCGAATAACGACACTGCAGTTCGTATTTTGAAATCGTAACTTCAAACGATTGTACCGGGAGATTCGACCGTCGGATTTTCCCAAATCTGAAACCGTTGGGTTCGTTTTGAAAAAATCTTTCTAATGATATAAAATTTGTGAAGATCCAACGGTTAGATTTTCAGATATGTGTAAATCAAATCTGAAGAAAAACAGTGCCACGACCGCGTTTTGGCCTGAAACGTAGTTTGAATGAATTGGCTATTTTTAAATGAATAAAAATAGCGATAAATCGTTATAAAATATTATAAACGATATGGAATGGAGATAAACCGAATTTACCCGGTTTATTAGATATTTGATGGTTGAATGTGTTTGGCGTGAAAATTACATTTAAGAACAGAATTATTGATGTTGAATAATTTAACCATTGAAATGAATTGATTTAAATTCTAAATATACGTGAATTATTTGAAAAGGCCGAGTTAAATCTCATTTCAAATAATTGATCGGCGATAAGAAGTCGATGATGAAGACGGTGGTTGAAGACCGAAGATCTTCACCTCGGTTGGATGATAACTGATGTCTTGATTGGGAGGCATCCCGAAATATAGATAATAAGTGGTGATCATCCAGACGTACTTGGAGATCGATGGATATGCGAGGTATATGGTGCCTCCGGTTTCGTTCAGACCCAGAACGAACTTGTAAATGGACTGTGTGTCTAACATTGGATTTTGTTCTGTGCTGATTGATCTCTATTAAATATATATCAGTTTGGCGGTGGAGAATTTATTCTCTTGCTTAACGCCCTTCTCTGAGACGTACGAGCTCAGAGGTTATATATCGATAGAAATCAGTCGCATGGAGTGAAATGTCTGTGTGGCACGCCTAAGTGGCAAATGATCAAGGCTTCTGTTGAAAAGCTAAGTCTTGTCGTTGATGATCAAAGCACGGCCTGTGTGGCATAGCTTTGTGTATAACGTTGATTCGCGATCCTCACACCCCAGTATGAACCAGAAATGGGAGAGGACCTCAGGGAAGACATGTGTTTCCTTCTAGCTAGGGTGGTGTCAGCGACCTTCCAGCCCTGACATTTATATTATTTTCACCTGTGTGGTTGTTGCTGTTGCGAGGCGCCTCGGATATATCGGTGACTATGTGGAGCCGATGGAGTCATAAGACTCATTTACGCCCCAAAGGGCGGGGAAACGTAGTGTTCAGGCATTTTAATCCACATCGGTGGACCGGCCCTGACGATCCAAGGATCGATGCGCTCTGACCCTGAGGCTCGGGCTAGAGAGTCTCGAAGTCGGTAAGGACTATCTTTTGCCTTGGTTCATGATGGAAATCCAATTTCTAAATACGTGACTTTGCGGTATTGATTGTATACCTATATATGGCGACATGATATATGGTACCCATGCCGTCTATGATTGATACTTATGATTTGAAATTGTTTTTGAAACAGATAAACACTAGTGATAATATCAAATGCTTTTGTTTTATTCGTATCAAGCATATTTTGGCCATTATAAGGTAAAACTCTATCCTCCGGTTTGCGTTGCATTGTGTGATGGGAGCTGTGTCTTATAATGGCTTCATTTTTATAAAAAGCATTGCGACGTTTAAAAGATTTACTTGTTTTAAAGCACTGGCAATCCAACGGTGTAAACCCGTTCCGCGAAAGTGGCGTGGTCCTGTGATTAGCCATAATATGAAATATGTTAAGTAGATTTCTCATACCAGTCCCATGACTGACTCGTAGTTTGTTTCACTTGCAAACTCGGGTGCCCCTCTTTCTAAACGGGCAGCCTTGTATTCAGGTTTTAGCAGGCTCTTTCTGGATAGTTGGAGCTGAAGATGAATTCTACCATTTATCTCTTTTTATGCTATTCAGCTCCTATTGTACATATTATGTTTCGTTTTCCGCTGTAGACATTTATGTATAGCTGAACTGTATTTTGTACTAAGTATGATCCTGTATACTGTGTAACTCTGATGATTATGTTTATCCAGTGTATTCTATTGTACATTATCTGGTGTATTTATTTATGTGAATACTAGGCTCACATCCCTATTTTGAAACTTAATTAGGCTCACATCCGGTCATAAACTTATTGTAAATTAGGTCCCTATTTTCTGAAAAATCATCAAAAAAATATAAAAAAAATATAAAAAAATCACGTAAATTAGTATTAAAATAAAACATGTAAACACTAAAAAATTCAGAACAAAAAACCATCAACGAAGGCATCAAAAATCAAAAAAAAAAAAACGAAATTTCCAGTTAAATGCATAATAGTATGCACATATATCACTTTCCTGCATACATCCGTGCATATTTTTCACTACATACATCTTCGTTGATTTTTATTCATGCAAATAAATGCATACATGTGCGCAAAAATTTCAAATACTTGCATACATTTGTGCAGGTTTATTTTCAGATTTTAATCTGAAAACAGCTTACAGAAAAGTTGCATATATATATGCAATTATCAGTAATAATTGCATAAATGTATGCAACTATTTTTTTTCGATTTCCGTAGATTCCTGACATTATTTCCATATTTTAGATTATTTTTTTATGAACGTACGCACATTTTTTAAAAAAAAATACATAAAGGCGGAAAAAATAAAATAGGGGGCGGGTTTAAAAATTTTCAGAACTTTGTTTTTTTTATAAATTAGGTCCCTACTTTTTATCCTATAAAAATGTTGCACAAATGTGTGCATTTTTTTGACAAATTTGCACATTTGGATGCAAATAAAAATGAACTGAAAAATTATGTTAAATCTATCCGCTGGAAGAACTGCAATAATTGCATATATGCATGCAATAAAATCAAAAAGGTGCATAATATTATGCATTTAACTGCAGTTTTTTCTGTTTTTTTGCTGTTTTCTTCTTTCTGACATTATTTTTGTTGTTTTTTGAATTGAATTTTTTTTATAATGCGTAATATATTTTATTACTAATTTACGAATTTTTTTTATTTTTTTTAATTATTATTTTATAAGTTTTGAAAACAGGGACCTAATTTACAATAAGTTTATGACCGGGTTTTTTTTTTATATTTTGAAACTTAATAGGGACCTCTAAAAAACGCACCCTTTATTTATTTATGTTCTGTTGTTATCTGTTTATGTGTTATATTCCAAAGATTACCCTTGCCACAGTAGTATGGGGTTTTGGGGTTGTCACAACGGGGTATCAGAGCTTTGGTTAAGCTTAGTTCTGGAATATAACATATTAACGAACTCGTCAGAAATAGAACCTACCTTTTTCTGTTGGCCTAACACTTTGTCTGCTATTTGCAGACATTGAAAAATGAGTGGTAGAAGTAGAAGAGGTAGGTTGAACCAGATATTGAGGCTCTATTAATTAAGTATCGAAATATGGGTGGAGTACCGTTCTCGGGAAATGAATCTATTATTCAAACTCAAGCCTGGATACGCTCTGCTGAGAATTTTTTTGAAGGTTCAATGCTGAGAGATGATCAAAAAAGATTACTGGCATCTTGGGCACTCAAAGACGAAGCTTTGTTCTGGTGGGATTCGATTATTGAGGATAATCCAGAAGGTAATATTACCTGGGATCGATTTAAAGAGATTTTCAATGAAAGATTTATTCCTCCAGAAGCAATTGAGCGATTATGTGACGAATTTTGTTATATGATACAAGGGGATATGACCATTCCAGAATATCATAAGAAATTCAATGAACTTTCTCATTTTGCCCGACATCTAATTGAACAACCTAAGAGGAAGAATCTGAGATTTATTAATGGGCTTCAAAGAAAGTACCAAAGTAGAGTGATGGGGCATGTAAAGCTTCCTTTTTCTGAAATGATATACATGTCTTATCAGTATGAAGATCTCCATAAGAAAGGGCTTTTGAACGACGAAGAGGAAGTGTGTTCTAGTAACAAAGAAGAGTCTGAGACTGATGGTCCTAAGGCCAGTACGATGCCTGAGGTCAGTAAGAAGCCCAAAGCTAAGAGAAAAAGGGTTAAATCTGAGAAAGAACCAATAACGACTACCGTATGCAATAACTGCAATAAGCAGGGGCATTTGTCGATAAATTGTAGAGCTTTAAAGAAACAAAGAAAGGATGGATTTAGAGCCAATCGAAAGCAAAAGAAGAAGAGATTTAGACCTGATGGGAAGTTTCAAGAGAATAGGGAGTGCAAACAATGCCATAAGGCTGGTCATCTAACAAAGGATTGCCAGCTCTTAAAGAAGCCTGGAATAATACATGTAAACGAAATGGCAAAAACTTCAACACCCTCAGCTAGTCAGGGAAGGTCTGATGTTTTAGAAGGCACACTTACTGTCAAAAACATTCCAGTTAAAGTATTGTTTGATACAGGCACGTCACGAAGAGTGTGTTCCTATGATAGCATTCAGAGGTCCCGATTTGTTCTATGAGTGGTTAGTAATGTCGTTCGGCTTATGAAACGCTCCCGCCTATTTTGTCGATCTGATGAACAGAGTATTCCGCGATGTCTTGAATAAATTTGTTCTGGTTTTCGTTGATGACATATTGATCTTCTCTAAGTCAGAGAGCGAGCGCGCGAAATATTTGGAACAAGTGTTAGAAATTCTCAGAAAGAATGTCTTGAAGGCCAAACTTTCCAAATGTATATTCTGGCAAGAAGAAGTCAAGTTTCTTGGCCACTTTGTATCAAAAGAAGGAATTTCTGTGGATCCCGGTAAAATCACCGCTATTCAAAATTGGAAGCAGCCTAGTACTCCCATAGAAGTTCAAAGTTTTCTTGGATTAGCTAGTTATTATCGGAAGTTCGTTAAAGATTTTTCGAAGATATCTAGTTCCTTAACAAATCTTACGAAGAAGCACGCAAAATTCAAGTGGACTTCCGAATGTGAGGAGGCTTTTCAGAAGCTAAAATTAAGATTAACAACTGCTCCAGTGTTAACGATTATTGATGGCAATCAAGACTTGAAGGTCTGGACAGATGCCTCTAGAGAAGGCCTTGGTGCAGTATTAATGCAAAGAGGTCAAGTGGTTGCTTATGTTAGCTGTCAGCTGAAACCGCATGAGAAAAATTACGTCACTCATGATCTTGAGTTGTTAACCATCGTATTTGCCTTAAAAATCTGGAGGCACTATCTTTTGGGTGAGAAATTCGAACTGTATACAGATCATCAGTTGTTAAAGTATCTGTTCACCCAGAAAGACGTGAATCTGAGGCAGCAACGTTGGCTAGAATTTCTTACAGCATACGATTGTGAGATTTTGTACACTCCAGGGAAAGCCCATGTTGTGTCCGATGCGCTAAGTCAAAAGAATGCAATAATCGCCAGTTTTATTATTACGACTTCATTGATTGATAAAATATCTGCTCTTCAGAAGGACGATCACTTCATTCAGAGGATCAGAGAAAGAATACAGAAACGCGAACCCTTGAGTTTCCAGATTGATAACCAAGGGGTTCTAAGGCTAAAGGGTTGAATTTGTGTTCCTAACATTTCTGAGCTCCGGAGAGAAGTACTTGATGAATGCCACAAGTCAAAGCTTAGTATCCATCTATGAGTGAGCAAAATGTATAATGATATTAAGCGTACATTCAGGTGGAGATCGATGAAGAGAGACATTTCTTTATATGTGAGCAGGTGCTCAACTTGCCAACTAGTCAAAAGCGACCAACAGAAACTTGCCGGATTATTGAAACTGCTGGACATTCCAGGTTGGAAGTGGGAACATATTTCCATGGACTTCATAGATGGTTTTCCCAGAACCAAGAAAGGAAATGAAAGTATTTGGGTGATCGTAGATCACTTCACGAAGACCGCCCATTTTATACCTGTCAGATCCAATAGAACCGCTCAAAGTCTAACACAGATTTATTTCAAAGAAATTGTTAGGCTACATGGAGTGCCGATCAGTATAGTTAGTGACAGAGATCCAATATTTACTAGCAAACTATGGGAGGCATTTCAAGTAGAAATGGGAACGAAACTGAACTTGAGCACCGCATATCATCCTCAAACAGATGGTTAGACTGAGAGGGTGACTCGTATACCAGAAGATTTATTGCGGGCTTGTGTTCTTGATTTTGGTGGATCATGGGAAGACAATTTGCATTTGGCCGAGTTCTCATACAACAACAGCTACCAAGCGAGCCTGACAATGTCACCATTCGAAGCATTGTATGGTAGACCGTGCCGATCTCCTGCTTGTTGGGTTGAACCTGGTAATAGGCTTGTATTGGGACCAGATATGATTCGCGAAGCTGCGGATGAAGTCAATTTCATTAAGAAACGATTGCTAGCAGCTCAAAGCCGACATAAGAGCTATTCAGACTCCAGAAGGAGGGATTTAGCATTTGTTATTGGTGACCATGTGTATATAAGTGTTTCTCCGATGAGAGGAGTAATTCGATTTGGCAAAACTGGGAAGTTGGCACCCAGATTTATTGGTCCATTCCCTATACTTGAACGGATTGGGGCTCTCGCTTATAGAGTTCAATTGCCAGATTGGTTGCCTGGAGTGCATGATGTATTTCACGTATCTCAACTTCGGAAGCATGTTCATGATCCAGACTTGATCGTGGAAGAAGCAGCGCAATGGGATATAGAAATTACTCCAGAATTGGCTGTGAGAAGAGAGCCGCTAAAGATTATTGGCAAAGAAACCAAAGAGCTAAGGAACAAGAAGGTTCACTTAGTCAAAGTGCAATGGAGTGGAGATCCGCGAGATTGTACTTGGGAAACTGAGGAAAGCATTAAGAAAGCCTATCCTAAGTGCAGGGTGGATATCTGTGATTGACTCTGGTGCAAGGTACATTTACCATATTTTGAAATTTCCATTATGTTCTCTACTTTGTCGTTTTTCTTCATGGATGTAAAATTTTAATCATATAATTTGAATGATTTATAGAGTATATGAATTAATTAGTATATTTTTGAAAGATGAAAACAAATTGATTGCTGGTGGTGTTGTTTGATTTTTGGTTGATTAATTAGAGTTTTGAACCATTTAGCCAAATTGAACAAATATTGTACTGAATTGAAAATAGATAGAAATATATACATGTGCATTATATATGTGTGAACAGGTTATGGATAAACAGCTAAGCAGAGGAATAAAATTGTTTGCCCGACAAATAGGTACATGTTTATTGTATTTCTTGGGATTTGATGATTTTATGAGCCGATTGGCTAGCCGCTTAGCTTTTTCTTTTTCTTTTGGATTGGTGAGGGCCATAGGAGGCTATTTGAAATATCCCGAAGCTCCCCGTACAAAGGAGGTTATGGCGAAATTTTTCGAAAATTTAGGGTGTTAGCCAAATTTTTGAAGAATTTGAAAATTCTTAGAAACTGAAAAGTTGAAGAATGGAAACCAGAATGAAAAGTGAGTTGGTTAATTGAACAACTTTCGACTTCGTTCCTTTTCGAGGACGAAAAGTTTTATGTGGGGGAGATTGTAACAACCCGGAAAATCTGAGCCAATTTTTTTTTTTTTAATTTGGCTATTTTAATAGATTTTTAATATTTAAAATAAAATATTTTAAATAATAACAACGAAAAGTATGTTTGAATTGACGGTTGAAAAGAAGTATAATTATGTTTAATTATAAACAAGGCCTGAATTGGCGCGGCAGTTTCAAATTTTCAATTCAAACTTTGACTGACTGTACCGGGTGCAAAATAAAACGGATTTTAGTGAAACCAAAAATATTCAAATCGAAAAATCGAAGTTTCGTAGCGAGAATCAAAAGTTATGGCCAAATGAATTTTCAGAAAGGTCGCTATAGAGTTTATATAGCCCGTGAAAATAGCCATTTTGCAAGCGACCTCAGAATTCGACGAAACCACTTTTTTGGATCCGGGATGTCAAGTTATTGCTAGGTTTCAAATTTCATAATTTTTGAAGTTAGTATGTGAGTGTGGCGAAGGAAAATGTGTTTGGTCGATTTCTGTTAAATTAGATCGACCACAAAAGGGCCATTTTTCAAACGGTCTCAGAATTCGACGAAACTAGTTTTGTTGGGACCGCATCATCAAAACATAGCCAGATTTATTTTTCGGGAATTTTTAGAATCAGTATGTGGCCCCGGCAAATTGAAATGTACGTTCAAATCCAATATTGAATGTTTTATATTTTGATTTGAAGAGAAACTGACTGAAACAGTCGAATGGGCCTACGAAACATATCCCATTGTGTTCGGGATGGGGGTATTTAGCTAGGGACAACAACCATTGGGTTTGAATTGGAGTTCGTTTGTGATAAGGGGTATGTTCGGATTTAAAGAAAATAAAAATAATTATAAAATTAATGGGCTAATCCATTTTCTACTTCATTCAGCGTTGACCCGAAAAAGCGCCTGTAACCCCCAAATAGAACGACGACCGTTCTTCAAACCTTCTCTCCTCTTTAATTCTCCAAACACTTAGCGAAATCAAGGGGTCATGTGGAAGATTTTGTAGATCTCAGGGAGAGCTTTAAATCCATACAACTCTCGCCCGGTAGCATGGAATATTTTCGTCAAACCAACCTCCAGAAGTTGCTCCTTTCGAGGCCAAAATCCTCCGCCACCACGAAGTCGAGTTCATCAGGGTGGGCAGCGCCAGGTGCGCCTCTCGGAGCGCTGGAAGGTGGCATGGTTCGATCGTTATACCATGCTTCGGATTGCTCGAGAAATCGAACCCTAAGTTCGAACTATAGCTGAACGACGTCGGCTATTAACTGAGTGAAGAAGAAGGTGATTTAATTAAATAGTTTATAACATTTAAAAGCGTTGCTATTTTGGATTATCGTATAAAAATCGTGACTTTTTCATGTATGGTCGAAATCCAGTGAAACAAGAGACACCGGGACCTTGAGGACATCTTCTACATTCTAGAAGAGACCGGATATTTTTCTGAGCCTTTTACAATTTTTGGTGGAGTGGAACCCAATGTGAGATTTCTGAATTATAAACGATATGGAATCAAGGATGTATAAATTATGTAGTCGAAGTATGAGTTATATAAGCAATGTACACCACATGTATAAGCGTTGTATAAGTTGTATGTTCGATGTATAAGTTATATATGCGTTGTAAAAATGATAAGTGCATCGAAATAAATTGAAATGATACTGAAAAGAAATCGAAATAAATTGAAATGATATGGGCTGAAGCGTAGTTTAAATGAATTGTCTATTTTTAAATGAATAAAAATAGCGATAAATCGTTATAAAATATTATAAACGATATGGAATGGAAATAAACCAAATTTACCCGGTTTATTAGATATTTGATGGTTGAATGTGTTTGGCGTGAAAATTACATTTAAGAACAGAATTATTGATGTCGAATAATTTAACCATTGAAATGACTTGATTTAAATTCTAAACATACGTGAATTATTTGAAAAGGCTGAGTTAAATCTCATTTCAAATAATTGATCGGCGATAAGAAGTCGATGATAAAGACGGTGGTTGAAGACCGGAGATCTTCACCTCGGTTGGATGATAACTGATGTCTTGATTGGGAGGCATCCCGAAATATAGATAATAAGTGGTGATCGTCCAGAGTACTTGGAGATCGATGGATATACGAGGTATATGGTGCCTCCGGTTTCGTTCAGACCCAGAACAAACTTGTAAATGGACTATGCGTCTGACATTGGATTTTGTTCTGTGTTGATTGATCTCTATTAAATATATATCTGTTTGGCGGCAGAGAATTTATTCTCTTGCTTAACGCCCTTCTCTGAGACGTACGAGCTCAGAGATTATATATCGATAGAAATCAGTCGCATGGAGTGAATTGCCTGTGTGGTACGCCTAAGTGGCAAATGATCATGGCTTCTATTGAAAAGCAAAGCCTTGTGGTTGATGATCAAAGCACGGCCTGTGTGGCATAGCTTTGTGTATAACGTTGATTCGCGAGCCTCGCACCCCGGTATGAACCAGAAACGGGAGAGGACCTCAGGGAGGACATGCGTTTCCTTCTAGCTTGGGTGGTGTCAGCGACCTTCCAGCCCTGACATTTATATTATTTTCACCTGTATGGTTATAGCTGTTGCGAGGCGCCTCGGATATATCGGTGACTATGTGGAGCCGATGGAGTCATAGGACTCATTTACGCCCCAAAGGGCGGAGAAACGTAGTGTTCAGGCATTTTAATCCACATTGGTGGACCGGCCCTGATGATCCAAGGGTCGATGCGCTCTGACCCTGAGGCTCGGGCTAGAGAGTCTCGAATTTGTTAAGGACCATCTTTTGCCTTGGTTCATGACGGAAATCCAATTTCCAAATATGTGACTTTGCGGTTTTATTGTATACCTATATATGGCGACATGATATATGGTACCCATGTCGTCTATGATTGATATCTATGATTTGAAATTGTTTTTGAAACAGATAAACACTAGTGATAATATCTAATGCTTTTTTTTATTCGTATCAAGCATATTTTGGCCATTATAAGGTAAAACTCTATCCTCCGGTTTGCGTTGCATTGTGTGATGGGAACTGAGTCTTATAATGGCTTCATTTTTATAAAAAGCATTGCGACGTTTAAAAGATTTACTTGTTTTAAAGCACTGGCAATCCAATGGAGTAAACCCGTTCCGCGAAAGTGGCATGGTCCTGTGATTAGCCATAATATGAAATATGTTAAGTAGATTTCTCATATCAGTCCCATGACTGACTCGTAGTTTGTTTCACTTGCAAACTCAGGTGCCCCTCTTTCTACACAGGCAGCCTTGTATTCAGGTTTTAGCAGGCTCTTTCTGGATAGCTGGAGCTGAAGATGGATTCTACCATTTATCTCTTTTTATGTTGTTCAGCCCCTATTGTATATATTATGTTTCGTTTTCCGCTGTAGACGTTTATGTATAGCTGAACTGTATTTTGTACTAAGTATGATCCTGTATACTGTGTAACTCTGATGATTATGTTTATCCAGTGTATTCTATTGTACATTATCTGGTGTAATTATTTATTTCTGTTCTGCTGTTATCTGTTTATGTGTTATATTCCAAAGATTACCCTTGCCACCGTTGTACGTGGTTTTGGGGTTGTCACAAAATTCGTATCCCATAGGATACGAAACATCAAAGGGAATGGGTAAAGAGAAATCTCGAAGACGCGTTTTTCCAGAAGGATGCAAAGCGAGATAATGGATGCGAGGATGAGGAATACGAAATGATGGGAGGCGAAGCCTTCGTGATGTGAAAAGGAAGGGGATGTCGGTTTCGTTTTTGAGTGATGTGAGATTATTGGAGTCAAAATTGAGGGACATGAAATTTGTATGTAGGATGGGAATTTATGTTTTGAGAGGGATTGTGGGGCCTACACTAGAACGACTCCTTCTGGGCCTGGATCCTAAGTGTTTTAGCGACATTTCGGGCTTCGGTGTTGTTAGACCAAAATTTGGTACTAACGCCCCATTGCAGTGTGAAATCCTCACAATCACAGAGAATAAATGCAGAAAAAGCAGTAAATTATAGGAGACACACGAGGTTTTTATTGTGGTTCGTCTCAAACCAAGCCTATGTCCACATTATAGTTTCTTATTTCTTAAGAGATCACAAGTACAATGCCATCTTACAATCCGTAAGATTCATTCACCTACAACATCCTTGTATTTTTATGAAGAAGAGGAGAAAAGAGAATGATTTTATACACGAAATCCTTGCGTACAATAATGGTGGAAGCCTTGAGGAGTTAGTGCCAAAAGTCCATAAGAAGTCCCTTAAAAATCCTCCAAATGGTGTATTTATAGTTATAGGCGAGTTCCGGTTCGGATGCCACGTGGCGGGCATCCCTTCAATCTCGAAATGTCATGGAGAACTTGGAAAATTCCTTCCCAATTCGTGCTATGCCATATGGAGTTAGATCCGGGTTAATAGGAGGAAGTCATGCCAAGAGAATCGGTCAAACTTGAGTGCGGGAGCAGGTTCGAGCGGATCGGATCAAGTCCGATCCGAACCGGTGCCTTCGAAGTGGTGGAGCTTCCCACGACTCCAATCCTATATCGCCTCAGTTTTTCGGGTCGATTGGTTCCTCTCATCACCGAACCGAACCGATGGTGCTCGACCCAAACCGGAGTTCCAAGTTTTTGTGTTATTCCAGTTCTGCGCATGTTCACGGAAACAGGCATAACTTCCAAACCGTAAGTCCATTTTGTCCAAATGAAAGCTCTACCTGAAGTTAATTCAGGGGGCTACAAGAGTTACTAGCCAAAGCCTTGTAATTGATGTTTTCGGGCCTAAAAGAGGTCATCTGATAGGAGTTCCAAGCCATTCTTTGTTTGCGATGTGACTTCAACCAAATCGCTTCCTGTCTTCTGACGATGTTCTCAATACTTAAACATATTGTTAATCAAAGATTTCATGTGTGATGGATTTAACCAAAACGTGTGTCAACAAGTGTCTTGTGATGAAAAGAGTCGAGTGGGCCTGTATGGTTTTGGGAGCCGGACCAAAAATCCAGTTAACAAGTTACAAAAGGAAATATAAGGAAGCCTTGAAAATCAGAAAAAGAAAAAAATCTAAAGGGATATGCTCAAAGATGGGAATGAAATGTTAGAAGAAGAACTTAAAATTGTAGTTCTAATGTTAATTCTAAACTTACCTTATTGAGTCAAGAAATTGAAACTCAAAAAGAAAAGAATAATGCTCTCGCACCTAAAAATCATGAATTAATTACTAAGGTAAAAATAGTAGAATTAGATAATTACAGTCTCAAAACTAAATTTGAAGACATTACCAAAAGTGTCTTGAATTCAAATAAAGAAAAAGAAAATCTATCTAGGATTATTGAAAGTTATCAATCTGCATTTAATAAAAAAGGATTAGGATATATTAAAACTGATTGTAAAATTCGTACTAAATACGCTTTCATGAATAATAAAAATACTACAGATAGTACTAAATTTTGATTAATTCTAGATCCAAATTTTATTGAAATTCAAGTGCTTATATGAGTAAATATGTTTGTAATATTGCTTGAATTACAAATTATTGATAGGAAATATGAATAGAAAGTATCTAACTATCTGGGTTCCTATTAATTCAAAAAATAGAGATAAATATATTAATAATTATTTTGATTTAGATGTTGATAATGAAAATTTTATTTTTAAAGGTTCCATTAAACCTTCCTGGGTATGGTTACTTTCTATCTATTCTCTTGGAATCTAATAGAGAACGTGGGTGCCAAATTCATTTTTCTTCAAGTACCCAAGAAAGAATAAAAGATGATATGAATTTGACATAAAAAATGTTCCTTACATACGATGGAAAATGAGCATTGATGAATAACATAACTGTAGCAAATTCAGCATATCTAATTCATTATTTTATTTATTTTGGAGTTGATATTTGTTAATAAATAAAATAGTTTTGTAAAACAACTTATCATGTATTAGAATAGTCATGTTCTATATATTTTCTTTTGATCATATACATGAATTATTATATATCTATTTTCTTTTTGTCGATGATAAAGGGGGAGAAATCAGTACTAATCTTTGAATGTAGGATGTAATATGTCCCCATATATCCAGGGGGAGTAATTATGAATTTTCTATATTACGTATCATCATATATTATCTCCATTTACAAGTTGTCATCAATTAAAAACGGGGAGAATTTTGAATTGTTGTTTTGATTCATGACGAAGAAATTATCATATGACAAGAAGATTTGACTATTAAAGGGACACAGAGAAAGACTACGTATTGTTCTGAACTAAGAGGGAGACAAGACTTCAAATTGTTGCATAGTTTATTATTTATCGAGTCTTGAGTCTTAGTATATTTGTTAAAATCTATCCTCAAGTAATTTAAACATATATATTTTAAACTAGTATACATATACACATAAGCTCATATTTTAAACTATTATATATATAATTTTATAAAACTCAAATTTCAATTAACAAATAAAAATATATATATTTATATATACTGCAATTGTGCATCATGAACAAAAAATGCTAGGCCAGTCAACTGATCTGACATACTTTGTGTATCATGCACATATATATTTGAAATCCATTTGCCTGTGTATGAACTTCAGTCGATTGAATTTCCTTCAACAATCAAATTTCTGAAAAGAAACTTCCATACCTGAAGAGAAAGAGAAATTAATCTCTATAAAGATATTTGGACGCTACCTTTCTATCAAACCTCTTAACTGATGACTGCAATCTTTCTACTACAATATATATATATATATATATATACACATATACATATATGTTTCAGTTATAATCAAAACAACTTTTCTTTTCTAAATCCATCTAATCTTAATTTGTTATTTTCAAAATACTCTCTATATTCTAAGCATTCTAAATTATGATTGCTTGAATTAGTTCTTCAATTCTTTATCCGAAGCAATACTTTCCCTTTCATATCTTCGTATACAAAATATATAAATACTTGAGCAGAAGATTGTAGGAAAGGTGTACTATAAAGTGACATATCTATGTTATTAAGAACACAAAGAATCAATTATCTTTTTTATTGCTAAGTCCTATTCCGCTTCTCAAATACGTCAAAGTTATATTCAGCCACTGAGACGAAATCCTGTTTCGCTGTTTAGGTCTTGTTCTACTACTCAGATGTTGTAATATTTATTCCTCCTGGTTAAGTGAAGTTTGTTGTTTAGTTGAAATTCCAGAAGGAGTCTGGGATTGGTCGTAGGACGGAGCTCCGAACCAATATAAAAATCTCCAATGTAATTTAATTTATTATTTTTATATTCTCTATTATTATCTATTATCATATATACTTCTGCACTAGTATATTTCTATATTACTCAATCAATAATAACTTTTGATATTGACTAGCGCACATCAAATTATTTGATGGTATGTGTCATTTTGAAGCTTGTACAACTACTGTAAATCAAGCTTCTATATCATTAAATTTTGATTTCATAGTGATATATTCGGCGGTTACAGATAATCCAATTCCTTTTTACAACCATCCTACAACAGCTTCTTAGCAAAATTCAATAAATCATAATTTTTTAGCTTTCACGATCGGTTCTTCTTCACCGTTTTCAATATCATCGTCGTCTTGATCAATAGTAGGAAACATTAATCGTGTTACATCTTGCACGATATTTTTTATTAGATTCATCATGACTTTATCGTCCTCTAACACGACAAGGTTATGTGTGAAAAATTCTCCATGACGATCCCATAAGTAGTAATTCGGCACAAAACCAAATTTATACAAATGTACTTCTACTATATCTAGTTTCCAATGCTTAAAATGTTTACACTTACTACATGTAAACGAATGTCTACATTACAACAATTATTAAATTTGGAGAATATAATAAATTTATGCACACCGTTACAGAAATATTCCATCGTTGACTCTTTTATACCAGTTCTTGACTTCATACGTCCAACTATAACCGAGGAAATCGAACATTTTTCTTGATTTGAAAAAATATGTTAGAAATTTCAAGTAAACACTTCACTTCATATAAAGTTTGTAGAATTTATTTATAACCTTCAACATTGTAGAAAATTCAAGTAAGTACTTCATTTTAATTTTTTAGTTTATTGTTTTTTTTACATTGACGATCAGTCATCCTACTTCCCTTTACAAACATAACGTCATCACATTTTATAAATCATTTTAGGTTAAACGATTCAACAAAATTTCGGTAGTACTTCCCCTTATTCCCTGTATCGTACACAAATGCATGTGTACAGAGAACAAAAAAGAAGTACTATCGAAATTTTATGAACCATTTAAACTAAAATGGCTTATAAATTGTGATTACTTTATTGTACTTGTAACTTGTCCAATACTAAGGAAAATCCAAAAAATACTATATAACATGAATACAGATATCCGTTCTATGGGAAAATGAGTATTTGTATACTGATCATATACAACACTTATCAAACTGGCCAAAAAATCTTTAAGGGGTTTATAAAACACATTTTATAATTTCTATATTAACAGCTATAAATTATTTTATAATTTTTGTTAAAGTCTTGTAGGATTCATTTATAGCCCTCCACCATTGTAGAAAATTGAAATAACAATTTCATTTTACTTTTTTTACGTTTTAGTTTATTGTTATTTTACTTTGTTTGTCGGTCATCAATAACATAATCACTTAGCTATTTAAATATTTGTTAACTAAGTTTTACAATTTAAAATGTACTTTAACCTACTTTAAACTACAACCTATTTTTATAAAATAATTTATTGTTGTTATGCTCATTTCAAAATTTCATAATTCATTCAACTACTTGCATATTTTTCATAATAAATTTGGAATTTTAAAACTCACATTAAAATTTATCTAACTATTTATACTTTTAAGCTACCAATTTTTTAGATTAAAATTAGAAGTTAGCACTTATAATCTACTTCAATTATATTTATTTTAATATGTGCTAACACTTATAGTTAACACACATTAATTAGTTAATAAATTTATTGCTTTTGACTACTGAATAAATCGATCAACCAATGCGCGCACACACACACACACACATATACATACATACATATATATATATATATAATGATGACATAAAATTGAATACAACAAATCTCAAACATTAGATCCTCCCATGAATTTTACTTACGACATAAAGACAAACAAATCCAACGGTTTATGATTTATGTGTATTACTTTTTGTTCAAATCGCCACTCCATATATATATATATATATGTGTATATATATATATGTGTGTGTGTGTGTATATATGTATATATATATGTATATATATATATATGTATGTATGTATATACATATAAATCAGTACTACACAAATTTTTGCTCAAGCTATAACAATCATTGTTTTGAATTAAAACAAGTGTTCACATAAACTTGTCAATAAGTATGTTAATAAAAAATATACATTAATTTTAAAATCAAACCACCAATCAATGTCGCTACATCAACAAATAAATAATACGATGACTAGTGTGCAATTATCATGATTTTCAATCTCATAACAAAGAAAGTGCACTTCCAAATTGACTTAGAACACTATTATCATCAACTAATATCATATAACAATCAAATTCAAATCAATAAACAAATAATTTTCAAAAAAGGGTTTTATGATAAAACCTAAGATAAATCTAAACTAGGCATGAATATAGAGATGGAAGCCATACCTTGGACTAGAGACGACAGCTGGTGATGGGAATTGGGGAGATAAGTTTTCGGCATTGAAAAATATAGGTGGGGAATTAATATTTCGTTCGTTGGTTTTTTGCTTGAATAAGAAAATAAAGCAACAGCTAGCAACGACCACTTTTTTTAGCTGTCGGTAGCCGTTGTCCCAGTTGTCACTATTTCAACCGGCTCTTGAAGTGTATGTTTGCAAAATAGTAAATTGTTTCTTTTGGCTTCAATTGTTGCATCCTTTATAACTTTTTTTTCTTTTCTTGATGTACACCTTATGAAATTGACATTACTTACTAAGAAATGAGGTACTTTCAGTAATGCCCTAAGACAGTAGAATGTTAGTTAAAGTGGTAAAGTGATGAAGTGGTGAAGAGGAGAACATGAGAATCTTAGTTGGCATACTCGTTCCTAAATGCCAAAAGGTACATCTTGCATTCATTATTTATAGTGTTGTAAACAGATGCAGACGGATATGGATAGTGCTGCATCTGAACCTCGTATCCAAAAATGAAAATCCATTTCCTTATTCGTATCTGATATTCGCAGATACCCGTTTAAGAATATCTGTATCCGTATCCATGGATATTTTTGGAAATCCGAAAATATCTGTATCCTCCTTAGGGAATAAGGATATCCCAAAAAAATCTAAAAATATTTGTTTCTAAACATAAAAATGTACATTTGATGTAGTTTTCTGAAAATTATCCAAAAAAATATCCGAAAATAAAACAATAAAAGTTCAAAACACATCACTCACATCCAAATTTATTAAATATTTTTTGAAAAGATGAATACATCTAATTAAAAATTACAAGTAAGATATCGATCAAATAAATTTCATACAATAAATATCTTAAGAGATAAAGTGTCTAAGATATGAAATAAACCACCTTAAGACTAAAATAAAACAAAATATAAATCGTCAAAGCATATACACAATGATGTCTTAATTATAACCATACCACAAAATAAAATGAGTACATGATTAAAAATGTTGCATAATACCAAATACAACACTCTTTTATAATCCAATAGTTGAGATTAGTTTAGATATTTTAAGGAAATTTATATATTAATTTAAGCCTAGGCGTAAATTAGAAATTATATATAATATATACACACACACATATATACACATGCATCAGAAAATCAGATGGATATTTTTCGGATACGGATACCACTATAACTATATCCATATCTAGAAGAATTTTCGGATATCGAATATTCGTATCTACATCCTGTATAACGGATATGTTCCATATTTTCGGATACGAATGCAGATGGATATCGTATTTTTCGAGCACTCATTGACAACCCTAATTATTTAGTGTATGTACTTCAATGATGGTAACTTACGGTCTTGAATTATCACAGATATTTAAAGCCACTTTTACATAATAGTAGTTTCCATAGGTTGGGTGTTATTTAAAATATTGCAACCTTTTGACTATATTACATGGGTTTTAGGCAAAAGGACAAAATTTGAGAAAAATTTAGACATAATAACGATTTTTTCAACTTCAAATCGTTTTATTAGAGTTTGCTATTTTTCTTCAAATCTTCCAGAACGGTTCTTCCATTCAATCAGTGTCACCACTCTTGCATTATTTTCCAGAATCCTCGGTAATGGGTAATCATCTAACCCTAATTTTAATTTCTACTGCTTTGAATTTAATTTCTTAGGGTTCTACTTGAATCAATTATACAGACAATTGGAGCTATTGATTTGAACTTGGCAATTGATTTTTATCTGATCCGAATGGGTTGAATTGATTAAATTAGGATTGAGTTGTTTTTTTTACTGATTTGACAATTTTCTAAAATATATTTTGTTGAGTTGAATTTGTACTGATTCAACCTAATTATCATAATAAATCTGAAGATACCATGAATTTGACAATAATAATAAAAAAAATCATTTTTTGATTATAATGAATTTATTTGTTTTTCAGATTTGTGAATTTTTTTTGAAAGATCATTTGAAAACATCTCAAACGAAGTTGGTTCTTCTACAATTTTTACCCCAACGGATAATGTCCCCAAAAATAATAATCAAAACACAATTCTTTCAAGCTTAGTAAATCAAAGTCGTCCTGAAGTTGATTCATCGGATCTTCCCTTCAGTTAAAGTTTACGACATCAAATTTCTAACTATGATCCAAATGGTCAAGACATACTCCAAAAAGCATATTTATTGAAAGATCCTTGTCAGCCTTCTTTGCAATCATTTCCCCAAACAATAATTTGTGGCAAAGCTCATCGTTTTGATCAATCATGGTATATTGATTACAAAAATTGGTTAGAATATAGTGAAAAAAATCCGTTATATATTTCTTTCCATGTTATTTATTTCGTCCTCAATTGATGAATAGAAATACAAGTGACGCATTTGTTCGAGATGGGTTTAAAAACTGGAAAAACTATCAAAACCAATATATTGGGATGGGTTTAAAAACTGGAAAAACTATCAAAACCAATATATCGAGATGGTAATTGAGAGATAATCAACCAAAAGTCAAATTGATTATCGAATCCGTTTAGAATGAACTCTTTATTGCATTCAATATCTTTTACATCAAGGTTTGTCATATCGTGGTTACGATGAATTTGAGGAATCAATGAACAAGGTAAACTTTCTTGAACTTCTACAATGGTTAGCAAATGAAAAAGCCACGGTTAATGCGGTTTTGTTAAAAAATGTGCCTCAAGATCATAAAATGACATCACCAGATATTCAAAAGGTTATCGTGAAATGTATCGTAGATGAAGTTGTAAATGTTATTTTAAACCAACATTCTAAAGGATTATTTGCACTGCAAATTGATCAAGCTCATGATTCTTCAATTAAAGAGAAAATGATAATTGTCTTGCGATTTGTGGACGAAACAGAAAGTGTTGCTCAAAGATTTGTAAGCATGGTTCATTCTCCTAATACAACATCAATTTCTCTTGAAAACATTACTTAAAGATTTTCTTAGCAAACATATGCTGGGAATGATAAGATTATGTGGTTAAGGTTATGATGGTGCAAGTAATATGCAAGTTATTTTCAATGGTCTTAAAACACTTATTTTGAATGAGAACAAGTCTGCATTTTATTTTCACTGTTTTGCACATAAACTCCAGTTAGCAATCATTCGTGTTACTAAAGATATAGGTCACATTTTCGAGTTTTTCTACTTAGTTAATAATTTGGCTAACCTTGCCGGAGCATCATGCAAGCGATGAGACATTCTTAGAGGCAAAGAAGCAAGTAGAATATTTAGTCAACTAAAAAGTGGTGAATTATCTAGTGAGTGGGGATTAAATCAACAGCGGGGTTTGAAACTACCAGGTGATACACGCTGGGGTCCACATTATGGTACATTACTTAATTTGATTGTTACGTTCCCTTCAGTTATTGATATCTTTATGGATCTTATAGAAGATTTGTCCGGTGATAAAAAAGGAGAACCTTTGAATTTGATAAAAGTGCTACAATCTTATGATTTAGTATTTATTTTGCATTTGATGAAGAATGTACTTTCCATTACTAATGATCTTTCCAAAGCACTACAATGAAAAGATCAAGATATTGTAAATGCTTTGACGTTGGTAAAAATATCCGAACAACTCTTGCACAAAATTAGAGATGGTGGATGGGATATTCTTTTGGATGAGGTTATATCTTTTTGCTCAAAATATAATATTCCTGCTTCAAATATGGATGACAATTATCTTCTTTTTGGTAGATCAAGAAGAGGTCCTATTATTAAAAACTTACATCATTATCGAGTTGATTTGTTCTACCTATGTTTAGACAAGAAAATCGTTGAACTTAATAACTGTTTCGATAACGTAACTTCTGAACTTCTACTTTGTTTGTCAGCACTTAGCCCAGTCGATTCATTTGTTGCATTTGATAAAGTAAAGTTGTTTCGTTTATCGGAATTTTATTCAGACGATTTTTCTGAAGTAGAACGAATAGATTTTTCTAATCAGCTGGAAATTTATGAGATTGATATAAAATCCAATGATAGATTTAAAGATGAAAAATGCATTAGTGATTTAGCTAAGATAATGGTATTAATGAGAAAAAATGTTGTACACAAATTTGTATATAAGCTCATAACTTTGTCACTTATTCTACCAGCTTCTACTGCAAATATGGAGTGAGCATTTCCTGCAATGAATATATAGTAAAAAACGATCTACATAATCGAATGGGAGATGAATGGTTAAAAGATAGTTGTGTTGCATACGTCGAGAAAGATATTATTAACCAAGTTAGTAATGATGCAATTATCAATCGTTTTCAAAACATGAGAACTCGACGTGGACAATTTTAAATTATAAGAACATTTCATATAGTTGTTTAGTTTGAAAAGATCAATAGTTTTCATTTTTGTAATAGAATATTATTATATGAATATCAAATATTATTTATAGTTTTTAGTATGTTAATTTGTTGTGAGCTTCAGTTTGATTAAAGCTCATTGTAAAGGTTCATCTCATGGAATTTTTATCATAAACTAAGTGGTAAGTGCTTTCTTATTAGGTGTTTTCTCTCTTTTAGGCACAAACACCTTCATTTATTATTATCTTTTCATTTGGATAATTGTGTTCTATTTTATTTTGTTTTTCCGGTTTTTGACAAGAAAGTTATAGCATGGTGTACATCATAAGGTTTTTGAAAAGAAAGCTACAGCTTTTCATTTAGAGAATTGAGTTCATTTTTCAATTCATAGCCAAAAATGAATTAGAAGAAGAAACGTAAGTAACTCTACAACTTATATTACCCGTTATATTTTATTTTAAAAAAAATTGGGGCCTATCGCCCCTAAACCCCTTCTCTTTTTCCTATCGTGACCTCATTAATATTTGTTTTCGGCCCTACCACAGGTTATAACAGCGAAGTCTTTGTCATTATAAACAATTCTATGTTTATAACGGCAAAGTCTTTGTCATTATAAATTTATAACGGCAAAGTCTTTACCGTTATATACTTTTCATGCTAAAAAATGCATGCATATGTTTATAACGGTGAAGACTTCGCCACAATAAAAAAAAAGCAGTCCGTGGTTGATTCAATATCCTGATCGTACTACTCGTTTGATATTCACTCGATTGAAAACAGAATAGAATATGAAGGGAACAAACCACATTGTTTGTAATGGTCCAAAGCAAATCAATTTTTTCTTCCTTTAATGGAGTTTGACAGTTATGCTTTGGATATACATAGTTAGTATAGTAAATCATTTCTTTTGGCATCATAGTTTGTTACATCCTTTATAACAATTATTTTTTTATTAATTACACCTGATAGAATAGACTTCACCTACTAAAGAATGAAGTGTTTTTAATAATGTCCTAAGAGCATTCCCAGCGGCTGAAGGGAATTTGAGTGGTAAAACAGGGAAAAAAAGCACTAACTCCCCTCACTGATTCAGCAGTGGGTAAGGGGACGCTGTTTTTTTTTAAATAACAGCTAAATGGTTTTCTGAAAACTATTTAGGAGATAAACAGAAAATCGTTTAGCTAGAAAAAAATATAAGTCATAAGCTAATGTATATAGAGGCATTTGTCTCTGTAAACAAAAGCTCGAGCATGTCCTCTTTCAGCAAAACCCCATAAAAATTCAAAAACCTAATCCATTAATTCATTCAAAATCCAAGAAATCATTCTTCAATTATAAACCAATCAAATCCCTAGCTATCTCACCACTTTACAACAACCAATTTCTTCATTTTTCACCTTTAATTTGCAAATATTTAAGGGTTTTCGTATTAGTGGAATCTGTTGGAGATGGAAGAGGAAAATATCGAAGGCTCTAGCGCCGGGAGTGGAATTCGAAGGAGAATAGTTTTGAGAAAGAATTGAAGAATGACTGAACGCGGAGATGGTGACTATGTAGTAAGGAAGTAGACAGTGATTGACCCGGTATTTCCATTATAGTCTATCACAAGTCTACAAAACGGAGTTCAACATATTTTCGGAAGCGAAAAAGAGCTTATGGTATGAATTTTTTTTCTTTCAGAGTGTTTAAAAATTAATTAGTATGTGTGAAAAGATTATTTACATGATCTAATTTTATAAATAGAATCGTGATAACATGAGATGTCACGGAGCGTTTACAACAATGTTAAAATAGTGGAGGAAAGTAAATGTTAATCCTCAAATCAGATATCCGATTATGAAATTTTTTGGGAAATTTATGGAAATTGAATTAAAAAGCAGTGACAATAGATGCATACATGCTATAGTTGAGCGTTAGTGGCCAACTACGCATACTTTTTCATTTCCTAGTATGGATATTGGGTTTGCACTGCTAGATTTTACCATGTTGACATCCATACCCGCTAGAATTTACCGTGTAATGAGAGTTGGCATCAATTTGAAAATGCAAGTCAACTCTTGCCACTTCTTGCTGAGAGAGATATTCGGGTTGGGAATGTTGCATTGTCGCATCTTGTGAAGTACTTTTAAGATGACTACCTTGCGGCTAATGCTACCAAAATGCATATTACTCGAATATTTGTTTTATATATGATGGGAACTCTTTTCTTTACGACTACGAATGACACTATTAGTCTTGGATATTTGGAGTCCGTTTTTGATTTGGACCTAGCACAACAGTTTGATTGGGGTTCAACAATTATAGGTTATTCATACCAAAGTTTGGACGTAGCCGTAACTAAGGGAGGTTACCTAATAGGTTTCATCGAGATTCTGCAGGTATGTTAACTTATAGCAAACACAAAATATTTGTTTTTGAATGATTATTTTTCTGTAGCTCAATATTGCATCTATCTGATTTGCAGTACTGGTTCTTCGAATATATGACTATGTGTGGACATATTGTCAAAGAAGAGGTGAAGCAATCTGCTTATCCAAGACTAAGAGCACGGGAGGAAAAAAATACTCATTACGCATGATACTTCGGCTCATTTGTTCTCAAGCACACAGTATCATATTGATCATCGCTATGCAACCCATATAAATTGGAATCTGTGGCATAATTCAAGCGCATTCGCCTTTGCAGTGGTTGTCCATGCACGCAACCTATCGATGAAATGGTTGCCTTTGATTGTTCCACCCCGATCATTTTTATGAGATGTATTTAGGAGAGAGGTGTATGTGGCAGCTTACAGGCTGGACGACTATTCCTATGGATTCTCCGATGCACATGACCTACAAGACGACATATTCTACATATGCGGAGATGTAACAAGCCTTACACCAATACGATTGTCAATAATATATATTTCAAGAGCCAGAAAGGGATTACAACAAATACTGGAAGTCAGTTGGCAGAGATGTTGGTCCATTACTATATGCTTCAGTGCGTACCAGTAACATGGATTTTTTTGGCCCTTCTGCTTTGAAGGTAGGTATTGAAGCCCCCATTGTCACGTCTTCATAGGTAAATTATGCATCTCAGTTTTACCAACAACCAAAACAAAGTGATTGGGAAGAGGATGACGGATGTAAGATGCAGTTGACAGGACAAGATCATTTACCCATTCCTCATTTGATGGATATACCGCCGGTTCCATCCCAATACGCCAATGATAGTTTATGGGAATTGAATATGGGCATGCGTCAACTAGCTCTGCAACAGTCAAAGTATTGTAAAGAAGGCTTGGACAGGACTAACACAATTGCAGACTCGTTTGTAAGTTTTTAACTTAGTTTTTGTAATTCTAGTTTAATATTTTTATGATTGGTATTTTTATGAAAATTTGCACAGAACATGGAGATTACTAGGGTTCCTGTGCTGGCTACGCAAACTAAACGGACTGGTCGATCAAAATCCCAGAAAAAAAGAAAGACGGTGCTATAGATGGAAGAAGAAGAAGAAGAAGGAGAGGATGACGAAAATATAGAAGAGTCGGAAGAGGACGAGGGTGATGAGGACGAGACTGAAGCTAGTGGTGTACTTACTAACAAATATGGTATTAAACTTAAAGGTCCAGCCACATCATCATCTACACGGGTACATATTAGTTTAATTTCAGTAACTATATACGCAATAAAATTGCAAAGTATAAATTGCATAACTAAGTATGTTCAAATATAATCATTTATTTTGTTCTAAGTTTAAGTATATTCACATATACTAAAACTTTAACAATTTAACTTGGGTAAGTTTATTTATATTCAGGTCAGAGCTTGGACAAAGGTAAGCATTAGAGCTGTAGTTTAGTAAGCAAGGTAAGATCCTTATTTAAGGGGAAAGCAAAAAAGAAAGAAAGTGGGATTTACATTCAAGGCATTGAGGACTTTCACTGAAGTTTGAAGAGATCTTTCATGTTTCAAATCCATACATGTTTCATGAATTCTTAGACGTAATGTAGGTTTTTTGTTGTTGTGTATGTACTCGCTAATGTATTTGTATGTGTAGTTCTGTGACTGTAAACTAGCTAGCTCAGTACTACGGTTTATCTAACGGTTTGTTAATATAATGCTTCGTTGTTTTGTGCAATGTTATGTTTGAATTCAGAATTTATTGGTATGCATTGTTATTTTTCCTAAATGGATACGCTACTCCTTTCTAGTATTCATTTGTTCGTAGCTATTCGAAGTAGTTTACATTTTTTTTGTAAGGTATCATACAATTCAGCATTTTGTAGGAATGTGTAATGTCATTATCATATCATTGGCATGGCGACAAAATAAGAGAAGTGGCATCAGTGCAATTTTTGCTTACATTATGAAATAATTGTATGCCATATTTTGTAATTTATCGTATCGAATGTTGGTGTGCTTGTATTATTTAAGTGACCAAAACAGTCAAAAGCTTCAGAAACCATATCTTATGCAGTGACCGATCACATCAGGTCAGTACTTAAAGAAGACTTGCTACAGTATAACTTCATGCTTATTAGCACATGCCATTACTTAAAGCAGATTCTCTACAATATAATTTCATGCATAGCAGCACAGGTCACTACTTTAAGCAAATTCGCTACAATATAACGTCAGTAGGAAAACAGACCGATAAAATCATAACTTGTTTTATTAACTCGATAATGTGGAGCTGTAATTCTCCATCATATTTGTTTTTTACAACTCCACATAGTGCCCCTATATGTATCTAAGGTATTTTTCAACAATTTTGTACTCCAATTACTTTTTAGTTATACGAAAATTTCATCTAAAAAAATGCCTTCATGGTCATGGCCCTCGTCAATGGATTCGGACTGGGATCAAAATGTAGCTCAACGTCCGCCATCATGTCCAAGAACAGATATTGATTGGAATATCGAATATCAAGAGCAGCACTATGAGGACCTACATCGTGACTACCCAGAGCTGGCTCGATTGACGATTCAACCACTTATTGCCCATGTTGTAGATGTTGGTCATCAAGTAGTTCAAACTGTACATGAACAACACTTAGGAGCGGCTACTATCCCTCACCCTCTGACTATGGAAGTGATAAATCAATTCTCGGTAGTTCAGAATCCATACGAACAACAGGTACGAGGGGCTTTAGTTAACCAGGCTCCTAATGAGCAGGAGGTTAACTCATATCCTGTTTGTTGCCACTGTGGTTACGCAGTGGAGGTAGTAGTACGGGCGGACGGAGAGAATATTGGTCGTAAGATCCAGTTATGCTCGTTATGGCCGAATGGATGCAATTACTTTGAGTGGATAAATGACCATTTATGTCCAAGGGGTATTTCTTATGCCAATGAGTTAGAACAAGAGATTAGACGACTTAAAACCTCTTTAGAATCACTTGAGATGGAACGTAACAATTAGTGTGCTTGCGTACTTATATTTCCTAGTTTTAACATCTCTTGTATCCTATGTTTTAGTGGCTATTATTTTGTTATATCTCTTGTATCCTACTTTTAGCTAGTGATGTTATCATTAACATCTGTTGTATCGCAAGTTTTAGTACCAATTTCGTCGGTAACATCTTTTATAATTCACATTATATCAATTACCAACTGTCAAACTAAAAAGAAATAAAATGCTTAAGGAAAACAAAATAATTAAAACAATTTAATATGTGTACATAATTACAAATACACGAAAAAATCAAAAAGGAGTTCGGGTAATTCTGTGATTTCATAGCAATTTTAAATCTTTGAAACAGAAAACAAATTTACAACTAAAATTTTAAAAATATAAAAAACAATTAACATAATTTTAAAATAAAAAACAAATTTACGAACTTAATAATAACTAACAAATTTCAAATTAATTTACAAACTTAAAATAACTAAAAAATTAAAAATAGGAAACAAATTTACAAACTTAAAATAATTAACAAATTAAAAAGTAGAAAACAAATTTACAAACTTAAAAAATAATTCTTCTTCAGGTAAACATAATTTAAAAACTATAAAAAATAATCAACCAACAAAGTAGAAACAGAAGAACATAAACAAGTAGAAGCATATGCACATAAACGTATAGTATTGGAATATATATTATAACGGTTTTCAGAAAACCGTTCATACGTTAAACGGTTTTCTAAAAACCGAATAACGTATATACAGTTTTTTGAAAACCTTTTACCTATCGCCGCTTGCGTTTGCGAATGGCGAGCGTCGCCATTTCAAACTCCTCCCCACTCCCTTCCGGACACTGCTGCAGCGCTAGCACCCCTTTTTCCATCGTTTCAACAAATTAACCCCACTGCTGGGAGTGCTCTAAGTCAGCAGAACGTTATTTAAAGTGGCGAACAGGAGAATATAGACGTTGTAGTTGGCATATTCGTCCCTAAATGTCAAAATATTCATCTAGGACGAATTATTTATTATATGTACTTCAATGAGGGAAACTCACAGTCTTTATCACATATATTTAAAGCCACTTTTACGGGTGTGTGTTAGAACTTAGAATACTGCAAGGCTTTTGACTATATTATAATTATTAGTGTATTTAAAATTAAAATTTTATTACTAATTTCATCACCGTATATTGTGAATGTGGATAGTAGTGGGAATATATAGGTCGAATCATGACTCATGCCTCGCCTATCGAAAACATTATCTCACAAAATCATCAGAAAAGTAGCATCGGAAAAAGGAAAAAAAATCTTTTTATCAAATGTTTAAATCTCATAATTAAGTATGCATCTAAAGTCTAAACAGTTTATATTAGGGGTAGGCATAAACCGCATTGCCATACTGAAACCGCCAACACCGAATCGTAAAAGCGGTGCGGAAAATGAACTGAATCTTCTATTTTAAGCAAGTACTCTAAACCGAACTGAATTGGAACGATACGGTCCGATTGTAGTTTGAGTTGTTGATCCAACTGTATTAAACTGGATCGAACCGAATAGCTGCATTAGCAATCATAAGATAAAAATATAGCTAATTCCTATCTTATTTTTGGTTTTGACGATGTATATTCTTTTTTAATATATATTGTTGTTATATTAATAATAAGGGGAATTATACAATAAGGGCCCCCTTTAGTTAAACAATTAGTTTCTAGGACACAGGTTCAAAACAATTATTTTCAGGACAAATTTCCACGATCGCTTCCATTTCTACCATCTTCTTATTCTCTTTCTCCTCCACAAAATTTTTTGTGCTGATTTCTTCTCTTTTTGATCGTCTCCTATTTCTCAATACAGCCAATCTTCAAAAACAAGCTGATTCGTGAATCCCTAAAACTTAAGCCAATTCAGAACTACCTAAAACCCTAAATCCCTAAGTCGATCTTCTCAAACAAGTCGATATTCTCAAATAAGCTAAAACCCAAATCGCTAAGACTTGACAGGTATGAATCTATGTTTTCATCTTTTGCAGTTTGTATATATGTTTTGTTCGATTACAGATTTTTGTTCATCAGTTGCTTTAGTTTGTGATTTTCATTTAATGATTGCTGATTGAAGTTGTTGTTCATCAACTGTTTGTATTCACTGAGCACTAAAATTAAACAAGTAAAAAAATATATTTGTAGTGCATTAAACATGTAAAAAAGCTATTAATGTTACCTTAAAAAGGTAATTGCGCAATCATTTCAATGTTGTACATATATTTCATTCAATAATTTAAGAAGATAAATGTATTTATCTTTCAAGGTAAATGAAACAACATTAACTAGTTTATCACCTGAATACATTAACATTTTCTCTGACATATGAAGCATCATTAACTAGTTTATCTTTTCATGTAAAGACAGTGTTTTATGTTTATTACTTTGTAGCGTATTGTTTGAAGAGATAGGATGTTGATTTTGAAGACATGGAGTACTGTTGTTAAGGTTGTGTATCTATTAGCAGTTTTTGATTTTGAAGGCCGGATAAATTCATGCACATTTTCATTCTATTTGAAAAGATAGAAGGAATTATCTTTTATTAAAAAGATAAGAAAGATAGATGCAATGTTAACGATAAAATTGAACTTTTGATTACAAAATTACATTCTTGTAATTAACAATTTCTAAACCTTTACTAGAATTTTTTATTTCAGATTTAAAAAAGATAGTTGCATCTATCTTTTCAAAACAGAACTTGAGATTTAAATAATATAGTTGAATATATATGTAATGTGTTAATTGTTAGTTGCAAACATGCAATATTAATGATAAAACCGAACTTTTGATTACAAAATTGCATTCTTGTAATTATTAATTTCTAAATGTTTAGTAGAATGTCTTATTTAATTTCAGATTTAAAAAAAAAAAGTTGCATCTATCTTTTCAAAACTGAACTTCATATTTTAAAAGGATAATTGAATATATATGACATGTGTTAATTGTTAAATGCAAATATGCAATATTAACGATAAAACTGAACTTTTTGTTACAAAATTGAATTAACTAACAATTTTCAAATGTTTAGTACAATATCTTATTTAATTTCAGATTTAAAAATGATAGTTGCATCTATCTTTTCAAAACAGAACTAGGGATTTAAAAAAGATAGTTGAATATATATGTCATGTATTAATTATTAATTGCAAATATGCAATTTCAATGACAAAACTGAACTTTTGATTATAAAATTGCATTTTTGTAATGAACAATTTTTAAATATTTAGTACAATATCTTATTTAATTTCAGATTTGAATAAGATAGTTCCAGCTATCTTTTCAAAAACTAAACTTGAGATTTAAAAAAGATAGTGGAATATATATGTCATGTGTCAATTGTTAGTTGCAAATATGCAATATTGATGATAAAACTACTTTTGATTACATAATTGCATTTTTGTAATTAACAATTTTTAAATGTTTAGTAGAATATCTTATTTAATTTCAGATTTAGAAAAGATAGTTGCATCTATCTTTTCAAAACAGAACTAGAGATTTAAAAAAGATAGTTGAATATATATGTCATGTGTTAATTGTTAGTGGCAAATACGCAATATTAATGATAAAACTGAACTTTTTATTACAAAATTGCATTTTTGTAATTAACATTTTTCATATATTTAGTAGAATATCTTATTTAATTTCAAATTTTAAAAAGATAGTTGCATCTATCTTTTCGAAACAGAACTAGAGATTAAAAAACGATAGTTGAATATATATGTCATGTGTTAATTGTTAGTTACAAATATGCAATATTAGTGATACAACTGAACTTTTGATTACAAAACTGCATTTTTGTAATTAACAGTTTTTAATGTTTAGTAGAATATCTTATTTAATTTCGGATTTAAAAAAGTTGATTGCATCTATCTTTTCAAATCTAAACTTGAGATTTAAAAAAGATAGTTGAATATGTTTGTCATGTGTTAATTGTTAGTTGCATGCAAATATGCAATATTACTGATAAAACTTAAATTTTGATTACAAAAATATAATTTTGTAATTAACAAATTTTAAAGGTTTAGTAGAATATCTTGTTTAATTTCGGATTTAAAAAAGATAGTTGCATCTATCTTTTCAAAATAGAACTTGAGATTTTAAAAAATATAGTTGAATATATATATATGTCATGTGTTAATTGTTAATTTCAAATATGCAATATTAATGATAAAACTGAACTTTTGATTACAAAATTGCAATTTCGTAATTATTAATTTTCAAATATTTAATATAATATCTTACTTAATTTCAGATTTTAAAAAGATAGTTGCATTTATCTTTTCAAAAAAGAACATTGTTTTATGTTTATTATATCAACTGAATTTCACAAGTTGATATTGTCTGTGTTTTATGTTTGTTGTATCTATTGAATTTCAAAAAAAAAAAGTTGATATTGTTGTTATATCTATCATTAAAAATTTATATTAAAGATGTAACAAAGAAATGTGTAATTTTTAAGATAGTGGTGATTTTTATACCAAAATGCATGTTACACAATAACACATACTAACAATTTATTACCAAAATCGATAAAAGATATACAGTTTTATCATTATATTTTGATTACTAAAACTGAGAAATGCAGGTTTGACTGTGGAGTTTTTATGATGACGTTCATTCAAAAGCTTACAAAAGGAATGTAAACGTCATTAAAAATCAGTCCCGAACAAGTAAATGCATTTAGAGTAATAAAAAAAAAGCAGCAGCACAGGATTGCCGCTAAGAAGAAACAAATAAGGCAAAGTCCAAAACAGGAGCTGGAGTACAACAAGCTGAAATGCATGAGAAGCAACCACATTAGCTTATTCAGTAGACTGAAATGCAAGAGAAGTAGACATAGGATTAGGATCATGCGCAATATGCTGAAATGCACGTGAATCAAGAGCAAGAGCTTATGGAATACTAGCTTTAAGTGTCTGTCATGTACATATTTTTATGTTTTTCAGATAAAGATAAATACTTTTATCTTTTTAAAAAAGGAAGAACAACTTGCAATAATGATCTAAATCATACTGGCATACTTGAACCTTTTTTTGTATATTGTGTACTACAATACAAGTAAAATTGGGATCATTGCAGAAGCCGTAGCAGGGAAGGTCTTACGGATAGAGGGACTGACTCCAGAACAGCTAAACATTTTTTATTTTATTTTTTTTAGATAAAAATAAATGTATTTATCTATTTGTAAAAGGACACTTGTTATATCAATAGAATTATTTGCAAATTGCAAAAAGATTGTATGTTAGCATTAACATAAATAACAAAGATAAATCTAAATACATACATAAAAAATTAACATTTTGATTCTTTAACCAACAAATAAAGCAATTAACTTTTCAAACAAAAGATAAAATCATTTAGCTTTTTATTTATAAGATTGTAGACAGATTTCTTTAATATGAATTGGAAAATATATTAACAACTCCTATGCCAAAATAAGCTAGTAAATTTAACCATAAAAACCAACAACTAGTCTTAAGGTACATTATACAGTCTTAAGTTAACTAATGTTTAGAATTATTTTATTTGATGTGTTTTATCTTTTTATTCAAGTTGCGGTACACTTTTGTTTATGTTAAGAAGATGAAACCAATTTGTTATTCAGATCACATGTACACAATGTTTTGAACTTGTCAGACTATTGTTGTTCTTAATCTATGATATAACTAGTGGTTGCTGTTGAAATTAATGATTCAAATATTTGTAGAAAAGGAAAGAAATTGATTGATTGTCAATCAATTAATTGGCTCGTATATGGAAAGATATAAGAGGAAGTTTTCTTTTGTGGAAAAATAATAGGCGAATCAATCAATTAATGAAGAATCAATTTACTCAGGGAAAGAGATTGAAACCATGATTGCGCCAACCATTTATGCTCCAATCAAATCAAGGAGGATATTTTATTTGTTTATCTTCATATAGAAACTTCTCTTATCTATCACCAAGAAATCCCTCTATATAAATAGGGGTCATGTTATTGTATGAATGCAAGCAATCCACCATTAATCTTCTCTCTATTGTAATCTTATTTACTCATTTCTTCATTGAGAAATAAAAGTTGTTGGGTCTCCGTGGACGTTGGATATTCATAGCCGAACCACATTATATTGGTGTGTCCTTTCCTTTCTTTTCTGTTTTTGTTCTCTCTATAATTTGTGCCACTTGAAATTTTTTTTTTTGGCATTGTTCAAATTGTTGACAGACTAGATAATTTGGGTTTATTCGTATTCCGCTGCCCAAATCTCTGATTTTGCACTACAGATTGGTATCAGAGCTAGTTGTCCTGTTCAAAGACATTTTCAACCATGTCAAATTCTGCAAAGAATAACAGTGGTAGAAGCGCTACAAATTATGGAGGTTCTAAATTTAATGGAAAAGGGGATTTTGGCACATGGAAGATGAAGATGGAAGTGGTGTTAAAGAAAGAGAGGACATTTAAGGTTGTCTCAGATCCAGAGAAATTGAAAAATTAGCACCTGAAGAGATAGAATAATTGGAAGAGAATGCTCTTACTACCATCCAACTTTGCCTTTCTGATGAAGTACTTAGAGAGTTTGCTCATGTGAAAACAGCAAGGAATTCTGGGATGCTCTTCAGAGAAAGTTCTACGACAAGTCTCTCACCAACCGCATCATCTTGCAGCAACAACTTTATTCTTTCAAAATGAGGCCTGGAACAGATGTATTTGCTCATATAGATGCCCTCAACATACTTGTCATGAATCTTCGAGCAGCTGATGTAAAGATTGAGGATGAGGCGCAAGCTGTTATTCTTTTATGTTCTTTACCTGCAGACTATAACACTTTTGTTAACTCTATGATCTATGGACGTTCGTCTATTTGCTTAGAGGATGTGAAGACAAATTTGCATAACGAAATGTTGAGAGGAAAGTTAGCAAGCATGAGCATGGAGAACGATTCTGAAAGTCTTGTTACACAGAGAGGAAGAAGTGAAAGTAGACCCAATTATGGTGGAGATAGAGCAAAGTCCAAATCTCAGTCAAGAGTAGCCCGGAAGGGAGTTTGTCACTATTGCAGAAAACCTGGACATTATATTGCAAATTGCCCCAAGTTGGAGAATAAAAACAAAGTTGTTCCCCAGAAGGCTTCAGCATCTACAGCGGAGACATCAGATTCAGATAATGATCCTGGCATTTTTACAGATTCCGCCTCTCCTATGAAGAGTACTATGTGGATTATTGACTCGAGAGCATCCTATCACATGACACCTGATAGGCACTCTTTTTCCACTTATCGTCAACTTGATGGAGGAGAGGTTCACATGGGAAATAATGCTTCTTGTCGCATGATTGGTATTGGAACAGTAAAAATCAGGATGTTTGATGGTGTTGTTCGCACTTTATGTGATGTCAGGCATGTACCTGATTTAAGGCATAGTTTGATCTCTAATTGAGCATTGTGCAATTTTGGCTTAAAGTGTGTGATAAAAAAAGATTCATTAAAAATTACAAATGGCTCATTGATAGTAATGAAAGGGGTAAAAGCTGGAAATCTATATTTGCTGAAGGGCACAACTGCTGTTGCGGAGTCTGCTTCAGTTATTGATTCAGTTGATTCCGACTCTACCAGATTGTGGCATTTTCGTATGATTTTTCTAGAAAAGTATGGGTTTACTTTATGAAGTCCAAAGATGAAACTTTTGATAGGTTTCAAAATTGGAAATCTCTTCTCGAGAAGCAGTCTGGAAAGAAAGTGAAGATTCTTTGTTCAGATAATGGTGGTGAATTCACTTCTAAAAAATTCATCAAATTTTGTGAGTCCGAGGGAATCAAAAGACACTACACCACACCTGGAGACCCTCAGTCAAATGGGGTTGCAGAGAGAATGAATTGGACTTTGTTGGAAAGAACTCATTGCTTACGGTTGATTGCAGGATTAAATAAGAGATTTTGGGCAGAAGCATTATCTATGGCGGTTTTCCTTATCAACCGCACACCTTCTACCGCCGTAGATATGAAGATTCCTAAAGAAGTATGGAAGGGAGGGCCTCTATCATATTCCTTTCTCAGATTGTTTGGTTGTCCAGCTTATGTGCATGATAGCAAAGGGAAGTTGGATCCAGGATTCCGCAAGTGTATTTTTCTTGGCTATAAGAAAGGAATTAAGGGTTATAGGATGTGATGTCCTACTACCCCGAAGATTGTTACTAGTAGGCATGTTACATTTGATGGGAAGGCTATGTTGAACGTGGAGCCCTCTTCTTTAGTTAATGATGATGTTGAGAGGACAAATTCAGAATACCAAACACAAGGCAGATCATCAGACCTTCATACGAGTAAAAATGGTGATTCCGATGACACCGTGGTTGATAGGTAAGAAATAGAAGATCAATCTCAAGGTGGAGCTCAAATTCAAACTTGACCAACTAGAGAGAAGAAAAGACCTACATGGCTTGATTATTTTGTGGGATTAAGCATTGAAGGTATTGACTTTGATGACATGGCGACTTATGCATTAAGCATATTTCATGATGAACCAAGAGACTACAGAAATGCCATTAGTTCAGTTGATAGCTCCAGTTGGCTAGTAGCAATGGAGGAGGAGATTAAGTCTTTGCACAAAAATCACACTTGGGATTTAGTGCCACTTCCTTACAACAAGAGACCAATTGGATGTAAATGGATCTATAAGGTGAAAGATGGCGGCAATTGTGACTTAAGGTACAAAGCAAGATTAGTGGTGAAGGGTTATGTTCAGAAGAAAGATGTGGAGTTTCACGATAATTTTTCTCCAGTTGTTAGACACACTTCCATTCGCATTCTTTTGGCATTAGTTGCACACTTCGACATGGAGTTAATACAACTAAATGTCAAGACACCATTCTTGCATGGTGATCTTGAGGGGGACATTTACCTACAACAGCCAGAGGGGTTCATTGATAGCAGCAGGCCAGGTCATGTTTGTAAACTTAACAAATCTCTTGAAGGCTTAAAACAGCCTCCTAGACAGTGTTATAAGTAATTTGATAAGTTTATGATCTCACATGGTTACTCTAGAAGCTTTAAGGACGAATGTGTCTATTTTAAAAAATGTAGTGATGACATCATCTATTTGTTACTTTATGTTGATGATATGTTGATAGCTTCAAAGAGCATGTCTAAAATTTCGGAGTTGAAGATGGAGCTCAGTAAGGAATTTGAGATCAAAGGTTTGGGAAACGCACAAAATTTTATGGGGATGGAGATTCAGAGGGAAAGAAAGCAAATAGTTTTGAGGCTCACTCAAACTCGATACATCGAGAAAGTCCAATCTCAATTCGTTATGGAGAATGCTAAACCGATGGCTATTACATTAGGCTCTCAATTCAAGCTACCCAGAGATATGTGTCCCACATCAGATGAAGGCACAAGGGATATGCGTAATATACCTTACTCTAGTGTTGTTGGTAGTCTCATGTCTGCAATGGTGTTCACGAGACCAGATTTGGCCCATGCAGTTGGTGTCGATATATGCCTATCCCAGGTAAAGAGCATTGGCAAGAAGTGAAGTGGATACTCAGATATCTTCGTGGCAATTCTTCAATTGGCTTGTTATATGGTGGCGTAGATGGAGACATCTCTCTTAGAGGATACTGCAATTCATATTATGCTGGGGATAGAGATGGACGGAAGTCGGTGTCAGGCCATATTTTTGCACTTGGCATAGGCCCGATTTCGTGGAGATCAAAGTTGCAGTCTATCGTAGGTTTGTCGACTACTGAAGCAGAGTTAATATCTATTGTGGAAGCAACAAAGGAAGGATTGTACTTACTTCAGTTATTGGATGATCTTTCAATGGCGCAGCAGACAGTGGAGCTATTTTCAGAAAGTCTGAGTGTGATTCGTCTTGTTGAGAATCAGGCTTATAGTTCATGGACGAAACACATTGATGTTATAGGTTTCTTTCTTATGCTTGAGGAAGAACAGAGCAAGATCAAATTATTGAAGGTGGGTATTTCGGATAATCCTTCATATATGATGATCAAGTCACTTTCGAAGAACAAGTTTGAGCATTGCTCAAACTTGATCAGTTTGCTTCCAGTTACTTGAGCGCTATGGGGTGTTGGGCCCAACAACTTCTATGTTGATTGTTGAAGATGAGATGATGAAGAAATATTGTCATATTTGAATCAAGATGGAGTGTTGAAATTAATGATTCAAATATTTGTAGAGAAGGAAAGAAATTGATTGATTGTCAATCAATTAATTGGCTCGTATATGGAAAGATATAAGAGGAAGTTTTCTTTTGTGGAAGAAAAATAACAGGCCAATCAATCAATTAATGAAGAATCAATTTATTCAGGGAAAGAGATTGAAAACATGATTGCGCCAACCATTTATTCTCCAATCAAATCAAGGAAGATATTTTATTTATTTATCTTCATCTAGAAACTTCTCTTATTTATCTCCAAGAAATCCCTCTATATAAATAGGGGTCATGTTATTGTATGAATGCAAGCAATCCACCATTAATCTTCTCTCTATTGTAATCTTATGTACTCATTTCTTCATTGAGAAATAAAATTTGTTGGGTCTCCGTGGATGTAGGATATTCATATCCGAACCACGTTATATTGGTGTGTCCTTTCCCCTCTTTTCTGTTTTTGTTTTCTCTAAAATTTGTGCCACTTGGTTTTATTTTTTTGGCATTGTTGAAATTGTTGATAAACTAGATCATTGGATTTATTCGTATTCTTCTACCCAAATCTCTGATTTTGCACTACAGTTGCAAAATGAAACTAAATTACATACAAAAGAAAGGAAGAATCATAACTCAATATCAACTTATCAGGTGCAACCTATGTTTGTACTTGGAAAAAAAAATAAAAATCCTTATGTTTATTTGTTGATATGTATTGATTGGTGCAATAGCATATTAGCATACAAGCTACCAAGAAATGTGGTTTCGAATCAAACAGTATCCATATAAAAGATAAACATATTTATCTTTTTTTATTCAAAGACAAACATATTGTCAGTTTAAATCTAATTAAGAATTCACAATAAATAAATTTAAGAAAGATAAATACATTTATCTTTTCATTATTATCCCACTTTTTTTTTCTCGTTAGCAAGCCTAAAGATTCCAAACATCTTCGAAAGACTGGATCAAAAGCAAAGAATGTACACAACAAAAACATGACAGATTTAGAATTGAAGCCAACAATTCCCAATCCAATCAATCTTCCTTGAAATAAACATTAGCTTTAATTTTAATAGTATAAATGAATACATCATCTTAGACTGTTGCATATTCTTTTACATTGCATTAAACTCTAACCTTTCATATATACAGTTTACATTCCGGTCTTTGTAGAACTTCCACTTAAGTGATGGTTAAAAGCTTTCCTTCAATGCCGTCTTTTTTATTTTTATTTTCTCCTGTCAAACCATGCACCCTCTTTTCACTAGCCAAACCAAACACACATAACCCATGACCATCCACTGCATTCATCACCTATATGTAGAAGAAAATTTACTTAGTTGTACGTTTAAAAGATAAACATGGAGACAAATTACCATATATGCATATTAGAAAAACACTTCCACACCAAAAACAAAAAGATAGAATTAATTATCTTTTTGTGTAAAAGCAGAATTTATCTTTTCAAACAATCTACATGTTTTCATATAATATAATATACATATTATATATTTTTATATGATTATAAGTAAGTGAATTTATCATATGCTGTAACTTAGAAACTCAGACAGTCATATGATTTGGATATGTTTATTATTTCAAAAAGATAAATACATTTATCTTTTTGCAGAGGTTATATGTTTTCAAGCAATATAATATACAAGTTTTATCATTTAGTAAAACATAATTACCACTATGGTTTTCACGATGTCATTAAGAAATTTTAGCAACAACTTTACCTGCATGAATGGAGTTCACATCTAACCAAAGAAAAGAAAAAGAGAGCAAAATTTTGCAATTTCATGTGCTAGAAAACTTTTCGAATTCGAATAAACACACAAACAAAAATCAACTAAGATAAAAGTGATATAATATTCAAGAGTTGATTCACTTGCAGGAGCATATTAAAGTAATTACACAATTCACGTAACTTATAAAAATTGAAGTCAATCTGAATCGAACTGATGGAAGAGGCAACACGCTCCAAACTTAAAGAGAATCACACAAAGCACCCTATTTTTGGATACAAATCATTCAGAGATCACCGCAATTTTTTTGTCGTGAAGAATCTCCATTTTATTTCAGACCTGACATAAACCGAAATCGCCATTTTATTTAAGCATACATTTCAGATCTGACATGAACCTCACCTCAAGACCTCGTCGCCTTCCTGCATTTCTCACACACTCAAGACCAATCCTTGCCTGAGAAGAGTGCTTGAGATGATCGCCTTAGAAAATTAAGTGAAAGCCGATTTGATTTAAAAGGAAATAATTGCATTTGATTTGAGAAAACTAAAAGCAAATGTAATTTGAGAACAGAACCATCGATTCTATCCTTGAAACTAATTGTTTTAAAACCGTATCCTTAAAAAAAATTGGACTGGACTAGTAAGCTCTTCACGCAAATTTTCACTAATAATAATCGCTATCACAAAAATGAAAATTACAGTTTTAGTATAATAGTTTATATATCATTCTTTTTAGATAAATGCAACTTATAATCTTATTTTAGTTATCTTACATGATGTTTATGCATTGTTTAACGTTAATATTTGGTCAATTTAGTAACACAGTCTCACTTATTAGGCGACACTGCATCACACAGTTAGAAACCAATCTTTCAATTTATAATAACATTATGTGTTTTACTCTTTAGGCGACACCGCATTACACAGTTGTAATTCGATTGTTGATGAAAGTAATTTGCTCATTTCATATTTAACATGGATTTCAGACTCTCCTCTTGGAAAGCTAACTCCCTCTCCTTTGCAGGTCGTCTGGTACTAGTTAAGTCTGCCCTCTCAGCCATCCCCACCTACTGGTTGTCCTTTCACAAAATGCCTTACTGGGTTATTCATAGATACGATTCCATCAGAAGTTCATTCCTTTGGAATGACAACAAACTTAAGCGTCTTCTCAGTTGGCACTTAGTCTGTCTTCATCGCGATCAAGGAGGCTTAAGTTTAACTGACCTAAGCTCCTTCAACTTAGCCCTTCTCTCAAAATGGCTCTCGAAGACTCTTTCCCCTGGAGATTTCATGTGGAAAAACTGGATATTGTCCCTTCATTATCAATCCAACCCGAACCTGGTCCTTCACTTCCCACCTCTCTTCAATCCCTCTCCCTTCTTGTCTAGCATCTTATTTACCCTACCGTGTGTCAAAAACCCTTTTCAGGTTAAGCTAGGAAATGTCATAAATTGCCTTTTCTGGCTTGATATCTGGGATGATACACTCCCTCTTTTTCTCTCTCTCCCCTTTCTTTCCAATCTCTTGGCCTCTCATGATATGTCTGTTCACCAAGCCATTCACCCTTAGCCCCTTCTATTTATGCCCTAATTCTCTTCTTAATCATCATTCCCTCTCTGATTTCCTTAATCTATGTAGGATTATCCTTTCTATCTATCTGAATGAAGCTTCTGATTCTTACTACTAGGTGTTATCACCAAATAAGGGTTTTTCCGTATCTTCATGCCACCATTTCCTGAATCATCGTGGTTGTCTCTTCTCCTTCTCAAGGCCATGGAAATGTAAGCTACCTCCTTGCATACTCTTCTTCCAATGGAGTATAGCCAGAGCTCGCATTAACACTAGAGATAGCTTGTGTCACTTTCACATCCCTACCCCACCTACTTGTGCTCTCTACTTGCTCGAAAATGAAATAGCTCATCATCTGTTTTTGGAGTGCGACTTCACATATCCCATTCTCGCTGCCACCATCTCCCATCTTCTCGGCTTTATCCCAGTGATCTATTCTTTCTTCGACCATTGGCAATACAACCCTCCCAACGTGCTGCTGGATAACTTTATAGCGATTTATTGTTGGTGTATTTGGAAGGAACGAAATGCTGCTATTTTTGGCAAACCTAGATGCTTCTTTGATGGATTTGCAGATGCAATACATATTTTTTTTTGTTCGTGTTCAGGTGTGTCTCTCTCAGCTCCATTTAGACTTACCATCTGCAATGAAATTCAGCTTGATGAAGATCAGAGAATGTAACACCCCACCTCCGCTAGGGTCACTCTTTCGGGGGCACTAGCTTCTGGGGGGCGTTAAGAACTGGGTAAGCATGCATAATGATATATCAAGGCAGAACAGAAACACGAATATATATTGTAAAACAGAGTAAATGAGAATAAAACAGCGGAATATCTCAAACCATCTCAAAACAAGTCTAGTACATCAAAAAGTCATCTGCCAAAATAAATATGTCTAGTACAACATAAACAGAAATACTGAAATACATAGTGCTATCCCCAAAAATAAAAGTGATAAACCATAGCGAGCTCAATGTCCAGACATACATGAGCTATCCAGCGAACAAGCAAGCGATCCAAGCTAAGCACCACTATTCCCTCCCTGAGAACCTGGGGGGGGGGGAAACGGAAGAAAAGAAGCGAAAGAAAACAGGTCAGTCAAAAAGACTGGTAAGCCCTACTACGATCAGTCTATAAACTAATAAAGTTAACATCATGGTGGAAACTGAGATGAACATACTGGCAATAGATAAAGGTGTCATCACATAAAGAAGATCAAGCCTTGCACCATAGCGTACTAGCAACTAACATAACAGGTATTGATCCCTCAGCCCGAACTTTGGCCCAATAACATGAGGTGACCTTAGTACAAGGTCCAGCCCAACGGTCTAGTCGATCGGCTCCCTATAAACCTAACACGTCAAGTGTTGGTGTCCATACGGCCCACATATGGATGTAATCTGACTGTGCTGGGTCCACCTACGGGTGTATCAAGCCCTCGGGTGTCAACCCCAGACACTTAAGCAATAATGCACAGCCCAGACCTACTGGTACCCATGCCTCGAGTTTGTCCAATACCGGACTACGTGCACGTCCGTAGCCCGCCTGGACCCGCACCGCTGTACCACTAGGCCTCCGCTTTGGTCGGTTACATCCGCTCAGTAATCGTGCCCCGCCCTAGCCTAGCCTCTAGGGTTGTGAATGATACCCAACTGGGATTACTGCTGGAACAGACCACGTTGCTAGGGTTTTCTAAGAGGGTTAAGTGTGGTTTAACCCCTCACTAATCATGGATTAAATTAGTTAAGTGTAACTGACAGTTCGCACTTAACCCCATTTCAATCCCTCGATTCCCCAAATTGGTTAAGTATTAGTGGGCCATGACTTAACCCTAATCATGAGGCATTAATTAACTTAATTGTGCCTTAACCTCTCACATTAGACTTTGTTGTGGTTACTAGTTAAGCCGGGCGGGTCCGGGTAGCTTTACACCACAACTTGGTCTAACCTCGGGTCTTGGCACCACATGACCAACTTCTCACATTGGGTCCTATTGTTTGTAGCAACTAGTTAAGCCGGTCGGTTCCGGGTAGGTTTACGCTACAAACTCAACCCAACCTCGAGTTGGCCACACTTATGTTTCCTAAGTGTCATGTCCACTTTATTTTCCAAACATAATTACAAGTTTAACAAATGCTTGGGTAGACCTAACTTAATAGGTAAATTCCCAAGGGGTAGACCTAACTTAATAGGTAAATTCCCAATCTTATATTTCATGTATTTTATGTTTTACCCAAAAACCCCCCCAACGTCATCCCATCGCTTACTTATTCGTCATAACGCATAAAGGATAGGAAAATGGAACTTGGCACAACATACATGATGAATATTACATATCATAATAAACATGCATAACATGTTGGACTTGCATAACTTAGCATAGTGATCTTGCATAAACATGCATAACTTGTTAAACTTGCAAATCATGGCATAGTGATCTCGCATAAGCATGCATAACTTATTAAACATATGTAACATAGCATAGTGAACTTGCATAAGCATGCATAACTTATTAAACATGCACAACATAGCATAGTGAACTTGCATAAGCATGCATAACTTATTAAACATGCACAACATAGCATAGTGAACTTGCATAAGCATGCATAACTTATTAAACATGCACAACATAGCATAGTGAACTTGCATAAACATGCATAGCTTATTAAACATGCACAACATAGCATAGTGAACTTGCATAAGCATGCATAACTTATTAAACATGCACAACATAGCATAGTGAACTTGCATAAACATGCATAGCTTATTAAACATGTATAACATAGCATAGTGTACTCGCATAAGCATGCATAACTTATTAATCATGCATAAATCCCAACTTTCATCACATATTAACTTTAGAGTTTCTAAAATGAAGGTAAGAGGGCTTACAACTATTATGAAGACTCAAATCTACTAATAAAGATTGAGAAGCCCCTTTATGCAAGCATAAAAACCCAAAACAAAGCTCCAATAAGAAATACTCTTAACAAAAATCCCAAAAACTCTAGCTTAGCAAATAAAACTTGCAACTTGATGATGTATGCAAGTTAATGATCATTCATACTACTTAGAAATGCTTGTATGAACATCATAGTCTTCATAGGAATGATTTATGAAGAGGTTGGAGGCTAGGTTTTTAGGTGGAGGCCATTAGAGAAATCAATTTGACATAGTTTGGTTGCTAGAATGATTAATGAGGTTTTAGGGTAGGATTAGGGGCTTGTTTATAGAAGATTAGAGTGTTTTTAGCCCTAGGATTAACCCTAGAATAGTTTTGGCCCGTCAGATTTCGGAATTCTCTAGAACCAGGCCACACAACCAAGCCCAAACCAAAATGGTGCGCCAGGCAGATTTGCCTGGCTACCCCCTGTCGACAGGGCTGTCGACACCCTAGGGGCCCTGTCGACATGCCTGTCGACATGCGGGTCCTGGCGGGAGTTTTCCTGCCTGACGCCAATTAGCCCTAATCCTTGTTCTTAATTTGAAATTTAAATCTGTTTTCAATATGGAAATTTCTGAAAACTTCAATGGGCCTTAACTGGGTCATACGGACTCCGATTTTTGAAAACTCGGACTCTATTTCGCGTATTTTTCCGAGACGAAGGCAATGGCATAGCCCGTTTCCCTTGATTCAGATTTTTAAATTAAATTCTGCCTCGATTTACATTATTACAGGTTATTGAAAATACGGGTTGTTACATTCTCCCCTCCTTAAAGGATTTCGTCCCCGAAATCTTCAAGTTAGGAAGAACGTATCCTACCATCCAATCATCCATCTACTCAAAGCATCATCCACGAGCAATCATTGTCCTTACAAGGTTCTAAATGCTGGATGAACATATGCAGAGGTGTGTGTATATGTACTTATCTAATGCAAAGATCAATGCAAAAGATGTTAGTGAAATGTATCCATATGTATGCAAATTCCTAACGTAATGTATAATATCTACATGCGTGCTCAATCATACGTCCATATGCAACATCCATGTGATAATACACAATTTTCATCCATGAATAAGCATAAACACCCATACATATGCGATATGAGGAGTGTGCGAGCCGATCTAGTGCCTAATCGTGTATAATGCATCCACGAGCAACCACTTGCAACCACTTGCAACCACCAAGCATAACATGTTTCAAACACATGTTTCATCCAAAGGGTTTCTACCTAAGGTTCTCATGACAAGATTAACACGATAAACTAGATAAATATGGGTAGCAAAGAGAAAGATATGCTAACAAAAGGAAAGAGATTGAGAGTGTACCCTCGAAAAGGAATGGATAAAGCCTACGCATTTTCTCCTCGGTTTCCCAAGTTGCGTCTTCTTCGGCTTCACTCCATTGAACCTTCACCAATTTGACCTCACGATTCCTTAGCTTCTTGGTCTCTGTCCCCAAGATACGAATCGGGGCTCTCCTCAAGGTAGCTTCCTTCTCCACTTCCACATCTTCCAGAACACTTGGCCCCACAATCTCAGCTGACTCATGCAAACACTTCCGGAGATGCGAGACATGAAAAACATTATGCACTCCGGATAGCTTCTCGGGCAATTACACTTTATAAGCCATCTTCCCAATTCTATCTATGATAGGGAAGGGTCCAACAAATCTCGGTGCTAACTTCCCAACAGCTCCAAATCGGACCACATTCCGCAAAGGAGAAACCTTCACGAAAACCATGTCCCCAACATCAAACTCCAAATCAGATCTTCGCTTATCAGCATAGGATTTCTGTCGGTCTTGGGCCGCTTTCATCCGTCTTCTAATCAACTCGACCTTCTCGGATGTATCTCTAATCATATCAGGCCCAAGTATAAGCTTATCGGTAGTCTCCCACCAACATGTAGGCGACTTGCACGGCCTCCCATATAAAGCCTCAAATGGTGCCATCCCAATGCTTGCCTGATAACTGTTATTATAAGCAAATTCCACGAGAGGAAGGTGGTCTTCCCAAGTACCACCAAAATCCAGAATGCAAAGCCTCAACAGATCCTCGAGTACTCTATTCACCCTCTCGGTTTGACCATCCGTTTGTGGGTGATAAGCAGTACTTAGATTCAACCTCGTGCCCATAGCCTCTTGCAAGCTATTCCAGAACTGACTCGTAAAGATCGGGTCACGGTCACTGACAATGCTAGAAGGGACTCCATGAAGTCGTACTATCTCACGAAGATATACTGATGCTAGTCCAGATGCGGTCCTTTTGCTTTTCACCGGAATAAAATGAGCACTCTTCGTAAGTCTATCTACAATGACCCAAATGCTCGTATTCCCTTTCCTTGACCTTGGAAGCCCATCAATAAAGTCCATGGAGATACTCTCCCACTTCCAAAGTGGGACGTCCAGAGGATGCAATAGCCCACCGGGCTTCTTTGACTCAGCTTTAACTTGTTGGCAAATGGTACATCTAGAGACAAATTCCGCCACATCCTTCTTCATCCCAGGCCAAAAGAAAATACGCTTCATATCTTTATACATCTTGTCCCCGCCTGGATGTATAGTCAACTTGGAGCGATGTGCTTCCTCAAGAACTTGCCTCACCAAGTCTTCCACCATCGGAACACAAAGCCTTCCGTCTCTCCTCAGCCAACCCTTGTCGTCTATAGAATATCGAGCAAGGTAACTAGATGTCTCCCCTCGAATCAGCTTATCCATGATCCCAATTATCTGAGGGTCTTCCTTCTGCGAAGCCCCAACTTGATCCAGAAGGGTAGGCCTGAGCTCTAGAGATGCTAAAGAACCGGTCATCGACTCGACCGCCAAAGAGAAATCAAAGGTTGCCAAGAACTCTAAATTCTTCATCTCAACAAATAGAGGACTTAGTGTCAACCTTCTTCTACTCAACGCATCCGCTACAACGTTCCCCTTGCCAGGGGTATAGGCTATATCAAAATCGTAGGATGCCAAGAATTCCATCCACCTTTGCTGCCTCAAGTTCAGATCCTTCTGCGAAAAGAGATACTTCAAAGACTTATGATCAGTATATAGCTCAAATCTCTCTCCCAGAAGATAATGACGCGAAGCCTTGAGCGCATATACTATCGCTGCCAGCTCTAGATCATGGGTGGGATAATTCTTCTCATGCACCTTAAGTTGCCTCCCACCAAAACATATAACTCTGCCTTCTTGCATCAGAACGGCGCCCAATCCCGTGCCACAAGCATCAGTGTACACGGTAAACATCTTACCACCATCAGGTAAAGCCAGAACTGGTGCCGAGGTAAGGGCTCTCTTGAGTCTCTGAAAAGAAAGCTCACAATCCATATCCCAAGCAAAAACTAAGTTCTTCTTCGTCAACTTAGTAAGAGGAGAGGATATCTTCGCGAAGTCCTTGATGAACTTCCGGTAAAAACCCGCAAGACCTAGAAAACTTCTGACTTCGGTTGCATTCCTTGGAGTCTTCCAATCCTGAACTGCAACCACCTTAGCGGGATCCACCGCTAAGCCTTGCTTGGATACGATATGCCCAAGGAATCTAACTTCCCTTCTCCAAAAGTGACACTTGGAGAACTTGGCCTTTAATTGATGCGCTCTAAGTGTATCCATCACCTCTACAAGATGCCTCGCGTGCTCTTCTTCATCCTTAGAGAAGACCAAAATATCATCTACGAAGACCACGACAAACTTATTCAAGAACTCCCGAAACACCCTACTCATCAAATCCACGAAATACGCGGGTGCATTCGTCAAACCGAACGGCATAACAAGCCATTCAAAGAATCCATCTGGAGTTCTGAATGCAGTCTTGTCTATACTATCTTCAGCCACTCTGAGCTGATGAAATCCGGTAGCAAGATCAAGCTGAGAGAAAACAGAAGCACCGACAAGCTGGTCAAAGAGATCGTCGATCCTCGGTAATGGGTGTCTGTTCTTCTTAGTCAGCTTATTCAACTCTCGATAGTCCACACAAAGTCGAAGAGAACCATCTGCCTTAGTAGCAAACACCACAGGCGCTCCCCATTCGGATATACTTAGTCTGATGAAGTTCTTTTCAAGCAACTCCTTTACTTGCTTGCTGAGCTCCTGTCTCTCACGCGGAGCCATGTGCCGAACAGGCAAAGAAACAGGTTTAGCATTATCCACTAGATAAATGCGAAAATCAATCTCTCGTTTAGGGGGCAACCCCTTAACTTCTTCAAAAACATCTGGATAATCTCGGACCACCCTTACAGACTGAAGGGTTTCCTCCGATGAGTCGAGAGATTCAAGATAGCACAACATGACGGGATCCTTCGGATTGCATGAAATCTCTAAGGTGTTGCCAAGGCGAGTCACAAGCCTCACAACCCTATGCTCACAATCAAGAATGGCTCCATATCTGGACAGCCAATCCATGCCCAATATCAATCCGTATCCCCTGAAACCAAGAACATACGCACTACACAAGAACTCTACACTGAGTATAGAGATCCTCAGATCCTCACATATCATAGATAGATGAGCAGAACCCCCAATGGGATTCGAAACACAAACGGGATCATCCACTAAGCTAGTACTCAGGTGCAAGCTATCAACAAGATCAGATGAAATAAAACTATGTGATGCACCAGAATCAAACAAGGTACGAACTGGAAGATCAGAAACATAAACAAGATTCTCAACAGAAACACTACCTCGATCGGGAACTGGAGCGGTATTGAGAGCATGAACTTGCCCTCCTGAAGGTCCAGCCTGTCCTTTCTTCTTTGGGCATTCCTTGTTGAAGTGTCCAGTCTCACCACAGGAATAACATCCACCACTAAGCTTCCTTTTTTTCTTCCTACAATCCTTAGCAAAGTGTCTAGGCATGCCACAGTAATGGCACTTCCCCTTGCCTTTGTTGTTGTTCCCCTTCTTATTCTTGCTCCGATTCCCCTGACTGCTTTGACCACCTTGACTGCTTTTACCCTGAGAATCGGTCTTCTTTGCTTGGGTATCACTCGACTTGACCTCTTTCTTTCCATCTCCTTGAAGTAGAGCCATATCGACCAGACTCTCAAAGGTAGCTCCATGCGGAATATGCGACATTGCCAAACCCTGCAGTGGCTCATTCAATCCCCTGGCGAATCGAAGAGCCTTCTTCTCAGGAGTGTTCACCATATCTAGACCAAAGCGGGCCAGCTGATTAAACTTATTCACATACTCCTTGACAGTCATATCGCCTTGCTTTAATGAAATGAACTTCTCCATTTGTAAATTCGCCTCAGCAGTAGATAGAAACTTGGCCACAAATCTAGCCCTCAAATCGGCCCAAGTCTCAACGGGCCTCGTCCCATTGGTGACCTCCCACCAATAGGCTGCTTTGTCCTTCAAAAGCCACACTGTCAATAAGATCTTCCTCTCATCATCAATCCCAAAGATAGCAAACAAGTCCTCCGTGTCTTTCAGCCAATTCCTAGCTTCAACAAAAGATTCCGTGCCTAGGAAATTCTTGCCTCCCATTGCCTTGAAGTCTTTACAAACCTTTGTGAACTCAACCTGAGGATGCTGAGGGGGAGGAGGAAGAGGAGCCTCAGCAACTGGAGGAGGAGGAACAGGAACTACCGGAGGAGGGGCATTAGGGGGAGGATTCTCAACTACAGGAGGAGGAGTGGGAGTAGGGTTTGCAGGGCCAGCTACCGCCCTAGCTTCTAAAAGCCTCCTATACCAGAGTGGTACGTTACTCCATCCGGGATGGCAAGATTCTCAGCCATACTGAAAAGAAAGATAAGATAAGATTAGGTCAAGGGAACGAAGGATAACGCTAATGGCTTTTTGGGGAACAGCCTTTTAAAATACTAGACTTTTCTTTTTGGAAAATACTTTATACTTGTTTTGAAAATAGTTTTTCAAAAGTCTTTTAAAAACTTTTTGTTCTTTCTTGTAAACCATATGCTCTGATACCAAATTTGTAACACCCCACCTCCGCTAGGGTCACTCTTTCGGGGGCACTAGCTTCTGGGGGGCGTTAGAACTGGGTAAGCATGCATAATGATATATCAAGGCAGAACAGAAACACGAATATATATTGTAAAACAGAGTAAATGAGAATAAAACAGCGGAATATCTCAAACCATCTCAAAACAAGTCTAGTACATCAAAAAGTCATCTGCCAAAATAAATATGTCTAGTACAACATAAACAGAAATACTGAAATACATAGTGCTATCCCCAAAAATAAAAGTGATAAACCATAGCGAGCTCAATGTCCAGACATACATGAGCTATCCAGCGAACAAGCAAGCGATCCAAGCTAAGCACCACTATTCCCTCCCTGAGAACCTGGGGGGGGGGGGGAAACGGAAGAAAAGAAGCGAAAGAAAACAGGTCAGTCAAAAAGACTTCTAAGCCCTACTACGATCAGTCTATAAACTAATAAAGTTAACATCATGGTGGAAATTGAGATGAACATACTGGCAATAGATAAAGGTGTCATCGCATAAAGAAGATCAAGCCTTGCACCATAGCGTACTAGCAACTAACATAACAGGTATTGATCCCTCAGCCCGAACTTTGGCCCAATAACATGAGGTGACCTTAGTACAAGGTCCAGCCCAACGGTCTAGTCGATCGGCTCCCTATAAACCTAACACGTCAAGTGTTGGTGTCCATACGGCCCACATATGGATGTAGTCTGACTGTGCTGGGTCCACCTTCGGGTGTATCAAGCCCTCGGGTGTCAACCCCAGACACTTAAGCAATAATGCACAGCCCAGACCTACTGGTACCCGTGCCTCGAGTTTGTCCAATACCGGACTACGTGCACGTCCGTAGCCCGCCTGGACCCGCACCGCTGTACCACTCGGCCTCCGCTTTGGTCGGTTACATCCGCTCAGTAATCGTGCCCCGCCCTAGCCTAGCCTCTAGGGTTGTGAATGATACCCAACTGGGATTACTGCTGGAACAGACCACGTTGCTAGGGTTTTCTAAGAGGGTTAAGTGTGGTTTAACCCCTCACTAATCATGGATTAAATTAGTTAAGTGTAACTGACAGTTCGCACTTAACCCCATTTCAATCCCTCGATCCCCCAAATTGGTTAAGTATTAGTGGGCCATGACTTAACCCTAATCATGAGGCATTAATTAACTTAATTGTGCCTTAACCTCTCACATTAGACTTTGTTGTGGTTACTAGTTAAGCCGGGCGGGTCCGGGTAGCTTTACACCACAACTTGGTCTAACCTCGGGTCTTGGCACCACATGACCAACTTCTCACATTGGGTCCTATTGTTTGTAGCAACTAGTTAAGCCGGTCGGTTCCGGGTAGGTTTACGCTACAAACTCAACCCAACCTCGAGTTGTCCACACTTATGTTTCCTAAGTGTCATGTCCACTTTATTTTCCAAACATAATTACAAGTTTAACAAATGCTTGGGTAGACCTAACTTAATAGGTAAATTCCCAAGGGGTAGACCTAACTTAATAGGTAAATTCCCAATCTTATATTTTCATGTATTTTATGTTTTACCCAAAAAAAACCCCAACGTCATCCCATCGCTTACTTATTCGTCATAACGCATAAAGGATAGGAAAAGGGAACTTGGCACAACATACATGATGAATATTACATATCATAATAAACATGCATAACATGTTGGACTTGCATAACTTCGCATAGTGATCTTGCATAAACATGCATAATTTGTTAAACTTGCAAATCATGGCATAGTGATCTCGCATAAGCATGCATAACTTATTAAACATATGTAACATAGCATAGTGAACTTGCATAAGCATGCATAACTTATTAAACATGCACAACATAGCATAGTGAACTTGCATAAGCATGCATAACTTATTAAACATGCACAACATAGCATAGTGAACTTGCATAAACATGCATAGCTTATTAAACATGCACAACATAGCATAGTGAACTTGCATAAGCATGCATAACTTATTAAACATGCACAACATAGCATAGTGAACTTGCATAAACATGCATAGCTTATTAAACATGTATAACATAGCATAGTGTACTCGCATAAGCATGCATAACTTATTAATCATGCATAAATCCCAACTTTCATCACATATTAACTTTAGAGTTTCTAAAATGAAGGTAAGAGGGCTTACAACTATTATGAAGACTCAAATCTACTAATAAAGATTGAGAAGCCCCTTTATGCAAGCATAAAAACCCAAAACAAAGCTCCAATAAGAAATACTCTTAACAAAAATCCCAAAAACTCTAGCTTAGCAAATAAAACTTGCAACTTGATGATGTATGCAAGTTAATGATCATTCATACTACTTAGAAATGCTTGTATGAACATCATAGTCTTCATAGGAATGATTTATGAAGAGGTTGGAGGCTAGGTTTTTAGGTGGAGGCCATTAGAGAAATCAATTTGACATAGTTTGGTTGCTAGAATGATTAATGAGGTTTTAGGGTAGGATTAGGGGCTTATTTATAGAAGATTAGAGTGTTTTTAGCCCTAGGATTAACCCTAGAATAGTTTTGTCCCGTCAGATTTCGGAATTCTCTAGAACCAGGCCACACAACCAAGCCCAAACCAAAATGGTGCGCCAGGCAGATTTGCCTGGCTACCCCCTGTCGACAGGGCTGTCGACACCCTAGGGGCCCTGTCGACATGCCTGTCGACATGCGGGTCCTGGCGGGAGTTTTCCCGCCTGACGCCAATTAGCCCTAATCCTTGTTCTTAATTTGAAATTTAAATCTGTTTTCAATATGGAAATTTCTGAAAACTTCAATGGGCCTTAACTGGGTCATACGGACTCCGATTTTTGAAAACTCGGACTCTATTTCGCGTATTTTTCCGAGACGAAGGCAATGGCATAGCCCGTTTCCCTTGATTCAGATTTTTAAATTAAATTCTGCCTCGATTTACATTATTACAGGTTATTGAAAATACGGGTTGTTACAGAGAAGCTCTAATGTTGGTTGGCTGGAAGGAAGGTTCTTCTGACGTGCATGCTATTGTAGATTTGCATGGTGATTTTCTTACTTTTATGTACATATTTATGCTACTATTACTTTGCTACTTCAAACTATTGGGATGGTACCTTAATCCCTAACTTTTACTTTGACTACTGATCAAGCTTGTTGATCGGATATATATTACTGCTTATGGTATCTAATCGGTTATGCAGTCGCGTGCTGCATATCTGTCTTCACCAAAAAAATATTTAACATGGATTCAAAACAAACCAAACCAGAATTGAACCGCAGTATGTCAAAACCAAACCGAAATCAAACCACTTGAACGAGTAGTATAATATTTTGTAATTTTGATCAACCATTTAATGTGGTGCGGAAGCGGTTTGAACTCCATAACATACCAAACCGACCCACGCCCACGTCTAGTTTATATATATATATATATTGAAAATTTGTTCTCTTTATTGCTTAAAACCAATAAAAACCTCCTTTATAAGCCTCGTTAAAACACCATAATCCCCCTAACCTAAATGGGTACCTTACAGGGAAAAAGATTACTTATAAATTTGGTGTACAAATAGCAAAATAACATTATTCACTAATTAATTACAACAAACAAATAAAACCAGAAATAAAAACCGTGCAGGTTTTAAACACACTTCCTGACCCAAATCTGGCCCATCCACTCTACTTTATTCCACTGAAATTTGAAATGCCTCTTCAAAAGTCAACCAGTGCCCTTTAATTCAATCCCTCACCTACCAAGCAATTGCACATTTCTATCCATTCGAGAAGTTATACTGCTATTGCTGTTCACAAGAAATTGAATTTCCTTTTCAATCTTTAGCAAACAAACCGAAGGTGCCATTTTCTTTCCTTGAAAAATCCTCATATTCCTCTCCTTCCATATAAAGTACATAGCACTTGTGAAAGCAACACAAGCTAAGTCTCTTAATTGATCTTTCCTCTTCAAACTATCTTGGATAAGGGAAGCTTCTTCTTTCAGATCTATAAATGAATTCAAAGGCAGATATAATTTTTGCTTTAAAGAGAGCCAAATGAAAGCTGAGAAATCACAAGAGAAAAATAGATGTTGTATGGTTTCAGGATGATTATTACATAAAGGACATAATGGATCTGAAATATTACTGAAGCGCTGAATCCTGTCTTTAGTGCTTAATCTTCCAATAATGGCTAGGTACGCAATAAATGACATTCTTTTACAATTTTTGGAATGCCATATGACATGGAAGACTTTATCATATTGTTCATGCTTTCTCAAATAGTCCCATGCTTTCTCAAATAGTACCATGCTTTATGAAATGTAAACGTACCACCCTCACACCATTCATATGTATCATGACTTCGATTTGGATATGTTGATATAGCATTAATTTCTTCCAACAATTCTCTTGTGGCAGGATGAATTTCAGGAGCAAACACTTCATTCCTGATAATATAACTAACTTTCTGGTTAGCAAAACCAAGGAGATTCATTCTATCATACCCCAGCAAATCAACTAAACATCTACAGTTAATCCATGGATCATACCACATGTAATTTTCCTCCCCATTACCAAAAACTTTATTGAAAATTTGTTTAGACCTTGCTTTTAATCTTAACAAAGCTTTCCAAGTTGAAGATGCATTGTTGTCCAAAGCCATAGACCAGAAAAAAAAAATCTTTGTTGCAGTACTTTTTGTGCATCCATTTACTCCATAGGGATACATTAGATAAAAATTTCCAAAGTAATTTCACAAAAGACACTTTTTTAAGATCTGATAAATTCTTAAGGCCTATACCTCCTTCTTCCTTAGGTCTACCCAACTTTTTCCATGAAACTTTGTGTGATGTTCCTCCCCAAAAAAAAGTTTGCACAAATTGAATTTGTCTTGTCTATTGTAAATTCTGGAATTTGATAAATGAATAACCAATACAATATTATAGGAGTGATAACAGTATTGATAATTTCAGCTCTCCCTGCAAAACTAAGCAGTTTTGTCTCCCATCCATTACTTTTACTTTGTACTCTTTAAATAAGAGAGTTACACCCTGAATAGTGCAAGTATTTAGAAGACAGAGCCACCCCCAAATATTTAATTGGCAAAGAACTTTGATCAAAACCCAAAACATGTTGAATTTCCCTTGAGTTTGTAACAGAAGCACTAAAGAAAATTTTAGTCTTTGAAGAATTCACATTCAAACCAGCATGTAGACTTAATTTCTGAAAAATCTTCTTTAAAGAATAGACACTAGACATTGATGACTTTCCAAAAATCATGAGATCATCAGCATTTAACAAATGCGATATAATAGGCTGAATAGCATAACTAGGTTCAAATTCATGTAATTAAACTGCTCCATCCATAAAATAAGAGAAAAATTGCATTGCTATTGCAAACAAGTAAGGGGATAAAGGATCACCCCACCTAATGCCTCTGTTAGAAGTTATAAAACCCTTGGGCACACCTTGAATCATGATAGAATATGTGGCAGTTGACATACATTCATAAATGATATTTATGAACTGTGTGGGAAATTTCATTCTTAACATGATATAGCATATGAAATTCCTTTTCACTCGATCGTATGCCTTTTGCAAATCCACTTTTACACAAAATTTAGACATCCCTCTTTTTTTTGAAATCTCTTAATAATTCATGGGCTAACAGTATATTATCCCCAATAAACATATCTTTAATCAAGGAACTTTGATTCTCCGAGATAAGGAATGGTAAAAAAATGTTTTAATCTATTACATAAAATTTTAGAATTTTTTTTATAATAGACGTTACAACAAGCAATTGTCCTGTAATGTGCAATCTCAGTTGGCCTTTAACCTTTTTAGGGATTAAGGCAATGAATGTATGATTTAACCAACTTACCTGAAATAAAAATGTTAGTGATAGCCAAAAATAAATCATTCTTCAAGACATCCCGATGAATTTTCAGAAATTTGGCATTTATACCATCAGGCCCAGGACTAGATTCATCGTGAACAGAAAATAATGCACCCTTTACTTCTGCCAATTCAACTGCTTTCATCAAAAACTATTGACCTTTTGGATTGATAGTAGATATTTGAAGGAAACATGGAAATTCAATAGAAGAAGGACCATTAAACATATCATGAAAATATTTGATAGCTTCAATTTCAATGTCCTCTGATTTAAACACTAAATTTCCATTATGATCAATAAGCGCTTTGATATGATTGAAGAACGTCCTATTAGTCATTCTTGAGTAAAAGAATTTAGAATTAGTATCTTCATGTTAATGACATGATACTTTGGCTTGCTGTTTGAAGGCATTGAAATACATATGTTGCAAATTCTAAAATTCTTTTTTTTTTCCTTCAAATAATTATCAAACAGAAACAAATCTTCAGGATTATTATCAACTTCTTTTTCCAACTGGATACCAATTTCTTCAGCTTGTTTGAGGTTAGCATTGTTTCTATCTCTCAATTTATTCTAGATTTTCAGTTCAGTTTTACAATGCTTGAGTTTTTGCATAAATTGATAAGTTTGATGTCCCCAAACTGTTGAATTAAAGCCTTTTTGAACTGCATCCTGATATCCAGAAATTTTATGCCAGTCATTCCTATATCTAAATGGAAAGCCTTTTGTCTCTTTAGTAGGAATTAACTCTAACATAATTGGAATATGATCACTAGATTTCTATGGAAAGGAAATAGCTCTCATATGTAAAAATAACTGCATACTTGTGTTGTTTACCAGTATTTTGTCAATAGCAGTAGCAATTCCCTTTCTACGCCAAGTGAAGTTAAAACCCGGAGGCTTAATTTCTGACAAGGAAGTTTGAGTAGTGAAATTCTGAAATTCTCTGATATGTTGAAAAGGGATAGATAATCCTCCTTTTTTATCATTTGGAGACAACACATTATTAAAATCCCCCATGAGAAACGAAGCATTAGTCAATATTCTGGATTCATTTAGCAAATCTTGCCATAAAATAAGCCTTTTAGAAAAAGTGTTGCTAGCATAAATAACAGAGAAGACCATATCAAATCCACCTTTATTATTTGCATTTACAGTCAGGTGTTAAGAATAAAAAGATATAAGCACCACATCCCAAATATTAGAATCCCATATTAGAAAAATTGTACCAGAAGAGATAGGAGAATTATGTGTTAAAGACTTCCATGAACTAGGTAATAAAGAAGCAAACAGAATTAAATTAATTGAACATAACTTTGTCTCTACTAAACCAACCAGAGTTGATTTAGTATAATTCAAGAGAGCTAACACATCCTTCATACGAGAAGTAGTGTTCATTCCCCTGACATTCCAAGTTAACAGCGCCATTTGACTGAAGAAGAACTCCTTGTTGTTCTTTTAGAAGGAGCTATAAACACTACGCCATAGATGGCCTACGACAACGAAAATCCAAGGTGTTGCCAGCTAAAATGTTGCCGCAGCTATGCTGATTTTTGTCTATTGCAACGCACGCTTCAATGTGTTAGCATAGATATCAAATTGTGTTGCAGTAGCTATAGATATATTCGAATTAAAAAATAAAAATTAAAAATGACACCTCAACGATCCACACCTTTAGTTAAAACAAAATCCTAACCATCCATCCATTATCCACTGCGCCTCCTCTTTTTCCCGCTAACATTTTCATTCTCGCGCTTCTTTTTCATTTCGTTCTCCCCCAAATCAACAATTCAAATTTTAGGGTTATTCGGAGAATAAAAAATGGATCCGTCAGGTTTCAAGGGCTCCTTTCTTTCACATGATTTTTTATTTGTTGTTCCTCCTCTAACTCATTCCTCCCTACGATTTTTCCAACCTGATATTTCTCCCCTCAAATCGAGATTTAGGCGTAAAAGTCCGGCCATCTGCTTTTGATTTCAATTCAGGTAAAATCTTTAGTTTGAAAGGCTTAATTTTACATTTTCATTCTTGTCTTTTATGAACTAGTGGAGAGAGAACTGTTAGGAAACTGAGGCTTTCAAAGGCTTTTACCATTCCTCAAGGCACAACCGTGTCTGAAGCTTGTCGGAGAATGGCATCAAGAAGAGTTGACGTTGTTTTGCTTGCCAATGCAAATGGATTGCTCTCTGGAATTGTTACTGACAAGGTTGGGATTTCTGTAAATTGTCGGTTGATGATTTTTCACGTTAACTTTGGAAATTTAGAAGCTTTTCATGTAGTGAATTGATCGTTAACTTGTTGGATTAGGATATTTCAATTAGAGTTATAGCAGAGGGCTTGAGAACTGAGAAAACAATAGTTTCAAAGGTTATGACTAGGAATCCAATGTTTGTTATGGCCGATACTTTGGCTATTGAAGATCTGTAGAAGATGGTTCAAGGTTTGTTTGTTTTCTTCAAATGATGTGAAACTGTGTTTATTTGTGAGTTGAAAATCTTAATTGCTATTATCATGAAAATTTGTACAAGGATTTACATCAAAGTATAACTGAACATGAACATAAGAAGATAACACCAGAAAGAATGGACCACCAATACACTTAGCAACTTCTACTGAATCCGAGAATAACCCCTAACACTCTTTAATATGGTTGTTTAAATGAATTAAAGTTTTCTTTTCTCTTTTTTGTGTTGTTGACAATTACTAATTCAATCAATCCAAAAAGTATAGTGGCATTTTGTTGTGGATTATTGATATACAGGCTAAGCATAATGTTGGCGATGTAGTGAAATGTTGCATTACAAAAATCACATACTTTGGTATATTTGTTGAGGTGTTACACCAAGCCCTTTATTTTCCCCTACTTATGTACCAATCTGGGATTGTTTTCAAAAGTACATATTTTGGTTTTATAGGTGGAAGGACTGCCTGCATTGGTTCATCAAACTGAAATATCATAGGATGCTACACTGGACCCCTCAGCTTATTACAAAATTGGTCAGGTATTCAGATGTTTCTAGGATTCAACTGTACCTCTTGACATCTTATGCAAATATTACAGTATATAACTGCTATATTATTAGCAGATTATCGAAGCAAAAGTTCACCAACTTGATTTTGGCCTTGGGCGCATCTCATTGTCATTAAAAGAAACAATGGTAATAGCTATAAATATTTTTGCAACCACTCTACATACGAACAAGTTTGTAACTGATTTTCATATCAATTTCATATCACATAAAGAAATATAAGCTGTAGATGAATGAATATTGATGTTGCATTTTTGTTCCGTCAGCCGAACCCACTAATGGAAACTTTAGAATCAGTAGTCGGTGATCATGCTTCATTGAAGGGTAGCCTTGAAGAAGCACAAACAGATATTGAGGTATGAACTTCTGCATGTCGTTGGTATTTTAGATCAGTAGAAAAATTTATGTCTCTTGTCATTTTCTGTTGATAATATGAAATCATATACTCTGATACATCCATAGAGGCATTTTCATATATAAAGTAGTGGAGAAACGAAATAGTAACAGAGGTGTCATCTATCTGAACAGTTTTTTTTAAACCATTAAAATTGTTGAACGTATTCCTATAATTTTCTTTTGCACACAATGTTTTGTTCGCAGTTTAACTAGAATAGAAAAACATTTGAAACTAGAATCAGTAGTTGTTTTTCTTTATAAGATGATGTAGTTTTATTTGGTTGAATTTTGCATTCAGATTTCCTTTTATTATGCAGACTAATAAGGTGGAGTTCATTGCTTCTGCAAGTCCATCTATCTACAGAGATGAAGTTGGTTGTGGTGGCTGTTTTAAGGTGAGTTTTAGTTCATATATACTTCACCGTATATGTTGTGTGTCTCTATTAAAACTTATTGAGTAAATACACAACTGGTCAATGGGATTTATATGGTTCAGATGCACCTTCACCATACAATTCACTTCAGGTTCTACCCCAATTCTGATATTATTGATAGATGATATCATTTCATTTTGGTATTTGTATTTTAAACTGCTTTTCTCTTAGTTTTAGCTTTTATTGTGTAGCTATTGAACTTCTTCAGTTACTATTGCTCAAAGCTCAAGATTCCCTGGAACAAACTAAGCTCTTCGTCCGAACTCATGTCATTTCTCCTTCGAGCTTTGCTCGTGTGCTTGCTGAGTCATTTCTTAAGGTATGGCTAATGTATATATTTATCTGGTTATATGTGTGAGTGTGAATCGAGTGACAATGTAGTGAGGAATGTATGTAAATATGAATGATTGTGTAATATATGAGTGAATGTACAATAGTGGAATAACAAAATTTGTACCGTTTGAAATGTTGAAATAAAATATTTATTTGAATAAAATATTGTGTTATAATAATATTCATTACAATATTATGAAAATTTTGATTAATAGCAGTTGAGATGTAATTACTTTTAATAGCTGTAAAACAAATTTTAACAACTGCTAGAAACAGTTGTAAAAAAGGTTGACTTTATTACGATTGCCAGCTGTACTAGACATATTACAACTGTTTTTGGCAGTTGTCAAAGGGTATTTTTTTGTTCTAGTGGTAACTGTGGCAACACCTGTTCCGATATTGCCATAGGGTCGCAAAGGCGTTGCCTTTGACTCTAAGGCAACGCGGCAAAAGGCAACCCCAAAAAAGTGTTGCCACAGGTCATTTTTTGCCTGTAGCATCACTTTTTGGCACCTACCGCGTCACTTCTCTGGGGTTACCGTAGACCATCTATGGCGTAGTGAAAAGAGGAAGAAGCCATTGTATTATCACCTTAAAAATATTTTACATTTTTATCAACCATGTTTGAAGCCTCAATATTTTTACCATTGTCATTTAAATCTAACTTATTACCTTTTGAAACAGCATCTGCCACTATATTTAAATCATCTGGTACTAAATTTTCAAGTAATTTGGTGTTCAAAAAACCAAGATCATCATTTGATTCAGCGGTTTTATGTTTAGAACTATTATCAGAGCATTTTTGAGAAGGTTCTTCTATAGCATTATGTTCCGAAACAGCTTCAGGAGGTTTTTGGACTAGCTCTTCAGCAGCACTGTTAGAATCATTTTGCATTTCTGGAGGGATCCAACGTGAATCAGTTGATGTTTCATGGTAAAAATCCTCATGACCAAATAGATTACATTGAGAACACTTGGAAGGAACAAACTCAAATTCCAATGTTATATTACTTTTAGTTCCATTATGCAATAAAATAGGGATGTCTGCTTTCAGATCTGTATGAGTATTAATTGAAATGAGAACTCTAGCAAACTTTGTAAATTTTCTATCTTCGGTATTCTCATCTATTAATATTGGCTTGGATATAAAGCTTGCAATCATTTGAATGGCATTCTTAGACCATAACGTCATAGGTAGATCCATAAGCCTAACCCAGATCTGGACCTCATCACACTGTTATTTTTAAAAATCATACCCTGAATACCATGCTTCTATGAGAAGAAGCCTACCAAAATATGAATATGTAGAACTTTCTAATATACGAGAGAAATCCGATTTGTTTTCGAACTGAACTGCAAAATCATAAGAAGGGGAAACATGAATATAAAAATTACCCAATGGCTTCCAAACCCTCAAAATAAAATCCTTAAGCTTGATAGATGATAATCTGAAATAGATCAGAACCAATGCTATGGTGTTAATCCAAGTATCTTCAGATTTATTAAAAAAATTCTCAGGAATAAACACATATTCAGCAGAGGGCTTCACATAGTTCAACCTTCGAGCAGATAGATCTTGTTTAATATTGTCATTTGAGTTTATATTAGGAGTCGAAACCAGATTAGATGTAGATGATGAAGTTTGTTGTTTATTAGATGAAGAAGGAGGAGGTGGTTGAGAACGTGGAGGAAATCGTGTATTAGTTAATGGAACAGTGGTCGCCATTAAAAAGGAAAACAGAAGGAAAACTTTTTGTCATATATATATATATATATATGAATATATATATATATATATATATAAAAACTTCAAATATATTTAATACCAACTTGTACACATGTATTAATGTAACATTTATAGTTTCACAACTAATAAATTATTTCCACTTCATTTAGAAGAGCCTCTTATTATGGGTTTTCAATTTTACTCTTAAGGAAATTATAATAATATAAGACCTTTCAAATTGTTTATCTTAATTTATATAACCAACGGTTTAATACTTAAGTCCTTTATTCATTCAAGTTTTATTTTACATTTTCATATATTACTTATTAAGTTAGATTCAAGTTAGGATTAGGGTATGTTGTATGTTGACTTAACGAATGAATCAGTAGTAGTAAAATTGCCGCCTTAACCCTTTTCCTGACATTAAAGTTCTTTTTAAATTCAAGTAATGAGGTGATTACCATGTAATGCATCAGCCATCGGTAAGAGTTAGGACCGACTCTGTGTTGTGGGTTGCCTAGGCAACACGCACATCAGGAAAAACCAGAAAAGCCCAGGAAACATCAATGAACTTAAAATGTTTCTCGATAAAATATGTTAGATGTTGACATGCCACTAACGTGAACCCTCTACTTCACGAATAAAAGGAAGGCATACAACCAGCTATGCTATTGCTTTCTTGTTACCTTTCTTGCACTAACTCTTAGTTGTATAAATTTGCACTTCATCAGTGAGTCGTTGATCATCCACCTCAGCAGTTGCCCTCGCCCAGGGGGTTGCCATAGGCGGCTGCCTGCTCAGCCTAGCCCCTAAGCCGGCCCTACATGAGACACTAAGAATATGAATCTCATTCGTATATTTACGGCGACGATGTTAACTACGTAGATTAAATTTTTAGTATGAATCTCATTCCTATATTTACGGAGATGATGTTTACTACATGGATTATATTTGGAGTATGAATCTCATTCCTATATTTACAGCTACGATGTTAACTACATAGAGATTATATTATGAGTATGAATCACATTCCTAAATTTGGGGCGATGATGTTTAGAACATAGATTATATATGGAGTATGAATCTCATTCCTATATTTAGGGCGACAATGTTAACTACATAGGTTATATTTGCTTTACAAAGGTGAAATGTGGATAGTACTGCGAATACAAAGGTGGCAGCTTATGCTATTCAACTATATTTATAATTGCTTATTTTTTTAAGGTCATTGTATAATCGAGACAAACCATTAAATAAATAGCGGAGATAAATAATATTTGTTAACAGAAGTGCAAAAACATGGTGGGACTTATATGGACATGTTACTTGCGATAAGAAGATCAGATGTGACCATAAATTGTTAGGGCCCGTTTGGCAACCCAAAGCAAAAGTGCTTATGATTTTACCATATGTGCTTTTACTTCTAAAAAATTAAAAAGCCAAAAAGTTCGTTTGGCACGGTATTGACTTATAAGTAAAAAAGCTGAAAAGTCAGTATTGAATTATTATTATTTTTAGCTATTTGGCTTTTCCACTACAATTCAGGTTTTTAAAATTACAATTAACAAAAAGTCTCAAAACAATTCATATTCCCAAATATAAATAAAAAAATAATGAATTAAAACATAACATAAATACTTGCATGTTTTTCGCACATAATCCAACAGTTAAGTCCATTTTAACTTACAAAATCAAACAACAAACCACACAACAGATAAAAGTTGATATTTTACACAAATTTCAAGTATTACAATCGAAATATTAAAAACTTCTAAAAAACATATGAAACCTAATATGGAAAATGATAAAAAGTGCCCATGCTTCGTCGGATTTGTTCTCTTTTGTTGTTGAAATCTCGTCTTTCTCCTTGAGTTGAATCCGCTCCGACCAAACTTTGATTAGATTCAAGATTGTTTTCTTCGAAAAGAAATAAATCATCTGTTAGACCAAAAATTGGGCCTAACACCCAAATGCAGATCGCAGATCACAAAATGCAGAAAAGAGTAAATAAAGAAGAGACACACAAGGTTTTTATAGTGGTTCGGCTATAGATGTAGCCTACGTCCACTTTATAATCTTATTGTTATACTAACAGATTACAAGAATCAATTATATGTAGACACACAATCCGTGTGTTAATTGTATTGAAAAGAGAAGAATTTGAGTGTATGAAGGTGCAAAGTCCTTGCACTTCAGTAGTGGTGGAAGCAGTGAAGAAGAATGGCCAAAAGACCCTTGAAAATGCCTTCAAATGGGGTATTTATAGTCGTTTCCTGATGGTGGTTCATGGGACACATGGCACGCATCCCAAAGATCTCGAAATGTGGTGGAAAACATCCACATATCATCTTTAAATCGTCATGTGACATGTGTAATCAGATCCATGCAAGTTGGAGTAAAAATAGTCTTAAGAATAGGTCAGAACAGGCTGTCCAGGAGCAGGTTCGGGGATTGGATCGTGGTGAGGTGCGTGGCACACGATCCAAGATAATAGGAGCAAGATGTGGCGTGAGAATAGGTCAAAACAGTGTGCTTATCTGTAGGCTCGGTGGTCGGATCATGGTGATAGGATCGGATCGCGGATCAAGGGTGCGCACCACGAACGGGACGTGGTTGGAAGTAGCGAGCAGGGTGATGACGGGTCGGACCGTGGTGCATGAGGGGCGATCCGAGGGAGGCGATCCGATCGAGGGCGAGCTGATGGGAGCGATCTGAATTGGTGCTTATGAACCAGAGAGGGCAATCCGAGCCCATGATGCTTCGTCAGGAAATTACCAGATTATACCTGTTCACGGAAACGGGCATAACTTTCAAACCGTGAGTCCGATTGAGCCAAACCGAAGCTCAAACTGAAAATAATTCAGAGATCTACAAGGGTTACATAGCTTAGCTCCGTAATCGCTGTTTTCGGGCCCAAAAGAGGTCGTCTGATAGGAGTTTCGGGCCTGTTTATGTTGAGGATGTGATTTTGACCAAATCTTTCAATGTCTTTTGACGTCGTTTCTATCGCTCGAGCATGTTATCATTCAGGAATTCCATGTGTGACAGCTTTTGCCAAAAAATGTGTCAACGTGTTTGCCCCCCAGAACATATCTTGCTGGTTGAAGGAAGATGTGTTCTGGATAATCTGAGAAATCCAAATTCAGAATGCGACGATCACGCCGGATCGTATTAAGGCCAGAAAACCGACGATCACACGGGATCGTATTAAGGCCAGAGAAATCCAAGAAGATCAGGAGTTTGTACCTGCAAGAAGATAAGACAAACAATGCAAGAATATTTCCTAGTTGGCCTTACCGTAGTAAACCATCCGGGGAGATGTTAGAGGGGTTCCAAGACAGCCTTACCGGAGTAAGACGACCAAGGAAAAGCAACGAAAGTTCCAAAACGGCCTTATCGGAGTAAGACGACCAAGGAAATGCCATGAAAGTTCCAAGACGGCCTTACCGGAGTAAGACGACCAAGGAAAAGCACATGAAGGTTCCAAGACGGCCTTACCGGAGTAAGACGACCAAGGAAAGGCACATGAAGGTTCCAAGACGGCCTTACCGGAGTAAGACGACCAAGGAAACGCACATGAAGGTTTGTTTATACTGGATGGATCCAGTTATGAGCCGGAGCTCATGTTCACACTGGACGGATCCAGTTGGGAGCCGGAGCTCAATGCTTATTGCTAATTCATGAAAACGCAGCGGTCGTTTGCCGGACACGACTGGAGACCATAAGTAGGTTCCGTGCGTATGGGCTGATGTGACGGCTCTTATTACATGCAGGGAAAACAAAGGAGGGCGAGAAGTCGCCTAAAAACCTAAAAACATGAACTGTGAACCGGAGTTCAGCAAACTGAAGAGATCCGCTGAGTGGGATCAGCGAATGATAATCCCGCGATTGCTCGATCCAGGATCGTTCCCTCTCTGGGGAATAGGTGGTGGCAACGCAGGTGCAGGCGTTGTTGGTCGAGTGACATATTCGGGTAGCTCTCCTCGTCTGACCCGATCCTCAATAAGATCTCGCAGATGTCTACAGTCATCAGTGTTGTGACCGTCTATGTCGTGAAATATGCTATGTCTGCCAGAATTGCGTTGCGCTAGCGTCGGCTCCCTCTTGGGAGGTCTCAGATAGGAGGCAGCACCTCCTGTATCCATGTATATGTTGCTCAGAGTATCATTCAGTTCGGTGTATTTGTCATATCTGGACCCTCTCCGGGGTGGAGCATTACGATCATTTGTAGCAGGGGTTTTTCCTTTACCCTTGTCATTGTCTTTTCCAGGATTGGGCGGTTCTCCATCTCCGAGCATGTTGACTTCGAGGGTTTTCTTCTCAGAAGTTGCATCTTCTTCCCGCAAAAATCTATCTGCTTCAAGGTAGAATTCGCCGAGATTTCGCGGTGGATCTCGGTACAAAGATTTTTTGAACTCCGAGTTATCTAGGACGCCGGATACTGCTGCCATCAGTACCATCGATGGTTCAGGACGATCAACTGATGCTGCTGCAACGTTAAATCTTTCCAGGAATGAACGCAGAGTTTCTCTGGGCCTCTGCTTGATTGTGGTGAGTGACATGACATTCTTGGGTCGTGCGATGTGGACACGAAATTGTTCAATGAAGCGTGCGACCAACATGTTCCAACTGCTGATCGATTATGTTTCCAGCTGCCGAATCCACATGGCGGCTATGTCAGTCAGAAAGAGGGGAAAACATTTAGCCATGACGTTTTCTGATGCCGATTGAACTTCCATATGCCGTTTGTAACGCATGAGATGCACGGTAGGATCTGTCCTGCCATTGTAAGGCTCCAGTTGTGGAAGTTTGAAATCCAGTGGATTGCGAGAATTTCTAATTTCCTGAGTGAACGGATTGTGATTGACGTCGTCCACGTCATTCTGATAGGTGCGGCCTCTCGAGAGGCGTTGAATGAGGTCTGCTAGTCGATTTCCTTCAAAAAGCTGTTGTAAACTACCAAAATCAGAGCTGGTGCCCCCAGCGTTGAATGCAGGAGAAGATGGAAGTTGGTGAGCTATCGTCTGGGGATCGCGGCTCGCGGATCGTGGATCGAGGGGAGCGACCCAACCCGGTTCGAGGAGGACGGTTCGTGAGGTAGGTTCGTGAAGTCCAGCTCGTGAGGCCGGATCGTGGAGTAGGGGGGCGATCCGACTGGGTCCAGGAGGTAGGTCTCGAACTGGTTGTTGTTGAGCAGGCGGGAGCGAGTTGTTGGGATCGGTTCGTGAGCCTAGTAGTGTTCCACGATCCGGGTCGCGGTGCAGAGGTGTATCACGAGACGAGTTCTGCTGTTGAATGGGGGGGTTGCCCCCGAGTCCATCTGTGACGCGAGTCGTGGTGAGCCCGATCTGAGGGTTTCGTAAAGAGGGCGATCCGACCTGATTCTGGTCAATTGCTGGAGCAACTTCTGCATTGTTTCCAGCGAGCTGAATGTTGCCCGGCCTTCCATCCATCCGAGCAAAGAATTGGTTGATCATTTCCTGTTGTTTCTGGAGGAGATCGTCCTGCTTTGCAATCTGGGTCCTCAATTCAGCGAGAACTCCATCCATCTCGTCTCTAGTCAGGTATGCTGATGGGTCTTCATGAGAGGAAGCTTCCTGGCTTGCCTCGTTCCTTGTGCCTTCAGCGTCATCAGCATGAGAAGAAGTTCCAGTCTTCTTCCTTTTGTTCGCCATCGATTTTCCTTTCAAGCTAGAAGTTAAAGTTTTTGTGTGCCCCCCTTCCTGGCGCGCCAAAATGTTAGACCAAAAATTGGGCCTAACACCCAAATGCAGATCGCAGATCACAAAATGCAGAAAAGAGTAAATAAAGAGGAGACACACAAGGTTTTTATAGTGGTTCGGCTGTAGATGTAGCCTACGTCCACTTTATAATCTTATTGTTATACTGACAGATTACAATAATCAGTTATATGTAGACACACAATCCGTGTGTTAATTGTATTGAAAAGAGAAGAATTTGAGTGTATGAAGGTGCAAAGTCCTTGCACTTCAGTAATGGTGGAAGCAGTGAAGAAGAATGGCCAAAAGACCCTTGAAAATGCCTTCAAATGGGGTATTTATAGTCGTTTCCTGATGGTGGTTCATGGGACACATGGCACGCATCCCAAAGATCTCGAAATGTGGTGGAAAACGTCCAGATATCATCTTCAAATCGTCATGTGACATGTGTAATCAGATCCATGCAAGTTGGAGTAAAAATAGACTTGAGAATAGGTCAGAACAGGCCGTCCAGGAGCAGGTTCGGGGATCGGATCGTGGTGGGGTGCGTGGCACACGATCCAGGATAATAGGAGCAAGATGTGGCGTAAGAATAGATCAAAACAGTGTGCTTATCTGCAGGCTCGGTGGTCGGATCGTGGTGATAGGGTCAGATCGCGGATCAAGGGTGCGCACCACGAACGGGACGTGGTTGGAAGTAGCGAGCAGGGTGATGACGGGTCGGATCGTGGTGCATGAGGGGCGATCCGAGGGAGGCGATCCGATCGAGGGCGAGCTGAGGGGAGCGATCTGAATTGGTGCTTATGAACCATAGAGGGCGATCCGAGCCCATGATGCTTCGTCAGGAAATTACCAGATTATACCTGTTCACGGAAACGGGCATAAATTTCAAACCGTGAGTCCGATTGAGCCAAACCGAAGCTCAAACTGAAACTAATTCAGAGATCTACAAGAGTTACAGAGCTTAGCTTTGTAATCGCTGTTTTCGGGCCCAAAAGAGGTCGTCTGATAGGAGTTTCGGGCCTGTTTATGTTGAGGATGTGATTTTGACCAAATCTTTCAACGTCTTTTGACGTCGTTTCTATCGCTCGAGCATGTTATCATTCAGGAATTCCATGTGTGACAGCTTTTGCCAAAAAATGTGTCAACATCATCATTTTGAAATTCTTTAAAAATCTCATCATCCAAAGCATGCTTTCTAATGTAGTTGTGAATTACACATGCAGCTATGACAATATTACGTTGTTTGCGAAGACTATATGATGGCATCATTTTCAAAATAGGAAAACACGCTTTGAGAACGCCAAAACAACGTTCAATGATATTCCGCAAAGATGAGTGAGCGTAATTATATTGCTCCCGCACAGATTGTTGTGTCCTGTTTGCTCCTATAAAGTCACTGCGATGGTATCTTTCTCCTTTATATGGGGCTAAAAACCCAGGCATATTAGCATATCCTGAATCGACCAAATAAAATTTCCCTACAAACAAAAGATACATAATTATAAATTTATAACTAAATTTAAATTTGAGTTTATTGTTTAAGTTTTTTGTGGCATAAAGAATCACAAGAGCTATTTAATTTCATGATTTTGAAATTCATATAAGTACTACTGTGAAAAACAATAATGAATAATACCTTTTGGAGGCATCGGAAACTTTTTATTTGACTCATTAATTGTATCCATCAATATTCTTGAATCATTTGCACTACCTTCCCATCCAGCTAAAACATATGTGAAACACATATCAAAATTACATGCGCACATTACATTTTGGGTAGGTAAACTTTTCCTTCCTCTATATGGAATTTGTGCTTTTCCCGCTACACATGGACTAATGTGTGTGCCATCGATCGCTCCAATGCAATCCTATAAGAAGAAATAGTAACAAATATTATTGCTAACCATACAAAAATAAGAATATATTTTTTGGGAAATGAAGAAAGAGAAGATCAACTTGCACTTATGAATAAGAAACATACCTTAAACCAAGGCCAAAACTTATCACCTTTGCTTTTCAAGTATGGATGAATTATCGCGAAATCTGGAGGGATAATAACTTCTTTAGCGAATTTACATAAAGCCTTTAATACATTTCCAATGTGACATGAAATTGTTTCTAGAGAGTGTTGAAAAGGATCGGAAACAACTCTATTACTATCATTATGACCAACTATGTATAGAAAAATACACATTTGTTCTTCCACTTTGACATGTTGTGTATTGCGCAACAACTCGTGAGTCTTTAGAGCCTCACATAAATCTAGCAGAACATTTGTATGAATAAGGAACATGTCCAAGCATCTACTTGTCTGACCATTAAGCACATTAAAAACATATTCTCTTCCACTCAACGCATCATTTCTATACGGTTGTCTCGGGATCCGTCTTGAATAAAATTTATTTCCAATATAACTGACTATCAACTCAATAGCTTCTTGTTCGATATCACTTGATCCACTTGATTCGCTACTTGAACTCATATTTGTCAATATCCTATATGTTGAATAGATTTATTTTATAGAAGACTGAACAAGTTAAAAATGCAATTAAAGACAATTCAAATGTAAACACAAATCATATAGTATAGATAAGGCTTCCTATTACTATGCGGTTAATTGGTTTATATATTTGTAAAACATGAATATAGAAGCATTGCATGAATCTATTATTTTATTTTTCTACAAGGTGCTCCATTGAATTTGAGGTAAAAATATGCATAAATTATATTAGGTAGAGAAAATGAGCATGTGATTGTTCAAAGAAATTGCCGTGTAGTTGTTCAAATTATACATCTCTGTTTGAACCACTTGCCCTTAAGGTGGCTATATCATAACATTTATCAAAAAACATGAAATAAAAATATACGATGATATATAGGTTTATATCTTTATATCATATGATGATGTGATTCAATTTAAAAGACAGGTACTAACCAAAATAAATTACCTACTGGTTCCAATGAAATGATGCAGCTAGCAATGAATGGTTCCTTTCATTTAGAACTCACATAGAACCTGCCTACACAAATAAATGTAGCTTGTATCAAAATTTAGTTGCAAGTACTGCATTATACATACATAGACACTACAAGAAAAATACCATATTGCAACTAGCTATTTGCAACATGCATCAAACGACAATTGCAGTAAATGATATTTAGCAACAGACCTTTTTTAGCCATTGCAATAGATGAGATTTAACAACAGACCTTTTGCTACTGTTGCGAAAAACATATTTTTTGCAACTGTGCTTCACTACCAGTTGCAAAAACATACTTTTAGCAACTGCGCATTCATAAAAGTTGCAGAAAACATATTATTTGCAACTGCACTTCCAATCCTGTTGCAAAAAAATATCTTTGGCAGTTGTTTTTGCCACTTGCAATAACTGTATTTTTGTTACAACTGGTAAAGCCAATTGCAAAAAACATACTTTTAAAAATTATTTTTTCCCTTACATTTGGTAAATATAATTACTATTAAATACAAAAGTATAAAGTAATAAGTAATATTTAGTTATATAATAAGAAGTATTAAGTAATAATTATTATTAATATGAATTAATACTTTAATAATAAACAAATACGAAGTAATTATTTAATAATTAATATTAATTTAAATAATTAATGATGAGTATGTAATAATTAATAAATCTTAATATCACTTAATTATGATCTAATAAACAAACATTGTTTACAACTTTGCTTTTTATAAGTCAATAACATAGATAAATAAAAAAAATTAGATTATTACAAGAAAAATACCCTATAGGAACTAGTTATTTGCAACAAGGGACGTATGATACTTGCGCGAAAAACGATCTTAAGCAGCTGTCAGTTATTGATAACATTTAACAATTGTATATTTAATTAATAACTAAAAACTAATACTAAATAATTAATAGTTACTGTCAAATAATTAATAAACTAATTTTAATAATTGGTGTTCATGTTCGATATTGAATTAATATCTAATATTAATAATTACGAAGTAATATTTGATGATTAATAATTGATTTTTAACAATTATTACTAATAATCACCATCAAATAATTAAATATTAATAATTATATAATAATTAAGACTAATGATTAATAATTAATAATAAAATTTAATAACTGAGAAGTGACATTTAGTATTTGATATTTTATAATCACAATAAAAATTATATTTATTATTATTTTTAAATGAAAATTTTGAAATTTTACAAAATAATTCAAAATATGGCTGGTAACAAATTTTTTTATAACTAGTTATTGACAATTAAATTATAGCCAATAATTTTGAATAATAATGTACAAACAAAAATGTATAAATAATAATATATACTTAATATTTAATAATTTATAATAATGTTTGTTAACTTTTCTTTAGTTAAACTTCAGATTTAAATTTTCTTTCTGCTACAGGCTGTAGCCACTTCCGCAGATAAATTTTGTTTCGCTGTTCAGATATTTCGATGCGTGCCTCAAACATTTCGTTTCCCTCCCAGTCCCTTTTCTTCGACAAAACCCTAAATAAACACTACTTTCAGCCGCCTCAAATTTCAGAAAAAACAAAATCAACATCACCAATTGGAGCCTCTTCTCTACTTCTCCTCCAAATATCCTTCTTATACCAATCCGAGTTTGACTTCATGCCAGTTCTGGGCTTCGAACAAGGGTGGAAAGCTTCGCGGAGACTTTCGCATTCCGAATCAGATATGTTGTTTGCAGTGAGCCACTCGGAAAGAATTCCTGTAAACAGATTCTTCAATCAATCGGATTTGTGCATTCCTGTTCGACTTACAAAGGGTAATCCCTTTGGTCTTAATTCATTAGATTTGGGGTGATATTTGGTTTGACTGCCCATAGAGTTTCAAGTGGCAAACACTACAGAAAATTTCATATTTGATTTTACTTTTTATATAGTGAGATCATTGTTATAAACTCATGGTAAGAATTTATTTATTTATATTTTTATGAACTATCCAGGAAACCAATCCATAAACCTAAACTCTTAGAAAATACACATTAGCCACATGTTCTTGTAATTATTTAAAAAATTGTCGGTATCAAGATTCAAAGTTGAAACCTTAACTGTGCAATCCGACCATCAAACAACTAAGCTCATCCTGCTTCCATGTGAGAGCTATTTTTCTTTAATTTATCGCTACATGATTATCTTGTTTGAACTAAATATCAAGTTGGTTAAATATGACTTTAGGTGAAAGTTACAAAGTAAAAGGTGGGAATTTCAAGTATTATTTCTAGTAACTTTTAGTTTATATGTAAGATTTGCTTATTAGTGTGGATTTGCATTGAAACATTATTTGCTTGGTGCTACGTCAGTGGTTTGGAATGCTTTTGATTTCTTATAGTGCTGCTTAAGTTGCCTTTGGAATGTGCGGACAGCCTATAAGCTGTGAGGATGTTAATAGTGCATTCCAATCATCTGTGTATTTTGGCTCGTGACTATAGTATATTAATGTCCCTGAGCATCTTTGGTTGGGATATGCTGCACTTTGGGATCTCAAAATAGCTTCTAATGTTGATATGTAGTATGTACGCCTTGTTATGGTCCAATGAATTGCAATTGTGCACTGTTTTCTGTTTCCAGGTACTGCGTTAACTCTTGGTTTATTATCAGAATGTAATATACAAATTACAATAAACTATAGAAACCAGGATGATAGGGAGCGAAACCTTCAAGCAATCGATGAAAACAAGCGGGTCAACTACAGTAATATTTCGCATGATGGATATCCGCAAACTGGACCAAATGGCGAGCATGAAATCTCTTTTGTGGGCCGTAATGGTCCTGGATCGAGGCATAGCGGTCAGGAACACAACTATCAGCGTGGTGGTAGTGTTTTATACTTGAGAGGCATGTCAACTAGAGGAGGCAATGATAATTGAAACTGGTGCTTTGTGTTTTGAGGTATAATAGATGTTGTGCATTTTACCTAAGTCTTGTTCATATTTTTTATTTTGTTTAACTGCTCATTTTTCATGCTCTTTACTGGCAGTGTGCCCAGGTTGGGAAGATGATGATATGTCCTACGGATGAATTTTCTTTGGATACTAGTTAAGAGGAATTTTTAGAATGACATTATCATATTATTATTATCTGATTTTGTTCAGCTTTGTGTATTGATATTGGATAATGGCAGTTGATTTTTATGGCATGCCATGCAGTCATCTTGAACAGCTAATGCAATGTGGAGGTGGTTTTTTTTTTAAAATAAAGGATTGTTAAATGTGAGCTAGTTATATGAATATTCTTACCTTAACCCATGATTTTCCTTGTGTTTTCTCTGTTTTCTTTTACCGCTGTTGTTTGGATCAGTGTTTGCTTAGCAAGGTCAGTGGAGATTGATAAGCCAGACATGGACTCTATTTTACTTTGGGCGTTTGGAGTTTATGATGTTTCTTCTGATAAACGGTAAGTACTTAAAAGTATGGACGTGCTAGCTATCAAATTATACATTTTAAATAAAAGCAACATATAAGAAAAATATTTCAACTTGGGAAAGTAGGATATAAATATTTACTAAAATGAGCACCTGACTATGATCAAGTAATGTAACACCCCACCTCCGCCAGGGTGGCTCTTGCAAGCACTCTGACTTTGGAGGGGCGTTTGAATCAGGTAAACATGCATAATGATATATCAAGGCAGAACAAGAACATATGTATATATGTAAACAGAGTAAATAAGATAAGTAAAACAGCGGAAGATTTCAAACTATTTCAAAACAAGTCTGGTACAACATAATGTCAACTTTCCAAATACACAAGTCTAGATAAAAACAACATCACTGAAAAACTGAAATACATAAGTACTATCCCCAAAATAAGTGATAACCATAGCTAGCTTCATGTCAAGACCGTACATGAGCTAAAATCCCACAAGCAAGCGATCAGAAATCCAAGCTAAGCTCCAACGTTCCCACCCTGAGAACCTGGGGGGGGGGGAAACGGAAGAAAAGAGGCGAAAGAAAAACAGGTCAGTCAAAAAGACTGAGTAAGCCCTACTACAATCAATGTAAACTGATAAAGTTAACTGGCATGAGAAGCAGGGATGAACATAAGGATAACAACATACTAGCATGATGATTAACTAACAAAGTAGATAAAGGTGTCATCGCATAATCAGGTTTAAGGTTTTGCACCACAGGTGTACTAGCAAACTAACATGACTTGAATAAACAAGTATTGATCCCTTGGCCCAAGCTTTGTCCCAATAACATGAAGTGACCCTAATACGAGGTCCAATAACATGAAGTGACCCTAATACAAGGTCCAACCAAATGGTCTAGTCGATCGGCTCCCTATAAGCCTAACTCGTCACGTGTTGGTGTCAATACGGCCCAAACATAATTGTAGTCAGACTGTGCTGGGTCCACCCTTCGGGTGTATCAAGCCCTAGGGTGTAAACCCCTGGACACCATAAACATAAATGCACAGTCTCGATCTACTGGTACCCGTGCATGTTTTCTCCGGCTACGGACTACGTGCACGACCATAGTCCGTCCGGAACTACACCGGCGTACCACTCTGCTGTCGTTTTTGGTCACTTACCTCAAGTCCAGTAATCATGCCCCCACCCTAGCCTAGTCCCTAGGGTCTTAATGATACAAACTTGGGATTACTGCTGGAGTGGACCCCCATTACTCGGATTTTCTAGTGGGTTAAGTACGGTTTAACCCTCTTGCTAATCATGGATTAACTTGGTTAAGTGTAACGATGAGTTCACGACTTAACCCTGATTAATCTACCAAGCCCAAATTGGTTAAGTATTAAGTGGACCATGACTTAACCCTAATCATGAGGCATTAATTAATTTAATGTGCCTTAACCTCTCACATTAGACCTTGTTGTGGTTACTAGTTAAGCCGGGCGGGTCCGGGTAGCTTTACACCACAACTTGGTCTAACCTCGGGTTCAAGGTACAACATGACCAACTTCTCACATTGGGTCCTATTGTTTGTAGTAACTAGTTAAGCCGGTCGGTTCCGGGTAGTTTTACGCTACAAACTCAACCCAACCTCGAGTTGGTCACACTTATATTTTCTAAGTGTCATGTCCATCATGTTTTCAAAACATATTACAAGTTTTCAAGCATTTTGGGTAGACCTAACTTAATAGGTAAATTTCCAATGGGAAGACCTAACTTAATAGGTAAATTCCCAATCTTATGTTTTTATGTCTTTTAAGTTTACCCAACCCCAAACGCAATCCCATCGCTTACATATCGCAATAGCGCATAAAGGATAGAAAGAGGGAACTTGGCATAATCATGACATAAAGGTGTTGAAGCCACAAGTTTAACATGGTGGCATATGAAATGTACATATGTTCATATACTTGCATATTACATTTTTAGGCCTCAAAAGCATGCATAAAACCAAACTTAGCATATTGGTGATACATGGTGATAAATGACATGTAGAAATGGCTATAAGTTCGCATTTAGCCTCACATGCAAGTTATCATAAGGGATATGATAACTTACATGTTGCCAAAATGCAACCTTTAGCATAAAGCTTGAAGCTTTAAGCTCATAAACCCAAGATAAGCTTGCATAACATGATAACATGAGCAAAATGATCAACCCAAACTTGCATAACATAACTTGATAAACTTGCATATCATAACATGGCAAACTTGCATAACATAACATGATAAACTTGCATATCATAACATGGCATACTTGCATAACATAACATGATAAACTTGCATATCATAATGATCAAACACAACTTGCATCATTCATTAACTTTATAGTTTAAATATGAAAGTAGAAAAGGGCTTACAATGCTTATGAAGACACCAAAAATATATATAGATTGAGACAAATCCCTTATGAAATCAAATAAACCCAAAATGCAAGCTCCAATAGAAAAACCCTTAAGCCAAAATGATCAAAACTCGTGCTTTATGATGCAAATATAGAAACTTGACTTGAATGCAAGCTAATGATGCTCATACAAGCTTGAAAACACTTGTATGCATGGAAAATCTCTCATAGGAATAACTTAGGAATTTTATGAAGAGAGTGGAGGCCATGAGAGGAATGATTTTGCCATAGTTTAGGTGTATGAATGAATAATGATGATTTAGGGTTAGGTTAGGGTCTTATTTATAGAGATTAGGACTAGTTTTAGCCTTAGGATTAAACCCTAGTTCCAATCTCAGCCTCAAAACCGAATCTGGTCCAAAACCTAACCAAGACCCCAAAATGGTGCACCAGGCAAAACTGCCCGGCTGAGCCAAGTCGACACCCAAGTCGACAGGGCTGTCGACTTGGGCCTAACCATGTCGACTGCCTAGTCGACAGGGCTGTCGACATGGGTGGTCTGGCGGGAAATTTCCCGCCTGCGCCCAACTGCCCTAATTTCCAAATTCAATCTTGAATTTAAAATCTGTTTTTTACTATGAAATTTTCTGAAAACTTCATTGGGCCTTAATCGGGTCATACGGACTCCGGTTTTCGAAAACTCGGACTCTATTTCGCGTATTTTTCCGAGATGAACGCAATGGCACAGCCCGTTTTCCTTGATTCAGATTTATAAATTAAATTCTGCCTTGATTTATGTTATAACAGGTTATTGAAAATACGGGTTGTTACATTCTCCCCTCCTTAAAGGATTTCGTCCCCGAAATCTTCAAGTTAGGAAGAACGTATCCTACCATCCAACATCCATCTACTCAAAACATCATCCACGAGCAATCATTGTCCTTACAAGATTCTAAATGTTGTATGAACATATGCAAAGGTGTGTGTATATGTACTTATCTAATGCAAATATCGTCAATGCAAATTATGTTAGTGAAATGAATCCATATGTATGCAATTCCTAACATAATGTATAACATCTATATGTGTGCACATAACATAGATCCATATGCAACATCCATGTGATAACACAAAAATTTTCATCCATGAATAAGCATAAACACTCATGCATATGCAATATGAGGAGTGTGTGAGCCGATCTAGTGCCTAACGTGTATAATGCATCCACGAGTAACCACTTGCAAACACTTGCAACCACTTGAAAACATCAAGCATAACATGTTTCAAACACATGTTTCATCCAAAGGGTTTCTACCTAAGGTTCTCATGACGAGATTAACACGATAAACTAGATAAACATGGATAGCAAAGAGAAAGATATGCTAACAAAGAAAAGAGATTGAGAGTGTACCCTCAAAAAGGAATGGATAAAGCCCACGCATCTTCTCCTCGGTTTTCCCAAGTTGCGTCTTCTTCGGCTTCACCCCATTGAACCTTCACCAACTTGACCTCTCGATTCCTTAGCTTCTTGGTCTCCGTCCCCAAGATACGAATCGGAGCTCTCCTCAAGGTAGCCTTTTTCCCCACTTCCACATCATTCAGAACACTTGGCTCAACAACCTCTGTTGATTCATGTAAACACTTCCGGAGATGCGAGACATGAAAAACATCGTGTACTCCGGCAAGCTTCTCGGGCAACTCCACTCTATAAGCCATCTGCCCGATCCTCTCTATAATAGGGAATGGTCCAACAAACCTCGGTGCTAACTTCCCAACGGCTCCAAATCGGACCACATTCCGCAAAGGAGAAACCTTCACGAAAACCATATCCCCAACATCAAACTCCAAATCAGTTCTTCGCTTATCAGCATAGGATTTCTGTCGGTCTTGGGCCGCTTTCATCCGTCTCCGAATCAACTCGACCTTCTCGGATGTATCTCTGATCATATCAGGTCCAAGTATAAGCTCATCTGTTGTCTCCCACCAACATGTAGGCGACTTGCACGGCCTCCCATATAAAGCTTCAAATGGTGCCAACCCTATGCTTGCCTGATAACTATTATTATATGCAAACTCAACAAGAGGAAGATGGACTTCCCAGGTACCACCAAAATCCAGAATACAAAGCCTCAACAGATCCTCGAGTACCCTATTCACCCTTTCGGTTTGACCGTCCGTCTGTGGGTGATAAGCCGTACTTAGATTCAACCTCGTGCCCATAGCTTCTTGCAAGCTATTCCAGAATTGACTTGTAAAGATTGGGTCACGGTCACTGACTATACTAGAAGGGACTCCATGTAGTCTCACAATCTCACGAAGATATACAGACGCTAGCCAAGATGCGGTCCTCTTGCTCTTCACCGGAATGAAATGAGCACTCTTCGTAAGTCTATCCACAATAACCAAAATGCTCGTATTCCCTTTCCTTGACCTTGGTAGCCCATCGATAAAATCCATGGAAATATTCTCCCACTTCCATAGTGGAACATCTAGAGGATGCAATAGCCCGCCGGGCTTCTTCGACTCGGCCTTAACTTGCTGGAAAATGATACATCTAGAGACAAACTCTGCCACATCCTTCTTCATCCCAGGCCAAAAGAAAATGCGCTTCATATATTTATACATCTTATCTCCGCCCGGATGTATAGTCAACTTAGAGCGATGCGCTTCCTCAAGGACTTTTCTTACTAAATCTTCTACCATTGGAACACATAACCTTCCGTCTCTCCTCAGCCAACCCTTGTCATAAATAGAATATCGAGCGAGATGACTAGACGCCTCTCCTCGAATCAGCTTATCCATAATCTCAACTATCTGAGGGTCTTCCCTCTGCGAAGCCCCAACTTGATCAAGAAGGGTAGGTCTGAGTTCCAGAGATGCTAAAGAACCGGTCATCGACTCAATTGCCAAAGAGAAATCAAAGGTTGCCACATACTCTAAATTTTTCATCTCAACGAATAGAGGACTCAGAGTCAACCTTTTTCTACTCAATGCATCTGCTACCACATTCCCCTTTCCAGGGGTATAAGCTATCTCAAAATCGTAGGACGCCAAGAATTCCATCCATCTTTGTTGCCTCAGATTCAGATCCTTCTGAGAAAAGAGATACTTCAATGACTTGTGATCGGTATAAAGCTCAAATCTTTCTCCTAGAAGGTAATGGCGCCAAGCCTTGAGTGCATATACTATTGCTGCCAACTCTAAGTCATGAGTGGGATAATTCTTCTCATGCACTTTGAGTTGTCTACCGCCAAAGCATATCACTCTTCCTTCTTGCATCAGAACAGCTCCTAACCCCGTACCACATGCATCGGTGTATACTGTAAATAACTTCCCTCCATCGGGCAAAGCTAGAACAGGTGCTGATGTGAGAGCTCTCTTGATCTTCTGAAAAGCAAGCTCGCATTCTATGCTCCAAGAAAAAACTAAATTCTTCTTTGTCAATTTAGTGAGAGGAGCGGAAATCTTTGCAAAGTCCTTGATGAACTTCCGGTAAAAGCCTGCAAGACCTAGAAAACTTCTCACTTCGGTTGCATTCCTTGGAGTCTTCCAATCCTGAACTGTAACTACCTTAGCGGGATCCACCGCTAAGCCTTGCTTAGATACTATATGCCCAAGGAATCTAACTTCCCTTCTCCAAAAGTGACACTTGGAGAACTTGGCCTTCAACTGATGCACTCTAAGTGTATCCATCACCTCCACGAGATGCCTTGCGTGCTCTTCCTCATCCTTAGAGAAGATCAGAATATCATCTACGAAGACCACGACAAACTTGTTCAAGAACTCCCTGAACACCCTACTCATCAAGTCCACGAAATATGCGGGTGCATTAGTCAAGCCGAACGGCATGACAAGCCATTCGAAGAATCCATCTGGCGTTCTGAACGCAGTCTTGTCTATACTATCTTCAGCTATCCTGAGCTGATGGAATCCAGTAGCAAGATCAAGCTGAGAGAAAACAGAAGCACCGATAAGCTGGTCAAAGAGATCATCAATCCTCGGTAACGGGTGTCTGTTCTTCTTAGTCAGCTTATTCAACTCTCGATAGTCAACACAAAGTCGGAGAGAACCATCTGCCTTGGTAGCAAATACCACAGGCGCTCCCCATTCAGATATACTTCGTCTAATGAAGTTCTTCTCAAGCAACTCCTTCACTTGCTTACTTAGCTCCCGCCTTTCACGCGGAGCCATATGCCGAACGGGCAAAGAAAACGGCTTTGCATTATCCACCAGATGAATGCGGAAATCAATCTCTCGCTTAGGGGGCAACCCCCTAACTTCATCGAAAACATCCGGATACTCTCGAACCACTCTCACAGACTGAAGAGTTTCCATTGACGAGTCGAGTGATTCAAGATAGCATAACATGACGGGACCTCTCGGATTACAAGAAATTTCTAGGGTGTTTCCGAGGCGAGTCACGAGCCTCACAACCCTATGCTCACAATCAAGGATGGCTCCATATCTGGACAACCAATCCATGCCCAATATCAATCCGTATCCCCTAAAACCAAGAACATAAGCACTACACAAGAACTCTACACTCAGTATAGAGATCCTCAAATCCCCACATATCATAGACAGATGGGCGGAACCCCCAATAGGATTTGAGACACAGACGGGATCATCTACCAAGCTAGTACTAAGGTGCAAACTATCAACAAGATCAGATGAGATAAAGCTATGCGATGCACCAGAATCAAACAAGGTACGAACTAGAAAATCAGAAATATATACAAGGCTCTCAACAGAAATACTACCTCGATCGGGAACTGGAGAGGCATTGAGAGCATGAACTTGCCCTTCTGAAGGTCCAGCACGCTGAGTCTGACCCTGGCCTTGCCCTTGCTTCTTCGGGCAATCCTTACTGAAATGTCCAGTCTCACCGCAGAAAAAGCATTCACCATTCTTCCTTTTCCTCTTCTTACAATCCTTAATAAGATGCCCAACTGAACCGCAATAATGGCACTTCCCCTTGTTGTTCTTGCCCTAGTTGTTGTTCCCCTTGTTGCCTTGACTCTTGTTCTTGTTCTGATTGCCTTGACTGCTTTGACCACTTGGATTACCCTGATTTCCTTTCCACTGGGAATCAGTCTTCTTGGCTTGAGTATCATTCGTCTTGATTTCTTTCTTGACATCTCCCTGAAGTAACGCCATATCAACCAAGCTCTCAAACGTGGCCCCATGGGGAATATGTGACATAGCCAATCCCTGCAATGGCTCATTCAATCCTCTAGCAAAACGAAGAGCCTTCTTCTGAGGAGTATTCACCATATCCAAGCCAAAACGAGCTAACTGATTGAACTTGTTCACATATTCTTTGACAGACATATCTCCTTGTTTCAAAGTTATGAACCTCTCCATTTGCAGATTCTCCTCGGCAGAAGATAGAAACTTAAGCACGAACCTTGCCCTGAAATCGGCCCAAGTCTCAACAGGCCTAGTACCATTGGTGACTTCCCACCAATAAGCGGCTTCATCCTTCATAAGCCAAACCGCCAACAAGATCTTCCTCTGATCGTCTAACCCAAAGATAGCAAATAAATCCTCGGTCTCTTTCAACCAATTTCTGGCCTCTACAAAAGTCTCAGTGTCTTGAAAGTTCTTGCCACCCATTGCTTTGAAATCTTTGCAAGTCTTTGCGAAGTCAGCTTGAGGATGCTGAGGGGGAGGAGGAAGAGGAACCTCAGCGACAGGAGGAGGAGGAACATCAGCGACATGAGGAGGAGGAACATTAACTACCGGAGGAGGAGGAGGAGGAACATCTGCGGGGCTGGCTTCGGTCACCCTAGCCTCCAAAAGTCTCCTATACCAAACAGGTACGTGCACTCCCTCCGGAATAGCAAAGTTATCGGCCATACTGAAAACGAAGAAAAAAGACAGATTCAGAATGGAGAAAAAACGAAGGAATTTTGCTAATGGCTTTTTGGGGAATAGCCTTTAAAATAAACTAGACTTTTCATTGGAAAATACTTTATACTTGGTTTTGAAAATAGTTTTCCAAAAGTTTTAAAAACCTTTTTGTTCCTTCTCGTAAACCATATGCTCTGATACCAAATGTAACACCCCACCTCCGCCAGGGTGGCTCTTGCAAGCACTCTGACTTTGGAGGGGCGTTTGAATCAGGTAAACATGCATAATGATATATCAAGGCAGAACAAGAACATATGTATATATGTAAACAGAGTAAATAAGATAAGTAAAACAGCGGAAGATTTCAAACTATTTCAAAACAAGTCTGGTACAACATAATGTCAACTTTCCAAATACACAAGTCTAGATAAAAACAACATCACTGAAAAACTGAAATACATAAGTACTATCCCCAAAATAAGTGATAACCATAGCTAGCTTCATGTCAAGACCGTACATGAGCTAAAATCCCACAAGCAAGCGATCAGAAATCCAAGCTAGGCTCCAACGTTCCCACCCTGAGAACCTGGGGGGGGGGGAACGGAAAAAAAGAGGCGAAAGAAAAACAGGTCAGTCAAAAAGACTGAGTAAGCCCTACTACAATCAATGTAAACTGATAAAGTTAACTGGCATGAGAAGCAGGGATGAACATAAGGATAACAACATACTAGCATGATGATTAACTAACAAGGTAGATAAAGGTGTCATCGCATAATCAGGTTTAAGGTTTTGCACCACAGGTGTACTAGCAAACTAACATGACTTGAATAAACAAGTATTGATCCCTTGGCCCAAGCTTTGGCCCAATAACATGAAGTGACCCTAATACGAGGTCCAATAACATGAAGTGACCCTAATACAAGGTCCAACCAAACGGTCTAGTCGATCGGCTCCCTATAAGCCTAACTCGTCACGTGTTGGTGTCAATACGGCCCAAACATAATTGTAGTCAGACTGTGCCGGGTCCACCCTTCAGGTGTATCAAGCCCTAGGGTGTAAACCCCTGGACACCATAAACATAAATGCACAGTCTCGATCTACTGGTACCCGTGCATGTTTTCTCCGGCTACGGATTACGTGCACGACCATAGTCCGTCCGTAACTACACCGGCGTACCACTCTGCCGTCGTTTTTGGTCATTTACCTCAAGTCCAGTAATCGTGCCCCTACCCTAGCCTAGTCCCTAGGGTCTTAATGATACAAACTTGGGATTACTGCTGGAGTGGACCCCCATTGCTAGGATTTTCTAGTGGGTTAAGTACGGTTTAACCCTCTTGCTAATCATGGATTAACTTGGTTAAGTGTAACGATGAGTTCACGACTTAACCCTGATTAATCTACCAAGCCCAAATTGGTTAAGTATTAAGTGGACCATGACTTACCCTAATCATGAGGCATTAATTAATTTAATGTGCCTTAACCTCTCACATTAGACCTTGTTGTGGTTACTAGTTAAGCCGGGCGGGTCCGGGTAGCTTCACACCACAACTTGGTCTAACCTCGGGTTCAAGGTACAACATGACCAACTTCTCACATTGGGTCCTATTGTTTGTAGCAACTAGTTAAGTCGGTCGGTTCCGGGTAGTTTTACGCTACAAACTCAACCCAACCTCGAGTTGGTCACACTTATATTTTCTAAGTGTCATGTCCATCATGTTTTCAAAACATATTACAAGTTTTCAAGCATTTTGGGTAGACCTAACTTAATAGGTAAATTCCCAATGGGTAGACCTAACTTAATAGGTAAATTCCCAATCTTATGTTTTTATGTCTTTTAAGTTTACCCAACCCCAAACGCAATCCCATTGCTTACATATCGCAATAGCGCATAAAGGATAGAAAGAGGGAACTTGGCATAATCATGACATAAAGGTGTTGAAGCTACAAGTTTAACATGGTGGCATATGAAATGTACATATGTTCATATACTTGCATATTACATTTTTAGGCCTCAAAAGAATGCATAAAACCAAACTTAGCATATTGGTGATACATGGTGATAAATGACATGTAGAAATGGCTATAAGTTCGCATTTAGCCTCACATGCAAGTTATCATAAGGGATATGATAACTTACATGTTGCCAAAATGCAACCTTTAGCATAAAGCTTTAAGCTTTAAGCTCATAAACCCAAGATAAGCTTGCATAACATGATAACATGAGCAAAATGATCAACCCAAACTTGCATAACATAACTTGATAAACTTGCATATCATAACATGGCAAACTTGCATAACATAACATGATAAACTTGCATATCATAACATGGCATACTTGCATAACATAACATGATAAACTTGCATATCATAATGATCAAACAAAACTTGCATCATTCATTAACTTTAGAGTTTAAATATGAAAGTAGAAAAGGGCTTACAATGCTTATGAAGACACCAAAAATATATATAGATTGAGACAAAGCCCTTATGAAATCAAATAAACCCAAAATGCAAGCTCCAATAGAAAAACCCTTAAGCCAAAATGATCAAAACTCTTGCTTTATGATGCAAATATAGAAACTTGACTTGAATGCAAGCTAATGATGCTCATACAAGCTTGAAAACACTTGTATGCATGGAAAATCTCTCATAGGAATAACTTAGGAATTTTATGAAGAGAGTGGAGGCCATGAGAGGAATGATTTTGCCATAGTTTAGTTGTATGAATGAATAATGATGATTTAGGGTTAGGTTAGGGTCTTATTTATAGAGATTAGGACTAGTTTTAGCCTTAGGATTAAACCCTAGTTCCAATCTCAGCCCTCAAAACCGAATCTGGCCCAAAACCTAACCAAGACCCCAAAATGGTGCACCAGGCAAAACTGCCCGGCTGAGCCAAGTCGACACCCAAGTCGACAGGGCTGTCGAATTGGGCCTAACCATGTCGACTGCCCAATCGACAGGGCTGTCGACATGGGTGGTCTGGCGGGAAATTTCCCACCTGCGCCCAACTGCCCTAATTTCCAAATTCAATCTTGAATTTGAAATCTGTTTTTTACTTTGAAATTTTCTGAAAACTTCATTGGGCCTTAATCGGGTCATACGGACTCCGATTTTCGAAAACTCGGACTCTATTTCGCGTATTTTTCCGAGACGAACGCAATGGCACAGCCCGTTTTCCTTGATTCAGATTTATAAATTAAATTCTGCCTCGATTTATGTTATAACAGGTTATTGAAAATACGGGTTGTTACAAGTAACAAAGTCAGTTCACTACTCATGCATCATCCCCATTGTCATACTTACCAAAATCATACTTAGTAAAATCATACTTGCCACTGTCATACTATGATCAATTAGACATCTTGGTGTATATGACAGATCTGTGAAATTTGCTTACTGTTGTCTATGAGAGACAAATTTAGACCAGAAGTTCATAAGCCGTATTTGGTAATTGATGAAGATGAGGAGGCTACAGCTGAGGCACTGAAGCTTGATGATGAGTTTGAATTGTGAGGAGAGGAGGGCTGGAGGGATATTGATATCCTTTATATAGCGGATTCGCAAGATGAACTGGATATTGAGGTAGCATTTGATATTTTTGTTTCTATTTTTTTCCTGTATTTTATTGTGTTAAAAATGTCAGTTGCCTCTATCATTTGAATGTCTGTATGCTTGCTATTTCATGTATTTCATGTATTTACATACCGAGTAAACGTTATCTAATTAAATTGTAACCCTTGCATTGGATTCCCAATAACAAGCAGTAATCGAATATATCAAGATACACTTCAATTGATATTCAAAGTCCACTCATGATTGTCTTTAGATTTTCAATACCAGATTTTAAGGACTTAAACAAACTACTATAGTTTATCCTAGATAAGTGAACAGAAAACCTTGAAAATGACTCTATTTTGACATATGTATATGAATTTTTTTACATGTTATATTAGTAGTACTAACTTCCATATACTTGTACAGATGGTTCAGTATGTTATCTTGATGTTGCTTTATTGTAACACCCCACCTCCGCTAGGGTCACTCACAAAGGGAATACACTAGTTTTGGAGGAGCGTTATCGAGGTAAACAAACACAGAAATATTACAAGACAGAACATAGATAAAACAACGGAAGAATCAAAAGAAAATTTTCATTATTTTAAAGAAGAGTCAAAACCTTTTACATCAAATAGCCAAGGTCATTATTTTCCATTACAACAAATTTTGTCTTGCATAAATAAAGAAGCATAAACTTAAAACATCAAAAGTAGCTTAATTCCCCAAAGGTAGCAAGAATGCAGCCATAGCATAGCTCAAGATCAAACCGTACATGAGCTGAACCGAAAGCAAGCGAAATCCAAGCTAAGGGCTAGAGTTTCCTCCCTGAGAACCTGGGGGGGAAACAAAAGGAAAAGAGGTGAAAGAAAACGGGTCAGTCATAAAGACTGGTAAGTCCAAGTGACTTTCAGCATAAAAACAGATAAAGGTAACATGACATGTATAAACTGAAAGTAAACATACGGATGATGACAAGATGGGCAAGATAGACTAAGATAACATGATAAATCAAATATAAATCAAGTATAGCATCACGTATTCAAGGTTCGCTGCATCAACTGTACTAGAATCCCAAACCCATGTCTTATATTAATCATGAAATGATTCCTAGGCCCCATATCATGAAATGACCCATTACTAGGTCCAACGAAACGATCCACTAGTCGATCGGCTCCCTACAAGTTCTAACTCGTCATGTGTCTGTGTCATACGGCCCTATCACGAATGCAGTCACCTGTGCTAGGTCCACCATAGGGTGTATCAAGCCCTAGGGTGCCAACCACCGACACGAATCAAGCATGCACAGATAAACCTACTGATGCTCAATGCCTGCTTTTTCAACTCCGGACCACGTGCACGACCATAGCCCGTCTGAACCTACACTGGCGCACCAACACAGCCTTCATTCTGGTCGCTTACAATCAGCCCAGTAATCGTGCCCACCCTGCCTAGTTCCAGGGTACCATGATACATCTAGTGGGTTACTGCTGAAATGGACCGCGTAACTAGGGTTTCCGTCCAATAGGTTAAGTGTTGTCATTTAAATTCGTGACTTAACCCTTATCAGTCTAGCATATCAAGTTGGTTAAGTGTCGTCTTTCATGTTCGTGACTTAACCCGCCTACGTGTCATGTCAAATTGGCTAAGTGTTGTCGTTCAAGTTCATGACTTAACCCTACGAATCATGTGTCAAGTTGGTTAAGTGTTGTCTTTCATGTTCATGACTTAACCCTATCATGTTGCATTAATTCAGTAATGCACCCCAACCTCTCACATCAGACCTGTTATTGTGGTCACTGGATATGTCGGGAGGTTCCGGGCAGAATTACACCACAACTCAGTCTGACCTCGTGTTTTCAAGTGCGATATGACCAACTACCCACGTTGGATCCTATTGTTTGCAGTAACTGGATATGCCGGGCGGTTCTGGGCAGAATTACACTGCAAACTCAACCCAACCTCGAGTTGGCCATTTTCAAGTTCATTCTAGTGTCATGCCCATGTTCAAGTTTTCATGTCAAGTTCATGTCAAGTTTTCAAGGCAAGTTTCATGTCCACATCCAGATTCAAGTTATAACAATGTTCATGTTTCAAGTTTTGCCTATTATCAAGTTCATAATTCATGTTCATAACCAATTCATGTTTTGCCTAATCTACCCAAATCGTATTCCCATCGCACGTAAACGTGAATCGATCCATACTACAAATAAATCCAAATCTCAAAACAAAGGGAATAACATCAAAACTATGATAGGCAAAAGGGACGAGCATAAATCGATAAAAGGGGTTACAAGACTAGCATTATATAACTTGGGATAATTGGTTGCAACATTACTGGCATATAGGATTTCAAATCTAGCAAGATAAGGCGATAGTCATGGTAAACGCTGACATAAAAGAATAGGCATGCAAAATCAAGCCAAATACAAGGATAATGGATCCAATGGTTTTGGTGTACATAATAGTGAATAAACTAAGCAAGTCACACCCTAGGTAAGCGATCCAACAAAATGCCAATTCGATGTACAACATGGTTTTCAACTATAGTGTTATGGGCATGAACAATCAACTATAATAGTCTTAGGCAATTATAACCCCAGTAGTCATAGTCATGGTCATAGGTAGAAATCTCATAATTATGAATCATAAGCGATTAATCACAATAGTCATGGATAATTATCCATAATAGTTCTAGGCAAATAGTCATAGGCAATTAACAGTAATAGTTTCAAAGTCATGGTCATAGATAATAACCTTATGTTCATAATCATAGGTAATAATTCTCATAGTCAAGAGTCATAGGTGATTAGCCACAATTGTCCTTGTCATAGTCATAGGCAATAGTCTTATGTTCACCGTCATAGGCATAGCCTTATCTTCACAGTCATAGGCATAGTCTTATGTTCTCAGTCATATGCATAGGCATAGTCTTATGTTCACAGTCATAGTCCTTGGCCATTAACAATAGTTTCAACGTCATAGGCACGTTAAGGTTATAGACATGAAAGAGTTTGATTTACAACATGAACAGGCCCAAAGCAATGTTCACGAAAGTCAAGATCCAAGATGAACAAGAATAGATATGAATCAATTATCATACATCGTTCCAATTCCAATTTACAACATGGATATTAAGTTTACAGCTTTTATCTAAAAGTAACTTGAACTTACAGATCATGGTCTAAGAAGAATGTAGAAGTCAAGTCTAGAAATTTGCCGTTGAATTGCTGAATCGTTGAATCTTGCTTTGATCGTAGAAGAAAATCCCCCAATATGCAATTCCTAGCCGTAGTCTTCAAGAAATAATCTTCTCGTTTTAATTTAATTTATCTTAATTTAATTTAGAAGAAGAAGAAGTCATGATCATCAAGAGTTTGAGCAGCATAAGGTTAGAGAAGAATGGTGTAAAGAGAATGAGGCTAGGAGGCTGTTTATATAGGATTAGGCAGACGAATCTGGACAGAAAACAAGGTCAAATACATCAGGATGCATCTGGTTCAAAAAGTGGGTTCGGGAGGCAGGTCGACCCTATGGTCGACCTGGTCTGGCTAGGTCGACCCCCAGGTCGACCATATGGTCGACCTGGTCTGGCTAGGTCGACCCCCAGGGTACATAAGACTAGCAAAAACGCTTTTGAAATAGACATTATTATCTTAATTTGTACAAGTCCAACCCCAAATTGCACTAGAAATTCAAGAAAACTAATAGAAAGAAGATAGAGGGTGAGGATAGATAAGATAGAACTAGTAGAATAGAAGAAGAAGAAGAACATCATCATCAGAGTAACACGAATCTCACAACGGAACGAATAAAATATTACATAACTTTTGAAATACAAAGTTATAACTGTTTATACATACCATTTTCAGAGTACAACATATAACATCACAGCGGAATAAATAATAGCTATCGACTGCTGAAGCCTCCTGCTCCAAGCTCTCCAAGTGCGTCTGTAAATCCCGACTACTTGACTGCCCGCACAAATTTAGGCACCCAAGAGTTTAGGGAAGACAAAACAAAATAAACTCCGGGTCAGTCATGGGACTGGTGTGAGTAAACTCAAATCATTTAAACAGGTATATGATATCTCATAAGACCACGCCGTGAATACGGAACGGGTTTTTCCCTTATGAGAATCCAAAATATCTTTATATCAAAAACCTTTTGATATTATAATAATGTCTATGTACAAATAGATATCAACTAGCAGAAACGCTTTCATCTCACGTTCTACATATATAGTATACAATCAAAACCGCAAGCACATATTGGGTAATGGATTTCCAACTATGACAAGGTATGGATCCACCTTCCGATCAGTGTACTCTAGGAACGATACACTGGAGTTCAACAAGAACATCTTGCAACTCAGCCACACATGACCGACCACTCATTTCGCTTGAGTGTATCGAATGTACATCACCAACGGTTGGGATCAGCAACCGTTTCCCGTATATATATGGGACAGCATTTATAGATTAAAATAAGCAAATGAATATTCTCTAGATAGGTGATAATACACCCTACTTCGGTGCGACCGACTTAGCCATGCTGCCTGCCCGATTTCTGTCATTTACCGGATGTGAGGCTAGAAGCTATGCTTACTTTCCATTCATTTATAACACGATCACTTTGAATGCCACATTATCAGATCCGTTAATCATTTAGTTGGATCTGCACAAATAGATTCTGGATATTATGCGAAGGGAATAAATCCGTTGGCCACCATATATATTTGTACAGTCCAACCCATTCGATCATTGGAAATACTCTGTCAGACATTCGTCCATATACGTTCGTTCTGGGACTGAACGAAACTGAAGGCACTATTCTGTAAACAGGATAGCCCTTGCACTTTACTCCGTCTTCAATTTCTTCATCGTATTTGATCACAACGCTTATGTCGATACGGAGTGGTTCTTCGGATAATAATCCAACCGGTCTCTCCATATTAACAACGTAAAATGGTCAAAACTTCGATAGTCTGTGATTTAACTATCAAATGAAAACATGTCGGTGTACAAACAACGATCTAAATTCCAAATGGAATTATCGATCCAATCATCAACCATATATATATATATATATATATATATATTCATATTTCCTTATTTTCTAAAATTAGAAAATATATGTTTTCAACATTGGAAAACATTTCCAATCCTCATTTACGCATCACTACCAATCCACAACTATTAGTCCCTAACTGTAAACTAGTAAGAGAACAATTCTCTAAGTATAAACCCCGAAGGCCGAAACCAACATCAGATAGATACTCAGAAAACTATTCAACTTACTAATCTCTAGTCAGTTTCTAATATTGTTTATCATCACTTCTTAATTTCTATATTCGATTAACCCCTTTTGATAAACTACGTTTGATTAACTACTTTTGATAAACTACGTTTGATTAACTCCTTTTGATAAACTACGTTTGATTAACTCCTTTTGATAAACTACGTTTGATTAACTCCTTTTGATAAACTATGTTTGATTAACTCCTTTTGATAAACTACGTTTGATTAACTCCTTTTGATAAACTACGTTTTCCGTTACAACTATTTCCTTCTTATAACGTTTGCTTACCGTTACAAATATTTCCTTATTTACACTTCTATTTACCGTTACAAATATTCCTATTTACAACTTCTATTTACCATTACAAATATTCCTATTTACAACTTCTATTTACCGTTACAAATATTCCTATTTACAACTTCTATTTATCTTCTAAATAACTATTCCTTATTTCTATTTATTTTGAAAACATCCCTTTTATAAAACTCTATTTGTTTTATCAACATTTTTTTTCCTTTTATAAAACTCTATTTGTTTTATAAATACTTTCCTTTTATAAAACCGTGTTCGTTTTATAAATACTCTATTTTCAAATTGTTTCCTTTTATAAAATCGGTTGATTTTATAAAACTCCTTTATTTCGATATGCATTGAAATATTCCTTTTTACAACTCAGGGTTTCTTATGGTATTTAAAATATCAAACAACGATGATCAATATCGTTCTAACATCCATAATCAATAGCAGATTATAAATCACAACATATATCACAATATATGAAAACAGTAAAATAATTGTTGAGGAACCCAGTCGGATTCCTCCAACCTGTCTCCCTGCATCCACAGATGTTACACAGTATAATATATATCATATTTCATTTTCAATATGAAATATTCTACTGGAAAAAATCAATATTTGACCAACTATATAACTTATGACTATATCTATGTTTCAATCAAATCTATTTAACAGTCCAGTTCAACAATCAATATACAGCAGTCAATAAATAAAGTACAATTTATATAAAAATATAAATTGAGGAGAGTTAGTGAGTTTTACTCACCTTGTCGTAAATCTTGAAATAACGATTAAAGGTTGTCGTTTTGATTCAGACGTTTCATTTCCCCGTAAATCGAGACGAGCTCCAAACCATCTTGAATCAGTTCCAGCGTGTAGTGTCTGATCATACGATCCTGTCGGATCCCATCAGATCCCGGCCCACACAAATAAATAGCCCACCTCCCAGATGATGGACGTTCCTTTTAGTGCATTCACTCTCTGCTCTACCTTCACAATACATGCGTGAACACTTTATATGTACAACAGCAAATCCCACCTCACACATACAAGTACACGCACAAAACACTACTGCTCCCGAACTTATTTTCCACGCCATGTCACCTTAACTTCCCCAACGTATACCACTGCTCTTCTATTTGCCATGCTATACCCTGCTCCCATCAACATCACCGCAATTTGTCCCTGTATATGTAATTCACAGCCATTCCCAAACTTTGCATTTTCCATGCTGAAAGCTTTCAACCCCTTCACGAAATATCCTTACACCCATCCACAAGCAGCACGTCCCCCATATCTTCTATTAAATATACAAATTCCACCACTATTTGTTTTCAACGTCCAACCCATATTTGATCCCCGTAAACTCCTATACTCACCGTTCACTTCCTCCTTGAATACTCAGGCCCAGATCTACACGCTCTTTCCATCCTCCAAAAACCAATCCGCTACTTCCAGTAAAAACGAAAGCAGCATCCCTTTTTACTCAGACCGTAAGATCCAGCTCCAGTACATATATTCCCCCTTGTCCACGTTATTAGCTCAACTCCAGCACTCCCCAATGGAACCATAAACAACGCTGAACCCTTCCCTCATCAGTTCCGAGCTCCCACTCTCCCTTCTCTTCACACGCACGACACATATCCCCTCACGCCAGTGCTTCTCTTCACATCCGCATTCACGGTCCTCATGGTTCACGAAAACACCACAAGTCCACCTCCATACCACCAGTAAAGTTCACGCAACTCCATTCCTTGTGTGACGCGGATAGTGCGGAAAACGGGGAGGAAACATGAGGGTTCCTAGCCGTTGAATTTTGGTGAAAGGATTTGGAGTTTGAACGAGCAGAAGTTTCCAGGTTTTAATGCGTTCGTTTATACTGGGTGGCGGCTTCTTTCGTTTTACAGAGATTAGGTTTACAGGAGAATGGAATATGAATTTGTTATATAGGAGAGTTTAGAGGCTTTTGTGGGTGAAAACAATGAATCGTGGCCTTGGTTTTGGTCAGAATATAGATTAGGATATTTTGCCTTTAAGTTTTAAACTTCTAACATACTTCGTTAAATGAAATTATATCCACATACGAGCATTGCGGACTGAGATAAATACACCGTTGAGATGAGCTCGGTGTCACGATCCCAAAAATATAATAATACCGGTAGGTTGACTCATACTGTGAAACTTCAAAATATTGATTACAGGGTGCAAAACACTCCAAATGAAAAGTTGCATATTTAATTAATTAAAAATTACAGTAAAATTCTAAAAATTAAATTATCACTATTTCCCCAAAGAACCTTGTTTAAATTCAAACCCTATCTCTAGTTATATCGAATAAACCATTACGGTCGATAAACGATTCTATAGCGACTATTTTAAAATTTGATTTGGACATATCTCAAAATCTACACGACGAAATCCTGATTTTTCTCTTCCACTAGAAAGATATACTCCACCAGCTCCACATGTTTCTTGTTTCATAGGAATCCGATTTAAAACGGCTTATGTATATTCAGTTGAAGTTTGAATCGCCAAATAGCGAACTGCAGCGCCATTTCAAACTCGATTTTAATTATAATATAATTATACGTTCTAACGTCATCGATTAAATAATTATTCGTTATTTAAATAATTAAATAAGTTAATTATTACACTGTCAAATATCCGGGTCATTACATATACTCTTAAAAAGAGATATGATGCGCGTATCTAGTCTTCAATCTTCTGAGTCGCATTTCCTTGAGCTTAACTCCATTGTGCTTTCACCGTCTTTAACTTCACAATTTCGTAGCTTCTTAATTCTTGTTTCCAAAATATGAGTTGGAACTCATTCCACTGTTGCCTCTCGTTTCACTTTCACTTATTCTCCTTCTAGTATACTTGGCCCAAACATAACTGCGTACTCATGGTTTCATGCAGGCTCTCCAAAATTAACTAGTGAATCTCGGATCTTGTTCACTTACTAGAAGGTATTCCACATAAATGAATTATCTCTTGAAAATAAACAAATGCCAACCACGTTGCCAAGTGTACTTACTAAGGTGATTTTTTTTATAACTCATGCATAAGCGAGATGAACCATCCGCCTTAGTGGCGAACATTACTCGAGCGGACCAATAAATGTGTCAAGAAATTCTAGGTAACTAAGCATGGCAGAACCCTAAGGGTTACACTAGACTTCGAGGGCATTACCGGGGCAAGTCAAGAGTCTAACTACCCTCTTTTCATACTCGAGAATGGTATCATTTCTAGACAGCCACTCCGTCCCTAAAATCAACCCATTGCCCAAAAACATAAGCATTACTTCTAAACTCAACACTTAGCATAGACATTCTCAAATCCAAACAAGTCATGAATAAATGAGCCGATTCCCCAACAGGATTTGAGACAAAAAGGGGATCCTGTACTACGCTAGTACTAAGGTGCAGAGACTTCAACTATCGAAGCATAATTAAAAGGATGCGATGTACAAAAACAACGTTCTAACGGGATGATAGAAAAGGAAAGCTAAACCTTTAACAGAAAAGTTACCACCTCTCTTAGGTATGCTAGTTGTGGGAGCATACAATTGCCCTCTCGACGATCTTGTTCTTTACCCTTGTCCTATAATACTTAACTACATGTCCCTTTTTACCATACTAAAGATACTCTCTCTTGTCATGGGTTTTATTATTCTCTCACTTTGGCCTCTTTCCTTTCACCTTTTCCTCCTTCGTGGATTAAGCCATATCAACAAGTTTTTCATCCTTAGGCTTGTGTTCTTTATCCATTTTCTTACTATCCTTGTATAGATTGTTGACAAGTTTCTAGAAAGCTACCTCCATCGCACGGGAACTCTACAAAGCTTGAAATAAGATTTGACGCAAATGGAACTATTGCGGCTACAGATGGAAGTTGGGTATTTCTTTGCCCTCCTACATGTATCGTACACCTACAAAACTATGGTGAAAAAGAAAGAGAGAAGAAACTCAAGGAGAGAATCAAAAGATAGTGCATATGGCTTTGGGGAATATGCCTTTCGTAAAACAAAACTTTTCTTAGAAAAATGCTTCTTTGTAAACGTTTTGAAAATAATTTCAGAAGGTTTTGAAAAGCTTTTGCCCAGTCTGGTAACCTTCTGCTCTGATACTAAATGTAACACCCCACCTCCGCTAGGGTCACTCACAAAGGGAATGCACTATTTTTGGAGGAGCGTTATCGAGGTAAACAAACACAGAAATATTACAAGACAGAACATAGATAAAACAGCGGAAGAATCAAAAGAAAATTTTCATTATTTTAAAGAAGAGTCAAAACCTTTTACATCAAATAGCCAAGGTCATTATTTTCCATTACAACAAATTATGTCTTGCATAAATAAAGAAGCATAAACTTAAAACATCAAAAGTAGCTTAATTCCCCAAAGGTAGAAGGAATGCAGCCATAGCATAGCTCAAGATCAAACCGTACATGAGCTGAACTGAAAGCAAGCGAAATCCAAGCTAAGTGCTAGAGTTTCCTCCCTGAGAACCTAGGGGGGAACGAAAGGAAAAGAGGCGAAAGAAAACGGGTCAGTCATAAAGACTGGTAAGTCCAAGTGACTTTCAGCATAAAAAACAGATAAAGGTAACATGACATGTATAAACTGAAAGTAAACATACGGATGATGACAACATGGGCAAGATAGACTAAGATAACATGATAAATCAAATATAAATCAAGTATAGCATCACGTATTCAAGGTTCGCTGCATCAACTGTACCAGAATCCCAAACACATGTCTTATATTAATCATGAAATAATTCCTTGGCCCAATATCATGAAATGACCCATTACTAGGCCCAACGAAACGATCCACTAGTTGATCGGCTCCCTACAAGTTCTATCTCGTCATGTGTCTGTGTCATACGGCCCTATCACGAATGTAGTCACCTGTGCTAGGTCCACCATAGGGTGTATCAAGCCCTAGGGTGCCAACCACCGACACGAATCAAGCATGCACAGATAAACCTACTGATGCCCAATGCCTGCTTTTTCAACTCCGGACCACGTGCATGACCATAGCCCGCCTGAACCTACACTGGCGCACCAACACAGCCGCCGTTCTGGTCGCTTACAATCATCCCAGTAATCGTGCCCCACCCTGCCTAGTTCCAGGGTACCATGATACATCTAGTGGGTTATTGCTGAAACGGACCGCGTAACTAGGGTTTCCGTCCAATAGGTTAAGTGTTGTCATTTAAATTCGTGACTTAACCCTTATCAGTCTAGCATATCAAGTTGGTTAAGTGTTGTCTTTCATGTTCGTGACTTAACCCGCCTACATGTCATGTCAAATTGGCTAAGTGTTGTCGTTCAAGTTCATGACTTAGCCCTACGAATCATGTACCAAGTTGGTTAAGTGTTGTCTTTCATGTTCATGACTTAACCCTATCATGTGGCATTAATTCATTAATCCACCCCAACCTCTCACATCAGACCTGTTATTGTGGTCACTGGATATGTCTGGCGGTTCCGGGCATAATTACACCACAACTCGGTCTGACCTCGGGTTTTCAAGTGCGATATGACCAACTACCCACGTTGGATCCTATTGTTTGCAGTAACTGGATTTGTGGGGCGGTTCCGGGCAGAATTACACTGCAAACTCAACCCAACCTCGAGTTGGCATTTTCAAGTTCATTCTAGTGTCATGCCCATGTTCAAGTTTTCATGTCAAGTTCGTGTCAAGTTTTCAAGGCAAGTTTCATGTCCACATCCCGATTCAAGTTATAACAATGTTCATGTTTCAAGTTTTGCCTATTATCAAGTTCATAATTCATGTTCATAACCAATTCGTGTTTTGCCTAATCTACCCAAATCGTATTCCCATCGCACGTAAACGTGAATCGATCCATACTACAAATAAATCCAAATCTCAAAATAAAGGGAATAACATCAAAACTATGATAGGCAAAAGGGACGAGCATAAATCGATAAAAGGGGTTACAAGACTAGCATGATATAACTTGAGATAATTGGTTGCAACATCACTGGCATATAGCATTTCAAATCTAGCAAGATAAGGCGATATTCATGGTAAACGCTGACATAAAAGAATAGGCATGCAAAAGCAAGCCAAATACAAGGATAATGGATCCAATGGTTTTAGTGTACATAATAGCGAATAAACTAAGCAAGTCACACCCTAGGTATGCGATCCAACAAACTGCCAATTCGGTGTACAACATGGTTTTCAACTATAGTGTTATGGGCATGAACAATCAACTATAATAGTCTTAGGCAATTATAACCCCATTAGTCATGGTCATAGGTAGAAATCTCATAGTTATGAATCATAAGCGATTAATCACAATAGTCATGGATAATTATCCAAAATAGTTCTAGGCAAATAGTCATAGGCAATTAACAATAATAGTTTCAAAGTCATGGTTATAGATAATAGCCTTATGTTCATAATCATTGGTAATAATTCTCATAGTCAAGAGTCATAGGTGATTAGTCACAATTGTCCTTGTCATAGTCATAGGCAATAGTCTTATGTTCACCATCATAGGCATAGGCACACCCTTATGTTCACAGTCATAGGCATAGTCTTATGTTCTCAGTCATAGGCATAGGCATAGTCTTATGTTCACAGTCATAGTCCTTGGCCATTAACAATAGTTTCAACGTCATAGGCATGTTAAGGTTATAGACATGAAAGAGTTTGATTTACAACATGAACAGGCCCAAAGCAATATTCACGAAAGTCAAGATCCAAGATGAACAAGAATAGATATGAATCAATTATCATACATAGATCCAATTCTAATTTACAACATGGATATTAAGTTTACAGCTTTTATCTAAAAGTAACTTGAACTTACAGATCGTGGTCTAAGAAAGATGTAGAAGTCAAGTCTAGAAATTTGTCGTTGAATTGCTGAATCGTTGAATCTTGCTTTTATCGTAGAAGAAAATCCCCAAATATGCAATTCCTCGTCGTAGTCTTCAAGAAATAATCTTCTCGTTTTAATTTAATTTATCTTAATTTAATTTAGAAGAAGAAGAAGCCATGATCATCAAGAGTTTGAGCAGCATAAGGTTAGAGAAGAGTGGTGTAAAGAGAATGAGGCTAGGAGGCTGTTTATATAGGATTAGGCAGACGAATCTGGACAGAAAACGAGGTCAAATACATCAGGATGCATCTGGTTCAAAAAGTGGGTTCGGGAGTGATTGACAAAGAAATGTGTTTATTTTATGCTCTTATATCTTATCTTTTGTATATAAATAAATATTACTTGGGTATTATTTTGACACTTTTACAGATATTCCAACCCAGCCCGCATGCAACCAGAAAAGCAGACAAATGGAGATCAGATTGCTATATATTTACATTTTGAAGAATTGTAGATGAAGATCCCACATCTAGTTGCTGTTGGACAAGAAAATGATTGATAAAAAGGCCATGCACATATCAAATCAAGGGAAGCTTGTCAAAGAACCAAGAGGAAAAGAAGAAGGGCCAAAAAAATTTAATAGATTTAACTAAGGCCCATTTGAGACTCTCATTGTAAACTCTTTTGTGAATTCCCTAAGGCCCATCTATCATTGTATTAGGGTTAGGGTTAGGGTTTGGTTATTCCCTATAAATACCCTTGTAATGTCATTGTAGCCACCATCTCATTTCTGTATTCCATTACTCTAATAAAAATTCTTCTTCTTCTTTTATTTTCTAGTGTTTTTTTAGCAACTAGTGTCATCAACCCGATTAGATTCAGTAGAGTACTAGTTGTATTTTACATTTGTTTCATTAGTGATTAGTCGTTTGATTAGTTTCAACGACAATCCTAATTTTATTTTATTTTGTTGTTCTTCTTATTCTGCACTTTTATTTTCTGCATTGTTGTTCTTGTTTTGCAATTTACTTTCTTTAGTGATTAATCGTTGATTAGATTCAACGATAATCCTAAGTTCGCAATTTCAATTTGTTTTTATTTCAACAAAATCTCCAGGCATCGTCTAACTCGCCCAAGAGATTAGATAAATAATTTGATTTTAATTTACCTCCCTGTGTTCGACCTGTATGCTACACACCAGTGCGCTTGCAGTATTTATTTTAAAATTCGCACTTTTCTAATTTATTAGAAAACGACGATCAAGTTTTTGGCGCCGTTGCCAGGGAGGTAACGATTAAATTTTATTATTTATTTAATCTCTGATTCGTGTTAGTTTTTTTATTTTCATTTGTATTTTTTGTTTGATTTTGCTTAAACAAAAAAAAAATCTTGCCAAATTTTCTTTTATTTCTTTCCTTTTCCCCAGTCAATTCCTTTCTTTTACAATTTCCTCTCCCCTTTCTAAAAAATACAAATACTTCCAATTTTCATTTATTTCCTTCCATCTTTCAATACTTTCCATTTTTTTACACTTCTCTTTCAATTTCTTTCCCTCAACAAACAAAAAAAAAATCTTCTTTTCTTCCTTTCAGCCGATCCCCTACCATAACAACCTCCCCAACTTTCCAGAAACCACCGTCTACCATATAAACTCGACTTCATCACCTTCATCTACAGACCATACAAACGCTGATCACAATCTTTGCTTCATCGCCTTTATTATTTGAACACCACAGCATCTTCCTCCATATCTTTCCACAAACCATATTCGGATCAACTGAACATCGACACGGCATCCTCCTTGTAACAAGCACGCAATAACCCCAGTCTTCGGCAAACACCACTCCATAATCACCTCCACTCTTCTTTACAACCGATCACAACTCAGACCCCATAACACATCCGAGACCATCGCCCCCTTCTCACATAATTCAATAATTTCCTCCGCATCTTTGAATAGCCTTCTTCAACCTTAACCCATCCATACTTTCACATCTCCACAGCCTCTCCTACCCTACACCACCGTTCAAATAATCAACTCGGAAGCCTAACTGTCATCATCGCCATCTTTCTACCACATATCACACCGACCAACAAATTGAACCTGCACATCAAGTCCACAGCCAAAATCAAATACCCCCACGCTGCCCTGCTCCATCGACTTCAACACCTCGCACCGATCTAAAGTACACCAGCCATCTTCATCAACAACTGGAAATTCATCAACATCCACCTTCAGACCACACACCAAACTCAGTCACATTTACAAACCCAAATTCCATCACCGTACCCACTTGCTATTTCACCACCAACAAATTCCTGAACATCTTCTCTGGCCATTCTCCAACCGTTCATATCCACAACTTCACCAAATCGCACCCCAAATCGCAATTCTATTCGATCAAAACCCAAACCTGATTTTCCGATTCAACCTAGATCGAAACCCTAAATCGGTACTAAAAAAATATAGTGCGTCAATTTTGGAAAGGAAAAATAGATTTGGTATTCGATCCTGAAATGAACGATATTTGGTTGATTTTATTTTGGGGGGGTAAGGCTCGATTTTGTGTTCTGCTTGTTTATTGAAATGGCATGTTTTATAAGTGAACATCTGCTTTTGGGTTAAGATAATAGGGTCTATTGGGGTTACTTTGTTTTCTTTCTCAGTACGGTTGTGATTCCCCTTTCTTTTTCTTTGCCTTTTTCTTTTCTTTTTCAAAAAAAAACCGTGTTTAAAAAAAAGTTTTTATTTTGTTTAGTTTATTTTTTTTTAGTTGAGTTTAGTGTTAAAAAAAATTGTTTTCAGTCTAGTTAGCTCTTACTTTAGTTTTTTATTTAGTTAATTTTTTTTTCTTTCTACTTAGTTTTTTTTCCTCTGGTTCTTCTTCTTCTTTAAACAAAAAAAAATCAAAAGCGAAGGGGATTTCAAGCAATCGAACAGGGGATTCAAGAGTCAAGAAATTTGCAAATACTGTGATTTTAATCGTTGAAGCTATTCAATCTCTGGACGGACTGACATACACCACTGTAAAAAAAAATCTGAACTCTACAGGTGCTCTGCTGCTTTGAAAAATATAGAAATTGCGTGTAAAAATCTTCTGCGGGGGCAGCGGCTTGCTTGTACAATATTTTAATTTTTTGTTATTATTCTGTGACTGTTCTTTGACTGTTCTGTGGTTGATATTTCTGAATTTGTTTGTGAGAAACGAATTACATACCTGACGTCATCACTCTCGTCATTTTTCAATTATAAACTTGATTTGATTTTCAAAATAATATAATTGAAAAGTGGTGCTTTGAGAAGTTGACTATCTCGTATAATTGGATCGCGGATATATAGTAGTTCAATTTATTGAACTATTAGCAAAAGTGGTTGCATACTACCCGTAAAACATTGGTCGTATCCCTTAGTATTTATACTATACGTGAACGGCCATAAGACCCTCTTCCCCCTTCTAATTGAGTCAGTTAATTAACAGTGCACAGCTTAGTATTTTATACTATTTTGAACTGGGAATAATTTCTGTCTTGTCGTGACTTCTTTAAAATGTCTGATTCAAAAAAATCATTGAGAGATATGTGGGATAATAATCGGAGTAGATGTCCATTTGAAGAGTATGATTTTGAATTACAACTCATGAAGCAAGATTTTCCAAAATTTCGCGACCCTAATGTCGACAATTTTCAAAATTTTCAAAATAACCAGCATTTTCAAAACCATGGATATAATCGAAATTGCGACTTCAATTCAAATTTCAATAATTTCGATTATGGTCCACATCCACATCAAAATAGCTTTGAATCCCAATATAGCTCTGATCCACATCAATATGAGGTTGTTAACCAATTCAAAAATAATTTTGAAAATGAAAATGATTTTCAAATCGATCAAAATGTCCAAAGTTATAGCCCATATCAACATCTTGAAAATGACCAAAATTACAGTTTTCCCTTGAATTTCGACAGTTTTGGTTATGAACCTAATTTTCAAAATCAAATTGATTTCCAATATCGTTTTTCTGAAAATTCAAACAACCACCACATTGGAAATAATATTGATTGTGAAATTGATGTGGACTATAATTTTGAGAATCAAGAAATCCAAAATGAGAGCTTTCAAATCAACGATTCTGAAGAATATCACCTTAACATTCTTAGAGAGAGGGTAGAAAAGCAAGATAGACAGCTCGGTGAAAAAGATAGACAGCTTGATGAACTTCTTTCTTTAATGACATCTTTTAAAGAACAACTTGAGCAACAAAATCAAATTCAAACATGCGATGATTCAGAAAACAATCCATTCTTTGCTGATATTGAAAATTTTCAGATTACAACTTTGGAAATTGAAAATGACGATCTAAATGAAGTTGTTCAAAATTCAAGAAATGATCTGGACTTCGATTCTTTTCAGGAAAAAGATTTAAGTTTAAATTTTGATCTTCCTCTTTTAGGCTGTGAGAAACTTGAAACTTTTGAACTTGAACAGAATGAAAATGTTGGATTTTTCAATTCAAATTTGGAGATGGATTTTAATGAACATGAATTTTTTGGTTGCTGTACAAGGATGAGTTGCCAAATGAGGAAGAAGAAGATTCAAGTCACAAGTTCGAAAATTTTAACTTTAAGGAAATTTCAAACGAACTTGAAATTGTCAGTGTCGAAAATACATTGTCAATTAATGATGAGAAATGTGATCACATAGTCTTGAACAACACTCAGATTTCAAATTTCACTGAATTTATATACGATCACAAATTTTTGAACAATTACACTGATAAATTTGTTGAGCACATGAATTACTTTTGGAATGTTGGATTGATTGAAAAACTTCTTATTAGGATGACCCTGGATATTTATCTACCGGACTATAAATCTAGGTATAAAGATGAGTTGGTTTTCAAAAACCTTTGCTTATTAGAAAACATGCCTAGACATAGTGGGAATGGGACTCATAGGGCAAGAACCAAGTGTGGGGGAAAAAGATGGTGGTATTCTTTGCGTCGCGTGCACCGCAAACACATATATCATTGTACATATGATCCATTCTTACATATAGTTAGATTGCATTTCATTCTACAAATAATTTTGCATCTCATTCACCTTTGGGTACGATCTTTCAAATTTAGGAAACGTTTACAGTGTGAACACTGTTTAGTTCTAGTGTGGGGGGAGTCTGCATTTCACTCATATTCGTTTTTTCTTTATTTTCCTTTCTTTTCATTTTCAGCCATTTAAATAGGACCATCATGCATTTTAGATTGTACTAACATGCCATTTTTTTTCTTTTTTTTTGAAACATGACTCATTTTAGTTTGATACAACAAAATAAGTTAACAATTATTAGTCAGTTGATAGTATTTTTTCTCTCAACTTAGATCGAATAAGAAATATAATGAAAAGTTTAATTTTGAGGGATAATAGTGTAACCGGTGCATAGGGAGATTCTTAGGTGATGGCCATGAAATCTATTCTATATTGTAGTCTTTGTTTAAATAAGTGGAGGACTTAAAATACTTATATTGGCTTTTCAAATCTTTAAAACTAAGTTGTGTTAAGTTGAATTCGCGTAACTCTCTGTTGTGCTTATAATTTCAATAATAATAATAATAGTAATCCAAGGGTATCCAACATTGCTTGTATATCAAGCGTTGGTGTGCAAACCCGCCAAGCTCTATCCGACATGTTGTTGACAAAGTCAGCGTTGGAATATCTTGGTCTCATTTTATGAGATTGGACACCTAAGGATTACCGACACGTTGTTGACAAAGTCAAAGTCGGCCTGCACAATCCGCCAAGCTCTTTACTCACTCTCCGTTAGTCCGCGAGGCAGTGCATGGGTGGTAAACCTTGGTCTTCTAAGTTAGGTGTATGTACTTAATCATAAATTTTAAAATTTTATAGAATAAAGAATAAGAGATGATGCCTAAACACTTCTTGACCTTATTGATTTGACTAGCCATACATGAGAAAATAATAATACCACTTTGCAAACTGTGCCAAGCAAACTAAGAATCTATTTCATGGCTGCACTATGTTATCGACCGAACCAACTGGCCAAACTGGAATTTAACATTTAAAAACTTGATTTATATTGAAAATTTGTGACAAGTTGAGATATCTAAAATAAAATCAACTGATTAGAAATTGTTAATTTAATTTGTTGTACCACTTTCCAGAAATAATTCGTGTTTTCATTTTTTGTTTTCAACTACATAAGTCCTCTGCATTCATTTAGTTACATTAGAACCATATCATACTGCATTTGGATTTTGTGGGTAGTATCCGCTGAAAACCCTCACGAGACACCACCCGTCCTACTATGGACACCTAGAGGTTTAACGGCTTGTTGCATACGCTCAATGCAATCGTGTTTCCTACGAAAGTGTGACCTATCTAGTCTAGTTTTTCATTTCTTGTTTTACTCGAGGACGAGTAAAAGATAAGTGTGGGGGCATTTGATTGACATAGAAATGTGTTTATTTTATGCTCTTATATCTTATCTTTTGTATATAAATAAATATTACTTGGGTATTATTTTGTCACTTTTACAGATATTCCAACCTAGCCCGCATGCAACCAGAAAAGTAGACAAATGGAGATCAGATTACTATATATTTACATTTTGAAGAATTGTAGATGAAGATCCCACATCTAGTTGATGTTGGACAAGAAAATGATTGATAAAAAGGCCATGCACATATCAAATCAAGGGAAGCTTGTCAAAGAACCAAGAGGAAAAGAAGAAAGGTCAAAAAAATTTAATAGATTTAACTAAGGCTCATTTGAGACTCTCATTGTAAACTCTTTTGTGAATTCCCTAAGGCTCATCTATCATTGTATTAGGGTTAGGGCTAGGGTTTGGTTATTCCCTATAAATACCCTTGTAATGTCATTGTAGCCACCATCTCATTTCTGTATTCCATTACTCTAATAAAAATTCTTCTTCTTCTTTTATTTTCTAGTATTTTTTTAGCAACTAGTGTCATCTACCCGATTAGATTCGGTAGAGTACTAGTTGTATTTTACATTTGTTTCATTAGTGATTAGTCGTTTGATTAGTTTCAACGATAATCCTAATTTTTTTTGTTCTTCTTATTCTGCACTTTTATTTTCTGCATTGTTGTTCTTGTTTTGCAATTTACTTTCTTTAGTGATTAATCGTTGATTAGATTCAACGATAATCCTAAGTTCGCAATTTCAATTTGTTTTTATTTCAACAAAATCTCCAGGCTTCGTCTAAATCGCCCAAGAGATTAGATAAATAATTTGATTTTAATTTACCTCCCTGTGTTCAACCTGTATGCTACACACCTGTGCGCTTGCAGTATTTATTTTGAAATTCGCGCTTTTCTAATTTATTAGAAAACGACGATCAGGGAGGCAGGTCGACCCTATGGTCGACCCTATGGTCGACCCCCTGGTCGACCTGGTCTGGCCAGGTCGACCCCCAGGTCGACCCCCAGGTCGACCCCCTGGTCGACCTGGGCTCTGGGCGGGAATTTTCCTGCCCAGCCCGCTTCTGGGTCTTGAATTTGAATTTGAATTCGAATTTCTGAGCTGTTTTTGATTCCGAAAATTCGTGAAACTTCTAGAGGTCATAACTCAGTCATACGGACTCCGATTTTCGAAAACTCGGACTCGTTTCCAAGCAGAATTTCGAGACGAACGCAATGGCACAACCCGTTTCCTTGATTCTTATTTTAAAATTTAATTCTGCCTTGATTTATGGTTTTAATATGTTATTAAAATTCGGGTTGTTACATTTGTGAATGGAACTTTTATATCAAGATTTTGTTTCTGTTGCTTTTTGCCAAGAGTAAGTCATCTGTGATGGAATAGTTGCTGTAAATAAATAATAATGAATGCCGAGATTTATTTTCCCTCTCTCCTAAGCTCTGAAATATCTTAATTTAAATGAACTATATCCTTTTATTCTTGTTTGTACACAGTAACTTAAACCTGAGTTTCCTCTTCTGTTTCTTTTTATGCAGTACACAGAAGTTGATTTATACAAATAACATTCATTCCTTTTGTTATGTGATGGATGTCAAGCGATGCATTGCTAAGGTTAGTTACTGCCAAAAACGATGTATTGCAGATAATTTTTTTGGGTCAAACTTTATAGTTGATATGCACTTATAGTACATATTTTATGTTTTTTGGTTGTATAACTTGTTGATGACTCTATTTATAGAACATATTCATAGGACAGTTGCACCTATGCTTCTCCGTATTAATGGGTATGCTGATAAAGTTGCCAATGCTAAATGGGAGGTAAAAGGTCTTGGTCTGGAGCATGATGGGTAGAAGCTACTCTGTTCGAAAAAAATGTGTTGTGTGAGTGAAGAAATTGTTATACATGAATAGTGTATGAAAATTGTAGAAACTTTTATTGTAATTGTTTGTATTATTAAAACTTTGTTAAAATAAAAAATTTATTTGTTTATTTCATTCTGTGATATACACTATTACTAAAATAAATACATTTAATATGTAATATCTATAAGCTATAATATATTTTTTATATAGATTTATGAATCTATTGCAACGGGCATATACTGTTGCAAAATGGTCTGTTGCAACAGCAAAAGCCTGTTGCAAAAAAGTATATTGCAACATCTTATTGCAACAGGCAGAAATTGTCGTGGACTTTTAGCAACTTCGGCTATACCAACAGGCGTAGGCCTGTTGCAATAAGTCTACTGCAACAGATATCGCCTGTTGCGAAAAGTGTTTTTTGTTGTAGTGAGAGAAAACAGAACAATTGTGTAGAGTGTAGCTTGTGACATATATTACTAGAGAGAAGTCTGATATTGCAACATATATTACTGTTATCTATTTGCATGTTTGTAGAGTGTAGCTTGTGACATTGTGTAGAGGTCGGTTTGCGGCCTCTCGTTTGTCTCTAGTCAAGATGGACACTAAGTCTGTGTTACATGGCATACGGAGCGAAAATCATGTATTGTTTGCAGCGAAAATATAAATTCACTCTTTTTGGTTCAATTTCACGGTTTTCTTATAACAACTTACATAAAAGTGTTAAGTCTGCTTTACATTCAAAGATACTGTTATCTAATGCTAAACCGGAGGTGAACATAGGAAATCAATATTATTTGTTTCTTCAAGTTCTTATGGATTGAAATATCAGAACTGATTACAGACGTGTAATCTTAACCCATGAACCTGCCTACAAAAGTTTTATTTACACATATTACTGTTATCACAAGTTTTATTAAAATTGTCAACAGTAGCATTTGTCCTAAAACAAAAAAAACAAAAACAAAAATCAGCAAAAAATGTCAACTACTAGAGAGAAGTCTGATAGGATAAAAAAATTATAATAGATCACAGGCTAATCATCAACAGCTTGTCCTATAACTATTTCATTAATGCCTTGTGGTTTTTACTTTACGGTATCATGTTCAACTGCTAAAGAGAACTAAGTCTGATAGGATAACAAAATTTATAATATATAACAAGTAGATTGCATAAAATAGATGAATTAATATTGAATTAAAACGAGCTTGTTTATCAGTGTTTAAAATTGTCATATGAAATTGATTTGTATATATGTTTAGTTAAGTACCGCATATAGATGGAAAAAATATACCGGAAATTAAGAAAAGAAAACATGGTATCTAACCTGGAAAAGAATCAACAGCTACTAATATTAGAACATGATAATATGTTGCCTTTCACTCTTATATTGTTGTTAACTATCAGTTCAGTTTTCTCCCACCACTGTCTGATAAGATTACTTTGTAGGAAGGCTACCTTTTAAAAACCACAAAATACCATCGAAGACCAAAGCACGGAAAAAAAACATGCCACAGGAACTAAACCAGCATGCACCTTAAAGAACAACCAAACAAACCTTAAATGCACAAATGCACCAGCAAGATCACCAAACCAAACTGAAACTACTAGAAATGCTAGCCCCAAAACACAACATTCTCAAATGAAAACACAACATTAAATGAAAATACAACATTCTCAAATTTGTACCATTCAAATTCACAAAGTGATAACACATCCCAAAATAAAGTTCATACTTCGTACTAATTAAATAAGATACACGAAGAGTTAAAATCCTAACAACTTAAAAACGTTTTTTGTAGTGTCATTTTCTCAATCTTTAAACCGATAAGATCCAATCCTTCCTTAGCTCATCGGACATGTGAACAAATGTCTCCCTTCACCATTTTTCTTGAAGCAATTTCAAAACACGGATACGTGCATGGTTATCGATATCCAACGTCATTTCATCCATAATTTTCAGGCACTCTGAAATTGAAAATTTGTTTTTCTCCTCGCACTTCCTCTTTTTCTCCTCCAATCTTGCTTTAGAAGTCTCAGCTAAAATCTTGATAGATTCATTGAAGTCTGTCTCGTTCCTCTCTCGTTTGTCACGCTTGCTACTCTTACTTGAGGTCCTAGATGGCAAGCGACTCGTAGCATCCTCTTGTACTTCGTCATTAGGCACTTCTTCAGCATGAGACACCGCTAAAGTAGGCTATGACGAGATGTAGAACAAGGCACATTTAATGATTGCAAATCATCGCGATCGTCACTTGAGTCAAATTCATCTAAATGTGAAGCTTGTAGTTTTCCCCCGGCACTACATCATCAAAAATAATAGCCAACTTCTCATACTCTGGGCATCCTTCATTTCAGAATTTTTTAATCCACTTTGAGTTTGGATATCTCTGATCGATAAATAAATATTAGTTTTACAATAATATCTAGATAATACCCTATTGATTAGAGAATAATTATTACCTTAATGTAGTCATCCCACCAAGCACTATCTGCGTCTACCGTACCCAACACCGAATTCCATCCTAAGCCAGTGTTTTCAATAATCAGTTTTTTATGCTCTTTGTATTTCTCCTTTAATGATTGCATCTTATTTTTAAATGCCTTCAAAAGATATTTTTGAGCACATATTTGATAGTATTTCCTTCGAATGTCTTCCCATTCGTTTTTGGAAAATGTTCCAATTACTCTATGCTTTTCACATGCATTTACCTTTTCCACCATCAAATCTATAAAAACACTTTCTTTTGTTTTGTCCCAATGAGCCACGACTTCGGTTGCCAATTCATATGAAGGATTATTATGTTGCGTAACATTATCGGATGTCATCTATTAGAATAGTTATTGAAGTTAAAGAAGATGTAGAAAAAAATAAAAACATGAAAAAAGAAAGAATTCCCGGAAAAAGAGATATATTAGAAGATGGACAAATAATCCAACATGAAAAAGGTATGAATTAAACAAGTCCTAGATACATAATGTCGTATGAAAAAAGGTATGTGCATATTTCTTTATACAGCAAAATCAAAAAAGTTAACATCGTAATTTTTATTTTATTTTTTTTAGTATTCCATGATATATTTTTTTAGTTGTTAGCTCTCCTAAATAAAACAAATAAGGTCAAAAAGGATCCATTCTCAAATTGATTTGTAACTAAATCAGAATTTGTCCTCCTGAAATGAAACTTGACTACAATGTCATTGAGATCTCAATTTCATTTCAAAGTAAACGAACATAATTTATTATACATAAATTACTTAAGAATGCATAGATTTTTTAGGCTTTTTTCTTATACACCTCTTAGTGGTTAGTATATGGATACGGTTGGAGTGCACGGTCTTTGCAATTATACTAACCACATTAGAACTCAAACTTAGACAATTGTTGACAACACAAAGATAATCTGAGTATGCATTATTAGATTTTACTAGTTTACCTGGTATAAGTTATCGCAGTAGAGCTTAAAATTGTTCTAACTGAGACTAAAAAACAAGAAAGGTCAGGCAATCAATAGATTTGAGGTAACGAACAACATAATTCTTTGAGTTGTTCATACATGTATAGGATGGTTCAAATATATGAAACAAAAGTTATTTCACTAATTGTTACCAAGTGATATTCTCTATAGTGTCAACTGTTATGTCAAGTTGTATTATTTATTACTCCGAGTTTGTCTTGAAATGTACCGAAGAGTTTACATCCCAATCCATGAAGAGTAATAGCTATTATCCAATAATGAAGATACACTACTTTTAGAGATGAAGACTTGATTGTAAATCCAAATAATCAACCAATAAAGTGGATAATGAATATGGTATTTTCAATAGACTGCATTTAATATTCTAAATTAATTTATCTATAGAGATACAATAGCATGTACCATTGCGGTTGTCGTATATAACATTTTTCAAATGGACATGGAATTAAATGACCATTTTGCTTCTGTAAGGTGAAACTCACAATTGAATGCTTTATAACATTACCAATGATGAGGAACAAATGCAATATAATTTCTCAAACAAACCTATTATACCATGCAAACAACTTGCAATAATTAATCTCTTATGGATGGTAGTAACAATCAAAACTAATACGTAAAAGAATTATGCATTAGAGTAAACTTGTTGGTAATGTGGTTTAAGTGCATTCATTTTTACACAAAGAGTTATATGGCACTTACATGTGATCTCTAACAAAACCAATTGGCAATGTGAAGGGTGAACTCACTATACTTATACAGGATTCATTTTACAAATTCCTCAATGTGGGACTTGTCTCAACACGCCCCGCACGTGTGGCATATCATGAGCCTAACACGTGGACCTTTATATTGGGTGACGTGGATAAGTGCGGCATTGTGCGCACGAATTAAACCTGTTCTGATACCATATTAGAGAACCCCGAATTATCACAAAACCAATTGGCAATGTGAAGGGTGAACTCACTATACTTATACAGGATTCATTTTACAAATTCCCCAATGTGGGACTTGTCTCAACAATAGTATTTCATACATTTTATTCTAATCCAATCAGTGAAGCAAAAATATAATAAAACTCCTTGATTCCATGTTTTATTCATTTTTATTCATGTGTGAATTAGAACTCATATTTGTAGACAGTAATTTAATGGAATATGTCATTAATTTAATGGGATATGCATCTTATGCATGGATAAACTTGTCACTTTAACAAATATATGCATAGATTAACTTATCACTTTTTATTTTATTTTTCACAGTAGCACCAGTTATTCTCTATATCAATATTTAAAGTTGAAATTTAAAAGCTAACATCAATATGAACCACATTTTCCTCTCATTAGTTCAAGGGCTTTTAATTTTCATTACAAAATGAATGAATTACATCTGCGCCACGACAGCCTAAAGAAGTAGCAAATTCACTATTGTTCCATATATATATAATGATTTGACTTCAAAATGGAGGACAATGTTTGGTGTAAGTTAGAAAATACAGCTGTTATTTGTTATAGCAGAAGCTCCAATACATATAATGTCATGCATTCTCATGTTCATGTAAACTTGAAACCAGAAATGTATTTGTTATAGCAGAATTCCTACTGTCAGTACTGAATTTGGGTATAATACCAACTCAAATCAATTACGATTTGCCAAATAAGAATATCATCTAACACCAAAAATCACAAATTAAATAAATAAACCTCTGTAAATCGAATTTGGATATAACACCAACTCAAATGAATAAACGTCTGTATCAATCGAACGAAGAACAAATAAATGAAATTGCAGTAGATTTAGAGTATTGAGAATGAACAAGAGAAGAAAAATGGCACCTTTGTCCGAAATATTAGAGAGAATAAATAGCGTGTCGATCTGATAGCAAAAGGAGAAAAATCGCCAAAACCCTAATGTCTTTGAGTAAGAAGAAAAGCGGCCTGGAAGTCGTTTCTTTCTTTTGGATCGGAAGTCAAAAGCAAAAATAATCGACTTCCAGATAAGTAGAAAAGAAATTTTTTTATTCATCATTGCATGGTTGTGATAAACAAACGAATTTTAATTTAAGGAATCAAACCACATTTGTCTCCTTTATTAGAGAGTTCGAGGAAAGTCAGTCAAGCACTGAATTACGAAGCTAGTTTTCCTTCTTTTTTTAAAATTCGTAACAGATCAACGTCCGCCAACCCAATTGAATTATAATTTATGAGTCATTGATAGATTTGAAAGTTAATTTCATACAAAATTAATTATTAATGCCAACTTTATGACTTTACCTTAGAGCATTCTGACACTATAGTTTGTCAATGACGCTACAAGTACATCGACTCTACTCTAACTATTACCCTAACAATAAAAAAATATTAAAAAATAAAGTTCAAAAGTATTACACCTTTTGATTTCCTTTTTCCTTTAAATTGCAAAGCCACACTACAAGAGGCGGCTTAAATAGCGACGAGCAGGGGCAACGACTTGCAACGGCTAAAAAAAGCGGCCATCGCAAGCCGTTGCATGAACTGCTGATATCGAACCACCGAGAGCTTTCTCCCTCAATCCATTTCAGCCATAACAAAAAAAAACTACCCGAAGCGCCCGGTCGCTTTTTTGATTTCACCCACCAAAACTCCATTCCAAGCTTCTCAATTTGTGTTGGTATGTCTTCTAAACCCTATTCTATGTTTAATTAGGGTTAGTTAGGGTTAATTTGTATGTTTATATGGGTTTGTAAATTGATTGTTTATGGATATGAAATTGGTTGTCTTGTGAGTTGCATATGATGTTGATTCTGTTTTAGATTGATCTGGGAATAAGTGTAATTGATTAGGAGGTTGAAATCGATGATTATCACATATGTAATTGATTTAGAAGGTTAAAAATGTTGATTATCATTTATGTAATTGGGCTTACGATGATTGTGTTGTAGAATGATTTTTTGAGAATAAATGTAATTGTTTAATGGTAGTAAATTGATTATAATTATTGAAACGGTATAATGAGTCCTTCGTCTGCATGCACTGTTAATTATGTCACCGTCGGATGCAAGAATGGTCAGTCCAAACAAATTTAAAGAATGCATTTGCAATTAAAAAAATGTTTGCTAAAATATTTAACAAAAAAATGTTAATTCAAAATGTTAATTCGAAATGGTTCTTAATTTAGATTTAGATTGATAAAAATCTAGTTATATGTAATGAAAATCATACTTATAACTTAACTCTTTAAATTTTAAATGAAATTTATTAATTAACTTAAAAGCTTATTTTATCTTTCAAAATTTAAACTAACTAAAATTAACTTCATAATTTGTACTTTAAACTAAAAGTAACTAAAGCTAATTTATAATTCATAATTTTCAATGTCATGTTAGTTTACAAATTAGAAGTATGAAAAAATATTATGTAGACGTTAGTTTACAAATTACATAATGTGTTTTACTTATGTGAACTCCTTAAATAAATTTGGCCTCGTCCGACAAGTGTTGTGTAGGATCATTATATGGATATTTGTTTCTACACAAAACAGAAATCTGTATTCATCTAATAGTACAATATTCAGTGGATTTGTGCTAGTATTTGACAAGTTACAAATATAATAACGTAAGCATATTTTGAAAATTATTTCAGTTTAAACGGTTAATAAAATTTTGATGGCGCTTCCTTTTTGTTCCCTATGTACACGCATTTGTGTACGATACAGGGACCAAAGAGAAGTGCTGCTGAATATTTTTTGAACCATTTAAAATGAAATGATTTACAAAATATGCTTACATTATTATATTTGTAATGGAAAGTAGGTAGACCGACCGTCAAAGTAAAAAGAAATAAAATAAAAAAATCAAAACATTAAGGAATTATAAATTAAATTTTACTAGATTTCAATTAATATAAAGTGTTTGATCGAATTTTCTAACATATTTGTTGCAAATCATGAAAATGTTCGATTTTTTCGTGATCGCAGTTGGATGTATCAACTCCGAACTGGTAAGAAAGGGTCGATAAAGGAACATTTTTGTAACGGTGTCCAAGAATTTATTAGATTCACTAAATCTAATAATCGAAGTAACGTAGACAATTGTTGTCTGTGTAGTAAGTGCAAACATCTAAAGAATTGGAAGCCAGATGTAGTAGAAGTACATCTATATAAATTTGGTTTTGTGTCGAATTTTTGCTTATGGGATCGTCATGGAGAACTTGTTCAACCTACATCTAACCATGTAGTGGTAGAGAACGATAGTACAATGATGAATGGTAATACAACGATGAATCCGATAGAAAATATGGTGCAAGATGCAGCACGATCAATGTTTCCTACCATTGATCAAGGCGACGATGAGAACGAACTTTTTTTATGTTTTATTGAATTCTTCTAAGAGACTGTTGTGAGAAGGGTGTACAAGCGAAACCTAATTATCTGTAACTGTCGAATTCATCACTATGAAATCAAAATCCAGTCTTACAGAAGCCGCATTTACAGCAGTTGTACAAACTTAAAAACGACATATGCCGCCCAATAATTTGATGTGCGATAGTCATTACAACGTGAAAAAACTTATGTCTATTTTGGGACTACCATATCAGAAGATAGATACATGTGTTAAAGGTAGCATGTTGTATTGGGAAGAGGACGCTCACCTTAGAAAATGCAAATTTTGTGATGAAGATAGATATAAATCAAGAAAAAAGAAAGGAAAAGAAGTTCCATATAAGAGAATGCATTATCTACCCATAACTCCTAGGCTTCAACAACTATATGCATCTTCTGCTACAACGTGTCATATGCGATGGCATAGCGTGAGAACAGCAGAAGAAGGAACTATGAAACATCCGTCAGATGGTGAAGCATGGAAACACTTTGATAGAATTTATCCTGAATCTGCTGCAGAGAGCCGTAATTTTAGTCGATTTATATACGGATGAATTTTCGCCATTTTCTCTGTTTGGTAGTAAATACTCATCATGTCCTATCATTGTTACTCCTTATAACTTACCTCCATGGATGTGTACGAAAAATCCATATATGTTTCTAATGGTTTTTGTCCCTGGTTCTGATGATCCGACACAAGGAATTGATGTTTATCTACAATCGTTGATTGAAGAGTTGAAAACACTGTGGCATGAAGGAGTCGAAACATACGACATTTCGACAAAAAGGAATTTTCATATGTTTGCCTCTGTATTATGGGCTATTAATGATTTTCCTGCGTATGACATGCTTTCAGGTTGGAGCACAGTTGGACGTCTAGCTTGTCCTCATTGTATGGATTAGACATGAGCATTTTCATTAAAGTATGGAAAAAATATCTTGGTTTGATTGTCATCGGTTCTTTCTACGTATTAATCAAAAATTTAGAACGGATAAAAAGAACTTGAAAGCTAACAGAGTAGAGACTATGCTACCACTTAAAGTTTGGACAAGTGAAGAGATATATGAAATTGTAAAAAACTACCCAAAGATACGTGAAACTGGAGAGCAGGTTGATATTCCAGATAAATCGGACATTCATAATTGGTGCAAACAAAGTATATTTTAGGAGTTACCTTACTAGGAAAATCTACTACTTCAGCATAATATTGACGTCCTGCACAATGAAAAAAAAACGTTTTTGATAACGTTTTTAATACAGTTTTGAATGTAAAGGGAAAAACCAAGAACGATGTAAATTTGAGACGTGATATATTAAACTTCTGTAAATGGCCAGAAATTCACTTGTATGACGAAAATAAAAAACCCAAAGCATGTTATGAGCTAGATAACACGCAAGTAAAATTCGTGATAAAGTGGGTGGAAGGATTACGATGTCCTGATGGGATTTCTTCTAACCTCCGTAGATGTGTGGATTATAAAAACAGTAAATTGAGTGCGATGAAAAGCCATGATTGTCATATCATGATGGAATATTTTTTACCTGTGATTTTTAAGGAACCGTTTCCTACAAAAATATGGAGTGTTATAACAGAATTAAGTATGTTTCACAAACAACTTTGTTCAACGACGTTAAAGTTAGATCGTCTACATAAGGTTGAAGTAGAAATCTCAGTATTGCTTTGCAAACTCAAGAAAATATTTATACCGGGTTTTTTAATGTAATGGAGCATTTACCTATTCTTCTTTCGTCTGAATCACTCCTTCGAGGTCCTGTGCAATATGGATGGATGTATCCATTTGAGAGGTAATTTTGTATATACTAAATAATCTTGATATATAAATTACAACTAAGATTTTTGTAGCATCATATAAATTTAATTAATCTTATTATAGGTACTTGAATCATTTGAAGGAAAAAAATCAGGCAAAAAGCTCAAGTAGAAGATTTGATTTGCAAATCGTACCTTGAAGAAAAAGCTTCATTTTTTTCCTCTCATTACTTCAGTGAAGATGTAAACTTGTCTTTTGTAACTTTTCCCCGTAATGAAGAAACCGTTGAACAAGAGTCTTCTTAAACAAAGTTATCTATTTTTAGACAACACGGAAGAACTGCTGGAAAATGTATGGAAATATGGTTAAGCGATAAAGACAAAAATGTGGCATACACATATGTTTTGTTAAATTGTGTGAAAGTTACACTATTTGTCAGTTAATATTAAATTCATGTACAATTCAATTATATATATATGTGTATATATTTATCTATCTATATTAATAAAAAAAGGAACATAACACATATTTGCAGTATATATGAATCACAACATCCATCTAGTGATCTCAGTAAAGAATTTGCTGGATGGTTTTCAGACTATGTTCATGGTCCCAAAAAACTAGGTTGTTAACAAAGGATTACGACATCTTGGTATTGGACATCGGTTTTTTGCCATCGCTATTCACTGTGCGTTTTGTAGTGTCATATGCTAGATATTTAAAATATTTTTTTATTTTGCTAATAACGATTAATTTTTGAAATATGCCCTCATGTAAACAAGAGAAATGCCAAGTTCATTGCTGAAGTGTTGAGTCAGGTAGTTACTTTCTTGAATAACAAAATCAACAACAAGAGCAATGTTCGAATAAAGTCTTAACAGATCTATCGCTTCCACCTCATTAAGGTAATTAGGAAATTTCTGCAAATAATTTATACTTGCTAGATTTTAGTTTAGCCTAAGCAATTTGATCTAGTGAAATAGACATTGAAAGTTGCCTAATTTGAAATAATATCTGGTTTTGTTCGAACCATAAATGCATATCCATTAGGTCATAGTTACAACTTAAAAGGTTTACTCATTTTCTGGTTAGCCAAGTCATGAGATATGTAAGTGTTCCAATAGTATATAGTGTAAATTATTGTCTTTTCAATTATCCAAAAATTATTATTTGTAAAATATTTTTGTTGCATCCACTTTGCCGACATGCTTTTTTTGACTTAATTTCATGTGAATTTTTAAGCATAAGAATTGGCATCCACTTTGCCAACATGTGTCTTTCGCCTGTTGTGGTGTGGTGTGACCCTTGGAGGTGGGGGTTAGTGTGGTCTTTTGGAGTTTAGTGGTGGAGCGTGACTCATAGCATGGAGGTTCGTACAACGATTCTACTTTAGTGTTGACTCTTCCTACTTGAAGAACAACTCTAATACGAAAATATGTCATATCGATGGGTTGTCCAAGGGATATATGAGACGTGCAGTGGTATCCTACCATGATGGTTAGGATTTGGAGTGTAGCGACTTCAGACAAGAGTCATATAGATAGTCCAAAGATAGATTCTGCTATTAGTGGAGAACGCACGCAGAGGAGTTATTAGTATTAGGCGCTTCAATACACACTTGAAGGAAGAGTACAAGAACAAGATCAGGGTCAGTTGACATTTTCGAGCTGATCTACTTGGACCCAAGAGCTGGTTGACGCTTTGGGCTAGGTAAGGTTATAAACTATAGTCCGTTAACGTTTTGACATAGTGGATAATTTGGTAGAATAAGTTGATATTTTCAACCTACTGGTGGTACTCTCGGTTAGGTCACCAAAATGTTGGGTATCATACACTCAACGCTCTGAGTTAATGGATGTGAAGATGGATGCTATGCTTATCTGTTTGTTATTACCCCTCGCACACGCATCCTATTCACACTTCATGGTATAATGACTCTAGAGTAGAGTACACTATTACATGTGCTAACTCGTTGGGTCCAGGAATAAGTCAGGTACACCCTTCATACATATTATATTACCTTCACTACAAGAAAAGTTACCTTTCACCGCAATTACAGTCAGCGTTTCACTTGCAAATGCTGATAAAGGAGCGTGCAAATGAAAAATAAGGACACCCCAACGTTGATTAAAAGTAAGCAGCTTTATTTCAAGATTTTTTTTCATTACGCGGGTTTCTCCCCGCCTTTCTTCCTTCTCTCTCTTTCTTCAAGAAAATAGCAAAGCCCTAAATCTTCGTCAAATTATTTTAAACCTAATTAGAATAAGATATGTACCTTAAATCCGTTCATCTCTTAATCTCGCCCGCAATATCAGTTCACTCAAGCCTTAATACTCCTCTAATCCGTCCTTGGCAAACAAAAGAGCATGCGTCCAATTCCACATTCAGTTAACAATCAAGAGCACCACCATTGAAGAATTCTTAGTCTATTCTCTTTAGAAACCTAATTTGAGGTAATTGATTTAACTTTTAGATGCAACCCTTGAAATCACAATTTTATTATTATTATTGTGCTCTAATTATAGTCAATATATTTATGCTATGATATCTACCAAGACATATAACTTATTTTAGGTAATTTATGTTGGATAATTGAGGTATCTACTAAGTTAAGTTGAGATATCTACCAAGATACGTGATATGTTTTAGGTAATCATATTGTATTATCAGTAGGAATTGAACTAATTAAGAAACAAGTTTAATGGCCTTCATGTCTTTTGTAATAATACATCTATATGAACATGATATGTATAAGTATTAAGTTCCTATTTTTTACTGACTTTCAACATAATCTGCGAAGTTGCCATATAGGTACGTAGTGTGCTTCACTATATGTAAAGTATGGCTGCATACCAATATAGGACATTTACACGTATCTAAAGTCTAACCACCTCCTATTCATAACCAACATAATTTAATTAGAATAAAACTCATGGCACACCTACCTATATTTCACTATATGTATTTATTGTTACTATTATAAATTACACTACATGTCCACATTATTGTGATATTGAACAACGCTTAACTGAAAATGGTTTGACATGGATGAATGTTTAGAACTATGAAAACTTACCTTAAGCCATAAATGACTAGCCTGAGGAGATGACTGTAGATATATCAATAATGGTTTCAGTTCTTTGGCCAATTCTTTAAGTAATCCATTTCCGTATGTCGTTTGCAAGTCGATTTGCAAGCCTGCACATCACTTATCCTAAATAACTTGTGTAATGATACCTCCAATTTATCATGAACAAATAAACACTTATTTATGATGTTTTGCATATGTTGGATTTTTTTTTCTTGTAACTATTTAGAATCAATTGAGTTCACTTTTATAACTCATAGTTCAAATGTGATTTTAACAAAGCCAAAAAGTATGCATACCAAGTTGTATTATTTGTTATGCCAAAGATTACTTTTCTTGTGTTTATTCAACCAATTCTTCATTGTCTTTCTCTTCAATCAGTGATTTAGCCTCACATATATACTGTTTTACTGTACCTGCCATTTCCTTATTCCTTTATAAATGGAAAGTGGCAATACAAATATGTTTGTTCGAGGTATTATTTCAATAGTCTTTTATTAATTCTTGCATGTTTTGTATAGTTTGTAACAACTGGAATTTGCTACAACTTTGCAAAATTTTATTTGATAACCTTTTTGATTTTCTCCAGGACTCCATCGATTCGATGACCACATCCCTGAAAACATCAAAGATCATGGACGTCCGAACGTGCCTAAGCATCACAATACATGAGAAACTGCTCAATTTAAAGCTGGTCTCTACTCGATCTATAAAACTGAGCATTGGTCGGTCTATAAATGCAGCATTTCTCAGTTTTAAAAACATAGCAAGTGCACTATTTTAAAACTGATCATGGTCAATGCTCCGTTTTGAAACTGAGTATGAGCAATGCTCAGTTTTAAAACCGAGCACCATGCTAGGCATTAAAACTGAGTGCATTTCCGTTGCTCAGTTTTAACACTGAGCAAGCGCAATACTCAGTTTTTAGAACTGAGCACTGCAATTGGAGTTTTGCTGCCAAAATCCATAGAGAAGTTACAAGAGCTTTATGGCATGAATAGCAGGTACACATTAGTATCAACTTTTCATTCTCCATGAACTTTGTGTAAAATTTTGCATAGACTAAATGGACATTTAGCTTTAATTAATAGACTAGAGTGTATGAACTATAAGCTGAATGCTTTTTTATAACTTCATTTTTGTTGACTAACATATTGTCTCCTCTATTTCGTAGGTTGCATACTATTGTTTCCGTTTTGTTTAAACATCATGTCTAAGCATCGCAATAGAAGTAAGATGGAGTAATATACTACCGTAGGACTTTATTATGGATGTATTTTTCAATTGCTTTGCCCAATTTCAAGAACTTTGATAACATTATAATTAACAATTTCTGAGATTTTTTTCCCATTATAGTACTTGAAAATATTGTTACCAACTTCTATAATGGTGATTATTATACTTTTGACTCATATTTTCATTTACACTAGCTTCGCTTTGTGTTATGCAGTTGATTTGGGGTTTTCTTTGGCTTTGTTGATTTCAACTACAATGGTATTTCTCCATTGCTTTTCATTTTGGAAGATAGCGATAGTGAGTCAGAAATTTTACTAAAGAAGGTACGACTCTATTCCCGTTGAAATTAATTTTAACTGTAGAAGTTGTTGAAGATTTATTTGGAAATGAGGTAAAGTATCTATCTCTAATTGCTTACCATATTAATAAACAATAGAACAAAAACTTCTTTATTGCTCTAGTAAACATTAATGAACACTGTATGCTAGGTTATTCTTGTGATGATTTTATTTTGTTTCCAACTAAAAAAAAATAAAAAAAAATAAGGTTGTGATGTGATTTAGGGTTTAATAAAAATTTAGCTATGAAATCCTAAGGTTATGATGTGGCTTATGTGTCAGGGTTAAGGCAGAGGGTATGGTTGAGGCCATCGAAGGGGGCGTGGAAGAGGTCATGGAGAATTCATATCAAATGGACCAGTTCATGCTGCAGTAACTCCAATAGCAAACGGTGAGGCCTAAAGCTATTTGCAAGCTCCTTATATCTTTCTATCATTGGATGACTGCTCATGCTTTCTCTTATTATTATTTATGTTGTCCTTTTTTTTAGGTTCCCAGCACCCAGTTTTACAAGCAAGTGGTTCTTGTTTTATCCGTGTTCGGTTTACCTATGCTTTCAAAATCCTATATTCCATACCCATTAGATAAAACAATATCGTATCATTTCTTTTGCAGAGCAGTACATTGTTTTATTCTTTCTAAGAAATGTCTTGTGTTTATATGTTAAAAAAAGGAAGAAAAAAGAAGAAAAAAAAGAGATATGCTTCCTAAGCAAAAAATCAAATACTAATTCAGGAAGTGAATAATTCTGAAAATTCCTATCTAACTCCTTGATTAATAATATTATAACATATGAAATAAACTTTCACTATGTATAATATTGTAAAGGAATGGCTGATTGTTCAGTGTCTGTGTATCTGCTAGTTGAATGTCCATACTAGTGTAATTATGGATGTGCTTTTATATTTATATATGTGCAAAATGCTATGTAGCAAATTTTCTACACTAGGTTATTGCACCTATACGGTGCAGACTTGAAGTGAAACATCATTTTGTTTCATTATTGAAACATATACATGTATCTATACTTTTTTTTGGGGAACGAAGAAGCTCTACCTCTTAATCATAAAATCCTTAGTTTTACAGAAGATCAGTAGTACACTGTCTAATAAACTACCACATATCTCTAGCCAATAAGAGACTAAATTCTTTAGTTTACAAATAACTCTCTCTTAAATCATGAACGATAATAAACAAGACATACACATACTTACATACATACATAACTTACTAGGAAGCAACAATGTGTAAACCTAAAGGCGTATTATCTAAAGCAGGAACACAGCCTTCTTTAAGAAACTGGCTTATGAGATCAGCAACCAACTTTGGCCTCTCAACATGAGGAAGATGGTCGCAACCTGGTATCTGACATAAAGCTGAATTTAGGAGCTCCTCCTTTAATCTTTGAGCTAAGGTGTTGTCTAAAATTTGATCATTTTCTCCCCCATATTGTAACGACCCAGGGATTTTCGACCCCGAAAATCGACATAAATACCCTTACCGTAACTCACGCCGATCCTCCAAGCACCGAAACACTGGATAGTTTTAGGAAAAAATTAGAGGGTGAGATAAGAAAGAAAGAAATATTAGAATAGAAGAAGAAGAAGAAACATCACAACACACAGAGTCTCACATCGCAGCGGAACAAAATATAATACAGAAGTAAATCTTTATTGAGAACTTTGAAAATACTTACAATATCAGAGTACATCAACATCTGGACAGTGATAATCTGTCCTCATACAACACACAGCGGAATACTAGTAATATCATACGTCTGGACTCTTCCAGCTCGTCTCTTCACAGTAGTTGATAACCTGAACCTGTACAACCCGGCCTAACCCGAGCATTTACAAAACACCGGGTCAGTCTGGTGAACCAGAGTGAGAAAAACTCGCACAGTATTTGGGTGAGCATCCAACTTGATTTTAGAGTTCAAAAACCTTTTCGAAGAAAAGTATAATCGTAAGACCAAATCCACACATAAACACGGACGGTTTTTACCTTACGATAATCCAAAACAATTTTGAAACCAATATCTTTTCTGATATTATAATAATGTCTACATACAAGTAAATAACAATATAGTGGAACGCTTGCATCTCACGCTCCACATATAGTATACAATTAAAACCGCGGGCGCTTATTGGAGATTGGATTCCAACTTGACAAGGTATGGGTCCACCTGCCGATAGTGTATCTCTAGAGACGAATACACTGGGTTCAACAAGAACGTCTTGCAACCCGGCCCTCACATGACCGACCACTCATTTCGCTTGAGTGTATCGAATGTATATCACCGACGGTTGGGATCAGCAACCGTCTCCCGAAAAGGGACAGCATCGAAACATAGATTTAAGGACAAATAGGAACTTCTCTAGATAGGTGATTATACACCCTAATGGGAGCGACCCACATAGCCATGCTTCCTGCCCGATTTTTGTCATTTCCCGGTTGATGAGGCTTGAGGCCAGAATTAACTCTTGAACATCTGGTCACCATTCTCTTTGAATGCCACATCGTCAGATCCGTCAGATATCACTAATTGACGTCCACAAAAATACTCTAGCTAGATGCTAAGAGAACGGCAAATTCTCTGCCACCAACTATGATACGTTTGAAGAAATCAACGTACGTGATCCTTTGGAAATACTATGTCAGACACTCGTCCATACAGGTCATCCAGGAACAGGATGAACCGAAGGCACTCTCCTGCCGCATCCATATAGGAATCACCCCATGGATCAGTAGCGAGAAGTCCTTGCAACCCGTAGATTCCAACTACGACAGAATCACAGCTTATCTCTGCTTGCCAGGCAGAGAATATTAGTGGTTCTTCCGTTTGTGAAAATCCACGGTCTTCACAGCACCATCTCGATCATCTTCTGATATCTTCACGTATTTGTTGGTCGGAATGGTTTTCGAGTATAAATTCGATCCCGGTCTTTCCATACCAACAATCGTATTGGAGAGGTTTGATAGTCGGTGTTTTAACTATCAAAATATACAGTGTTTCAATCATGACACTACAATGAGTTCACTGGTTAAGTATTCAGCATCACCTGGCCTTTAACAAACTGATTTACTTTTGTTAAATTAAAACTTCTAATTCTTGTAATATTCAAAAACACGATATTTGTATAACTCTAATTCGATAACTCTCATCGATTAACTTTAAATTGATTAACTCTAACTAGTTTACTCTAACTGACTAACACGACTTAACTCCATTCGCTTGACTCTAGATCGCAGCGATCACAATGGTTACGCCTGATTCCCTCAGGAAACATCCGACCGCCGTAGGCTATCTGCAGCCCTGCGAATTACGCTAGCAGTCGTATGAAATGGCAGCTCATCTTGAATAACTATGTTCGACTAACTTTAGCTCGAATAACTATATTTCTATATAATACACTAATGTCCTCAAAACCAATTCTTTATATACTTAGTAAAATAACTTATAACCATATTTAAGTCCCTACTTAATTCTTCCTTCCCACATGTCTGTTACACCATTCTCTATTATTTAAATCGGAAAATCCATTAGTTTTATTAAGGGAATTTGTAGCACATATGTTATAGCGCTGTTTAGGTTTACAGTACATATGTTATAACAATAGCGTTATAATGACTATTTAGATTTATAAAACACCAACGCTATAATCGCTGTTTAGGTTTACAAAACATTGACTATAGCAACAGCGCTAAAATCGCTATTAGATTCACAAAACATATATTATAACAACAGCGCTAAAATCGCTGTTTAGATTTTCAAAACATATTCACTAACGTCTCTTACGATTACCAACTAATACTATCTTCAGATAATCCCGATGTTGTTCAAGTTGGGGTATTTTAATTACCTCTCAGACCTTGATCAACAACGTTCATATCTTCAGATAAATATCAGTTGTAATCAAAACCCAAAATTTCACCAAATCTCAAAACAAATCCCATTATTAATTTGATTTGGTTAAACAACTCTCCGATCCCCTTCTTTACCCAAGTTCACTTCCGATTTCTTTTACCAATCTCCTTTCAAAAACTATTCAACCATTTCCTACTATGGCATTTTATTACACTTCGATTACCTTTTGAAAAGTAATTTTCCATTCAAAAGAAATTTCTAAATTATTAATTAAAGTAATAATTTATCCCAACCATTAACTACATTCATAGTTAAATTCCTTTATTATCTAGAATAAATAGTAAATCCCTTTTAAAACCTTATTTAGATTTATACAATCTTTGTTTAACTATTCTGTTAAAAACACATTAATTTGATAATCAAATCCAGTTCACAACGGTCGATTTAATTAACTCAAACCTCGATTATCTTATTAACCGAATTCAATTACTCTTCACTTCAAATTAATTAAAAGTATAATTAATTTGAATAAATTCCTTTAATTGTTCTTTACAAACAATTTCCAAATTGTAAACACTCGACTCATCTCTATTTCCCCTACTTGTAATCCGATTGACATCAGCATTTATTTTATCAAATAAATTAATATCAAATCAAAGTCCTAAATAAGTAAAATATTTATTTCTCTTTAATAAATTTTATTCAAAATAATATATTTCGAAGTCTAACTCTGGTTATAAAATAAATTTTATGATTTCAGCTCTAACGATTCACTTGACGGTGAATCACATTTATAGACCGATTGATTCTATAGGCCATACTCTGCCAAACACTTAACCAACTGGTTTAAACCAAACAGATGTTGATTATCCAGTCAATAAACAACAACCAAATCAATCACATTTACTGATGATAATATAACAGCCATTTAACACAAATCAAATAACAGAACAATTCAAACAATTAAACACGCTTATAAATAAACGTGACCAACAGGGTGCGTTACCTCTGTTGGATCCAATCGTTAACATAACGATTTGGTATTTCACTGAAATTAAACACAGTTTAAATTTCATCAGTTAAATCAACAAACAATTGTATAACTAGCAAACAGGAAACCATCAGCAAGCAGAGCACACAAATAAAAACCCAATTTATATAAAATATAAATAGGGAAACTGAGTGAGTTTAACTCACCTTGATTTTGATCGTTGCTGAATACAGACCGTTCTAACAACTTGCAGCGGTATCCAGCTCTGTCCAACTTAGGCCAGAATATTACGTTAGTCGATACAGTCCCAATGTCACTTGTTTCTTTTGATTCTGATGCTATCTGACAACGTCATAACATTTATACGTTATTCCCTATTTAAAGTTAATATATTAAAATCTTAATAATTTATTTATTAAATTCTACTCACGTTTACCCACTTGGTTTAGCCACATTAGAATGGTTAGGCACAATGTACGTACATGTCACCTTGTATATAAAAAAAATGATAATTGTTTTCTTTATCTTACTTACATTTAAGCCCGATTGGGACCATTTTAAACACTATTGGCATGTCATAAAATTGGTTAGGCAACTTTAATATCAATTAGTCATCCATTTAAAACATTATGACTAGGCCACGTTTGACCCATTACTTCTTAGCATAAACCATATTATGTTATTACTAACTTAAAGTGTTGTGCCTACTATTTATATTTTATAAATCAGGTTAACACCGGTTAAGCTTAAGTTATGAAGATTAGGCAAGTTTACAAATCAATTAGACACCTCCAAAATTCCCTTCAGGCCACGTAAAACGTTCCCAGACACATAAAAATCACTGTTCATTGTTTATAAATATAATTGGTCACGTTTGAACCTTAATTTCGGGAAACACGTTATACTAAAACACACACATAAGCAGTGACGTTAAAAATGAATATTAGGCATGTTCATCGGGTTTTCGGTGCAACTAAACACACTTGTGTACTATAAATGGGTTTAGGCACAATTTCTTGGGCACGTCAGAAACGTTCAGGCCATGTTTGAAACTGGGTTAGTCCCATTCTAACCTCCCAGCCACGTTATATACTTTTTAAAATAATATTTTATTAACAAAAATTTAATTAAAATTAAAGAATCAGGATTAGGCAAATTATAAAGTATGGATTAGGCGCACATGATAAATACTGTGCATCTTCATATATTATACCTGCTGCCTACTTCGAAAAATGCTCCTCATCCTTGAACCCACGCCCGAAGTCCCTGTTCACCTCCTCCTCCGTAGCACCCATCACCGTCGAGACACCTCAGTTCGGACCTCCTCTCCCTCTTCGTTCTGCACATTCATCACGCTACCACCAAGAATCCTTCCAACGTTTTGCAACAACTCCTCCTGCCAACTTGTATTATCTCTTCCTTCCCACTATCCACACGTCCCTCCCCCTTTGTATAAACCTTCCCAGGTACTTCCGCCCCTCAACATCATGAAGCCACTGCAACGCCTTCCGCCATCAACTGAACCTTCGTCGGAGACTGCCGCCTCGAGCCTCTCATCCTCCTCACCCCTGCTACACGCGACTTGACTGCTGAGATGAGAACGTGGGGTTTCCTCTTCTTTGTTAGAACGGAGTTTACTATTGGTGGAAATATGGATATGGAGTTGGTTTAATTTTATATTGGTGAAGAAATTTGGTTCTCTCCCTCACTGGAACGAAGGAAAAGAAGATGCAGCGATGTTTAAATAGGAGGAAGAACCGTGGGGATCAAGCTGCCTCGTATAGGTTTGCAGAAAGTCGGTAGGGAACGGTATAGGGTGGGATTCTCAAAATTACTTTGTCGGCACGTTTTGCATTTGCTGAAAAGAAAATAGAAAAAAACTAGCATAGGCAGGCTCGTACTTGATTGTAATTTTTTAGGGTAGATGTGCGTTTTATTTATATGTGTGGCTCAAAATTATATTATAAATTTCATTTGTGAAACTTCGACGTGAAGTAATTGATAAAAACCACCACAAACGATCTCTGTTAACTGATAAAAAAGCGAATCTTAATGTAAAAAGGTATTCCGGACCTAATGGGACAAGTTTCGCCGAAATCCGAGGTCGTTTGAAAATTTTCCTTTATAAAACCAGTAATGAACACGCATTTTATTTTTCCACCCTCACCAGATAAATCGAATCAACTTGAAACTTTGAAATCCTACAATAATTTGTTGATACGAACCCAACGGCACTAGTTTCGTCGGATTCTGAGACTGTTACCCCGGTAAGCTATTTTAACCGCATACCGCAATACCCTTTTTAACACCAAATTTGCCGGTCTCTAAAAAGAACAAACTATATACCTATCCAGACTCTAATTGACGATACGAACTCAACGGAACTGATTTCATGGCCTAATTCGATCGTCTGCTCAAGTTACACTCAAATATCTCTTTATTAATTTAATTACTCGCTATAGAATTTGATTGGGCGTTTACGGCTATCGTGCCCACATACGACATCGGTTTTCCACTCCATTCACCATCGTACAATAATTTAACGTTACGGTCCCAATGAAACTGATTTCGTCGAAATCTGAGTCCGTTTGCAAAACGGCCATTTTAAAAGCCTATAATTTAATAACGATTTTCCATAGCGACTATTTCAAAATTTGATTTAGCCATAACTATCAAACTATAACATGAAATCTGGATTTTTCTCTTTCATATGAAAATTATCGTCAATACGGTTCCAACGTTTCTTGTTTTACAGAAATCCGACTTATATCGGACTCTGTATATCCAGTTGAAGTTCAAAACTCGAATTTACGAGATGCACGCCATTTTCAAGCTCGATTTATAACTATATAAATTATATAACGTTCAAACTTTGTTTTAATAACGAATTAAATATTAAATTCCATTAATATTCCTAAAATAAATAAATTAAATATTTGACGGGCAAAAACACGGGTCGTTACACATATGATGAGTGTTTTTGGTTTGATCTGATTTATTTGATGGCTGACATTGTATCCACCATTTGATTCCATAACACATATACTATATGCACTACAGGAAAAGTAGTTTTCCGCATCTTCACATCAGGCAGTTTATGGCTTTTTTTTTTACTCCAGAGCTGCTTTTGGCTGTTTCAAGTTCTTGTTTGTAGTCTAAGGCAACACATGCAAGCTTTTTTTTTAATATCCCTAACGAATTCGTGCTCTACTGTTGTAGTGAACATATAACCTCTTTCGGTTAGGATTTTCATTAGACTGTCTGTAAGATCACGACAAGCGAGATCTAAACGAAGGACTATGTAGTGGTGCTGATGTACTTGTTCCTTCAACTAATGTTTTCTTTTTTCTTTATTTTTTTCACCAGAGAAATAAGTGTATTGTTCAATTTACAACATCTGTTTCTCTACGTCAAAGGTTCTATTGCAACATCTGTTTCTCTACGTCAAATTACAAAATGAAAAATCAACTAGGATCCTCACATACCTTAATCCACTAACTTAGGACCAATATGAATGTTTTGTAACCTCAAACGCATGCCTTCTTGAACATAACAATTGTAATAAATTCTAGAAAAATGATACAATTGAAATTTTATACATAAATCACCAAGATGTTGTTTAGGTTGTGGTAGCAGCAATGTAGAGGTGATACCGTAGTGCTGATTTGTGGGCAGCGATGTAGAAGCTCAGCAACCGATTTCAGGTAATCTACAAAACGATTATCTGATAAGTTTGAATGACCTACCAGTTCTGGTGAATACGAATAGGGTATTAACATGATGATATTGGTAAAAAAAATGTTGATAATGTTGCTACTGTCTTAGATGAACAATACTGAAGTAGTTAAGATATGTCATGAATGCATGGTACGGAAATATTTTGTTTATTTGCAATATACGAGCTTAGTTCCAATAAAAAGGAGTGCTAAAACATTTTTTATACATGCCATGAAGAAGGAAGATTTGTAGACAGAGAAATTTTTATGTGAAGGTGGAAGAAAAATTTACGCTCGTTATGTATGGGATGATATGTGATTTGCCAGGAAAGATAGTATATTGGATGCATGCAGGATGATATGTTTGAGAAACAACTTGCTAAATTGTGCTATAAATAAATGAACTGTCTTTTGTAATTTTACATCGTGTTTTGAATAATTTATTACTTTTTTGCTTTCCGTATCTGATTTAGCATGAGCTAGTGCAAGTAAGACTCGGAGAAAACTTTTGTTTCCATATCTAAACATGGAAAGTATATGAACATGAACAACAATATTTATTTGTCTGGAATAAATTAAGCTTCTGTATAAGCTTGTACATTTAATGAGTCGAACTCTATGCACAGTCGAATTCTGTTCGCTTAGTCTTATTAGAGTGACATGTGATATTGCTATTATGATTATTTACCTTGGATTGATCCAGAAAATTAAATTTTTGTTTTACTATACAAAATGATGGGGTGGTTATTAGTCTTATCTAGGGCTTATTTGGTTGGCATATGATGTCTGTTTCTCCTGATTGTTTCTTAAAATTGATTATCCTTTATTATGAGTAATGTGTACTTCATTGATTTTGAATGAAGAGCCTCATAACGTATATAACGTCTTACAACAATTATATCTAGATTGCAGCCGTTGCATCTTTTGGGTTTCTGGAGTGAATGGGTCTGAAATTTTTTTGTAGGTGTGAAGTGTTGGGATTTATAACAGGTGATCCTAATTATGACAAGAACTACCTCGGATGTTATAATGGGATCACGGCTGTTTACTCTGACATTAAAATTGTCTCCAATTGCGATGGATCGTCACAGCGATTAGATCATCCTTCGGTTCTCTATGATTTTCATGTAAGTTGTTTGAGATGATCTCCATTCAATTTAACCTTTTTATATATCCGTTTTCATCTCATCGAACATTAATATTGTACGAAGCAAATGGTTCATACATGGTAGGTTTATACATCTGCTCTAATATGTTCTTGATGGTTCACTGGTTTGATCGTGCACCTCATACTGGAGCAAAGGTATAATTGTACATTACACAATTTCCTTTTAAACATACAAACTTGCTCGTTGTGCTTCCTTGAAAAAATTGTGCATATAAAAAAATTTGCAGGCTTTTGTTAGTGAATATGCCGTGCATGGAGTGGATGCTGGGTCTGGAAGCCTTTTAGCAGCATTGGCAGAAGCAACATTCCTTATTGGGCTATTATTAAACGGGTACATCCATATTTTTTAGGAACTTTTCATTTTCACTCTTTGCGGACATTATGCAGTAGTGCTAATGGTGCACTGCATCACAGTAATGATGCATTTGTGCATCACTGTAGTGGTGCAAATGCACCATAGTGGTGAACTGCACCATAGTGGTGAACTACACCACACGGTGGTACAACTGCACCACTGCAATGGTGCAGCAACACCACTATGTGTTGTTGTTGCACCACTGTAGTGAAGCAGATGCACCACTGTGTGGTGCAGTTCACCACTGTGGTGCATTCGCACCATAAGAGTGGTGTACCTGTGCACCATTACTTTGGTGCAGTGCATCATTAGCACCATTGCATAATGTCCGACGATGACAATGATATTTAAAAGAAATCATCATTGTTTTGCTAATAGATAATTAATAATGAGAATTGATTGAGCTTATACTATACCAGCATGCTTATGTCCATGTTTCTTTCATTATTTTGAGATTGCCCAATCCCGCAGTGTTGAAGCTGAAGTGAACTTGAAGCATTAAAGAGACGAACAATGGAGCAATCTGCAGTGTGGGCTAAAAGGAAGCGATAAAAGGCATGCTTAAGCGGTATGTGCCAGAACCAAAGGTTGAAGGGATAAATATGTATGTTTTTAACATGCACTGTAAATAGTTTTGTTTTCATAAGTTTGTCCAATGTTGTATGATGTTTGTTTATTAATTTATGTAAATTTTGTTTACAGATATTGTATTCATATTACTTTATGAAAATGATTAATAATTATATTTTTCATATGTTAGTTTCTAGTTTGATACGATGTTATGTATATTGTTTAGTTGAAATACGATGAAATGAGTGTAGATTATTGATATAAATATTGCAATGGAACGTGGCAGTAGCGGGGTGAAACTATCAGGAACTAACGACAGCGTTTATATAACGCTGTTAATTCTATGAAATGACATAGTATATTCACTATAACAGCGTAAGAAAAACGCTATGAAATAATAGTAACAGCGTTTACGATCCGTTGTTGAAAATGGAAGCGACACACATTTAAAAACTATTAACAGCTCAGAAAAAACGTTGTGAAACTCACTTTTTAACAGCGTTTATTTTCTGCTGTTGAAAATTAGGGGCTTACGACAGCATGTCGTTATACAGCGTTTATACTAACGCTGTTATAACTTTTAACAGCGTTTTTGAACCGCTGTTAAAAGACTTATTTGTTGTAGTGCTTATTAGTACATGAGATATTATTGTTTACACCAGAATTTTTTTTTGACTTGGAGTTGTATGCATTGCTTCTTATTAGTCAAGTACTCTTAAATGGCCAGACTAGAGACACATTAGGTGTGCACGAGTAGTTGACCAAAGGACGAGAAAGAGGTTATTCTACGTATTGTTTATATACTTGTACTATGTTTACTTCTATTGTGTTTATTTAGAGATAGTTAATTTTGAGTGATCTCTGTATATGACTCTATTATCATTATACTGCATTTTGTACTTGCTACTCTGATGTTATTGGTTCATTATCAACTATCTAATTGTCCTACATTTTTTATATCTGTTATGTTACTATTATACTTTATTCCATGCGTAGTCAGATATACGCAAGGTTTTTAGGTTATGTGTTTAATTTAAACCATGTTGATCGCCTTGCATTGGACCAGCACGCCATAGTGCAATCTTTGGGTGTCAGAGTTACGATCACATTTTTTCTGATCCGAAGTTTTTTTTTCTCTTTTAACTCTCCAGTGCATGGTTGAGTAGTTTAAGAATATGTTTTCAGGTTGTTACACCATTGGCATATAAAGTTGGTAAAGTTGGTAGGGAGGTGTTAGAGGAAATGCTTCTAGGAGCCTTATTTGGATTTCATTGTCTTTGAACTTATGTTCGTGATGTTAATGGTTGATATTATAAGTACTTTGATCACCATAGAGTTATATAGTTAAAGGCATGTTAAGGCCCGACAAATACCCCGCTATAGCGCGTAGTGCTCATCAACCGTTATGCCATTTAGATTTAGCACTGATGATGAGTAGATCCGGTTTTAGCGCTGTTATATTCCGCTAGATCTGCTAAATCAAGGTTTTTCAGCACTCACTTTAGAAATATTAATATAGAAAGCTTGATTTGACTAGTTTTCTATTTTAAAAAATTTATAAAGTAAAACAAAAGATCTAACTTTAAAGCATAAGTGTGACACCCCACGCCCGTTAATGTCACTCATTAAGAGAATGCATTAAATTTAGTGGAGCATTATAGGTAAACAGAAATAGAAACATTATAAGAAAGACATAAAAAATAGCAGCGGAATTAAAAACTTTATTTAAATCAAAACATCATGGTCCTAAATATTGAGTCTACATAATAAAACCAATTACATCAAGTATCAGTCTTGCTAAAAATATCAGGGTACAAAAGCATAAAACCATATTTCCTATGCAAAGCCATAAAAGAGATGACAAGAAGTCGAAGCGGTGCATCAATATCCAAAAGTCCAAGCTAAGCAGAAAAAATCCGAATCAGCTCTAAGCACTCCCACCCTGAGAACCTGGGGGGAACGGAAGAGAGAGAAAAGAAAACAAAAAGGGTCAGACATAAAGCCTGGAGAGTCCGGTTACTTTTAAATACAAATAGATAAGAGTATCATGGCAGGTATAAACACCGAATGAACAAGATAACAGTACCAAGGGAAAGTGTGAACGGAGCAAGATAAGAACAAAATATAATGCAGTTCTTAAGTACGTTTCTCTGCACCGTACTAATACTAGTATATCAAAAACAGAATGATCCCTTCATATAACAGACGGTAAACTTAGGTGTACTTCTAGTAATCATAACAGGCAGTCCAACATGTATGACAGGTTTTACCCCCAACGATAATAACGAGCTTTTAAAGAGGCAAGACTAGACATACCCTAATTACTACCCCAATTGATCGGCTCCTCACATAGATATCCTGTGCTGGCCCCACCGTAGGACGTATCACTTCCTAAAGTGGCAGCCCCCTGTGTACAAAATGCACAACCATATCTGTAGATGTAACGGTCGTCTTATCCCCCTCTTCCCGGCCCATGCACAAACATGTCCCCGGTTGGTTTGTGCCATCAACACCCCCAACTATTTTACCATCTTCCAATCAGTTCAGCAAGCGTGCCCCTAGCCCCTGACCTAGTTCTTGGGTCCACCGGTTGATACCAAAATGGGTTACTAACTGATATGGGTCCCACACAAATTACGCAAGCTACCTTCTTGGCTTGCATCCCGACTACTACGCTTTCCCGTGGGTTATACTTAAATTAGTTAAGCACTCATAACCCCTGCATATAATGGTTAAGTTTATGGGGTTCATTAATAACCCTCCCCACAGATTTCATATTTACTTAACCCCATTAATTCATATAAATTTACTTAACCCTTTATTCCATTTGTTGGGTTCATATATAACCCCTTTTCACATTCAAACAGATTAAGTATTTCATGTTGTCATTATCTTTTCATTTATACATGTTAACACCAGACCTCTCACATTAAGTCAATAACTTAAGGCTGCTGGATATGTCTGGCAGCTCTGGGCAGACTTATACCACAAGTTTGTACTTAACCTCGTGTCGTGGTGCCATTTCGCATTAGACCCCTCACATTAGATTAGCCACTTGTGGTCGCTGGATATGCTGGGCGGCTCCGGGCAGAATTACCACAAGCGCAATCTAATCTCGTGTCTAACCGTTATTACTGTTCCAAATTTTTAGGCATATTCATATTAGCAATTATCCTATTTCAATTATAGGTTTTCCCATGCCCCTTTTAAATTCACATATCATTATGCCCAATATTCCCTTTTTCCTAAGTCATAAATCAATATACAATTTATGCCCAATTTAAATATTCACATATGTTTCAATTTATGCCCCAATTCAATGTTCCCATACTTCAATACAAGTTATGCCCAAATTCATGTTTTTCCCAACGATTCCCCATTTCGCACATTCGCATCTTTTAGCGTTAGGCCATGGCTCGAAGGTAGCCTGGCTATATAAAAATAAAAAGGGAAAAGTGGGGGAGAAAAAGGTCAAAAATAGGCATAATAACAAATCAGTAATTAACTGGCAGAAATAGGCATAAAACCTGAATAATCATATTATGACAAGATTTGACATGGTGACGATATAAACATAAAAGAACAGATCTGGTGAATATGTCATAATAAAACTGATATAGGCGATGATTCAAGATCCAATTTTATATACATATTAAGATTGCTAATTAAATATTTAGATCTAAATATAACATAAACTCATAGTGAATAGATCTAAGAAAATGGATCCAAATAACTTAGAAGAACACGTTGATTTTGATGTAATAATCTTTGAATATGTATAATGTTCTTTGAATTGATTTTGGAGAAGAAAAGTTATTTCAATTTTCGTTGCAGCAGAGCCCCGCTGTCACCATTATTTTCCAGATGAATAAAACCTAGGTTTAGGGTCCTTTTTATAGCCTAGAACCAACGAACCGGGTCAAGAAAAGAGTCCATGTTCAGAAAATCGAATCTGCCCAAATCTGCATAGGGGGTTCAACCCCCCCTTAGGGAGTCAACCCATTGAGGGGTCGACCCAGGGGTCGACACCCCCCTTAAGGGGTCGACTCCCATAGACGGGATTTTTCCCACTCACGGAATTTTTTATTTTTTTAACTGAAATTTGATTTCTGGATTAGTTATATATATGTAATTCTCTTGCGCGTATAAAAACTTCAAACCTTCATAACTTCTTCATATGATGTCCATTTTACGCAAACCAGGTGTCTATCTTGGCTAGAATTTCGAGATGGTTGCAATGGCGCAGTCCGTTTGCCATAATTCTGAATAGTAAATTAATTGTTCTTTAATTTATTGTTAATGGTGTATTTTAATTTATGGGGTGCTACATTCTCCCCTACTTAAAGGATTTCGTCCCCGAAATCTCTAAGTTAAGAAGAATGTATATCCTGCCATCCAGCAATCATTTACTCATCCACCAATCACAGGAGTACAATGTCCTTAAGGGATTCCTAATGCTTTTGTGAGCATATGTGATAGTGTATGTATATGTCCGTAAACTAATGCGAAAGTTCAGGCGGTCTACTGATTCAGTTGGCCTCCTTAATGCAATGTATGTTACTGCCATGTAGCCAAAATGTATGCAAACCATCCTAGTATAGCATGTAAGTTCTATAAGTGTGCACAATCATCCGACCAAATGCAACATCGATGTGGTGATACATCCACTTTCATCCATAAAATAAATAAAAATGCACACACCCATATGCAATATAAAAGTGATTGAGCCGACCTAGTGCATAAAGTTTGTGTACATGCATCCACAGGCAAACACTTGCATCCACTTGCATCCATCGAAAATAACATGTCTCAAATACATGTTTACATTCATTGGCTTTCTGCCTAAAGATTTTATCGATACGATATATTCAAACGATGGATACAGGAATTAAAGAAAGTTTGGAAATAGAAGTTAAGAACATACTCTCAAAAAGGAAAGGATATGAAGCACAAATCTTCTCTTCAGTCTCCCAAGTAACATTCTAGTGGTCCTCTCCCCACTGCACTTTCACTAGCTTTACTTCTCTATTACACAATTTCTTAACCTCCGATCCAAGTATGCGAGTCGGAACTCGTCTAATAGTCGCTTCCTTCTCTACTTCTACTTCCTCTAGCAAGCTTGGCTCTACCACCTTTTCGGTATCATGCCAGTACTTCCTCAAATGAAAAGACAACATGAACACCAGCCAATCTCTCCGGTAGTTCCACCTTATATAGCATCTGACCTATTCTCTCTATAATACAGAATGGTCCTACAAATCTTGGCGCCAATTTCCCTATTGAACCAAAGCAAACCATGTTCCTTAATGGTGAAACTTTGATAAATACCATGTCCCCCACCTCAAACTCAATATATGTCCTTCTCCTATCGGCGTGGGACTTCTGCCAATCCTGAGCTGTCTTCATTCGTCAACGGATAAGATCGATTTTGTCTAAAGTATCTCTAATCATATTAGGTCCAAGTAGAAGCCTATCTGTTGACTCCCACCAACAAGTCCGTGATCTATAAGGTCGCCCATATATTGCCTCGAAGGGTGCCATGCCAATACTAGCCTGATAACTATTATTATAGCGAACTCCACCAATAGAAGATGCTCCTCTCAAGTCCCTCCAACGTCAAAAATACATAGCCTCAAAGGATCCTCTAGTATTTTGTTCACCCTCTCCGTCTGTCCGTCGGTCTGAGGATGATAGACAATGCTCAAACATAGCTATGTACCAAGTGCCTCTTGCAAGCTCCTCCAAAACTCACTGGTGAAAATGGAGTCAGGATCACTTACGATGCTGGAAGGTACTCCATGAAGACGGACTATATAACGAATGTGAATCGCTGCCAACCATGCTGCAGTCCTCTTGCTCTTAACCGGAATGAAATGAGCGCTCTTAGTAAGTCTATCCACCACAACCCAAATGTTGGTATTGCCTTTTTTTAATATAGGCATGTTATCTATAAAATCCATAGAGACGCACTCCCACTTCCACTATGGAACCTCCAAAGGATGAAGTAAACCACTGGGCTTCTTTTTCTCAACTTTAACTTGCTGGCAAATTAAACATTGAGAAACAAGTTCCTCCACATCCTTCTTCATCCCCGTCCAAAAGAAAACCCTCTTCATGTCCCTATACATCTTATCACCACCTGGATGAATGGTCATCTTAGAATGATGGGCTTCTTCTAGTACTATCTTTATCAAACTCCCAATTCAGGGAACACAAAGCCTTCCATCTCGTCGCAACCACCCTTTATCATCCGTGGAGTATCTACTGAGGTGACTAGAAGTCTCCCCGTTACTGAGCCTATCCATGATGTCTTCTCACTGCGAAGCACCTATCTGATCCATAATAGTAGGTCGCACTTCAAATGATGCAAAAGGCAGACAAAATCTCGATGGAGGGCCTAAAGTCAAACTTCGGTATAAACTCCAAGCTTTTACTTTCCACAAATAGAGGACTTAAGGTCATCCTCTGTCTACTCAGTGCATCTGCAACCACATTACTCTTGCCAGTGGTATAAGCAATATCAAAATCGTAGGATGCCAATAACTCCATCCATCTTTGTTGCCTCAAATTATGATCCCTCTGAGAAAAGAAATACTTGAGCGACTTATGGATCTCTCTTCAGGGAAGTAATCCCGCTAAGTCTTGAGCGCAAAAACAATAGTAGCTAATTCCAAATTGTGGGTAGGGTAGTTCTTTTCATGAACTCGCAACTACCTTCCGCCATAGCATATTACCCTTCCGTCTTGCAAAAAAACAGCGTCGAGTCCTGTACCGCATGCACTGGTGTAAACTGTGAATATTTTGTTTCTATCAGGTAAAGTCAAAACTGGGGCTGTTGTCAGAGCCCTCTTCAATCGTTGGAAAACAACATCACAATTTATATCCCATGAAAACGTCAGATTCTCCTTCGTCAGCCTGGTGAGTGGGGCTGATATCTTTGCAAAGTCCTTAATGAACTTCCTATAATAGCCCGCTAAACCAAGAAAACTCCTCACCTCTATCGCATTCCTTGGAATCTTCCAATCTTGAACTGCCATACCTTTGCGGGATCCACAGCTAACCCTTGTTTCAAGACCACATGCCATAAGAACCTCACCTCTTCTCTCCAAACGTGGCATTTGGATAATTTCGCCATTAACTTATGCACTCGGAGAGTCTTCAGAACCTCTCCTAGATGTAGGGCATGCTCTTCCTCGCTCTTCGAGAAAATCAAGATATCGTCAACAAAAACAACAACAAACTTGTTCAGATACTCCCTGAATTCTCTACTCATTAAATCTACAAAATATGCGGGTGTATCAGTCAAACCGAAAGGCATGACTAACCACTCGAAGAAACCATCTGGAGTTCTGAAAGCGATCTTGTCAATACTGTCCTCGGCTACTCTCAACTGATGAAATCCTGTGGCCAAGTCTAACTGGGAGAAAACATATGCACCTACATGCTGGTCAAATAATTTATCAATCCTCGGAAGTGGGTGCCTATTCTTCTTAATGAGTTTGTTCAACTCTTTATAGTCCACACATAAGTGAAGCGAACCATCCGCTTTAGTTGCGAATACAACCAGAGCACCCCATTCTGATATGCTTCGCCTAATAAATCCTTTTTCAAGTAGCTCCCCTACTTGCTTGTTGAGCTCCCTTCTTTCCCTTGGAGCTATGTGGTGCATGGGAAATGTAACTGACTTTGCATTTTCCACCAAGTATATACGAAAAACCGATCTCGCGCCCCGGACGTAGACCACGAACCTCATCAAAAACATCGGTATACCCACAAACAACTGGTACATAATGTAGATCATCAATAGAGGTATCAAGAGATTCTAGGAAACTAAGCATAACAGACCCCTTGGGGTCACACAAAATCTCGAGAGTCCTTCCATGGAAATTCAGAAGCCTAACGACCCTCCTCTCACAATCTAGAATGGCACCGTACATGGTAAACTAATCCATCCCTAGAATCAAGCCATATCCCATAAAACCCAAAACATATGCGTCGCAATCAAACTTGACACCCAAAACAGAGATTCTCAAACCCCGACAAATCATCGATAAATGAGTCATACCTCGAATGGGGTTTGAGACAATAACGGGATCCAAAACCATACTAGTATCTAGGTGCAGAGACTCAACTAAAGAATCAAATATAAAAGAATGCGAAGTGCCAGAATAAAAAAGAGTCCTAACAGGATAATCAGAAATAGAAATCAAATTTTCGAAGGAAACTTTCCTATCTCTATCATGTCCACCCTCTACGAGAACATTAGCTTGCCCTCCAGAATTTCCTGCCCTCTGGCCTTGTCCTTGTCTCTTTGGGCACTCCTTAATAAGGTGTCCTGCCTCACCACAGTAGTAACAAACGCCTTTCCTTTTTCTGTAATCCTTTTTCAGATGACCCACTCTTTCGCAATTAATGCATTTCCTCTTCTCTTCTTTAGCTTTATCATTCTTTCCTCCTTTCTTTTGCTGTTGTTGTTGTTGGCCTTTCTTGGGCCACACCTTCTTGTTCTGTGTCTCATCAGTCTTAGCTTCGGTCTTTTCTTTGTCATCCTCATGCATCACCGCCATATCAACTAGCCTTTCTAAGGTAGCTCCCATTGGATTGTGAGATAAGGCTAGTGCTTGAAGAGGTTGATCAAGCCTTTTGCAAATTGTAATGCTTTCTTATGCGGGGTATTTATTAGCTCCAACCCGAATCTTGCTAACTGGTTGAATTTGTTCACATACTCCGTAACTGACGAGCTCCCTTATTTTAACACCAAGAACCTCTCCATTTGCAAACTCTACTCAGCTTGAGAAAGAAATTTCAATTCGAACCTCTTCCTGAAATCAACCCAAGTTTCCACTGGACACTCTGCTTGCGTCACTTCCCACTAGAATAAAGCTTCATCTTTCAGTAGCCAGACGGCTAACTAAATCTTACTACGATCATCCACTTCAAAGATTCCAAAAAAATCCTCCATCTCTTTAAGCCAGTTGCTTGCCTCCACGAAAGTCTCCATTCCATTGAATGTCGTTCCGCCCATAGCATGGAAGTCTTTACATATCTTAGAGAAATTATCAGCACACGGAGGAGGAGGAACAAATGGTGCAGCTGGGGGAGGAACATTTCCTTGGCCTTCGGCAGGCGTCGTAGCCTCAAGATACCTACAGAACCAGCCTGGTATCTGAACGCCCTCAGGAAAATTAGGCTCCCCAGACATGCTGAAAAGAAAAGGAAAAAGGTTCAGACAAAGGATCGAAAGATATTACATATGGCTTTTGGGGAATATGCTTTTCCAAACAGACTTTTCTTTTGAAAATGCTTCCTTTTAAAACCTTTTTGAAAATAATTTCCAAATACTTTTATCTAATCTGGCAACCTTCAGCTCTGATGCCATGTGTGACACCCCACGTCCGTTAATGTCACTCATTAAGAGAATGCATTAAGTTTAGTTGAGCGTTATAGGTAAACAGAAATAGAAACATTACAAGACAGGCATTTAAAAATAGCAACTAAATTAAAAACCTTATTTAAATTAAAACATCATGGTCCCAAATACTGAGTCTACATAATTAAACCAATTACATCAAATATCTGTCTTGCTAAAAATATCAGAGTACAAAAGCATAAAACCGTATTTCCCATGTAAAGCCATAAAAGAGCTGACAAGAATTCGAAGCGGTACATCAATATCCAAAAGCCCAAGCGAAGCAGAAAGAATCTGAATTAGCTCTAAGCACTCCCACCTTGAGAACCTAGGGGGGAGGGACGGAAGAGAGAGAAAAGAAAACAAAAAGGGTCAGACTTAAAGTCTGGCGAGTCCAATTACTTTTAAATATAAATAGATAAGAGTATCATGACAGGTATAAACACCTAATGAACAAGATAACAGTACCAAGGGAAAGTGTGAACGGAGTAAGATACGATTACAGAATATAATGCAGTTCTTAAGTATGTTTCTCTGCACCGTACTAATACTAGTATATCAGAAACAGAATGATCCCTTCATATAACAGATGGTAGACATACGTGAACTTATAGTAATCATAATAGGCCACCCAACATGTATGACATGTTTTACCCCCAATGATAATAACGGGCTCTTAAACAGGCAAGACTAGATGTACCCTAATTACTACCCCAATCAATCGGCTCCTAACATAGATATCATGTGTTGGCCCCACCGTAGGACGTATCACTTCCTAAAGTGGCGACCCGCTGTGTACAAAATGCACAACCATATCTATAGATGTCATGGTCGTCTTATCCCCCTATTCCCGACCCATGCACGCACATGTCCCTGGTTGGTTTGCGCCATCAACACCCCCAACTATTTGACCATCTTACAATCAATTCAGTAAGCATGCCCCTGACCCCTTACCTAGCTCTTAGGTCCACCGGTTGATACCAAAATGGGTTACTAACTACTATGGGTCCCACAAAAATGATGCAAGCTGCCCTCTAGGATTGCATCCCCACAACTAGGCTTCCCCGCGGGTTATACTTAAATTAGTTAAGTTGTAATAACCAGGAAAATCCGAACCAATTTAAAAATTTTATTTTGGCTATTTTAGTAAATTTTGAATAGTTAAAATAATGTATTTTAAATAATAACGATTAAAAATTCAATTTAATCAAAGTTAGAGCAAAAGTATTCATTTCGATTTCTAAAGAAATTAGAAATAATACGGTAGTTTAAAAGTCAAACCTGTACTTTGACCGAATGTACTAGATTCAAAATTTAACGGATTTTAGTGAAACCAAAAGTATCCAAATCTGTTTGAAAATATCTTTCCAACGAATCCAAAAAATCGAAATTTTATAGTGGGAATCAAAAGATATGGGCAGTTGAATATTCGGAAAGGTCGTTATAGTATAATTTATAGCCCGTATAAAAGGCCATTTTTCAAACGATCTCCATTTTCGACGAAACCACTTTTGTTGGATTCGAAATGTCAAATTATTGCTAGGTTTCAATTTTCATAATTTTTTGAATTAATATGTGAGTGTGGCAAACGAAAATGTGTTTTGTCAATTTCAGTCAAATCTAATCGACTTGAAAATAGCCATTTTTCGAGCAATCTCAGAATTCAACGAAATTAATTTTGTTAGGACCGTATTGTCAAAACAAAGCCAGAAATAATTTTTCTGGATTTTTCAGAGTTCGTATGTGGCCCCAGCGAATTTAAATATACGATCAAATTAATTGTTTAAAAGATTTAAATAATAAATTAAAGATTTTAGGCCACAGACAGTCATTTGGGCTGACGAGACCTAGTCCATTGGATCCGGAACATGGGATATTGGCTAGGGTCAACTTCGGTTGGACTAAAATTGGATTAATTTAAGATGTAGGGATTTATTTGTAAAAATTACATTAAAATATTATAAAAATAGTGGAAATTCATTTCAAACCCTAAACCCATCGTGTAGCTGCCGCCATCCACATTTTTCATGGATGAAAACTTCCTAACTTCAACCACTAATATCCACCAATCCTCTCAATAAAATTCCTCACTCTAGTTCAAGCTTTTGAAGAGATTTTCTTGCTCTTCATTTCCATACGGCTTGATCGATCTCTGGTGGCCCGAACGCCGAGGTACAGACCCCTAAACCTATGCCATAGACCATCGCCGCCCTTCCCCTAGGCTCGACCAAGCTACATGCGAGTGGGCCCCCGGTGCGTCGCTTGTAGCTCTTCGACGCGCCGCCTTCTGATCGTCCTATGGTGCTGCAGATCGGAAGCAAAGTTCTACCCTAATTCTGAAGTAATTGGGTTAACTAACGGCCGATTTCTGGTTTGAGGAAGAAGGTATAAATCCTTAAATAAATTAACTAATTTATTATATTTAAATGTTACAATCTTAAATAAATCGTAACTAATACATACTATATCGAAACTGAACAATTTCAGATCCTATTCAATCGTGCAACTCAGATCTATGCTCCTGTCCAGACTAGATCGAATTCCGAGCAGTTCAAATTTTGGACCAAATTGCATTACGACTGTGAGATTTCTTCCTTTATATAATTAATTAATTATTTAATTTAATTGTTATGTGACGATAGAATGTGTATAATTCAGATCTGTTATGTGATGATATTGTGGATGTTTAATCTGTTTGTTGGTGATGTATAAACACAGATTTGTTTTTGTTCCATTAAATAAATCATTATTGTTTATTTATTGATTTGGATTAGAATTTCCAAATCGATAAAAATAATCATTTTGTTAGATTATTGATTTGGATTAGAATTTCCAAATTGATAAAAATAAATCATTTTGTAATGTTATTGATTTGGAATAGAATTGCCATTTCAATAAAATAAACCATTTTGTAATGTTATTGATTTGGAATAGAATTGCCATTTCAATAAAATAAACCATTTTGTAAAGTTATTGATTTGGAAAAGAATTGCCATTCCAATAAAAATAAATCATTTTGTTATGTTGAATTACATTAGATTTTCAATTCAACATAAAAACATTATTTGGATTATTTTTGTTGAATTGAATTAAATTGTCAATTCAATGTAAAATTATTATTTTGATCTTATTTGTTGAATTGAATTAGATTGTAAATTCAATATTAAAAATATCTTTTTATCATTTTTGAGCATTGAAATAGAATTGTAAATTTAACATAAAACATTATTTTATCATTTTTATTGTATTGAAATAGAATTGCAAATACAATGGAAAATATATCATTTTTGTTTAGATCATTGAATTGAGATAAGTTGTTCTTTTATTTGCATTCCTCGATGCAAATAAACATTGTATTAAAAAGTTGTTCTTTTATTTGCATCCCTTGATGCAAATAAACACTGAAAAATAAAGATGTTCTTTTATTTGCATTCTCTAATACAAATATACATTGAAAAATAAAGATGTTCTTTTATTTGCATTCGCTAATGCAAATATATACATTGAAAAATAAAGATATTCATTTATTTGCCTTCGCTAATGCAAATATACATTGAAAAATAAAAAATTTCTTTTATTTGCCTTCTCCGTTACAACTAAACATTAAAATGGAGAGTTGCATATTTTTGTTTACAATTTTAGATGCAAACAAAACATTAGAATTAAAATCATATTTTTGTTTGCAATTTTAGATGCAAACAAAACATTAGAATTAAAATCATATTTTTGTTTGCAATTTTAGATGCAAACAAAATATTAGAACTAAAATCATATTTTTGTTTGCAATTTTAGATGCAAACAAAACATTAGAATTAAAATCATATTTTTGTTTGCAATTTTAGATGCAAACAAAACATTAAAGTTAGGATTACATTTTTATTTGCATATTTAGATGCAAATAAACATCGTAGTTAAAGGATTACATTTTTATTCGCATATTTAGATGCAAATAAACGTCGTAGGTAAAGGTTACATTTTTGTTCGTAAATTTAGTGCAAGCAAAACATTGTAATAAAGGTTACATGTTGTTTACATTTTAGATGTAAATAAGAACATGAATTAAAAGGGTTACATTTTTATTTATAATTTTGATGTAAATAAAAACATAGGAATTAAAAGTCATACTTTTATTTACATTCTAGATGTAAATAAAAGAATAGATTATAGTGTCGCATTTTTATTTACATTTTAGATGTAAATAAAGACTAGTACTTTAAGAGTCACATTTTTATCGACATTTCATATGAAATAAAAGAATTGATTTAGATGTTAAATTGTTTATTTTACTTTATGCACATTAAAAATAGTAGGAATCGCCAAATGATTTATATTTATATTTATATTTAAATATTAATTAAATTTTTAAATGAATCGCGCGCGGTAGTTCGCATTTCGGCAATCGTAACTTCAAACGATTATGCCATAAGATCCAACCGTCGGATTTTCTAAAAACCGGAACTGTTAGGACCGTTTTGGGAAGATCTTTCCGATGATATAAAATTTATCAAAATCCAATGGTTAGATTTTAAGATATGTGGTAAAACAAATTTTGGTAAAAACAGCGCCAGGACTGCCCATTGACCCGAAGCGTCGTTTAATTATATTGAGCTATTTTTAAACAAATAAAAATAGCGATAAATTGTTATATATTAATGTTAACGATATCAAATGGTTTAAATGATAATAATTCAAAAATTTATTTGAAAAGACCGAGTTCAACTCATTTCAAATAATTTTAAGACGATTTAAAATCGAAGATATCGAAGACGATGTTTGAAGACTGGCGATCTTCACGTCGAAAGGGTAATTACTGATGTCTGGCATTGGCTAGCTACCAATAAAAGGTTAAAGTGGCAGTTGTCCGGACGCACTTGTTGATCGTCCGGATATGCGAGCACTTAGGTGACTCCGGTTTCGTTCAGACCCAGAACGCACTTGTAAATGGATGCGTGTCCGACGTTGAATTTCGTGCCATGTAAATTTATTGATATCTATTAATATATTTCTGAGGTGGCGGAGGATTTATCCTCTTGCTAAACACCCTTCTTTGAGACGCACGAGCTCAAAGGTTATATATTGATAGTTATCGATCGCATGGTATGGACTGTCAATGTGACATGCCAAGATGCAATTGATCGGGGCTTTTGTTGAAAAGCAGAGCCCTGTGGATGATGATCAAAGCATAGCCTATTTAGGCATAGCTTTGTGTATTTCGTTACTTCGCGAGCCTCACACCCCGGTAGAGTCAAAAACGGGACAAGGGAACGTAGGGAGTGCACACGTTTCTTTCTAGCTAGAAGTGGTGTTGGTTTTTCACACGTCCCGGCATTTTTACTTATGTGGTTGATGGAATGAGGCGCCTCGGATTTTTATTGGTCGCCAATGGCCAATTTATAGGTCCAATAGGATCGAGAAGCGTGAGTTCAGGCATAACTAATCCACTAAAGTATTTGTGGACCGGTCATGTAGGATCCAAGGGTTCGCCAGTGTAGTGACCCGAAAATCCGGTCCAATTTGAGCTGACTAAATAACACAAGTCCAACCCCAAATTGCACTAGAAATTCAAGAAAACTAATAGAAAGAAGATAGAGGGTGAGGATAGATAAGATAGAACTAGTAGAATAGAAGAAGAAGAAGAACATTATCATCAGAGTAACACGAATCTCACAGCGGAACGAATAAAATATAACATAACTTTTGAAATACAAAGTTATAACTGTTTATACATACCATTTTCAGAGTACAACATATAACATCACAGCAGAATAAATAATAGCTATCGACTGCTGAAGCCTCCTGCTCCAAGCTCTCCAAGTGCATCTGTAAATCCCGACTACTTGACTGCCCGTACAAATTTAGGCACCCAAGAGTTTAGGGAAAACAAAACAAATAAACTCCGGGTCAGTCATGTGACTGGTGTGAGTAAACTCAAATCATTTAAACAGGTATATGATATCTCATAAGACCACGCCGTGAATATGGAACGGGTTTTTCCCTTATGAGAATCCAAACATCTTTGAAAAGCAATATCATTCTGATATTATGATAATGTCTAAATACAAATAGATATCAGTCTAGTAGAAACGCTTGCATCTCACGTTCTATATATATATATAGTATATAATCAAAACCGCAGGTGCGTATTGGATGATTGGGTTTCCAACTATGACAAGGTATGGAACCACCTTCCGATCAGTGTACTCTAGGAACGATACACTGGAGTTCAACAAGAACATCTTGCAACTCAGCCACACATGACCGACCACTCATTTCGCTTGAGTGTATCGAATGTACATCACCAACGGTCGGGATCAGCAACCGTTTCCCGTATATATATGGGACAGCATTGATAGATTAAAGAAGCAAATGAATATTCTCTAGATAGGTGATTATACACCCTACTTCGGTGCGACCGACTTAGCCATGCTGCCTGCCCGATTTTTGTCATTTACCAGATGTGAGGCTAGAAGCTACGCTTACTTTCCATTCATTGATAACACGATCACTTTGAATGCCACATTATCAGATCCGTTAATCATTAGTTGGATCTGCACAAATAGATTCTGGATATTATGCGAAGGGAATAAATCCGTTGGCCACCATATATATTTGTATAGTCCAACTCTTTCGATCATTGGAACTATTCTGTCAGACATTCGTCCATATACGTTCGTTCTGGGACTGAACGAAACCGAAGGCACTATTCTGTAAACAGGACAGCCCTTGCACTTTACTCCGTCTTCAATTTCTTCATCGTATTTAATCACAACGCTTATGTCGATACGGAGTGGTTATTCAGATAATAATCCAACCGGTCTCTCCATATTAACAACGTAAAATGGTCAAAACTTCGATAGTCTGTGATTTAACTATCAAATGAAAATATGTCGGTGTACAAACAACGATCTTAATTCCAAATGGAATTATCGATCCAATCATCAATCATATATATATATATATATATTCATATTTCCTTATTTTCTAAAACTAGAAAATATACATTTTCAACATTGGAAAACATTTCCAATCCTCATTTACGCATCACTATCATTCCACAACTATTAGTCCCTAACTGTAAACTAGTAAGAGAACAATTATCTAAGTATAAACCCCGAAGGCCGAAACCAACATCAGATCAACACTCAGAAAACTATTCAACTTACTAATCTCTAGTCAGTTTCTAATTTTTGTTTAACTTCACTTCTTAATTTCTATATTCGATTAACCCCTTTTTATAAACTACGTTTGATTAACTCCTTTTGATAAACTACGTTTTCCGTTACAACTATTTCCCTTTTTTTTAACGTTTACTTACCGTTACAAATATTCCTATTTACAACTTCTATTTACCGTTACAAATATTTCCTATTTACAACTTCTATTTACCATTACAAATATTTCCTATTTACAACTTCTATTTATCTTCTAAATAAATATTCCTTATTCCTATTTATTTTCTAAATAAATATTTCCCATTTCAATTCTATTTATTTTCTAAATAAATAACCCTTTTATAAAACTCTATTTGTTTTATAAATACTTCCTTTTATAAAACCGTGTTCGTTTTATAAATAATTTCCTTTATTTCAATATACATTGAAATATTCCTTTTCACAACTCAGGGTTTCTTATGATATTTAAAATATCAAACAACGATGATCAATATCGTTCTAACATCCATAATCAATAACAGATTATAAATCACACATATATCACAATATATGAAAACAGTAAAATAATTGTTGAGGAACCCAGTCAGATTCCTCCAACCTGTCTACCTGCATCCACAGATGTTACACAGTATAATATATATCATATTTCATTTTGAAATGAAATATCCTGTTGTACAGAACCATATTTGATTAACAGTACATAGATTAACTATAACTACGTTTTCAATCAAATCTATTTAACAGTCCAGTTTAACAATCAATATACAAGTTTAACAATCAATATACAGCAGTCAATAAATAAAGTACAATTTATATTAAAATATAAATTGAGGAGAGTTAGTGAGCTTTATTCACATTGGCAGTTCATCGTTAAAGAATGATAAACTGTTATTTGATTTGAATCAAACAATATATTTCGCCATAAATTCAAACTAGCTCCAATCCACTTCCAGTTAGTTCCAGTGCATAGCGTCCGTCCATACGGTCCCAACACAACTTACGGTTCGTCTATTCGACCTCGTACGAAATAGTTACGATCTTTCGAAGTTAACACACAATTATATATATACAACTAAATTTATGGAAAATCTTATCGGGCCTCACCCCTTTAAATATCGGCCCAACCTTCCCTCTCAAGCCCAAAACCGCTAATGCCTTCTTCCCCGTCCAAGAAAGCACGCTCCAGAAAAAATCAACTCCTCCATCGTTTATCCCCTACGCAATAACTTCCTTCACTTTCGCTCCACAAATTCACATCGTTTTCACGCCACCTTCCATCAGTACTTTAATCACCACCGCACTCTTTTTCCTCCTTTAAAAAAATAAATGGACATTCGCATTACCATCATTAACCACCTAACCCATGCTTTATTGTTTTAAGTCCACAACAAATCACGATTACGAAATATTCCTTCTTCCACATTAGCACTAACGAACCTGCTCAGGAAAAAGGAAAACCCACGCCCTTTTTGTTTCTTCCTCCCGTACTCCCTTGACTCGCATCCATCCCTTACAAACGTGGAACCACACTTCACCTTGCTGAAGGGTACCAGGTCCGAAACTTTTCACACCCAATCCCTCCAACCCCAAACCGCAGCAGTTAGCAGCACAAACTCCATCGTTTTTAACCTCCTTCCCACCAACACAGTAGCAGCATCACCCTTAGCCCACCGAAAAACCCAATTTCAATTCACGAAACCCCAAACAAACCTCAACAAAACTCCTCAGCCATTTCCGCCTTCTGTGAAGGCCTCCTTCTTCAGTGCGTCGAGCATCCCGACGTCGAGCACCCAGAAACCGAACCATTTCCACCCATCGACGCTCTCAATCTCCAAAACGTTTGAACCCTACTCGTGGCAATGAACGACAGCGAGCCAGAATCCCCATCGACTATGATGAAATGAATATAGATGAGAAGAGGAACACTCCATGAATCCAAAGATCTTTGTTTTGAGAATATTAGGATTTTCTGCGATTTGTTTTTAATTTGTGAAGATGGATTTCTTGTTTGGGACCAAAAGGGATGGCGGCTCATTATTTCTTTCTGTAGAACAAATTAGGTTTTTAACTGTCCCCTTTTTATAAGAGTTGGATATGTTTTATATTTATATTTAAATAAATATATATAGCTTACATATGAAGTCTTCTATCAAACCAACCTCATATGACCTCAGTTATCGACAAACTAAGTTGATCCTGTCATAAAAACACATTCCGGATTCAATGGGACAGGTTTCGTCGAATTCCGACATCGTTTGCGAAAATCCTTTAGAAAATATCGACGAAAAACACCAAGCAATAATTCCTTAAAATTACAGAAAAAATCCTAAAAATATGAGGCCTTGACGTTTCACTAGACCTCTTCCTAAGGTTTCATATGAAACTTGTTTCGTTGAATTTCGAGTTCGTTTGACCAGTTAACCATTCAGTTTTCGTTTGTTTTAAGTTAAAAACATAGCGTACCCCACTATGAAATATTCTGTTCACGTAGGGACAGTTATGGACAGAAACAAAAATACCATTGACATGAGTGATGTCCTCTGGTCCCAAAAATGTAATAATACCGGTAGATGGACTCATATTGTGAAACCCCGAAATGTTGATACAGGGTGCCAAATACTCCAAATAAAAAGTTGCTTATTTAATTAATTAAAAATTACCATAAAATTCTAAAAATTAAATTATCACTACTTCCCAATTGAACCTTGTCTAAATTCAAACCCGATCTCTAGTTATATCAAATAAACCGTTACGGTCAATAACCGATTCTATAGCGACTATTTTAAAATTTGATTTGGACATATCTCAAAATCTACACGACGAAATCCTGATTTTTCTCTTCCACTAGGAAGATATACTCCACCAGCTCCACACGTTTCTTGTTTCACAGAAATCCGATTTAAAACGAACTCTGTACATTCAGTTGAAGTTCGAATCTCCAAATAACGAACTGCAGCGCCATTTCAAGCTAAATTTTAATTATAATATAATTATACGTTCTAACGTCGACGATTAAATAATATATTCGTTATTTAAATAATTAAATAAGTTAATTATTACACCGTCAAATATCCGGGTCACTACAGCCAGCGTCCGAATCCTGAGACATTGCTAGAGTGTCTCGAATCGGTTAGGAGATCGTCCCTAGCCTTGACTCATGATGGAAACCAACCTCCAATACGACATTACGGTCTTGATTGTAAACCTATATACGACGACATAGTATATGGTGGCTATGCCGTCTAGGATTGATGCATTTACTTTGAAGTATTTTTGAAACATACTATACACTAATAATAATATTAAAAATATATTTTTCTACGTATCAAGCATTTTTTATCATTATAAGGTAAAACTCTGTCCTCCGTTTGTGTTGCATTGTGTGATGGGACCTAAGTCTTATATTGATTTCATTTTCTAAAAAGCATTGCGTTGTTTTTTACTTTAAACTTTATAAAACTTATGCACGGGCAATCCAATGGAATTAAACCTGTTCCGCGTTAGCGGCGTGGTCCAGTGATTAGCCATATTATTAGTTTAGCAAGATTTCTCATACCAGTCCCATGACTGACTCGTATTCTGTTCCACTTTGCAAACTCGGTTGTCCTCTTTCCACACGGGCAGCCAATTGACAGGTTTCAGGTAGGGATGTTTTCTGGGCTTAAGCTTGCTATTGAAGATGTTGGAAGATCTTTTCTTTTTATCTTTTATTTTCTTCTTGAGATTTGAGACAGTATTGGATATTGATGTATTTTGGGAGAATGAGACTTTATTTCTTTCCCTGTTTTGAGACATCTGTATTGCTAAGTGTATCCTGTACTGTGTACTCTGATGTTCTGTGATGATGTTTGTGATGACATTTCATTTCCGCTGCAAATGATTTATATGTTCTGCTATGTAACTGTGATCTGTTATTGTTTAATTCTGTTATACTCCTATGATTATCCTTACTTTTGTTCTACGGGAGTTTGGGGTGTCACATTTGGTATCAGAGCTAAAGGTTAACCCTAGCTACGGAGTATAACATTTTTAGAACAATTCGTCTAAATAGAATCAGTAATATTCTAGGACGAGTGACTCATTAGGGATAGGATTAACAATGTCCTAGAATGAGCACAGCAGAATAGCACATATTAATCAGTCATTACATCATTATCATGTCATCACATGTCTCTATTTAAAAAAAATCCTTTAAGAATTATCATTTCTCTTAGTCTGACTCTTTCTTAGATGATACAGACTAATTGAGAAATGAGTACCAGAGCACGTACAAGAGCCCGTGGTAGAGGTGGGGCGAGAGGGCCCGCTAGAGAAGAGACTCCAGCAGCACAGGGAGAGACTACTCCGGAGGTTGAGACACCACCACCATCACCCGTACGTGCTTTCGATCTTGACAAAGTGGCTAAGAAAATAAAGAATCAAGGAGGTGTGCATTATACAGGCCAAGAGACGGTGACAGAGTCGCAAGCATGGCTTAAGACGATGGAAAACATTTTGGGAGGATTAGAGCTCGAGGACCACAGAAAGCGATTTATGGCAACTTGGTTTCTGAACAACCAAGCCCAAATTTGGTGGGAAACAGCTATGGTTGGGGGTAATGAGGCCGATGTGACTTGGGGAAATTTCAAGGAGCTATTCAATGAGAAGTTCATTCCATCCCACGAAGTTGAGCGCCTCCACAATGAGTTCGCCCACCTCCAACAAGGGAGCGTGACTATTTCAGAGTACGTTAAGAAATTTGATGAGCTTTCTAGATACGCCCCAGAATTAGTCCAAGACCCGCTACAGAAAAATAAATGGTTTATCAATGGTCTGGCAAGGAGGTACCATAACAGGGTGACTGCACACATCGAGCGCCCATTTTCTAAAGTAATCGAGATGGCCTGCAGATTTGAAGAGATTGATCAGATGGGTTCCCAACAAGAGAAAGAAAAAAATCCAGCCAACAACAAGAAGAAGGAGTCGGACAAGAAAACTGAGGCGGGCAGCTCTTCCGCCGCCAAGCCCCAAGAGAAGAAGAAGAAGAGGGACAGATCTAAAGTCAAGTTCTTTAACTGTCAGAGGATAGGGCATTTTGACTACGAGTGCCGAGCTCCGAAGAGGCCCAAAAGGAATGAGTCTGGACCGAGTCAGAGGAGTGGACAGAATCCCCGTGGCCCAAGAGAATCTTTCAACTGCCACAAGCCTGGACACCTCATCAAGGATTTCCCTTTGCTCAAGAAATCCCAGGTGGCACATGTCTATGACGGAGCGGTTGCACCGGCTTCTTCCAAAGACGATACGCCTGATGTTTTAGGAGGTACACTTAACATTAAATACATTCCTATTACCGTTTTGTTTGATACGGGTGCATCTAGAAGTTTCATATCTGTTGACACGATTAAAAAGCTTAAATTGAAACCGATAAAACTCAAAGAACCAATTAGAGCACATAGTCCGATAGGGGGTTCGCTTATTCTTGATCAATGTTGTAGAGTGCCTGTTTCTTACTCCTACTTCCAATTTCCTTTTAATCTGATCATCATGAATTTCTCCGGGTATGATATCATACTTGGAATGGATTGGATAGCGAAATTTGAGGTTGAGTTACTTTGTGCTGAAAGAGTAGTTAGAATCAAAACAAAATTTGGAGACATCATTATTATTCCATGCCATGGCTCAACCACGGATAGGAAAGAATTCTGGTCTTCTTTAGAAGTCATGCCTGCTTCTATTGAGGATATTCCTATCGTCAAAGACTATGCAGATGTGTTCGAAGAAGTAGATAGCTTACCTCCGCGTAGAGAAATCGATTTCAGAATCGACTTAGTTCCTAATGCAAGGCCAATTGTACACCCTATTCGGAGGATGTCATTGAAAGAAAAAGAGGAGCTGAGCAATCAAACCAAGCAGATTTTGTGGAAGGGTCTGATCAGACCTAGTTTCTCAAGCTGGGGTGCAGCAGTGGTTTTCGTCCCAAAGTCAGACGGTACCCTCAGGCTATGTGTGGACTACAGTGACCTGAATAAGCAGACTCTGAAAAATAAATACCCACTTCCCCGCATTGATGATCTGCTAGACCGTTTGAACGGAGCACGAGTATTCTCTAGGATGGACCTAGCTACAGGTTTCCACCAACTACGCATTGCCGAAGAATGTGTGCCTTTGACCGCCTTCAAAGGACCCGACTTATTTTATGAATGGCTAGTGATGCCCTTCGGTTTATGCAATGCTCCGGCATACTTTGTAGATCTGATGAATAGAGTCTTCCGAGGTGTTCTAAATAAATTTGTGCTGGTGTTCATCGACGATATCCTTATCTTCTCTAAGTCCACTGCTGAACACGAAAAACATCTGAAAGAAGTCTTGGAGATTTTGCGTAGAAATGTGCTGAAAGCCAAATTCTCCAAGTGCATATTCTGGCAAGAAGAGGTGAAATTCCTCGGCCATGTTGTATCTAAGGAAGGCATCTCAGTAGATCCGGGAAAGATCTCGGCCATCAAAGATGGGAAGCAGCCTACTACGCCCACTGAAGTTAGAAGTTTCTTAGGTATGGCTGGTTACTACTGGAAATTCGTTAAGGATTTCTCGAGATTATCTTGCCCATTGATGAAGCAGACTAAGAAGCATACCAAATTCAATTGGACACCTGAATGTGAGGCAGTTTTCCAGGAGCTGAAACAAAAATTGATCACAACTCCTGTGTTGACCATTATTGATGGCAATCAGGATCTGAAAGCCTGGACAGACGCCTCTAGAGAAGGTTATCCTTTCCACCTAAATAAACATGTCAGAAATGACACTTTTCTAATGTCGAATCTTATTTTAACATGTTATTCTTTTCTCTATTTAAGGTATTGGTGCAGTGCTAATGCAAAGAGACAGGGTTGTCGCATATGCTAGCCGCCAATTAAAACCACATGAAAAGAATTATGCCACTCATGATCTTGAGCTAATGGCCATAGTATTTGCTTTAAAGATATGGAGGCACTATCTCTTGGGTGAGAAATTTGAGTTGTACACTGACCACAAATCCTTAAAATATCTATTCACCCAAAGAGATTTGAACTTGAGGCAACAACGTTGGATTGAATTCCTTGCACCCTATGACCTGGTCATCTTATATACTCCAAGGAAAGCCAATGTAGTGGCAGATGCTCTTAGCAGAAAAATACGGCCAGCACCAATCTTATCCTTGCAAATCTCATCATTATCCCTACCTTGATCGATAAGATCTCGGCTCTTTAGAAGAATGATGAATTTATTCAGAGAATCATCAGAAGGATCAGGGAAGGCGAATCCACGAGTTTCCAGATTGATGACAAAGGAGTTCTGAGGCTATTGGGCCGAATTTGTGTTCCGAATCTTCCCAAGCTCAGAAAGGAAGTGATGGACGAATGTCATAAGTCTAAGCTCAACATCCATCCGGGTGTGAGCAAGATGTACCATGACCTCAAGCGTATTTTTTGGTGGAGATCTATGAAGAGAGATATCTCTATCTATGTTTTTAGATGTCCTACCTGCCAGCAAGTTAAAAGCGATCAACAAAAGCAAGCAGGTCTATTGCAACCGCTAGGGGTTCCAGGTTGGAAATAGGATGAAATTTCTATGGACTTTATTGATGGCTTGCCCCGGACTAGGAAAGGCAATGATAGTATATGGGTGATCGTAGATCGCCTCACAAAGACTTCACATTTCATTCCTGTCAAATCAAATAGAACAACTCGGAGTTTGGCACAGATTTATTTTAGAGAGATTGTCAGACTGCATGGAGTTCCCAGCAGCATTGTCAGTGACCGCGATCCGATATTTGCTAGCAAGTTCTGGGAAGCTTTCCAAGAAGAGCTAGGGACCAAGCTGAATATGAGCACTGCCTACCACCCCCAGACAATGGCAAGACTGAGAGGGTGAACTGCATATTGGAGGACTTGTTGCGAGCGTGCATCCTAGATTTTGGTGGGTCATGGGAAGATCATTTGCACTTGGTCGAATTTTCTTATAATATCAGCTATCAAGCAAGCCTGCAGATGTCTCCATTAGAAGCATTATATGGAAGGCCATGCAGATCTCCAGCATGTTGGGTAGAACCCGGAAATCGATTGGTATTGGGTCCCGACATGATTCGCGAAGCCTCGGAAAGAGTTGACTATATTAAGAAGCGTTTGCTGGCTGCCCAAAGCCGACAAAAGAGCTATGCAGACACTCGAAGAAGGGATTTAGAATTCTCTATCGGTGATCTGGTATACATGAAGGTTTCCCTACTGAGAGGTATAGTTCGATTTGGGAAGACTAGGAAATTGGCGCTGAGATTCATTGGTCAATTTCCTGTTCTCGAAAGGATTGGAACTCTCGCCTATAAAGTGCAGCTACCTGACTGGTTGCCAGGGGTCCACAATGTATTTCATGTGTCCCAACTCCGGAAGCATGTTCACGATCCATATTTAGTTGTGGAGGAAGCAGCACAACGAGATTTGGAGATTACCCCGGCCCTAGCAGTGAGAAGGGAGCCAGTGAAGATTGTGGGCAAAGAAACCCGAGTGCTAAGGAGTAAGAGGATCCACTTAGTCAAGGTGCAGTGGAGCAGGGATCCTAGAGACTGTACGTGGGAGACCGAGGATATCATCAAACAGGCCTATACCAAGTGCAGAGTGGATATCTCCGAGTGACTCTTATGTTGAGGTACATTTACAATACCTTGCATTTTTCGTTTTGTTTTCTACTTTACCATTATTTCCTTTTCGAGGACGAAAAGATTTTAAGTAGGGGAGATTGTAACAACCCGGAAAATCCGAACCAATTTAAAATTTTTATTGTGGCTATTTCAGTAAATTTTGAATAGTTAAAATAATGTATTTTAAATAATAACGATTAAAAATTCATTTTAATCGAAGTTAGAGCAAAAGTATTCATTTTGATTTCTAAAGAAATTAGAAATAGTACGGTAGTTTAAAAAGTCAAACCTGTACTTTGACCGAATGTACTGAATTCAAAATTTAACGGATTTTAGTGAAACCAAAAATATCTAAATCTGTTTGAAAATATCTTTCCAACGAATCTGAAAAATCGAAATTTCATAGCGGGAATCAAAAGATATAGCCAGTTGAATATTCGGAAAGGTCGCTATAGTATAATTTATAACCCGTATAAAAGGCCATTTTTCAAATGATCTCCGTTTTCGATGAAACCACTTTTGTTGGATTCCGAATGTCAAATTATTGTTAGGTTTCGATTTTCATAATTTTTCGAATTAATATGTCAGCGTGGCAAATGAAAATGTGTTTTGTCAATTTCAGTCAAATCTAATCGACTTGAAAATAGCCATTTTTCGAACAGTCTCAGAGTTCGATGAAATTAATTTTGTTAGGACCGTATCGTCAAAACAAAGCCAGAAATAAAATTTTTCGAGTTCGTATGTGGCCCCAGTGAATTTAAATATACGATCAAATTAATTATTTAAATGATTTAAATAATAAATTAAAGATTTCAGGCCACAGACAGTCGTTTGGGCTGACGAGACCTAGCCCATTGGATCCGAAACAGGGGCTATTGGCTAGGGTCAACTCCGGTTGGACTAAAGTCGGATTAATTTAAGATGTAGGGTGTTATTTGTAAAAATTACATTAAAATATTATAAAAATAGTGGAAATTCATTTCAAACCCTAAACCCATCATGTTGCCGCCGCCATCCACATTTTTCATGGCTGAAAACTTCCTAACTTCAACCACTAATATCCACCAATCCTCTCAATAAAATTCCTCGCTCCAGTTCAAGCTTTTGAAGAGATTTTCTTGCTCTTCATTTCCATACGGCTTGATCGATCTCTGGTAGCCCGAACGCCGAGGTACAGACCCCTAAACCCGTGCCATAGACCACCGCCGCCCTTCCCTTAGGCTCGACCGAGTTGCATGCGAGTGGGCCCCCTGGTGCGCCACTTGTAACTCTTCGACGCGCCGCCTTTTGATCGTCCTCTGGTGCTGCAGATCGGAAGCAAAGTTCTACCCTAATTCTGAAGTAATTGGGTAAACTAACGGTCGATTTATGTTTTGAGGAAGAAGGTATAAATCCTTAAATAAATTAATTAATTTATTATATTTAAATGTTAGAATATTAAATAAATCGTAACTAATACATACAATATCGAAACTGAACAATTTCAGATCCTATTCAATCATGAAACTGAGATCTACACTGCTGTCCAGACTAGATCCAATTCCGAGCAGTTCAAATTTTGGACCAAATTGCGTTAAGATTGTGAGATTTCTTCTTTTATATAATTAATTAATTAATTAATTAATTTAATTGTTATGTGACGATAGAATGTGTATAATTCAGATCTGTTATGTGATGATATTGTGGATGTTTAATCTGTTTGTTGGTAATGTATAAACACATATTTGTTTGTGTTCCATTAAATAAATCATTATTGTTTATTTATTGATTTGGATTAGAATTTCCAAATCGATAAAAATAATCATTTTGATAGATTATTTATTTGGATTAGAATTTCCAAATCGATAAAAATAAATCATTTTGTAATGTTATTGATTTGGAATAGAATTGCCCTTTCAATAATATAAACCATTTTGTAATGTTATTGATTTGGAATAGAATTGCCCTTTCAATAATATAAACCATTTTGTAATGTTATTGATTTGGAATAGAATTGCCATTTCAATAAAATAAACCATTTTGTAATGTTATTGATTTGGAATAGAATTTCCATTCCAATAAAAATAAATCATTTTGTTATGTTGAATTGCATTAGATTTTCAATTCAACATAAAAACATTATTTGGATTATTTTTGTTGAATTGAATTAAATTGTCAATTCAATGTAAAATTATTATTTTGATCATATTTGTTGAATTGAATTAGATTGTCAATTCAATATTAAAAATATCTTTTTATCATTTTTGAGCATTGAAATAGAATTGTAAATTTAACATAAAACATTATTTTATCACTTTTATTGTATTGAAATAGAATTATCAATACAATGGAAAATATATCATTTTTGTATATATCATTGAATTAAGATAATTTGTTCTTTTATTTGCATTCCTCGATGCAAATAAACATTGTATTAAAAAGTTGTTCTTTAATTTGCATCCCTTGATGCAAATAAACACTGAATGAAAATTTTGTTCTTTTATTTTCGTCCCTTGATGCAAATAAACACGGAAAAATAAAGATGTTCTTTTATTTGCATTCGCTAATGGAAATATACATTGGAAAATAAAGATGTTCTTTTATTTGCATTCGCTAATGCAAATATATACATTGAAAAATAAAGATGTTCTTTTATTTGCATTCGCTAATGCAAATATACATTGAAAAAAAATGTTCTTTTATTTGCCTTCTCCGTTACAACTAAACATTAAAATGAAGAGTTGCATATTTTTGTTTGCAATTTTAGATGCAAACAAAACATTAGAATTAAAATCATATTTTTGTTTGCAATTTCAGATGCAAACAAAACATTAGAATTAAAATCATATTTTTGTTTGCAATTTTAGATGCAAACAAAACATTAGAATTACAATTATATTTTGTTTGCAATTTTAGATGCAAACAAAACATTAAAGTTAGGATTACATTTTTATTTGTATATTTAGATGCAAATAAACATCGTAGTTAAAGGATTACATTTTTACTCGCATATTTAGATGCAAATAAACGTCATAGGTAAAGGTTACATTTTTGTTCGTAAATTTAGTGCAAACAAAACATTATAATAAAGGCTACATGTTGTTTACATTTTAGATGTAAACAAGAACATGAATTAAAAGGGTTACATTTTTATTTGTAATTTTGATGTAAATAAAAACAGAGGAATCAAAAGTCATACTTTTATTTACATTCCAGATGTAAATAAAAGAATAGATTATAGTGTCACATTTTTTATTTACATTTTAGATGTAAATAAAGGCTAGTATTTTAAGAGTCACATTTTTATCGGCATTTCATATGAAATAAAAGAATTGATTTAGATGTCAAATTGTTTATTTTACTTTATACACATTAAAAATAGTAGGAATCACCAAATGATTTATATTTATATTTATATATAAATATAAATTAAACTTTTAAATGATCGCGCGAGGTAGTTCGCGTTTCGGCAATCGTAACTTCAAACGATTATTCCGTAAGATTCAACCGTCCGATTTTCTCAAAATTGGAACCGTTAGGACTGTTTTGGGAAGATCTTTCCAATGATATAAACTTTATCAAAATCCAACGGTTAGATTTTAAGATATTTGTAAAACAAATTTTAACAAAAACAGCGCCAAGGCCGCCCATTGACCCGAAGCGTCATTTAATGATATTGAGCTATTTTAAATAAATAAAAATAGCGATAAATTGTTATATATTAATGTTAATGATATCAAATGGTTTAAATGATAATAATTCGAAAAATTATTTGAAAAGACCGAGTTCAACTCATTTCAAATAATTTTACGATAATTTAAAATCGAAGATATCGAAGACGACGTTTGAAGACCGGCGATCTTCACGTCGAAAGGATAACTACTGATGCCTGGCATTGGCTAGCTATCAATAAAAGGTTAAAGTGGTAGTTTCCCGGACGCACTTGTTGATCGTCCGGATATGCAAGCACTTAGGTGACTCCGGTTTCGTTCAGACCTAGAACGCACTTGTAAATGGACGTGTGTCCGACATTGAATTTCGTGCCATGTAAATTTATTGATATCTATTAATATATTTCTGAGGTGGCTAAGGATTTATCCTCTTACTAAACACCCTTCTTTGAGATGCACGAGCTCGAAGATTACATATTGATTGTTATCGATCGCATGGTATGGACTGTCAATGTGACACGCCAAGATGCAATTGATCGGGGCTTTTGTTGAAAAGCAGAGCCCTGTGGATGATGATCAAAGCATAGCCTATTTAGGCATAGCTTTGTGTATTTCGTTACTTCGCGAGCCTCACACCCCGGTAGAGTCAAAAACGGGACAAGGGAACGCAGGGAGTGCACACGTTTCTTTTTAGCTAGAAGTGGTGTTGGGTTTTCACACGGCCCGGCATTTTTACTCATGTGGTTGATGGAATGAGGCGCCTCGGATTTTTATTGGTCGCCAATGGCCAATTTATAGGTCCAACAAGGTCGGTAAGTGTGTGTTCAGGCATAACTAATCCACTAAAGTATTTATGGACCGGCCCTGCAGGATCCAAGGGTTCGCCAGCGTCTGAATCCTGAGACATTGCTAGAGTGTCTCGAATCGGTTAGGAGATCGTCCCTAGCCTTGACTCATGATGGAAACCAACCTCCAATACGACATTACGGTCTTGATTGTAAACCTATATACGACGACATAGTATATGGTGGCTATGCCGTCTAAGATTGATGCATTTACTTTGAAGTATTTTTGAAACATACTATACACTAATAATAATATCAAAAATATTATTTTCTACGTATCAAGCATTTTTTATCATTATAAGGTAAAACTCTATCCTCTGTTTGTGTTGCATTGTGTGATGGTACCTGAGTCTTAAAACGATTTCATTTTCTAAAAAGCATTGTGTTGTTTTTTACTTTAAAATTTATAAAACTTATGCACGGGCAATCCAATGGAATTAAACCCGTTCTGCGTTAGCGGCGTGGTCCAGTGATTAGTCATATTATTAGTTTAGCAAGATTTCTCATACCTGTCCCACGACTGACTCGTAGTTTGTTTCACTTTGCAAACTCGGGTGCCCACTTTCCATACGGGCAACCAATTGACAAGTTTCAGGTAGGGATGTTTTCTGGGCTCAAGCTTGCTACTGAAGATGTTGGAAGATCTTTTCTTTTTATCTTTTATTTTCTTCTTGAGATTTGAGACAGTATTGGATATTGATGTATTTTGGGAGACTGGGACTTTATTTCATTCCCTGTTTTGAAACATCTGTATTGCTAAGTGTATCCTGTACTGCGTACTCTGATGTTCTGTGATGATGTTTGTGATGACATTTCATTTCCGCTGCAAATGATTTATATGTTCTGCTATGTAACTGTGATCTGTTATTGTTTTAATTCTGTTATACTCCTATGATTATCCTTACTTTTGTTCTACGAAAGTTTGGGGCATCACTTAAGCACTCATAACCCCTGCATATAATGGTTAAGTTAATCGGGTTCATTAATACCCTCCCCAAAGATTTCATATTTACATAACCCCATCAATTCATATAAATTTACTTAACCCTTTATTCCATTTGTTGGTTTTACATATTGCCCCTTTTCACATTCAAACCGGTTAAGTATTTCATGTTGTCATTATCTTTTCATTTATACATGTTAACACACCAGACTTCTCACATTAAGTCAAACACTTATGGCTGCTGGATATGCCGGGCGACACTGGGCAGACTTATACCACAAGTTTAGACTTAACCTCGTGTCGTGGTGCTATTTCGCATTAGACCCCTCAAATTAGATTAACCACTTGTGGTCGCTGGATATGGCGGGCGGCTTCGGGCAGACCTATACCACAAGCACAAACTAACCTCATGTCTAAGCGTTATTACTGTTCCAAATTTTTAGGCATATTCATATTAGCAATTATCCTATTTCAATTATAGGTTTTCCCTTGTCCCTTTTAAATTCACATATCATTATGCCCAATATGCCCTTTTTTCTAAGTCATAAATCAATATACAATTTATGCCCAATTTCAATATTCACATATGTTTTGATTTATGCCCCAATTCAATATTCCCATATTTCAATACAAGTTATGCCCAAATTCTTGTTTTTCCCAACGATTCCCCATTTCGCACGTTCGCATCTTTCAGCGTTAGGCCAAGGCTCGAAGGTAGCCCGGATATACAAAAAATAAAAAGGGAAAAGAGGGAGAGAATAGAGTCAAAAGTAGGCATAATAATGAATCAATAATTAACTGGTAGAAACAGGCATAAAAACTGAATAATCATATTATGACAAGATTTGACATAGTGACGGTATAAACATAAAAGAACAGATCTGGTGAATATGCCATAATAAAATTGATTTAGGCGATGATTTAAGATCCAATTTTATATACATATCAAGATTGTTAACTAAATATTTAGATCTAAAAATAACATAAACTCACAGTGAATAGATCTAAGAAAATGGATCCAAATCACTAAGAAGAGCATGTTAATTTTGATGTAACAATCTTCGAATATGTATAATCTTCTTTGAATTGATTTTGGAAAAGAAAAGCTATTTTAATTTTTGTTACAGTAGAGCCCCGTCGTTACCATTATTTTACAGACGAATAAAACGTAGGTTTAGGGTCCTTTTTATAGCCTAGAACCAACGAATCGGGTCAAGAAAAGAGTCCACGTTCAGAAAATCGAATCTGCCCAGATCTGCCTAGAGGGGTCGACCCCCCTCCCTTAGGGGGTCGACCCATGGGTCGGCACCCCTCTCGAGGGGTCAACCCAGGGGTCGACTCCCCTGGGCGCGATTTTTCCCACTCATTGAATTTTTGATTTTTGAACTGAAATTTGATTTCTGGATTAATTATATATATATATATAATTCTCTTGTGCGTATACAAACTTCAAATCTTCATAACCTCTCCATATGGTGTCAGTTTTACGCAAACCAAATGTCTTTCTTGGCCAGGATTTCGAGACGGTCGCAAGGCGCAGTCCGTTTCCCTTAATTCTAAATATTAAATTAATTATTCTTTAATTTATTGTTAATGGCGTATTTTAATTCATGGGGTGTTACAATAAGTGTCAAGTATGTTGTAGGAAATATTATAGTCATCAAATCTAGTGTGCATAACCCTGATATTTTTTTGTTTTGTTAAATGAAAGTGTAACACCCCGAAATTTTAACAACATTAAAGTGGATAAATTGAAGAATAATTAATTTAATATTCAGAATTAAGGGAAACGGACTACGCCATTGCATCTGTCTCGAAATTCTTGTCAAGATAGACACCTGGTTTGCGTAAAACTAATAACGTACGAAGAAGTTATGAATGATAGAAGTTTGGCAGAAAAAGCAGAAATTCCCGGCGCACTTGACAAGTGCGCCCATGTATTTTTACACTGGCGCACCTGTAAAGTGCTCCCAGAATAGTTTTTTTTGGGTATTTGGGCCTTTGCCCAAGTGGGAGGCGACCCGCGACCTGATTTACCCTAGGGCTTATGTGGCAGTCGATTCCAGAGGGTTCTGCAGCTATAAATACATAGCTATTTCACATATTTCTTCATTAGAAATCATGGCGGCCAAACTCTGCTGGAGTCTGAACTGAACTAGAGTCTCTCATCTTCTTCTATCATCTAAAGCATTTCAAATTCTGAGATTCAAGCATAAACTCAGCACCTTTTCTATCATCTTAGCAATTTAATCATAGTGAGTTACTAGTTGCTTTTAGGTTTAGATAAATAAAAGTGAATTATGAAAGACAGTGATTTGGATACGTTGTAAATCTTGAATCTATGTTATTGTTAGATCTTATGATAGATCTATTTCTCTATATCCAATTCAATTGTGAAATGTTCTATTCTATGTGATTTAAATTGTCACCTTATGTTAACATGTTAGATCTATTTTATGTGATCTAAATTGTCACCTTATGTTATCATGTTAGATCTATTCTATGTGATCTAAATTGTCACCTTATGTTAACATATTAGATCTATTTTATGTGATCAAAACTGTCACCTTATGTTAACATCTTAGATCTATTCTATGTGATCTAAATTGTCACCTTATGTTAACATGTTAGATCTATTTTATGTGATATAAATTGTCACCTTATGTTAACATGTTAGATCTATTTTATGTAATCTAAATTGTCACCTTATGTTATCATGTTAGATCTATTCTATGTGATCTAAATTGTCACCTTATGTTAACATGTTAGATCTATTTTATATGATCTAAATTATCACCTTATGTTATCATGTTAGATCTAAACCGATTGGACATCTAAATTGCTAATTTAGATATTTTGACATCATAGTTCATCAGTTTTATGTCCACTTTGTTATGATGACAATTTCATGTCCATGCTAGTATGTATGTTCACCTTATTATCATACTTGTTTATGTTTATGCCAAGATGATCATTTTAGTTATATTCCCATTATTTTCCTAATTATAGTTTATGACTAGGCTATTGTCTAGCTTAGGCATGTTGCCAATTTTGTGAGGGCGCTAGTTAAGGAACGGGGGAAAAAGGGTTAAAAATGACATAATTTGAATATGGACATTTTTGGACATGTAATTCAAATTATTGGGTAAAATAGGTATTAACACCTATAAAAGGAAAGGATTAATTAATTTATTAATTAATTTAAAATGGAATGTCTAGTAATTACAATTAGGAATTGTAATTGTACTTATGACACGAGGTTACGTTGCATTAGTGGTGGAAGTATGCCCGGACCCGACCGGCATATCCAGCAGCCACTAATGTTGAACCTAACGTGGGAGGTCTAAGTACGTAAATATGAATCAGGCTATGACACGAGGTTAGGTCCAACTGTGGAATAAGTCTTTCCGGACCCGACCGTCATATCCAGCATCTGCATGTTGTAGGCCTAATGTGGGAGGTCTGACCCATTATGAAACCATAAATGGACATGGTAAAGAATTGGATTACTTAACTAAGTTAATCCATAGGGATTGTATGAACTTAAATTTAAGTTGGGAGTTAAGTAAACATAGTTGAGGGGTGGGTTAAGTAAATCTGAAGAGGGAATGGGTAATATTCACATATAGGCCCACAAACTTAACCCGTTAAGGTTACGTAATTAAAGACACCTAGTGGTATATATAACCAGTGGAAAATATGAAAGTTATAAGACACCTTTTAGGGTAAACATAACTTGTAGAAATGATAGTGTTATGTATTAAAGACACTTATAAGTAAGCATAACCAGTTGGAAGATTGAGGGTTATGTATTAAAGACACCTGTAGGTATGCATAACCGGTAGAAAGATTGGAGTTATGTAATTAAAGACACCCTTTAGGGTAAGCATAACTGGTAGAAATAAATAAGGCTGTGTAATTAAAGACACCTAGTGGTATACGTAGTCAGTGAAAACCTAGTGGGGGATACAAGACAAAGGGGAGGGCTTGTATCATATTGTGTGGGACCCATTTCAGTTAGTAACCCGGAGTAGGTATCAAACAAAGTACTCTGTACTAGGCGGAGAAGGAGCAGGTACGCTTACTGACTGATTGTAAGAGATCAAAACATGGAGGACGGCGTGGGCGGCACAAACCGACATGGCCATGTGCGTGCATGAGCAGGGCAGAAGGGGATAAGACGACCGTGACACCTGTAGATATGGTTATGCACGTTGTTACGACGAGGGGTTGCCACTTTAGGAAGTGATACCTCCTACTGTGGGGCTAGCACAAGGTATCTACGAGGGTTTGGGAGCTTATCGATCAGGGTAGTAGTTAGGATACATTTGGACGTATACCTAAGTCTACCACCTTATTGTTGAAGGGATCGTCTCTTTCTAGATATACTAGTAACAATGCAGAGTAATCATTAGAAGCATATATACCTTATCCTGTCTACCTTGTCACACCTGCCATTTATGTAGTGACCTCTCTTATCCACTTTATATGTCTATCATGATACTTTTATTCATTTACTGGCTAAAAGTAACTAGACTCGCCAGACTTTATGTCTGACCCTTTTTGTTTCTTCTTCTTTCTTCTGTTTCCCCCCTCCCCAGGTTCTTAAGGGAGGGAATTCTCAGGCTTAGTCAGAATTCTGCTATCGTCTTGCTTGGAGCTTCTAGATGTATTGCTCAAGCTTCTATCTTTGCTACTATGGCTTATGATTTTGGGGATTATGCTTTCTTTTTTATTGCACTTTGATAATTAAAGTACAAGACAAAAGTTTTATTGATGTACTGAGTTTATGTATTTTCAGACATATGGTGTAACCATGCTTTATGATTAATAAAAGTTTGTAATTCCGCTGCTATTTTACATCTGTCTTTAATTATTCTGTGTCAGTTTACATATAACGCTTCATGAAACTTAATGCATTCCCTTAGTGAGTGACATTAACGGACGTGGGGTGTCATAGAATGTAATTAATATTAGTTTCTTCTACATATATAATGTAAGAATGATAATTAATTAATTTTGAATATTTGGTTTTACATCTAATGAAACTTTTTATGCCTCTGTTATAACTTCGTTGTTTCCCTGCTTTATTCTTGCTTCATTTGTTTACATTCTCAACACAATAAAACAACTAAGCTCTTCAACTGCATAGCAACAGAGCTATATTCATACAACGCTTTAGAAGTGTCTGGTACTTATATTTTATTTAAAAGTCGAGGAAACATTACGTGATTATGTAATGCATGAACATGAAATGTAAAAGTTATTTTGACAATTATGTTAAAATTTTGCTCTACGTTCATATGCTACTGATATTGGTATTGTTAACATATCTGTGTTTAAACACAAAAAATCAATAATATAAACGACTGCAGCACCTTTAAGCGCTTAGTTTTCCAACATCGAAACGTCGGATGTAACATATCTTCCATCCACAAGAGCTTATTGTTTTCTGAAAACCAAGTACGATAAGAAGTATAAAGCCTTTTACAAAGTATCTTGCTAATGACCTTATAGTATTTTTTATAACTACTTATTTTTTTACTCTCATTTTGAGTAAGCCTTATTTAGAACTGTTTGCAGTAAAACGACATCGTTTTATTTATTTATTTTCTTTGATGGAGTTTGACAGTTATGCTTTGGATATATGTAGTTAATATAGTAAATCATTTCTTCTGGCATCATCGTTTGTTTTGTCATTTATAACAATTATTTTCTTAATGCACACCGACTAAAGAATGAAGTGTTTTTAACAATGTCCTAAGCATTTTTGTCCAAAATCTTAAAATCCTACGATTTGAATCTCATTTTAAATCGAATCTCTACCTTTACAATTCGATTTATATTCCGATTCAAATCAGGCTAATACTACGGATTTAATAGATTATTCTATTCAAATTGATATATTCAACATACTTATTTGACCTACAATCCCAATTCTAATCATTTTCAAACAAAATAAAATGGGAAGAAGAGAAAAAATAATAATTAAGTTTTAGCATTAGATATAGAAGGTAGGCGAGCAAGTAATATTAATGAGCAAGTTGGGAGCAAAGTCAAGATAGAAACAAATTTTCTCTCGAAAATGGCGACGGTGACAGCTCCTTCTCCTCCCTCCTCTTTTGACACCAATTTACCTCCCCTTCGCGATCTTCTCCGCCTCTTCCCCCTGATCCACCTCCTCCTCCTTCTGACAAACCTTCTGGAAATCTCTCTGAAGCTAATCGTGCAGATCAATCAACGTTTCAAGATCTAAGATCTGGCAATTCCTCGAAAGCGTCTTTTCCTTCTTTTACGAAGGTTGATTATGCCTCTCTCTTTAATTCTTTACTGAGAAATGCTGGAGCATACAAGCCTGTTCATTTCGATATTCGAAGAAATGGTGTTCCGCAATTGATTCCTGAAATAACAAAGAACGAAGGTCTGCAATATTGGAGTAATCATTTAGTCGGCTTCTTTTTAGATGGATCTCTTGCCTATCCGATTGTGGTAAACTTTTTGCTCAGATTGTGGAAACTTGACGGTACTGTTGATATTAAATCTGATGGTCTTCACTTTTATTTTAAATTTTCTAATGAATCTGATAGATCTAAAATTCTTAGAACGGATCCTATTTTCACTAGGGGCCGTATGTTCATCATTACTACTTGGGATCCCTCTCTAGGTCTAGCGCAATCTCAGATTAAAAAAGTTCCGATGTGGATACATTTCTATAGAATTCCAACTCTATTGTGGACTTTTTTAGGCATTAATTGATTAGCATGTCATATAGGAAGATTAATCTGTTTTGATTCTAGTATCGAAAGATTACAGAGATTTCGTTATGCTAAAGCTTTGATTGAGATTTCTTCGGGTTTTGAATTGCCAGATCTGATACCTTTAGGAGGTTTGGGTAAAAATTGTCTTTCTGTTAAAGTTGCTTATGATCGGAGGCCATGTATTTGCACAATTTGTAAAATGTTTGGACATAATACGAATAATTGTGAATTTAATGTTGAAGCAAATGCAGTTTATACTAAGCAAGAAGCAGGTAACTCAGATTTTCAGTACAACAAAGACAATGTTTTAGGGGTAATTTTAAGTCTGGTCCGCAATCAACTAGAGGTGTATGGAATACTGCTAGTATGAAATCCAAGAAGGTTTAGATGAGGAAATTTGATCTTAATAATAAAGGAAATTTAGTTGATAAGAACAAGAGGGTGAATACTAATGGTAATGCTTTTGAGGCCTTAGCAACTGAAGACGGTGAAGTTTATGCTACTGTTGATGTTAATACACAAGAGATTTGTGAGGATCAGAATGTAGCACCGAATGATGTAAATGGTGATGATCATATTGTAACGCAGACCAATGAGGTTGGCAATGATCTGAATGTGGCACAGAATAATGAAATTGGTGATGATCAGAATGCGACACGATCTTAGGGTGGTGGTACGTTGTTTGGTGATCTATTTGATGAAACTGATGTTGCGGCTCCTTCTGCTATCACCTTGTATGCTAGTACATTACCTGCTAGTACCATATCTGCTAGTTCCCTGTCTACAAGTTCCATGACTGCTTCCATGTCTTCAAGTTGTGGTTTCGCTTCAATTGTTAATACTTCTGGTTCTCGTCCATCCTCTTTTTCAACTACGTCATGTTCGTCTACTATCAATTCCAGTTTACCTGCCATGTCATCCTTGAATGCTTCGCATTTTTCTTAGACAAAATTGAAGCCTGTTTCGGGTGTAGGATTGACTTTTCCTGATATTAATTTTGCTTCTCCATATTCTCACTTAAGTCTTCCTGATCATATTGTTCTGCCTCCACCTCCACCTCCTCTGTCTTGCTCAACTCAGAGTGGTTTGGCATCTACATCTAGGCTTACTGGTAAGTTTTGGAAGATGTTGTTGATATTGAGCCTCCTGTTAACACTTCTTTGAAGAATAAGGGTAGAGGTAAGAAAAAGAAGACTAAGAAGGCTAATGTGAATGTTGATGATTAAGATGAGGGAATAGAATATGATATTGAGGATGTAATTCCTTCTAGCAGTCATTCAAAATCAAACAAGAGACGCACCAAGAAAATCCGTAGTATTGATGCTTTGTGATATATGCAAGTTGTTTTCCTGGTGCTCTTTGCATGAAGGTTGACTGATTCAAGTATGTTCATGGTGTCGGGATCTGAAGGCATTAGAGGCTGGGTAAGGACTATGGTTGCATGGTTTGTTCATTGTTAATCAGCGGTATTGAGTTTTTTCCGAGCTGATTGATATACTATATAATTTTTTTTCCTCAATACTGCTTATAGAAATGCTGAGTGATGTATAGTTTAGGATATATTGTAAATCTTTGTAATTGCTGTTGTGTGAAATAATAATACTTGCCTTTCAAAATTCGATATAGAAGTTCAAACATCGAAATAGATTTCAAACTGTGTGCAAACCTTAGAATATGAAATCTTTGAATCTACGATTTACGATTTAAATATCGTTTTGATTTAAAAATTAAATTTTACGATTTATGATTTGAATCTCATTTTGACAACCTTGGTCCTAAGTCAGAATAACGTTGTTTAAAGCAGCGAACAGGAGAATATGGACTTTGTAGTTGGCATGTTCGTCCATAAATGTCAAAATATTCATCTAGCACGAATTATTTAGTATATGTACTTCAATGATGGCAACTTACCGTCTTCATCACAGATATTTAATGCCACTTTTACGGGTGTGCGCTAGAATATTGCAAGACTTTTGACTACATTATAATAGTGTATTAAAAATGAAATATTTATTACTAATTTCATCATCCTATGTGAACGAGGATAGTACTGCGAATATATAGGTGGATTCATGATTCATGCCTCGCATAGAAAACATTATCTTAGACAATCATAGCAGCATAAAAGTCGTATCGAATATATATAAACATCAAATATATTTATTAAAATCTCAACTTACAAGTAGGACTAGTAGTTGCATTGCTCCCTTAACCCTTTGCCAGATATTAAGATCTAAAAAAAAAAAAAAAAAAAAAAAAGACTTAGTACTGATGTGTAGTTTAATATGCAATGCATCAGCAAGGGTATCTGATTCCTATATTTACCATGACAATGTTGATAGGTAGACTATCTTTATTTTGCAAAGGCGAAGGTGGATGGTACTGCCAATACAAAGGTGGCAGCTTACGCTATTCAACTATATTTGTAAGTGCTTATTTTTTTTAGTTCGCCGTGAGGACTGTCTCACGTTAATAAGAAGAAATGATGGTTTGAATGTAAAGTCTCGCATCATGAAATAAACCAAAGGAGACAAATACAAATATGAGTTGGTAGATATGTAACAAAAGAGGTTTTTTTCGTGAAAAGAATGTGTGTGGCAACTTATACGCGTACGTCCTATAAAGGAATGAAGAAGATTTTGTTTCGACCGTCGTTACATAACATATTCGAGACAAACCCTTAAATCAGTAGCGGAGATAAATAATATTTGTTGACGAAATTCGATAACATAGTGGGGCTTGGACATGTTACTGGCCGGGGGGGACGCACATTGAGCCCAAATGGCCAAGTTGAAGGAAAAAAAAAATTTCCAACACAACCAACTCTCTCACCAAATGGCCAAGTTGAAGGAAAACCATTTCTGTCCTACTTGCAAGGAGAAACATTCCCCACCTCAGCACAAACAACTCACACATCAGCCAATATACCAGTTGATTTGTAATGGTGTCGTATATGTTGATATATATAGTAAACTTTGAACAAGTTTTGCAATATGGGACTCTTTGGCCCCAGCTCAAAGAAAAACCTAGGTCCCCCACTGTTACCGGCGATGAGAGCAGGATCAGATGCGACCGTAAATTATCATTCACCATGTTTTGTAATGGTATCAAACCACGTTTATCTTCTTTAATAGAGTTCATGGAAAGTCAGTCAAGCGTTCAATTGCGAAGCCAATTTTTCAATTTTTTAAAATATGCTCCTATAATGGATCCACCAACCCAATTACGATTTTTCTTGAAGCGACGTATTATTTATGAGTCGTTCATAGATTTGAAAATTAATTTCCTACAAAATTAAGAATAAATGCCAGCTTTGTGACTCTACCTTAGAGCACCCCCACACTAGCGTTGGTCAATGGCCCTACACGTACATTGACTATACTCTTGCTTTTAGCCTTTTAGCTTTTAGCTTTTAGCTTTTAGGCTTTACCTCAACAAGAAAAATAGGAAATTTCTGCAAAATTTCTTTATTTTCAGGGTGTTGTTAATGACACTTTCTTTTTGGTTAAGGGGTGTCATATTTTAACGGGACACCGGTCTATAAAAAGCTTATTAAGGGGCAACATCTGTTATACTTTTAAGAGACAAAAATAACCCTGTTGTATTTCAATGCTCGCGCTCAAACCAGAAAAAAGGTAAGAATATACCCTTTTTATTTAATAAAAACGGTAGCATTAGAACATCTTTTCAATCTCTATAACAAATTTGACAAAAACAACGGAAACGGTTATACTCTACCGTGTTTGTACATTAAAAACGGTCATAATTTTCTATCTTTATAATGATTGTTCAGTGTTTGCAGGCCGTTTTTCGTATTTTCACATCTACGTCGTGCTTCGGATAACGGTGACACACGACCGAATTTCACCTCGTCGTGCTTCTTCTTCAGATTGAAGGTAATTTTGTCTTATTATTGTGTATTGTTAAGGATGTTTAGACTGTAGTGTACTCTCCTTAACAAAATTTTAAAAACTGAAATTTGTGTCACCTCTTAACCAAAAAGGAATAACCTATTTTTATTGCATTCATCTATGAATAATTTAGACTTGCGAGCAATTAATTTAGCGGTCCCTGAGCGTTTTGTTTTAGTGCAAAAGACATTGGAAGTTGCCTATTGTAAAATAATATCCGGTTCTGTCCAATCCATAAATGCATGTATATCCATTAGGTCATAGTTAAAAGGTTTACTGATTTGTTGGTTAGCCAAGTCATGAGATATGCAAGTGTTTCAATATTATGAAGTGTAAATTATTGTCTTTTCAATTATCCAAAAGTTATTCTTTATAAACTATTTTTGCTGCATCCACTTCGCCAGACATTTTTTTTTTTTTTTACTTAATTCCATGTGACTTTTTAAGCATAAGAATTTGCATGATTACTCCGATTTACAGGATGTTTTCCAATCTAATAAGAAGTTTATACTAATTATTTTAAGTGTGTTACTATTTACACCCCCATTTAGACTACTGGCTACCTTTAAAAAATTAATAGATTGTATTATTTTTGACGTAGTTACTACCACCACTTTATATCTTTCCACTTAGTCAATAACAGCCGTATTGTCTCTTCTCTTCTTTTCTCAAACAACGTAAATTCTCAGATATCAAATCTTAAACCATAAGAAAAAAATAATATTTTTTTGGTTGAGTAGAGGATTGAAGATAAAGACAAAAAAGAGGTTAGTTTTGTATATAAAGCTGCATAATCTATTCTATTATTATAGAATTTTTTTTAAGGGTTTTGTATAAATTTTTGTAGGAGCTTTCTTTCACATTCTCTCTACTTCTAGTTTGGAAGACATTAATTTCGATGATGTTGTAATAGGGAATGACATTGTAAGTTATTGAATTTCAGTGTTTTCTTCATACAACAACAATTTATATGTCAAAATTTACAAAAAATTTCATTTTAATTATTTTTATTTGATTTTTGCAGGAAGATAATATGATTTACGATAAACTTGATAACTATGTGGATGATAGCAATAGACCACAAGATGATCGGTCAAATGCCGTTGAAGACACAAAAGTTGATTTGACGGAACATTTTACAATTGATGAAGTATGTAGTTTGTACTTAGTTTACAATCATTATTATTCATATAAAACTGGAAGTATGTTAATTTTTTTTTTGTTAAACGATGTAATTTCAGGTATTTGATTCGTAGAACGCGTTTATTCGATGGTGTAAAACAACAGTGAAAATGTTGAATGCTGTTGTAGAGCGATTCAATAGTATTAATCAGCTGATTGGACGCTTGAAATTGGGTTGATAATTTAGGGAAATCTTCAACCTTGTAGAGCGATGGAGAAAATTTCAGGAAGAAGATGTTTTTTTTTTTGTTGGAACGATGAAGAATTAAAGGCAGAGGTGATAATCGATTAGAAATTTAATAATTTAGGTGGTGTAAAGAAGTAGAGAGACATAAAAAAAGGTGGCTTTTAGTATAGGTGGTCAGTAGTCTAAATGGAGGTGTAAATAGCAGCACGCTATTTTAATACAAGATTACTTTTTTTTTTTTTTTTTTTTTTTTTGAGTTTGATTAACTTGGTATTTCATATTCAATCAAGATTGCTAGCTTATCCAACATTGATAAAGTCAGATAAACAAGTAAAGAATAGCCAACTTTTTTCCTTCAATCGGTAAATTCTTGCCTTCTCTTGCCTATCAAATCATAAAACAATTCGAAAATTCCTCCAAAACCACTCATTTTAAATAGATTTATTTTTTATATTTTACAAAAAAAAAAATATTTTGCATTAGTGTAATGTACACATCGAGAGATCGTAGCGGTCAATGTCTTTCGGTATATTGTTGGATATTTGGGAAACACTAGATTTCGGGATTGTCTGGTATGTTGTTTATTTCATAAAAGCTTACATGTACAACTACACTGTGTCTTGCTCATCCCTGCAAATTCCTTATTTTAGGCTTCAGTTAACATTAAATTATGATACATCATTGAGTGATGCATTATTTTCATTTTAGTGGAAGAACGCCAATTGTAATGACTCGCCAAGCAGACTCGAACACAACCCCCTGCGTTCCCGTCTGTTCTTTTCTTCTTTGGAAAAACGAGTGCAAACAAAAAAGCAAAGTAAGGTCTTTCTTATCTTTATTTGTTGTTCCTAACTTTGATTCTCTCAATGATAATTGATGTGACTGTTCGTTGGGTATACACGAAATAAATTTGATTCATATATTTAAATTCGACACTAGTTTTATGTAGCCTTAGATCGAAAAAGCGTTGCTTTTGTCCATTTTTTCAAGTAGGCAATACTAGAGGAGCGTGGCATCCGCGGCCGTACTTTTGCTCGTCTACTGCCACAGAAAGAAAGTGTTGCATTATAACCCTAATGCAATAGTACTTGCAAATAATGCAACAATATACATCGTTGCCTTAAGCATTATTTTGAATCTGGCTGCCAAGTCATGATAGTGGAGCCACGTAAGCTGCCTACGTGTCAAACGACACGCCATCTCTCCATGTCAGCTGTATACATGTTACATGTCATGTCAGCTGTGGAGCCCACGTGCCATGTGGAATTAATAATATTTTATTTAATGCAACACCACTGTATTATGTAACACAACACCATTATCTTGAAATGCAACATCAGAAAAAAGGTAAACGCACAATAGAAGATGGTAAACGCTACAATAGAAGAAAGCAAATACAACGCTTTAATTAAAAAAAAATCAATGGCATTTTTGTGCATAGAAGAAACCCATTTAAAACGTTCATCATCACATTCAAACCATCGAAAACATTTTATGTACCATACCTATTATTCAAATATACCACAAATGACAATACATACGATAAGTACATAATTTAAAAGTACAATTTAAATAATATGCTCAGGTAAGTACTCTGTTAGCAGTATTCTACGGATAGATGTCAGTTCCTCCCTGTTTTTACATGAACCTGCAAGTAGACTTCAAAAAAGAAAAGCAAGGCAACAAAAAAGTTGGGATTGATTTTGAATTTCAATACCTTTCTATACTTTCTTGGATCCTTTCCTCTAAGTTTTCCTCTAGGTGCAACAGAAAGCTGTTTAATAAACACAAAGGTAAACTTTAGGAATTGAAGAACAAAAGAAAGCAACATGATTATTATTTTTAATGCGATACCCGTCCTATTACCTATATCTTGTTACACTTATAAAAAGATTTCTGCAAATAATCCAAGCTTGAGTAATAACAACAGTTTGCTTGCAGGACTTTTCAGTCATCGTGATACTGGTAGATAATTTACTTAACCACATGTTTTGATTTAATTGGAAATAAACAAGTTCATGAAAACCTCCATTGTTATTGGTGTTTTATATAAGACACTCACAGTGCTCCTACCTTGGAGCTAGTACCCACTAGACTTGTCCGTGATGCTAGGCAGCCACATTGTATATTACAAGTAATACTTGTTGGAGTTAAGACAACAAGCAACGCAGAGTAGTATTGTTGTTAAAGAGGATACATTACATTTCAAGTGGTGTATAACAGCTAAATAATCCTTTTAGAATGCAAGAATGCGTCAATGAATCCTTTAAGGTAACAGTTTGATAAAAAAAAGTCAACTATATATTGCTTGTAAAATGGGCCTGTGTTTCTAGTTTCTTCTTAAAGAAGGAAGAACAACCACAGACGGATTTGGAATTGATCATGCATTGTTTTCAGCATACAGTGAAGTTGAGGAAGCAAAAGAAAATAAATCAGGAGTTACCTTCCAAAGTAATAACGTGTAACACCCCGAATTTCAGTTAATATTAACATTCACAAATTAAAGAATAACTAATCCCAGATGTGGGAATTAGGGGAAACGGGTTGCACCATTGCGTTCATCTCGGAAAAATACGCGAAATAGAGTCTGAGTTTTCGAAAATCGGAGTCCGTATGAAGAAGATATGGACGAACGAAGTTAGGCAGAAAAACCGAAAACAAGGCAGAATGCACTGGCGCACTTGTGAAGTGCGCCAACACAAAAATACACTGGCGCACATGGGAAGTGCGCCCGTGTCGAGCCAGAAACCTGCACAGCTTTCTGGTTTGACCCTGGTACACCATTTTATTGTTTGGCTGTGTTTTGGGCTATTCTCTAGAGGCTTCCGAGATCTGATGGTCCTAATCTAATTTAGGGTTAATCTAATGGCCTAAAACACTTGCCTAATCTATAAATACACCCTAACACTACCCTAATTCATACTAAAAATAGATCCAAGGGCCTCATGCCGTCAAATCAAAACTAGAAGGAGCCTCCACCAAATTTGAGAGGAAGTTGGCATCTCAAATCAACTCTAATCAAGTTCTAATCCACTCTAGCAACTTAATCTTCCTCATTGGAGTGCTAATTAGTTATTTGTGAGTTCCTATGCCTTTAGCAAGCAATTGCTAAACTAATTAGGATAGGATATTAGGAGGCTATGGATGTAAATGAGGATTTATGCATGTTGTGGTTGTCGTATGTTATAGGTTCATATGCAAGTTTGTCTCTTTCTATGTATGACATGTTATGCAAGTTCATATGCAAGTTTGTCTCTTTTTATGATATGCATAACATATGCAAGGTTGCCTCTATGTATGACATGTTATGCAAGCTCATATGCAAGTTTATATGCAAGTTCATATGCAAGTCTATATGCAAGTTCATATGCAAGTTTGTCTCTTTTTATGATATGCATAACATATGCAAGGTTGCCTCTATATATGACATGTTATGTAAGTTCATATGCAAGTTCATATGCAAGTTTATATGCAAGTTCATATGCAAGTTTGGGTTAATGATTCATGCTAGTTGGGTTTAATGTTTTGATGCAAGTTGACACCTTTTAAAACCCATGTAAATGCCAACGTTGTGCTAAGATTGAACCCATTACATTTATAGTGAATCTTCCCATTTATATGACATGTCATGAGAACGAATTACGTGGGAAACGATGGGGTTAATATGCATGTTAATAGAAATGTGTAAAGTTGGTATGCTTAAGCATAACATAAAATGAATGGACATAATTGGGAATTTACCTATTAAGTTAGGTCTACCCATATTATAGAGTAGGGAATTTACCTATTAAGTTAGGTCTACCCATACTACGGAATTGGGAATTTACCTATTGAGTTAGGTCTACCCATATTCTTAAAAATGTGTAATTAATTAGGGATAATTAATACAAATTATGGGGGTGATTAATTAGGTGTAATTAATCAACTAAGACACGAGGTTGGACCCTTTTGTAGCGGAAGTCTGCCCGGAACCGACCGGCAAATCCAGCAGCTACAAATGATTGGCCCAATGTGAGAGGTCTTAGTCATAAATTAAATACGTGATTAAAGTAAAGACACGAGGTTAGACCCTTTTATGACGGAAGTCTGCCCGGACCCAACCGGCATATCCAGCAGTCGTAAAAGGTGGTCTAATGTGAGAGGTCTTTATGAGGTCATGATCTTAATTAATTAATTAAGAAACACTTAACCATATTAGCATGTAGAGGGACATGAGGGGTTAAGTGGGCGCCTTGGGTGGCATGTGGAAATCTAGTGGTTGCCTTGGGTGGCAATATAAAATACGATTAGAATACTTAACCAAAGTGGAACATGTAATTTAAACATGATTAAAGGGTTAAGTGGTATACACTAGAAATGACAAGCTTAGGTGGGTAGCTTGTGGGGGCCCATTTCAACCAATATCCCAAACGTATCTTTGTGGGCTCGACCCAAGTCGAGGACGGGACACGCATATTGGGCTTGACTATAAGAGGCCAAAACGGGGTAGCGGTGGCAACGCGAGTCCAACGGGTTTCATATGCGTGTGTGGACCCGGGCTGGTAGGTAAGACGTTGTTGCATCGTGTAGATATAAGCCGTGCACCATTTGTTGTATCGGGTTGCCACTATGGGGAGTGATACACCCCATTGTGGGGCCAGCACGGGTATCTACGGTAGGGAGCCGATCGCTTGGGAGTAGTGGGTACACCTAGTGGAGATAGGGGCAGGCGGCACCTATGTAGTCAGCTAGGGGTACACGAAACTACTGGGTAAATTTACTAAGTCCTTGGGAGGGATCAACCTTTAAGTAGGAATGACTGGTGTGGTGCAGTGTAGTAATTATCCTTGGGTGGGTAAATGCGTCTTTATCGTTATCTTAGTTCATTCTAAGTCTGATTGGCTACTGAGTGTAGTCATTTATCCCCAGTCACACCGTACCAAGTTATATCATACCCTAATTACTTTAATGATTGCATTGTTAAAGTTATAGGACTCGCTCAGACTTATGTCTGACCCCGTTGTTTTTATCTTTTTTTCCAACCCTCAGGTTCTCAGAGTGGGCCCAGCACGAGTGGGCTTTGATCAGGCTGCTTTTATTACTCTCTTGGAGCTTGGACCCTAGATGTAGAGCTCAGCTTACCCTTTTCTTTTATGGCTATCAGTTCATGTATTGGGATTATGTATTTTTATTTATCAGGATGGATATTTTGTACTTGACTCTTATTATGGTTTTGTGATGTAACCAAACATGTTTTACTTTCCGCTGCAATGAAATGATGTTTTAAAATTTCAAGTATTACTTATATCTGTCTTGCTGTAATTTCTCTGTTCAATATTCACTTAAAAATACTCCACCGATGTTATGGCATTCCCTTAGCGAGTGACCATAGCGGGAGTGGGGTGTTACATAACGTTCACTTTTGTGATGATCGGATCTTCTCTCTTCAGCATACTGATTTCTGCACACACAATAATACATGAGTATTATTTATCAAGTATATTAACATCAATACTTGCTTAAGGAAAAGACACCAATAGCTCAAGCTTTAAAATATTTATGTTGCGATTCTAGAGGCGGGTTTGATCATCCGCTAAACTAAAATGCGAAGCATTTCCAGGAATATATACGTTTGTAATGTTAAACTTGACGTTAAACACCAAACGTAATTATGATACTAAAAGAAATATTTACTTTCAATTAGACTACCAACATTCAATTGGTAATATATATATACATGTACATATATATATATATATATGTGTGTGTGTGTGTATATATATATATATAGGGGCAGGTTCGAGAGCACCCCAAACAGTGCAGCACCCCAAAAGCCCCTCAACCACAACCAAGTATTTCACACTCTCTCTCCTTCCACTCACTCTCTCACTTCCCACTCACATTCTTTAATATAAATGAGTGGCTGTGCTACGGGTGCAAATGAGGGGCTGAAATTCAGGGGGGCGCCCTGATCCTATCCCATATATATATATATATATATATATATATATATATATATATATATATATATATATATATGATACCAAATGTAATGCACACACATGTGTGCGCAATCCTTCGTATTCTAATGAAGTTTTACAAGGCATATCTTCTTGGCAAAGAATATATTTGGAACATCCTACTTATACCATCCATGCTTTCTTCATGTTTTTGCACTCGTATAAGGAACATAAGCATACAAGTTTTATGGTATCCCAGTGGGCCAGTAGTTCATAACTTCATATTAACGATCTTGACAGTAAGAGACAAAACATATCTATATTGGAAAACAACAGTTAGTAGGAAGCTAAAATTATATTAGATGATAACTACTAGAATTCAATGTTATGCAAGTACAGTTATGTTTACATTAGCGTGAACAAAAAAATACATTTACAGATAAAATTACAGATGGATCTCATTCATATCTCATTCATGAAACCAATCAAAAGAGATGTTTTGTTCACATCATTGTGCAATAAGCCGTACTGTATCACTTGCTGTGAGTATATACCAGTTATGCGTATATACCACAACAGATTTATGGGACATAAACAAACCATAGTTTTAAAACAAATATACGTGTATTACCGTAACAATCAACCTTAGTTTTAAATATAAAAAAAATTCATGGATCATATCTGCACGGATTATACTTACTGATCTTAAAACTGAACTGCAGAAATCATATAAATGCATATCTGTATGACATTTATATCTACATGGACTTACTTATATTGCTTATATAGATACATAAACCAGGGTGACTACATTTAAATGATGAATTTGAAATCAAACTGCAGAACAAATAATAAACACTACAATGTTAAACCACTTAATATTTTAAATTTTTAAAATTAAAATAGCATGATAACTTGCACTGAGATCTATACAAGCAGATCCACATTTATCCACTGCAATGAAAACTTGCATTGATATTAAGATATCAAGATAACGAGGCAAGAAACTTGCACTGAGATCGATATTAGGTGAGTCCTTAGCTATCCATTTGAAACACGCTCAAAAAAATGAGGAAGATATTTGTGATAAAACAAGATATTACCTGGAAGATGTTGACGCTTTCTTTCAATTCCACATATCTTCCAAGAGCACCAGAAAAGACTTTGCAACATGGAAAGGCAAGATCAAGTAACGTTGGATATTTCGGGGACGTGCAACGGTCAACTTGTCATCTTCACTAAACTCATCCATTCCTAAAATATCAATGATATCTTGAAGATTATTTAAATTCTGTAGAACTTTTTGGAAACCACGAGAATGTTGTAGTGATCCTCCCCCAAAACATGGAGAGAAAGCATTTTAGATGTGGAGTCAAACTTCATAATGCTATTCTGTTTTGACATTGCACGAGCTGAAGATTGATACATATCATGTAATAAAATATAAGAGCTCAAGCAAAATTTATATAAAAACTGGCAGGAATTTTCAAAATATATCAAAACTTTCTAACGTACTTGAAAAAAGATCAATCAACAGTAAATAAAAATAGTTACTCACACCATCAGTAAAACCACTATAACAAAATATTTTTCTGGAACCTTGTAAAAATCATATTTATTTTGCCAATAGTCATTGCATGACCATCATATCTGAAACTTGTATATTTCCAATGAACTCCTACTTCTTTTTGTAAAAGGTAAGGATTCATTGACCTTATGTAGCCTAGAATTATTTACTAGCAAGCAATTTCTGTTGCTACACAGGGGTCATTTTAGCTTAATCCATTTTCTTCCCCAAATTCATAATGATAAAAAATAGATTATATCATTCATTAACAAATTTGTTTCAAACTGAAGTATTACAAAAACCTATTAATCGCGATCTATCTAGTGTCATCAAAAATATAAACCTTAGTGCAGATGATACGGATTATGATAGAGTTCTAAATAACAACTAAAATCATTTTCACTGTAAACAAAATCTAGCAGCCCTTCAAATATACCCAATCAATCTGATAATCAATAAGTATTTCATTACAAATTTGTGAAATTGAACACCATGAAAAAAAATGTTGCAATGAGAATATGCGGGGTTAAAATCTTTAAAAAGAAGAATCATACATGCAAACCTGCAAATATGTAAGCTCGAAATCTGTGAGCTTATGAATCCGTATATACCAAGCTACAAATAAAGAAAGGAATAAATGATGCACTGAAATCCATACATAGAAAGCTACAAATCTGTAATCACGAAGCTTCCTCTTTGTTGTTGGCCTATCTATCGGTCTAAAATCACAAAGAGGAAAAAAAAGGGGGAAAACATAAATTGGAAATAAATTAGATGCGATTCGGTGATGGCTGGTGCGAATCGATGTATTGATAGTAGCTTGAGGGAATTGATGCGGTGAGGTATGGGAATCAAACCCGACGTGAATTTAGGTTTAAATTTTGTTCAATAGTAACAAGTGGAAAGTGAAGATAAGATATGTCAGAGAAGTAGAAGGATTAGCGGGGTTTTTTTCATGGGATTTCGTGAAGGGGGAAACAACACGCCAAAATTTCACATAGCGGAAGAATAAAATGAGGTGGATGTCATTGATTGGATGGTGGGTGTAATGATTAGATAGGAAGTGTAGATTAATTTTAATCGTTGGATTAATCATGCATCTATGGTTGCGATTTTGTTCATGCTAATAACGCAGATCGCTGAGTTGGAATTTATATACGTAAAGCTACACTTTTAACTGGTGTTGCACGTCAACACACTAGAATTCCCACCGCAACAGTGCATTCACGTCTAATGCAACAAAATATGAATATTATAGCAGAAGATCAAAGAAGGCATAACTTTTGCCACACTTTTCGTGCAACGCACACAAATTAGTGTCGAATATGTCCGCTTTTGTAGTAGTGATATGTGCATATATCAAATTGAGGTGTGCTCGCCGTTTTGGATATCAACAACTATATAAAATAATTGCTGATATATCAGCAATTACTCATCAGCCTTCCATCGATTTTAAAAATAGTTGCTAATATATTAGCAACTATATATGAATAATTGTTGATATATATTAGTAATTATTCATTGTCTTTCAACTAAGCCGTGGATGAATAATTGCTAATATATCCGCAATTATTCACTAAAATTGCTGAGATTTCACTTTTTTTTTTTTTTGTGCAGAATACTTCCGCGAATATTTATAATTTCTTGATTTTTTTAATACAGCAGCAGAAAAAACATTAAAATAGGTTGCTACAGTAAAATCAAAGATCCGCTTTATATCAAACTTTATACAAGGAGCCGTTTTGCATTTAGTTTCAAAATAAGGTTGCGATCATAATTTCCACTTAAATATATCTCTATACGCAATTCTCGATACATACACACCAAAAAGAAATTTAATACAAGTATTTTTATAAAGTTTAATAACCATGGTTAGGAAAATGCATAATTGGAATCAATTATTTACTTCCATTTGGATTTTCAACTTAGGTATAATTAATATACACTACAAGAAAACAGGCTATTTCCGACGGCTGAAAACCGTCGGCGGCCGTCGGAAGCCGTCGGAAATAGCCGTCGCTAGTAAAGGCGTCGAAAATCAAAGTTTCCGACGGCTACCGACGCAGCCAGTCGTTCGCATTTCCGACGGCTACCGACATAGCCGTCGGAAACCGTCACAGATTCGTGTACGTGTTAGCCGTCGGAAGCCGTCAGAAATACTGCATTTTTTGTGTGTGTTTCAGCTGCTATTTAGCCTTCCAACTACACTTCTCACATAAACCACTATCTCAAAATAACAACTAAACATCATCCAATACATTGATTTAAGAATCAAATTTATTCTATTTGAATTGATCAATGCAACAACTAGACGAAAATAATACTCAGATTAGAACGAAATTAAAATATCAAACCATCAAACACTATGGTCAAACTCATCTAAGCTCATCTGAGAATTGTGCACATGTCATGGCAATGAAAGATAAACTGTAGGGACGGGATTGTATTTACCATCTTGATGTGCCTAGGTATAGATATTCAAACTTGTAAAATAAATAAAATTTGTGTGACAAATTTACCTCTTCCTTGGTATAGATATAACATTCAGCGCCCAATATTAAAAATAAAATAAAATAAAATGTATGTGGCTTTTACAAATTTACCTCTTTCTTGTTTCCCCACCCATATAGCCGACACAGTATACATTTAGAGTGATTGCCTCAACGGTTGCATTGTACCTACACGTTCAGGTTGGGCATGTATGTTAGAAAACTATGATGCAACATATCATTCGTGTATGAGGGCATTATAAAATTAAATAAAAGCATATTTTCGGTATAAATTCTTTGACAAAATTAACATGCTACAAGCGAATTCAGATTTATGCCATCATTCAGGTACAAGAAGAAACAACCAATATGATATGCTTTTTCATATTCAATTCAATATCGAGACTACCGTATCTCTTTAAACCTAACAAAAGTAAAACAAGTATTAATGGTGATTTTGTGTCATATTTTCCTATAGTATGCTCTGCTTCCTTTACTATTTCAACCATATGAATTTTTTTCCTGCTTTACCAAAGAACATGGTTACCGGACAAAAAGATAAAGCATCCATATTTCAATAAGAAAAGTTTACAGTGTCAGGCGGTGCCAAACTATTATGTTTCTTATGTGACTGCGCCACCATCCCAACCTGAACATTGTTTTACGGCAGCTAAGAGCTCTTCAGTAAGTGCAATGGCCTGCATTTTGCATACATCGCCTAATCAGTTATATATACAATTAAACCTAATCATCAGTTCGTGCAATCGAAATATGAGTTTCAAACTTACAGATTCAGCACGGACACAACACATCATGAATTTCCATGCACCTAAGGATACATATTAGACCTGCAAAATAATTAAAAATAAAGGGTGATTGGAATCTTTATAAAACCAAGATGTACATACTACATTATTGTTTGTATCAAACATCTCCAAAGTTTTTTTCTCCACTTTACCTAGTATAAAAGGTACATTCATCACATCTTAATGTCTATATAGAGCTACGACTTTTGTTAAAAGCATCACGAGGCCGCAAGACAGACTTCAACACTTAAAAAAACGAACTTCAAAATAAGTAAAACATGGAGAATTAGACAACTAGATTGTTTTATAGACATGACCACAGTTTATACTAACTTATTCTCATAATTATATGCTTAATGACCAAATAAAAATTCATTTCAAAGAAGTGAATAAAATATAGAAAAAATACGCACATAATAGGATGTTATAACTCACTACAACGCTATTGGAACCAATTACAGTCAATAGATAACCCTAATTTTCTAATTTAGGCAAATACAGGTTTAGGTAAAAACTTATTTTTTATGAAAAAAGGAGATTATACCTCAAATTACTTGCTCTAGAGGTCTGAATTGAAGCCGGTGGGGTTCTTACACGAAGAAATCAGTGTTTGGAGGCAAAAAAAATCGAATTTGGGGGTAATAGGGTTTAAAACCCGTATGCTGGAAAAATAAGAGGACCAAAAGAAATGAGGAAGAAAGAGTTCGGATGACTGTTTATCACGATAATTTCCGACGGCTTTCAACGGCCACCGACGACCGCCGACGGCCCGTCTGAAGCCGTCGCAAATTAGCCGTCGCAAATAGTCTGTTTTCTTGTAGTGATATTTTAAACTTTATCACGTTTCAACATAAAAATACACACAATATAAGGTAAAAAAGAAGAAGCATATTTTATATTGAAAAATATTTAATAAGTTAGGTTGCACATGATTAAAGTACATACCTATCTCACACTTGAACCTATCGCTCCTCCATTGTAACTTGAATCGCAATGATAAATCTTGGCTTTAACTCCTAATCGAGGTTTTGAGATCCTCAAGTTACCTATGACCTGATAGAAAGTCCTTATTTTTTGGTAGATTTTATTTATCCATAAGCTATTAACATGTAAAGAATTTCACAAGGTATATAAATATACTTCTTCTGCCTTGATGAAGCTAAAATCTTTTGTCTTCAAATACCCTATTATCACGTGTCACCTTCAATTTCACCTGTCACTCACCATCATAAATATTAACACCTGGGGTATACGTATTTTTTTTTTTTTTTTTAAAAAAAGATGGATAATTTACTGATCAAGGGTTAAAATTAAATGAACACATAGGAACACAGAATGAATTTTCAAATAGATGAATTGAGCTATGACCAAATGGGGTGCATTACTGTTTTATTTTTAATTAAGCCAAAGTTGAGAACTATTTATTAAACTGAACATGTCCATGTATGAGAAATACTGCCGCATGTTGCACATGTCCTGATAATCAATAACAGAGTTTTATAATAGGAGGGGCAGTTCATAAACCAATAATTTGTCAATAGTCAATGTTCATTGATAACTGGCTACCCTTCACACGGATATCCGTTTACTATATATAGAGGCCCCGTTTCTTGTAAAATGTATATAACCAATCTTTGAAAGATAAGCCAATATATATAGCAGAATAGAAGTGCTAGCTGCAGATCCAGAAGTACACACAGTATAATGTTGAATGTTGATTTCAAAAGTCCAAAGTTATGGGCGCAAGCAGGAGTAGTATTTCTGCTCATCACCTTCATTGCACTTGACATAGATCACCTTGTCGAGGACAGTTCGACCCCAAGACTGACGTGGACCAGAAAGGCAGCGTTGGAGGCTGAGCAGGTGGCTGCTATTTACTGCTCCAATCATGGCAGGGCTTATTCCGATGGAAATCGAAATACCACTACCCATCTTCCAGTTTGTGAGTGCCATAACTGCTACAGCGGTAACACTTGCGCTGAATACGATCGGAGTACCTGCGTGGCTGATGCTACAGTGTAAGCATGCATCATACGTTTTGTTTAATAAAAGAATTTCAAGCAAAATAGAAGTAAGAAGGGGCATAGATAGCGCAGAAATAATCGTCTATACCTAAATTCCTCTGTCCTCCGATATCCAACCAATCAGGATCTCTGATTTCCACCTTTTCGCAATTAAATCTTTTTTTTCTTTTTACTTAATTGCAAAAATATGAAAATCAGAAATTCTGATTGGTTGGGTACATGCAGATACATGATAGCTAGCGAACCTATCATTAATTAGCTTCCTAGTGAAGCTTGTAGCCACAGTTTCTTAAGTCAAAAGAAATGGTGGGCATTAAACCTAAACTGCACTGAACCAAGAACATTAATTCTTCATTGGTTTCATTTGATCGCAACTTGCTAATACCATCCTTTACTATTTTAATCGATCTGTGCACACATAAATTAAACAGTGGCGATGCGCTGTTTCTAAGGAAGTACTGGATGCATGAGAGACAAAACATCGCGGTGTTAATTTCTGGATGGCACAGAATGAGTTACTTTATTGGCAAAAACTTCATGTCCGAAGAACTGGAGAGAAATATTAGACTTCTGCACAAGAAAGTGGGCAATGCTAATGTCACAGATGAACACAAAATCGTGTTTGGAAACGGAATAACTCAACTTCTAAATGGAGTCATTATCTCTTTGTCCCCAGATCTTAATACAAACCCAAATGCTACGGTGATGAATGTTGTTGCTGCTGCTCCTTACTATCCTGTAAGTAGCTGATCTGTTGATCTTGAGTTAATCAATTTATATCTGTTAAATTAAACATGATTTCATTTCAAAATTAGTAGTATTATATATTGACCCTTTGTGTACATATATATAATAACCACAGGTGTTCAAGAGCCAGACCACTTTTTTTAACCACACAGGATACCGATGGAAGGGAAATGCATTGGACTATGTAAATACAACAAATCCACAAGATTTCATTGAGATTGTGACTTCACCAAATAACCCTGATGGTTATCTTCGTAAGTCAGTAATCCCAGGTTCTATAGCTGTATACGATCACGCAACATATTGGCCTCATTATGCGCCTATAGTAGAAGAATCAGATGAAGATATCATGCTGTTTACCCTTGGAAAGTACACAGGGCACTCCGGCAGCCGATTCGGGTATGTTTTGCTTATATCTACACACATGTACTACTCCATCAGTTTTTTCTTGCATGTTAGTTACAAAGATTTGTCGTAATTTTTATTTAGGTGGGCTATTTTAAAGAATCAAGATGTTTATGACAAATTAACAAAATACGTAGCAACAAACAGCGAGGGCGTTTCACGTGAAACGCAGTTCAGAACTCTAAAAATTGTGAAGGACATTTTGCAAGAGAAGGAACTACACCATGAGGACTTCAATGAATTTGGCTATAAAGTTTTACGAGAAAGATGGGTTAAGGTCACCACTCTTGTGAGTTTCTCTGATCGATTCTCCGTTCAAGAAATGAGCTCTGAATATTGCAATTACTTCAAACGAATCAGAGAGCCTGCTACAGGTATTTCTTATGCATTTTACACCATAAATAGCATGCTATAATTTTAGAATAATTAAAATTTCACTTTTACCCGATTAATTATATAGCTTATGCTTGGCTGAGATGTAACTGGGAAGATGAAGAAGACTGCGCCGCTGTACTAGAGACTGGAAAAATCAAAGCCAATAGCGGTGTCCATTATGAAGCAAGCAGTCGTTTTGTTCGTGTGAGTTTGGTCAAGACTGATGATGATTTTGATCAGTTGATGGAACGATTGACCGCTCTGGTTCACACCCCACCGGCTGATAGAAATATTTTACTGTACCACTCCATTATCAATCAAGAAAGTTCGACCAGACGCCCTTTCATCCCTGATTCTGATTATTGAAGCGACCCGTCTATATATTTAATGTGTTTGTCTTAATTTCATCATTTCTCGATTATTTTCTTGTTTAAGCATGGCTTTCATTATAAGCTGTAAATTGTGCTGTGAAGTTGGTGAGTGAGTTTTGCTTTGCAGCTAGTTGTTCGGTGCATACCAGTAACAATCAATGCAAAGGTTTTTATCTTTATTAGTAGATTCTGTTGCTAACTGTTTCGGTCACATCCAAAACTATGTTATCTTGCAAAACAACATTGATGCGAAAACAAATAAAATCAAAATATAGAACTATGAACAGGAAAATATTATTCGTTCTGTTCAGTTATTCTCTCTTTCATTTTGAAACTGGTCCAGCGAGCGGAGCAACCAAAAGAAGGAACCAGCCACGGGTCGGGCTTACAACGGCAAAGTGTTTGCCGTTATAAGATTATAAAACTAATGTTATAACGGCAAACTCTTTGCCGTTATAAGATTATAACGGCAAAGAGTTTGTCGTTATAAGCTTATAACGGCAAACACTTTGTCATTATAAGCACCAACCCCTGTTCAGTCAACCAGCCACGAACGAGCTTAAAACTAGCCACAGACTAGCCAGGGTGACTGAACAAGCCACACCTGGTTGCTCCGTGACTTGTTTAGTATCTACACAAGCCATTGTTGGTTGTGCTCTTAAAGACGAAGTTGTTGGTTTTTTTTCCTAATCTTGGTCCAGACCATCCAAAACTTATTTAGAACAATAAAGCATTAAATTTTTTAAATTAGCCATAATTGTCGCATGCTGTTTCTCGCCTTTATCGTCGATCGCTCTGATCTCTTTCTTTTAGATCGTGTTTGCGTTCCATGATCTCTTCTTCTTTCTCATCTTGCTTGTTTAATATGTCAAGACCCATCAATCTCAATTTTAGGTTGAGTTTCATTAGATTCAGATTTGATTTTTTACACTTAAGCTTTTTTTATGTCTTTTCATCGGCGTTTTAACTCATTTTGAAAAAGGGAAATTTTATTTTCATCCACGATATTTGTTAGTTAATCAACCCTAATTTATAGGGATATTAACTATTTTTATGGGTTTTTTAAAATTCAAAACTTGATTAGTTAATCCACATCGTATACTTTATTGTTTTCTCACATTTCATTCTCTTTCTTCTGTTTTTCTAAATCTAAACTATGTATGAATCAGAAACCGCAAATCAAATATTGTCGAATCTAATCAAATATTGCTACAAATCCTTCTTCCATTTAAGCGTTTTGTTCAAGGAGCTACATATAATTTTCCTCTTATGCCAGAAGCACTGTTGGAGCATCTTCATGCAGTTAGGTTTCTTTTAATTTCGTGGAAACATAAGTTGTTTCTTCGGGGTAATGGGCTTGTGCAGAGCATGAGATACAGAAAACCAATGAAAGCATTTCAGAAGTGGGTTGCACGATGATGGAATATTCTCTTGTTTCCAATACGTGATATTACCAAATTCAGCTTTAGATTTCCATTGGATCAAATCTTCTGTATCACCATTTTTTTGTTTCTTCATTGTCTTCTTATCCAAAACATACCAGCTGTAACCTTTTGGTATCCTAATTTCAGCTCCTTGCAGCTTCCTTCCTCTAAAATAAGCTTCTTTAACAGTAAACCCATCCACAATGACATCAGTGTTTTTAGGCTTGAAATAATGCAATATTTCGCTCGGGCCGTTGTGTTTGATCGAACAAGGTAGCAGATGAACGTTGTCCGTCAAATCTGAACCGCAAGAGAAAGATTTGATACCTAAGTTGATTTCCACTGGTTTATTTGTTAGTTAATCCACTGTTTATTAGTTAATCCACTGTGGATTAACTTACAAATAGATTGGTGGATAAACTTACTAAAGTCAACTATGTGGATGAACTAACAAATTTGGTGGATACTAATAAAAATTCTCTTTGAAAAATTACAATCAAGTTTTTGTGGTTTCTTTACGCTTTCTGTGATTAATGGCAAAATAGTAGCAAATTCGACATTTTTTTAAATTATTGATGGTGAAGTATTACTTTTTATTTTTTATTTGACTTATTTAGGTCATGTTCAAAAATTATTTACATGACTTGCATTGCATTCAATGATATTGTATTACTATTATGGTTTATTTCAGATTTTGGGCGTCAATTTTTGTTTCTTTTTGGTATCAATTAAAATTAAATGAAGAACATAATTATTTTAAAATTGTTTTATTTATTTATTTATTTTGGCATTGTAATATATTCATATGGTTGCATTCATCATAATCTTCTGAATTGAGGAACTGCTTTTTTAATCAAGCATCTATGATCTTTAGTTATGTATCATTTTCGTTTTAAAATATATCAGCAGTTTTTTGTTTTAGTTTTATATTATGCAGGTATCTGTATATCTATAGGTACCAGTATTATTTAGTATAGGTATCGGTTTCAAATAATTATTTTTTTGATTACTTTTTATTTTTAAAACTTCTTTTGCACGGGTGACAAAAGGCTTTTTGTTTTGTTTGTATCCAATATACTTGTTTTAGCACTCGGTTGTATGAGCATTGCTCATTTTATGATTTAAAGAAGAATTAAGTTATATGTCCTAGCTGTTCACGTGTTATATTACTTCTCCATTACCCCTTTTGTCCTCTCTATGTCAATACTTAGAAATATATTTGTCTACGAACGTAACGGCACGCGCTTCGCGCGTGTTCGTGACACGCACTTTCCGCGTGGTCGATGCAAGCCGTTCGTGCGTCAACTGATATTTGTCAAAAGTTTTTATATGTTTAATATTATATTTTAATATATATATTTGTAGCAGGTTGTTTAGTATAAACTGGAAGTTGTTGACTGTCTATTGACAACCATTAGAACCTGGAACAACTGATAATCTTTGGAGTGTGTGCCACCGGAATTCTCCGATATAATGGTGCAGAAGTACTCCAGAAACACGCATTATAGGGGACTGCAAGTTACATATGAAATATGAACATGGTACATGTGTGCAGAAGTATTAAAAATATACACATTAAAGGAGTAACAATAAAATACATGGATAGTGAAATGCAAAATACATCACATTGTGGGAAAAAGGAATGCAGCTGTAGGCCTGTAGCCATACACGGGTAGTAAATGTGCATTCGATAAAAATAGAAAAAGGGAAATTGCATGCAATTACAACAATGGGTATAAGCATACAACTGGTACACAACTGCGACGTCCATCATTCTATGTATTATTCACCCAATATTATGTTGGCCATGCTCAGTTGACTAGAATGGCCACTACAACAAAATGACCCTGTTACAACGATGGAACACCGTTTTTACAACGGTGAACAAATCTTCGTATAGTAAGAAGTTGTAATAGACTAGTATCTTTTACAACTTTTTTGCACTGTTGCAACACCGTTGTAATATGTATATTTTACAACTTTTTTTCACCGTTGTAATAAACTTTATTACAACAGTTATGCACCCTTGTAATAAAATCTACTACAACTGTTATGCACCGTTGTGATTGACATTTGGGTTTTTAAAAAAATAAACATCTTTTGCAACCGAAAAGAACAATACACTAAATATAGCAATACTCCATAAGCAAATCAGATATTACAGTTATTTGCAAACTAATTTATTAAAATACTCAAATATTCAGTATTACAAACAAAAAGTTTTAGACAACATTTCGTATATTATTACATACTTGACCATTACAAAGCATATCACTCTGTGTACAACCATCTTGGCTATGCTGAAGTAGGAGCAAGATCATAGGCCAGAATTTGTCTGCCAGGCCAACTTTAATCATCTTCCCATATGGGATAGCATGGACAAAACTTCAGCAATCAGGAAAGATGAAAAATCCAAAATAACATCGTGATTGAGTTAATGGTTATGATATAAAAAAAATTCTAATTTCAACCTAAATAGAACTTAAAAGATAGTGGTGGTAGAATAATTTTATATGAGCATGAAAAACAAAAGGTACCATTCGAGAGGACAGATCCAAACACTTAATGCCTCTTCACTAATAAGTAGTCCGTATCAAACAGCCATTAACAAGCAAAAGTAAACTTACCTGTTGGTGCTAAAAAGCAATTCAGGTTTGATCGTATTTTCAGTCAGAAAAACGATCAATTCTACCATGTGAATTATACCTTGCATGCCGCATTTCTTTTGCTTGCATACCTTCAATCATTTTTCTATGTAATGCATTCCATGTTGCTTTTCTCAAGTAATAGTGATAAACATAAATTCCACAATTTGCAACCAACACGATCAACACCAGTTTGCATAAGCTCCAAACATTGACAATATAAGTGCAAAAATAGAAGGAAAAAATAAAAAAGAGGTTATGTCGCTTGGCGCTACTTTAACAGCACAACTATTCAGAAGCAAAGACACTTACATTTGCAGTATTGTAAGAGCTAATCGAAATGCTAAAGAGAGACGCCTCCAGCAACAACTTCCTCAACAGAAAACTCACCTTATTCTTCCTTATCAGCAACATTCTTGACATTGGCCTTCTGGTCCAGCTCTGATGTATTCCCTGCAAGCACACTTGTCCAAAAGATGTGATGCAAAGATTAATGCACCATAAATGTCAAAATTGTTCATTTCACGACATTCAAAAGTCACCATAAATAAGACTGAACTTTCTGTTTCCTTAGGCTTGTTAGAATTTCGTAATAACACACTTTGGTCAATTGTTGATGATTTTCATATATGTATATAAGATAAATCTAAATGTAACGAACGGAAAACAGAGTTTACAGTTAGATATAATTAAAATGCTTTATCCCAAATGTTGATAAGCAAATCGTAGCATATATAGTTCAAGTTTCTGTCGTGACTATACGAATACATAAATGATTAAACTAAATAATCTGGATTAGTGTTATCGGATTTTGAGTTTTCCTTATATCCTCCACCAATATACGTTTACCATCCCTGTCTTTCCATGAAGTGGCATAAGAATTATTGAAAAAACAACAAGCAAAGGAAGTAATTTTCAAACTAGAAAATTAACCGATGTTACAAAAGTAGTGGTATACAGTCATGCTGTTGTTCGAAAGCATCGAACTACCTAAAGTTACAAAAGTATTAAAAAAATAACCTAGAAATTACCCAAAGAGGCAAACCCATTCCATCAATAAAATTAAAGCATCAATTTTTCTGGATAAGCGTAGATTTGGACTATTATTCGATACTCTACCTCACACAACCAGAGCTACATCGACCTTCTCTATCGTTTCCCCTTGGCTCAAGCTTTCTGCGTTTCACGTTTCAGTGACCCCTTCATCGAAGGTGGGATCAATTTTGAGGCAATTAGCAATTGGAGTTATTGAGGCGTAGGTTTTTCCGATGAAGGAGGAATTAGGATCGATTTTGACATATGGAAGAGAAAGGGAGATTATTGAATACATGTTGGGATCGATTTAGGCGGAGGAATTGGGATCGATTTTGAGGAAGAGGAATTGGGATCCAATTTCTAGAAGACACGGATTTACTTTGAAGCCCACTGGAAATACGACGCGGATTTACTTTGGAGCCAAATTTTTGGTTTTGCCGTCTTTGTTTCATTGTTTCGCCCGTGACCTCAATTTTCCATCAGTTGCAATAGAACCTCTGGATAAATGATATTTACAGTAGTTGTTGCTTCATCTGACAGTAATAGGACCGAAATCCTATTAAACCTTGTACATCTAGATAGAGCAACATATAATTGTCCATGAGTAAATACTTCGATTCTCTAGCTTTTTAAGTCACTCATATTAGCACACCATAAGTATGCTTCACAACAGTTCGGCCACACCAATATAAAATTTTCTGTGTCAACGTGCTAACTGTTGTTAGAGAATATGGTAATCAATAAATGTTAGAGAATATGCTAGAGAATAAAGGAATATTCTAGAGAATAAATAACCCTATAAATATAGGGTTCAACATTGTATTATTCAATTAAGCAAGCATCTCTTTTGTAATAGCAATCAAAGTAATCAATAAAAATGTAGTCCTTTTATTGTTTATCGTTGTCTCTCTCTCCTCTTTGGATCTGAATTCTAACATGGTATCAGAGCTTGGTTATACAGAGAGATAGAGAGAGGGTTATTGTTCAGCATTTATTTTCTTGTTCTGTTCTTTATTTTCGTTCCTTCTATAATTGGCGAATTCCTCCACCAAAAGCAGTGAAAAGCAGTGAACACTACACCAAACAGGCTCGTTTGTCACACTTATTTCGCGGATCATTGTCACGGTTATTAATGTGAACAAAAACTCACGGTTATAACCATTATTGGATGTACTAACGGTTAATTCCGTTATTTTATATAGCTACTAACCGTAACTGCATCTACTATCCGTAATTGCATGCACTTACGCTTAATACCGTTACTTCATTCAGGTAGCTGGGCAAAATGGTCATTTCCGTATTATCTAGGTCATTACGCTTTTCAGATTACACGAAACAAACCGCACAACGTAAGAAACCCCTTTTCAGCGATTAGGTTTTTGTTGTCTCGAAATCGGCTGCGGCTAAATTTGGATCTTCTCGTCTGGTGGTGGAATCGCGGTTCTGCTGTGGCAAGGTATGGCGTTGGAAATTATTTGGTTTTCATTGTTTAAATATAACAATTTTGGGTACTCGATTTGGGTACTCGATTTAATGAATACATGGATCGGCGATTACTGGAAGCAAACTCGATTTAATGAATACAAATTTAGATCTCGTGATAGAAATATGCTAAATCATTTTGGGTACTCGATTTAATGAATACATGGATCGGCGAGGTATAGATTTCTAAGCAAACTGCATACACGGCAATGTCTAAATTGTAATTATGAGAGGTTAATCCGTTGTTTTCTTCTACTTAATCATGAATATTTGTTGGGTGTTGCGGTTTAGGCATAAAACAATAATTTAGTGCACTTTTTATTTGTTAATTTGCAGCAGTTCGTTTGTGGACTTGTTAGCAAAACGATTATGAGACAGTTTCTAGTTTATGAAAATACAAAGTCAAAGGTGGAAGGTTGAACCCCTTGGACACGAATTCAATTTCTCATGGGGTTCTAATACATCGTTAGTTAAAATTTGGATCATTAAACGTAAATATGCATGCAGCCAAATAATCCTAGTAATATTGTCAACTAAGACAGTTTTATATACAGTAGCATATGTACCTTACCAGTTAGCATTGTATAAATATTCCCCCTGATTTTTCTTCTGAAATTAATTATGCATGCACCACTTGTAAAGCATGAGAATTTCAGTCATTCTACCAAAAATAAAATAAACGAAGTACATATTTAATTTTATAATTTATGGCCGGTGATGAACTCACAGTTACTAAAAATAAGTGGAGAGATGCATGTACAACTGGAGATTCATGTTCCCTTTTGGCATGTACAACTGGAGATTCAGGTTCCCACTTGAAAAGCATGAACTCACTGTATACATGGTTCAACCATGTGGGATTGTTGATTTTTTCTCTTCATGTTTACTAAAAATAAGAAATTAAGATTTCACGGCGTGTAACAATTAATTTCCATTATTCCTTTGCTAACTGTGAGTTCATCACCGGCCATAAATTATAAAATAAAATATGTACTTCGTTTATTTTATTTTTGGTAGAATGACTGAAATTCTCATGCTTTACACGTTATGATCCTAGGTGTAACGACCCGTGTTTTTCGACCATTTGAATATGAATATTTAAATTAGTTTTAAATATTATGTTGGGAATATTGATGGAATTTAATATTTAATTCGTTATTGAAACGAAGTTGAACGTTATAATTTATATATAATATAAATTCGAGCTTGAAAATGGCGTGCAGTTCGTAAATTCGGGTTTTGAACTTCAACTGGACATACAGGATTCAATATAAGTCGGATTTCTGTGAAACAAGACACGTTGGGGCCGTATTGGCGATAGCTTTCATATGAAAGAGAAAAATCTAGATTTCGTGTTATAGTTTGATAGTTATGGCCAAATCAAATTTTGAAATAGTCGCTATGGAAAATCGTTATTAAATTATAAGCCTTTAAAGTAGCCGTTTTGCAAACGGACTCTGTTTTCGACGAAACCAGTTCCGTTGAATTCGTATCGTCGAATAGAGTCAGGATATGTATATAGTTTGTTATTTTTAGAGATCGAGAAATTTGGCGTTAAAAAGGGTAGGGCGGTTCAGGGTAAAAACAGCCTACCGGGGCAACAGTCTCAGAATGCGACGAAATTAGTGCCGTTGGGATCGTATCGAAAAGTTATTGTCAGTATTCGCAGTTTCAAGTTAATTTGATTTATCTGGTGATCGTGGAAAAATTAAATGCGTGTTCATTTCTGGTTTTATAAAGGAAATTTTTCCATACGACCTCGGATTTCGACAAAACTTGTCCCATTGGATCCGGAATATCTTTTTACACTAAGATTAGTTTTTTTATCAGAAGACAGAAGTCATTGGTGGAAGTTTCTGCGTGTTATTCGTGGTGAAGTTTCATATTTTAATAAATTAATATTTTTCCTCAATATAAAAACCAAATCCAAATTTTCTTTTCAATTCTTACACTGGTTCTACCAACTGAAAACTGCCCCTACTAATCTACGCTGATAACCGAAAGAGACATAACACTGGAATCCTACCCATCTGAACTTTTGCACAAGCGTAGCCTACTCTATATGTTTTGCATCACCCTTCGCACATGTCATCTCATATCCTAACACATGCCTAGGCCCAACATGTGCAGTAACATGAATTAAACCACATGTACCTTTCTTCTGCATGTCTTGTCGAGAAGGAACAAGGCCACCTGATGTTACCCAACGTGCTGCAAACCTACCCCCTCTACAAACCGTGCTCGCCAAGGAATACTTGCCTATATATATAACACAAGATCGCTTCATATACTTCATTCCTCCATCCCACTTCGAGAATCCTCTTCTTTCTGTATATACTTGCGCCACCTCGCCACAAAGCCAAATAAAACTATAAAAAAAAAAAAAAAAACGAATGGGGATCTGAGTACTTGTTTGGACGGGGAAGGACACGCTGGAACTTGGTTAAATATGAAGCAACACGGTGGAGGGAGGGTAGAAGCGACTGCTGTATATATGGAGTTGAGAAGAGTGTGGATGTGATAAGGTGGTGGGGGGGGGGCGTTGAGGAAGTAGCAGTTGTAGCAAAGAACAGAAGAAAGGGAAGTGAAAGAAAGAGGCGGTTGGTGACGGACGTGGGTGGACTGATGGGAAATCAGTGGGATGACGGTAGCATGGTGGCAGTAGTATAAGTTGTGAAGAAAGGAAAATTTCGGACCAAGGGGGTGTGCGGTCGTGGTGTAGGGACTGGGGCTTCGGTCCTCTTTAAGGAAAAAAAAAAAAACAATGCGGCCAGGACGAAACAGTGGGATGGTGGAAAGGTGTTCATGTGTGGTAAAATGTGAGGAGCTCGCGTTTAGAAGGTGAGTGTTGCGTGAGCATTAAGGTGGGGTTTGGAGTATGTTACCGGAGCATGCTTCGGTGGAAGGGATGGGAACAAAAGTGCGGAAAGAAAAGAGCAGTTGGTCCTGTTTACTAAGTGGAGCAAAACATCAGGTGTCCAATGCAAAATAAAGGCGGTAGCAGTATACTGAAAGAAAAATTGGAGTGTTTTAAACATGGCGGGATATAGTATCAGAACGAGATCGAACCAGGAACAGCGGACCCATGCCAACGGACGTAAGATTTTGGATGGGAACGGACAGAGTAAACGCATCGGGGGTGTGTAAAACGAACCGTTCTGCCAACGAATAACAGTCAAAGGTGAGTTAAACTCACTCAGTTACCCTTTTTATATTTTATATAAATTGGGTGTTTTTATTTTGCGTGCTCTGCTTGCCAATGGTTGACTGTTTGCTAGTTATCTATTTAGTTGTTGATTTAACTGATGAAATTAAACCGTGTTTAATTTCAATGAAATACCAAATCGTTATTTTAACGATTGGATCCAACGGAGGTAACTCACCCTGTTGGCCACGTTTATTTATAAACGTGTTTTAAATTGTTGAACTATTTGAATTGCTTGCAGTTGATGTTGAATAGTTGTTATTTAGTGTTATCAGTTAAACAAAACTGAATGGTCTGATTTGAGATAACCATTTGAATACAGGGAAGAACAGGTTGGAGGGATCCAACCGGATTCCTCAAATGTATTATTTATTTTCATATGATCATATATGAACTAATCTGTTTGTGTGATTGATTTGATGGTTGATTATTGACTGGATATTCAACATCTGTTTAGTTTAAACCAATGGGCGATATTGGTTAAGTGTTTGGCAGAGTATGGCCTTTAAAAATCAATCGAGTTATAAATATTTATTCACCGTCAGGTGAATCGATAGAGTTGAGGTTATAAAATTTATTTTATAACCCGTATTAGATTTGAATTATATTATTTGAATAAAAGTTATTTAAGAAAAATAAATAAATAATTTATTTGTTTAAGACTTTGATTTGTTATGAGTTTATTTTGCAAAGCAAATGCTGATGTTAATCAGATTTACCAGTTGAAGAATAAGAAATGAATTAAATGGTTGAACTTTGAAATTTGTTTTGTAAAGAAAACAAATAATTGGAATCTATTTAAATTAATCATATTTTTGATTAATTTAAAGTGAGGATTGTTGAAATCGGTTGATGAGATAATCAAGTTTTTGAGTTAATCAAATCGACCGTTTGGAATTAGAATGGTTTACCAAGTTAATGTGTTTTGACTAAAATAGTTAAATGAATATTGTTTGAATTTAAATAAGGATTTAAAAGGGGTTTAATATTTAAAGGGATTAACTACTAAAGTAGTTAACGTTTGAAATAAGTTATCATTTTAATTAATGATGAAGTTAGGAATATATTTTTAAAAGGGAATTTCATTTAAAAAGTTACCGAATGTGAGATGCAAGCCAATTGAATATAGTTATTCGAGATTGAATTAACCAAACATAATTATTCGGCTAAGTTGCCATTTCGTACGACTGCTAGCGAAATTCGCAGGGCTGCAGATAGCCTACGGCGGTCGGATGTTTCCTGAGGGAATCAGGCGTAACCATTGTGATCGCTGTGATCTAGAGTCAAGCGAATGGAGTAAGTCGAATGTTAGTTAATTGAAATTAGAGTTATTCAAATATCATATTTTTGAATATTAAAAGAATTGGAAGTTTCAATTTAACAAAAAGGAAATTAGATTGTCAAAGGCCAAATGATGCTAAATACTGAACCAGTGAACTCATTGGAGTGTCATGTTTGAAACACTGTACATTTTGATAGTTAAAACACCGACTATCAAACCTGACCAATACGATTGTTGGTATGGAAAGACCGGGATCGAATTCACATTCGAAAACCATTCCGACCAACAAATACGTGAAGATATTTGAAGACAGTCGAGATGGAGCATTGAAGACCGTGGATCTTCATAAGCGGAGGAACTGCTAAGAATCTCTGGTTTAGCGGCCAGAGATAAACTGTGGTTCGGTCGTGGTTGGAATCCACGAGTGCAAGGACTTCTCGCTACTGATCCATGGGGTGATTCCTATATGGATGCGGTAGGAGAGTGCCTTCGGTTCATCCTGTTCCTGGATGACGTGTGTGGTGGCCAGATGTCCAAAAGTCGATTATAACCTCAAGCCTCATCAGCCGGGAAATGACAAAAATCGGGCAGGCAGCATGGCTATGTGGGTCGCTCCCATTAGGGTGTAGAATCACCTATCTAGAGGAAGTCTTATTTGTTTCTTAATCTATGTTTCGATGCTGTCCCTTGTCGGGAGACGGTTGCTGATCCCAACCGTCGGTGATATACATTCGATACACTCAAGCGAAATGAGGGGTCGGTCATGTGAGGGCCGGGTTGCAAGAAGTTCTTGTTGAACCCAGTGTGTTCGTCTCTAGAGATACACTATCGGAAGGTGGACCCATACCTTGTCAAGTCGGAATCCAATTCCCAATAAGCGCCCGCGGGTTTTGATTGTATACTATATATGTGGAGCGTGAGATGCAAGCGTTCCACTAGATTGTTATTTACTTGTATTTAGACATTATTATAATATCAGACAAGATATTGGTTTCAAAACTGTTTTGGGTTATCGTAAGGTAAAAACCGTCCGTGTTTATGTGTGGATTTGGTCTTACGATTATCCTTTTCTTTTGAAAGAGTTTTGAACTTTAAAATCATGATTGGATGATTCACCCTTATTACTGTGCGAGTTTATCTCACTCTGGTTCACCAGACTGACCCGGTGTTTTGTAAATGCTCGGGTTAGGTCGAGTTGTACAGGTTCAGGTTATCGACTGCTGTGAAGAGACGAGCTGGAAGAGTCCAGACGTATGATATTACTATTCCGCTGTGTGTTATATGAGGACAGATTAGTATCACTGTCCAGATGTGTACTCTGATATTGTAAGTATTTCAAAAGCTTTCAATAAAGGTTATTTCTGTATTATATTTTGTTCCGCTGCGATGTGAGACTCTGTGTCGTGGTGTTCTTCTTCTTCTTCTATTCCAATATTTCTTTCTTTCTTATCTCACCCTCTAACATCTTTCTATTAATGATCTGGAATGTTCGATGTCTGAATGGTCAACATGGTAGTTTGATGTTGATCTTCGGAGTCGAAAATCCCGGTTCGTTACAGTGGTATCAGAGCTGAAGGTTAAGTGATTACCTTGGCTCTGTGGCGCGACTCAGTAGAGATGGGGTTAGTAATACCCTAGATTGAGTTTGAGTGTATATATACGAGTGAACGTATTTGTAAATTGATATGAAAAAACTGTTTATATTGTGTTGGTTGGTTTGTCGGGTAGTTTATGAATTCTGGTCGATACAGTAATGCAAACTGTGTCGATAAGTGTTTCTAAACTCTTAAACAGAATAATTCGACACAGTATGTTTTTGAAAGAGGGTAAATGAAATAATTTTACCCAAATTATATTTTGATATAAAAGAATGATTATTATTTGAAGTATTATGATGTGTGAAATGGTTATATATAACCAATCAGAATTCATATAAGTATAATATATGAAAATCAGATGGAGTTAAATCTGAATTTAAATCAGAATTGAAATTAAAACCTTGGAAATTTGGACAAGTGGTTGAAAATGGAATTGGACTTAATATATGAGAATTTTAAAATCCTGGGAGGTTTTTAAATTGTTTTACAAGCCTTGGAAAGGATATTTTGAACTGATTTCAAAATGGAAGTGTTTAGAAATGGTTTTGAAAGTGATATAGTATTGAACTCACTTCGATAGCTGGAAAATAGATTCCAATGATGTGCGCGCCATCATCGGTGTTCATTTTCGAGTTCTAAGTGACGGATTACTACCAAAGGTTTTGTTTTGAATTGCTTTGAGAAAGACAAGTTGTTTTGAATCCTGGAAAGAAATGTTTGACTTTTGAAAGAACTGAACTGTTTAAAAACTCCCAAGGAAAGTGTTTGAACAAGAACAAAATTTAATAGAAATTTGTGAAAGCAAATATGAATTGAATTGAAACCAATTAACTAGAAATTGAATCGGGAGATAATATATCGAGTAGAATCAGATTTTGAAATTTGGAGACAAGAATCTGAAATAGTGTTGGTTGGAATTGATGATGGATGATGATTGAGTTAAGAATGGAATTTGGCTTGGACGCGTGAAGGATTTGGTTCTGAGGATAAAATTGGGATTTTGTTTGGGAATGCATTTGTATATGCTGACATGGTAGCAGATGGAGAGGATATAATGATATGCCCGACAAAAAGGTACACGTTTATTTTTATATGGATTTGATGATTTATGAGCCTATTGGGCAAGCCGCTTGGCTGTTTTATTTTCTTTTGGGATTGGAGAAGGCCTAGAAAGGCGAGTTGTGGTTGTACCGATTGAGCCGTACAGAGGAGGTGCTGGCAAAAATTTTTCGGAAATTTAAAGTGTTAGAAAATTTTCGATATTTTTGAAAATATCTATTTACAGTATTGAATTGGTTTCTAATTTAATATAAAATTGGATTTGAAATTTAATGAGTTTATAACGTTTTTTCTTACCTTAGCAATTTCGAGGACGAAATTATTTTAAGGGGGGAAGAATGTAACGACCCGTGTTTTTCGACCATTTGAATATGAATATTTAAATTAGTTTTAAATATTATGTTGGGAATATTGATGGAATTTAATATTTAATTCGTTATTGAAACGAAGTTGAACGTTATAATTTATATATAATATAAATTCGAGCTTGAAAATGGCGTGCAGTTCGTAAATTCGGGTTTTGAACTTCAACTGGACATACAGGATTCAATATAAGTCGGATTTCTGTGAAACAAGACACGTTGGGGCCGTATTGGCGATAGCTTTCATATGAAAGAGAAAAATCTAGATTTCGTGTTATAGTTTGATAGTTATGGCCAAATCAAATTTTGAAATAGTCGCTATGGAAAATCGTTATTAAATTATAAGCCTTTAAAGTAGCCGTTTTGCAAACGGACTCTGTTTTCGACGAAACCAGTTCCGTTGAATTCGTATCGTCGAATAGAGTCAGGATATGTATATAGTTTGTTATTTTTAGAGATCGAGAAATTTGGCGTTAAAAAGGGTAGGGCGGTTCAGGGTAAAAACAGCCTACCGGGGCAACAGTCTCAGAATGCGACGAAATTAGTGCCGTTGGGATCGTATCGAAAAGTTATTGTCAGTATTCGCAGTTTCAAGTTAATTTGATTTATCTGGTGATCGTGGAAAAATTAAATGCGTGTTCATTTCTGGTTTTATAAAGGAAATTTTTCCATACGACCTCGGATTTCGACAAAACTTGTCCCATTGGATCCGGAATATCTTTTTACACTAAGATTAGTTTTTTTATCAGAAGACAGAAGTCATTGGTGGAAGTTTCTGCGTGTTATTCGTGGTGAAGTTTCATATTTTAATAAATTAATATTTTTCCTCAATATAAAAACCAAATCCAAATTTTCTTTTCAATTCTTACACTGGTTCTACCAACTGAAAACTGCCCCTACTAATCTACGCTGATAACCGAAAGAGACATAACACTGGAATCCTACCCATCTGAACTTTTGCACAAGCGTAGCCTACTCTATATGTTTTGCATCACCCTTCGCACATGTCATCTCATATCCTAACACATGCCTAGGCCCAACATGTGCAGTAACATGAATTAAACCACATGTACCTTTCTTCTGCATGTCTTGTCGAGAAGGAACAAGGCCACCTGATGTTACCCAACGTGCTGCAAACCTACCCCCTCTACAAACCGTGCTCGCCAAGGAATACTTGCCTATATATATAACACAAGATCGCTTCATATACTTCATTCCTCCATCCCACTTCGAGAATCCTCTTCTTTCTGTATATACTTGCGCCACCTCGCCACAAAGCCAAATAAAACTATATAAAAAAAAAAAAAAACGAATGGGGATCTGAGTACTTGTTTGGACGGGGAAGGACACGCTGGAACTTGGTTAAATATGAAGCAACACGGTGGAGGGAGGGTAGAAGCGACTGCTGTATATATGGAGTTGAGAAGAGTGTGGATGTGATAAGGTGGTGGGGGGGGGCGTTGAGGAAGTAGCAGTTGTAGCAAAGAACAGAAGAAAGGGAAGTGAAAGAAAGAGGCGGTTGGTGACGGACGTGGGTGGACTGATGGGAAATCAGTGGGATGACGGTAGCATGGTGGCAGTAGTATAAGTTGTGAAGAAAGGAAAATTTCGGACCAAGGGGGTGTGCGGTCGTGGTGTAGGGACTGGGGCTTCGGTCCTCTTTAAGGAAAAAAAAAAAAAAAAAAAAAAAAAAAAAAACAATGCGGCCAGGACGAAACAGTGGGATGGTGGAAAGGTGTTCATGTGTGGTAAAATGTGAGGAGCTCGCGTTTAGAAGGTGAGTGTTGCGTGAGCATTAAGGTGGGGTTTGGAGTATGTTACCGGAGCATGCTTCGGTGGAAGGGATGGGAACAAAAGTGCGGAAAGAAAAGAGCAGTTGGTCCTGTTTACTAAGTGGAGCAAAACATCAGGTGTCCAATGCAAAATAAAGGCGGTAGCAGTATACTGAAAGAAAAATTGGAGTGTTTTAAACATGGCGGGATATAGTATCAGAACGAGATCGAACCAGGAACAGCGGACCCATGCCAACGGACGTAAGATTTTGGATGGGAACGGACAGAGTAAACGCATCGGGGGTGTGTAAAACGAACCGTTCTGCCAACGAATAACAGTCAAAGGTGAGTTAAACTCACTCAGTTACCCTTTTTATATTTTATATAAATTGGGTGTTTTTATTTTGCGTGCTCTGCTTGCCAATGGTTGACTGTTTGCTAGTTATCTATTTAGTTGTTGATTTAACTGATGAAATTAAACCGTGTTTAATTTCAATGAAATACCAAATCGTTATTTTAACGATTGGATCCAACGGAGGTAACTCACCCTGTTGGCCACGTTTATTTATAAACGTGTTTTAAATTGTTGAACTATTTGAATTGCTTGCAGTTGATGTTGAATAGTTGTTATTTAGTGTTATCAGTTAAACAAAACTGAATGGTCTGATTTGAGATAACCATTTGAATACAGGGAAGAACAGGTTGGAGGGATCCAACCGGATTCCTCAAATGTATTATTTATTTTCATATGATCATATATGAACTAATCTGTTTGTGTGATTGATTTGATGGTTGATTATTGACTGGATATTCAACATCTGTTTAGTTTAAACCAATGGGCGATATTGGTTAAGTGTTTGGCAGAGTATGGCCTTTAAAAATCAATCGAGTTATAAATATTTATTCACCGTCAGGTGAATCGATAGAGTTGAGGTTATAAAATTTATTTTATAACCCGTATTAGATTTGAATTATATTATTTGAATAAAAGTTATTTAAGAAAAATAAATAAATAATTTATTTGTTTAAGACTTTGATTTGTTATGAGTTTATTTTGCAAAGCAAATGCTGATGTTAATCAGATTTACCAGTTGAAGAATAAGAAATGAATTAAATGGTTGAACTTTGAAATTTGTTTTGTAAAGAAAACAAATAATTGGAATCTATTTAAATTAATCATATTTTTGATTAATTTAAAGTGAGGATTGTTGAAATCGGTTGATGAGATAATCAAGTTTTTGAGTTAATCAAATCGACCGTTTGGAATTAGAATGGTTTACCAAGTTAATGTGTTTTGACTAAAATAGTTAAATGAATATTGTTTGAATTTAAATAAGGATTTAAAAGGGGTTTAATATTTAAAGGGATTAACTACTAAAGTAGTTAACGTTTGAAATAAGTTATCATTTTAATTAATGATGAAGTTAGGAATATATTTTTAAAAGGGAATTTCATTTAAAAAGTTACCGAATGTGAGATGCAAGCCAATTGAATATAGTTATTCGAGATTGAATTAACCAAACATAATTATTCGGCTAAGTTGCCATTTCGTACGACTGCTAGCGAAATTCGCAGGGCTGCAGATAGCCTACGGCGGTCGGATGTTTCCTGAGGGAATCAGGCGTAACCATTGTGATCGCTGTGATCTAGAGTCAAGCGAATGGAGTAAGTCGAATGTTAGTTAATTGAAATTAGAGTTATTCAAATATCATATTTTTGAATATTAAAAGAATTGGAAGTTTCAATTTAACAAAAAGGAAATTAGATTGTCAAAGGCCAAATGATGCTAAATACTGAACCAGTGAACTCATTGGAGTGTCATGTTTGAAACACTGTACATTTTGATAGTTAAAACACCGACTATCAAACCTGACCAATACGATTGTTGGTATGGAAAGACCGGGATCGAATTCACATTCGAAAACCATTCCGACCAACAAATACGTGAAGATATTTGAAGACAGTCGAGATGGAGCATTGAAGACCGTGGATCTTCATAAGCGGAGGAACTGCTAAGAATCTCTGGTTTAGCGGCCAGAGATAAACTGTGGTTCGGTCGTGGTTGGAATCCACGAGTGCAAGGACTTCTCGCTACTGATCCATGGGGTGATTCCTATATGGATGCGGTAGGAGAGTGCCTTCGGTTCATCCTGTTCCTGGATGACGTGTGTGGTGGCCAGATGTCCAAAAGTCGATTATAACCTCAAGCCTCATCAGCCGGGAAATGACAAAAATCGGGCAGGCAGCATGGCTATGTGGGTCGCTCCCATTAGGGTGTAGAATCACCTATCTAGAGGAAGTCTTATTTGTTTCTTAATCTATGTTTCGATGCTGTCCCTTGTCGGGAGACGGTTGCTGATCCCAACCGTCGGTGATATACATTCGATACACTCAAGCGAAATGAGGGGTCGGTCATGTGAGGGCCGGGTTGCAAGAAGTTCTTGTTGAACCCAGTGTGTTCGTCTCTAGAGATACACTATCGGAAGGTGGACCCATACCTTGTCAAGTCGGAATCCAATTCCCAATAAGCGCCCGCGGGTTTTGATTGTATACTATATATGTGGAGCGTGAGATGCAAGCGTTCCACTAGATTGTTATTTACTTGTATTTAGACATTATTATAATATCAGACAAGATATTGGTTTCAAACCGGTTTTGGGTTATCGTAAGGTAAAAACCGTCCGTGTTTATGTGTGGATTTGGTCTTACGATTATCCTTTTCTTTTGAAAGAGTTTTGAACTTTAAAATCATGATTGGATGATTCACCCTTATTACTGTGCGAGTTTATCTCACTCTGGTTCACCAGACTGACCCGGTGTTTTGTAAATGCTCGGGTTAGGTCGAGTTGTACAGGTTCAGGTTATCGACTGCTGTGAAGAGACGAGCTGGAAGAGTCCAGACGTATGATATTACTATTCCGCTGTGTGTTATATGAGGACAGATTAGTATCACTGTCCAGATGTGTACTCTGATATTGTAAGTATTTCAAAAGCTTTCAATAAAGGTTATTTCTGTATTATATTTTGTTCCGCTGCGATGTGAGACTCTGTGTCGTGGTGTTCTTCTTCTTCTTCTATTCCAATATTTCTTTCTTTCTTATCTCACCCTCTAACATCTTTCTATTAATGATCTGGAATGTTCGATGTCTGAATGGTCAACATGGTAGTTTGATGTTGATCTTCGGAGTCGAAAATCCCGGTTCGTTACACTAGGTGACAGTAAATTCACGGAAATAGGATATAGACTAGATAAATAAAATGTATAGCTATAGAGTACAAGTTATGATTAGGTACTATTACTCTATATAAAATGCACAGCATAGCCGCATGGTTGTGCTAGTGATATATGGATTAAAAGTGTTTTGGTATTTGAAGTATAAATTAATGTATATATAGAAGATGGCATGATATTTTTATTGGAGTAAAATTGCTATTTTCTAATGAAATTAGTATCATAAAAAGAGGATTTGAAATTGGGTGTTTTTTTAATCTAAAATCCTGAAGTAAACCTGTTTTAAGGAGATTAAAACCAATGTATACGTTTTAATATAGTACACATATAATATACAACACAAAGAAGATTAATTCCACTGTATTAGTATGTAGGTAGCAAGGCACCATGACATAATATATATGCCTTGCAAATGATGCATAGCTGTTTCTTCGTGGGCTAATACATGCATGGGTAACAAGGCTAGCTTGGATAGGAAATGTATCGACATAAATTCAAAATAAAAATAATGGTCAAATTTTGTTTGTGGTTAGCTATTCTATTATGCGTACCTATGTCACTTTTTTATTTGAACTTTTGGTTTATATGTGGTGGCTGACATGTGTGTATACATATACATCCCTGTATGTGTATATACAGATTTTAGCATACGTAAACAAATAAGAATATACGCTACCTTGATTTTGCGTGAGCTATTGTTGCAAAGCCAATACATACCTGACTTGACATATTTTATTTGCTTTGAAATTGAATCGGCATGTTTATATTATTTATATGTGTGTGTGTGTGTGTATATATATATATATGTATGTGTGTGTGTGTGTAGGTTGCACCTGTGTACCATGTCCCTTCTATTTTTGATACAGCCTTGATCATTTCGTGCTTTGCTCGATTTACATACTTTGCTATTTTTACCTGTTAACCAACTGTTCTATGGGAAATGACCTTCGACCATTTAGTCCCTACCTAGGTTCAAAGCATGAAATTTGCTATAACCTATTTTTCTTTATTAAGCCAAACTATATTGGGTCATTTCCTATGTTAACCGCATGTGCTTTTGACTTAATGGATTATTTCTAAACCAATGCCTAGCTAATAGTGGTACTTGCTTACCTTATTTAAATACCGAGACACTTTTGATTTATATATGTATTTGCCTTGCCTTCCAGTAGTGATTTGATATGCGTGAGCATGTAACAACTTGGATTTTTTTAATGCACATGCGGCCTTTACTTGTAATATTTTCAGACTTGTCTTATTTCAAAAATGTAGTGAATATATGATTTGATACACTTGAAAACCAAATGATGCTTCTCCTTTTTGTTACTTTACCTTTAGGCTAATCATGAGACATTCTACAAAATTACAATCATAGGTTTCATGTTTGCATAACATGCATGATTTGCTGGTATGCTATGACATCTAAATGCAACATGCTGTGTATAATGTCTGCAACTTTTAGTAAGTCGGTTACTTAAACAACTTTCTTATTTAAATGTGAAAATGCTTCTATATTGACATGGTAAAAGAGCTATATTGAAAACGTTATTATTATATTGCTAATGTATATGATGTATATGGGGAAAGTTCTGAGGGTATCCCGGTGTTATTGTATGCCATCTTGTGTGAATCCCTCCTCTGCATGAGTAAACTTTGTGGATCGTCCTAAATTTTACTTGTCTAAATTTTATGATAGAGATTGAAATATATTGTTTGCATAAGTTGGCTTGTTTGTCTTCGTTTTTCCTTTGTATGTGTAGGATTTGGCATATGGTTTGGATAATTCGCATGTTTGCTTGATGTGGTTGCATCATTTGTCTCGTTGCTGTTTGTTTATTAGTTCTTCACAGGATACTACAATTTATATGCATATATTTTTACTGGCAATTAATGTTAATGTAAACAGGTAGTGTGGTATGGTGTTTTATTATATTAGTCCAGTTTACTTGACCATAACCAGCGCATGAAACCCAAACAAGATCGTAATTTAGCATTAAAATATGCACGCAAGACATATTCCAGTCTAAAATAAAAAATAAACAAAATCATTTCTTTTAGTATTTTTCACTTACTGACAAGGCTACTTATGAAAATGAAACCTTCTACTTGATTCTTATATAGCTATTTCCACAGGTTCGCTTCAATAAAAACTTTACATTTTTTTTTTTGTAAATTAAAGCCAGAATTTTCTTTTGCCTTGATTCTACAACCAAAACCACCTTGCAACCTTACTGACCTAAATTATAATACAGATCAAATTGAAATTTTAGTACAGTTAGATGATATTTGATAGTAGATTGAGATTATAAATTGAATTTAGACAGGAAACTGACTAGGAAACGTTTTTTTTCCTTTGCTTTGTTACTCTCTGGTTTTTTATTTTAAAAAAAAATCAAAAATCAAGATTTTTCCAGATACAGTCCTGCGATATGAGCATGTCGGATTTCAAAAGGTTAACTACCAGAAAGTGAATCGAGTATTATATATCCTTGTGCAACTATCTATGAGTATATTTACAAATTTTGCACCGAGACCAGAGAACTATTAGCTTAAAAGGACACTCTAGAAAAATATTTATATTAAGGTGGTTATTTGGATGTTTATTGTTGTGTGCCACTTCCCGTTATTCCACAAAATAACCATTCTGGTTCAAATTATAGCCTACATGCAAAAAAAAAGGAAAAAAAAAAAGAAATGGAAAATTTGAAATAAATAGTGAATACTTAAGCGTTGATTGGAAGATCCATGACAATGATAGCTTAAGAAGGAAAACCATATTTCATTAGTGCATTTCATTATGCATCCATGCATTATATCATTCATTAGTGCATTTATACCATTTCATTACAAGTCAAAGCCATATTTGGCAAGTATTGATGCATTTCATTATACAGGTTTTTTTTTATTAAATATATGAGCCAATATATGAAACAAATATTAGTGCATTTATACCTGTTTGTATGCTGCAGGTTTATTAATTTGAAACAAATATATGAGCCAATTAAATATATGAGCCTGTTTATTAATTTTTCATGTCTTGTCAGGGGACAAATAAAGTTTCTTGCTAGAGATGAATTCAACGTCGAAAGAGTGGATTAGAATTCGACATCGAAATAATATTGATTACATACAAGGAGTTCGAAATTTCATTGAATTCGCAAAGTCTAATTCACCACCCGACTTCGAACTATGCAGTTGTCCTTGCATAAAGTGCAGAAATTCAAAAAAACTGCATTTTAAATTAGTAGAGAAACACTTGATCGTTAATGGTATGGATCAAACATACGATGAATGGGTTTTTCATGGCGAGAGAAGCGACAATGACATGGTGCTCAATCCTACATGGCATGTCAATCACGAGGCTTGTAATTCTAACCAATTTAGAGAGGAAAACCATATAGGAGACGCTCTTGGAGATCTCGTTGATGATGCATATGGCATAGAAGGGATTAGTGATGGTAACCATTGGAAAAAGTATCAGGAGTACAAAAGAAGAGCAAATGAAAAATTATACCCTTCTTGTGAAGACGGTCTAACAACATTAAGTGTCATGATAGAGCTTCACAATTTGAAAAAAGAATTTAATTGGTTAGGAAATAGCATGACCGAGTTATTGAAACGATTGAAACAGTGGCTTCCAAAGGAAAATACAATACCAGAGAAGTACCCAACAATGAAGCAAATATTAAAAGATTTGGGAATGAAAGCAGAGTGCATACATGCATGTAAAAATGATTGCATATTGTTTTGGAAAGAGCACAGTAATGCAACAGAATGTCCTCGTTGTCACATTTCAAGATTTAAAACTAAAAAGCAAGGAGAAGTGGAAAAAATTACAAAACAACCTCAAAAAGTTTTGAAATATTTTCCATTAGCTCATAGATTAACAAGATTGTACACTATACCATGGATAGCTCAAAAAATGTTATGGCATAGTGAAGCAAAGCCTTGTTGGAATCACATGCGTCATCCTATTGACTCGGCTGAATGGAGATCATTGAAGAATAAGTGGTCAGAGTTTAGTAGAAATGGACGAAATGTTTGGCTTGGTATTGCCACCGACGGGTTCAATCCTAGTACAACCCAATCAAGCAGTTATAGTTGTTGGCCTGTTTATACAGTTCCTTATAACTTACCGCCATCATTATGCATGAAACCTGAGTTTCAAATGTTGTGCTTGTTAATTCCTGGACCAAAAGCACCAAGTCAAGATATTGATGTGTATTTGGAACCTCTTGTGGATGAGTTGAAGCAATTATGGACAGAAGGAGTGCTTGCATTTGACACGAATACAAAGGAGTATTTCACTCTTAGAGCAATGTTGTTATGGGGAATTCACGATTAGTAGTGTGGATACTCGAAACATGTAATTAGTCGAATACCTATTTTGCTCAACCTTGAATTTGCTCGGTCAAAAAAAAACTGCAATACTTGCATTAACAGATGCTACACTTGGTAGGTTTGTTTCACAAGTGTTGGCACATTTTTAAACATTGTTGTTAGCATTTTAACTTGAGCATTTTTCCTTGACCCTCTCTACACCTATTAAATCAAAACTGCACCATTAATGTCTGCTTTGCATTTGTTCATTGGGCATTGAAATTGATCTGATTTGTATTTATGCTTTGTGCCCAACTTGAAAATTGAACTGCGTTGTTTGTACTTGTGGTTTGCACCTTGCTTGAAACTTGATCAGTGTTGCTTGCACTTGTTCTTCGTACATTTATGAAAACCTTGGCCTTGTAATATTGTCGCAGTTTGAACTCTTTTGCACTTGTGCTTGCGCATTGTCTCTGCTTCCATACCTGCTGTGTTGAATATGTATTGACATGCAATTGCTTATGCAACAAGAATCTAGTGTTAATATATATGCTTATAAAATATGTAGGCATTGATAGAAGCAGCTGAAGAAAGACAAAAGTCAGAATCTAGTGTTAATGGAGGTGATGGTATAAGAGGCTTAGAAGATTTTGAAAGAGATCCCATCGCCGAAGTTTTTGGAGATGATGGTAGGAGAAGTTATTGCCGTGCTATTAGCTCTACGTCTAATGCAAAACAAGTAAAACTCATGCAAACTTCAAAGGCAATAGTCAATTATCGAGAGAGTGTGAATCAGAAATGGCGAGAGGAAATGCAGACAGATATGAAAACAATGAGTTCGGCTATCGTTGATTTGAAACAATGCATGGCGTTTCTTGTAAATCAATTTGGAGGAAATGCGACGACACCAACACCGGTTGATACTTCCAATACCGATCAAAATCTCAATAATTCGATATCTAACAAAAATGCTCCATTAGATAAAGTGACAGTATCGCCTACGGGAGGAAAACAATCGGTAACGATATTAGGACCAGGTTCGGTGGAGGTAGCGAGAGGACATATAGGGACGCAGAAGATGTGTCATGGTAGAAAGGTGGTTGAAGGAGAACAAGTTGTTTGGGTGGAGGATGTTCTCAATCCAGATGCTTCACTTTTTGATGCACCACAAAATGGTCATTACAAGCTGTCCGAGCTAGTTGACGGAGGTTTTGTGATTTGGCCCGAGTATCGTCTTCGTTATCAGTAAAATTCTGTAAGTTCATTTTAATATTTTGTTGCTATTTTTAGTATTTTGTTGGTACTGTTTAGCATTTTGTTGGTACTAGGCTGTCAGATTTTTGTGCTTTCAACCTAAAGGAACTAGGCTGTCAGATTTTTACTAAAATGGCCAAGTTTGCATGTTTGTGCCACATAACAAAATGAAGGGGCTTTCTAGGCTCGGATTTAGACTAGTCAAATGAATTGGGTTAGATCAAAAAAGTAGTCCAAATCAAAAAATTTCCTAAGCAAAAAGCTGTGATACCTGTTGTATATTATAACAGTCTAATGGAACTGCAAAATCAACCTTACAATTAGTGTCAATAACACCTACAACAGCTTGGTCATGCTAAATTGTTTTTGGCGAAATAGATAAACCAAAATGCCAGTTTAGATGTCTCATTGAATCTTGACTGCCAAGAACTTTCTTGCCTACAAATATATCATGTGATCCATGTGCAACCTCATGGTACAGTGAGACTATATTTGCTACACAGTAATGCTAATATATGCAATAAAATATTTTTCTAATGTAATTAACTTGTAATTTTGTTTAAAACCGCTATTATCTGATGATAGTATTGCAAGCGTTAGAATGGGTTCAAATCACAGGTCTGTCTAGTTATTCGCAGATGATGGGGCGGATTCAGTAATTAAACATTGTCTTAATACAATTATCTGCTGATTACGATGTATCCCGATCATAAATTATGCACATCTTCTCTTGTTCAGTTTTCGATGGTTACAGTATATCTGGATACATATGCCTTGCTTCTTAGACTGATTTACAACATCCATTTTAGTTTTTTACACTAACCAGAAAGTAGTAATGTTTCATGCTTAATTTTGTTTTGTTGTTTCTATAAATTTTACTTGAAAACAAGCAAGTCTAATATTCTGTCATACTAGCATTGCACAATAGATCAACTACATCATATTGGGATGTGTTCAGGTTGAAAAATTGATCCGGTTGTGTTGATGTTGCGTCTTACGTGTTAGTTCAGTGGGGAGACTCAAAATTTTGGTCCATTGGATTGACTTAAACAAATTCATTTATATAAGGAAGCAACGTGAAGTAGGTGACTCGCAACACTGTCATAGCAACTATAAAGTGCGCATGCTTAAAATATGGCGATGAACATGTAGCGTTTCATTAATTATTTTGCTACTTACGTGATGTTTTATTGTGGTTTTCTACAGGTACAATTAAAGCTGTGCGGCTAATGGTAGAATTGAAGTTAATTTGGTAGATGATTGAAGTTATTTTGCTACTCACATGATTAGTAGTGTTTGTGTTAAGACTGAATTTAGACGAAATATGTTGAATATTGTTTTAAAACTGATTATGTGTGTTAATGACGGTGTATAACATTTGGTATTATAAATTTGTTATGTATGCTGTTTTAAACTTGGTATGTTCTACGTGTCATTTGCTGTTATTATATCTGTAGCCAACACTAGAACTGAATATTTTATTCGTGTATATTTTATATGAAATATAGGTCTTTTTTGGTAACCATACTATGTGTAGTAACTAACAGTTATAACCGTTATAATTTTGGTAGCAGTAACATTTAAAACCGTTAGATAGTAATATAATATAATAGTTAAAACCGTTAGTAATTAAATACATATAACATTTAAAACCGTTAGTAAACAAACAAATATAACATTTATTACCGTTATAATCAAATATTTAATAACGCATATTACCGTGAGTAATTAAAATAATATAACGGTTATAACCGTTACTATCAAGAAAATTATCACGTTTATAACCGTGACAATAGCCGTGAGTATTTATAACGGTTATATCCGTGATCATATGCGTGATAAAATCACCAATGCCTGTTCGGAAAACGGTTATAACCGTGACAAAATTGATTTGTCACGGTTATAAGCGTTACAAACAAGCTTTTCTGGTGTAGTGGAATTCCAGATCGTCACTGCAGTCTCACTTTTCCTTGACCAAGTCAAAATAGCCATCCCGCGCACGCTATCCCCTTTCCAATTGAATTCGACTTTTCAAACTCTTCTACCTCTGTACATCCTCAATTTTCGATTTTGGAGAATGGTTGTGAGCTGTCTTCGAATTGGGATTGCGATTTTTGTTAAAAATAATAATAATAATAATAAATTTGTTCTCTCTTATCCAACTCAAATTGCGATTTCTTCTATTCTTTTTCGTTTTGGGTCCTTCGCTTCAGCTATTGAGATAGCAGGATCGTCCCTTTGCTTGCCGAAGACCAGCGGAAGTTCTGAAGGTGTCGGATCTGATTTGGGTGTTGGAGGAGTTCGGGTAGGATCTGTTGATGACGTTCGGCGATTAGGTGGGTCGGAATTCCGAACCGACTTTTGGACGTTGGCGATTTTGGCGAAGGCAGTGATGATGAACGTGGAGTTGCAGAGGTTTTTGACTGGGAGTATGGGTTCTGACGAGGTGTTCTGTTTTGAGGGGTTATTTGATTTTGCTTGCGAGAGCTGATGGTTGGTCAATATTTGTTGTTCGAATTTGGGGAGGAGAATGGCCAGTTCAAAGCGTTTGATGATCCGAGGGCTTGGGTAGAGGTCGATGACTGGTTGATTGGTGTTGCAAAGTTTGGCTTGACTGGAGATGAAGTGCTTATTACTTGCAGCAATTTCGGATGGTGATGGAAGTGCAGTTTCTGGTCCGGATTGACTAGCGATGATGTGGAAGTATGCAGTTGGAATGGTTTTCAGGTATTTTGTGTTTGGTTTGCTTGTGATGTGTATGTTTGCGATGTTACTTTGGTGTGTTGGAGTGTTGAATGGAATAGAGCTTTGTTTCTTGTTTGTTGATGGTTATTTTGTGCAATTTCGTAATGTTTTGAAGATCAGTTTGTGGAAGCTTGGTCAAGTGATTGTGAATGTATGGTTGGAGTGAAGTTGTATTGGCAGGTAATGAAAATCTGTTATGGGTAGGAGCAGTAGGTGAATTGGTGATTGGTTATGTATGGTTTAGTTTGGTTAATTGAGATTCTGAAGGGTGACAGTAGAGGGAGCAGAGTGGGTGTTTTTTGTAGATTGGCGTTGAAGTGTGAATTGTTTTGAACTGGTGTATGTTTGGTGACAGTTTGGTGTTGTGTTTGGCAGATGTTGAGGATTAGTTTCTGGTTGAGGCTACTGCGATGTGAGTAAGGGGAGCAGTCGCGGTTGTGATGGTAGTATGGAGTTGTGTATGGCATTTTGCTGTGTATTGGTAATTGATGAAGATGGATTCGCAATGATGTGTTAGGTGTTAGTGTTTGTTTATTATTCGGTTGATATCTGTATCGGTAAGCCTGTTTATTAGGGGGCAATTGACGTTGATTGAAGGTGGTAGGTGGTACTGCAGGTGTGTTTGGAGGATGCAAACATATGCTGACCATCCCTTTTGATTTTGTTTTGTTTTTGTTTGTATGTTTGGGGGATGCAAACAGACAAAACCATCCCACTTTGGTTTAGTTCTGTTTTCGTTTAATATGTTTGGGGGATGCAAACATATAAACTCATCCGGGGACCAGTTTTGTCATTTTGCCGCTCAGATCTTTTGCTTACCGATCAGATTGAAGATTGTTTTGGATTGTTGAGTTGATGTTGAGTTTTTGGTATTTGGTCAGTTTCTTCTCTACTTCTTGTGGCAGCTTCTATTTGGCAGTTTCTTTACAGCTTCTATTTGGCAGTTTCTTCTCTACTTCTTGTGGCAGCTTCTATCTGGCAGTTTCTTCTCTACTTCTTGTAGCAGCTTCTATTTGGAAGTTTCTTCACAGCTTCTATTTGGCAGTTTCTTCTCTACTTCTTGTGGTAGCTTCTATTTGGCAGTTTCTTCTCTACTTCTTTTGGCAGCTTCTATTTGGCAAAATTCTATTTGGCAGTTTCTTCACAACTTCTATTTGGCAAACTCACGATTCTCCGCATCGTGAGTTTGAGGGGGGATGTTAGAGAATATGGTAATCAATAAATATTAGAGAATATGCTAGGAATATGCTAGAGAATAAATAACCCTATAAATATAGGGTTCAACATTGTATTATTCAATTAAGCAAGCATCTCTTTTGTAATAGCAATCAAAGTAATCAATAAAAATGTAGTCCTTTTATTGTTTATCGTTGTCTCTCTCTCCTCTTTGGATCTGAATTCTAACAACTGTATGGCTGGACTGTATAGTTGTAGTGCATTGTTTCTTCACATTAGTCTACGCATACGTTGTGCTGTTCATTTTGTGTTTAGTGTCAATGCTTCATGCTTCAGTCAGTGAGAATCCCCTAATACATAACATCACTTTTCTTTTTCCCACTTAGATTATTTATTCTTTTTCTCCTAATGATGTACTCTTCTGCCTTATGCCAGGTTTTAGTTATGTTGTTACATCTTAAGACATTCTCCTGCAAAATTCTTCTTGTCATGCCTTGAACTCAGAGCCTCAAAGCCATTGTCCCACATTCTCTTACACCCACCCAGAAATTTATGTAGTTCGCTACCAATTTTGGACACATTTCCTGGCATATGCGTCTCCAATCTCGTTGCTCAAGACATGATTTGTGCGTATATAAGACATGTATTAGCCTAGCCAAATGCATGGTTAAGTCATTGCAGTATAAAGGAAAAAGAGCATCTATATTTAGTTTATTATGCTAAGGCCGGGGGATGTCAACTCCACTTTTTTTTCTTTTCATTTTTTTTGTGATCATCAATGCAATGACACTTTCAATGTCTTCAGTTGAGATTTCAGTTTTGACCTATTTAAGAATGTAAAATGAAAACAAAATCGATACCTTATATAACTATGACCATTATATTTATTAATCATATAGTTTATATTAAAAAAAACTTAGAACACCTAAATTTGAACACTTAATTAAAAAGAGAAATGATCAAATTGTTTGACACGTGAAAGCACATGTAAGCAGATCAGAAATACTGTCATATAACTAATATTTAATTTTAAACCACTAATTATTAACTCACACATCAGAAAAAAGACAAAGAGTTCATGCAGTAACAATTTTCGTAGTACACCAATGAAAATGTAGACATGTAGGTAAATAAGAAGAAACAAAACAAAGGATCATAATGAATGTGTCCACAACAACGGAAATATTTTTGCTCGAGAGCTCCTTCAATGTTGATGAAAACCTAGGAAAAAAATGTTTATATTATATTATAGATACACAAAGTTTTAGTAAGACTGAACTCTTAAGTAAACAATACCCACTCAAAAGCTATTTGACAATTTTAACGTTTGATTTATAATACGCAAAATCTACATCTCTTGCATGATAAAGTTAAGTTAATACAAATTAATAATTACTGGTTATTAATATGAACTATTATGTAATAAATTGTAGTTATCAAATAATAAATAAGAAATATGAATTTAAAATATTAATAAATAATAACATACTAACTGCTATATTAGAAAATATACTAATATAAAAAACATTATGTTCACACTCAACCGCTAATAATAGTAATTGTACTCGAGTAGTACTCTAGTTTTAACATAATTTATTTAAAATCCATCCGTATTCAACAAAATACGTTCCAATGTTCAGTGTTTCACGTATACATGGAGTTCGTCCAATGTCCCAAACTTCATAGTACTAAATAAGTGAAAAGTCATGGTCAAAACACATGGTTTATCCAGAGCTTCCATTAGCTCTTATTTTTCACTAGCTTTACTATTATCTATTTGGAAACTATTTTTTTTGCATGAAATAGTTAATAAGAGATAACCCAATAAGTGATTTTTCAGTTGATAACAACTGTCTTTACACTAACATAGCATGTTTGGTCTATTTATTTAATCCTCTCGTTTCCCAGTATCATAATTTATGAGTCACAAAGGTTGGTAGCAAATTATATTCTCAACCAAAATTCAGCTAATACACACATCATAGTTTCTCAAAAATAATCTTATTTCACAGTTAGATCTTGCATGTATCATTCAATAAATAAATAATATATCCATTTTATAGGCAGAATAAATATTACCATTCCAAATTTAAATTATAACCTAGTTTGCCATAAATGTGACAGAAAAGAGACACATGGGGGTAATCTACAAGTATTAGATTTATTCATAAGTGCAACTCTTCACATGATGCCAATCTTTAAGTCTGAAAATAGTCAGTTCAAAGGGAATCGAGCTTTCGATTGATTCTGGTATTTGGGATCCTATAGATGAAGATATAGTCTTCATCGATCTCACTTAATTTCACCAGGACAAAACCCACGGAAATACACTACTTTCTTTCTCCCCCAGCAAAAACAGAGATAACTGTTTTGTGTTTCAAGAGATACACTACTTCCCTTCTCTCCATGTTTGGACTTCATAACGTATCTATACTTGTTTACACCAAAATTGGTCTAAACACCCAAGGTACTAAAGTTGTACTTCACCAATGTGGTAAGAAATTAAATGGAGCCGTGTTTAACAACAATTGATAATGAAAATGCGAGGAAGTTAAAAAAGATACGAGATTTAGAGTGGTTCAGCAGTAAACTAGTCCTACGTCCACTATGAAGACAACTTGCATTCTTATAATGAGGATTACAAAATACATTAACTCTCTCTTTTCATACATCTTTATGTCCAACCAACATACTCTCATTCACACATTTCAATCCCAGAGTTTTGCAAGAGAATGGTAGAATCTGCAGAGGAGAAGGATGGGTAAGTGATTGACAATGTAGTATTTCTGTTTCCCCTGACTATAAGATTGTGCTTGACGTCATGGCCAGATGAGTAATGGAACTTCGAGGCACGGAAATGATGATTCCTTTTCAGGATGTTTAAGGACTGATTGAGGATAGAATTTAGCAGTACTTTGTAGTTTCCAAGATTGGATCCCCTTTATGTTGGCAGCTATAACGTATTTTTAGGTGAGCTCCCCTCAGGAAATGATCTGAAATCTGTATATGCAGGCTGCGCGTTGCTCATCCCATACCCTTGCCTATCTGTAGCCAGTTGTCTGTAGCTATATCCAGTTGTCGTGTGCGAGCGGTTCCACAGGAGCGAATGCTTCGGATAGCTGAACGAGCGACTTTACAGGAGCGAACGCTTTGGGTAGCTTTATAAGAGCAGAATGCGGGACTGGAATCAATTCTCCTTTGTACGATGTGCGACCGACCTTCTTGGCTCGAGAGCGTTCGTCCTTTTGCCGCCTTTGTATGGCGTCGTTCACCATTATTGCTATGTTGTAAGGTCGCTCCTGCCTATGTTGAATGGGCGACTTGCTTTATTTTGGTATTTGAGCGGCATTGTTCCAGTATGAAGGCCGACCTTTGCCTCCGCGCCTGAATCACGATTTGCGTCCAACTTTGGTTGAAGACATGGTCATTTAAAATGTCGTGGGTGCTTGTTTTGCAGTTCTATCACAGGCTCGGTCTTTTGACGGATAAACACGGAGTAAGTGGGCGACGATCCTTTTAGCTTGGAGGTGACTGACTAAGTCTTGCATTTTTAGATGTAAGCATGCTCTTTCTAATAACTGACGTATGACTGAGCGGTAGGTGGTATCTGACCAAAGTGTTGGTGTTCGATTAGTAAGGAAATAAGGGCGATAGGAGTTGTCACCCATGCGTGGTTTGTCAAATATACGCGCAATCTTGACTTCCCGCTTTGATACATACGGCCGAATTTTGGCATCAAGCCAAGTGTCTTCCGCGTTGTGGGCGGCTTTTGTATGATATACTGCCTTTATCTTTATTGAGCCACACTACCCATAATATGTCATGCCATTATTCTCGGTTGTACTGGGCGATTGACTTGTCCTGGGTTTGATGTTTGGATCTCGCTCTGCACGGTTGCATCCTATCCATTGTGAGTCGTTTTTGTGCCTCGGATAACCTTGTGCACGACTGACCCTGATTATGTCTGTTTCATGTCCTTTGCCCGGTCTTTGTAACTCAATGTGCATATGAATTTTCGGGGGATTAACACTTGCCCCTCGAAGTCCGTAATTTCCTTTTATCAAGGAATTACTGGCTTCGACATGGCTGATCGCAATGTGGCTTGGTAGGTTTCCCTTGGTTCGTCGAAGGGTCATTTGTGCGAAACTTTGGATTGTTCTGTTATGGTGGACTGGTATTGTCCCTTTCTGTGAGCGAGAAGTTTGATGTATCTTTTCTTTATTATATGCATAGTTGAATTACGGGATGTCAGCTAGAACTTGATGGGGCACCTATTTGTGCGATCGAGCACTAAGCTGACGTGGCAAGAATGCTCTGGATATACACCTTTTAATCTTCCTTCTTATTTACTTTTAACCTTCTTTATTATACTTTTATCTTCTTCGAGAAATTTTTCGATCGTAGTCGTTCTTCCCTGAAGGTTTTACCAGGTAATCCTTGTTTGCTTTTTCTGCCTTGACTTTTCTTTAGAAGGTTTTGGCTTCCCTATCTCATTATTTGCCTAGTGTTTGCAGTAACACCTGTTTATCTTGAGCAACTTCCTTTTGGCTCCGAGACTCCATGATCTTTTTGGGTGAGTTAACCCTTTATTTTGGCTTGTTTTGTATGAGTATTCGTACATTTCCAACCTAAGATGTTCTAAGTGTGGCCTGACTGAGTTAGATGTAAATTTGGGATTTTGGCAAGGATACAATTTCTACAATTATTTTGAGGAACATGAACCGTCTGATGGTTTTTTGAAATCTTGATACCAATATTGTTCACAAGTTGTTTCATGAAATGCCCCAGGATTCTCTGGTTGAAATGCTTCCATTTTTATTTGAGTCTGGCTGGGCCATGCTTGTTTTTATGGTTGCTATTTGAGCCCATATTGATCTTTCTTTGAAATAGGTCGTCCGAGGATGGAATTCTTCATGTCCAGCAGGCTTAATAAGAAGTCGATGGGGAGGACTGGTAGTAAAAAGACGCTTCAAGGTAAAAAAAATCCATGGTGCAACTGATACTCAAAGTCATCGTTCATTGAATGAATTTCCTGTCCCAAATGTTCAGATTGTTCTTGGTCGTCCACCTGTGGCTTCTTCGTCTTCACTCTAGATCCTGTAACCGTTCAGAGACCTCATTGTGTTGCCAACCCGGGCCATCCTGAACTTGCTGAGCAATTTGAGGGTTGGTTCCTAGCTAGCACGCGTTCTGATGTGTACATAGACCCATTTGGTAGATGGATTATTGCAAGCAAAATGGATGCCATGAAGGATTGCATATTGGCTTAGTTCAATCAGTTGGAGGCACGTCCGAGTTTGGTCGAAGACCTTATCATAAATGTCCGAGATTATGTTGTAAAGCAATTAGGTGCTGGCAATCTCTTGTTGAAGATCTTCAGAAGGCAAATAAAGAAAATATTGATCGACTTCATGCTTTAGAAAAGGACAGGCTCGAACTTGTCAAGGCTCTTGAATCCACGGAGAAGATCATTGCTTACCTCATCTGAATGTCGTGGCTTGTTGATGTTTTACCCTTTTGTCATTTTGGTTTCAATTCAGGATGATACATTTAGCCTGGCTTGTGTATGCGTGAGCCAGCCTCGCTTATTATTGTAAGCTTACGTTTGTGACTTTTTATGGCCTGCTTTGGACCTTAACATACCACGGTTTTTGTTATGTAACTCAGTTATCTTTGCGTTAGTGCGTCGCACGCTGCACCTTTATTTTTCGATTTATATATTTAGTCGAGCGCTTTGTTAATCGCACGGTTGCGCCCGATTTTTTTAGATTTAGATTTACTTAAGCATTGAAGTTTGTTATTTATCGAAGGTTGCTACGCGTCTGTATTATTATAAGCGCGTTTAATATCTTTTATTAAGTTGTATTCAACCCCGCGCCTGACTGACTTGGTAATCCAAGTCCTTCAGAGACTGGTTTTGAATATGTGCCCCCTGGGGAGGTCTTGGGTTATGAGTTTTCGATCCATTCTAGGCCCTGTTTGATAGGATTGTTTTAATTATTCAAAAACGTTCTAGAATGGATACCCCCTTTCAGCTAGGATTTCTGTTACCCCCTTGCGGCTAGGATTTCTGCTACCCTCTTGCGGCTAGGATTTTTGTTTGTGCTGGTCTTTCCAGCATGTTTATGGGACCTTCCAACACTAGGACTGGTGTTTTCCAGCCCAGGTTTTTTTATATTGTATTGCCCTTAGGAGGTGGACACTATTCCTTGTCACCGAATTTAGTTCCAGTTTTAAGGAATTCGTGTCCTACACCTGACAAGGTGCCTCTTTGGACTAACAATTTTTATTCGAGGGACAGATTTGGTAATATTCCTGTATTTTCGACGAAGGCTGATGCCAATCCCTTGAATGGGTGTTTGCTAAGATTCATCATATTCCATAACGAGTGGTGCAGCCTTTTGACTTGTAGTTTGCCTTAGAATAGCTTGTTCTTTGGAGGTTATGTGTCTATTCATTCCTATTTGATCTCGCCCGACGTTTGTGATTCCCAAGCTGCTTTGTTTAAGGTGTGTCCTGGGACTTATCATCACATTTCTGCTGCGTATGATGGATTGCTTTCACCATGCCTACATTCCAAGAGAACCTTTGTTTAGTATGGACCAATAAGCATGGTACTCAGGTAGACACATAATGGATTTCTGATGCTCAAAGTTTTGGCAAGTAATCCATTGCTTAACATGAACATAGTGAATAACAAAGCAGGATAAAAAAAATTTAGTAACAAGATAAAACTAGGGTAGTTAAGCAAGGTAATGAGAATTTTAGTTTAGTGTTCCGTTATCAAGACATCGGTGGTCGTTGTTTAAGGTGAACATCTGCTTTGGATCGGTTTAGCCCTTTTCTTCAAGGCATGTTGCCCCTTGTTTGCGGAGAGCCTAAATTACATTCATGATCTTGTACATATTGTTGCAAATGGTTCTTTCTGGTTAATCCCTCAATTACTGACTTCAAGTGCCTGCTGTCGTTGGTATCATGTCCTGGTTGTTTGTGGAATTGACAGTATCTTCCTGACTTCTTAGCGACATCTTTGACCTGCCTTTGTTTCAGGACCGGATATCTCTCAGTGTTCTTAGTTGCCATAAAGATATTTTCAATGGTATCATTAAGGGGAGTGAATTCAGAATTCTTGAAAAAACGTAGTTTCTTTTTTGCTCGACTATCTTTTCCTTCTTTGCTCCTTTTTTGACTACCTGAGCTACTTTGCACATTTCTTTTCTTCTCTATCTTCCCATATTTCGATTTTTCTTCTATACTTGCATATTTTCCAGCTTTGTTGTGTAATTGTTCGAGTCTACTTGGTTTCTTCTACTTGATCCACCGCCCCAATTCAGTTTCTTTTCATATGCCCCCCTTCAGAGCCATTAAGACTAGGCGGGGTTCGAAATTCTTGACTTCAGCTACTGCCGTTTCAAAGCGAGTGAGAAAGGCTTTGATGGACTCTCCTGGACTTTGTTGTAGTTCACTTAGCTCCATAACATCTCGACTTCTAAGTGCCTGGGATTTGAACTGCTTATTGAATAGTTTAGCTAGGGTCATGAAATTGTCCAAAGACTATGGCGACAGCTTTTTGAACCATATATAAGCCACCCCTTCTAGATAAGTTGGGAAATATATGCACTTGATTTCATCAGTAGTGCATGCCCCATTCATATACTGGTTATACTTACATAGGAATATATTAAGGTCGCTTGTCCCATTATAGGACTGTAATGTTGGAGGTTCAAATTTTTGTCGATATACAGCCTTCTTATCCCTTTCATTGAGTGGGGTTTTTGTCGGGAAGGACTCCCATTCTTTTTTATCATCCTTTTTCTTAAGGCTTTCCTTCACGATTGCTCGCGCCATTCCTAAGATGTATTTCTGCTCCTTGCTCTGTTCCATGGATTGAGCACCTTCTTCATTACCAAATTTTGATTTAGATGTGTCCTCTTGATCTGGAGTCGAGGAATTTGGGCATTCTTTTGGAAGGGACACCCTTATGACAGCGGGGTTGTCTTTCTGTTTCTCGATTGCGTCGTCAGAATGACTGCGCACAGGTGCTTTGTCCTCTTCATAATTCAGATTGGTGTGACGCGCCACTCTCTGAATGGAATCCTGTTGTCTTGAGCTTGAAGCAAAGAATTCTGCTTCTAGCTCGCAGTTCATTCGGGCTAGCGAGGAACAAGTGGCACTCAGCATGGCTTTTGCGGTGGCAGCTTGAATGGCGAGTATTGACTCGAGTTTCTTCATCATCGCATTGTTTGCAATAGTTATTCGACTGTCATCGCTTCTTCCAATTCCTTCCTGGTTAAAGTTTCTTCAATTTCAGGCAGCCCTCCTGCCTCGGAGTGGGTGGCAAATGGCATGATGGTGTTAATACTGTTGTCAAGGCTGTTGACTTCGTCAGTGACTTCCCTGAGCATGTTCATGATTCCGAACACTGTTTTTTCTCAGAAAATCTTGTTGGATTTGAATGGGGAAAGAAGCAAACAAGGCACCACGGTGGACGCCAAAATGTTTACACCAAAATTGGTTTAAACACCCAAGGTACGAAAGCTGTACTTCACCAATGTGGTAAGGAAATATATGGATCCGTGTTTAACAATGATTGAAAATGAAAATGCGAGGAAGTTGAAACAGAGACGAGATTTAGAGTGGTTCAGCCGTAAACTAGGCCTACGTCCACTATGAAAATAACTTGCATTCTTATAATGAGGATTACAAAATACATCAACTCTCTCTTTTCATACATCTTTATGTCCAACCAACATACTCTCATTCACACATTTCAATCCCAGCGTTTTGCAAGAGAATGGCAGAATCTGCAGAGGAGAAGGATGGGTAAGTGATTGAGAATGTAGATATTTTCGTTTCCCCTGATTATAAGATTGTGCTCGACGCCATGGCCTGATGAGTGATGGAACTTTGAGGCATGGAAATGATGATTCCTTTCCAGAATGTTCAATGAGTGATTGAGGATAGAATTTAGCAGCACTTTGTGGTTTCCAAGATTGGATCCCCTTTATGTTGGCAGCTATGACGTATTTATAGGTGAGCTCCCCTCAGGAAATGATCTGAAATCTATATATGCAGGCTGTGGGTTGCTCATCCCACACCCCTACCTATATGTATCCAGCTGTCCGTAACTGTATGCAGTTGTCGTGTGCGAGCGGTTCCACAGGAGCGAGTGCTTCAAATAGCTGAGCGGATGACTTTACAGGAGCGAACGCTTTGGGTAGCTTAATAAGAGCAGAATGCGGGACTGGAATCAATTCTCCTTTGTACCTGCGCGACCGACCTTCTTGGCTCGAGAGCATTCGTCCTTTTGCCGCCTTTTTATGGCGCCGTTCACCCTTATGGCTATGTTGTGAGGTCTCTCTTGCCTATGTTGAATGGGCGACTTGGTTTATTTTGTTATTTGAGCGGCTTTGTTCTGGTATGAACGACCGACCTTTGCCTCTGCGCCTGAATCACGATCTGCGTCCAACTTTGGTTGAAGACATGGTCCTTTAAGATGTCACGGGTGATTGTTTTGCAGTTCTATCACAGGCTCGGTCTTTTGATGGATAAACATGGAGTAAGCGGGCGACGATCCTTTTAGCTTGGAGGTGACTGACTAAGGCTTGCATTTTTAGATGTAAGCATGCTCTTTCTAATAACTGACGTATGACCGAGCGGTAGGTAGTATCTGACCAGAGTGTTGGTGTTCGATTAGTAAGGACACACGAGCGATAGGAGCTGTCACTCATGCGTGGTTTGTCAAATATACGCGCGATCTTGACTTCCCGCTTTGATATGTACGACCGAACTTTGACATCAAGCCAAGTGTGGGCAACCTTTATATGATATACGACCTTTATCTTTATTGAGCCGCACTACTCATAATATGTCGTGCCATTATTCTCGGTTGTATTGGACGATTGACTTGTCCTGGGTTTGATGTTTGGATCTCGCTCTGCACGGTTGCGTCCTATCCATTGTGAGTCATTTAATTGCCTCCAATAACATTGTGCACGACTGACCCTGATGATGTCTGTTTCGTATCCTTTGCCCGGTCTTTGTAACTTAATGTGCGTGCGGATTTTTGGGGGATTAACAATACTCATGAAAAATTCCAGAATTGTTTAGTACATTAAATGCACTCTCACCCAACTACATGTAGGTTTTCAGCCATTTAATCACATAAGAAAGTGATGTAACCTAGTGAATAATTTATTCAATGTTCTGTATAAGAATAAATGCCCCTTAAATTATTGAACATGTGGTCATTATTCTAGATCTTTTAAGTAAGATAACCACAGTACATAAAAACACGTAAGAAGGTATAGACGCAGACGGTGAAGGTGCATGAATGCATGTAGGCATTTTGAAACATACAAAAATTCAAGTAAACATGTTATCTTCTTAAAGGATTAGTCAAAAACAGTAATGATAATTGAGAGCAAAACTGGTAGCATCCAATAAATAGGTACCACAAAATTACAGTTGAAAATATGACATCTAATGAGTGCAAAGACTGAATGATGACGTAACCTTCGAAAAGAAAAAATAAATTATGAAACCACCATCTCTTTATGATGACTTGGCATACGTCAAAAAGGGAAAATTTTGAATGAATATTGTCACAGTAACTTTGATACCAAGATGCTGAACAGACGTTTTTTTTTTGTATACAGACGATTAAATTTATTGTAGTATAAAAAACAAAGAAACTGTACATAACAGACAATTTTTTTTTGCACAATATACCAAACAAACATAACTCACTTATGGCAAATTCTATTAACACCCATGTTTTTGCCTTTCCCACCCCGTTGAAAACTAAAAGAATAAAATGGCAAATATACCCTTATTCGTTTTTCTATTATGTTACTTTAATTATAAAAAGAAATACAATGACACTAATATATTTTGAGAAGACAAATGATTCCATGAAGAAAATAATGTTTTTTCTCAAAAAAATAAATAAATAAAAAATAGTGTTTTATTTTAACTTTATTCTTTCTCAACTTTTATGTTTTTTTCTTAACGTTGTTTAATTTTATGATTTCTGTTGTAATATATATATTTCAATCATTTTTAAATTGAATTGAAATGCAACGTTTTTTAGACTGCAAAATGAATAAAAATAAATGAATATGAATTACAGTTTTTTTTTTGTTATGGTTCTATCTTTTATTTTATTTTCATTGTTAACGCAGAGTTATTTGTGTGTGAAAATATAAATTAAAGGGTAGTTTTGATAACTTTTGGGGTGTGAAAAGCAAAATGTGGGGTGAAATGTTTTTTGTTCAAACAACGGGGTGTGAAAGGCAAAATGTGGGGTGCAAATAGAATTGGCCCTCACTTATTGCATCATCCACCGTGTAAACAACATTTAAGGGAATTGATATCAAGTTGCTCGGTGTATAACTCCATTCAATGCAAACAAAACTTTTTGTTAATCCAAAAATGATAGATCTCTTAAATAAATATAGGAACTCACCAATTTGGTCCTCAGCTTTAGATATGTGTAGCAACTGGCACAGCAGAGAAATGGGTTTTATAAGTGGAACTAAAAGAAATCGGTAAATTCCAACTCTCGGATTTCCAGTGAATCAAATGATACCAATTTAAGCTGATAAATGCTATGAATTCAACTTCTAAAACATCTCAAATGAATTTATTCAAATAAATTGTTAGCAATTTGAAATTTTATGTAACTGAGAATAACATAAAGATGTCTACCTGCTAAGACCGAGCTCGATATCGGCACTTTCAACATTATGCTACTTTAGCTTATTCCAAAAAAAACTAAATAAACGACCTTCAAATGGGTAAAATATCACGGCATTGAAGAAGAATCTATGTCCCCATTAAATTCCTTTGCCATTTTCTTTTCATTTGTATCCTTTTCTTCCTTCTTTCCAGTCGGTCTATCATCTAAATAATTAACGTATCTCGAGTAAGATTGCATCATCGGTCGCATCCTTGAACTTTACTGCCCAAATAACAATAGATAAAACAATAAAAAGAACTTGAAGTTACCTTTTGTCTCTCAAATAAGGTATCTCCATTCAAAATATAATTGTCCACTTGAGCAATAATTGTATATCTCCCCTAATTTCATACTATTATCATCAAAATGTTTCCGATTTGTAGATAATCACCAGCACAGTCAGAGGAATTCGCTAATTTGGTAGTGAAAGAGAGAGATGGGTTAGTTGCGCTTTCTAGGGTTAAGTTGGATGGAGATTTGGTTAATTTATGAAGAGGTAAGACCGAGGATATGAGATAAAGGGAAGAAAATATAGCAACCGTGAGGGAAGAAGCGAACAGAATTTTAATCGTGAAGAGAAATTAATCGTGCGTAGAAAGACATGTTAACGTGGTTGACAATGTTAACGGCTCTGTTTAGGAATTAACAACCGTTTAGTGTGTAAATCCTACCTTCGGATGTCTTCGTGGCAATAAATCCCAGCCACTCTTTGTCTCTTGGTTTGTCCTACCACGGGATTTTATTATATTGACGAGTGGAAACCCGTGCGATGCACGGGAGCATAGACTTTAAGTGTTTTAGTTTGCATGTATCAATAAGCGGTGAGAGCGTATTATATAGTGGCAAAATACATAATGTAAGTGATATATGTATGTGTTAGGATTCTGCTGTGTAAACTAAATTTTGCAGCAAAAAGTAAATAATGCATGTATAGGGAGTAGGGACAGGTTGCACGTAAGGTAAACAGTATAAAATTTTGTGTGTCTCTATTGAGTTGACAAAAAGATATATGCATTAATTGATGAATTAAGCAACATTATGTGATTGCTGGCAAGTAATGAAACTAAACTCAGGGTACAAAATATGTATCTCAACATATTGGTACAAAGTTTATAGCAATGTTATCCATAATAACATACTGGTACAAAATATAAGATTTGATTTTTGTTGGCTTGCTGGCAAGTAATTAAACTAACAGAGTTATCAGTACCATTAGTGAAATGGTACAGCTTTGCAATTCTTGGCATTTCTGTATTTAACATCCATATGAACATCAGATTGCTTCAACTACAGCATTTCTGTCTAGCATTTCATCGAAGGAATTTATAATCTTTTGGCTAGCATGTCTGAAGCGTTCACATCATATGATACTTCATTTTAGCCTTCAACCTCTATCTTACCACCATCTTCTTCATATCTTGCACACGTACTCATTTTATTTGATATCATTTGATGATAGTTCTTTCTTTTCTTTGCTTTAGATTTATTATCCCATCTTATTCGCTGTTCCCCGTGCTTGCAATCTCTTTTCCTCCAATTATTTTATATCCCTTTACATAAGAGGGGGAAAAATCACATAATTATTACTGATTCTTTGAGGCATGCACCATTCAGGCACTAAAGATCTTGTTTTTAATTATGTAAATCATTATTAGAATGTAAATAGTACTTCGTCAAACTAACACCACTGGCAATTACCACCTAATGACAAACGTGTAGATTGTTTCTCATATTTAGCAAATGTAATAAATTGGCTAACAAATAAAACATGACAACACAAACTCATCAACTGCAATATCAGAACTACAATTATTAATTTTTTTGAAAATGCAATCTTTTCTTCAATTTAACGGTTCAAGAGGAGGCTTGAATTTAAAAATGTGGACAAATATGCCAGTTATATAAGCTATAACAGTTATATAGCTATAACAGTTCCACTGGATGCAACGATGCACAAAAAGGTTAGTTTGCTACTCTTGAGATGTGGTTGTCATAAATTCGGTATGAATGAATGAATCGCCATATAATTATATTGAAAGAGACAAATCTATATGCCAAATAATTAGTGGATATGGTTTTACGTGGTTGAAGTAGCAAAAAATACCCCTTTCAATTATCTTGGTTAAATCAAAGCAATCCGCCCAGTAGTGTTTTTTTTTACCTTATATAGGGAATTACTCACTTGAAAATTTGATGCTTCTTTAGATAATTATGTATGTAAATATCTAAAATAAATCAGTAAATAAATATTAGGACTGTTGGAAATGAACCAATAAATTGATGAATTGACGATGCTTTGACAGAAACTAAAAAAACGATAAATGACTGTTGTGATATTAGGAAAAGAATTATAAAAGAGAAAAAATATGGATGAAATCGAAGAGGGAATTCTAGGCAGGATCAAAATTATAATGGAAAGAAATCATTGGAAAATTAAAGGAAATGAAGATAATAAGAAAAGAATGAAAAACAGTAGATGTAATAAGGAAAGTTGTGAGGTTCCGTATGAGCATTAAAGATTTAGGAATGATCCTGTTTTTTCTTAAATTACAATTTTGAATAAGCCATACTTAAACCACTAATATAAATATAAATTTATATAAATGAGCTATATATTAGGCAAGTGGCACGGATATGTACAATTCACTATAAAAAGAGAATACAGCAGTCCAACTATGGAAATTTATTTAATAAGATTGAAATCATGACAATTATAGCTAGTTTTGAAACCATGTGCTTAAAATTGCATCAATCAAGCCAATTTCCAAATGAACTCTAGGGTACTATTTAATATTTCTAGAAGTTTATTTGGCGTTCTCTTAGCTTCATCAATATCAATAGACTAAGAGAAAGATCATACCATTAATATATCAATTTATTTTATATGTGGTACATAAAATAGATCATACCATTAAACTATCACCCTTTGTTGGATACTCCTTTTCTGGTCAACATCAGCATTTTCATTGAGTAGCAGCCTAAGTGCAAACATATTGAAAAGATCACTGAGCTGGCAATTAATTCGTACTACTAAATATCACTAATTTAAGTTATAATATTGTAGGAATTGGCTTTAACTCTCAATAAATACATAGTTATGGGTAAGCATGTATAGAAAGGATAAATTTACAAAACATCTTGTACAGAGACCATTGCTTGCTTTCTCACTACCATTAATATATCAATTTATTGAAAAAACTGGCAAGTAATAACATTGCTATAAACATTGGTTAGTTTCATTACCTACCAATTAAGCAACATTATGTATCTCAATATTTAAATTTATGCTACCATTATGCAGCTCAACATATCAAATAATAGTAGTTACCATATATTGCGACTGCTAGAGCACAAATCTATGTGTACAAATGCGAAAACATATTCCAATATAACTGATTTCTAACACATCAGATATGAACACCCCATTTGGGTACATTATTGAAGAAATTGGGTAAGGAACTAAACTGATAGAGTACGGATCTAGGCTTTATGAGTTTCATGCATTCAGCTTAAATCAAAAGCATAGGGTATAATAAAATATTATTTGCATAATTTACATAAAATAGTAGTAGCCTCAGAACGACCAAGCCATACACACATATTTTAAAAAATAAATAGATTACTAAAAGGAAAGTATCTCAAGAATCTTACCTGGTTGACAGTCTCAGTACGAAATGAAGTTTGACTTCGTTGTGAAACTCATATGTGATATCAAAGTAAAAAAAAAATTCATCAGTATTAATAACCTGGTAGAAAGACAAATACATGGCCATATTTAAATTTCATAATTGTGCCAAAAATATATTACATATTCATGATTTTACCTCAAATTCTTCAACTTTAATCTCCATGATTTTGTAGTCAAACTCTTGATCCTCCAAAACTACACCCGACCTGAAGGAATGAAAAAATGGATGTTTAATTAGTCACATGTTGAAAATAATAAGAAAATGAGCTTTTAATGTGTTAAAACATGTTTGATATTTTTACAACCTTTTTCAGTAGCATTTTCTTCCCTACAAAATAAATAGTTACTAAAAGGAGAGTATCTCAAGAATCTTACCTGGTTGACAGTCTCAGTACGAAATGAAGTTTGACTTCGTCGTGAACCTCATATGTGAAATCAAACTAAAAAAAAAAATCATCAATATTAATAACCTGGTAGAAAGACAAATACATGGCCATATTTAAATTTCATAATTGTGCCAAAAATATATTACATGTTCATGATTTTACCTCGTATTCTTCGACTTTAATCTCCATGATTTTGTAGTCAAACTCTTGATCCTCCAAAACTACACCCGACCTGAAGGAATGAAAGAAATGGATGTTTAATTAGTCACTCAATTACTGTCATGGCTATTCAAATTATGAAATTCTTAATTCTTAATTCGAACGTTAATGGATTTAAAAGAATTAAAAACGTACATACTTTGTAATTAATTATTTTTTTCCAAATTTTATTCCTTTTTAAATAAAATTAATTGTGTGAAATTAATTGTGTTTATAGATAAGGGTTGAAATATTCAATTCGAAACGAAGGTATGTGTAGTAACAGTCATGGCTATTCAAATTTTATTCCTTTTTTAACGTTAATAAATTACCTTAATTACCAAATTAATGCGATGATGTGTCATAAGCTTTTCAAATAAGATATTTTTTAAAAGGAATGAGAGCATTAACTTTTAAACGTTATTAATGTTTCCCATTTACTGTCAATAAATTCTTAATTCGAACGTTAACAGATTTAAAAGAATTAAAAACGTACATACTTTGTAATTAATTAATTTATTCCAATTTCACCTCCAATTACATAAAATAAATTGTGTGAAATTAATTGTGTTTATAGATAAGGGTTGAAATATTCAATTCGAAACGAAGGTATGTGTAGTAACAGTCATGGCTATTCAAATTTTATTCCTTTTTTAACGTTAATAAATTACCTTAATTACCAAATTAATGCGCTGATGTGTCATAAGCTTTTCAAATAAGATATAATTACCAAATTAAGGCGGGTGGAATTAAATCAACCTATTCAATGCTCATGCAAGAATAATGACATGTTTATGGGATGTGTTTAAATTAGGACGGTGGATTTGTTTTTGCGGGATTAAATCTGAACCGTTCTTTGTCTTGTTGTTTGTCTCCTGATTTGTCTAGGGGGGATTGAAATTAATTGTGTCTATAGATAAGGGTTGAAATATTCAATTCGAAACGAAGGTATGTGTAGTAACAGTCATGGCTATTCAAATTTTATTCCTTTTTTAACGGTAATAAATTACCTTAATTACCAAATTAATGCGCTGATGTGTCATAAGCTTTTCAAATAAGATCTAATTACCAAATTAAGGCGGGTGGAATTAAATCAACCTATTCAATGCTCATGCAAGAATAATGACATGTTTATGGGATGTGTTTTAATTAGATGGTGGATTTGTTTTTGCGGGATTAAATCTCAGCCGCTCTTTGTCTCCTTGTTTGTCTAAGGGTTTGTCTAGGGGGGGAATTTTATTATATAGATATATAAAATATAAATAGAGATGCTTATTAATTCAACTTTGCTACAATACCTAAACTACTTTTGGGTATTTTACCCGATGATGAGAGAAAAATATGGGACCCTACATCCTAATTTTAAGGCTGAATTCAATTAATTAATGGGTGGTCCCTGCATTTTTATCTTACATTCGGAATTTTACCCTATTTTCATTTTGCCAAAATAGCATTTTTGTTATTAATTTGCCTATGCACTACCATACTAAAAGCGCCAGTATTTTAACTGTTCGTTTACAACATCCACTTTGATAAACAATGCAGTTCTTTAAAAAAGCACACATTTGGAAAAATCAGCTTAAAATTGTCTGTTAACCAGCCTACCTTCAACAGTTGCTTTGAGGATTGGTTTTTTCCTGTCATTATTTTTTACTTTGTGAGATTTGATTTGCCTCTTCCTATACGAATAGAAAAATTACTAAAAGTATCAACATTCAATCACACAATGTGACATCTTTAACTTTTTTGGGTGAGTATTATTCAGTTAAACCAAATAAACCAACCAAACCAGTTTATTTTGGTTGGTTTGGCTCGGTTTTGAAATTAAATCGGTTTGTAATCGGCCTAAAAAAATATTAAGTTCGGTTATCGGTTTAACCAAATTAACCGAATTTTTACTATATTTTCAAAATTATTCGTATTTATGTTAGTTTAGTTATTTGAGTATATATGAATCGTCATATATGTGTCAAAATTAATATTAAAAAGCATAAAAATAAAAAATAATAATACTATAATCATATATTTATAACTTGTTTCAAATTATAGTGAATATTTCGAACACAAAGTGTAAAACTTTTTTAGTCCGGTTTAATCGGATAACCAACCGAACCAACCAAACTTAATTTGGTTAGTTTGGTTTGGTTTTCATTTTTATTGGTTTTAGTTTGGTTTGAAAAATTTATCATCGAATAAACTAAATAAATCAAACGCTCACCCCTACTAACTATTTCGGTCACTTCCAAAACTATGTTATCGTGCAAAACAACATTGATGCAAAAACAAATTAAATAAAAATATAAATTTTTGAATAAGAAAATATTAGCAAAGACAAAGTTGTTGGTTTTTTTTCTTGTCTAGGGCCAGTCCATCTGATACTTAGTTAGAACGAAAAAATGTTAAAATTTTTAAATTAGCCAAAAATTTTGCTCTCGTCAATCGCTCTATCTCTTTCTTTTAGATCGTGCTTAAATTCCTTGATCTCTTCTTCTTTCTCGTCTTGGTAGTTTAATATTTCAAGACTCATCAATCTCAATTTCTGGTTGAGTTTCATTAGATTCAGATTTGAATTTCTACGCTTAAGCTTTTGATGTCTTTTCAACGGCGTTTTAACTCATTTTGAAAAATTAGAATCGAGTTCTTGTGGTTTATGTTCGCTTTTTGTGACGACTAATGGCGTAGTTGGGCAATAGTAGAAAATTTGACATTTTTAGTTATTGATGGTGAAATATTACTTTTTATTTTTGATTCTCATTTTGTGTTTCTTTTTAGTATCAATTTAAATTAAATGAACAACATAATTATTTTAAAATTGTTTTATTTATTTATTTATTTTGGAACTGTAGTATATTTAGATGGTTGCATTCATCATAGTCTTTTGAATTGAGGAAATGATTTTTTTAATCAAGCATCTATGATCTTTAGTTATGTATCATTTTCGTTTTAAAATATATCGGCAGTTTTTTGTATCAGTTTTATATTATGTAGGTATTTGTTTTATATCTATAGGTATCAATATTATTTAGTGTAGGTATCAGCTTCAAATAATTATTTTGTTGATTAGTTTTTATTTATAAAACTAATTTTGCATGGTGACAAAAGGCTTCTTGTCTTGTTTGTATCCAAGATACTTCTTTTAGCACTCGGTTGAATGTGGATTGCTCATTTTATGATTTGAAAAATGAGATATTCGCCATTAGTCTTAGCTAGTTCCTCTGTCCATTGAGATTAGTTATGTGGTTGAGAGAAAAATTATTATTGTTGATATTGATTCTAGTCTTCGAACTATAATTTGCTTCAACTAAATAAGATGAGTATTTTTTTCTCTTACTGTTAAGATGAAGAATTCGAAATAGATCAATATCGATGATGGTTCTATTTCAATTTCGTCCAATCATTCAGTACACTCTTTGTGCTCAAATATTATTGTGCATAGCAATTTTTTTTTGAAAGATATGATGAAAAGAAAATCCACATTATTCATTTACGATTTTATTGGTTTTTGTTTGGGGGATCTAATGATTTTAGAGAAGATTTGATGGCATATCAAATTCAAAAGGACATAAATTCCTCTTTTAAACAATAGTTCTATTATAATGGTAGTTTTCTCTTCATCTTCGAGTGGATTTCCTTTTAAAGTGCATGCTTCTTTTGATTTCAGACAACTGAATAGTTTTTTTATTCAGAATTTGGTTAATGAACATTCTTGTGGATGTGACCTTAGAAATTTGAATAATTCTTATCTTTCTAGTTCATTTATTAAATCATTGACTACTGATTAAATTCATGATTATCCTAGTATGAAGCATAGAGATATCATAAATGATTTTGTAGGTAATATGATCTTTTTTATCACATATCTGACCATTTAATTAACCACAAACACTTTTTATTATAATAAATAACAATTACAATGATTATAGGAGATTGGCTGATTACCAATCTACCACTTCGGTTTTTAAGGTGGACCGTCCACCACATACAGAGTTTAAGGTGGTTCGTCCATAAACTGACTCAACGCAGGGAGAAAATTAGTTGCATTGCATTTTACAAAGTAGATAAAATAACATAATTAATTATATGGCTCACTGTTTATCCCTAAAGAATCATACATATATTGAAGGATTAAGTCTATGATTAGAACCGCAAGACAAGCACACGCAAGGTCCGCTTACTCATGCTCCAACCAAGGTAGTTCGTACACAACAAGGTCAAGCATAAGCCATAACTCAGGCATGGAAGCAAAGATCAGTCGTTTGTATCTAACGAATTCGCTCGAACATCGGGACAAGTTAGGTCGTCCGCTCAGTGAAGTCAAAATCGTTACACAACACAACCATACAGAGAGGTCATGCACACGAAGCTAGCTCAAGAATGGCACGACACAAAAACGGTTGTTCAAATAAGACTAGGAGAAGAATTGATCCCAGTCGCCCATCCCTTCCGCTATCGATTCATAGTCCCCTGGTCGGTCGTATATATCATTTGAGCATAGAAACACAAAGATACCAGAGGTCGCATATGCATCCATGACGACTCATAGGTTGCAACCACATAATCTCACTCTTCAACCAATCACTAATACTACAATCCCATGCTAACAACAGCTCCGGAGTGGTCGCACATATGTCTTCTCTACAAGCTTTGTTCGACCGCCCGTCTACAGGCAAATACAAATGTTCCAACTAGATACTGTCTGCCAGTCGATTATAAAAGGCTTGACATGATGATCCAGTCGATCACTCTTATACTAATCAAGAGGTTTTGATAAGCCACCCGTATGCTCTTCGCCTATCCGCCCGTCCGTTCGTTCAATCTATCCAGGACCGTGCAGCCGCTCTCGCATGATAGCTGGACACAGCTATGGACAGTTGCCTACAGCTAAGCAATGGCATTCTCATAATTAAGGGGACAAACGACTTGCGGCTTGCACAAAGGGGTTCCGGCTCATTTCTTTAGGAAAGCTCACCTATAAATAAGCCATGACTTCCATCAGAAAGGGGATCGAGTCATGGGGACCACGAAGTGCTGTTAAATTCTGTCCACGACTATTTCTTGAGCACTTCTACTGTTATCATCATCATCTCGGCTTGAAGGATCTTCATCATTTTGGCCATGGTGCCCATTAAGATCTTATAAGTGGAAAGAGATCAAAGACATTCTTCTTCTCCATCGCCCATCCATTCTGCTCCTCCTCAGGTTCCACCATTCCTCCATCGAATTCTGTGAATTTAAATGAGATTTGTATGTGAGAGTGAGAAGATGTATGAAAGAGAAGAGTTTATATGCTTTGTAATCATTGACATGATAATGTAAACTACCTTCATAGTGGACATAGGCCTAGCTTAGTGCCGAACAACTCTAAAATCTTGTCTCCATTTTACTTTTCTTATGCTTTTACTTCCAACTTGTGATTGAGTGCGGCTCCATTAGTCTTCCAACCACATTGGTGAAGTACTATTCTAAGTACCTTTAGTGTTGAACCATTTTTGGTGAAAACATTTTGGCACCCACCGTGGGGGCAAATTTTCATCTTCTCCTTTTGAAGTCCAACAAGATTGTTTCTAGAAAAAACCTTACCTGAAATCATAAATGGGATGGAAGAATTTACTTGTGAAACCAACAATCCCACCGACAATGTTAATATTGTCATGTTGCCCGCTAACCATTCCGAGGAAGGAGGATCGTCTGAAATTGAGGTGGCTATAACCAAGAAAGAGTTGGAAGAAGCAGTGGCGGAACTGACAAGTCAAATAAATATTGCAAATAATGCAATGATGAAGAAACTCGAATCAATGTTCGTTATTCAAGCCGCTACTGCAAAAGTCACACTAAGTGCTACCTATTTTCTGCTTGCTCAAACGAGTCACACGCACATTACAGGGTCCTCCACTTCAAGTCCAAGGCAAGGAGTTTGAAATTGCACATCATACTTGTCTTGATTATAAAAGGGCTAAAGCATCCAGGCACAACTACTTGAAGGACACAACCTCTCAACGGGTGATTGGTTTCGCCAGAAGAGCACTCCTCCCAGAAGGAAGTTTAGATCCCCTATCTCCAAATCACCATTACCCGCCTTGGCATGAGTCCGGAGAAAGAAAAGGTGCCTGCTCCATGGATCAATACGAAGAGCAGGAGTATGTCTTAAGAATGGCACATGAAATCATGGAAGAAAGATTAAAAAAAGGGAGACAACGGAAAAGAGTGGGAACCTTCCTCTACTAAGTCACCGAAAGAATTATGATGACCATATATCCATGAAAATTTAAGCCTCCAATGGTGCAATCTTATAACGGGACAAGTGATCCTAATGTGTTCCTGTGCAAATATGATCAGCATATGTATAGGGCACATGCCACAAACAAGATTAAATGCCTATATTTCCGGACTTATCTAGAAGGAGTGGCTTATCTCTTGTTCACAAAGCTACCACCAAAATCTATAGATGACTTCGCTACCTTGGCTATAGACTATTTAGGGAGCAATTCAAGTTCCAAGTGACTAAGGTTCGAGACGTTATGGAGATAGGTGAACTAGAACAAAGACCAAGAGAATCCATTAAAGCTTTTCTCACTCGCTTTAATATGGCAGTGGTCGAAGTTGAAAATTATGAGCCCCGCCTGGTTCTGATGGCGTTGAAAGGGTCCATATGCGATAAGACCAAGTTAGGACGATGGATTAAAAAGAAGAAACCAAGTACCCTTGAACAACTACTCGGTAAAGCTGAAGAATATATAAGTGTTGAAGGAGATTCAATGTGTGCTTTGGAAGGCAATGAACAAATAAAAAAGGGAGGTAATATGCAAAGTAACCTTGATAATCAGAAGAGAAGCAACGAAGAAAGGATAACCGGGTTAAGAAGAAGTTCTTCTTTTTTAAGAATTCTGAGCTCACTCTCCTCAATGACACCATAGGTAATATCTTTATGGCAACGAAGGATATCGAGAAATATCTAATCCCAAAGAAAATGCAGGTCAAAGATTTTGCTATAAGATCATGAAGGTTTTGTCAATTTCATAACCAACCAGGGCATGACACTGATGATTATAGGCATCTGAAGTCGCTAATTGAGAAGCTGACTAAGGAGAATCGTTTACAACAATATGTACAAGTCCATAAACACTGCCCCAACTCTCTACGAACAAGCGACAACGCGTAATGAGTAGACCACCCAAACCAATTCAAGGCCGGCACTCACTCTGAGGATAGTAGACGGTGTCTTGGTTATGATGGCACTGGATAAGCGACCTTCATCACATTTTACTTTACTTTGCATTATTACTTGTTATATTCTTATAAGCGATTGGCGGTGATTTACTTACATCATATCAAGCAAAAGCTTTGTAAACCGAAGAGTTATGTGTTTGCCTTAACTTACATGTTTGAAAGCTCATACTAAAAACCGATTTCTTGAATGTAGGCAAAGCAGGAGCAATCGTTTATTCACAACTCAACCATACAAAAAAGTTTCCTAAGCATATCTCGGTTGAAACAACTCAAGCGATAAGCGCCAAGATCATCATACAGACTAAGCAGAGATAAATAAAACACACTGCTTCAAAAAAGATAATCTGTTTTGGGACAAACGGCGAGAAACACAGTATACAAACAGCAAGTTAGAGAGCTGCACCTTTCACTACGAAGATACCAAATCCTTAGCAAACAACCATTAAAAAGGGTGTCATCAAACTTTAAGAAGAATGCAAAGGTGGTATCAAATTTGTCCCATGGCTAAAATTTTGCCAATCCCAAAAAGAGGCACCTTTTCAGGTGCAGGAAACAAATTCTTTGAGTCGAAATAAAGTTTGATAAGAGGAACCAGTGTCCACCTCCAGGGTTGAAGCATAAAGTCAGAAGGATCAACAAAACCTAGGCTGGAAGTGCCAGCTCTAGTGCCAGAAGGACCGACAAACATGCTGGAAGGACCAGCGCAAACAGAAATCCTAGCCGAGAGGGGGTAACATAAATCCTAGCCGAAAAGGGGTAACAGAAATCCTAGCCGAAAGGCGGTATCAATAAGGTCTTTTTGGCTCTAAAGCAACCAGTACGAATAAGACCGAAACTGGATCAAAAATTGAAACCCAAGACCTCTCCTGGGGGCACTTATTCAAATCCCAATCTCTGTAGGACTTGGGTCACCGAGTTAGCGACATATGGGGTTGAATACATTTAAAAAAAATACATAAACAACCTCGCGCACTTGAACTTTAAATCTCCGAAGGGCTTGGGTCACTAAGTCAGTGAGAAAAAGGGTCTAATGCATTAAAAAGATTATGCATTTAAACCTGACCCCTGAAGAGCTTGGACTGCCAGGTTAACGGGAAATACGGTTGAGTACCTATTCAAAAGTCATGAACTGTTCGATTAAAACTAAAATTGTAGCTATAATTAAGAGAGTTTAGGAAAAATCGATCGTTCACTTAAACGCACCACAAGTTCGTCACAACTTTACGACAAAGAATAAGCGTCTGATGGGGTCTTTTGAATAACAGAATTAATCCCCATGAAATGCTGTCATTCATAAAAACAAATGGCGAAATCATAATAACACCAGAAGTTACAACGTGTATATATATAATCATAAAAGTATTAGGCGAGGACAGATACTCTCATAAACAACCGATCTGAATAAAGTGGAATCACAAAAACTACTTACTAACAGGGAAAGGAGGAGAAGAGCCAACTGCTTGACTTCCACCACCCTTTGTTTCTTTGTTTATACTGGGACTCTCAGGAAAAGACAGGTTAATAGTGGGTCTCTTTCTGCGTATCAGAGTAGACACAGCCTTAGTGTTCCAAACTCCGTCCTCATCAACAACTTCCGAATCAGACATGTTAAGTAATGCTGGATCACCCAGTAAAGGTGTGGTGCGCGGACTAATGCTAGTTGATACTAGAGTAGAGCCAATAGTAGCAGCGTGAACAGCGGTAACACCAGTAGATAGAAGAGATGACGGGGATAGACCTGGCATGAAAGAACAATGAGCACTAAACTCAGCAAATCCAGGAGAAGAAATAAGATAATCCAAGTCCGGCACAGGGTGATAAACATCGATTTTACCTGGAGTTGCTGGGTGTATGAGATCAATTTTGTAACCATTCACATTCAAAGGGATGTTGATGTTCTCTACACCATGTCTTGTGTGTTGATCGTGTGCATTCCCCTGAACCATGTGTTCTTCAGTAGAATGAACTTCGGTAACGTCTTTGGAAAAGCAAACCACAGGGGGAGTCTAATATCCCGTAGCAGTAGTATCCGAGGTTTTTCCCTTGGAAGTTTGAGCTCGCTTGTCCGCCAGTATTTTCCTACCCTCGACCAAAACCTTACGGTCTGCCTCTTCCAAAAGACTTTCCTGGAGAAATTCATCATCAGCACCACCGAAGTACAAAAGCACTTGATCCCAAACAACAGCCAGAGTCCGCGGAAAGTCTTTGTTCTGATAGCTTAGACTCCCATGATTCATAACACTTTAAACGTAAAATTAAAAAAGAGTATTGTCTGTCTTAGCCCTGGCCTCATCAAAATCTTTGCACGGATTGGTTTTGTCTTCTTTCAAAATCCTTAGATTCTTGTTTTGGGAATTGATCTTGTCCTCAAAAACTACCTTTTCTTTTTGATAAGAGGCTGAAGTTCATCTCTCTAAAGCCAACTGACATTCATCAAGTTCTTGGGCAGATTGGGCTTCTCGAAATTGTCCTCTTATAACCTCAACTCGTTTTTGAGTTCCTCATTTTCAGCCTCCAGACTGTTCACTCTAATACTCCCACTCTTTAAAGAGGTGATTTCAGATTCTTGAAACTTGATCAAGTGAACCAATCCAGCTTTATCATTCTCCAAGGTGTCAATATGATTAAGATGCCGAGCATTTAGCCTTTGAAACTCATAACCAAATTTGACCCAATGTTCTAGTTGCTTATCAACGTTTCTTATGGCCAGATTCAAGCATGTTTCGAGTTGACTCCTAGTAGTGTTAAACTGAGTAATCATACAAATCATTGTTGTATTCAACCCCTCAATAGCATCTTGCCTATCATTTGTATGCAGATCTAAATCGAAGCACATTCCACTCAAATCCCGACCTCCAAAACGATCCCTAAGTATCAAGTTTCCAGGTGGAATCTAATAAGGAGGCCTACCGAGAATCATTTGGATTTGAGCAGAGGTCAGAACAATGGATCGTTAAGGGATAATGGGAGCGTTAGGATCCAAGAAAGCAGTTAGTATAGAACATTTGTGAATTTCACTCTTGCCACAGTCTTTTATGCTCCTCTTCTTCTTCTCTCCTTCTATGTGGTGTTCATCTTGATCGCCCTTATCCGATACCTCTGCATGGTTGGATTCTTCCTTCCTTAGAGAAACAGTCAGGGGAAGTTAGGGGATATATTGAGGTTGGGAACTTGTGGACGACTAGGGATGCTTCAAATGACGAGAAAGGCCAGACTGTGAAAGACTCTATGAATTGGTAGAATCAGCTTGTCGGGAGAAACTATCTGATAATGAGTGTTTCATTCTTATACCTGGAAAAGGGTAACAAAGCAAAATTTCAGCAAGCATGTAAAGAAATAATCAGACCACGGGAAAGCATAAAGTGTTTATAGTAATTATATTTTAATGAACATCAAATAATAAACCAATCTCAAGGGGAGTTCCTAAATCGAATTCTTTCCCTGACCGCTGGGCAGATTCTCGAATTCTTTCCACATCAGATGCTACAGGGTCAGAAGTCACAGTATCACCCTGGATAAGATAATTGACGGTGTCTAAGTCTCCTAAACCTCCAAAAGTTCCTATGGAACTCTCTTCTTGAATAATAGGGGCTGTAGGATTTTCAACAATGCTTTCAGGAATTATTGTACCTCTCGTACCACCTATGCTTTCGTCTACTCCTTTATCCTCACAATAAAAGGCATTCCCTTCAGCAATCAAAGGCAAGGGGATCCCAGTGAAGTTTAGCTACTATCACCAAGAACTAAACGCTTCTTTTTAAGGGACTTTCCAATAGTACTTTGTGTATATGCCAAAGTTTTCTTAAAGGACCGTGAAGGGTGAAGTAGTTGATGCTGATGAAGGTTTTCTTCTATAAGCAACACCTGTTTACTTCTCTTAGTCTTATAAATAACAACCATAGAATCGAGAAGAGCTTGGTCAAGGAGAAGGCCTTTATCAGAAGGAATTTCTACAAAAATAGAAAGAGAGCCAAAAAAAGGAAAAAGAAGTGGAAAATTCCAGAAAAAGGATAATTACCTCCTTCCATCCACCGCCCATAGAAATTACCGGGACATCGAACAAAAAAGTATTGGTCTGGAAACCCCTTGACATTGTCCGTTAAGCCTGTAATGATTCTACAATGTCTGCCTTCCATAGAAATAAAAGAAGGACCGTCCTTCTTCCTTCTTTTGAAAGCATATAAGGAATAGATATCCAGAAATGTTGGTGCTCATCGCCTAACTCTCATGAAAAGTATGAATAGTTCCAACAATATATGATATCCATTGGGATGTAACTGGTATAGGTCAATGGCCAAACACCGCAAAATGGACTCTAAATAGGAATTAAAAGGAGGAATCGCTCCACCACACAACATATGGTAATTGACTGATACATACCTAAGGGGTGGACGATCGGCCGAATCATCTTTCCTTGGAAATCTAGTTTTATCTTTTGAAAATCCAAAATGAGCACACATTTGATGGTATAAGCAAAATGGGAGCGTCGATTTACGATTGTCAGAAGGCACCCAATCAAGGATTCGAGGTTGGGGATAAGTTCGGCTAACATTCATTTCAGGATCGATAGTTAAGGCAGCCTTAGTTGTCTGGCCAGAACTTTTGGACTCTCCATACATGCTAAGTTGTGTTAGATTAAAAGAAAGCAATTCTGAATAAGATGAGCCATTCAAACTAGGAACCAATTGGTATATCAACATCAAACAGAGCATGTAACGATAGTAACCACAGCAAAGTTTTATGGTACGAGCGTTTCATTGAGCATCACATGTATAGTAAAACCAGTACTCAACCAAGGGCAAAAAGAGCCCAGTTCCGACTACTCACATATGATCATGATTATAGTGATGGAAATGTGGTGGATTAAAAGTGTTTTGACAAGACATTACAACAAACAGCTTGCAGACATATAATTTAATCAAAAAGTCGAAGGACTTTTGTGCAAAGTTAGAATAATTACACACGCAATCCTAGGGCACATTAAGTCAAATCAAATTTTTTCCAAGACATTGCAATCACAGAAAACCACCAACACCTCAACACATGCTCGAAACATTCAATTTTTACCCTAACCCAAAAGCAAAAATTAAAGAAAAAAGTTCACTTACAAATGAGCAGGCGCTTCAGCCAATTTTGAAATTGGGAAAGCTCAGCTAGAATGATCAAGCGTAATGGGAAACTAAGAAAGGAAGTACAGTTGAAGTCTGGAAGGAACTAGAAGCAACAGAAAAATCTCTTAAAACAGAACCACCATTAAAAAGGGTTTTTCAGAAAGACGAAATGAATAAAGAGCGGGAAGATGAAGAGAAAGTATTTAAAGAAGACTAAAAGGTCCTTTCAAATTAAAGTAACACATCAGCTCGATCAAATTTGAATAGTCCACTTAATCGTACCAAAAAGACAACTCGTCTGATCCAGTCAATAAGCAACTATACCTGTGCACGAGCGACCATGAGGACATATAAACACAAGTCGATTAGTGAAGGTGCTCGTCCTACAGGAAACTAGACTTAATCCATCAATGGTATTGCATGTTAGAATTTCGAAACATGTAATCTTTAACAAATTAAAAATTACGAACTTCGTAGGGAAAATATTTATCCCCAAAGAATCATAAATATATTGAAGAATTAAATCTATGATTATAACCGCAAGACAAGCAATCGCAAGGTCCGCATACTCTTGCTCCAACCAAGGTCGTTCGTACACAACAAGGCTAAGCACGAGCCATGACTCATGCATGGAAACAAGGATCAGTCGTTTGTATTGAACGAAGATGCTCGAACATCGGGACAAGTTAGGACGCCCACTCAGCGAAGTCAAAATCATTCGTACAGTACAACACAACCATACAGAGAGGTCTTGCACACGAAGCAAGGTCAGGAATGGCACGACACAAAAACGGTTGGTCAAATAAGATAAGGAAAAGAATTGATCCCAGTTGCTCGTCCCATTCCGCTGTCGATTCATAGTCCCCTGGTCGGTCGTATATATCATTTGAGCAAAGAAACACAAAGATACTAGAGGTCGCATATGCATCCAATGATGACTCATAGGTTGTAACCACAGAATCTCACTCTTCAACCAATCACTAATACTACAATCCCATGCTAACAACAGCTCCGGAGTGGTCGCACATATGTCTGCTCTACAAGCTTTGTTCGATCGCCCATCTACAGACACATACAAATGTTCCAACTAGATACAGTCTGTCGGTCGATTATAAAAGGCTTGACGTTATGGTCTAGTCGATCACTCTTATATTAATCAAGAGGCTTTGACAAGCCACCCATATGCTCTTCGCCCGTCCGTTCGTTCAATCTATTCAGAACCATGCAGCCGCTCGCGCAAGACAGCTGGACACAGGTATGGACAGTTGGCCACAGCTAAGCAATGACATTCTTGTAATTAAGGGGATAAACAACTTGCGGCTTGCAAAAAGGGGTTTCGGCTCATTTCTTCAAGAAAGATCACCTATAAATAAGCCATGACTTCCACCATAAAGGGGATCGACTCCTGGGGACCATGAAGTGCTGCTAAATTCTGTCGTCCATTGTTTCTTAAGTACTTCCACTATTATCATCTCAGCTTGAAGGATCTTCACCCTTTTGGCCATGACGTCCATTAAGATCTTATAAGTGGAAAGATATCAAAGCCATTCTTCTTCTCCATCGCTCATCCATTTTGCTCCTCCTCGGATTCCACCATTCCTCCACTGAATTCTTTGAATTTAAATGAGATTTGTATGTGAAAGTGAGAAGATGTATGAAAGAGAAGAGTTTATATGCTTTATAATCATTGCCATGATAATTCAAACTACCTTCATAGTGGACGTAGGCCTAGGTGAGCGCCGAACCACTCTAAAATCTTGTCTCCATTTTACTTTACTTATGCTTTTATTTTCAACTCGTGAGTGAGTGTAGCTCCATTAATCTTCGAACCACATTGGTGAAGTACTATTCTAAGTACCTTTGGTGTTGAACCATTTTTGGTAAAAACACTTACAAAAAATAAACACAACACAGCTAGACCAAGTACAAAGTACATAATACAGCAGCACCAAGTTGCTTATAGCACAGTGTAAGCAATGACGTGGGAGTGGACACAACTTCTTGTACTCATATTACTTTTATTATGACATAGGTAAAGTTCAAGCAACAAGGACACTCCACTAAGACTTGACTTAATATCTTTACACTTTGACATAGCATGATATGGCTGACATCTTGACACAGCGAAGCCACGATCACAAAGATAGTTAGACTAGATTCTTGGAAGAGGTATCACTACAAGAAAAAGCTGATTTTGCAACGGCATAATCTGCTGGTAATTCGTCGCTATATAGGGCTTAGCGACGGATTACCGACGAACTATGGTGGTCGGTAAAATTCAAGACGGTATTTGTGTTGAACTTTAGCGATGGATTTTAGTGTAAGATTTCCGACCATTTTCCATAATTTCACTCAATATAAAACTATAATTTTGAATTAATTTAAAATTTATTTACCGACGTTTTAGCGACAGATATGTATTTTTTAAAAATTATTACCTATAAATAACCGTCGATAAACCCTTGCTAATTAGCAACGAATTAATGACATATTTTAGTTTGGCTTTTCTTTTTGCGAGTAATCTGTCGCTATTCCCTTTCTAATATATATATATATATATATATATATATATATCAAACTAATATCATTAAATTGTAAGCACTAAAATAGCATATTAAAAAACAAAGATTAATTGGCAAGAAAAAACATCATCCATAAACACATTAAAAAAAAGAACATTCATAATCATATTCAGAAAAGAACATCCATAATCATTCCTCAATTCATACACTAAGCTGAGTTATAAACAACAAAACTATTCAGTTGGTGATAACATTATCTCATACACAAACACATAATAGTACTAAAACCACAACGTTATAATTACATCAAAATAAGTCTTAACATACCTAACCAATCTACGAGGATGACAATGACGGCGACATGGATATTCTAAAACATCGTAATTTATTCTTAACCTTTCCTTCAACCATCATAGTCCAAAGCAAGAGCCCATCATTTCCAGTCTTCTCTAGCTCCACTCCAAAATAGGGAGCATAGGGCATATGTAATCCATTCAGGAAAAGAGAGACGTACATAAAAAAAGCTTGATGCAAGAATGTTACCTGTAACAAGGTAGAAAATGGAATCAGCTAGGATACGACAATGTGAAGCAATGTACATCTAAAAGTTTGAAACTTTTTCAACCATCAATATTGATTTTATTTAGTATACCAGAAAATACTGCTTAGCTTTTTCTAGAGATTTAACACCAACGTAAAAGTGAAATGCTTTTGAAGCTTCTAATAATAAGTGGTAACTGCGCGCATAGACAAACTTATCCTATAATATAATTATATTTCACTCACCTTCGTACAAGTTGTCATCAGTTCATCCAGACAAAATGGAGGATAACCGACTCGCATTTTATACATAATAGCATCTAACGACCATCTATGATTTTTTTTTTAAAAAGTGAATCATTAGCATAGGATAAAAAGCAATTGGATATTTAAGCCAAATTTGATATTTACCAATCATAATCCATTCCATAACCTTTCTTTAGAGAAACTTTATAATTTAGGTACAGTTATTTCTCAGATAGTTGTAACAATAGCTATTTTCAACTACATTTCTTCACTTGCACCTCAGTTTGAATTACAGGCCTCTTGTTTTCCTATTTAAAAAATTCCCTTGAATGCCTCATTTTGCTTACTAAAAAAATAACAAGTTACAAAGAGAATCAGCGGCTGTCTTAGTAGATATATAACATTTCAAACCTGTTCATTTCATGATGACCTCGCCAATATCTATGTAATACAATATGATGTTTAGAGAGGATCCTCAGTAAACTCTTAAGTAGTACTAATTTACTTTTGGGTACAACTACAAACTACTTTAAGCTAGCTTCATGTTGGATTGCCAAATTTTATACTGTAATTTTATACATGTCTAGGTAACACCAGCTATATTATCTCAAAGCAAATATGCAACAAATGCTAGCATATTAATTTATAATTGTGTAAGTATATTAACAATTTGTATATTGAAGAACAAATCCCCAAGAAAAGTATGACTAATAGATTGTGTATTTTCGTACAAGTACTATTCTTGATCACATTATGAATTTGAGCATCAATATTTAATGGCACAAAACATTTTAGTTTGCTTTAGGATTGAATTGAAAATACAACACTACATACGTGGAGTGCTTGCTTACCAGAAGGCCAGGAAGAATCATTGCTCTTAGAAAAAAATGTCATTCTAATCTTGAAGAGCTTTGACAAGAAAGGTAAGCTCTCTGACTTGAATTAAAAGGCGGTCCGGGTTACAGAAGAAATCAAGCAATTACGCGTAACTAAAATTATAAACAACAAAGTATTAGTTACATACTTTACATATAATAAGATGAGACTTGAAGCATGAAATTAGTAAGCAAATTGTGAAGTTTTAAGCGACTTGAAGAAGGGAAAATAACTTAAAAAATCGATGATTTCACCAGTCAATCTTCGAATATTAAGGAAAAAAGCAAATGGTGGAAAACAACCTCGTCCAGAGGTGATGCGCTCAGATCCGAGCGAAGCAGGTGTAGTTCCAAACCTTGTTTAAACTGATTAATTTAAACTTCTATAATTTCATATCCACCCCCACAGACAATCTGCAGAAGAAAGAGACAAAGCTGAGAGCTTCGTCTAAGAGATGCATAATGACTTACTGATAATAGATAGTCAAGTGTTTTAATGGTATTCCGGATAACCCAAGACAAGCACACACAAATGAACACATAATAACCAATTTTTATTGCTTAGTGTACATAACATAGATAACCCACTAATGTTATTTGGCATGACGCACCATATTATCAATTGTTTACTCTATAACAAATACATTTAACTAATCCGGTTGTCGTCTTGGAAACAATAATGATATGTTTTAACCAAAAACTTCTTATCAGCCATCAAACTAACCTTTTTCATTTTTAGTTTTTGGAAATTTATAGTTCAATCTTTTTATCCTCAAACAAACTAACTAATATCCAACAACAAAATCAGTTCTTACCTATAGCAACAGAGAATCAATTACTCAAAAAAGTAGTAGGTAGCATTTCAGATATAGAAACATGCAAATTTGATGGCGCAGTCAAGTAATTACTAGTTAATTAATACCCAATGAGTTACATAAAAACTGCAAAATTTGGCAGTTCATCAAATTACTACATACCAGAAGCGAACTTTGCCATCATAGTAAGTCCTATCTTTTCCGACCTATCATGCAAATTCAGATATATTCCAATGTATATGGAGAAACTAGTAGATGAAGCACAAAATTTTAACGGAGGGTTTAAGGCGATTCTTGTTGCTCTACGAAAATATAGGGTTTTGAGACAAAGCTACAACCAAAGAAGAACTCGACGATGGGGAAACGACCTCGCCGAGAGGTTGGGGGAGCGCAGATCCAAGCGAAGAGGCAGATCTAGAAGAGCATGATGAAAGTCAAGGGCTTGGTTACATGATGAAGATTGGAATGTTGATTAGGGAAAAGAAAAAATAAACCGATAGATGTTGAAATAAAAGGAAGGACGACGGGGGTTAGGAAAGCGAGACATCAAAAGTTTGGAGCCACAATTTGGAGAGTATAGTGCCAAATGTTTTTGCTTTGGAGCCAAAATTTTGCATAACCATCCAACCCTACTCGTGTAAGTTAAGAGTATAGCGCCAAACGTACATGAAAATGATATTTTATGCTATATACAAATTGCATAACATTTTATAATATAATTATACCATGAATTTTTTTACACTCTGGCTATTGTATTCATCAAATAATTTCAAATCGATATAGATACATAGATTTGCAAAGTAATATTTTTATATCTCAAATTCGTATTTTTTTTCAATATTTTTGAATTTTCTAAAATATATTAGAAAATACTTAATATCTTAGAATAATAAACAATTATTTAAAATTTAACGATTTTATTTTTGAAACTAATGAAAACTTCAAATTTTATTTGTAAATTTTATGAATTAATGTTTTTAGAAATAATCATTTTTTTAAATATTAAATGTAGAATGTAAATTCTATCTATTATATGTTAAATATTATTTATTAAATATTAAATATTTCTTATTAATTACTGAGTATTACTTATTAATTATTAAACATTAGTCATAATTATTAATCGTAATTATTATTTGGTAATAAGAACTGTTATTTATTATGCATATGATATTATCAAATGTAAGTATCAACTATAATTATAAAATATAAGTGTCAACTATAATTATCAAATGTAATTATTAAATATAATCATTTAAAATTAATTATTGAATACGAGGTATCATTTCATAAATATTAAATTTTATAATTATTAAATAATTATTATAATAAACTGATATTTTCATCTTTTGCAAATCTGTTGGAATTCTGCTGCTAAATAGCTTTAATAAATATTCGTCGGTATTTTGCCCGAATTTGCAACGGAAAATAGTCGCAGAAATTTTCTGTCGGTAATTTGACGCAATTTGCAACGGTTTAGTGAGGGATGACAGAAGACGACGGTAATAAATAAAAGAAAAAAAAGTTGGAAAAACAAAAAACTATCCCTTGCAGATCAGATGGAAATCCGCCGCAAATTAGCGACGGAAATTTCCGCTTCTCAATATTTGACGCTAAATCAGTGTTTTCTTGTAGTGTATGGTTTCCCCAAGGAGAGCATCCCCAACTTTGGCACAACTGACACACCGAAGCAGGACCGGAAAATTGACATTGCAAGTTGACAATGTTGTCACAAAACCTGGCATGCCAAATAATGGGACATCGAATTGAAAAGGTCCCCATCTGAACTACAACAGTCTCGAACAAGTGCTTCACCATGTTGCCATGAGAAGGAACAAGGGTAAATGAAAAATGGACATCACCCAAAACAGCGTCCAAGAACAGAAAAAGCCATGCACCATTCTTACAGGAAATAATACTAAACACACACTCCAAAAACTCAAAGCCTTAAACTTGCTTCACAAAAACAAATCATCATCTAACAATACAATAAGCTATGTTACTCAAACAGTCGTAGCATAGAAACAGCCCAACCGTGACCACACCGCACTGGAGAACCCAAACCATTCTCCATTAGCTCACCAAGTAAGAGATCCAAATCTAAACCTCTATTACGTATTTGGTAAATATAAGAATTTATGCTCGCATACCAGACATAGCATGGTGAGACGTGAAACTGTCCAGGATGCGAGACCACACTGAGACCAAAGAAACTCCACATTGGAGATGAATCTGCCTCCACCATAGCAAGTTGAACACAACCTCTAGATTGGTTGATTCACACTAACAAGTGCTCCGCAGGAGCACTAGCAAAACCACTCCAACCCAAAAGCACCTAGCAAAAACAAGACTATTAAGAGAGGAAGGGTTTTCGACACAAGAACTAATCAGGACCCAACAATGGAGTTGCCAAAAATGAGAAAGGAACACTGCACTTTAAGCGAGTAGAAAGTTGTGAAGCACGTTGAGATGGGTAGTGTTGACGTGGAAAATTGTCGTTTACATAATGCACGCTAACACCCAATGTGTTTGTATTGTGTACATGGAAATCCAAAGTAGAATAAGTAAATGCAGGAGACATGGCTTTTTATAGTGGTTCGGCACTAACGCTTACGTCCACTTCACAATAATTATTCATCATACCTTTGTCGATTACAATGTCGTACAAGTTCGGACAATGTCTAAGTACAAAGTATTATGATATGATAACAAAAAGATCGTTAATTCTAAACTTTGATCAAAATGTCCCTTTTCTTCTTTATTGAGATGAGTTGACTTAGTCAACTATGCCTAAAATTAGTCCATGAAGTCCAAAACAGCCCAAAAGTGGTGTTTTTTGCTTGTAGACGTCCAAAAGTTGGTGGAAAATAGTTGTATAACATTCTAATGTTCCATGCCATGTCCAATGGCCATGAGGAGAAGGTGGCTGCCATTAGTGGGGCTTTTGGAGCTCTAGGAGGCTAAAATTCAAAGGGTAAAAGATGCAAATAAAGGCCAAGCTTGGGGTTATTTATCGGTAAAGGTTGGTAGTGGATTAGGTAGGAAGTGGGGACCATATACAAGAAATTAGAACCCCAAAAGTGGCAAAAGCATGAATTTCATATCCTCTAGGTGAGGGATATGAAAAAGAAGAAGGGGGTTCAAAATTCTAATGTTGAGGGATACGAAAAATCTTGAGCTGACTGACATGTGTTCACAGAAATAGGCATAGCTTTCAAACCGTAAGTCCAATTGGGCCAAACGAAAGTTGTATCTGAAGCTAATTCAGAAATCTACAAGGGCTACTATACTCAGCACCGTAATTGACGTCTTCAAGCCCAAAAGGTGTCATTTAGAGGGGTTTTAGGTCATTTTTATGTTTGTGACATGACTTTGACTAAATCGCTTTGTGTTTTCCGACGATGCTTATGACACTTGAACGCGTTACTAGTTGAAATCTTAATGTTGATAGCTTTGAGAAAAAACCATTTCAACAGGTAGTTAAAGAGGCGTTCATACGAAGAAATTGGGGAGAACGGTGTAAAGGAGTTGGATTTAGCGATTGTAAGTAGGGGTGGGGAAATTTCCATGTAGACGAAAACGTGGGAAAGAGTTGAGAGGAGATTGGAAAAGTTGAATCAAAGTGAGAAGAGAAGGAAACTAAAGATTAAAGGCGAAAATATAGAAGAAATGAAGAGGCAACAGATCCCTTGTCACCACTAACAAAAGTTCCCCAAACCGAACCGTAGATAATATAATCTTGAGTTATCTTATTTTTTGCTCCTTGTGGAGAACAAATTGCTTTGATGGACATGGTAATGATCCTACATCCTACAATGATTTAAGCTCGTATTTGAAGGCATTAAAGAAGCATAATCCCAGTTGTTATGTTGAAATGGATGTTAATAATGCTACTAACCAATTTGACAAAGTGTTTGTTGGTCTTGTTGCTTATATGCTTGGTTTTATGCATTGTCGCTCAATGATTTTTGTAGATGCTACTCAATTAAAGGGACAACCAGCTATTTTAATGGAACCTGTCGCAAAAATGGGTGATCAAGGCATGGTTTTGTTGTTTGCTGTTCTAAGTTATATTTTGATATTCTCACTTATTACGGTAAATAATTAGTATCAATTTTAAATGTTTGATTTTAGGTTTCAAAGTTTATTTTGAGTATCATTTTGTATATGTGTTATGAAAATTTGTTTGTTTTGTTTTACTTTCAATGTCATCTTTTCCAGTATCAGTTCTTTTTAGTAATAGTATAACAAAATCATAGATCATGCCAAGGTCGTGGAAAAATAGTATAGGGACAAGGCAGTACCAGCATGTGCATTTCAATAAATGACAAACACAACCGACCAACAATGGTAGACTAGCAAGATATAGTGGCGAGCATAGGCACTTAATGCACCATAATCAAAACAAGGACAAGGCAACATCAGCAGCAAAAAGTGCAGCAAGTGGTATGGAAGGCATATGGTCTAGCAATAACAAGTACATCAGCTCAAGAGCAAAGTCAGAGGCAAGCTTAGGTGCAACAAAACAAAGGAAGGTAGGCCTACTAGGTCGGGTCATGGGAAAAATATGTATATATGACCTCAATATAATAATTCCATGAGAATTGCAAGGTCCTGAGAATATATATATATATATATACATATATATATATATGTGTGTGTGTGTGTGTGTGTGGCAAGCGTTCGGTTGCACCCCAAAAATGGAGCACCCGAAATGCCCCTTGATTTCCACCACCCGTTTATATTAAAGAATGTGAGTGGGAAGTGAGAGAGTGAGTGGAAGGAGAGAGAAGGGAAAATACTTGGTGGAGATTTAGGGGCATTTGGGGTGCTGCACTGTTTGGGGTGCTCTCGAACCTGCATATATATATATATATATATATATATGTGTGTGTGTGTGTGTGTGTGTGTATGTATATGGCAATGTTCCGCTACACCTCTTGTATGGCATCTGAATTCTCCTGCTAAATTCCAACCACTCAATCCGATTTTAATATTCATTCTTTCACTTTCTTTCCACTACACTATATTATTTAAGTGGAAAGAGAGAGAAAGAATGAAAATTAAAATCAAAATGAGTGGCTGAAATTCAAGGAGAGATTCACGTGCATTATAAGAGGTGTATTGGAACGTTTCTCATACATACATACATATATATATATATACATATATATGGGGAAGGAGAGAGGCAACAAGCAACATGGGATGGAAAAGAAAAAAGCTGAAACCAACAGTAATAGCATGGCATCAACAACAAAGTGGAAGGCAAGCTAGTAGCATGGCAATTAACTATTCCACGTTAATAACCTTCATTTATCTAGTCGAGAGATCTTCTCCATTAAACACCTCATTCTGCTTGACAAACAACTGCGATCAAACAATCAAACGAATACCCCAAAATATTTCAGCAAGTATTTCATATTCAGTTTATACGAAGTTATCTCCTTTTATAAGGGACAGTTCTACAAAAGATATAAGTAAAAACTATCCCAAGCCAAACATAAAATATTCATTGTCTGTTAAGCCAGAAAATCTGTACCACTTGAGTTGGCTGAATACAACTCACATCCAACCCAAATTGCACGAAAATATGAATCTTTCATAAGAATAAGAAAAGTAGATAGAAGATAGAACTGAACAACAAAACAGAACTCACAATCACAATAAAATATAATATAATATATATATAATCACCTTTGGAACACAAATCTGTATTAGTACTTACATATATCATCAGAGTACATCACATACACAACATAGCGAAATAAAATGTAAAAATCTAACATTGAAGCCTCCTGCTCTAAGCTCTTCTAGTATACCTGTAAAATCCATAACTACTTGATTGCCCGTACAAATTTGGACACCCTAGAGTTTACGTAAAACATAAAAAAAAATAAACTTTGGGTCAGTCATGGGACAAGTGTGAGCGGACAATTTAAAAAAGATTGAGAAATAAAGGGTATCTCATAAGACTATGCCATATAAAATCATGGAATGGGGTTTTCCCTTATGAGAACCCAAAATACTTGGTTTAACTTTCAAAATCCTTTTGAAATAAAAAATAATCTTTAGACCGACCCGCACATAAGCAAGGATGGTTTTTACCTTACGATAACCCATTTTTACATCAAAACACTTTTGATTTATAATAGTGTCTAAATCTAATAAATAGCAATCTAGTAGAACGCTTGCATCTCATGCTCCACACACATAGTATACAATCAAAACCGCAATATACAATCAAAACCGCTAACACTTATCAGATAATGGATTTTGAACTTTGACAAGGTGTGGAATCACTTTCCGATAGTGTATCTCTAAGGAGGAATACATTGGGTTCAACAAGAACATCTTGCAACCTTGCCACACATGACTGACCACTCATTTCGCTTAAGTATATCGAATGTATTATCACCAACGGTTGGTAGCTACCCACCATTTCTGAAGCATACAACATCGATAAAATAAAGAAGCAAGTGAATTTTATCTAGATGTGTGATGGGGGCGACCCATATAGTCATGTTGCCTTCCCGATTTGTGTCATTTCTCGGTTGTGAAGATTGAGGCCACGCTTACCTTTAGATATATCACATTTTCAATCGGTTTGAATGTCACATCGTCAAAACCGCCAACCATAAATTGATTTTCACAAAAATACCATGGGTATAAAGCTAAGAGAAATGAATTCTTCTGCCACCAAACATAAACGCATTTGAAGGGATCTATTTACACAATTTATTAGGAAAACTCTATCTGACATTCGCCCATACAAGTCGTCCCCGGGACTGGGAAAACCGATGGCACTATCCTGTAAACTCATCTTAGGAAATTTCTACCGAGGATCGACAGAACAACTCTTGCATAAACTCTGTCTTCAACTATCTCCAATAAAATCAGACTCGTGATGTTTAGATTGAATCGAAGTGGAATTTAGATTTCAGAATCTTCAAAACAACACGATAAGATTCTAGACATATCAGACGATAGATAGGAGTAGGATGTATTCCCTAACTATTAATGAACAAACTTCCTTATCCTTTTCACAAATATCTCTGAGCAATAGTACAAATTTGATTGTCGATTATTTAACTATCAAATACAAAATAAAATAAACAGATTTATCTCCATTGGATCTGTTAAGCCTCTTTCAAATAATCTTTAATTATTTAAATTCAAACACCAATTTATTTACATACTTATTGGAAAATATAAGTATTACTTAGCTTATAAAACTCTTTTTATAAATATTATGTGATAATCTCACTCTTAAATATCAGTTTCATACCTGAAAATGATATTCAACTCTAACACTCGTTCCGAACACAAACTAATACTATCTATCGGATAATAGTGAAATCATTCAAGTTGGGATATTTTAATTACCTCTCAGACATTGAGTCGAAATCATTCTTATCGTTAAGATTCATAGAAGTTTGATATCAAAAATACCTTCCAAAAAAGAATTGGTAGTTTCAATTAATTTCCAAATCGTAAAACATATTCAAAATAACATTGTTGTTTTGAACCATTCATTAAGTTAACTTAATTTACTTGAATATTAAATCAGGGAATTTAATCCAAAAAATCGACTTGATTTCCTTATCCTTTGATAATTACTTTCCCGCTAACTCAGTTAAAGGATTAATTAAGTTTAAAACCACCTCCTTGGATAATTTATCAAATTTTAAATTACCATTTAACTAACATGTTAACCTAAAACATATACTGATTAAGAACATTAATTATCTTTCAATATTCATTTAAGAAAATAATTAACTCAAATGATTTTAATTACAATGAAAATCACTTCAATTATTATCAATTAAAATAATAATTATTTTCAATATTAACTAGAGTAAGAATAGTTAACTTCATCAATATTTCAACGATTATCGTAAAACAATGTTAATTAAAAGGTTTTTTAACTTTAAATAAATATTACTAGTTTTTTTTAAAATAATCATTTGTTAAAAGCTTTCCTATTAAACTAATTGAATATTTTAATAATCAATTTCCATTTAAAACAGTTGGTTTACATCAAACAAACTGATTAACTATAATAAATCTTTCCTTTTTAAATTAATTAATAATATGATTATTTTAAAATAATCCATTTAATTGTTTCTTGAAAACAATTTGTATCCAATTACTAAAATTTAAGTTTATTTTTGAGTTACTTTACAGAAATTATAACTTAGCAGTTCCAACATCATACAACAATTCTTTTAACAGACGACATTCATGTCGTTAACCCAATTTTTGCAAATAACTATGCAAATACAATTTTGTATTATCAATTGAAAATATAATATCTTAACGACATATATTTCTAATAAAATATGTCAAACTAATATAATAGCAGGGTGGTGTTTATTTCTGCTAACAAGGTGACCAAACAATTCAGTCAATAAAATTTACAGTGGAATGATGTTTATTTCCATTAACAAATTTCAATAGAAATATATAATTACGATTAAAATATTAAAATTAATAAATCAATCAATTGAATAACCAAATTCTGAAGTTACTGAATTAGGCGTTAATTTAGTCATGTAACCTAATTTATGTTCGATTAAATTTAAATGATATTTAGTATTAAAACCACTTTTAATTACTTAATAAATAAATTTATTTTGAATCAGATCATTTAAAACTCGATAGCTATGTCGAGTTACTTACACACACCATCGATCGACTCGACTACACATACACGAGCCAAAATCTATTCAAACATATATTCCCGATCTAACTTACATACACACACACATTAATATATTTAAATATATAAATATAATTTATTTACATTTGAATTTTAAAATTCTAAAACTCCTTTCTTTTTCTTTTTCATCTTAATTGGGCCAAGCCCAAATGAACTAGCCAAACACATGCTTAACAATATATATATGTATATACACTTTATTTTTAAACTTAACTTCAAAATTTAAAACTTTCTTTTTTTATATTGTTAAAATTTGGGCCAAGCCTAGGCCCAGAACCAATGACCCATGCATTAACACAAAACGCTGCACCCCATTTATTTCCCCATTCTTTCTTTTCTTTATCCCTTTATCAACTCATTCTTAGGTTCCCTTTCCAGTGCACCATCCATGCACTTACTCCATTGATCCACTCACCGGAGAATCATTGCCGCCTCCTCCATACATCACATCACCGCCCGGGGTCATCACATCACAATCGATTCCCTCGCTCTCTCACATAATCGAATAAAAGATCGAAACCCAAAACTCAACCCCAAAACCCAAATCAACCTCGTCCATCCTCCTCAAACCATCGATGTCGACCCAACTCCATTCACGCCTTCACCTAACCCCTATGAAACTCCCATAGTAACAGTTCCTCGACCCAATCCGAAGAATTTAATGCGTTTTACTCCAATCATAAAAAACTCTTAACTTGAGATATAGGGTATTAAAAATCTAGAAACTTGGCTTAAAAATCATGATTTCTACATACAAACAAGTAATAAACTATTTCTTAGCTTCTAGCTTTTGATATGGATATTCTAGGCTACATTAGGTTGTCTTATTGATTTGAGAGAAGTGTTGCTAATCTCATTAAAAAAACTTCCAGGCTTCTAAAGAGCACGACCAGTGCTTAAGCACATGGGCTGGCTACATATTAGCATTGAATTAACGTACATACGTGTACGGACCATGTGGTAAATAGTTTTTAAAACTAGGTTATCTACATGTGCTTAGGTTGTTTGGTCATTGTTATATCAGCAGCTATATGCACATAGACAGGCTATGTATGGATGTACAAGCCATGTGATATATGTATATTTGTACAAAGATGTGTACTATTATGTTTTTAAAAACCAAACTTCAGTTCAAAGCAAATCAAAACATTTAATTTCCTATGTACTAAATACATTAAACAATTTATACTTGGCTTCCAAGTATTCAATTATTTGACGTTCATATATTTAAATGTTTTAAATATGGAAATCTTACCTATCAAGGCAAATCAACTTATTAATAGTTATTCTTTATTGATTTAAAATAGCAAATCAATATATAAAAAAAATATTCTTATTTATTGATTATAATTTTATTCTTTTCTTATCAATTCAGTGCCATATCTTTTCATTTGATAGGCATGTTCTCTACATACTTGGATGTGAAGTAATTTAACTTAAATTCAAATATTCTTAGCTATTACTTTATGTAATCGAGATTTATATGAACTTGAAACAAGTTTTAAAAGAAATGTGAAAATAACATTTACTTGTATATATATAAAAAACAAGTTATAATATACCCATAAGATTTAAAATAATTATTATTCAAATTTTCTATAATATTCAAATTCGATATTATCTATATTTACAAGGGTTAAAATAAATTTACAAATACAAAAAAAAAAGATAAACAAAATCTTACTTACCTATTTTATATATGTACATACATTGGTTAAATAAATTTTAAACCATTAAAATATATACTTTAAATCTCCCAATATTTATTATTCACAATTTATTTAATTAAATCAATTATAGAAATAATCCAAAATAAATTATATCACCGAACTAGTCAAGATTTGGTTTATTACAATCTACCCCCTTAAAAGAATTTCGTCCCTGAAATTAAAGAGTAACGAGGAGATTCCAGTTATATTGGAAGTTATAGACTTATAAACTATATACCAACAATCATAGCAAACAAGATATCCAAAACACACAGTTGTCTAACTAACATTTCACTTCTGGTAGTTTCATTACTTCATTTTCTACTTAAAAAAATAATTCTGATTATATTGGAAAATAATTCCAAAACTCATTTACTTCATTAGTTTGAATTAATCAAGTTCCAATACTTTCATTCGCCTTAAATTCTCTTTTTAAACTCAAATCCATATTCACATTCTCCATTAACTAATCTCCCAAATTAGTTATCTCCATTCAAGAACTCAAAATTTTGATTTTCGTTGCAAAAATCAATCCATTTAACTCACATGAGTTCTTATCCAGATAAAAATTCATGTTTGGGCTTTATTATGAGAGAAATAAAATTTTATTTAATTGAAATTACCTCAATTTACTAAATAAACCGTTATGGTTTATAAATGATTATACTGCCATTTTTCTAGAAATCTTATTTCAACTAACTCAAAATCTACCAAATGAAATCCTGATTTTGCTCTTTCATTATGAAAACATGAATCAATAGTTCCGGAATATTTTTGTTTCAAAGAATTTCGACTTATATTGAATCATATACATTCAATTGAAGTTCAAATCTTTAAATTATGAACTAGCGGCAAGCTCATTTTTAATTATATTTAATTCGGTAAGTTTAACTTCAATAATTTCAGTCTCATATTTTAATATAAACCAAGTCAAGTTCCAAATACAATTTAGAAACTTCGTGTAACGTCGCATATTTTTCGGTCATTTAAATTGGAATATTTAATTTGTTATATATGTTATATTGTAAATAAAATGGATTTTGTATCGAATTTGTTGATCAAAATGGAGTTCATATATATATATATATATATATTAACTAAAATGAGCTCCAAACGTTGCGGTAGTTCGCAATTTTTGATTTGAACTTCAATTAAATATATAGGATCCGATATAAGTCGGATTTTTGTGAAACAAGAAATGTTTGAATCGTTTGATTATACTTTTCTAATAGAAGAAAAAATGGAGATTTCATATTATAGATTGTAAGTTATGTCCAATTCAAAATTTCGAATAGTCGCTATGGAATTCGTTAATACATGATAACATTTATTAAATAAATATATAAGGATTTTATATATAATTGTATATCGATATAATGATGAGATTTTTAAATGTTAAGTTTTAAACCTGAATGTGTTTATTTTGAAGTTATATAATACTATATTTGGTTATATATGATAGTATTGGTTTATTTTTATTAATCAATTTTTTTTGGATTTTAATTATATTTTATCGATAAAATATAGGCCTTAGAAATAGTCTTCTTTTCAAACAACCTCCGTTTTTGATGAAACAAGTTTTATTGGAATGCATATAGCAAGTTATTGCTATATTTCCAATTTGGAGCCAATCAGAGGTTTTTTGGCGGTAAACGAAATTTAAAGGTAAAGCGATAAATTAAAATAACGCATTTTTGCAAACAAAAGTCCAATTTCGACGAAATTAATTTCATTGAGAACGAAACATTGGGACGAAAGCAGTGCGCCAATTTTCATTGTGGTTGGAGTTCGCATGTGTCCATCCGAATATAAAAATTATGGTTATTAGCGACAGAGTTTGGTACCATGTAATAATAAAAAGAAATATAAATAATAATATATACATGAAAACATAAGATTTTAGAATATACCATACATGTTAAAGATCTCACAGAAAAAATTGTTGTCCTCATCAAAATAGTACCCTACCCTATTTTTTGCCGACAAAACATTTAAAAGCCAGCTACCGTGTAGATGTGAAAAGAAAATACACCTCACAGTACATTATGCTATCTTCTACCCATTCTGCATATGAGATGTCTTCACGGTATGAAATTTCACCATCACACACAAGCATGGACATTTCTTTTCACCATCACGCATAGTCATGGACATTTCTTTTCAGCAGACCTAATAGCCTATGAACAACACCCCACCGACTTTTAGGCTATCAGCCTATTATGAACTAATGTTGCTCTTATCCCCACTTTGTTCTCCTATAAATAGACTTTCCTCGTTTCTTCTCAGCTGCAAAACAAAACCCGAAGTCTAATTTCTCTCCCTCCATTAATAAACCCGTGTGTGCCTTCAATTTTCTTTCTTCTTCCCAATGTGTAATGAAGTAACCAAAAACCTCAAGCCAGAAGAATTTATATATATATATATATATATATATATATATATATATATATATATATATATATATATATATATATATATATATATATATATATAATAGGAGGCATGAGGGAGTGTTGAGCAGGTTTCGAGTTTTTATACTGCATGAGGGAAGCTTTTTGCATCAGTGAAGATTAGGAGAAGAAACGCGAAGCAACAAAAGGAAGCGGGATCTCAAAGATCAAAGCACCGACTGAGGAAGGGGATACATGGGTGGTTTTGCGTGCATGGATGGTTTCAAATGTATATACAGTGAGGTGGGTAAAGGAAATATGTTGGGGAAGGATATTGTGTGCTTGCGATCTGCTGTAGAGAAGGAGATGAGGGTTGCATGATGGTTGAGGGGGACTGGAGCAGGCCTTGTTTTGGGGAAAACGAAAACAAGGTTTAAATGGGAATGGTGAATTGGGTCCGAAAAATAAGGGGTAGCAGGTTAAGTATATATGCGACTAATATATATTTTATAAAATACGTATATAACGTTCGAAACTGGATGGAAGAAAAAATGGGGTGGCTCTTCACTGGTGAACTCAGGCGAGGAAGGAGACAGGAGGCGTGGGGGAGTGTTGAGCAGGTTTCAAGTTTTTATACTGCATGAGGGAAGCTTGTTGCATGAGTGAAGATTGGGAGAAGAAACGTGGTGGCACAAAAGGAAGCAGAATCTCAGACATCAAAGCAGCGACTGAGGAAGGGGACACGTGGGTGGTTTTGCATGAACGGATGGATTCGAATGTATATATAGTGAGGTGGGTAAAGAAAATAGGTTGGGGAAGGATATTGTGTGCTTGTGATCTGTTGTAGCGAAGGAGATGAGGGTTGCGTGATGGTTGCGAGGACTGAGCAACCTTGTTTGGGGAAAATGAAATCAAGGTTCAAATGGGAATGGTGAAATGGGTTCGAAAAATTAGGGTAATGACCCGTAAATCCGTAACATCCGAGTTGACTATATACATCATACGTCCAACCCAAATATCACGAAAAGACAAAACAATTTTTTTTAGAAGAAAAAGGTAGAAGAAGAACAGAAACAACAACACAGAATCTCACATCGCAGGGGGACAAAATATAATATATCATATCTTTTGAAATACAAACTTTGTACTGTATACACATACACTTATCAGTGTACAACACTTACAACACAGCGGAACAAAACTCTATATAACTAACGCTGAAGCCTCCTACTCCAAGCTCCTTTAGATAGATCTGTAAAATCCGGAACTACTTGACTGCCCGTACAAATTTAGGCACCCAAGAGTTTAGGTAAAACAAAACAAATAAAGTCCGGGTCAGTCATATGACTGGTATGAGTAAACAGTTTAAAAACAGTTTCAGAAAACTAAATGATATCTCATAAGACCACGCCGTATAACACGGAACGGGTTTTTCCCTTGTGAGAATCCAAACACTTGATTTAACTTTCAAAATCCCTTTGAAAGGAACGATAATCTTTATATCAAAACTCTTTTGATATTATAATAATGTCTAAATCAAGTAAATAACAATCTAGTGGAACGTTTGCATCTCACGTTCCATATATATAATATATAATCAAAACCGCAAGCACGTATTGGGTAATAGATTTCCAACTATGACAAGGTATGGAACCACCTTCCGTTGGTATATCACTAGAGGAGAATACACCGAGTTCAACAAGAACATCTTGCAACTCAGCCACCCATGACCGACCACCCATTTCGCTTGAGTGTACCGAATGTATATCACCAGTGGTTGGGATCAACAACCGTTTCCCGAATAGGACAGCATCAACAATATATTTTTAGAAGTAAATGAAACTCTTGATCATGTGATTATACACCCAAATAGGTGCGACCTACATAGCCATGCTGCCTGCCTGATTTCTGTCATTTACCGCTTGATGAGGCTTGAGGTTACGCTTTATCATCACATCAGATTCACTTCGAATGCCACATTGTCAGATCCATCAAAAATCACTAATTTTATGTCTACAACCATACATTACGTGTTAGCTAAAGAAGTTTCCTTCTCCGCTTCCACTCTTGGTACGGTTGAAGAAATCAATGTACGTGACCTTTCTGGAAATACTCTGTCAGGCATTCATCCATACAGGTCATCCAGGAACAGGATGAACCGAAGGCACAATTTCTATTAATAGAAAAAGTCCTTGCACTCTACTCCGTCTTCGATTATCTTCATATAATCTGATTCGCAACGCTACTGCCAATACGGAGTGGTTCTTCGGATAATAATCCAACTGGTCTCTCCATATTAACAACGATGGTCAAAAACTTCGATAGTCTGTGATTTAACTATCAAATAAAAACAAGTGTTTCGATAGTCGATGATTTAACTATCGAAGAAAATAAATGTTCATTCAACGTATCAAACAATCACTGAGCCCTTAATTAATATTCCATTAATTAAATCACTTTTCCATTTCTTTACCAATATTTGTTAACCAAATATTTTCAATAACAATACTGGCCTTTTTCTCTATTTGGAAAACATTTCCGAATATCGCCTTCCTTTATTTTCTAAACTTAGAAAATATATGCTAGTTATAATCGAAAAATATCCTAATTACTTATCTCTTTTCCGATCTCGTTTATTTTTATACTTAGGAAATATTCTTTATTATATTTCCAAGCTTACACTTATTTGGGTTAAAACGGATGTTGTGTAAAACATCGTTATGACAACCCAAATACTATATTCAATTAACTCTTATTCAACATTGATCTTCGAGCCTGAAATCTTACTATTTATTTGTTAATAATGAAATCAATCAAGTTGGGGTATAACTATCTCTTAGACCTTGACTGAATAACATTTATAACGTCAAAACAGATATGACTATTTACTTGAACAATCAACACCATACAACTACTTATTCACTATTAAACACGTGTACACTTTCTCTTTCTATGCTTGCTGGATTGTATTCTTAGACTTCCTTTTTGATTTTTACTATTCTATTTTTAAGTTCGTTTCGTTATCGACTTCTATACATATCGATACGTTGATTTCTAACTATCAAATTATCTTAAAAATATTCTAACTCCTTAAATTCCCGGAAAAATTCGCCATAACCTCCTTTGTACCGGGAGCATCGGGATTTTTCAAATAGCCTCCCATGGCCCTCACCAATCCAAAAGAAAAAGAAAAAAACCAAGCGGCTTGCCGATACGGCGCATAAAATCTCATATATGAATTAAATACATACCTTTTTATCGAGCAATCTATTTATATACCTTCATTAACCTTATCCCATACCTGTTTAACATATATCTAACTATTTCCAATTCATTTAAATTCAATCTAGTCGTTCTTAACTCAATTTGTTAATATATTTGTTAACTGGCATGTTTTGCTTATTTCATTTAATAATTGAACATAACATGTTCAATACATTTTTAAACTTGGTTATAACTCTTTGAATCTCAATTTCAATCTAAGTTCCATATTCGATTTTGAATATGAATTTACAATCTCTTTCCTTGTTTAAAGCCTAATTTCGATTCAAACTCCATTTTAGTTTCTATATTCACATCTATTTTCAAACTCCATTTGAATTATATATTCCAATTCCCATTTCAATTCTATTTGAATTCTATATTCAAATACCCATTTCAAATTCTACTTTGAAATTCTATTTTCAAATTCCATTTCAATTTATTTGAATTCTGTATTCAAATTTCATTTCAAACTATTTGAATTCTATGTTCAAATTCCATAGTTTGAATTCCATTTTTAAATCTCCATTTGAATTTCTATATTCAAATCTATTTTCAAACTTCATTTATTCATTCTTTAAACAAGTCTCGATTTCAATTCCTTTTGAAAGCGATATTTCTACTTTTGGAATATAGATTTCCCTTTTCAATTTCACACTTGTATTTTTATTTCTGAATTATCAAATGAAAATTCTTTTCACTTCATTTATAAACTTGGTTTATAAAAGAACTATTTATAAACTTCATTTTTTATAAAGAAACCACTTGTTTTATTTTTCAAAACAAGTTTATATTTCAAATCTATTTAAAAATTCAAATTCTACATTTGAAAAATAGAATTTATCTTTTAAATCTCAAATACCCCTTTCAGGGTATTTTTATAAATTATCACTTAGGCTCAGTGATATTCAAACAACCATTTATTTATTTCAGGTTTCTAACACATCTTATACGACAGTATATATATACAAACAAATAAACAAACAGATAATATATTTTTGAGGAATCCAGTCGGATTCCTCCAACCTGTTTTTCCTGCATCCACAGACGTTAGTCAACATAGTAATACCCATCCTGCTTCGAGGCAGGATATCGCGGTATGAAGGTCATCCACTAATATATTTGTGGGGCGCATAGGGAAATCATCCACTATGAAACTGCGGGCATCCGCTATGAAACTGCGGGCATCCGCTAATGAGAATGCGGGAATCAATCCAACCATCAACCCAATATATATATAATAGTCAACCCAAAATAACTAATATATAATCAACACAAAAGTATTTAAATGCATCCAAGCAACAATCAATTATTTATAACAACTAAAATAATTCTAATAAAATGGTGAATGAGATTTACTCACCTTAATTTCACTTGCCGAACATCCCGTTAAAATTCCATATCATCTCGTCTAAGAGTTGTCTCGACTGTATCTATCTACACCTATGGTTGTTTGATTTAAATTAGTCGATTATGTATTCATCCATTTTAAATTAACTACAAAAATGAAATGTGTAAATTTTCTTTATACATTTTAATTTCAAAAATATAAAAATATACCTTTCTTTCTCTCTGAATACAAGTAACTCATCCTTCCTTCTAACCTACTTGTAGTCATTTCATGCGAACCTTTTCTGTTCGAAAATCCCCAAATGAAAGTCTGACGAGTTTGCTTGAGCCTTAGAAATACTGTGCCAGCCTCAATTTTCTCCTTCATTACCCAAAATTTCTTCATGCCTCATCCTTCAACCACTGAACCCCTACCCCATTCCAACCCTTACGGTATCATCGCAACTTCCTCCAGAACACTCAGCCTCGCCTACGGCCATAACCTTCTAAACTCGAATACATCTACACAGGCAAACCGCAAGTCGTCCTGTAGCCAAAACCGATTACCAGTAATACTCCTGTACCCTTGACATCGAGCTCGAATACCCCTACACAGATCGCGACTTAAACTGCCATCCCCAATCGCATTCAACAGCGCGCGAGTTCCACTTCAAATCGACGAACCTGAACTCGATGCCCTAGCAACAATCGCGACCTCTTCTGCTGCTATAGGTTTTGATCGAAATCCCCAAATCTTCATCATACCCAACATGTGTTGCTCGATTCCAATTTCTGAACTACCTCTCGTGATTCGCAAGTGCCTTCTGCTGAATTTCGAGCTTCGGAAAATACCACGGCTTTGATTTATATAAGAACACAATGGCCATTTTTTTTTTATATTTTAATTTTAGGAGCTCCGTTCGATTTTGATTTGAGGATGCTTCGTTGGTTAGAAATTGTGGAACGAATGAACATGAGGGGTTTGGTTTTATAGAGGAGAACAGGAACAACCGTGGCATTAATTTCCTTCATTCATTACTGAGTGGTGAGGAAAGGAAGATGTGTTTAATTCCTTACCTTATGATTCTTAATGGTTATTAAATTTAATTTAACTTAACAAATAAAATTAAACCAATCTATATGTTTTCAACATTAAACCATATATATCCAACTCTTACTTAAGTAAATAAATAGCAAATTTAATTACCCCTTTTTCTTTTATCATTCAATTTAATGATAAATAAAATTGTCTTTTCCTTAATTCAAATTTCTACTTTTCACAATTAAATTACTACAACAGTTTAATTAAGTTACCTTATTGCTTAACCAATCCCTTCTTCCTTAGAAATTTCAGGCCTCCTCCTGTATAAACAAAACTACCACCATCGTTTCAAACTCCAATTTCAGTTACCACTGACATTCACTAACCCGCCTTAAACCTCATTGTTGAACACCCATTCACATTAGAAAATTTTCTGTTCAACATCCCAACTCCACCATTCAACACTATCATCACCCACATCCACTAACCTAATCCTGGTCCACTAGCCAGTCCAACGTCCCTCAGTTCACCCTCACCAGAATTTCATATAAATTATCAGAACTGTTTTCAGTTTAGTTTTAACTTCGAATTGAATTATTCGCTGATTTCTTATTTAGATAATTTAATATATATGATAGCAAATCGAAATCGATATTTAAATTGATAACATAAATATAAAAATTCATTTATATTATCAACTAAATATTTAAATTAAATACTAAATATTCAAAATTAACCCATAAGAATCCGGGTCATTACAGGGTAGCAGGTAAAGTATATATGCGGCTAATATATATTTTATAAAATACGTATATAACATTTGAAACTGGATGGAAGAACTGATAGGGTGGCTCTTCACTGGCGATCTCAGGCGTGGAAGGAAGTGCATGCATGAAGTATGGGGGTTGCGAAATGAGTGTGATCTGGAAACATAGATTCAAAGTTAATAATACACAACAGGAGTGTGTGTGAAAAATGATTAGAAGGTATAAGAAAGAAACACTGTAGAGTGGAGCAAGGTAAGGGACGGTGAGCAAGCCCCAATATCATTATAATTAAATTTAGTTTCATTTCAACAACATTACGCAACTTTAAAACGTAGTCTGGTGGCTAAGTAATAGGTTGCCTGTATTAATCAATTGTGCCCAATATTTAGTATTGTAACCGCTAGATTTTTGCCCATTCCAACTTTAACATGATTCACGAAATAAAAATAAGAAGGGGGAAACATAAGTTTTGGGTTAAGGATTCATGGGGGTGAAAGGATTTTTAGAACGTACCTGCATAATGAAAACTTCTAATTATTGTGTTCATTAGTATTTCAAAACAATGAATGTGGGTGTAGCCTTGGTAGGTGAAGTGTGTAAGAGAAGTGTATTAACGTGACCCGTATCATGTAAGCTAAATGAAATAATATATCGACTTAACCATGGTAGTAACGATACTTTTATCGTATATATTATATTTAATTAAGTTATAAATTTTAAATTAAAATTATAAGCGTGTAACTTGTGCAACATGTCGTATGTCAACGGATCGGGACAAAACAAGGGGCATTGGAATCGTCGTGGCGAGCGCTTCATTTTGGAACAAGATATGGACGCACTTGGATGTAGCTTAAATTTCGAGTTAAATTAAATGCATGTTTAATTTAACTGGAAACAGCCGTTATCTTGACTAATGGAAATCAAGGTGAGTTTAACTCACTCAATTTACCTCGCTTATATTTTATAAGTCGGGTATTTATTTTGTGTGCAATATTTACTAATGGTTGATGATTTGTTGATTGTTTACACATATGCTAAATATTTTTAATATTTGTTGATTAAATTACACGATTATTTTAATCAAATTGAATCGCTATTTTTAACGATCAAATCCCAAAAAAGGTAACTTATCTTGTTGGTTACGTTTATAATAATATAAATATATTAAATAAATAATTTGATGCTTAAATGGACGTTATAAATTGTTTGTTGACTATTATTAGTTAAACTGTTTATTTCTATTTACCATGATAAATATATTTTCGTATTGAATTAGAGGTAACCCATTTTGATGCAGGGAAGGATTGGTTGGAGGGATCCAACCAGATTCCTCAAATATAGTTATTTATATTCATATGATATTATTTGAATTATTTTTGATCGAATGATGGATTGTTGATCGATGAATGTGCAATTTAACATTTGTTTGTTACTAACCAATGGATGATGTTGGTCGAGTAATTGGCAATGGTTGACCTAAAAATAAATCATTTTATGGACTTTGATTCAGAGTCAGGTGAATCGATAGAAATAAGGATATAAGGATTTATTTTATAATGAAAACGGATTTTTGAAATCTAATTTATATAGATTGTTTGAATAAAGGTTTGTTAAAATAAATGAATAAATATTTTTATCTAGCAATTATAAACCAAGGATATAAGAGAATTCTCATGTTAATGAGTTACTGAAGCAATAAGCATAAATTAATCAAATGGTTAAGGATTTAATTAATTGTTTTAAGTAACAATTAATTTTGATTGATTAATTTAATTTAATTAGATTATTAATTAAATTAAAGGTAATTATTTATATTAAAAGAAAGGACTAACGAATTGGTTAATGGATAAACCTTATTTTGAGTCGACTTCAATAATTTTAAACCAAGATAGATTATTAAGTAAAATATTAAATCGTCAAAATCGATCATTATTTTAATTATCCAAAAGGAAGATTTACTATTGGTGTTGAAGTAAACAAATTTATTTCTAAAATGTTGGAATTGATTACTATTATTAATAATCCAAGTGATAAATTTGAAATTTAGTTTCCTTAAATGGAAGTTTATAGAGTCGTAAACCCTAATGTGTAGTTTAACTAAAATTGTGGATGAATTTATATTTAATATGAACTCTTAATTTTATCGATCGGATTTTTATAAAATCAAAATTGGGCAATTATTAAGATAGTTTATAAATGGATTAATGTGTTAAATAATTTTAAGAGTCAAAACCAGTTCAAAAAGGGATTTGTAACCTGGTAGAAGTTAAAGGGGATTCAAAAGCCAAAAGACAGGGAAATAGAAATGTTTTAAATTGAGAACATGCGATTTTGGAATTAAAAAGAAGTTTTCAAAGGGAAATAGATGAAGTTAAAACCATGTTTAAAATCGCGTAGTAAATAAAAATGTTGGGAAAATTATGGGAATTCATTGATAAACTTATATCTATCCTGACGATAAGAATGATGTCGACTTAAGGTCTGAGAAGTAATTAAATTCCCCAACTTGAACGACTTCAGGATTATCCAAGGGTGATGTTAGTTTAGAAACGAGGGTAGTTAAGGGAATTTAAATATTATTTCCGTGAAGGATGTTATATGTTGTAATTCGAAGGATTATAAGTTGAGTGATTTGGAAAGTAAGAAGTGGGAAAAGCAATATTCCAATTGTTGGAAGATTTAGAAATTGAATTAACAACTGTTTAACTAAAGAGGCCAAGTGTGGTTGCCTACTGACCCAATAAATTTTTTTCTCTATGAATGATGGTTGTTTGTTTTGATAGTTAAATCACCGCTATCAAAATCTGGCCAAATCGATTGTTGGTATGAAAAGAACGGGATCAAATTTATATTCGAAAACCCTTCCGATCAGTAAGTACGTAACGTTGGAAATGTTTAGAAGCCGATCGAGATTGAGCAATTGATGACCGTTGATCTTCATAAGCGAAAGGATTACTTATCGAGTATTTTATAGAGAGCAACCAGAGGTATTCTGACGTGATTCCGTCGTGGTTGAGATTATATGGATTGCAAGGACTACTCCCTACTGATCCTTTGGATGCGGTAGGAGGGTGCCTTCGGTTCATCCTGTTCCTGGATGACTTGTATGGACGAGTGTCTGACAGAGTATTCCCAGTTGGTCACATACATTAATCTCTTCAAACGTGCACAGTGTATTTTTGTGGACGTCAGTTAGTGATTTGACGGATCTGACAATGTGGCATTCAAAGTTATGTATTGATCTAAAAGGGTAAGTAATCGTAGCCTCAAGCCTCATCAACCGGGAAATGAAAAAAATTGGGCAGGTAGCATAGCTAAGTGGGTTGCTCCCATTTGGGTGTATAATCATCTATCTAGAGAAAATTCATTTCCTTCTTTAATCTATTTTGATGTTGTCCTATTTGGGAAACAGTGGTTTGAGCCCAACCGTTGGCGATATACATTCGATACACTCAAGCGAAATGAGTGGTCATTCATGTGTGGCATGGTTGCAAGATGTTCTTTTGAACCCAGTGTATTCTTCTTTGGAGATACACTATTGGAAGGTAGTTCTATACCTTGTCATAGTCAGAATCCAATCTCCAAATAAGTGCCCGCGGTTTTGATTGTATACTATATATGTGGAGCGTGAGATGTAAGCATTCCGCTAGATTGTTATTTATTTGCATTTAGACATATTATACTATTTGAATAGGATATGATTTCAAAACTGGTTTGGGTTATAGTATGGTAAAAACTGTCTGTGTTTATGTGTGGACTGGTCTTACTATTATCTTTTTCTTTCGAAAGGATTTTTGGACTTTAAAATCTTATTTAAACTTAGTCGGTTTTCTTCACGCTGGTTCATCTGACTGATCCGTTGCATTTGTAATGCTCAGGTCAATCTGAGTTACAAGTTCAGGTTATCGAATGCTGTGATGTCCAGAGATGAGCTGGTGGAGTTCGGATATACAGTATTCTTCTATGTGTTGTATATGAGGACAAGTTATTATAACTGTTCAAATTGATTAACTGTTGTACTTTGATGATTGTAAGTATATTTTTAAGCTCTCAATAAAGTTTTATTTCTATATTATTATATTTTATTCTACTGCGATGTGAGATTCTATGTGGTGTTGGTTCTTCTTCTTATGCTTCTATTCTGATATTTCTTTCTTTTCTCACCCTCTAATATATTTCTAATAACTAAATGCTTTTCGGTACAATTTGGCGTTGTGGTTATCTATCTCAAAGGGTACAGGAAAGTCAGTACATTATATTTCGACTATCCAAAACCGTCAAATATGTCCATCCAAGTTCATTACTAAGTTATAGAATCATTTGTAACTTTATTTCCTATATGAATTCCACTTGATACCATTTTAAATTCAAATCAATTCAACTTAACCTCGGTCAAATTCTAATCCATTCAAAATGATTTTCTTTCAAATCTTACCAAAGTAATATTATATTACTTTTGTCATATTCCGGAAAATATTCCTCCAACTTTCTACGGTTTAAAATTCAATTTTTTTAGAGAAATGAGTGATCTTCACATGGACGAGCGCACTAATGTAATTTTGTTATGCACTTAAAAAAAGAGTTGTCAACAAGCCTGACAGGTAAAAAACCCAACCCTTACAATAATAAAGAAAATGAAACCCCTAGGCCTAGGTACTAGAGTCAAAATATAAAATATACAATAATACAAGAATAAAAAACCTAAAAGTAGAGTCCACTAAAATACACTATCTAAAACCTGTTACTACAAAAAATGAAACTAATAGTGAACAAAATATATAATGAAGCATGAGAAATCAAAAGACGCCACAAATAGTAAGAGAGACAAAAGACAAAAAAATAAACAATCACGGGCATAAGCAGAGAAAACTATACCAGAGATCAAAAACAAAACCATATATATATATATGCATACATATACATGTACACACATGTGTATATATAAACATTACATGACCTAGAACAATCATCATATATCTCAAACACCACCAGATATATATATATATATATATATATATATATATATATGCATATGTATATATATATATGTATGTATATATATATATGTGTATGTATGTGTGTGTAAATATGTAAATGTAACATGACATAGAGTAACTAAGTAAACAAAATATAAATATCTAGGAGTGACTAAATGGAAGTAACAGACGCTGATAAAGCATTGGAAGTGGAAGGAAAGTTATATTTGAAAATAGAAGTACGAGATCTAATGAAAGTAAGAATTTTTTTAAAGTCGTCGAGCTTATTAAGTTTGTAAGTAGGATTTGATAACCAATTAAGACAAAAAAAAAATTGAAATTCTATAAATCAAATTACCGATATTAACACTAAGATTATGAAAAGCATATTGATATCTTTCAAACCATAATTAAAAAAATAGTATCACATAAATATCTATTATTAGTATTAAAAAGAAACCTACAAGGATTCCAACAATAGTCACAATCAAAATAGCCAAAATTAAAGGGAAAACTGGAAATGTTGAAAATAATAAATAAAATAAATTTATAATAGAACAATGAAATTATAAATGATCAATATCTTCTATATTAGTACTACAAAAATAACAATTTTATTGATAATTATATTTTTTATCTAAAGTAATTTAATAGTATTAAATTTACCATGTAAAATGAGCCACATATGTAATTTAGTTTTGGGAGGACCATTGGCTTTCCAGAAGTATTTGAAATTTTTAGTTTTAACCTCACAAAAACAAAAAAAGTACATAGCGATTTGGATGAGAAAAACCGCTCTTTTCCCAACTCTAATGATACACGCATCTTTTTCACGATCAAGATTATATAAATCGAAGTATAGTACAAACTAAGGCAATTTGTTTAAGAGAATGACTAATAAGGGTACAATGGAAACTAAAATTCAAAGGAAAAGCTTGATCTTGATTGTAATGTCCAAAATCAAAGTCTTTTTAAAATTACAAATATCATATAATTATTTCAACTTAATTTTTAAGGGAATAACTGAAATCCAACAATCATCCCGAAATGAAACATTATTACCAGAGTGTATTATATGGTTAAATCCTATCTTATAAATTTCAAACTAATGAACAATAGATTTCCAAAAATGGGAGACATTATTAGGATTATTAAAGGAACCAAGACTAAGATTAAAATTAGCATTATACCATTGATTTGACATTAATTCTTTCCATATACAATTTAGGTTACTATCATTAAATTTCCACATCCATTTGCATAGTAGGGAAATATTAAGATTGCATAAACTTAAGATACCTAATCCCCCTACTTTTAGGTTTACAAACAGTATTCCATTGGATCAAACAGTTGGATCGGGAAAGAGAATTATTCCCATTACATAGAAAATTTCTTCTAATCCTATTGTTGTCTCGATAACCCAATTTGGAAAAGGTAAAAGGACATCCAATAAATGGGCAGAGCAGACAACACCGAGTTAATTAAGACAACTCTTCCCGCTCTTGAAAGGAATCTATTATTCCAAACAGACAGTTTATTATTGATTTCAACAATAATAATATTCCAGTCTTCATGTTTTAATTTATAAGGCCCTATGAGAAAATCAAGATATTCAATATGAAATTTCATTACATTGCAATTAAGAGTATTGGCCAATAAATTTTCAACATTATGATAGTCATTAAGAACTAGGACTGAGCATTTCTTAAAATTAATTTTTAATCCAGAAAATAACTCAAAACTATATACAATAAATTTAAGGGAGATAACAGATTTAGGTAAATGAGATGAGAAAATCAAGGTATCATCTGCAAATTGTAAAATAGAGATACCCTTACTATTAATGTCTCTTCCAACAAGGTCTGTCACTCCATTCCTATTGGCCGGCTTCATAGTTCTAGAGAAAACATCAGCAACTAAGTTAAATAGATAAGGAGAAAATGGATCCCCTTGTTTAGGACACATTTAGACTAGATTTTACCTCCATTGATACCATTAATAGGTATATTAGAACTACTAGACTTTAATAGAAACCGAATCCATCTAATCCATCTATTGATAAAACATCTAGCCATTAAAATGACTTTAAGAAAAGAACCAATCAGTTGAATCAATTTTTTTTAGCAAAATCAAATTTGAGAACAACACAAGTTACATTATGCTTACAACAGTAATTAATGTACTCCTGAACTGCTACAACACCATCGATGATATTTCTACCTTTAATAAAGGCAGTCTGAGAATTATCGAATAATTCATTCATTTTAGAGCTTAATTTATTTGATAAAACTTTAGAAATAATTTTAATAAAATAATTTAGTAAAGAAACAGGCCTAAAATCTTTTTAAGGGATTATCTCCAATTTTCTTATAATTAAAACAACATTATCAGAGTTAAATCTACCCGGTTGCAATTTTCCATCAAAAAACTCATTAAAAGAGATGTTAATTTGTAACGACCCGTATTTTTATGGTATTATAAATAATTTATTTAATTATTTAAATAATAGTTTGGTAATTTAATACGACCAGAATTAAATAATATTGAATATTTAATTAATATAAATAATAGCTTAATATATTTAATTTTCGAAATAGTCGGAAACAGTGGAATTCACAATATTGTGTGAATTGGATCATTTATAATCTATAATTCAGTTTATAGTTGAATTATATTAACGAATATATTATATAAACGAGAGTTGAACGTATAATTATATTATAGTTAAAATCAAGCTCGAAATGGCGCTGTAGTTCGTAATTTGGCAATTCGAACTTCAATTGAATATACAGAGCCCGTTTTTGCTCGGATTTCTGTGAAACAAGAAATGTTCGGAGCTGCTGAAATATATTTTTCTAATGGAAGAGAAAAATTAGGATTTCATCATGGATATTTTGATTTATGATCAAATCAAATTTTCAAAAAGTCGCTATGGAATTCCTTTATAAGTTATAACGATTTATTTATATTATAAAACGATTTTCAATATAAATTGAATATCGATATAATCTGGGATTTTGAAATATTGAGTTGTAAATCTAGATGTGTATATTTTGTAGTTGTATAATATTCTATTGTGAATATATAAGATAATATTTATTTATAAATATTTGATTTAATTGTTTTTAAATATATTTATATATTTAAATGGGTTTATTTACAGCTTTAAAAATAGCCATTTTTACAAATGAACTCCATTTTCGACGAAACTAATTTCGTTGGATCCGAAATATTAAATTATTGTTAGATTTCAGTTTCATTGACTTTTGGAGTTAGTATGTGGCCGTACAGGATTTTAATGTGAAATACAGTCAATATTTTGACTTTAAAAATACGCTGTGTGTGCAAACGGATTCGGAATTCAACAAAACAAGTTTCGTTGGGTCCGTAATGCCGAACTGTAGTTGTGTGTCCATTTTCGCCGAATTTGGATATGTTATATGGTCATACGGACTTTTAAATGATAAAAAAACAATGATTGATTAAATATAAATATAAAATTGAATATAAAAATATTATATTACCCTATAAATACTCTACTATCCCTTAACCTAAGTCATCCTCATTTCCAGGTCAAACAATTTCCGCTGCCACTTATATTAAAACCGTGAGAAAGGAAATCAAAGGGAAAATCAAATGAAAATTAAACCATTTTCTATAAATCGATATTTATATATATATTTCAAATCCTGGAGGGATCCTCTATGATCTGGTATAGTTTTTATTTGACTCGACATCAATTTCTCATGCACAAAATAAGCACAGCGGGGTTGTTGGAATCTAGGGTTCGATGTTTTGAGACATTGATGAGGAGTTTGCTTGATTCGAATTCATTTTTGAGGTCTGTGTTTGAATCCGCAACTAGTACACAAGTTTTGAAGGGTTCGGATGAAAATGATGTCGTGCGAGTTCCTATAGCGCTGTTTTTAAGCTGAGAATGGAACTTCATAGAGGAGTGCGTGGTATTGGCGAGGAAGAGGTCAAGATGTCCGTTGATGGAAACCGTTTGGAATATGTTTAAGAGGAGATGGAATGGTGCAAGCAAGAAGGTTCGACAATGGAAATGGGTTGCATGAGTAATATTATGGAGCGGGAGGATTAAAATGGAGAAGGATGACTATTTAAGCGGTAGTGGGCTGAGATGGGCCGGATAAAGAAAGGTTAAAACCCAAATGAATTTACTTAATTTAGTTAGATTTAAATTAATATTTTATAATAACTTGTCATGCAATATCTTATACATATGATATCGGAATCTGACGAAACAAGATCCATTGGGATCGTATGGACAACGACTACACAGTGGAACTAACTGGGAGTGAATTGGAGCTCGTCACAATTTATAGCGAAATAATTTTTCTATCTGAATCAACGACAATTATCGTTTTTTAACGATGATCGTCTGATGTGAGTAAATCTCACTAACTCTGTACAATTATAATTTTTTAAAATATAATCAAGTATCGATAAATGATGATTGATTATTGTGTATTTGATTGTTTGGTTGAATTGTTGATTTATTCGTTGAAATTATAGATAACGATATATATAAATCGTTAATCAAATATCGATTATGTTTATCATAATATTTCATATTGGAATGAAATCGATGTTATTTATGTTGTTTAACATCCGTGGATGCAGGGAAACAGGTTGGAGGGATCCAACTGGATTCCTCAATATTATAATACTGTTTGTTTCCATATATTGTGATACATGATGTGATAAAATAATATGTGATTGATTATGATGACACCGGTCATGTTATTTGGTATTTTAAATACCATATGAAATACCGAAATGTAAAAAAGGAAAATTTCAAAGTGAATATTGAAAATGAAATATTTATATATGAAATAAATAGGATATTATAAAAGGTAATATTTGGAAAACAAATATTGGAAAATATAACAAAGGAAATATTTGGGAAATGAATAGAATTATATAAAAGGATTTATATAAATTGAATATGATTACATAAAAGGATTTATATAAAATAAATAGAATCGTATAAAAGGATTTATATAGAATAGATATACTTATATAAAGGGAATTATAAATGAGATTTAAGAGTTAGAAATAAAAAGGAGATTTGTATGAATAATTCTACAAATACAAGTATAAATAAAATTTGGGTTTAAGATATTGTTTTTAAATACGAAATCAAATTGTTTTGATTATATAAAGAAATATTATAGACATTCAATGTGAAAAATTAGATTAAAGTAAATATTTTCCAAATAAAACATTGTAAAGGAATTTGGGATTTTGAATTAGGAATTTAAATGGAATTACTGAAATTATAAATTGAATTGAAATTAGCTGAGTTGAATGGTTTTCTTGGTATCGATCTGATGTTGGTTTCAGCCTTCGGGGTTTATACTTGGGAAGTTGTTCTCTCACTAGTTTACAGTTAGAGACTAATAGAGGTGGGAAGATATTGATGTGTGAATCAGAAATGGAAACGTTTTCCAAAGATAATAATGTATATTTTCTAATTTTAGAAAATAAGGAAATTATCCATATATGGAATGGATAAATGGGAAATTGGGAAATGAAGTGATGATTGATTGGTAAGATTTCCATTTGGGAATACGACCGTTGTTTGTTCACATGTTTTCCTTTGATAGTTAAATCACCGACTATCAAAGATTTTGACCATTTCTGTTGTCAATACGGAGAGACCAGAATTAGATATATTATCTGAAAACCACTCTGTATGGCATTAGCGTTGCTATCAAATATGATGAAGATGATTGAAGACGGAGTTATGCAAGGGCTGTCCTGTTTACAGAATAGTGCCTACGGTCTACCCAGTCCCAAGGCTACCTGTATGGAAGAATGTCTGATAGAGTATATTTAATAGATCGTGTAAGTTGACCTCTTCAAACGTATTTACGTTTGGTGGCGGAGGAATTCGTTTCTCTTAGCTGTAAACCCGTGGTATTTTTAGGGAAATCAATTTGTGATTTGGCGGGTATGACGATGTGGCATTCAAATTAAATAAAGGTACGTTATGGCCTCTAGCCTCACAACCAGGAATGGTATAAAATCGGGTAGGTCGCACAACTAAGTGGTTATCTGCCAAGTAGGGTGTATTGTCACCTGATCTAGAGTTTCATTTACTTCTTCAATCTATTTTGATGTTGTCCCTTTCGGGAAACGGTTGCTGATCCCAACCGTTGGTGATAATACATTCAGTACACTCAAGCGAAATGAGTGACCAGTCATGTTTAGCCTGGGTTACAAGATATTCTTATTGACCCCGGTGTATTCCTCTCTAAAGATACACTGTTGGAAGGTGGTCCCATACCGTACCAGTTGGAATTCATTAACCAATAAGCGCCCGTAGTTTTTGATTATATATTACGTATGTGGAACGTGAGATGAAAGCGTTCTGCTAGATGATTATTATATTTTGGTTGATAGACACTATCATAATATCAAGGGAGTTTTGAAATAAAAGATCATTGTTTCTTGCAAAAGGATTTTTGATGTTACATTAAATGCTTTGAATTCTCATAAGGGAAAAACCCGTTCCGTGTTATACGACGTGGTCATATGAGATATCATTTATTTTCTCAAACTGTTTTAAATTGTTTACTCACACCAGCCCCATGACTGACCCGGAGTTTATTTTGTTTTGTTTTCCCTAAACTCTTGGGTGCCCAAATTTGTACGGGCAGTCAAGTTGTCAGGATTTTACAGATATACTGAGAGCTTGGAGCAGGAGGCTTCAGAATTTTATAGCAGTTGTTTATTTCCGTTGTGTTGTAAGTGTTGTACTCTGATAAATGTTATTGTATACATATACTGATTTTATTTCAAAGTTATGTATCTATTATATATTGTTTGTTCCGCTGTAAGATTCATGTTTACTGTGATGTTGTATGTTATTCTTCTTATTTTATTCTAACTTTCTATCTTATCTATTCTCACCCACTATTTTCTTTCATTAACTATCTGGTATTTCGATGCTTGATAGTCGACATGGGGTCATATGTCAATAACCAGGATCGCGAATCCCCGGGTCATTGCAGTGGTATCAGACCTAAAGGTTAAGTAATTACCTTGGCTCTGTGGCGTGACTCAGTAGAGATGGGGTTAGTAATGCCCTAGATTGAGTTGTGTGTATATATACAAGAGATCGTATTTGTAGATTTTATAAAAAACTGTTTTATATTGTGGTGATTTATTGGTTGAGTTGTTTATGAGTTCTGGTCGATCAGTTTAATCCAATGTATCAGTAACATGGTATGTTTTGAAAAGGGTAAATGAAATAATTTTACACAAATTAAATTTTTATATAAAAGGTTGATTGATATTGGAATAATTATGTGTATTGGACATGTTGGTTATAGTAATCGAATAAGATTAAAAATTGAGTTGGTTATATATATATAACCAAATAAAATTCGTATAAGTATTACGAAGTGAATTAAATCTGAATTTAAATTAGAATTGAAATTAAAATTCTGGAAATTTGAATAAGTGTTTGCAAATGAACATGGATTGGATATAAGAGAATTTTAAAATCCTGGGTGATTTGAAATTGTTTTAAAGCATTGTAAATGGTGTTTTGAAATGAATTTCAAAATGGAGGTGTTTGGATATGGTTTTGAAAGTGATATAGTACTGAACTCACTTCGATAGCTGGAAATAGATTTCGATGATGATCATGACATCATCGGTGTTCATTTTCGAGTCTATGTGACGGATTACTACCAAAAATTTTGTTTTGGAAACGTTTTGCGAAAAGAAGTTGTTTGAATTTTGAAAAGGATTATTTGATTGTTTTGAGAAAAGCAAGTGGTTTAAGAACTCCCAAGAAAAAGAGTGTTGAATTATAATGGATTGATCGTTAAAATTTAAAACAAGATAAATAATACTGGTGAAAGCAAACTGAAATTGAAATTAATTAATTAATTAATTAAGTTTATGGATGAGACTTAACGAGGTTAAGTAAATTGGATTTGGGGTAAGTTAAAGAGCTTGGGATCGAGAATGGAACTCGAGTTTAAAATGTGATTTGGTTTGGATATAAGCGAATAGCCAAGTTAAGGATAAAATTGACCTGGATAATGATTGGAATGATACCAATATATGCTGAATTGGCAGCAAATGGAAATGATATATTGATATGCCTGACAAAAAGGTACAAGTTTATACTTTATATTGGGTATGATATTTTTTTTGCTGAGAACGGAACTTCATGGAGGAGTGCGATGTACTGGCGAGGAAGAGGTCGGAATGGGGAGTCCATTGATGTAAACCGTTTGGAATATGTTTAAGAGGAGAGGGAATGGTGGAAGCAAGAAGGTTCGACAATGGAAATGGGTTGCATGAGTGATATTCTGGAGCGAGAGGATTAAAATTGAGAAGGAGGATTGTTTAAGCGGTAGTGGGCTGAGATGGGCCGGATAAAGAAAGGTTAAAACCCAAATGAATTTAATTAATTTAGTTTGATTTAATTTAATATTGTATAATAACTTGTAATGCAATATCATATACATATGATATCGGAATCTGACGAAACAAGATCCGTTGGGATCGTATGGACAACGGCTACACAATGGAACTGACTGGGAATGAATTGGAGCTCGTCACAATTTATAGCAAAATAAATTGTCTGTCTGAATCAACGACAATTATCGTTATTAATGATGATCGTCCGTTGTGAGTAAATCTCACTAATTCTGTACAATTATATTTTTTTAAATATAATCTAGTATCGATAAATGACGATTGATTGCTGTGTATTTTATTGTTTGGTTGAATTGTTGATTTATTGGTTGAAATTATAGATAACGATATATATATATAGTTAATCAAATATTGATTCTGTTTATCAGAATATTTCATATTGAAATGAAATCGATGTTATTTATATTGTTTAACATCTGTGGATGCAGGGAAACAGGTTGGAGGGATCCAACTGGATTCCTCAATATTATAATACTGTTTGTTTCCATATGTTGTGATATATGATGTGATATAATAATCTGTGATTGATTATGATGACACTGGTCATGTTATTTCATATTTTAAATACCATATGAAATACTGGAATGTAAAAAGGAAAATTTCAAAGTGAATATTGAAAATGAAATATTTATATATGAAATAAATAGGATATTATAAAAGGTAATATTTGGAAAACAAATATTGGAAAATATAATAAAGGAAATATTTGGGAAATGAATAGAATTATATAAAAGGATTTATATAAAATGAATATGATTATATAAAGTGAAAATCAGGCACACATCCCTAAAAGTAAACTTAATTAGGCTCACATCCGGTCATAAACTTATTATAAATTAGGTCCCTATTTTTCAAAATTAGATCAAATAATAAACAAAAAAATTAAAAAAATAATGTAAACTAATATTAAAATAAATTATGTATTCGACAAAAAAAACAGTCCAAAATACATCAAAAAACATGGGAAAAACAAAAAACAGTAGAAAACAACGAAAAAGTGCAGTTAAATGCATAATACTATGCACATATATGAATTTCCTTGCATACATATGTGCATGTATTCCAGCTTTTGCATCTGCGTTGATTTGCTTACATATTTCAATTCAATTATTGCTTAATTCTAGCATAAAATATGCAATAATTCATACCAATGCTACTTAGTTCATTTTTATTTGCATGCAAGCATGCAAATAAAACAGAAAACATGCATAAATGTATGCAACATATCTACAGGCAAAAAGTTAGCTGAAGATCCATGCAAAAGTTGCATACATGTGTGCAACTATTGGAAATAGTTGCGTACATGTATGCCGCTTTTTTTTAATGGCGAGGGCTTCTGGGATTATTTCCAGATTTTAGATTTTTTTTAATGAATGCCGCATTTTTTTCTAGCACAAAATGGAGGAGGCGGAAGGTTTCATGGCACGAGGCGGAAAGAAATTCTAATGACCGGGTTTGAAGGCAAAAGATGGGAAGGACGTGGAGTTTATTTCAAACTTTAATAGGGACTTGTAAAAAAACACACCCTTATATAAAAGGATTTATATAAAATAAATAGAATTTTATAAAAGGATTTATACAGAATAAATAGAATTATATAAAGGGAATTATAAATGAGATTTAAGAGTTAGAAACAAAAAGGAGATTTGTATGGATAATTCTACAAATAGAAGTATAAATAGAATTTGGGTTTGAGATATTGTTTTTAAATACGAAATCAAACTGTTTATATTATATAAAGAAATATTATTCACATATTATGTGAAAAATTAGATTAAAGTAAATATTTTGCAAATAAAATATTATAAAGGAATTTGGGGTTTTGAATTAGGAATTTAAATGGAATTACTGAAATTAGAAACTGACTGGAAATTAGTTGAGTTGAATGAATTTTCGGGTATCGATCTGATGTTGGTTTCGGCCTTCAGGGTTTATACTTGGGAAGTGGTTCTCTAACTATTTTACAATTAGAGACTGATAGACGTGGTAAGATATTGATGTGTGAATCAGAAATGGAAACGTTTTCCAAAGATAATAACGTATATTTTCTAATTTTAGAAAATAAGGAATTTATCCATATATGGAATCGATAAATGGGAAATTGGGAAATGAAGTGATGATTGATCGGTAAGATTACCGTTTGGGAATATGACTGTTGTTTGTACACATGTTTTCGTTTGATAGTTAAATCACCGACTATCAAAGATTTTGACCATTTCTGTTGTCAATACAGAGAGACCGGGATCAGATATATTATCTGAAAACCACTCCGTATGGCATTCGCGTTGCGATCAAATATGATGAAGATAATTGAAGACAGAGTTATGCAAGGGATGTCCTATTTACAGAACAGTGCCTTCGGTCTGTCTAGTCCCAGGGCAACCTGTATGGAAGAATGTCTGACATAGTATATTTAATAGATCACATAAGTTGATCTCTTCAAATGTACTTATGTTTGGTGGCGGAGGAATTCGTTTTTCTTAGCTGTATACCCGTGGTATTTTTGGGGAAATCAATTTGTGATTTGGCGGGTATGACGATGTGGCATTCAAAGTAAATAAATGCGTGATCTATACGTTTTGGCCTCTAGCCTCACAACCAGGAATGGTATAAAATCGGATAGGTCGAATGGCTAAGTGGTTAGCGGCCAAGTAGGGTGTATTGTCACATGATCTAGAGTTTCATTTACTTCTTTAATCTATTTCGATCCTGTCCCTTTCGGGAAACGGTTGCTGATCCCAACCGTTGGTGATAATACATTCGGTACACTCAAGCGAAATGAGTGACCGGTCATGTTTAGCCTGGGTTACAAAATGTTCTTGTTGAACCCGGTGTATTCCTCTCTAGAGATACACTGTCAGAAGGTGGGCCCATACCTTACCAATTGGAATTAATTAACCAATAAGCGCCCACGGTTTTTGATTATACATTATGTATGTTGAACATGAGATGAAAGTGTTCAGCTATATGATTATTGTATTGTGGTTGATAGACACTATCATAATATTAAGGGAGTTTTGATATAAAAGACCATTGTTTCTTGCAAAAGGATTTTTGATGTTACATCAAATGCTTTGGATTCTCATAAAGGAGAAGCCCGTTCCGTGTTATACAGCGTGGTCTTATGAGATATCGTTTATTTTCGCAAACTGTTTTAATTTTTTACTCACACCAGTCCCATGAATAACCCGGAGTTTATTTTGTTTTGTTTTCCCTAAACTCTTGGGTGCCCAAATTTGTATGGGCAGTCAAGTAGTCAGGATTTTACAGATATACTGAGAGCTTGGAGCAGGAGGCTTCAGGATTTTATAGCAGTTGTTTATTTCCACTGTGTTGCTATTGTACTCTGATAAATGTTATTGTATACATATACTGATTTTATTTCAAAGTTATGTATCTATTATATATTGTTTGTTCCGCTGTGAGATTCGTGTTTACTCTGATATTGTATGTTCTTCTTCTTCTATTCTAAATTTCTTTCTTATCTACTCTCACCCTCTTTTTTCTTTCATTAACTATCCAGTATTTCCGATGCTTGATAGTCAACATGGGGTTTTATGTCGATAACCAGGATCGCGAATCCCCGGGTTGTTACATAATTTGACTTTCAAAACACCCTAAAAAGTAATATAAAACAAAATAGGAAAACCATCAGGCCTAGAGGCTTTGTCCAGGGGCATATCCTTAATAGCTTTTAAAATCTTAGTTATAATAAATGGTTATCTAAACCATTTAAATCAACAAAATTACACTAGTTATAAAATAGACTCCAGTTGGCCTTTATTTTATGGTGATTAGATTTACCAAAAATACCTTTATAATAACAAGTTAATTCTCTGTTAAGATCTACTTGATTGGAAATTTCAGTATCATTAAGAAAGATAAAAATAATAGTATTACGTCTTTTTCTACCATCAAAAGTTTCATGAAAGAAATTAGTATTTTAATCTCCGTTATCCATCAAATTAACCCTAGGCCTTTGCTTTTACATAATTTCCTCTTTTAACGATTTTTTTTTTGAAGTTCTTCCTCAAGATTATGAAGAACATTTTTCTCTGAAATATTTAACAATCTATTTTCTTCAATTTTATCAAAACTTAATGTGTCACTTAAATTTTTTCTTTTTCAAGTTTTACATTGCCAAAACATCACGACTCCATTTTTTGAGAAAAATCCTTAGTTCTCTAAATTACAAACCAAAATTTTTTCAATATTGTTTAAAAAAGTAACATTATAATTACCCATAGAAATACATTTTTAAGAAATTAAATCCTTAAAATTATTCTCTAATAAACACATTTTTTTCAAATATAAATAGCTTAAAGTTCAATTTAGAATAGAACAGGTAAGAATAATAGCACAATAATCAGATAATAAAGTAAGTAAACCAACAACATTAATGAAAGGACTTTATCCTTGTCACAAATATCTCTGAGTAATGGTCCAGATTTGATAGTCTGTAATTAAACTATCAAAATACACAATAAAATAAACAGATTTATCTCCATTGGATCTGCTAAGCCTCTTTTAAATAATCTTTAATTGTTTAAATTCAAACACCAATCTATTTACATACTTATTGGAAAACACAAGTATTACTTAACTCAGAAAACTCTTTTTATAAATATTACATGATAATCTCACTCTTGAATATCACTTTCATAGCTGAAACTATATTCAACTCTAACACTCAGTCCAAACACAAACTAAAAATACCTATCGGATAATAGTGAAACCATTCAAGTTAGGATATTTTAATTACCTCTCAGACCTTAGGTCGAAATCATTCTTATCATTAAGATTCGTAGAAGTTTGGTATCTAGAATATCGTCCAAACCAGAATTTTTTGTTTCAATTGATTTCCACATCTTAAGATATTTTCAAAATAATGTTGTTGTTTTGAACCAATCATTAAGTTAACTTGATCAACTTAAATGTTAAATCAAGGAATTTAATCCAAATAATCGAATTGATTTCCTTATCCTTGGATAAGCTATCAAAATTTAAATTACTATTTAACTACACATATTTAAAGGGTTAATTAAGTTCAAATTTAAATATGTTTAGTTAAATAGTAGTTAACTACACATATTTAATTAAAGGGTTAATTAAGCTCAAAACCTCCTCCTTGGATAAGCTATCAAAATATAAATTACTATTTAACTACACATATTTAATTTCCAAAATCTGTTAATTAAAAACGTTAATTAGTTTTCATTATTCATTTACGAAAATAAATAACTTAATTGATTCTAATTACAATGGAAATAACTTTAATTATTATCAATTAAAATAAAAATTAATTTCAATATTAGCTAAAGTAAGAATAGTTAACTTCATTATTAACTCAATGATTATCTTCAAACAATGTTAATTAAAAGGTTAATTAACATTAAATAAATATTATTAGTTTTTCTAAACAGGAAAAAATTGTGAAGGACAAAAAAACGAAAAAAATTGCCCAAAAGGACAAAGGGCAAAAAACTTGTCCAAAAGGACAAGTTTTAGTGCAAAGTGGAAAAACATGGGACCCCCCTGAAATTCACCATTTGCACTAAAACTTGTCCTTTTGGAAAAGTTTTTTGGTGGTTGTCCTTTTGGGCAAATAATTTGGTGAGTTTGTCCTTGTGGGAAAAATCCCCTTTTTTAAATAATTGTTTGTTAAAACCTTTCCTATTAAATTAATTTAATGATTAAATAATCAATTTCCATTTGAAATAGTTTGTTTACATGAAACAAACTGATTAACTGACTATAATTAATATTCTTTTTAAATTAATTAATAATCTTATTATTTTAAAAAAATCCATTTAATTGTTTTTTTTAAAATAATGTATATCCAATTATTAAAATTTAAATTTATTTCTGAGTTACTTTACAAAACTTATAACTAGCAGTTCCAACGCCATACAGCCGTTCTTTCAATAGACGACACTCAAGTCATTAACCCAATTTTCACAAATAGCTATGTAACCAAAATTCTATATTATCAATTGATAATATAATGTCCCAACAACATATATTTTTGACAAAATGTGTCAAACTCATACAACAGCACAACGATGTTTATTTCTGCTAACAGGGTGTCCAACAATCCAGTCAATCAAATTTATAGTGGAACAGTGTTTATTTCCACTAATAGATGTCAATAAAAATATATAATTACTATTCACGTAATTAAACATAAATTAATTGATAAATCATTTAATTGAACAACCAAATCCAGAATTTACTGAATTTCAGATCATTACTATCCATTCTTAATAGTTTACGCATCAATTCGGTTAAGAGACTAAATTTATGTTCGATAAATTTAAATGATATCTAATATTAGAACCACTTTTAATTACTTAATAAATCAATTTATTATAAACCGAATCATTTAAAACTCGATAACTATGTCGAGTTACTTACACACCATCGATTGACTCAATTACCAATACTCGAGCCAAAATCTATTCGAACGTATATTATTGATCTAACTTACATATATATGCACATCAATATATTCAAATATATAAATATACTTTATTTACATTTGAATTTTAAAATTTTAAAAGTCCTTTCTCTTTCTGTTTCAACTTAATTGGGCCAAGCCGAAACTGACCAGACCAACACATATTCTATGGATGCTTAACAATATATATGCATATACATTTTTTTAAAATTAACTATAAAATTTAAAACTTTCTTTCTTTTTTTGTTTTATTTTATTAAAACATGGGACTAGCCCAGAACCAATGACCTACGCATTAACACAAAATGATGCACCCCTTTTCTTTCCCCATTCTTTCTCCTTTTATCAACGCATTCCAAGGTTCCTTTCCAATGCTCCATCCGTGCACTGGCACCATCGATCCACTCACCAGAGAACCATCGCCACCTCCTCCACACATCACATCGCTATCCTAGGTCATCACCGACCGACCATCCAAACCCTAAAACTCCTCGGCCAAAGAATGACCTCTAGATCCCCTTAATAACTAAGACACAGTCCAGGCAGTGCTTGGAAATCCACCTCCCCTGATCGCCTCCGTCCACCTCCATCGCCGCTAAGACAAATTCTACAACATTAGGCACCTCCATGCCAAATTTCATTGAATTCGATCCCCTCACTCACTCACACAATCGAATCAAAGATCGAAACCCAAAACATAATCCCAAAACCCAAAAATCAACCCCAAAACCAAAATCAACCTTGTTCACCCTCCTTAGACCATCGGCGCTGACCCAACTTCGTCGACGCCCTCGCCTAACCCTGATGAAACCCCCATACTAACAGTTTCCAATATCCTCGACCCAACCCTAAGAATTTCTTTTTACTGCAAATCATAAATAACTCTTAACTCGAGATATAGGGTATTAAAAATTAGGAAACTTGGATTAAAAATCATGATTTCTACATACAGACACCTTTATATGCCTAGTTTTCAAATTCATGACGATCGAAATTTTCAGTTTTTTTGTTATTTATATCGTATATCTGAGCGTATATATTTTTATTTAAGATGAAACCATTTTCAGAATAAACTTCAGATGAGTATGAACAAGTTTAGTGTTGATCACAAAGGTTGAAGAAAACTAGATGGGCAGTCATTAATTTTTAAGGCTAATTCTATTTGTACACCTATAATTCCTTAACATACACCGTAAAATGAAATGTAATAGCATACACCAAAAATTTCTTTTCATACACCATGTCTTTCACAAAATTACCCTTTTATATTTTCATCACCTTTCCTCTCTTTATCCTTAAAACAATACATAAAACTGGGAATTCATTGCAATATATTTACCTAAAAAAAAAAAACTTATTTTAACACTAGTATCGTAAATTATTTGATTGTTTTATTTTTAAATCACTTTTAATTTTAGATAATGGAAATTTGAACTTATTTTTTTTTAAATACTAGAAAGTTAAACTAGGTAAATTTTGGTGTTAAATTTAAACATGATTAGATTTGAATGAAAGATTGAAGAACTTAGTACTCCGTATAACATTAATTTTAATTGTTAGTTTTAAATTTTATTATTTATATTTAATTAAAGTGGAAATTGTTAAAATTGACTGTATATAAATGTTTCTTGTAACGATATGAATATATTTTAATCCACAAAAGAAATATAAAATTAATTTAACCAATGATATAAATTAATTTACAATATACTAACTTTACAAGATAAATTATATTAAGTATACATAATGCCAACAAGGGAGAAATGTATATATTTTCATTCTTTGATATTGATTCTTTTTTAATAAGGTCATTTTGGTCTGAAATTTTATTTAAAATCCCATGGTGTAGGTAAAGCAATTTGCGGTGTTTGAATAGAATATGCCAATTTTTAAAGCTGGGAAGCCATATATTGTTCTATCGGAAATGTTCAAATATTTCCAAGCTTTTTTAAAACAATCTAGACATAAATCCAACTACTTACAATGACCTTGAACAAATATCAGTATTTGAATCATATATGATAACATACTCTAAGATTCATATAGGGACATATATGAATCAACAATTTAAATATATAAACAGTAGGGAAGTTGTGTATTCACTCACATCACTCTTCACAGTTTTTGCTATTTTAGTTCCAGATTTTTCTTTCCCTTTTCTCTGCCATTCTAGTTCTCTGGTTTCGATTAATTTCAGGAAAATGTGTGCGTGAGTTTATTATGAAATGCTAGTGTATTTATAGATGAAACAAGTAAAAAGCTATTGCTTAGCTTCTAGCTGTTGATATGGATATTCTAAGCTACATTACATTGTCTTATTGATTTGAGAGAAGTGTTGCTAATCCGATTAAATTTCTTCCGGGCATCTGAAGAGCATGACCAGTGCTTATGCACGTATGCACATGCATTAGCGGGCTATGTATTAACATTGAATCAATGTACACTTGTGTGCAGACCACGTGCTAAATGGGTTTTAAAACTAGGCTTTCTACATGTGCCTAGGTTATTTGGTCATTGTTTTATCAACAGCTATATGCACATAGCAAGGCTATGTATGGATGTAAAGCCATGTGTCATAAGTATATTTGTAAAAACATGTGTACTAATATGTTTTTAAAAACCGAAATTCATTTCAAAGCAAATCAAGACATTTAATTTCCTTTGTATTGAATACATTAAACAGTTTAAACATGGATGCTAAGTATTCAATTAATTGATGTTCATATATTTAAATGTTTAAAATATGACAATCTTAGCTTTTAAGGCAATTCAACTTATTAATAGCTCTGTTTTTCATTGATTTAAAATAGCTAATCAAAGTATTAAACAAATATTCTTGTTTATTTATTATAATTTTATTCTTTTCTTATCAATTCTATGCCATATCTTTTCATTTGATAGCCATGTTCTCTACAAACTTGGATGTAAAATAATTAAAATTAAATTTGAATAATCTTAGTTATTAGTTTATGTAATTCTAGATTTATATGAACTTGAAACAAGTTTTAAAGCAAACAAAAGGTTAAAAAAATTACTTATATATATACACATATATACAAAGTTAAAATATACCCGTAGGACTTTAAAATAATTATTATTCTAATATTCTATAATATTCAAATCCAATTTATCAATATTTACAAGGGTTAAAATAACTTTGTATACGTATATACATTGGCTAAATAAATTTTAAACCATTAAAATATATACTTGGAATTTCCTAATATTTATTATTCATAATTTATTTAATTTATTCAATTACTGAAATAATACAAAATAAATTGTATTATCGAACCTGTTAAAAAATGGGTTGATACATAGCCCATTCGGGAGAAAAATTTGACAAACATTTTCGAAACTTCATTTATAAACCGAGGATCCCGTAATATATATATTTATTATTACTATTTCTTTCGAAACTAAATCGTGTTTTTAAAAAAAGAATTTTCTAAACAATAATTTAAAATCTTCGAAACTTTTTCAAAACAAGTTTTAAATTAAAAAAATCAACTGTAAGACCAAGAAAATAAATGGAATCATTTCGAACATTAGAATATAATGCTTTCCATAACAAGGTATCGAGTGAATATACCTTACTAACATGCCTTCTGAATAATACGACATATTAACATGAATTTCTAGTTTAACTCAAAAGAAAAAATTAGGTCCTCGATTAGAACACCCAATCCAAAACCAAAAATAACTGTTATCTCAGGCATAGCTTGTGTTCGCCCTCTCGTAAATGCCAAGTCTATGGGATTCAACATATGTCGTCCTCTTGCTCTTAAAGACATTTGCCAAGCGCACCTTAGGATAAATAAGGTTGGCAAGAAAACGGTACTCCAAAATATTTTCAACTTGTAATCACGTAGATCCATTTCTACTAAATACTACCATGACTATTTCAGCTTTGAATTATTTAGAGCTAAGTGCAAAAATACAAAGAAATACAGAAAGTAATTTTAAATACGTTTTCTTATTAAATCCTAATTTATTAATTTCCCTGATCATCTAAATCAAAGCTATAATACCAAGTATGCCAACCTGCGCTTTTCTAAGCTCGAATCTCGATAATAATTGAAACTCAAAGTCATCCAAGCACGGATAATGTAAATTTAATACATGCAAATATTAGCATGAGCGTAATCGAAGTATGATAAAACAAAACTCATAGCTGAACTAAGATATGATAATCAGCATCGATCATGAAAATTACCTTAATAATGAATCTCCACGTCAATACCAAGCATGAAAGAACAAGAAAAGAAAACCAAACATGAACACTTTCAAAGACGTGTCTTCCCTAAGATAACCTGAGAGTTGTTATGAGGAGGGAGTCATAACAATAAGTCTGATGAGGTGAAAATGTAAAAAATTGTCTACAACAGACCAATCTGTCCCATTTGGTTTCACCTAAAATACATTCCTAACAACATTAGCAATTCTAACCTAACCGTGAAAAGTTACGCACAATGATTAACTACAGACCCAAGGTAGTACTTCCCAAAGATAGATTATCATTAACATTGAGAAAGAACATTTACGTATATATATATATGTGGATGTGTGTGTATATATATGTGTGTGTGTATGAAGCCTTTAAGCCACCTTACAACAAATAACTAAAAGGTGGATCCTCTAACCGCTTGATAGTTCACTAACTCAAAAAGGTGGGTATATAGTCACTTATGACCTCACTCAAAATAAAAGGCTGATTTCTAGATCAATTAAGGCCTCCCTAGGTGGTTTACCAATATGTTATTCCAAATTAAAGGATACTAGTTGTTAAGTCCTACTAATTTAAAGTTTTCGTTATTCGCACACATCTTAACCACATATAAGACGAGAGATAGTAAGCTGTCACTTATATCTACAGGATAGTGTAACACCCCACCTCCGTTAAGGTCACTCTCAAAGGGAATGCCTTTACTTCGGTGGAGCATTTTAAGGTACAAGGTACTAATAAATTACAAGACAGAAAATTTATGCAGCGGAAAAAGATCAATATTATTTTGTAAATACTTGTTCAACACAACAATTCAACAACTGTTTCAACCTTCCAAATTATTACAACTTTTCATTTGTCTAGAAAACATAAGCAATACTAAAAATAAAATGACATAAATCCCCAATAAGTGCTTGACCATAGCCATAGCTCAAAAAGGAAAGTCCAAGCCTTACATCTACGGTCTTCAAGCTTTGGCTAACCTGGACTAAGTAGAAGTGTTTCCTCCCTGCGGACCTGGTGGGGAGGGAATGGAAGAAAAGAAGCGAAAGGAAAATGGGTCAGACATAAGTCTGGTAAGCCCAGTTATTTAATAGCATGTAAACAAGTAAAAAACTATGACATGAATAATCTGAACTTTGAATGATACCACAAGGATAAGGTAGTCCTAAAACGAGGTAAAGTAAGATTTAACTAGATTTGGCTATCGTACCCACTTTTACTTCTCTGCACCCACTAAGAGCTGTTTAACTAGCAATGTATGTTCATGATAAAGTGATCCCATTCATGTATTGATTGGCTCCTACTCGCATTCATGTATTTCCGGTGTCATGCGTCCCCACGTGATTTTTAAGTACTTTTGCTAGTTCCAGTATAGGGTGTATCAAGTCCTATAATTGCAACCCTGACACGATTCAAAGATGCACAAGTGTACGACTAGTGCCCAGTGCCTTCTTTTTCCACTCTGGAGCCCGTGCACGCCCGTACTCCGTCGGAACCTACACTGACGCACCTAACTGCCGCCCTTTTGACCGCTTGTATTCAGCCCAGTAATTATGCCCCACCCTGCCTAGTTCAAGGTACCTTGATACATCCATGTGGGTTACTGCTGAAACGGGTCCCCATTACTAGGGTTTTTCCAATCAACATGCTAAATTGGTTAAGTGTCCTTGGTTTGACTTAACCCCTATCAATCTTGTCTAGTTAACATGTTAAGTTGGTTAAGTGTTTTATCAATTACTTAACCCCACCAATCTTGTCTTGTTAACATGTTAAGTTGGTTCAGTCTATCTCCCACTTCGGAGGTAAGCCCTTTACCTCTTCAAACACATCCGAGTATTCACGGACCACTCTAACAGACTGCAAATTCTCAACAGACGCATCAAGAGATTCTAGATAACTTAGCATAACAGAATTCATGGGATTACAAGATATTTCGAGAGTGTTACTGAGGCGAGTCATGAGTCTAACCACTCTCTTTTCACAATCGAGGACGACACCATTACTGGATAGCCAGTCCATGCCTAGAATCAGCCATAGCCCGTGAAGCCCAAAACATAAGCATTACATTTAAACCCAACGCTTAAAATAGAGATTTCCAAATCCAAACAAATCATTGACAAATAAACTGATCCCCAATTGGATTTGAAACAACCAAGGGATCCTGTACTATATGGGTGTCTAGGTGTAGAGATTCAACTAAAGCAGTAGATATAAAAGAGTGCGATGCGCCAGAATCAAAGAGAGTACGAACAGAATTATCAAACAGATAAACTAAACTCTCAACAAAAATATGTCTACCTCGTTCCTACAGAGGTGCAACGAGAGCATGAACCTGCCCTCCAGAAGATGACCTAGTCCTCTGTCCCTGCCCTTGCCTTTTTGGGTAGTCCTTAGACAAGTGTCCAATATCCCCGCACTGGAAACAAGCGCCCACTTTCCTCTTTTTCTTTCTACAGTCCCTAGCCAAGTGTCTAGGTATCCAACAGAAATTGCACTTCATCTTCTTACGGGATTTATTATCCTTCCCGCCTTTCTTGGGGTCTGTCTTCTTGTTCTGAGATCCATCACCTTTCTTGTTTTGAGGCTCTTCTTTCTTCACCTCCTTCTTGCCATCTTTGTTCTCCTCTTGCAACAGAGCCATGTCCACCAGTCTCTTGTAAGTCGCTCCCATAGGTATATGGGACATTGCCAAACCTTGCAGTGGCTCATTCAGTCATTTGGCAAAGCGGAGAGCCTTCTTGTGTGGAGTGTTTACTAACTCCAGTCCAAATCGAGCAAGCTGGTTGAATTTATTGATGTATTCTTTGACCGATAAGATGCCCTGTTTAGGTGATAGGAACTTCTCCATTTGCATACTCTGTTCATCTTGTGAGAGGAACTTCATTTCAAATCTTGCCCTGAAGTCCTCCCAAGTCTCTATCGGTCTTTCAGCATTAGTGACTTGCCATCAGAAGGAGGCCTCGTCTTTGAGCAACCACACCACCAACTGTAGTTTCTGCATCTCATCTACTTCAAAGATAACGAATAAGTCCTCAGTCTCCTTGAGCCAGTTTTTGGCTTCCACGAATGATTCGCTCCCCTTAAAGTCTTTTCCACCCATGGATCTAAAGTCTCTACAGATCTTTGAGATAGCATTTCCTCTCGGAGGAGGAGGAGGAGGAGCAGCAGTTGGGGGAGGAGGAATGTTTACTGGGCGAGCATCATTGGCCCTAGCTTCTAGGTATCTCGTGAACCAGCCAGGTATCGGTACACCCTCTGGAAGGTTAAGATCCCAGACATGCTGAAACAAAAAGGAAAGATTCAAAACGAAGGATAGAAAGATAATGCATATGGCTTTGGGGATTATGCCTTTTTAAATTAACACTTTTCTTGAAAATGCTTCTTTGTGACTTCTTTTTGAAAAATAGTTTCAAAAACTTTATCCGATCTGGTAACCTTTAGCTCTGATACCAAGTGTAACACCCCACCTCCGTTAAGGTCACTCTCAAAGGAACGCCTTAACTTCGGTGGATCATTTTAAGGTACAAGATACTAATAAATTACAAGATAAAAAATTTATGCAGCGGAAAATGATCAATATTATTTCATAAATACTTGTTCAACACAACAATTCAACAACTATTTCAACCTTCCAAATTATTACAACTTTTCATCTGTCTTGAAAACATAAAGAAGCAATACTAAAAATAGAATGACATAAATCCCCAATAAGTGCTTGACCATAGCCATAGCTCAAAAAGGAAAGTCCAAGCCTTACATCTACAGTCTTCAAGCTTTGGATAACCTGGACTAAGCAGAAGTTTTTCCTCCCTACGGACCCGGGAGGGGACGGAAGAAAAGAAGCGAAAGGAAAATGGGTTAGACATAAGTCTAGTAAGCCCAGTTATTTAATAGCATGTAAACAAGTAAAAGACTATGACATGAAAAATCTGTACTTAGAATGATACCACAAGGATAGGGTAGTCTTAAAACGAGGTAAAGTAAGATTTAACTAGATTTGGCTATCGCACCCAATTTTACTTTTCTACACCCACTAAGAGTTGTTTAACTAGCAATGTATGTTCATGATAAAGTGATCCCATTCATGTATTGATCGGCTCCTACTCGCATTCATGTGTTCCCGGTGTCATGCGGCCCCATGTGATTTTTAAGTACTTGTGCTGGTTCCAGTATAGGGTGTATCAAGTCCTATAATGGCAACCTGACACGATTCAAAGATGCACAAGTGTACGCCTAGTGCCCAGTGCCTGCTTTTTCCACTCTGTAGCCCGTGCACGCCCGTACTCCGTTGGAACCTACACTGACGCACCTAACCGTCGCCCTTTTGATCGCTTATATTCAGCCCAGTAATCGTGCCCCACCCTGCCTAGTTCCGGGTACCTTGATACATCCATGTGGGTTACTGCTGAAACGGGCCCCCGTTACTAAGGTTTTTCTAGTCAAAATGCTAAATTGGTTAAGTGTCCTTGGTTTAACTTAACCCCTATCAATCTTGTCTAGTTAACATGTTAAGTTGGTTAAGTGTTTCCTCAATTACTTAACCCCACCAATCTTGTCTTGTTAACATGTTAAGTTGGTTGAGTGTTCCCTTAATTACTTAACCTCACCATTTCTAGCTTGATTGTTCATGATCTTTAATTAATTAATTAATTAAAGCACTAACCACTCACATTAAACATGTATTGTTGTGGTTACTGGATGTGTCGGTTGGTTCCGGGCAGTTTTACACCACAACTCAGTCTAACCTCGGGTCTTTCTGGGCTTGATGCACTAACCTCTCACATTAGACATGTATTGTTGTGGTTACTGGATGTGCCGGTCGGTTCCGGGCAGGTTTACACCACAACTCAATCTAACCTCGGGTTAGGCGTATTCATATTTTACATTTTATATAAGTGAAATTTCTACAAGTGTTTCATGTCACATATTTTAATTATGTTCAAGACTAATGGTATAAATTATACCATTCATGGCCTTAACCATTTACATGGTTTTGGGCCCACCTTCATTATTAACATGTTTTGATTTAATAACTATCCCAATGTTACACCCGTTTGTTCGTTCGTATTAATCACATAAAGTCATTGGGCCCGCATATTAGCCCAATTTATAAACAAGAGGTAAAGAAGGGAACATGCATAATATAGATTCAACCAAACATGTAAATTTTGCATAAAACTTTATTCATATAATTTAACATGTCACATGAACTTGCATATAATTTAGACTTAGATAATCATAAGCTTAAAACATGTTAATATGTAGATCTAGGCATGTGTGAACATAACCTCAATTATAAACTAGCATATGACATAATCATGACATGTCCAGTCCCAAGGCATGTATAATTTTAACATTAACATATATGTGTGAACTAGATCTAACAAGGTGAACTTGCATAAGTCCACTTTACAAACATGCATATAAATATAGATCTAGTTTTGGATCTAACATGTAACTTGCATATGAACATATGTATAATTAGATCGTGACTTGGATCTATCATAAAACATATAACTTGCATTAATCATATGAACCTAGATAGATCTTGACATGGATCCAACATAAAATTTGTAACTTGCATATGAACATTCATGATAAAATCATCACAAGAAACAAACATGAATTAGCATCGTCAATATTATACAACATGGTATAATTCTATTTTTCATTTTATATCAAATCACGTCTTAAATATATTTACATCTAAAAGATAACTACACTTACAAAAGACAATCTTGATTTCTGGAATCTGTATTTTGAAGTTGAAATGCTCGCCTTTGATGTATACAATCGTTGTTTTAGTTTAATTTTGATTTGATTTGGTTTGTCTCTTTTAATTTGCTTCAAGTTGAACGGCGGCTACTCGAGGTTGTCCAACGGCAGCATGGCGGCTCTTGGTTTGATTTTTAATATGATTTAGGGTTGAGGTATTAGGTTGCTTATATAGAAGTTTGATTTAATAGGAACCGTCAGATTAACCTAGAGCAAATCAAAGCCATTCAGACAAGATAGAATAGCCACATCAGCCCGAATGACTCAGCAAGGAGTCCATCAGGACCAATCAGATGCCACATCGGCCTTAGAGCGAATCAGCCCACGGTTGACAGCCAAACACCCTGAATCAACCCCTAGTTGACCCAGCGGGGCTTGGGTCGACCTCAAAAATGGGCCGGTTCGGTTATTCCCCCTCTCGATTTGCTATTTCGAACTTTTTTGCATATTTATTTATTTAATTTTTATATATATCTATATATATATTTCTAATATGCATACAAACTTCAAGGCTTAATAACTTCTTCATAAGGTATCCGTTTTATGCAAACTAAATGTCTATCTTGACCAAAATTTTGAGACGAACGTAATAGCGCAACCCATTTCACTTAATTCTTCTTCTAAAAATTAAGTCTTCTTGAGTTTTTTAATTTTAGTATTCTCAAAAAATTCGGGGTGTTACAGATAGTTGGACGACTAGCCTTCATTTAAGACCTTACCCTGACGGACCCTTTTTTCTCTATTAGTTGATCTTGTTAAATAACTCGTAGAGCCACTTAATACTGCCCGCAGATATGCAGACCTACGGTACTAGCGTAGCAACCATTTAACGCATATCTCAAGTTGGACTTTTCCATAATCACTTACTACGTAGAAGAAGCGAACACCCTTAGTGGTTGCCGATCTCGCATCCAATTAGCCAATTAATACTTCTTATTGGAAGGTGAGTTATCCAATAGACTCTATGACTCCACCCCTACATTGAAATGAATAAGGAGAATTTGTTCATTTAATGCCCCAATTGAAGAATCTCATTACTTAAGACCTTAATTCCGTAGTAGGCTACAAGTTAAGTTGTCTTTTAAGTTTCTTCTTTCGAAAGGAAGACGAGGTCCTACAGCTGCTAAAGACCTCAACACTTGAAGTAAACCTCTAAAAACATTTCGCATTACGATAATAATAATAATCATTATAGATTCCTATGGTTAATGATGTCTCACCTCTGTTATATATACATCCGACTATTGGAAAATGCAAATTTTGTCGCATAACTCAACTGCCCATGCATCAATAACCTACTAAGTCCAATTTCAATATGTAATAGAGAAATTATTCCAAAGATTAGATATGATAGGATTAATTTCCCTAAGATAAGGTTCATAACTATAAGATTATTTGTTGGACTTAGTATTAATTTTGGTAATTACTACCCAATTCGCCATTTAAGTAGTTTAATTATCATAACTGTTACATGCCATTGACGACAATAATGATCACTTTTCCTAAGACAATGGACTTTCAAATAAATTTCATTTAGATAAGTCCCTTTTTATTTCATTATTCCTATTTATTGCAACTCCCTCTTATTACATAATTATTGTTCAACATTTTGGTTCTTTACTACAATTTATATTTAAATTAATTATGTTAATTGCAACTAATTTGGAATTGCAACACTAAATTCTCATTATGCTAATTTTAACATGTTGAATTAGCTATCAATATTTTCAACATTTATTTCAACATAAAACAAGATTATAGTTTTATATTCTGTATTTATTATAGGTAATATCAGTTATTGCCCGTAAGTAATGGAGGACATATCAAATTCAAGCCTACATTTAATCTTTACCTAATATTAATAAGAACTAGCTTTAATAATGCATTTCCGGATAGATGTAGTGTGTGTGTATGTATGTGTGTGTGTGTATATGCTTATTACGTATACTTAGTTTCATATTTCTATATTTATTTGTTTTCAAACTTCTTAATCCCAATTTATTTAAATTTTAGTCTAAACTACTGACTAGATCAATCCTTCTATGTTTTGACTTGCTGGGGGTTTCAAATCACATTAAAAAAAGTGTTTTGTTATAGTTTCTATAAGTGTGCCTAAACATTAGAAAGTGGAAATATAAATATATTCAAAATTACAAGGAATAGGTAATATAATATTTGGAATAGACAGTGTAAATTACACACAAAACACATGATTTACACACTCTTCCTTTTGTTTGCCTTGTGTATACTAAATAATTTTAGACATGCCCTTTTGTGCAAGAGGACAGAAGGTTTATTTTATATAGATCAAATTAAAATTTGAACAACCCCAAAAAATAGATGTATTTTGAATTCAAAAGAGTAAATTTACATAAAATTTGAACTTACACCCATTTCTACAAATTTGAAATAAAATAACAACATAAATCTCAATTAAATTTCGGGACTGATTTCCAGTTTTCGTGTAAACATTAGTAAACAAGGATAGAAATAATTGTAGGCAAGATTTAGATGTTTATAAGAAAACCTACAAATTCAAATTACCATTTTTAGGAATATCCATTGTAACTATAGTAACGAAACAACAATAAGATATTATAAACGATATTCAAATTCTCACTCACCTAAAAAGCCATCCTAAGTCTCAGATATGAATTACAGCTTCTTGGTTTCCATTTCCAAATCCCTACTTATCAGTAATATGTATAAAAAGGGGAAACATACGTATATTAAAATTTGTATATTTGGAAATGAATTGGAAAAGGAAACAAAAATAAATAATAAAACCTAAGGATTTACCTAACACGCAAGAACTAATCTCTATTCATAAATATATATTCATTATCTCTAACTTTGTTATTAGATTTTAAAGCTAATATATTTGAGAAAGTTTGAAGGGGGTTGAAGAAATGGAAATGGCAGAGCTTTGCTACTACCTCCAGAAAATATGAGCAAAAGAAAAGGTTTCTAAGCCATTATTTATATGACCTATAATTGTAAGATTAAATTTAATTAAAATCTTCTCGTTGTTAATAATTTTTATGACCATTATACATAACCATCATTGGAGCAACGACTAGGAGAGGTAATTCCATACATTTGACCGCCTAGTTGACACCTAGGTCGACCGCTCTGGTCATGCTGCCACTAATGAAGGCATGGATTAATGGTAAGTTCTAATTACCATTGTTATTTTCTTTTTCGTCCATTATCACTATATTTTTCGCTGGTAATTTTTTCATACGATCTCCATTTGCGAAGTTTAAAATATGAAAGTTAAACAAAATTCCATCATGAATAAAACGTTGTAAGTTTCACTTTTAAATTCCATCATCTACTTAAATTCCGTTTTTGAAGCCTAACTATATAACTAATTTAACTAATGGGAAATTTCAATGTTTTGCAATATACCCCTTGATTAGCATGAAAGAATAATAACACTAGTTAAAATATGTTATAGGTTATCATGTTTTTTATACTGCACATCAGACGACAATGGCAGGTATAACCCAATCAAAATATCATTAAGCATAATAAAATCTAAACGATGAATATAAATCTCCCTAATAGAAAAATGAAATGTATATGTGTATCGACCTACCCCTTCGACTATTTCGAGCTGATAATAAAACCGACTCAAATCAGTAAATTGTTAATTGCTATGGATTTAAAAATAAATTATCATAGAATCACAAACACTGAATAATAAGAATATCTCGCAGTAGAAGTAAATATTATACAATAGTGCAAAATCTATAATTTATACAATGATATAAGAATACAGATATATATATATATACACACAAAGGAAGATTAGATACAGAATCTCACAAATACATGAACAAATCACAAAAATGGGAATAAATGAATTTAAAATGATAGGTAAAATGATAAACTCCAGTGAATCCCTAGTTTCGACAGACAAATATATATCTAAAACTGAAATATTCAGGCTGACCTAAGCATAATGCGAAAATAAAACACTCGAGTCAGGACTAGCATTCTCATATAGGTAAATCAAATCAAGTGACTTGTATAATGAAACGCATATAACTTAAAGGATGCTTGAGATTCCATCCTTCATGGATCTATCGAAATAGATACGTATAATATATTACGTTGTTGTAATAGTCTATTCAGTAGAGTAAAGTATTAAAATAGCATAAGCGAGATTACCATATTACCCTTACACTGTTTATAATACCGTAACCTACACATATACCATAAAGTCCACCATAAACTAGTAGCCATCAGAGGGAATTCCATTGGTACGATACAAATCAAAATTGTAAGGGTGTCGACCAGGATATGATAAGTCATTGAGGCAATATCTAGCGGTAGGATTATACCGAATTACGGACCTAGGCTGGGTGTAACGCATAACCGCACACGTCGAACAAAACTCTCATAATCAAATGGTACACCAAAATTGTAACACCCCTCATTTTATAACAATTAAATAATTAAATAAGGCATATGTGTTATGCATAGACATAAATATTTAAAAGAAAAATATAATATTGATATGATTGCATGTAACAAATACATGCACTAAAAAAAAGATTAATGCAAATAAAAATGTAATGCATGCACTGAAAGAAAGAAAGATTCGGTTGCATGCAGTGTAAATATGTTGCATGCACTGATTTACAAATGTTATGCATTAATAATAAATGAGAAATAAAGGAAAAAGATGCATGCAATGGTTTAAATAAAAGATTGCAACAAATATGAAAAAGAGGAATGAGAAAAGAACAATGACCGTCATTGTTCGAAGCCTTGTTAATGATAACCTTATTGGTCCAGTTGGTTAGAACATGTGGCTTGAATAAAAGAGGTGCAGAGTTCGATCCCCGCTACCATCATATTTTCGTTTTAAGGGAACGACTAAAATAAACACATGTTCATAAGAGAAAATATATATAAGCGCACATATAAGGAAAGAAATACATATAAGTAAGTAAAGAAAATATATATATATATATATATGTATTTATATATGAGAATATATATGTATATATGTGTAGAAATATATATACAAGAGATAAAGTTAAAGATAAGGCTGCAATCAAAGAAATATGGCAAGAATTAAATAGCGGCATAACACCATTTGAATTTTGAAAATGAAATAAAAGTTGTGCATATATATATACATGTAAAATGGTCATTAGAAGATTTGTATACGTATAAGAAGATTATATGTAAATACAACTGTTAAATAAATTCCGGAAATTCAAACATTCGAAAATCAAACTTCTGCGCCAAAACAGCTCGCGGAACCCAAAGGGGGGTCGACACTGGAGTTGAGACCCCCTAGATCCAGCTAGATTCATCCTTGAATTTGAACAATTTTCTTAACCAGGTTCAATGCTGACTCAGCGCTGCGTGTTACAATAAGATCCTGAAAACATATAAATAGGCTAGCAGAGCCTAGCCTTAATCTCATATTTCTGAGGCGACGTCTATACTCTATCATTCTTCTTCCTCCTCAAATCTCTTCAGAAAAATAAGATAATTAGTTTAGAAAATTCTGAATCAAGATCTGGAGGAAAAGAATGAATATTAATAAGAAGGTGTACCAGAATCATATCCATAGTAAGGTAATTTCCTAGATCTAGTCTGTTCAATGTTCTTCCTCTTTCTTTCCTTTTTATTTTAGTAAGAATTATGGATCCATGGTTGCTAGGTTCTAAATTCAGTTAGAAGACCGTGGAATACTAGATCTAGACCAGATTTAGGATTTTGAAAGCAAATTAGGTGAGTGGATTTAAGTTGTATAATTTTTGATAATGGTATATTATCGTTTAACATTCCCCGTTATTATGCAATGTAAATCTCCTAGAATGATTAAAAGTGTTGAAATGTTATTATGACAAGTTGAAATATTAATATGAATGTTTTGGAAAATTCATATGTTGGAACATTTAATATGCTTAAATGTACATATGTTGAAACATTAACTTGTTAGAATATGTGTAGCGATTATCGTCGTTCGAATTTTATGTTAACTTGTGACATTTATGTACTTGAACCCTTATTTATAGAAATTGGAACAGTTACATGTTAAAATAGAATTAATAACATGTTAGAAAGAACATGCGACATAAAATGGGCTTATTATGATGGCATGAAAAATATAGATTTCAGTAAAATTTGAAAGAATGAACATGCCTAAATTATATAGAAAATTTGTAGTAAATAGAAAACTATAACGTACCTAGACATAAGGTCAAATTCAATTTGTGGTAGAAATCTGCCCAGAACTTCCCGGCAACTCCAACATCCACAAGTTGTTAATTCGATGTGAGTGGTCTGCGTAAATAAAACATGTAATGGTGCTATGACACAAGGTTAAGTCAACTTGTTGATGAAGTCTGCCCGGAACCGCCCGACAAATCCAGCATCCACAAGCATATATATAAATATATGAATATAAAAGGATAGAAATAAATGGAATAAATTGTAATTAATGGAAATGAATGGAATTGAATGGAAGTTACAACAGTAAAAGAAATGGAATGAACATAGAATGATAATAACCTATTATAAATAAATTACATTAATGAGAAGATTATATAATAGTTAGGATTGTCCTAGGAATAAATAGAAATTATAACTTAGTTATAATAAACGATAAAGAAAATGGAGTAACTTATGAAATAAGATAAGTTGTTCTTAATTGTAAATTACGTTATCTATGAGAACGAGAATCTGAAATATGCTGATAGGGACAACATAAATTATATTTATGGAAAGGGAACTTATTAGTAAACCTTACTTAAGAGAACTTAGTTAATAAGTAAACAACGATAGTCGTAATGGTAGTATAAGACGAAATTATGATTAAATAAGAAAGAATGAGGCAAACTTATGAAGTGAAATAAGTTATATTTAATCATAATTGGTAAGTTACATGTTAAGCAGAAAACATGTAAACTGAGTTATACTTAATTACATATTAAGTGGAACATGTTATTGTAACTATGATATTGGACAACTAATATATAAAGAGATTGTAGATTACACACCTTGGATTACAATCTAGAGAATAAAATGTTATGGGCTTATTAATAAACTTAAATCCGTAAAGTTATATGACTAAAATTAACAAGCAAGAGGAACTTGGTAACTTGAATAAGAAGTCAATATGAATGGGAATAACCGAGTTAAATGGAAACCCGATGAGGTAGAGCAAGCGCATAATTGAATGTTTAGACATAGGGTCTAATAGCATATTAAAATAAGGCGCTTGGACTGGTCTGTATGTTAAAGGTGAATAACCCAACGAGGTAGATCAGTGCGGTGTCATGAGGCACAAGGAGGGCGCATGTTCATCTGATTATTCAGTCAGCTCCGAAGGACCGGAAGGAGAAGCACACGGCTTCCTGAGATGCATAAGGTGCTCCTGGTAGTCCTCTATGCGGTGAAAGATGTTTAGGCTATGCTCGCAGAGGTTTGGTCTGTGTGTTACTACCAGGTGGGTGCGGCTTGACTGCAAAAGTAGATTTGCAGTCAGAATGCTGTGACGAGGTGACACTTGGGTGATTCAACGATCGCCTCATTGGGATGTGAGGTCAGGACCAACAAGGATAGTAGATCGTCGGGTACTCATCATCGGTAGCCAGTGGGATGCGAAAAGACTAGAGCTAAACCCAAGACATCATCCACCTTTCCCTATCGAGGCACGGTGGTTGAGGGGAGACACCAACTGGATGTTTAGATTGTTTGTTAGGGGCAGTCGCTTAGCTCTTGTAGTCTTTACTAGTTGAGGGAGGGGCTGAGGTGGGGCCATAGCCACCATGAAAAACACACCGAGGGATATCTTTATTTTAAGGCCCTTAAAGGCTGGACTGTACAGATATCGAAAAGCTCCCATCCGAGTTCCGTGTTTCTTATATAGCCCTACAACGGAACTTGGTGCACATTAGAGGTTATGTGCGGTTGAGGCATCGAGTACGATTATCAACACGTACATTGGAAAGTCTAGATACATGCATATTTGCTCTGGGTGTTGTATCGTAGAATCTATGGCATTACTCTGTGATTTGATTCGATCAAAGGTGACAGTCCATATGCTTACGTAGTGTTAACGGTCACCTTTCCTCAGGCATCAGGACATCAATCTTAGAGCTTAAATATCCTCCCCTCTGGGGATGAATGTTCCACTAATAATACAGTGGAGATCCGAAATAACCAGAGGGAGGTTTGCTTATCTGGACATAACTAAGGTATCATTAGATTAATGACTTCCAAGGTCGCAAATACAATGAAACGTATTATGATAATAGTAAAACAGGCCGACGCTTCTTCATACTCGGGGAAGGAATCACCGCAATGCTTATTAACTCTTATGATCATTCCGCATCGAATCGTCCAGAAGGGCCTGGAATGCGTCAAGAAACAAGTGATAAACTAGTGGATAACTTCCTTTTCGAGATCAAAAAGCATTAGGCTCATTATGAGAATTATGATCAGCGTGAAAAACCCTCAAGAGAGAAGGAAGAGAACTTCGAATTTCTAGGAAGTCCTCCTTCTTCCATGAAGGTATCATAATCAACTTTCCCTTATGAAAGGTTAGTGTTATCTTCCAGTTTCATCATAATGGCACAACAAGATTATCAAATTGCAAGATATTTAAGCCCTGGAATTCTCCATTCATAAATTGTAGATGTATTACAAGATTTTAAGAAATCCTTAATCCACTTTAGGGATTTAGGATTCGCTCTTTTCTAAGAGTAAAGAACAAGATTGAGAAATGAAAAATTCGTCCTTTTCTACGTGGCTCCTGGGGTCTTATTTATAGGGAATTTGGGGCCCCTTCTGTTGTTAGGCTATTGGGCCCGCACGGGCCCTTGTCTGCCGCTCTTTCATTGGTCTCGAATGTTTAGCTTCCGGTTGTCCTTTTGGTGTTAATTATAGTCTTCAAAGTGAGAGTCCCAGTCAATCGGGCTCCTTTGAGATAGCTATGGGCTTGTTGATGAGGTGGCTTTCGGACGACATTTAAACTCCCGATAGAGGCTTATGGATGTAGGCTTTCGGACGTAAGCTTCTAGATGTAGGCTTCCATCTTTCTTGTGGATATTTAGAGGAACTTTCCCTCATTATGTATGTGGAGAGTCGCTGGTTTGAAACCGCTGTTGGTTCCTGCTCTAGGTAGATTAGGACGGGTAGCCTGTATCTTCGCTTGGGTCCTGGTTTGCCTTCCGATGGAGCTTTTTTGTCAGTCTGGTTTTCCGAATGGTGGCTTCCGGTGATGTTTCTATTATCTCTTAGCATGACCTTTCGATACCTGTCCGATAGTTGTTTTCGGAAGCAGGTTCCGGATGATCGTTGCGTACTTCTGGTTTAGTGCCTTCGATTCCTTCTGGCGTAACGGTGTTGAGCAGGTTAACTCTGATAACCCTTCCGGGTTTTGAGGAGTGGAGCTCATGTCTTCTTCTTTCTTAATTTCTAACTTAGATAGACTTTTTCCACCGATCTTCCACCCGGATAGGTCCTGTCAGATGGACCCATCGGACGTACCTCGTCGATTTCCTGTAGACTTTAGGCACCTTCCTTCCAGGAGGGTGCCGGTTTTTGCTGCTCTTTGATCACTCTTTCCAATTTGCGGTTCTTCATATTACTCGGTTTCCTGCTTTCAGAAGATTTTCCTATGATAATGTTCTTTCGATGCCTCTTCACTGTCAACCAGTCTCGGAGTTAACTTTGTGTAACAACCTGTATTTTTAATAACCTGTTAAGATATAAATTGAGGCAGAATTTAATTTAAAAATCTGAATCAAGGGAAACGGGCTATGCCATTGCGTTCGTCTCGGAAAAATACGCGAAATAGAGTCCGAGTTTTCGAAAATCGGAGTCCGTATGACCCAGTTAAGGCCCATTGAAGTTTTCAGAAATTTCCATATTAAAAACAGATTTAAATTTTAAGTTAAAAACAAGGGTTAGGGCACAACTGGCGTCAGGCGGGAAAACTCCCGCCAAGACCCCACAAGTCGACAGGCATGTCGACAGGGGTCTAAGGGTGTCGACTGCCCTGTCGACAGCCCTGTCGACACGGGGTGGCCGAGCAGTTTAGCCTGGCGCACCATTTTTGATCTGGGCTTGGTTGTGTGGCTTAGTTCTGGAGACTTCCGAAATCTGATGGACCTAATTCAACCTAGGGTTAATCCTAGGGCTAAAAACACTCTAATCTTCTATAAATATGACCCTAATCCTACCCTAAAACCCCATTATTCATTCTAGCAACCAAACTATGTCAAATTGATTTCTCAAATGGCCTCCACTTGAAAACCCTAGCCTCCACCCTCTTCATAAAACATTCCTATGAAGATTATGATGTTCATACAAGCATTTCTAAGTTGTATGAATGATCATTAGCTTGCATACATCATCAAGTTGCAAGTTTTATTTGCTAAGCTAGAGTTTTTGGGATTTTTGTTAAGGGTGTTTCTTATTGGAGCTTTGTTTTGGGTTTTTATGCTTGCATAAAGGGCTTCTCAATCTTTATTTGTAGATTTGAGTCTTCATAATATTTGTAAGCCCTCTTACCTTCATTTTAGAAACTCTAAAGTTAATATGTGATGAAAGTTGGGATTTATGCATGTTTAATAAGTTATGCATGCTTATGCGAGTTCACTATGCCATGTTGTGCATGTTTAATAAGTTATGCATGCTTATGCGAGTTCACTATGCCATGTTGTGCATGTTTAATAAGTTATGCATGCTTATGCGAGTTCACTATGCCATGTTGTACATGTTTAATAAGTTATGCATGCTTATGCGAGTTCACTATGCCATATTACACATGTTTGATAAGTTATGCATGTTTATGCAAGTTCACTATGCCATGATTTGCAAGTTTAACAAGTTATGCATGTTTATGCAAGTTTACTATGCCATGATTTGCAAGTTTAACAAGTTATGCATGTTTATGCAAGATCACTATGCCATGATTTGCAAGTTTGACAAGTTATGCATGTTTATGCAAGTTCACTATGCTAAGTTATGCAAGTCCAACATGTTATGCATGTTTATTATGATATGTAAGATTCATCATGTATGTTGTGCCAAGTTCCCTCTTCCTATCCTTTATGCGTTATGACGAATATGTAAGCGATGGAATGACGTTGGGGGGTTTGGGTAAAACTTAAAATACATGAAAATATAAGATTGGGAATTTACCTATTAAGTTAGGTCTACCCCTTGGGAATTTACCTATTAAGATAGGTCTACCCAAGTATTTGTTAAACTTGTAATTATGTTTTGAAAATAAAGTGGACATGACACTTAGAAAACATAAGTGTGGCCAACTCGAGGTTGGGTTGAGTTTGTAGCATAAACCTACCCGGAACCGACCGGCTTAACTAGTGGCTACAAGCAATAGGACCCAATGTGAGTAGTTGGTCATGTTGCACGTGAAACCCGAGGTTAGACTAAGTTGTGGTGTAAACCTACCCGGACCCGCCCGGCCTAACTAGTAACCACAACATGGTCTAATGTGAGAGGTTGGGTGCATTAAATTAATCAATGCCTCATGATTAGGGTTAAGTCATGGCCCACTAATACTTAACCAATTTTGGGGATACGAGGGATTAAATGGGGTTAAGTGGTGAACTGTTGGTTACACTTAACTAATTTAATCCATGATTAGTAAGGGGTTAAACCACACTTAACCCTATTAGAAAACCCTAGAAACGTGGTCTGTTCCAGCAGTAATCCAAGTTTAGACTGTGCATTATTGCTTAGGTGTCTAGGGTTGACACCCGAGGGCTTGATACACCCGAAGGTGGACCCAGCACAGTCTGACTACAACCATATGTGGGCCGTATGGACACCAACACTTGACGTGTTAGGTTTATAGGGAGCCGATCGACTAGACCGTTGGGCTGGGCCTTGTATTAAGGTCACCTCATGTTATTGGGCCAAAGTTTTGGGCTGAGGGATCAATACCTGTTATGTTAGTTTGCTAGTACACTGTGGTGCAAAGCTTAATCTTCTTTATGTGATGACACCTTTATCTATTGCCAGTATGTTCGTCTCAGCTTCCATCATGATGTTAACTTTATTAGTTTATAGACTGATCGTAGTAGGGCTTACCAGTCTCTTTGACTGACCTGTTTTCTTTCGCTTCTTTTCTTCCATTTCCCCCCCCAGGTTCTCAGGGAGGGAATAGTGGTGCTTAGCTTGGATCGCTTGCTTGTTTGCTGGATAGCTCATGTATGTCTGGACATTGAGCTCGCTATGGTTTATCATCTTATTTTGGGGATAGCACTATGTATTTCAGTATTTCTGTTTATGATGTACTAGACATGTTTATTTTGGCAGTTGACTTTATGATGTACTAGACTTGTTTTGAGATGGTTTGAGATATTCCGCTGTTTATTCTCACTTACTCTGTTTTACATATATATTTATGTTATTGTTCTGCCTTGATATATCATTATGCATGCTTACCTAGTTCTAACGCCCCCCAGAAGCTAGTGCCCCCGAAAGAGTGACCCTAGTGGAGGTGGGGTGTTACACTTTGGTGGTAACATTTTGCCCTTCCGCTAGTGAAGGGTTGTCTTTGACTTTCCAAGTCGAGCTTCTCTTCCCAGACTCTTTTCTATTTGTTCACGAGCTGTTTATTGGTGCTGGATTACGTCATGAAACTCGGATATCCTGAAGATTTGAAGATCAGGGGTCCCCTTTCGTGGTTTGTGGAGAATTGATCTGACTTAGGCTAGGGTATTATTATAGATAGAGGACCAAAAATCCCTTCCGACATTTGTGAAGAGCCGACTCAGCCTAGATTCGGGTATTTATATTGATAGAAGACTGAGAAACCCTTCCGGCATTTGTGAAGAGTCGAATCAACCCAGACTCAGGTAATATATAAAGAAGACCGGGAACCCCTTCCGGCTTTTTTGAAGAGCCGAATCAACCCAGATTCGGGTATCATAGACAGAAGATCGAGAACCCCTTCCGGCATTTGTGAAGAGTCGAATCAACCTAGATTTGGGTATTTATATAGATAGAAGACCAGGAACCCCTTCCGGCATTAGTGAAGAGCAGAACCAACCTAGATTGAGGTATTCAAAGATTGAGGACCGGAATAACCCTTCCGATATTTGGCATCCCCTTAGTTTGTTTTGCGAAGTAGAGATTGTATGTGCTTCCTAAGTGTAACGACCCGAGGGATTTGCGACCTTGGTAATCGACATAAACTCAATGCCAACTATCCAAGCATCGAAAATACCAGATAGTTAATAGAACGAAGTTAGAGGTGATAATAGATAAGATAAAAAATTAGAATAGAAGAAGAAGAACATAACAACATAACAAATTAATACGAATCACACAGCGGAACGAATAAAATATATTATATAACATAACTTTGAAAATAAAACTAGTATCTGAATACAATACTATTATCGGAGTACAACACTTACAACACAGCGGAAGTAACAATAGCTATATAATCCCGAAGCCTCCTACTCCAAGATCTCCAAGTATATCTGAAAAATCCTGACTACTTGAGTGCCCGTACAAATTTGGGCACCCAAGAGTTCAGGGAAAACAAAACAAAACAAACTCCGGGTCAGTCATGGGACTAGTGTGAGTAAACAATTTAAAATAGTTTGAGAAAATAAACGATATCTCATAAGACCACGCCGTACAACACGAAATGGGGTTTTCCCTGATGAGAATCCAAAACATTTGATTTAACATCAAAAATCCTTTTTGCAAGAAACAATGATCTTTATATAAAAACATTTTTTGATACTATGATAGTGTCTATCAACCACAATATAATAATCATCTAGTAGAACACTTTCATCTCACGTTCCACATACATAATATATAATCAAAAACCACGGGTGCTTATTGGGTAATGAATTCCAACTGGCAAAGCAGGGGACCACCTTCCGACAGCGTATCTCTAGAGAGGAATATACCGGGTTCAACAAGAACATCTTGCAACCCAGGCTAAACATGACCGGTCACTCATTTTTCATGAGTGTACCGAATGTATTAGCACCAACGGTTGGGACCAGCAACCGTTTCCCGAAAGGGACATCATCGAAATAGGGTAAAGAAGTAAATGGAATTTCTCTAGACCAGGTGACAATACACCCTAATTGGCCGCTAACCACATAGCCATGCGACCTATCCGATGTTATACCATTTCCTAGTTGTGAGGCTAGAGGCCATAACGTATAGTTCACACCTTTATTCACTTTGAATGTCACATCGTCACACCCGCCAAATCACAAATTGGTTTCCCCAAAAATACCACGGGTATACAACTAAGAGAAACGAATTCCTCCGCCGCCAAACGTAAATATGTCTGAAGAGATCAACTTATGTAATCTATTAAATATACTCTATCAGACATTATTCCATATAGGTTGTCCTGAGACTAGATAAACCGAAGGCACTATTCTAAAAATCCATCTTAGGCAATTTCTACCTAGGATTTGCAAGAACAACCCTTGCATAAACTCCATCTTCAATTATCTTCATCATATTTGATTCGTAACGCTAATGCCCATACGGAGTGGATTTCAGACAATAGATCCGATCCCGGTCTCTTCGTATTAACAGCGAAAAAGGGTCTAAACTTTGATAGTCGGTTATTTATCTATCAAAGTAAACATCCACACACACACAACGATCATATTTCCAAATGGAAACTTGATCAATCAATTATCAATCAACACTAGTACAAAACAGTCCATTTGCGACGGCTTATTTGCGACGGTTTACCTAAAAACAGTAGCACATATGGTTATATGCGACAACTTTTGCTTCAAACCGTAGCAGGTTGTCAATGAAATGATATAGAAGGAAAATTAGCGACGGTTATTTTTAAAAACAGTAGCAAATATTTTATAATTTGCGACTGTTATATATAAATCCGTGGCATATAAACGGAGTTTGGAATTTGGTCAGGTATAAATTTGCGACGGGTAAGTAAAAAACAACCGCATTTGTTAATCTTTACAATTTTGCGACAGCTTTACAATAATCCGTAGCACAAAGCAGTGACATACAAAATAAACAAATAAACATATTTAGACATTATATTACCAATTATGCGACATACAAACCAGTGACATACAATAATCCGTGGCACAAACCAGGTACCTTTTGGGTTAGCTATCAATTATGCGAATGTTAACAATTAAACATACAAATTACCCTATTATCCATTAAACAAAACAGTGACATACAAAATAAAACCTTTTTTTTCTTAATCGAACTAAGAATCAGATCCACCGCCTGTTCTATCGAACAAAATAAAATCTCATCCAATTTCGATCAAATTAAATCTCCTCCTATTTCGATCGAACACGGCCACCAATCATCGTTTCGATCCACTGAGAAGAACGAATTCGATTTCGTCGATCTCTTCAAAAGCTGCTTTCCAGATCTTGGTAAGTTATTGTGGTTTAGTACAGAATTTTAATGGTTGGTTTTAGGTGTTGATGGTGCTTATACAATGAATACCGCAGGTGTTGATGGTTGGTTTTAGGTCTCTATATAAAACCCTATTTTATTTAATTTCTGTTTAAGTTTAGTTGTCTGAATCTTCAATTCCTCCTTAAGGTCATTTAAACAGAGTAGATGATGGCTGTGGCAGTTCTAGGAGAATTATTTGATGCAGTTTTGAATGTTTTGTTTTGAACTTGAGAGTGCATAATGTTTTGGACCATAGAATATTTGTGATGATGGTTTATGGGATTTGTATTTTGTATGATGCTTGGTTTGAGTTTAGAGGAGATGTTGGTAGTGGGGCAGGGAATATGCTGCAGCTGTTGGTGATGTGGGTATATCGGTGGCTCGTGGATGGGTGTGAGGTGCATTGAGCCCGTACGGTGCATAAGTCTATGCGCACTAAGGAGACACCCAACGTGTTCAGCCCTGCAATTTTTATCACGTTCACTGCAGTCACGTTTGAACCGACTTGGTTCACTGTGTTTCCTGGCTTGTCCAGCCCCGAAAAGAAGAAATCTTCAGCTTTAACTTGCTTTGGATCCTTGTAGAAAAATCCATTCACAAATACTGCATTTATACACGTATTAATTATATACAAAAGAAAGAGTGAATTGATGGAACATATTTGCCCCCAAAAAAAAAAACACAATAGTAGAAACTTAGAATGGGAATCAAGATGGGTAGTGAAATTACTGTTGGGTAACTTTTGAGCAACACAGAAGTCTTGGAGTTGACTAGGATCTGAAGCAAACACTTGACACGTTTAAATTAATGCTACAAGGAACATAATTACCATGTTTATTCCCATTGTCAACTGAGGTTTTTTTTCTCTTCCAAATATTAATAACCTGATTACCAAAAGGATTAATATTCAGATGACTTGAAGTTGTTCTGCGTTGCATGTGATATATATAGAGGCAGAATGTGTTATTAAATTCATCCTGAAATGGTATTTACATGTGACTAATTCAAATTAAATTATCAAATTTATTAAGTTACAGTGGAATTGGTAAGGGAAGCTAGGACGTTGTCCTGACTGATGACATTATGCGTACCAAATTTTGTATTATTGAGTGCTCAATCTGATATATATTCAGTCAAGTATACTTTTCTTATATTCACTTTTTATAGTACTTGTTATTTTAATATATGAAATTCTTACAAAACCTTTTGCTATACAACACTTGCACTCATTTGATTTTTGAACATCTAGAGCATTGAAAGATTACATATGGTGGTATATTATTATAATATACTATCATCGCAAATTGAAATAGCCTTGGGTGTTTTCAAGTCTAATAGCATTGGCAATGACAATTTAACATCTTGTTTGACTTTGGCGAGGTTCTATTTTTGTTGTTCCTTTTTACAATGGTCCACATATTTATTTACACATATGTTAATCTTATGTTTGTGTTTATTTTTCTTTGCCGAACATATGGAAATAAATGAACTTATATATAATTTCATGATAGACTTGTGATAAATCCTACATGTTCACTGAGAAAAGTCAAGATGTATAATATCTCCATATGTATGCATGATGATGTTATCACCTTCAGCAGATACTGTAGTACTTACATGAATTGAATGTACAAGTTCTATCATATTTCAATCTTTAGAAAGATTACTTCCCATTGTTCTTGGGATTTGAAAAGTTATAAGATGCAAGAAGTTGCAAAGTAAATTATAAATATATCTTTTTGTAATAAAAAACAGAGTGCCGATCTATGAATGGCGAAGTGACAAAGTCAGGTAATACTACTGTTGTTTTGTTTGCAAACATGTTCGGTTAACCTCGGTTAAACCATTCGATCCTTGAACCGTGAAACGTTACGGATTGATCAACAGTTCGATCTCGATAACTACGGGTAGTAGAACCAAGGGGTAGCTCAAATTATTTTATATTTGTCATTACTGTTTTTCTTTTGTGAATTCACTATTACTAGGGTGTATGAACTATGAACAACTTATCCTTTTAAATTAGTTAAGTATACTAACACAGCTTACGCTTTTTAAATTAAAGAGGTATACTTATGAATGGTGTACTAGAGTTATAAACTGTTCCGCAGTTTTATGCTTATTAGTTATTACAATTGTAATTTCAAAATTTTACCAAAACATGTAATTTCAAAACATGTTATTACGTTGGGTGTCTCCTTTTCTGGGTCATCAACCAGCATTTTTAACTATTTTATATGCTTTATCTTTTCATCCACTAAAAGATCAATATTCCTTTAATTGACAGCTTGAGGAACCATCCTCATTTCCAGCAAATAATTGACAAGCGGGCAAAGCATCGTGATATTCTTGGGTTAGCTAAGTCCTTTTCTGGTCTAAGTGTTGGACGACAATTGTAAGTTCACTTTATCATTTTTTAGTGGTGTATAGCTTGCTCCTTTCGAGGAGTCGTTCCTTTCAGATTTGATTGGAGATATTTTTCAAACCGTAGTAGCAATCACAGATCTGATTTTGATATTCTATTTCTTAGTGAAATCTCCAAAAGAATGTTTGCACATGGAACGGATAAACACTTGTACATATCGCTAAATTTATGACCTGTTGTACACTAAATTCTGTGTGAAGAAAGATTGGCATTTCTTGGAATTCAGATTCAATATTAGTTCTACACTTAGGCTGTTTGGTTTACTGACATTTTAATTCCACTTACAGTTTCATGCATGTCCTCAGTAAAAATTAATAATTGGTTTTTTGTTACTTATGACTATGTACCCCTGTTGAAAAGTAAATATGATACTAACGGATAGCTAAGCATGCATAGGCGTGACTTGCATGATTCTGGTTTCATTTCTGACCATGATGATTCATAAGAACTTTATTTCCTCACATAATTGATTGACTGGACTTGCTTATTTTTATGGTTTTGTTGTTGAGGATCATCTGAGTGATATTACACAATTATAAAGCTCAACTCTTTCCATTATGAAAGATAATATTTAATTTGTTTTACATTTAAATCATGTGTAGTTTTCAAAAAAGAAAGAAGCAGCAAATGAAAGCAAAATAAAGAAAGTTGAAGATTAGGTATCACTATATAAAAAGATAGAAGCAAAACTGGAATAAACGGGGTGCATAAAGTAAAAAGTGGGATGAAAATTTTATTTTTAAAAGAAAGGGGGGGTGTTGGGGGTTGGGAAAAGCAATTGTCACCCGAGATATCAACGAAACTACCCTATACTAACATAAACAGAGGGTGGTTAAGGTACGATGAACATGACTCAAACAGAGGAGTGAAGACATCTCAGAGCTCAGAGCTCAAAAGATATCTCTTTTTATCCAACTATGTACTCTCTTTCACAAAAAGCTGAGTTGAAAATTTTCTTCTTTTTCTCAAGTTATTTTGCTCCATTATTTTGGTTTGCTATTGTCTTTTTAAACTGACCATGGCCTGAACCGGGTTCTCGGTCGGATTGTTGTTCCCTCAGTCTGCCAGGTTGTTATGTGTGCTTGTGTACACAAATATGCAACATAAAATGAAATTGAAATGACCTTAATCGAGTCGTCAACCTAGGTTTAGTGTTGTTATAAGTTATAACTCTGTAGGTTCAAATAGGCTAGTTAAGGTACGTTCTGGATTAGCTAAGAGTATGAATATGGGTTAGGAGAAACTTAACGATGTTTTATCAGTATTTTTGATAAATTTCATCAAATTAATGTTTGACTTATTCTTATTTTTCCTTTTTATTTATACCAGTTGGTTAATGGATCATAGTACCAGACTGTGCATACAAGATCAGGCATGATATTCATTTCAGAAGTGAGGACAAATATTTGATACGTGTATTTCTGCGTTTTTCTTTCTCTTCCAAAGCCTCTCTTTCTTCATTACTTCTTCCTCTAAAATTTTCTGTGTCTGCTCACCTGCATTTCAATAGGCTTTCAAGTATCTTCTTCTCCATACCCACATCAGTTTCACGCAAAGACCGGGCCTGAGTAACGTAGATAAAGAGAAAGAAGGTGTTTGTATCGGATTAAAAGGACCGGATTGAAAGTCGTCTCATTCCATTAGGTTAGTTTTAATAACAGTTAATATATACTTGTATTTTATGTAAAAAAACTTCTAATTAAATTTAAACGGTGAGGAACGTAAACTAACCACGTCCAGGATCACGCCCGCATAATCTGGGCACTTTTTCTTTTGTCCTTATAAATTCTATTTCTTCTCCACTCACGAAAACAATTCAACTACCCTGATCCGTGGACGGAGCCAGGATTTGGCATCATCCCGGGCTATGATAACATAAATACTTTGACAAAAAGGAAAAAATAATAGAAAATAATTGCTGAACTGGGACATACTGATTTTTATAACATCCAAAGGTGAGTCAAAGATCCAAAATTTAAAGAACAAAACACGAAAATAATAAGACTGATTACGACAGCCGAATTTAAATTTCACAAGGCAAAAAAACAGACAAACGGGGATGAAAACATGATTAAATAATGTGCTACAATTCATCCATTTGCTCAGTTTTGTCCATTTCTATTAAACTATAATCATATAAATACTGCGTGTTAGAATTGATGACCCGGGCTGTAACCTAGGTATCATAGGCATAGATCTGTCCATGCCCTTATCTTCTTTTCTAAGAGAAAATGCACAAAAGTATTTTTAAAAAACTACTCTCCGGATTTCAAGAACTCCTTGATTCTTCTAGCTATTTTCTAAAATTGAAAAAAATAAACTCTCTCCTCGTCAAATTTTCTATTCTCTGGATCTCCCGTCTTCACTATCAAATTTTGTTTCCATGAGGCTTTGCGTTTAGTTGAAAGTATACTCGTCTAGGTCTGATGATATACCGCATCAGCCTACTCGTGCCTAATAACGATGCTTGTAGCGATGGAATTTTCGTCGATCTACAAATCAGTGACAAAGGAACTTTGGTTTCAAATTTCACCTCGGTGCCATCAAGTTTTGTTGCAGTCGAGAGTAGAGGTGTATATAGAAGAAGACGTTGACGAAGATGTGGCGCCTGGTAAATGTGGGCGAATTTGATTGAGGCTGTTTGTGTTCTTTTGATACAGTCAGTGATGAGTTGGTTTATTTTGGCTTGACGTAGTTGCTATGAAAAAAAGTCTGCTGTTGATGAGTTTTTATGAATAGGCATTACTAAAGCTTGGATGCAGTCACCTTTCTATAGAAATACTGAAACTGGGTTGTTTACGTCCAGATTTGCATTTGTCAATGTAATGGGTTATGTATTTAAATATGTAAAAGGGTGGTGTATTCACATATTCAATGGGTGTTGCATCTACTAAATTATGTACAGCACCCATAGAACAGAGTTTGTGTCATGTACTTTTTTATCATTTATAATGGGTGTTTCATTCAAAGTTAAATGTTAAAAACTACACATGATTAAAATGTAAAAACAAAGTTAAATATTTAAGGAAATTAGTTTCTTTCGAATGGTTAAATATTTGCACTTTAAAAATAAATGTCTTTATCACATGCGGAGTGTGTGTCATACGTTTGTCCCTGTAATTTCTTTGGTATGTAGGAGCCAACAAGAAAGATGAATGATTTATTGGTTAAGGGCCGATATTAATGGACACGAAAGACAGGTAAACTTAAGATATGCTAGCTGAGTTGAAAATGAAATTTATATCTCACGAAATATTGAATAATCGATATAAATAAAATTTAGGGGAAATATAATAGTTCGAAGATGATCGAAGATATTGGCAACAAATTATTTGCAGTGCTGTAGTCGTCCAAAGTTCTGGAACACATCACAGAACCTAAAACAGATCGCCAAATAATCCAAACTGGGAGCGTCTTTTGTCCATATGTATATCTAGACGAAAGCAAAAGAAGAAAAGTAACTCCTGTAACAAATTTACAGGTTCACATGTAATTGGTTTAAACTGAAATAAGGAGTATTGTGCTCTCGCTGCTTTTTCATATTTAATTGCCTTTGAATTATTGTTACGATTTGCTTGATTGTATCTTCCCTTGTCATTTTATAATAAGAACATACGTGTAAAGCAAAATAACTGATTCTATAATAAGATTAGAATTAGAAAAACATATTAAGGAAACACAAAAGCTGGTTAATTTGTGTTTTGGTTTGAACTTTAGTTGGAAAAATCAATGCCAACCGAAGTCAAAATATGCCAATTAGATTGATTCATGTGGCGGCAAAGCAAGACTATACCTCGCTATTGATAAGGTTGGGAAGTATAAAGCGGAGAAGAAATTAAATACCACTGACACAACATGCGTCTTGGACTGAGGATAAATGCCAAAAATAATCAAGTCTTGAAGTTTGACAGGATTTAAGAGTTTATAGCTTTTCTGAGGTAGATAACATTGTTTGAAAGCTAGATTAATGTGAAACACTAAATATTTGTTTTTCTTGTGTAGTGTGTCTCTGGCATTTGCTCATGGATCGCAGTTGGATGTACAATGTGAAACGTAGCGATGCTGAATTCTTAACTAAGATTAACGAGTTCATATACTGTTCGTTGAACAATCAATCAATAAGAAGGGAAGAAACTATTTTATGTCCTTGTAGACTTTGCAAAAATACAAAGAGGTTTCGTAACGTAGATCAGATTAAGGATCACATAATTCGTAATGGATTTAAGCAAAATTATACACGATGGATATGGCATGGTGAAAGCATACTCAACAGAACTAGTTCTATTAATCATGAGAACAACAATAATGACATGGGAGGTAATGTGAATAATGAGGTGAACGATGAGGATATTGAGAATGATCGTCTTCATGAGATGTTTCGTGATGTTGAAGAACAATTGATGGAAGAGCCAAAGTTGTATGAAAAAATATTAATTGATGATGAGAAGCCTTTGTTTCCCGGTTGTGATAAGTATACAGTGTTGTCTGCTGTGCTCAAGCTTTTTAATCTAAAGGCAAAATATGGGTGGAGTGATAGAAGTTTTACATCAATGTTGGAACTTTTGAAAGACATGCTTCCAGAAGGTAACGAGCTTCCTATTTCTAATTATGAGGCTAAGAAGATTATGTGTCCAATTGGCATAGGATACAAAAAGATACATGCATGCCGAAATGATTGTATATTATATCGAAATGAATATGAAAACTTGCATGAGTGTCAAAAATGTGGATTATCCCGTTACATGGCACGAGGAAATGTTCGTAATGACTCAGGTAAGAAAGGACCTCCAACAAAGGTGTTATGGTATTTGCCCATTATACCAAGGTTTAAACGCTTATTTGCAAATAAGGATAACGCAAAAAATTTGAGATGGCATGCAGAAGTGAGGAAGGATGATGGGTTTCTAAGGCATCCAGCCGATTCTCCACAGTGGAGAAACATTGATACAATGTATCCTAGTTTTGGCAAAGAAATTAGAAATCTCAGACTTGGTCTTTGCACGGATGGCATAAACCCATTTGGTAACCTTAGTAGTCAACATAGTACTTGGCCTGTTCTTTTGGTGATTTACAATCTTCCACCTTATTTGAGTATGAAGCGCAAATACATAATGTTGTCTCTTCTTATCTCGGGACCACGACAGCCAGGGAACGACATTGATGTTTATTTAGCTCCTCTAATTGATGATCTAAAACATTTGTGGGAAGAAGGTGTGCAAATGTTTGATGCATACAGCAAAAGTTATTTCACATTGCGCGCCATGGTTTTTTGCACCATAAATGATTTTCCTGCATATGGCAACTTATCTGGCTATAGTACAAAAGGTGCTAAACCATGTCCAATTTGTCAAGACGATATGGTTGTTGAACGTTTGCATTTTTGCAAGAAAAACGTGTATATGCATCATCGTAGATTTCTGCCTATCAATCACCATTATCGTAAAAAAAAGAAACCTTTCAATGGAGAGGTAGAAAATAGAGTTGCTCCTTTGCCGTTAACAGGAAATGATGTTTATGAACGGGTCAAGAATATTGAAAACGTATTTGGAAAAGCCTTTCCGCTTGTAGAAGGCTCATGGAAGAAAAAATCTATATTTTGGGAACTTCCGTATTGGAGACACTTACAAGTTAGACATTGTCTAGATGTAATGCATATTGAAAAAAATATTTGTGACAGTATCATTGGGACGTTGCTGAATATACCTGGTAAGACAAAGGATGGTGAGAAATCTAGATGAGATATGTTGAAAATGGGTATTCGAAAGGAGTTAGCACCAGTAGAAAATGCTAAACGTGTTTATTAGCCTCCTGCTTGTCACACATTGTCCAAAAAAGAGAAAATTAGTTTTTGTGAGTGTCTTCGTGGTGTTAAGGTTCCAACAGGTTATTCTTCGAACATTAGCAGTCGTGTATCGATGAAGGATTTAAAATTGACGGGCATGAAGTCTCACGACTGCCACGTGTTGATGCAACATTTGTTACCTGTTGCAATTAGAGGTATATTGCCCAAACATGTTAGACATGTTATTACTAAACTTTGTTTCTTTTTTAATACAATTTGTAGCAAGGTGGTTGATCCTCATACGTTGGATGAGCAACAAGATGACGTTATTATTACTTTATGCCGATTTGAGATGTATTTTCCTCCTTCATTTTTTGATGTTATGGTGCATTTGGTGGTTCATCTAGTCAGAGAAATCAAGATTTGTGGTCCTGTGTTTATGAGATATATGTATCCGTTCGAAATCCACATGGGAACTTTAAAAAGGAAAACAAAGAATAGATATAGACCCGAAGCCAGTATCGTAGAAGGTACTGTAGCTGAAGAGGTTATTGAGTTTGTCACTCAATACTTAGCTGGTGTTGAACCCGTTGGACTTCAAAAGTCTAGGCATGATGGACGACTTGATGGTCAGGGCACAATTGGGTTAAAATTGATTAACATTGGTGATGAAATGGTGCAAAAAGCCCACTTACTTGTTTTACAACACCTCAGTGAGGTTCATCCTTACTTGGAGGAACACATGACAACTCTAAGATCTGAGAATCCTTCAAAGACCGAAAGGTGGTTAATAAATGAACACAACAAATCCTTCATTGACTGGTTTAGTGAAAGGGTAGTGACTCAAATAAATAAAGAAAATCATGGTATTTCTGATTCAATAAGATGGTTGGCATATGGGCCTCGGCGTTTAGTCAGGTCTTATGAAGGGTATGATATTAATGGGTATGTCTTTTATACGAAGCGTCAGGATGAAAAGAGCAAAATGCAAAATAGTGGAGTTAGTGTTGTGGCATCTTCAAGAGAATTTGCTAGTGCTAAAGATAGCAGACCAATAAATGTGACAATGTAATATTACGGGATAATTGAAAATATTTGGGAGCTTAAATACAAAGACTTCACGATTCCTTTATTTCAATGTAAATGGGCTGATAACCATCGTGCTGTGCGAGAGGATGAGCATGGGTTCACACTTGTTGACTTTGATCGAGTGAGTCGTGATAATGATCCACTCATCTTGGCATCTCAAGCAAAACAAGTTTTTTACGTAACCGACTCCGCTGATCATAAGTGGTCCGTTGTACTTCCTGGTAAAAGGAGCATTGTTGGAATTGGTGATGTGATAGATGAAGAAGAGTATAATCAATTTGATGAGAATCCACCTTTCTCCGTCGGCGTAAGTTCACACGAAGAAGAAGGTGATTTAAATGCAAAACTATACACGTTCTGATCATAATGAAGGAGTTTGGATAGCGGGTTACAATCATGTTGAAGAGTAGTTGTTGTTTTTCAATTGAAAAGGAATTTTCACTTATGTTACGAGCTCATGAAATCAAAGTCCAAACTTATTCAGTTTAGTTACATGTTTGTAAGTTTCATTTTAATAATTTGTTAGATGAGAATGTTGTGATTTTTGGGTCATTGCTTGCTTTGGTCGAAGTTACATTATCAAACATGTTCAGCTAAATCATGCTTTTAAACTAGTACTTGAAGAAATAGTGTGGATTCGTATTTTTCTTAGAAGTTCTCTAATTAAACTCCTTGGCATGCTTTTAAACTAGTATGAAGACTGAGCTAATGTTTCCTGTTAATTACTGTAGAGCAACTGTACACCAATAATGCTTCAAGCTGAAGCGTGCTTTTTCGGTATTTGTTGCCCTCTATACAATATCAATGTGTTATGTACAAATGGTTTGCAAGTCTGTTAGGGGCCAAAATATATTAAGTTCAGGATTATTAGCCAATGTTTGAGTTTTGACAAACGTATTCACAGCACAGTCCTTTACTGCTAATATTGTTTCTGTTTTTAGTTTCATATAGTGTCTCTTTGGTACTGATATAACTTGATGAAGCTTCGTCGTTCCTCTACGATGGTAACATAGCAAAGAATGAGGAAAATCTTGAAGAAGGTGAATAAAAGGGAAGAATCCCGGTTCATCCAGTAGCAAATGGTAAGAAATAGAAATAAATAAATAAGTTAAATGATATTTAGAAAACATTTAGGGGGGTTTTTTAAAGGAAAAAATGGTTTTTAGAAATCGTTTAAACCCTAAACAATTATCCGAATACCATTTACCGTACAGGAATTTTTTTTTTAAATCTGTGAATGGACTTTAAATTAAAAAAAACATTTTTCGACTATGCAATTTTTTGAAAACCGTTTACATATCCATGCCCAAAAAATATATATTAGGAAATATCGTCATTTCTATTTGTTCCTCACGCTTAGATTCATTCTGCTGTAGATGGATAACCAAATAAAAAAGATATTCTTCCCATTTTGTGCTCCCTCCACTTTATTGGAGATGCTCTAAGGCTGAATAAGTTGATGAACTCTAAAATCTATAAATGCTTGGTTTATATTGTATTTTGCATTTTGAGATTTCGAAGTTAACTACAAAAAATAAAAAGAGTTGGAGATGGTGGAGACCGACGATGGAGGAATAAGTTATCTTTACGTTCTTTTGTTACTTTTCAAAATAAAGAAATATAAATAAATATTATTTTATGTTTTGTGTGTTAAATTTGTTTTTTTAACGATTGTTTTTTTGTTTTATACATGTTTCATTTGAATTTATATATAGACGAAAACCCCAAGCAGAAAACGTTAAATCCAGCGTCATCTTAGATACATGATATGTTCTACTCTTCTCCATTAACCTGACTGTTCTACTTTCTACGTTGGCCTCTTCCTTGATTGTTGGAAATCAATCCCCCTCTTGGTAGCCCTCTCACTTCCTCAAACACATCTTTAAAATACATATCTAATATTGATATTTTTTAATACAATTGTCTTGTTTTCCAAAATGGATCAGTGTGAATATCAGATTTTTACTAGTCAGTTATGTTCTTATTCTTGTTAGGGAAAAAATCTGTGATGCGAATATGCAATGCACTGCATAGTCGCTTGTAAATCGTTGCTGATAATACTTCAATAATAGATACCACTTCTGCTTTATCCAGACTACGTCTTTATAGAATAATATTTTAACTCTTCACAGAATGTCCTTTTTTCTATTGCTTATCTTCTTTGTTATGCGTAAACTCATTTATAAATGTAAGCTTTTAAGCTCTGTTGTATTAACTATTATTATTATCCTGAAATATCAGTATTGCATGCTATAGTAAATTACATAGGCATCAAGTTATATCAGTATACCTATTCAAAATTGTTCACACCTTGATTCCAACACTCTGTTTTAACAAGTTAGACAAGAGAATATAATCCTGAACTTAATAAAATATATCAAGTTATTTCTTTTTTTAGTTTCATATAGTGTCTCTTTGGTACAGGAACATGGAAGTAGAACCACATACAAACAATGAAGAACCTAATTCTTCTGCTTCACAAATGTCTACAAAGAAGAAAAGAGGACCGACAACTGGAAAGAAATACAGAACACAAGAGCCAAAATATATTGAATGGAGCGGCAATGGAAAACCCATTGGAAAATGGGCGAATTCTAATAAGGCGTTTGTGGGCGAAATATGTAGATCCAGAATTGATATCAACATTAAGAATTGGGATGGCGTTATTCCAGGGCTTAAGGACACTATTTGGGAAGACATTAAGGTATTCATATTTAGCTTGCCAACTAGTTGTATACTTATCGCCATTTAATAAGAATTATAAATACTTGTGAACTTTCATAATATACAATAGCATGTTGAAAACAACTTCAGGTTTGGCTTTAAAACAGTTTTTGTCTCATGTTTTCCAAAACTTGCACAAGAGTTTTTTAACATTCAAGAGCCTTTAATCTGACATATTTCCATATATACGAATTGCCTTAATATCAGAAGATTCCTAAACACATTTAATTTCAAAAGATTTAAAGTCTTGCATGTTCTTTATCATTTTCAAAAAGTTATAAAGTCAGTGTTTTTATTTAGTTTATTATTTCAATACAGCAGTACAACAGCATATTTAAAAATAAACCCTTAAGTGCACTGCTTTTAGATGGAAATTATAAGCAGTAGTCTTATTTTTCACTACTCATGTACACAATCTTATATACGTTAAAATAGGTTTTACGTTAAAATAGGGAACTCGATAGGTTTCGAATATACACGCATAAATGATGACAATTTCAATATTTTAGGCAATTTTTTTTTTGAGTATAGATGAGTATCTGTGCAGTTTCACAACTAGTTTTTGCATATCACACATATATAAATTGGTTTCAGAAAATAGAGTTCTAATGTTATTTAAAATTAACAACTGAAGATTCATTTTCCCCCCTTCTTTTTCTCGTGGTATACACCGTACGCTGAAATTCCTGAAACGTTTATCATGCTTAGAAAAAACCCAAGGTTAGATGTAAAAAGATAACTGCATGTATTTTGTGCTGTATGATCGGTTTTTGGAATCTGCACGGTTAGTTCCAAAATAAATTCAAGTGTGAGAGAACTGAAGCATGAACTGTAGAAAATATTTACATACATTTAGATAATTAGATATTCCAAAGCATTAATGGTTGACAACATTTTATTTGCACAAATACATAAATTTCAATTCTTTATCTGCTGATAATTCTAGTTCGTTAATTATCATATGTAAGATGTTAAAGACAGATACCTGCGGAAACAGTATATGTATATATCCATATTCTCATAGTTTTCTCTGAAGAAATGACGGCTATATTTTATTTTATTTTTTCCTTTGGGCTAGTTCAGGCTTGTACAGAGAGGAACAGTTGACCTGCTATATAGCCTGCCAACATTTATGTACACGATATGCACTGCCAGTTTTTTAAATACTCTTATGCGCTGGAAGTTGGGTGCATTATACGTCGAACATTTAGTTGGTCCAATTGACATGGAATTCTTCAATACTGCATTTACAAACTTATCTTCAACCAATTTATATATATGTGAAAATGAAAGCTCACAACAATTTATATATGTGTGATAACAGTTCTAATGTTATTTAATTCAATTATACTTTTAAAGAGAAAATAGATTCACGTTGCAGGTACTTTTAAATATGTTGCAGAAAAACAAACATCTTAAATAAACTGAATTATACTTTTAAAGTTTTTTTTTTGTTTTAAAGTGTAAATAATAACATATATAAGTTTTAAAGTCTAATGTGCAAGTAAATTGTTGCTTGTTCTTGATTGTCTCAGACGGAGTACCACATAGATGACAACATGAAAGACATCGTTTTAAGAAATGTTAACGAGCGATGGAAGGATTTCAAATCAAGATTGGTTACTGGGTGGATTACAAAGACAAGAAAGCTTACAGAGGACCATAAAGAGCCGTATGAATTTTATGATGGTATTACACAAGCACAGTGGGAAATATTTAAGGAGAATTGTGAAACTGAAGAATTTAAGGTATATTTGTATCTTTAAAACTTCACCGTCAAGTTGTCATTAAGTAGTAAACGTGTTTGCCCATCTTTAATTTGTAGCTTTATATTCAAATCATTTTTGTAATCAATTTTTGTGGTCATATATCTCTTCTTAACTAATCCGTCAAAAAACATGTGTAGATTTTGGAGATAAATCATAACCTTGTATTTGTTAATGTCATAAAACAGGAAAAAAGTGAGAAGGCGAGAAAGAGTCGAGCATGCAATGAACATCCTCATTATTTGGGACAAGCCGGATATGCCGGGAAGAGGGCAAAATGGATAGCCGAAGGCCATGATTCCACAATCACACTTCCAAGTGGGTCTGCTTTAGATCGAAGCGTTGATTGGGTTATGGCAAGATCAAAGAAAGGAGCTGATGGAAATTATACAATCCCCAATGAAAAAACTAGGATAATTGCTGATAAAATAGTATGATTTTTTAGCGTTAATTTAATACTTTCATATCATTTTTTGTACAATGTTACAATTGATTATTTTGCAAAATATAGCAACAAATTATTGAGAAATCTTTATTTTGACGGAATGATTTGAGAGAAAAAGCCACCGAAGGGACATGGGTTCCATATAGACATGATGATGTCTTGACTCGTGCTCTTGACACAAAAGAGCATCCCGACCGGGTTAGAGGAATTGGTGGGATGGCCGGTATCAAAGATATATTTGGAAGGGGAAGGAGAAATGAAGGTCCAAGTGGTGTAATATCGGCAGATCAACTACATCTTATCGCCGAAAGATTCGAGGCTATAGTGGATGCAAGAGTAGAACAAAAAGTTGCTGATATTCTGAGCAGAATGGGTATGCACATGCCCAACGTTGCGATAGTTGACGACAACATACCATCAACTGGTCGTCGTAGCAGTTGTCAATCAGTTTAGTTGGGTAAATTACAATCCACAAGCAAAACGCAAGAGACGGATCCGTTTGCAGACTTGCAGGTATATATGTCCTTTTGTTTCATTAATTTTTAAAAATTCTGCATCAAACTATAAACAAAATTTAGAAGTATGCAACAATTATACATTAAAAACTTTATGAATCCTTGTGACCTTATTCTACTTTTTGGTGCCATTTCAGAAACCTACGAAATGCCGGTTAGCCATGAATTTCAACTCCAAAATTGTCATAGTGGCTCATGGCAGGGTACATCCTGCTTCAAGGCCCGGTGATCAGTGCCACAACCAACAAATGTTGCTTGATCATGTAAAGGTTGGGATTGACGCAGCGGAGCCTCTTCATGTAGGGACCTCACTTCCCATTCCAACTAAGCATCACATTATGATAGGAGAAGCAGTTGGTAGTTTTGTTCAATGGCCTAAAAATCTTGTGCTTTTAGGAGATAATGATATGGTAAATAAAACACTTCTGTTATTTTGTTTGTTGAGCTTTGACATTTCAAGTTTGTTTTGTATAATAATTGCCATAATATCCTGCATTGTGTGCAGGCTCCACCTTCCGCGACCAAAAACAAAGCGACAGAGCGTGTCGTTGAGACTAATGATATGGTAAATAAAACACTTCTGTTATTTTGTTTGTTGGGCTTTGACATTTCAAGTTTGTTTTGTATAATAATTGTCATAATATCCTGCATTATGTGCAGGCTCCACCTTCCGCGAGCAAAAACAAAGCGAAAGAGTGTGTCGCTAAGACTAATGAAAATGTCATGAATACGATGACAAATGAATCTCCAAAGCGCAAAACAATCGTGGGCGAAGAGATCTTCAAAAACTTAACGGACAAGTGTAGATATTTTCATGACCTGGTAGTTCAGGCGCCATCCGATGATGATGCCATCAATGCAATTCAAGTAAATAAGGATTTATTTAAGTATGATGGGGACGTTGAAATCCGTATCATGATAGATGACATTATCCAATTTCTTAGTATGGCATGGTTGAATGAATCATGGTTGCAGATTTACATCATGTAAATATTTTTTCACAAATATATATATATATATATATATATATATGTGTGTGTGTGTGTGTGTTTAAATAATGTATAAATAATGTTGATTATATGTTTAAATAATGTGTAGGTGGTTAAACCATATGTGTAATGATCTCGAAGTGGAGACCATTGGGTTTATGTGTCCTCGGAAGCTTTCCCAAGTGCGCAAACATCCAGACGCAACAATTACATATATCATAAAAACATGGAATACATCCCAATCTAAGAGATTAATTTTAGCTTCGTACTATGAAGGGTATGAAAATTAAACTTTTAGTAATTAACTAGTTTACATATTTATTGATGATTTTAACTCTTTTATAATGCAGGAAAAATTGTGTACTGCTTGTTTTTCAGATGGAGAAGAATGAAGTTTATGCTTTGGATCCGCAGTCCGAACGCAAACGTAGATTGGAAATTAAGCCGCAAGTGAACATGTATGTTGTATTTCTAATTTTTAAAAATATAATTTTACTTCTTTCATATTTTTGAGACCTTTGTTTTTCAAAGTTTTATTTATTATGGCGAGTAAAAAATTCATTGTTTTGCATTTTCACACAAATGTTTTACATGGCGGTATTCAGTGATCATCAAACTTGGTATATCAACTTTAAAGCTTTCTCAGCAAAGAAAATATTTGATGCATATGTGTAGGGCCTTTAAAGCTTACAAGTACGGCAGTAGACTTCGAGGAATCTTCTTGAAATGGATTAATGTTCAGGTGATTCTTTTTCATCTAACAAAAAAAAAATGTATATTGTTTGGTATAAAACTTCAACTTAAACTGATTACTGAATCATTTTGTGACATTGTTGTAGTGTCCTCAACGGTCTGCATCAATAGATGGTGTATATTTTGCGATGAAGTATATGCATGAAATAGTACAAAACCACTATCAAAACAATGCTCTAAATGAGGTAACATTTTAATTTTTCGTTCATATTTTATGTTAAACAATTATATGTTTAATGTTTCGAAATAATCTCTTAATTGTAGTACTTTAAACAAGTTGATTCTTATAGCCAAACGGAGTTGGACGAGGTTCGAGATAATTTAGCTGATTATATCATCCATAACTGGATGTAGTTTTCTTATACAAGGGAGCATTTTTGGTGAGCATTTCCTATCCAATAATTTTTTTAGCCTGCATTATCTATAGTGGGTCCTAATTCTTTGAGCAACGTTGTGAATTCCTAATCGCATGCATTGAGGTTATTTATTAATTCAAATAATTCAGTGAGGTTTGATTGATTGGAGAGCTTGGACCCTTCTGTAATCAAATAAGAGAGCCCACAGAAATGATCTAACCTCTAATTCTATTTGATGAGCGTTTCATCCATTCAAACGATAAAACAAGCACCATATCGCAGCAATTTAATTAACATAACATCTAATTTCTGTCCAGATACTCATAAGGGCAATCAAGGCATGAAACCACATGTTTAAATCACTTTAAAATATAATCGTTACTAAATGAAGTAGGTGGTGGACAGTCCACCTTAAAATCCGTATGTAAGTGATTGTCAACTAACAATCACCCGTATTATACTGTATTTTTTTATTAGTTATAATAAAATGTGTTTGCGATCATCTTAAAAACCGGTCGGTTTTGCCATTTTTTTTTCTCAAACTCAAATTCAGCTTCTGTGAGAAACTATAGGCATTAAACATTTTTGCCCCGAAAACATCCATTATTATTTCTAAGGGTCAAAACACAACCAAAGTTTTAGTTCAATCACAATGTGGGTCACTGATGGAAGAATCTTGCATTCCATGCTTCTGACCTTTGGGAAAGCTTTGTGCACTTTAAAAGGTGCACAAACTCCCTGGTAGGATCAATGCACTCTTGCAGAGACCCTGTTGAGGACCTCAAACGTTCAATCATGGGTATGCAAAAACAATAAACGAGACTTGAGCATTTTATGAATGAAGGAAAGTAACACACAATTGTATACGATACATCATAATACAGTAGATTGAATTCCTGGTCATATAACATAAAAGATCGTAACTGTCTAAAATATAGCTCGAAGTAACAATGAAAACTGACTCAAAACTGAAGACCGTTCTCTCTAGCATCGGCAGCGAGTGCTGCAATGCGTCCATGATACAGATAACCACCACGGTCAAAAGCTACTTTTTTTATTCCCTTTTCCGCACCGATTTTTTTTGCAACCTCCTGTAACTAATTCATATAGAATATTCAAGCTTGTATTTTTCAGAGAACTTCCATATGTTAAAATACAAAATATGAAACTGGCTGAAGTAGAGTCAATTAATTACATGTAGATTGTTGTTGCACCGGCTCCTTTTAATGACACACAAATACATTTTATATACATTATATACACACACACACATACATACATATACTGATATATACATGTGTGTGAGTGTGCGTGCGCGTGCTCGTATAACGTTAAATGGACTTGAAGAGCTTACATGTCTAATACCCAAAAAAAAAAATCAAGTTCCAGCTTACTCATTATAATAAACTTGAAAAGGTAACTCGGAAAGGTAATGGAATGCAAATGAAGTAATATGATATAGTAGAGAGAAATGGATGAAGATCATTTTTTCTTACAATTGTTGGCCCGGCGGAAAAATCAAAACTCTCTGAAATAGGTTTCTGCATAGTAGAAGCTGAGGCCAATGTATGCATCTTTGTATCATCAACTACTTGCACATACAAATGCTTGTTCGACCTATAAACAGATCATCTTGGTCTTTGTGGTGTACCTTCAACCTATAAACATTACTGATAACATTACTGATATCAGTAAATGTGTTGTAACATTACTGATAAATATTTCGATAGCCTAACTTTTAGTTAACGACTAACTAGTGCATTGTGTGTTTATATCGTCTGAGGAAGGCACAATAACTATTTCGATCAATATCATTACTGATACAGTAAATGTGTTGTAAATTCTATTTCGACTGATACAGTAAATGTGTTGTACTTAGTGCATATGGTTTAAATTATAAACTAGTCGAATTAGGATGGAAGAGGTTTATTAGGATGTTTATTAGGAAGGAATAACATTACTGATTCAGCATGTAGAGTTGATACAGTTTCGGAAGGGGATGTTGCATTGGGCGTAGGTTATGATTCGGTATGGGGTATGATACAATTTTTGGAAGGGGATGTGGTTAATGCTAAAAAATAAAGTTAGCATAGTTCCAAAAGTTACATTCAAAAAGTGACAATTGACAGGTCGTTTACTTCTCAATGAAACTTTAGGGGTACGTTCATAGTATTATTCTTTAAAATAGGTAAAAAATAATTGAAGAAGAACGAGAAGAGCGACTTGATAAGTTTACTGCTTATCATGTGTCTGTGTTAAATAAATAAACTTGGTTAGTCCTCGGCTATGTAAGTGTGATTTTCTAGTTAACGACTAACTAGGCAACAACTGTTTACTTTGATTAACAGTGCTATTGTAAAATTCTGTTTGTTTTGAAGTGGCTTAGTTCATTTCAATTTATTTTAATGGGATTCTCATTGCTCAATCTCCATTTTCAGTTTAAGTCAGGTTATAATACATTGGTAGCAACTCAAATTATAAGGTGTCAACAAAGTTTTCACAAAACCTGACATGCAGCACATACACAATGTTTAATGCCTTTATAAGTCTATGCAGTTCATAACTTGCTTCAAGATACTTCTTGGATCTTAATCATCATATCCTAGTTTAATTGAATTTTCAAATATGTTAAATCTATCTGATTAGTATGACTATTACCTAATTTATACTTTCTGGATAGTTGTTAACTTAACATATTTTTATATAGTAGTCAACTTAAAAGTTAGCAAACACAAGACATTTGTGCTATATGCAGAGAAGTTTACAATCTTATACATGCCCTAAGGCCTCTTACTACTGTGTGCCTACTGCTAGTTCTGGGATAGTCATACAGATTTATTTTATGCCTTTCAAAGTTTCACTTGTATGATTTGTCTTGTATCAAAATTTACCTACCTACCTAACATAAGCATTTTAGTAGTTATTTATTTTATCCACTGCATCCAGTTGACGTACCTATAACCCGGAATTTGGTAGTTTATATAGAACTCAATTGTATACTATAATGTGCGAAGTGCATGTCTGTTTGCATAAATTTTTCCTTGATTGCGTCTGCTTTTGTAATGGTAGAATGAAGAATAAGTCAATAAATAAGCCTCTAGTTTTTTTTATGATGTCAATATAATTTTACTCCTATTTTTACAATTAAATAAATTTAGAATGAGAAAAGGAGTAATTTCAAAAGAACAAAAACAATTGCTATCGGAGTGCAAGGGGACTAGAGCAACGCAAAAAACAAGGTCAGCTAGGATAGGACCACATACAAATGGCTCTACTAAGAAGGCCAGAATAAAAGGAAGGCGCTGCAACTGTCTCTTATTAATAGAATAACAGGTCCCTTCCAACCCGTATCCATTTCGGTGCTAATCAAACTAACTACTTAATGGCGTATGTTTTAAAATTGTGACACCTACACGAAACACAATGTAAGAGTACCTATCTGTCTGTGGCTGTGGTAGTTTACCAATTAACAGTGCCAACAACTGTTTACTTTGATTAATAGTGCCAACCAATTAACATCCCCAAATTGACATACAAAAGTTTCAACCTGGACACTTCATATTTGCATCCTTGTCAGTTAATTCGATCTGGATCTAGAAATTGGGCAGTATGATGCTTGAGTTATTAGTATTAATTAGAAGTTACTTTTATATTATATCATATGGTGCATACATTATAATTAGTTTGATACAGTGAGAGTTATAAAATTGAAATATGTCTTTTTCCCTGCAGTTTTATGATTTTGAAGTAGCGTGCAACAACTATGATCTCTTGGAAGCATTTTTGGGTTTGGATATAACATCTAATATTTTATATTTGGATATGACAGCTAAGGAGATTATTATGAATTTGTGGACTTGTCTTGTACAAGTTAGATGGTAATCTCTGTATTTTGAAGTTAATGATAAATTATATAACATGTGAATTTGTGTTAATTATGGTAAATGAGACCATTGATATTATTTTGATTTATGTTGAATGTTGGAAGTATGCTTGATGTTCATTCATTTATAGTTTCTGCTGAAATGTGTGGGATAATAAATCTATATGGGTGTAAATCTGATGATATTACCAATTTTTGGTACATGTAGTAGCAAAATTTGCGACGGATTTTCATAAACCCGTAGCATGATCGAACAAAACGTATATCTTTTGCGACAGTTTTTAATACAAACAGTAGCATAACATGACATTTTTGCGGCGAATTTTGATAAAAAACTGTCGCATAACCTGCACTTTTTGCGACGGATGTTACAAAACCGTAGCATGTTGGAGAAAGTCGAAACTAAATTAATGTTCATTTGCGACGGTTTTTCATTAACATCAGTCGCAAAACAGTAAGCTTTTGCGATGGTTTTTAAAAATCCGTAGCATATCAGTCAAATTCAGAACTAAAATCTTTTTCAACTGCGACGATTTTAAATAAAACCAGTCGCAGAAAATAAACTATTTGCGACAGTTTTAAACTAAAAATCCGCCGCACAAAAGGTCATTCTTCGACGGATTTTTAGCCGTCGCAACAGTTTTTGCTATTTGCGACGTCTGCATTTGCGACGTCTGCATTTGCGACGGTTGTAAAACTGTCGCAAACCTTACTAAACAACCGTCGCAAATGGCCTGTTTTGTTGTAGTGCAACATTTTTACTCTTTAATTAATTTATCATTAATTTATTCATTTCCTTATTCCTCGTTTCCATATGTTCATAAATCCTTATTTTCTAATTTAGAAAATAAAGTTATTAATTTTGGAAAACATTTCCATTTCTGATTCACGCATCACTATCTTTCCACATCTATCAGTCTCTAATTGTAAACTAGCAAGAGAACAACTACCCAAGTATAAACCCCGAAGGTCGAAACCAACATCAGATCGATACCCAAAAAACTGTTCAATATAACTAATCTCTAGTCAGTTTCTAATTTCCTTAACTCCATTTCTTAATTTCTTATCAAATCCTTTCCTATGTCATTCTCGAATTCAACTTACGAATCCAGTTCTTTTATGAAAACATTGGTTATAACTATAGCATTATAATCCCTACTTCTGAAATCTCTAAATTCAAAATGTAACTTTTATTTCTTAATTTGAATAAATAAATAAACAACTACTTTATAAAAAAATAAATAAATCTTGATTAAAAATCGGAAAGTAAATAGTACTTTCTCGAAATCGATATAATCGAATTTCAACATATAACTCTCTTTCGAATTATCTCTATTCGATAATTCCCTTTCGAATAAAATATATTCGATAACTCCCTTCGAGTAACTATATTCGATTAACTCGCTTTTCTAATAACTATATTCAATTAACTCTCTTCGAATAACTAATATTTGATTAACTCTCTTCGAACAACTAATATTTAATTAACTCTCTTCGAAAAACTAATATTCTATTAAAACTATTCGAACAACTAATATTCGATTAACCCTCATCGAACAACTAATATTCGATTAACTCTCGTCGAACAACTAACATTCGATTAACTCTCTTCAAACAACTAATATTCTATTAACTCTCTTCCAAAAACTAATATTCGATTAACTCTCTTTGAACAAAAAACATTCAATTAACTCTCTTCGTATAACTAATATTCAATTAACTCTCTTCGAATAACTAATATTCGATTAAATCTCTTCGAATAGCTAATATTATTTTAACCTTATTTCCTATCTCATTCAAACTCCCATTTGAATTCCTATTTCAAAACCTAATTTTCCTTAGAAATGTTTTAATTTATAAAATATTTATTTTAAACCCTTATTCTCATCAAATATGAATAATGTTTCTTTTATATAATCAATCAGTTTGATTTTTCATTTTAAAATAATATCCCATTTCTAAGTTCTATATATACTTCTATTTATAGAATTATTTATACAAAATTTTATTTTCAATTCCAATCACATATAATCTCGTTGATAAATCCCTTTATAAATGCTATGTTTACATTCCATAAAAATATCGATGTTAAAACCGATTTCTGTTTCTTCATATAATTTCAGACTGATATATCCAATTTATCCAATGATAAATAATTTACTTAATTTATAAAACATTATTTATAAATTAATCTTTCCAATTTATCTCTTAAAACAGAATCTATTTAAAATCTACTTTAAATCCATCTTCTCGTAGTTCTTTTTTATCTCGTCAGTTTCCTTTTATAATTCTATTTATTTCCCAAATAATTCATTTTATAATTCTATTTATTTGCCAAATATTTCTATTTCAATTCTATTGGTTTTACAAATATTTCCTTTTTCAATTCTATTTGTTTTACAAATATTTCCTTTTTCAATTCTATTTGTTTTACAAATATTTTCTTTTATAATAAAATCATTTGATTTTATATAAATATATTTTAATCTCAATATACACTTTGAAAATTTCCTTTTTTACATTCCAGTATTTCTTATGGTATTTAAAATACCAAATAACCATGATTAATATTATCCAAACACACATAATCATTAACAGATTATATATCAATCATATATCAGAATATATGAAAAAAAGTAACATAAATGTTGAGGAATCCAGTTGGATCCCTCCAACCTGTTTCCCTGCATCTACAGATGTTAATCAACACAAATAACACGAATATGAAATATTATGATAAACATAATCAATAATCGATTAGCGATTTACATATACATACATATATATATATATATATATATTCAACCAACTGACTAGTAGTTCATCTAGACAAGCAATACATAGCAATCAACCATCATATATCAATTCTAAAAATACGTTATAAAAATATAATTGGTTAGAGCTAGTGAGTTTTACTCACAATGGCCGGTTATCGTTAAATAACGTTAAGCGATCGTCGATTCAGATCAAGCAATTTATTTCACTATAAATTGTAACGAGCTCCAATTCACTTCAAATCAGTTCTTTGTGTAGCCCTCGTACATACGATCCTAACGGATCTGACCGTTCGCATAACTAATAACGTATGAGAAAGATATACGATTTACAAGTTTGAGTGGTTTAAATATAATTACTAACTAATATAATAATTAATTAGAACTCTAATCACTATATTTGTCTTAATCCATGTCCTCATGCTTCTCCTTCCCTTCTTCCAGTATGCGAACAATACTCAAAAGAGACATGGCCGATCATTCGAAGCCTTTGGACTCCCTCTTCCCATCATTAAAACTCAAATCAAAGCCACCACGAACTCTCTCTTCCAGAGCCCGACATCTAAAAACACCACCATAAGCATCTCGCATGCTTTCTCTCCAATGCGATGTACATCAATAAGCTGTTATTCCAGGGAAAAGTATCGACACAAAATATCAACATATACCCTAAAAACTCGCACCCGATCTCCAGTTCATCTCACGAATTCAAGTATGTATTTGAAAACAACCATCTCTTCCTCTATCGATCCCAAATCTTAACCCTAGGCATCGCTGAAAACAATCGAGTAAGGAACTCATATGGAACCATGTAAAACTGACGTGCTCTTGAAGTACATACCAGTAGAAGATCAACGAACTTGTTTTTAGGATTTTAGGCATTTTATTTGATTTGATATGCATTTTTTAAGATGCGGTTTTCATGTTTTTGGAAGATGAAGTTAGCGGCGCATTTTCTGTTGACTACGGGATGTGAAGAATAAGGGTTAGGGTTAGTGGTATATTTATAGGTAGATTTAGTATTTTTTTATTCAGTTATTATATTTATTTATAATCAACTGCTATTTGTTTTGCTGTTCAAAAATTGGTGTGATCACATACAACATTCCAAAATCATGAAAATGGGCATGCAGCTACAGTTCGACATTACGGACCCAATAAACTTGTTTCATCAAATTCCGAGTCCGTTTGCTCATACAACATATTTTTAAAATCAAATTATTGATTCTTTTTCACATTAAAGTCCTATATGCCCTATACTGACTCCAAAAATCATGAAAATTGAAATCTAACAATAATTTAATATTCCGGATCCAACAAAATTAGTTTCATCGAAAACGGAGCTCATTTGTAAAAGTGGCTATTTTTAAAGCTCTAAATAAACCCATTTAAATATTAATATATTTAAAAATAATTAAATTTAATATTGATAAATTAATATTATCGTATATATTCACATAGAATATAATACAGGTCCAAAATATTCTTATCTAAATTTATAACTCAACATCTCAAATCCAGATCAAATTAGTATTCAATTTATATTGAAAATCCATTTATAATAAAAATAAATCTTATATATTATAAAGGAATTCCATAGAGACTTTTCGAAATTTTTATTTGGACACAACTCACCATCTACATGATGAAATCTCGATTTTTCTCTTCCATTAGAAAAATATACTTCACTAGCTCCGAACGTTTCTTGTTTCACAGAAATCCGATTTAAAATGGATTATGTATAATTGTTTAAAGTTCGAACTGCCAAATGATGAACTCCCACGCCATTTCGAGCTCTATTATAATTATAATATAAATTGTACGTTCAATTGGCATTTATAAATAAATTCGTTAATATAATTCAATTCTAAATTGAATTATATATTTTAAATGATCCAATTCACACGCTATTATCAATTCTACAATTTTAGATTATTTCAGAATAAAATATATTATTTTATTATTAATATTAATTAAATATTTAATATTATTTAATTTTGGTCATTTTAAATAACAAAACCATTTTTCAAATAATTAAATAAATTAATTATTATATCGCTAAAAATACGGGTTGTTACACTAAGTGTAATAACCTGGAAATTTGGGCCAATTTAAAATTTTTATTTTGGCAATTTTAGCGAATTTTGATTATTTAAAATGAATTATTTTAAATAATAACGACGAGAAATTTATTTTGAATAGAGTTAGAACGTATATATTTATATAGATCGTCATTAGAATATAAATATTTATTTTAAATTATAAAAGGAATTGAAAATGGCGCGGTAGTTTGAAAATTCGATTCCAAAATTCAAATGAATGTACAGGATTCAAATTAAACCTGATTTTAACGAAACCATAAATATTTGAATCTAATTAATAATATCTCTCCAATGATTCCGAAAAATTGAAATTTCATAGCGGGGATAAAAAGTTTTGCCCAGCTGAAAATTCAGAATAGTCGCTATGGAATTCTGGCCCTTAAAAATGGAAATTTTGCAAACGACCTCAGAATTTGACGAAACCACTTTTGTTGGATCCGGGATTTCTAGTTATTGTTAGGTTTCAAAATTCGTAATTTTTTGAATCAATATGTGAGCGTGGCAAAGGAAAACGTGTTTGACCCGTTTTAGTTGATTTTAATCGACTGGAAAATGACCATTTTTCAAACGGTCTCGGAATTCGACGAAACCAGTTTTGTTAGGACCAAATCATCAATACGAAGCTAGAAAATATTTTTATGGAATTTTTCAAGTTAGTATGTGACCCCAGTAAATTGAAATGCGCGTTCAAATTCAATATATAGAGTTATATTTTGATTTTGACGAAAACTGATCGAAACGATTGAATCAGCCTATGATACATATCCCATTGTGTTCGGAATGGGGGTAATTAGCTATGGACGACAGGCGGTGGGCCTCGTTTAGAGGTCGAATAAAAAAGTCAACTTTTTGAAATTAAAATAATAAAATAATATAAATAATATATATACCTCACACGCTCTTTCTCCCTCTACTCCTCTCAGAAAACCGAAAATTAAATAAAAAAAAGAAAAAAAAGGGGGAAAGCGACGCGTTCAGCCTCCCTCCGCCGCACAACGCGTCGCGCCACCCTATCTCCCTCCCCACCGACGTCGAGCCCCTTCCCCCTCCTTCCCTGATCCCACCGCCTCTCTCCTCCTTCGATTTGAAGCCCTATCGAACCCTAAACCTCTTCGCAACCGTACCCTGAGACCCTAAACCCGATGCCGCCTCCCCGACCTGCCGCCACCCCCCTCCCCCGACGCCTCCCTACCCCTTGCGCCACCCACCACCAGCAAGAAACAATCTCCACCCCCCTCCGATTTGTTGTAGACAATGTGAGTCTTCCTTTTTTTATTTATTTATTTTATTTATTATTAATTCTTAGAGTTATATGTTATGTTATATATAAAAAGTTTATATTTTTAATTAGGAATTTTATTTATACAAAGTTATAATTTTTATTTATGACTTAGTTATATAAAGATAAGTTTTATTTTATTTTATATAGCATTGTTAAAGGTTAGATTTTCATTGATATAAAGTTACGATTTTTATATGGTTAATCTAAAAGAAAGATTAAAAATATGATTTTTATATTATAGAAAGATTAAAAATATGATTTTTATATTATAGAAAGATTAAAAATATGATTTTTATCATTTGTGAAATATTAAAATATAATTTTTATATAGTAGAAATAATAAAAATGTGATTTTTATATAGTAGAAATTATAAAAAAATAATTTTTTATTAGATAGAGAAAATAAAAATACGATTTTTATAATATGTGGATAGTAAAGATTTGATCTTTATATATGTAGCGAAATAAAATTTTGATTTTTATTATATATAGGTTGAAATAAAGATGTGATTTTTATAGTGATTATATAAAAATTCGATCTTTATATATGAAGTAGAAATATAATTTTTATATAGAAAGAAGTGTTGTAAATCTATATGAAGAAGAAATAAAAATATGATTTTTATTTATTGAAAAGAAGTGATAAAAATATAATTTCTATTTATGAACAACATGAAAAGGACTGCATTGGAATTTCAAACAGATCCAGACGGTCCTGCAGTTCAACAGTAAAGCACGGCAGAGTGGAACCCTCTACGAGAACTCCTCACCTTTTATTTATTTTTCTAGTTAAAATATACACTAGGATGCAGATTGTGTTTAGTACCACCCGACACCCGTCGTCCACAGACCATGGACGGCTTGTTTATTTGTTTAATTTTGATGTGTAGTTGATTGTGTGATGTGGAATGAAACAAAAAAAAATATTTTTATAGTTAAAACTAGAATTTTTAACGTGTATATGAAATGAAATAAATTAATATAAACAAATCGAAGGATTTGTTTATATACACACATTTGACAGATATTGATTGGGACGATAAATTTTACACATTGCCCAACTGCACAAATAAAATTTGTGTTTGATTGTTTGAAACCCCACACCGGTATTGGGGTAATATATGGCATACACTAATCCCAATAATTAGTTGTATGTCGATCGATTGATTGATAGACTGTTATAAGCGTTGAATATTTATATTTGATGCTTATACAGTGTAGAATGCACTTTGGATGATGGTTGATTATTTGTCATTGTTGATATATACATGCGTTGTATGGAAATTCATAGAAATAAAATCTTTGGTAATTGACTGGGCCTCATTCCAGTTTTGAAATCAAATATTTGAAAAAGAAATATTTGAATAGAAATATTTGAAAAAGAAATATTTAGAATATTTGAAAATAGAAATATATGAAGCCGTGTTAAGTAGTTAAACGCCATTTTAACATAAACGGGAATTATGTCAATTTTATTTGTTTTATAAGGAATATTGAAAAGTGATTTCAAAATCGAATATTTTGAAAATGAGTTCGAATTGAAATTGAATAGAAATGAATTCGAATTGAAATTGAAAAGAAATGAATTCGAATTGAATAGAAATGAATTCAAATTGAAATTGAATAGAAATGAATTCGAATTGAAATTGAATAGAAATGAATTCGAATTGAAATTGAATAGAAATGAATTCGAATTGAAATTGAATAGAAATGAATCCGAATTGAAATTGAAGAGAAATGGATTTTAAATGAAACTAAAACGAATTTATATTGAAAAATTCAATCTTGATTTGAATTTGAAAAGGAAGTTGAAGTCGTTTTGAAAACAAATTTAAAACGATTTATAAAATACGTTTTAAAAGGAAATCGACGAAATATATATAATATATATATTTTATATATAATGGCCTGAATAGAACGCGCCGCGCCGCAACAGTTCGTGAATTTCGACCATTGACTTCGAATGGATATTTCGGGAGATCCGACCGTCGGATTCTCCTAAAACCGGAAACGTTGGGTTCGTATCGAAAAGAGATTTCAAATGAATATTAGAAATTTGAAATCTAGCGGTTGGATTTGGAATTATGTCCAAATCAAATTTGGAAAAGGTCGCTGTAAGTGCAGTTCGATGGCCGTTGATGGAAATCGACTGTACGGGCCTTGATAAAATTATTAAAAATAGTAATAGTTTGTGTAAAATCATAAGAAATGATTTGTGAAGAATTGGGATGAAAAACTCCATATTTGAAGAGATAAAAATAAATTTTTATCGAAATGAACTAGTTTTGAACTAGAATTATAGTTCTATTTATTTTTAAATAGATAAATTGAATTTGAAAAGGGTTTTAAAAGTAACCAGAATTTCCAATAATTGAATTGGAATGGATTTGAATCGAAATTGTCTTTGGAATATTTCGATGTTGGATTTCGTGATGATATAGATATGGTTATGGAAATTTGAAAGATATATATATATATATCGTTATTTCCAATACGATATTTGTTGGTCGTAGAATTTGATATTGATTATAAGCCGATATATTTTCTATTTAGAGCCTTGTATTTAATATCGAATGTGATTTGGGTTTGTCGTGAACGGTGTCTTCATTAATACTGTTCTTAAGACCAGTTGAGAAAAAGATTAAATCTTTTTATTTATATTTAATGAAGTGTACCAATTAAATAATATTTAATTGGAACTGAATTGGTATTGATTTTTGGGTTTATCGTAAACAGTGTTTTAAATAGCACTTGCTCTTTAACCCGATAATTAATAGAATGTGATTTTGGGTTGTCGTGAACGGTATCTTCAATAATACTGTTTTTAGACCCAAAGGAGTTAAGAAAATCGGAAACTAACTGGAGATTAGTTAAGTTGAATGGTTTCTGGGGTATTGATCTGATGTTGGTTTCGGCCTTCGGGGTTAATGCTTAGGGAATTGGTCACTTGGTATTTTACGGTTAGGGACTGATTGAAATGTGATGTGATTTTGGGGTTTATCGTGAGTCGTGTTTTTAAATGACATTGGTTCTTTAACCCAGTTAAAGATTAAAACTAAGTGGAGTTTTAATGAATCTTTAATTAGATTGAAAAGATCGAGAATGGAGTATCACCAGTTTTGCTCCAGGCGATAGTTAAATCTTTAATTAGATTTGAACGTAAAACGGTAATTGAATTTACGGATAACACCGTGATGTTAGATATAAAGTATGACCAGTTTTACTTCATGGGATAAATAGGTTGGGATTGGGAAATAGAATAAATGATTACTTCGGTGTGGTTCGCTAATCCCGACTAGTTTAAATTGATATTCAAAGGAAGATTAAAGAATAAATTTAAAAGAATTTATCTTTGATAAAATTAATGGGATCCTTTCCCTAAGAATGTGAAATTTAGAAACTAACTGTAGGTTAGCTAAATTGGATGGTTTCTTGGATATTGATTTGATGTTGGTTTCGGCCTTCGGGGTTAATATTTGGGAATTATTCTCTTGCTAGTTTACGGTTAGTGACTGATGAATTGGAATGAGGCGTATGTTGTGTTTGTGTAACACTTATTTATTATATACGCGAGTTATTCAGAAAGACTGGGTTTATCCCATTCTGAATAACTGATACGACGATAAGTCGAAGATGAAGACGGTGGTTGAAGACCGGAGGTCTTCACGTCGTTTGGGTGATTACTGATGATCTTGATTGGTCCGTACACCCAAGAGGAGGGAATCAGTTAGTGGTCATCCAGACGTACTTGGAGATCGATGGAGATGCGAGGTACAAGGTGCCTCCGGTTTCATTCAGACCCAGAACGGACTTGTAAATGGATGTGTGTCTGACATCGGATTTCATTCTGTGTCATTGATATCGGTTGCATAGCGTGAATTTCCTGTGTGGCATGCTAAGATGCAAATGTTCAAGGCTTCTGTTAAAAAGCAGAGTCTTGTGGTTGATGATCAAAGCATAGCCTGTGTGGCACAGCTTTGGGTAACTTTAATTCACGAGCCTCACACCCCGTTGTGAACCAGAAACGGGAGAGGACATCAGGGAGGGAATGCGTTTCTTTCTAGTTAGAAGTGGCGTCAGTGGTTTTACATGCCCTGACGAGTTTGACTTATGTGGTTGTTGCTGTTGCGAGGCGCCTCGGATATATCGATGACTATGTGAAGCCGATGGAGTCATTCGTTAGCTCATTTACGCCCCAAAGGGAGGGGAAACGCAGTGTTCAGGCATAATAATCCACATCGGTGGACCGGCCCTGACGATCCAAGGCTTGTCTGCACGCTTGCCTGAGGCTCGGGCTAGAGAGTCTCGAATTGGTAGAGGACTATCTTTTGCCTCGGTTCATAGATGGAAATCCAATTTCCAAATACTTGACTTTGTGGTTTTGACTGTAGAGCCTAGTATGGTGACATGATATATGGTGCCCATGCCGTCTATAATTGATACTTATGATTTGAAGTTGTTTTATACACTATGCACTTACAATAGTATCAAATGATTTGTTTTAAATGTACTAAGCATGTTTGGCTATTATAAGGGAAAACCCTATCCTCCGGCTTGCGTTGCATTGTGTGATGGGACCTGGGTCTTATAATAGCTTCATTTTTCTTTATTTAGCATTGCGCTGTTTGTTTTATGCACTAGTATTCTTGGGAGGAAACCCGTTCCGTGTTATACGGCGTGGTCCCTTGATTTACCTAACTTTAAAATAAAGATTAATAACTATTTTAGTTCTCACACCAGTCCCTTGACTGACCTAGAGTTTATTGTTTTAACCTAAACTCTGGGTGCCCTTATTTTGACACGGGCAGCTAGTAGTTTTGGTTTTGTAGATTTATATTCACAGGATCCTGGTTTACAAGTGGAATGATATCCGGACAACTTTGTATTCGTATATCTCCTTTTGGTTGTGTTTTGTATTATTTTCCGCTGCGATGTATTTATATGTAATTTAAATCTCTGATATTTTCTGTGTAATATTTATTCTTACTCTGTATATTCTTGTAATATGATGAATTGTTGTAATATACACTGAAATGTTCTTATGTCTACGTTCTGATTCGTCTTGTCCTCAAAGTAATTCGTTCATTCTCTTCTCTTCAAAGACCGGGGAAGTTAGGGTCGCTTCAGTTGGTATCAGAGCTTTGGTTTACAAAGCTTAGAGATCAAGACACGTTAGAACCTAATGAATGAATTCATCAGAAATTGGATTAGTAATATCCAATGGGAATGACTCGTTAGAGATGGGATCAGTAGTATCCTAGAACGAGTGTGAATAGTATATTTTTAAAATGAAAACAGTTTTGTTTTGAAATTTAAATCGTTTTATACGTATTTGGATATTTATTTTATATTAATTTGGACAATCCAATATATAAAGATTTTACATATATGTCTTGCAAACATGTATTCGAAGTTTTAATGTATTGGATAGATATAGAATCACACTCTAGTCGCCCGGGGAGGAAACTATTGATGACTATGTAGCATCAGTAGTTTGTGTTCGAGTGACGAAAGTGAGGTTTCTATATATTTCCAATTGACTGGAGTGAGAACCAAAATTAGATAGGGCTTATTGTTGTGATTTGGCTTCAAAAATGTGATTTTTGACTATATATCAAAATTATGTGATTTAGAAGATAATCAACTAATTGATTGATGATTGTTTATTTGATTAATCAAAATTTGAACCATTTAGCAAAATTGTACCAAATAGTAAATTGTATTGAAAATTTATCGCATTTGCATGCATATACATGTACTTACATTGAACAGTTCATAGCAAGGAGGCTAGAGCAGAAGTATAAAATTGTTTGCCCGACAAATAGGTACATGTTTACCATAATTTACTATTTTGTTTGGGTGATGATGATTTTGTGAGCCGATTGGCTAGCCGCTTGGCTTTTTCCCTTTCTTTTGGATTGAAGAAGGCCATGGGAGGCTATATGAAATATCCCAAAGTCCCCGGTGCAGGGGAGGTTATGGCGAAATTTTTCGAAAATTTAGGGTGTTTGCCATATTTTTGAAAAATTTGAAAAGTTCTTAGATACTGAAAAGTTGAAGAACTTAAGCCGTAAAGAAAATAATGAAAGTTTAGTTGATTTGTTAAACAACTTTCGACTTCGTTCCTTTTTGGGGATGAAAAGTTCTAAGTGGGGGAGATTGTAATAACCCGGAAATCTGGGCCAATTTAAAATTTTTATTTTGGCAATTTTAGCGAATTTTGATTATTTAAAATGAATTATTTTTATTTTGGCAATTTTAGCGAATTTCGGTTATTTAAAATGAATTATTTTAAATAATAACAACGAGAATTTTTTTTTGAATAGAGTTAGAACGTATATATTTATATAGATCGTCGTTAGAAAATAAATATTTATTTTAAATTATAAAAGGAATTGAAAATGGCGCGGTAGTTTGAAAATTCAATTTCAAAATTCAAATGAATGTACAAGATTCAAATTAAACCGGATTTTAATGAAACCAAAAATATTTGAATCTAATTAATAATATCTTTCCAACGAATCCGAAAAATTGAAATTTCATAGCGGGGTTAAAAAGTTATGCCCAGTTGAAAATTCAGAATAGTCGATATGGAATTGTGGTCCTTAAAAATGGAAATTTTGCAAACGACCTCAGAATCCGACGAAACCACTTTTGTTGGATCCGGAATATCTAGTTATTGCTAGGTTTCAAAATTCGTAATTTTTTGAATCAATATGTGAGCGTGGCAAAGGAAAACGCGTTTGACCCGTTTCAGTTGATTTTAATCGACTGGAAAATGGCCATTTTTCAAACGGTCTCGAAATTCGACGAAACTAGTTTTGTTAGGACCAAATCGTCAATATGAAGCTGGAAAATATTTTTCTAGAATTTTTCGAGTTAGTATGTGACCCCAGTAAATTGAAATGCACGTTCAAATTCAATATATAGAGTTATATTTTGATTTTGACGAAAACTGATCGAAACGATCGAATCAGCCTACGATACATATCCCATTGTGTTCGGAATGGGGGTAATTAGCTATGGACGACAGGCGGTGGGCCTCGTTTAGAGGTCGAATAAAAAAGTCAACTTTTTGAAATTAAAATAATAAAATAATATAAATAATATATATACCTCACACGCTCTTTCTCCCTCTACTCCTCTCAGAAAACCGAAAATTAAATAAAAGAAAGAAAAAAAGGGGGAAAGCGACGCGTTCAGCCTCCCTCCGCCGCACAACGCGCCGCGCCGCCCTATCGCCCTCCCCACCGTCGTCGAGCCCCTTCCCTCCTTCCCTGATCCCGCCGCCTCTCTCCTCCTTCGATTTGAAGCCCTCTCGAACCCCAAATCCCCTCGCAACCGTACCCTGAGACCCAAAAACACGATGCCGCCTCCCCGACCTGCCGCCACCTCCCTGACGCCTCCCTACCCCTTGCGCCACCCACCACCAGCAAGAAACAATCTCCCCCCCTCCGATTTGCTGTAGACAATGTGAGTCTTCCTTTTTTTATTTTTTTATTTTTTTATTATTAATTCTTAGAGTTATATGTTATGTTATATATAAAAAGTTTATATTTTTAATTAGGAATTTTATTTATACAAAGTTATAATTTTTATTTATGACTTAGTTATATAAAGATAAGTTTTATTTTATTTTATATAGCATTGTAAAAGGTTAGATTTTCATTGATATAAAGTTACGATTTTTGTATGGTTAATCTAAAGGAAAGATTAAAAATATGATTTTTATATTATAGAAAGATTAAAAATATGATTTTTATCAAATGTGAAATATTAAAATATAATTTTTGTATAGTAGAAATAATAAAGATGTGATTTTTATATAGTAGAAATTATAAAAAATATAATTTTTTATGAGATAGAGAAAATAAAAATACGATTTTTATAATATATAGATAGTAAAGATTTGATCTTTATATATGTAGCGAAATAAAAATTTGATTTTTATTATATATAGGTTGAAATAAAAATGTTATTTTTATAGCGATGATATAAAAATTCGATCTTTATATATGAAGTAGAAATATAATTTTTATATAGAAAGAAGCGTTGTAAATATATATAAAGAAGAAATAAAAATATGATTTTTATTTATTGAAATGAAGTGATAAAAATATAATTTTTATTTATGAACAGCGTGAAAAGACTGCATTGGAATTTCAAACAGATCCAGACGGTCCAGCAGTTCAACAGTAAAGCATGGCGGAGTGGAACCCTCTGTGAGAACTCCTCACCTTTTCTTTATTTTTCTAGTTAAAATATATGCTAGGATCCAGATGGTGTTTAGTAGCACCCGACACCCGTCGTCCACAGACCATGGACGGCTTGTTTGTTTGTTAGTTTGTTTGATTTTGATGTGTAGTTGATTGTGTGATGTGGAATGAAATAAAAAAAATTATAGTTAAAAATAGAATTTTTAACGTGTATATGAAATGAGATAAATTAATATAAACAAATCGAAGGATTTGTTTATATACACACATTTGACTGATATTGATTGGGACGATAAATTTTACACATTGCCCAACTGCACAAATAAAATCTGTGTTTGATTGTTTGAAACCCCACACGGGTATTGGGGTAATATATGGCATACACTAATCCCAATAATTAGTTGTATGTCGATCGATTGATTGACAGACTGTTATAAGCGTTGAATATTCATATTTGATGCTTATACAGTGTAGAATCACTTTGGATGATGGTTGATTATTTGTCATTGTTGATATATACATGCGTTATATGGAAATCTATAGAAATAAAATCTATGGTAATTGACTGGGCCTCATTCCAGTTTTGAAATCAAATATTTGAAAAAGAAATATTTGAATAGAAATATTTGAAACAGAAATATTTGAAATAGAATATTTGAAAATAGAAATATATGAAGTCGTGTTAAGTAGTTAAACGCCATTTTAACACGAACGGGAATTATGTCGATTTTATTTGTTTTATAATGAATATTGAAAAGTGATTTCAAAATCGAATATTTTGAAAATGAATTCGAATTGAAATTGAATAGAAATGAATTCGAATTTAAATTGAATAGAAATGAATTCGAATTGAAATTGAATAGAAATGAATTCGAATTAAAATTGAATAGAAATGAATTCGAATTGAAATTGAATAGAAATGAATTCGAATTGAAATTGTATAGAAATGAATTCGAATTGAAATTGAATAGAATTGAATTCAAATTGAAATTGAATTAAAATGAATTCGAATTGAATAGAAATGAATTCGAATTGAAATTGAAGAGAAATCGATTTGAAATGAAATTAAAATGAATTTAGATTGAAAAAATTAATCTTGATTTGAATTTGAAAAGGAAGTTGAAATCGTTTTGAAAACGAATTTAAAACGATTTATAAAATACGTTGTAAAAGGAAATCTATGAAATATATAAAATATATATTATATATATAATGGCCTGAATAGAACGTGTCGCGCCACGGCAGTTCGCGAATTTTGACCATTTACTTCGAATAGATATTTTGGAAGATCCGACCGTCGGATTCTCCTAAAACCGGAACCGTTGGGTTCGTATCGAAAAGAGCTTTCTAAAGAATATTAGAAATTTGAAATCTAACGATTGGATTTGGAATTATGTCCAAATCAAATTTGGAAAAGGTCGCTGTAAGTGCAGTTCGATGGCCGTTGATGGAAATCGACTGTACGGGCCTTGATAAAATTATTAAAAATAGTAATAATTTGTGTAAAATCATAAGAAATGATTTGAGAAGAATTGGGATGAAAAACTCCATATTTGAAGAGAAAAAAATAAAATTTTATCGAAATGAACTAGTTTTGAACTAGAATTATAATTCTATTTATTTTTAAATAAATAAATTGAATTTGAAAAGGGTTTTAAAAGTAACCAGAATTTCCAATAATTGAATTGGAATGGATTTGAATCAAAATTGTCTTTGGAATATTTCGATGTTGGATTTCGTGATGATACAGATATGGTTATGGAAATTTGAAAGATATATATATCGTTATTTCCAATACGATATTTGTTGGTCGTAGAATTTGATATTGAATATAAGCCGGTATATTTTCTATTCAGAGCCTAGTATTTAATATCAAATGTGATTTGGGTTTGTCGTGAATGGTGCCTTCATTAACACTGTTCTTAAGCCCAGTTGAGAAAAAGATTAAATCTTTTTATTTAGATTTAATGAAGTGTACCAATTAAATAATATTTAATTGGAATTGAATTGGTATTGATTTTTGGGTTTATCGTAAACAGTGTTTTAAATAACACTTGTTCTTCAACCCGATAATTAGTAGAATGTGATTTTGGGTTGTCGTGAACGGTATCTTCAATAATACTGTTCTTAGACCCAAAGGAGTTAAAAAAAATCAGAAACAAACTGGAGATTAGTTAAGTTGAATGGTTTCTGGGGTATTGATCTGATGTTGGTTTCGGCCTTCGGGGTTAATGCTTAGGGAATTGCTCACTTGCTATTTTACGGTAAGGGACTGATTGAAATGTGATGTGATTTTAGGGTTTATCATGAGCCGTGTTTTTAAATGACATTGGTTCTTTAACCCAGTTAAAGATTAAAACTAAGTGGAGTTTTAATGAATCTTTAATTAGATTGAAAAGATCGAGAATGGAGTATCACCAATTTTGCTCCAGGCGATAGTTAAATCTTTAATTAGATTTGAACGTAAAATGGTAATTGAATTTACCGATAACACCACGGTGTTAGGTATGAAGTATGACCAGTTTTACTTCATGGGATATATAGGTTGGGATTGGGAAATAGAATAAATGATTACTTCGGTGTGGTTCGCTAATCCCGACTAGTTTAAATTGATATTCAAAGGAAGATTAAAGAATAAATTTAAAAGAATTTATCTTTGATAAAATTAATGGGAACCTTTCCCTAAGAATGTGAAATTTAGAAACTAACTGTAGGTTAGCTAAGTTAGATGGTTTCTTGGATATTGATCTGATGTTGGTTTCGGCCTTCGGGGTTAATATTTGGGAATTATTCTCCTGCTAGTTTACGGTTAGTGACTGATGAATTGGAATGAGGCGTATGTTGTGTTTGTGTAACACTTATTTATTACATACGCGAGTTATTCAGAAAGACCGGGTTTATCCCATTCTGAATAACTGATACGACGATAAGTCGAAGATGAAGACGGTGGTTGAAGACCGGAGGTCTTCACGTCGTTTGGGTGATTACTGATGATCTTGATTGGGCCGTACACCCAAGAGGAGGGAATCGGTTAGTGGTCGTCCAGGCGTACTTGGAGATCGAGGGAGATGCGAGGTACAAGGTGCCTCCGGTTTCGTTTAGACCCAGAACGGACTTGTAAATAGATGTGTGTCTGACATCGGATTTCATTCTATGTGATAGATATCGGTTGCATAGCGTGAATTTCCTGTGTGGCATGCTAAGATGCAAATGATCAAGGCTTCTATTGAAAAGCAAAGTCTTGTGGTTGATGATCAAAGCACAGCCTGTGTGGCACAACTTTGTGTAACGTTAATTAGCGAGCCTCACACCCCGGTTGTGAACCAGAAACGGGAGAGGACATCAGGGAGGGCGTGCATTTATTTCTAGTTAGGAGTGGTGTCAGTGGTTTTACACACCCTGACGAGTTTGACTTATGTGGTTATTGCTGTGGCGAGGCTCCTCGGATATATCGGTGACTATGTGAAGCCGATGGAGTCATTCGTTGGCTCATTTACGCCCAAAGGGCGGGGGAACACAGTGTCCAGGCATAATAATCCACATCGGTGGACCGGCCCTGACGATCCAAGGCTTGTCTGCGCGCTTGCCTGAGGCTCGGGCTAGAGAGTCTCGAATCGGTAGAGGACTATCTTTTGCCTCGGTTCATAGATGGAAATCCAATTTCCAAATACGTGACTTTGCGGTTTTGACTGTAGAGCCTAGTATAGCGACATGATATATGGTACCCATGCTGTCTATGATTGATGCTTATGATTTGAAGTTGTTTTATACACTATGCACTTACAATAGTATCAAATGATTTGTTTTAAACGTACTAAGCATGTTTGGCTATTATAAGGGAAAACCCTATCCTCTGGCTTGCGTTGCATTGTGTGATGGGACCTGGGTCTTATAATAGCTTCATTTTTCTTTATTTAGCATTGCACGGTTTGTTTTATGCACTTGTATTCTTGGGAGGAAACCCGTTCCGTGTTATACGGCGTAGTCCCTTGATTTACCTAACTTTAAAATAAAGATTAATAACTGTTTTAGTTCTCACGCCAGCCCCATGACTGACCTGGAGTTTATTGTTTTAACCTAAACTCTGGGTGCCCTTTTTTTGACATGGGCAGCTAGTAGTTTTGGTTTTGCAGGTTTATATTCACAGGATCCTGGTTTACAGCTGGAATGATATCTGGAAAGCTTTGTATCCGTATATCTCCTTCTGGTTGTGTTTTGTATTATTTTCCGCTGCGATGTATTAAATGTAATTTAAATCTCTGATATTTTCTGTGTAATATTTATTCTTACTTTGTATATTCTTGTAATCTGATGAATTGTTGTAATATACAATGAAATGTTCTTTTGTCTGCGTTCTGATTCATCCTGTCCTCAAAGTAATTCGTTCTTTCTCTTCTCTTCAGAGACCGGGGAAGTTAGGGTCGCTTCACTAAGCCACTCTCTGTGCTTTTGATGTCAAAACAGAGGATGTACGCGCTTTGTTGGCCACTCTTTGGGCTTGTGTGTTCAGTGTGCTTTCTAGCATATCCACAAGCAGGGCCCAAGTACTTACCGGTCCTCCCTCCAAAAGGCGCCTTAACCCGACCATTGTAGGTAGTAATTAAATCTTAGAAACTTAGACGGGGCCATTGTGGACACAGAACTAAGGTTTACTCTTTTAACACTCTATACTGACCATCGTAGGTACCGATAGTGGCTTACGTGCCACCCCCCTTCAAGAGGCGCACTATCTTGACCATCGTAGGTGGTGATAGAGGTTGGCGTTCCCTTCTGCGAGTAACGCGGAACATAAGCAGAGGTAGGACGTGCTCTTCTACGAGCAGAGGTAGGACGTGCTTAGTTCTAGCAGAGGCAGGGCATACTCTTCTGCGAGCAGAGGCAAGGCATGCTAATTTTAGATGCACCGCCACGACCGTTGCTGGTGTGAAACAGCGGCTTACGCTTTTGGTGCTTTAACCTAGCCCCCTCTGATTTGGGCAAGGTGAAAGACTAACACACCATTCCCCTCCGGGGGATGCCTCGTCTTGTTGATGAGGGATTCGATCCTTTTTTCAGCTTGACCCCTTTTGGGTCTCTTTTAAGCTATAGGAAGGGTTTCTGTGCCCTTAGTTACATCATCATCTTTGGAGGAAAGCCTTTTCTCTTATTTCTTCAACGTTGAGAAATATAGTCTTAAATGTTCGAATTTCCATGTTCTAGGAACAAGGTCCCCATTGGGTTTGCTCAGTTGATATGTTTCGGGTATATCTTCTTGATGGATGACCAAGTTTCCTTCCCAGTTTGGGCCGAGAGGGCCATCCGCTGGGTTCTTTTCGTGAAACTAACTCTGCTTTTACGAAGGTTCTAGTCCTGACCTTTGAGTTGTAGTATTTCGTAATCCTTCTTTGATATTCGGCCATTCTGATTGCAACCCCTTCTCTTTATCCTTGTATTAAGTCTAGGGACTCCTTTCTTAACTCTTGGTTGGGATTGACCGCATATGCTATCCTTCTATGCAATGGAATCTCAGTCTCAACCAGAAGCATAACTTCACAACCATATGTTAGGGAAAAAGGGGTGTGCCCCGTGGCTGTCTTGGAAAAGGTTCTATACTCCCAAAGGACTAAAGACAACTCTTCGGCCCAATTTCCTTCGGCTTGGTTTAGGCGTTTTTTGAGAATCGTCTTTATGGTTTTGTTGGCAGCTTCAACCGCTCCGTTAGCCTTTGGATGGGCTACCAAGGAGAAACTTTTAATGATTCCATATTTCTCACAAAACCGAATGAATTCTTCGTTCTCGAATTATGATCCATTATCTAATATGATTTCGTCAGGGATTCCAAAGCGGGTAATAATATTCTTTATTATGAATCTTAACATTTTTTTGGATGTGATTGTCGAAAGGGTTTCTGCCTCCACCCAGTTGGTGAAGTAGTCGATGGCTATTACAACTTACTTTGCTCGCCCTTTCGAGATTGGCAAGGGTCCAATTAAATCTATACCCCATACGTCGAATAGCCAGGGGCTTGATATAGTGGTTAGTTCGCTAGGCGAAAGCCAGGGCACCTTGGAGTACTTTTGACACTTATCACATTTTTTGATAGCTTTGCTGACTGTCTACAGCCAATAATATCCTTGTCGCATGACTCTTTTGGCCAGCTTAATTCCACTAGAGTGATCTCCACACCATCCTTCATGAGCTTACTTCAGGAGGTTGAGCCCATCTGCAGAACTTATGCACCATAAGTAAGGAAGCAAATGTCCCTTTTTATATACTATATTATTTGCAATCACAAACGTAGGAGCTTTGTGTTTTATCCTTCTCGCGTCTTGCTTACTAAGGGGTAAGGTCCCGTTTAGGTGGTAATCAATAATGGAAATTATCCAAATATTTTTTATGATGGCATTTCATTTCTATTCAGGGAGGTTCCCCATTGGAGTTTCCCTCTCTGTCTCTTTCATCTCCGCTTCTCAAGGCTTGGGATCTAGTTATGACTAACAATTTTTTATCTATCTCTGGTTTTTCATGCCCGACACTAGGCTTTTCCTGATAACCCACGGGAGTTTCGGGGCGCCCGGGGAACTGGCTAATTTAGCTAGTGAATCCGCTTGGGTATTCTCCCCATGGGGTATTTGATGGACTAAGAAATCCTCAAATTGGGAAGGCATCTTTAAAACCCTTTTCACATATAGGATTAGCCATGCATCCTTAGTTTGATAGGTTTTCTTTATTTGGTTTACCATTAGTTGCGAGTCACAAAAGGTTTATATCCTAGGTATCTTCAACTGTAGCGCCAAATTTAAACTAACTATCATTGACTCATATTTGGCTACGTTATTAGTTGTCGGGAATCCTAACTTCATGACGCAGTACAAGCGATGTCCATCAGGGGTAATTTTAATATACCCAGCCCCTGTCCCCTCTTCGTTGGAGGTTCCATCAACAAAAAGTTGTCACTTGTCCTTTAAGTCATTTTCCTTAATTGATTGCTCTGAAATGAATCTTGTGCACTCATTCGCCAAGTCTACGAGGGCTTGTCCTTTAATTGCCACCCGGGGGTGGAACTTATTTTTTATTGGCTAAGCTCGATAACCCATTTGATTAACCTTCCCGAGGTTTCTGGTTTATTGAACACCTGTTTGAGCGGGAAACTAGTTAAGACCCTAACGGGATGAGCTTGGAAGTATCGTTTGAGTTTTCAAGCGGTAAGTATTAGGCAATACACTAATTTCTCTACCATAAGGTATCGGGTTTTCGCGTCCTTTAGCCTTCGGCAAACGTAGTAAATGGGGTACTGAGTCCCATTACTCTCTCTTATTAGGACCGAGCTTACAATATATTCTGAAATAGCTATATATAGGTGCAGATCTTCTCCCTTCTCGGGACCGGATAAAATCAGAGGCGTTCCCATGTAGACTTTCAATTCTTTAAATGCCCTCCCACATTCTTCGTTCCATTCGAAATTCTTCTTCTTCTTTATAACATCGAAGAAATGGACAGAGTTATCTGTGGCTATGGAAATGAACCTACTGAGGGCTGCTCCTTTCCCGTTCAAGCTCATGACCTCTTTGCTTGTACTAGGTTCTTCCATGCCTCTTATAGCTTAGATTTGGTCAGGGCTAGCTTCAATCCCTTGCTTACTTACCATATATCCCAAGAACTTTCTGGACTGAACTCCAAAAGAACACTTTTGTGGGTTCAATTTCATTTGGTAACATCTTAGGACATTGAACATTTCCTGCGGGTCCTTTAAGTGGTTCTCTGTCTTGGTGGACTTAACTAGCATATTATCTACATATACTTCCACATTGAGACCTATTTGTTCTTGGAACATCATGAGCACCAGTCTTTGGTATGTTGCTCCCGCATTCTTTAACCCGAAGTGTATTACTTTATAACTAATTGTTCCCCAGTCGACGATGAAGCTTGTACGCTCCTCGTTGGGTTTATGCATCGGTATTTGATTGTACCCTGAGTATGCATCCATAAGGGATAATATCTTGTGACCACTCGTGGCATCAACTAGTTGGTCAATCCGTGGAATGGGATAGCAGTCTTTTGGGCAAGCCTTATTTGAATCCGTGTAATCGACACACGTTCTCCACTTCCCATTGGACTTCTTCACTAGCATGGGATTGGCTAACCATTTCGGGTACAGGACCACTCGGATAAACCCATTAGTTTCTAGTCTCTTGACTTCCTCCTTCAAAGCTTCTAACTGGTCTCTATTGTATTATCTTTTCTTTTGTCGAATCGGAATCACCAAAGGGTCAATGTTTAAGGCATGACTCATGATAGAAGGGCTGATTCCGGTCATGTCCGAATGGGTCCAAGAGAAAACATACTTGTTGAGTTGTAGGAACTAAATTAGGTCGCTCTTGAGGGGCTCCATCAACACTTTCCCTATTTTGACGACCTTCTACTTAACCTTTGAATCAATGTTTACCTCTTCCACGTCTTCTATTGGTTTTATTCTTTCATTGTCTCCTTTAGAGTCTAAGTCTGTGATGATTTCCCCTTCCTCGGTCAGATTTACATGAATGGATCCTTTCCACTTTATTTTCAAAGAAATGTACCTACTATTTGCACGTTGTTAGCTTTATTAATTTTTATTTTAAATTCGAATGTGGGATTTACGAATCCCTTATTCGAAGGTGTAAAAACAGTAGAAGAATCAAAGTACAAAGAACACTCCTCTTTATATTTGTCGATCGTTGCAAAGTACAATTCGCGGGAACTAAACTATTCTCCTCTAATGGTTCCCTATCCCTACTTAGTTGGGAATTTCAACATGAGACACTTGGAAATCCTAATGGGTATTCTCCTCGTAGGGTATTTGATGGACCGGGAAATCCTCAAACTGGGAAAACATCTTTAAAGCCCTTTTCACAAATAAGATTAGCCATGCATCCTTGGTTTGATAGGTTTTCTTTATTTGGTTTACCATTAGTTGCGAGTCACTAAAGATTTCTATCCGAGGTATCTTCAACTATAGCGCCAAATTTAAACTAGCTATCATTGACTCATATTCGGCTATGTTATTATTTGCCAGGAATCCTAACTTCATGGCATAGTGCAAGTGATGTCCGTAAGCGGTTATTTTAATGTACCTCGCCCTTGCCCCTGTTCTTTGGAGGCTCCATCTACAAAAAGTTGCCACTTGGCCTTTAAGTTCTCCTTTTTCCATGACGGCATCAAGATCAACATTCTCATATGAAAGGTTTGTATTAACTCCCTATTTCATCATAACAGCACAACAAGGTTATCAAATTGCGAGATATTTAAGCCTTGGAATTCTCTATTCATAAATCGTAGATGTATTACAAGAGTTAAAGAAATCCTTAATCCGCTTTGGGGAATTAGGATTCGCTCTTTGCTAAGAAGACAGAACAAGATTGAGAAATGAAAATTTCGTCCCTTTCTACGTGGCTCCTTGGGTCTTATTTATAGAGAATTCAGGGCCCCTTCTATTGTTAGGCTATTGGTCCCACACGGGCCTTTGTCGATCGCTCTTTCCTTGGTCTTGAATGTTTAGCTTCCGTTCATCCTTGTAGTGTTAATTATAGTCTTCAAAGTGATATCCCTGCCAATCGGGCTCCTTTGAAATAGTTATGGGCTTGTTGATGAGATGACTTTCGAATGGCATTTGAACTCCTAGTAGCGGCTCATGGATGTAGGCTTACGGACGTAAGGTTATGGATGTGGAGAGCCGCTGGTTCGAAACCGCTGTTGGTTTCTATTCTAGGTAGATTAGTACTGGTAGCCTGTAACTTCGCTTGGGTCCTGTATTGCCTTCCGATGGAGCTTTTGGGTCAGTCTGGTTTCCGAAAGGTGGCTTCCGGTGACATTTCTTTTGTCTCTTAGTGTAACACCTCGTAATTTTAAATATTAAAATTAACAAATTTAAGAACACTTAATTTTTAGTAGAATAACACTACAACAAAATGACCATATTACAACGGTGGAAAACCATTGTAATAGACTTTCTACAACGGTGGCGTAACCGTCGTGTATTAAGAAGTTGTATAGACTAAAGTCTTTTACAACGGTTTTACACCGTTGCGACACCGTTGTAATATGTATATTTTACAACTTTTTTCCACCGTTGTAATATGTAATTACAACTTTTTTCCACCATTGTTATAATTTTTACAACTGTTGTGATATATTTTATTACACCTATTATTTTACAGCTATAATATACACACAAATTATATACATATAACTAATAAAATAATTCATTCCAGAACATATTATCTACAAAACTGAAGATATCAAATAAACTTAAAACATGAACCAAAACAATATATTAGATTTTTCAAACTCACATCATTTTTTTACATAATACAATGAATTTGCAAATCATACAAATTGCTCAAGTACATAAAGCAAATACAAATAGCTCTAGCTTGCTCCCACCATATGCCAGTCTCCGTTTTGTCAATTGAACACCATTCCTGCTCCACATCGAATCCTCATTCATCTTCAACCTCAATCTCAACTGTTATGTGTGTATTTGGAGCAAACAATTTGCTGGAGTCTTAAAACAAAAGATGACAAATGCTCTACGTTATAAGTCTTAATCCATATTCTCAGCCATCGTTATGTACCTTACCCAAGGGAGAGCTTGATATCCGCTCTTCTCGATTATTTTAAGGTATCGAACCTATGGAAAAGTTCTTTAGTGATCCATAAGAGACCATGGTAATTAAATGAACATGTTGAAAATTGAAATAGCTTGCATACCTGAACTGCAGATAGGAATCTCGAATTTCACTGGAATGGGAGCCTTCTTCTCTGGTCTCGACTAAGCTAAGCCGTGGAAAACCACTTCAATGCCTGGTTGCATCGCACAACACAACTATTTCAATTATCATTGAAGCTGACAATTCACCACGCAAATACCCGACTTCCAAATCCCTTCTATTTTTATTTTCCTTGTTCCCACTGTATTTGTCATTCATTATTGAAAATAAAATCATGCATCACTTTGAAGCTTCAGCCGCCGCACCATCACCTGGCCATTGGAGGCCGATCAACCTCCGCCAAAACCCACGCCTCTTCACCCTTGATCTCTGCCCTAACTCTCGCCTGAACCAGCGTTGCCGTTTGTATCCAGCAGTCCCAAAACCCCCTGCGTTTTCCGATCAGATTACAACCATCCCAGACAAATACGAAGAGTTTATCGATTTGGATCTGATGCGTATTCAGCTTGAAAAGCATATGCGAATTCGGGTTGAAGAGCATATGCGAATTGGACAATTTTGATCTGATGCGAGGAGTGAGATTATTAAGAGGAGGATAAAAGGAGATTTCATGCTTTGATCTGTAGCAAGATCTGATATTTTGGTTTTGAAAAAGTATATAAAAAGGAGACGGTCTGAAGAGTGCTCACGAAAATGACGAGGAGGAAAGTGAAGCGGTGTAATTGGAAACTGCGAACTGATATAATTAGCGACGATATCGAAGGAATTTTAAAATTTGAGTAAGAGGGAAATTTTCTGATGTTGGGGCCAAAATTTTTAGTATAGCGGCAAAATTTTAAGTTTTGATCTGGTTGTTCTGAACATGTATTATAGGTTAATTAAATGTTGTTTTAAAGGTATATATGGAAAATTTCAATACGAAAGAAAGTGGACTACTAATCTCATAACCTAGTTATTATTTCGAAAGTTATTTAATATGGTAAGTTAAATAATATATAATAACTATTTATTATTTTTATGATTTTTCTTTTCTTTATTTTATGAAAAATTGTATTAAAATATTATACAAATTGCTTGAAATTTTTATTAAAATATTTAATAGTAATTTTTAATTATTTATCTTTTACTTCTTAATTAGTGATTCTTAGATCTTATTTATTGATTACTAATATTAATTATTCATTACTAAAAACTAATTTTTATTTACTAACCTTCAATAATAATAAATAATTATTATATAGTGAAAAGAAATTATTAATATTAGTTATTACATATTTTCAAATAAACTATTTATTATTATTAAACAACAGTTATTGAGTATTAATATTATTATTAGTTATCGAATTTTTATTAATTATTAATATGGTATTTTTGTTGTAATGTAGTCATATATTACAACAGCCAAAAATTAAAAGTTGTGATAGGCTTTTATTACAACTGTCAGAATAACACAGTTGTTAAAAATAAGTTTATTACAAATTTTCTGGAAAAAGTTGTAAAAAACATTTATTACAACAGTGCTTTTACTACCGTTGTAAAATTAAAGTTGTAATATGGTGTTTTTGTTGTAGTGTAATTAAGGGAAACGGGTTACTCCAATACGTTCGTCTAGGAATTCTTCTTGAGATAGAGTCCGAGTTTGCATAAATCGGGCTCCGTATGAAGAAGTTATAAAGCTTAGAAGATTTCAAGTTTATATCAGAATTAAATAATTAATTCATAAATCTAAATTCGAATTCAAACCAGCAAAAAGAAGTGGGAGCGAAAATTCCCGCTAGAGGGTGTTGACCTCCCTTAAGTGGTGTCGACACAAGTGTCGACCCCCCTGTAGGGGTGTCGACATAGGTGTCGACCCCCCTTTAAGGGTCGACCCCTACTGCCTGTTCTGGACAGTGACGATTTTCTAAGTCGTAGGGCTACGTGGCTACTTCTGATTAGCCTGATGATTCATTTTCTTGGACTGGATGGTTTGGATGGATCCTAGGTTGATCTAAAGGCTCAAATTAATTCTATACTTCTATATAATCACATCAAACCTAAACCCTAAACCTCATAACCCTATTCTATGAAGCCGTCATGTTGTCCATCTCTAAGCTAACCTAGCCTCGACCTTAGCTAATCAAATTCAAGATAAAAGAGAAAGATCAAAGCCTACATCAACGGATTAGCTTATCAGCTTCAGAAATCAGATTCTAGATCATCTCTTCTTTCTTAATCTCTATGAGTTCATGTAGCTTTCACAAGATAATTAAACTAAAGTAATTATGATAAGCTGTAAATTGTGATCATATTATTATGCCTATCTTATCAAATTTGCAAGTTGCTAATTTTTTTGGTTCATAGCCTATGCTTTTCTGATCAATTCTATTAGTTCATGCATGTTCGTGCTCGTATATTTATGTCTATTTTGATACCATGATTCTCTTCCCTCTTCCTTTTTCCTTTTTCTTTTTATGAGTTAGGCTAACTTCAAGTCTAAACTTATTATGCGAAATTTGCACACGTATAATGCCTGAATGATGGGGAAAAGTTTAGGAAATGTTAAATAACATGTGATTTGTAAAAAGGTATAAATTGATGATGGCTATGGTTTAGAAAAAATCGTATGTAATAGGCAAACATGATACTTGACGTATATGGGTTTGGGTGTAAACTTGTGATAATTTGGTAAGTTCAGTTATTTCTCAGATTTGGAACATGTAATCGGAATCATGACTTGTAATGAATCGAATCTAGAACTATGCCTAACTGTAAGATAATCAATTCTTATTCATGTTTATCATTTTTTCAAATCTGAATTAACTATGCCTATGAGATTGTTGTGATTGATAATATGGTACCTATCATGTTGTACACCAAATTGGTAATACATTTATGTTCAATTCTATCGAGTCTTTATGCCTATGATGTAACTTTCTCAGTTTATCCATACTTATTGTCAATGTACAACATGTCTATTGGAAACAAGATTCTTGAGTTGGGTACACCTTTACATGCCTATTTGGTTCCTTATGTCAATTCTTGTGTTTCTCCTCTATCCCTCTCCATTTTATTTTTGGACCAAGTAGCACGTGCGATTAAAACACGGGGAATTGGGTATAACTTAATTAAATAATTTTGGGCATAACAAGTAAATGTGGCATAACTTAGATTGACCACACTTATAGATAATTTACATATAAATCTAGACTTGGACAGTAAATATGTAAATTGGCTAAAAGATGAAAGCCTAAGACATGAGGTTAGACTTGGTTTGTGGTATAAGACCGCCTGGCATATCGAGCAACCGCAAACAGCAGTCTAATGTGAGAGTTCAAAGGCATAAATTAGATGCTTAGACATGAGGTTAAGTCTGGCTTGTGGAGGAAGTCTGCCCGGAACCGCCCGGCATATCCAGCGGCCACAAGTGATCGGCTTAATGTGAGAGGTCTATGCATTAATAGCTAATTAATGCTGATCAAAGATGAATATGATACATAAATGAGTTAGGTCGGTGGGGTTAAGTTAACATGGGTAAGAAGACGACTTAACCAACGTTACACGAACCAAGTGGATAGGGTTAAGGCAAGCTTAACCAATAATACATATGGACTTGATAAGTGGAAGGGTTAAGTAAATATTGGGTAGGTGGGTAATATTAGTTTATATAAGCCCACAAATGTGCGTGAATCAATGGAAAGGTTAAGTAACATATGAATATGCTACACTTAACTAATACAACATGTTAATTAAAACAGATGGATGGGGTTAGGTTATATTGAGAACACTTAACCGTTATAACATATTGATTAGGAAACCCTAGTAACGGGGACCCATTTCAGCAGTAACCCACTTAGATGTATCACGGTACCCTGAACTAGGCAGGGTGGGGAAAGATTACTAGGCTGATTATAAGTGATCAAAATAGCGGCGGGTGGTACGTCAGTGTAGGTTCCGACGGAGTACGGGCGTGCACGTACCCCGGAGTGGAAAAAGCAGGCACTGGGCATCAGCAGTCATACACTGTGCATCTTGAATTTTGTCGGGTTGCCATCATAGGGATTGATACAACCCATGGTGGGACCAGCACAGGTATCTACAAACAAGCGAGGCCGAATGACACAAGTTATAAATACATGCGAGTTAGGGAGCCGATCGATTAGGGGTTTTATGGGGACATCTAGTACCTATTATGGCCAAGTAGGCTATCAAGGATTGTATGGGGTAGATAACTCTTACTAGATGTTATGCCTGAGGGCTCCCAATTGCGGGGTTGGGATCAACTTTCAGTATGGTGCTAGTAACGGTGCGATATATTTAGCATTGGTGTAGTGTAGTAATTACCTTATAGTGATTAGAAGCGCAATCAATTTTTATCTTATTCATCTTGCCTACCTTTTCATGCTTGCTTATATACAGTCATTTCTTACCTTCCAGTTTATGTTCTTATCCTGTTACTTTAATGATTATATTGTTGAAGTTACTAGACTCACCAGACTAATGTCTAGCCTAGATTTTTCGCCTCTTTTCTTCAATTCCCCCTTCCAGGTTCTCAGGGAGGAAATACTCAAGCTTAGTTTAGATGTCCCTTTCTTCCAGCTTGAAGTTGAAAGATGTATTGCTTGGCTTTGATTCTGCTTGTGGCATTTTCTGTTAGGGGTTATGGCTTTAAAATTATGTACTCTGAAGGCTTTTGTATAAGACGGATATTATGTGCTTGGTTTTGTTGTTTTGAAGGTGTAACCAAACATATTTCTGTTCCCGCTGCAATAAAGTTATAAAATTTTCAAGTACTTGTTTATCTGTCTTTTAATATTCCGTTCTATTTACTTATAACGCTCCATGAAACTTAATACATTCCCTTTGTGAGTTACATTAACGGACGTGCGGTGTTACACTTGGTATCAGAGCTGAAGGTTACTGGAACAGATAAAAGATTTTGAAAACCGTTTTGAAAAGCATTTTTTATATAAAAGTATTTTCAAAAACATGTTTTAAAGAAGGAGTTTTCAAGAGAAGGGTTTATTATGAAAAATATAGTCCCCAAAAGCCATATATATTTCATTCGATTCTTTGTTTCGTATCTCTTCCTTTTTCCTTCTTGAGACTCTTTCCCCACGTGTAGATGCTTTTTCTAAGATATGTAAGGACTTTCATGCAATGGGCGGAAAACTGTTTCATAGGACTGAGATGTTTGTCGAAGCTAGAATTGGCATAAGGAAGTGGAGGACTCGTTTGGTATCTTTAAGATAGACAATGGAAAGAAGGTTTAGCTATCTGCTTGATCGATGAGGGGGTTTAGGCTAAGGAGCACAACCCAAGGATAAGGAATTTGTTGATATGTTTTTAATCCATGAAGAATATAAAGGAGAAAGTGGAAAGAATAATTAACCCCGTGACAAAAGAAGGCGTCTTTATTGTGGTATATCGGACCATGTAATTAAGAACTGTAGGAAGAAGAAGAAGCCAGGTTGTTTTTATTGCGATGAGGCAGGAAATCTGGTTAAAGACTGCCCGAGGAGGCAAGGACAGGGACAAGGGCAAGGGTAGAGGACATGACCTACTTCCGGAGGACAGGTTCACGCTCTCATGGCACCAGGACAGGAGAGAGATAGAAACATTTTTGTTGAAAGTTTGATTTTTCCTTTTTGATCATCCTATTCGAACTTTGTTTGATTATGGTACTTCGCACTCATTTGTATCTGCTTTGTTAGTTGAAACACTGCACATAAATACTAGTTTAGTTGTGGATCCCATTGTAGTCTCAAATCCTATCAGTGGTTCGACTCATTTATCTATGCATTGTCGGGATTTTAGAGTGACTATCTTGGGCGTTGGGTTTGAACGCAACGCCTATGTCCTTGGTTTCATGGGCTACGGTTTCATTCTAGGAAAGGATTAGCTAGCCAAGTATGGTGCCATCCTAGACTGCGAAAGGAGGGTGGTTAGACTGTTGACCCATTGTAGAAAGACTCTTGATATTTATTGTAACCCTAGAGGTTCGGTGATGCTTAGCTACCTAGAATCACTTGACACATCCATCGATGATTTTGAATATGTTCGAGTAGTCCATGGGTATGGTAACGTCTTTGATGAGGTTCGGGGTTTAACCCCAAGGCGCGAGAAAGACCTCCATATATACTTAGCAGACAATGCATAGTTGGTTGCGTTACCAGTATGCTACATGGCACCGAGAGGGAGGAGGGAACTCAGTAAGCAAGTAGGGGAGCTACTTGAGGAAGGGCTCATAGGAAGAAGTATTTCAGAATGGGGTGCTCCAGTTGTCTTTGGCTACGAAGATTGATGGTTCTCTTAGATTGTGCATGGACTATAGGGAGCTGAGCAAGCTCACGAAGAAGAACATACATCCAATGTCGAGGACAGATGACTTGTTCGATCAGTTGGTTGGCGCTTCGGATTTCTCGCAGTTGGATTTAGCTACAGGAATTCATCAGCTAAGGGCGGCTGAGGACAGCATAGATAAGACTGCTTTTAGGGCTCCCGACGGTTTCTTCGAGTGGCTCGTCATGCCTTTTGGTTTGACGAATGCACCCGCATATTTTCGTAGGCTTGATGAGTAGGTGTTTAGGGAGTTTCTAAACAAGTTTGTGGTTGTCTTTGTGGATGGTATTTTGATTTTCTCTAGAAGCGAGGAAGAGCATGGCCTACATCTACGGAAGTCTTAGAGACCCTACGAGCGCATAAACTCAAAGCTAAGTTCTCCAAATGTCATTTTTGGAGGAAAGAAGTGAGGTTCTTAGGACACGTGGTATCTAAGGAAGGGATAGCAGTGGATCCTACAAAGGTGGTGGCAATCCAAGATTGGAAAGTTCCTAGAAAAGCAACAGAAGTAAGAAGTTTTGTAAGGTTGGTAGGCTACAATAGGAAGCTCGTTAAGGACTTTGCGAAGATATTAGCCCTAGTTTTGACTTTGCTAGATGGGAGTAAACCGTTCACAGTATATACCGGTGCTTGTGGGACAAGGCTTGGAGCAGTTTTCGATGCAAAAGGAAAAGGCAACATGCAAAAGGCGGTAGATACGTAGTTATGTTTGAGCATCGCGTATCATCCACAGACGGATGCACAGACAGAAAGGGTGAATAGAATCGTTGAAGATCTTTTTGAGGTTATGTATCCTAGGTTTTGGAGGGACACGAGAAGAGCACCTTCCATTTGTGGAGTTTGCTTATAACAACAGTTATTAAGCTAGTATTCGGGTTTTTATGGACGACCATGTCGATCACCAACTTGTTGGTGGGAGTCTACGGATAAGATTTTGCTTGGACCCGAGCTGATTAGAGAGAAACTTCGGAAAAGATGGACTTGATTCGAAGATGAAGGAAGACGGCACAGGACCGGCAAAAGTCAAACGTTGACAAGAGACGGACCGATCTTGGGTTTGATGTTGGGGACACGGTTTTTGTCAAAGTGTCACCATTGTGGAACGTAGTTTGCTTTGTAGCTGTAGGGAAATTAGCACCAAGGTTTGTAGGATCCTTTCCCATTACAGAGAGGATTGGACAGGTGGAATACAGAGTGAAGTTGCTGGAGAAGCTTAGTAGTGTTCATGACCTGTTTCACATGTCGTATCTGCGGAAATGTTTACATGATACCGCAGAAGTAGTGGAGCTGAGCATGCTTAGAGAAGTGGAAGTGGAGCGAGATGCCATGATTAGACGAGCTCCTACATGCATCCTTGGATCGGAGATCAAGAAGTTACGCAACAGAGAGGTCATGTCGGTTAAAATCCAATGTGGAGATGATCAAGGAGATGCGACTTGGGAGACGGGAGACATGATACGTGTGTCGTACCCTTTCCTTTTGTGAGGATATGTTCTTAACTTCTCCCTTTTCTACCGCTTTGTTTATACTTGTTCTATCGTTTAGTATGTCCTCTCTTTTACATCCTCGATCTTTAGATAGGAAAATCCTATGGTTGTAAACATGTGTTTGAGATATGTTATGTTTGGTGGATGCAAGTGGATGCAAGTGTTTGCTAGTGGTTGCTCGTGGATGCATTTACACACACATTATGCACTAGATCGGCTCAGTCACTTTCATATTGCATATTCATATATGTATTTGTTTATGGGTTGAAAGTTGATGCGTTATCATATGGATGTTGCATATGTTTGAATGTACGGTTGTGCACTCATATAGAAATGATATGTATCAATAGGGTTCTTTTGCATACATAATGGACGCATGGCACTATCATGATTTGCATTAAGGAGGTCAATTGAATCAATAGACCGACTGATTTTGCATTAGATAAGGACATATACACACACTATGCATATGATCATGAAAGCATTAGAAATCTTCTTAAGGACAATGGATGCCTATGATTGAAAGGTTGAGTAGATGGATGTTGGAAGGTAGGATATACATTCTTCTTGACTTGGAGATTTCGGGGATGAAATCCTTTAAGGAGGGGAGAATGTAACACTATGTAATTTTAAATATTAAAATTAACAAATTTAATAACACTTAATTTTTAGAAGAAGAATTATGGGAAACGGGTTACGCCATTGCGTTCGTCTCAAAATTTTGCTTGAGATAGAGTCCGAGTTTGCGTAAATCAGGCTCCGTATGAAGATGTTATGGAGCTTAGAAGATTTCAAGTTTATATCAGAATTAAATAAATAATTAATAAATCTAAATCCGAATTCAAACCAGCGAAAAGAAGTAGGCGGAAAATTCCCACCAGAGGGTGTCGACCCCCCTTAAGGAATGTCGACACTGGTGTCGACCCCCCTGTAAGGGTCGATCCCTGCTGCCTGTTCTAGACAGTGACGATTTTCTGAGTCGTAGGGCTACAAGGAGACTTCTGATTGGCCTGATGACGCATTTTCTTGGACTGGATGGTTTGGATGGATCCTAGGTTGATCTAAAGGCTCATATTAATTCTATACTTCTATATAATCACATCAAACCTAAACCCTAAACCTCATAACCCTATTCTATGAAGCCGTCATGTTGTTCATCTCTAAGCTAACCTAGCCTCTACCTTAACCAATTAAATTCAAGATAAAAGAGAAAGATCAAAGCCTACATCAACGGATTAGCTTATCAACTCCAGAAATCAGGTTCCAGATCTTGTCTTGTTTCCTAATCTCTGTGAGTTCACGTAGCTTTCACAAGATAACTAAACTAAAGTAATTATGATAAGTTGTAAATTGTGATCATATGATTATGCCTATCTTATCAAATTTGCAAGTTGCCATCTTTTTTGTTCATAGCCTATGCTTTTCTGATCAATTTTATCAGTTCATGCCTGTTTGTGCTCGCATATTTATGCCTATTTTGATACCATTATTCTCTTCCCTCTTCCTTTTTCCTTTCTCTTTTTATGAGTTTGGCTAACTTCGAGCCCAACATATTATGTGAAATTCGCACATGTCTAATGCTTGAATGATGGGGAAAAGTTTAAGAAATGTTGAATAACATGTGATTTGTAAAAAGACATAAATTGATGATGGCTATGGTTTAGAAAAAAAAACATGAGACTTGACGTAAATGGGTTTGGGTGTAAACTTGTGATAATTTGGTAAGTTCAGTTATTTCTCAGATTTGGAGCATGTGATAGGAATCATGACTTGTAATGAATCGAATTTGGAACTATGCCTAATTGAAAGATAATCAATTCTGATTCATGCTTATCCTTTTGTCAAATCTGAATTACCTATGCCTATGAGATTGTTGTGATTGATACAATGGTACCTATCATGTTTTACACCAAATTGGTAATACTTTTATGTTCAATTCTATCGAATCTTTATGCCTATGATGTAACTTGCTCAGTTTAGCCATACTTATTGTTATTGTACAACATGTCTATTGGAAACATGATTCTTGAGTTGGGTACAACTTTACATGCCTATTTTGTTCCTTATGTCAATTCTTGTGTTTCTCCTCTATCCCTCTCCTTTTTATTTTTGGACCTTGTTGTACATGCGATTGAAACGTGGGGAATTGGGTATAACTTAATTAAGTAATTTTGGGCATAACAAGTAAATGTGGCATAACTTGAATTGACGACACTTATGGATAATTTACATATAAATCTAGACTTGGACAGTAAATATGTAAATTGGCTAAAAGATGAACGCCTAAGACACGAGGTTAGACTTGGTTTCCGGTATAAGACTGCCCGGAACCACCTGACATATCCAGTAACCGCAAACAGCAGTCTAATGTGAGAGATCAAAGGCATTAATTATATGCTTAGACACGAGGTTAAGTCTGGCTTGTGGTAGAAGTCTGCCCGGAATCGCCCGGCATATCCAGCGGCCATAAGTGATCGGCTTAATGTGAGAGGTATGTGCATTAATAACTAATTAATGCTGATCAAAGATGAATATGATACCTAAATGAGTTAGGTGGGTGGGGTTAAGTTAACATGGGTAAGAAGTCGACTTAACCAATATTACATGAACCAAGTGGATATGGTTAAGGAAAGCTTAACCAATAATACATATGGACTTGATAAGTGGAAGGGTTAAGTAAATATTAGGTAGGTGGGTAATACTAGTATATATAAGCCCACAAACTTAACCGTTAAATAAACATGCGTGAATCAATGGAAAGGTTAAGTAGCATATGAATAGGCCACACTTAACCAATACAACATGTTAAATAAAACAGATGGATGAGGTTAGGTTATATTGAGAACACTTAACCGTTATAACATGTTGATTAGGAAACCCTAGTAACGGGGACCCATTTCAGCAGTAACCCACATAGATGTATCACGGTACCCTGAACTAGGCAGGGTGGGGCAATATTACTAGTCTGATTATAAGCTATCAAAATAGTGGCGGGTGGTGCGTCAGTGTAGGTTCCGACGGAGTACGGGCATGCACGTACTCCGGAGTGGAAAAACAGGCACTGGACATCAATAGTCATACATTGTGCATCTTGAATTTTGTCGGGTTGCCATCATAGGTATTGATACAACCTATGGTGGGACAAGCACAGGCATCTACAAACAAGAGAGGCCGAATGACACAAGTAATAAATACGTGCGAGTTAGGGAGCCGATCAATTAGGGGCAGTACGGGGACATCTAGTATCTATTATGGGCAAGTAGGCTGTCAAGGATTGTATGGGGTAGATACCTCTTGTAACACCCCGAATTTCAGTTAATACTAATATTCACTAATTACAGAATAAATAATCTCAGATGTGAGAATTGGGGAAAACGGGCTGCGTCATTGCGTTCGTCTCGGAAAAATACGCAGAATAGAGTCCGAAATTTTGTAAATCGGAGTCCGTATGGCCCAGTTAAGGCCCAATGAAGTTTGCAGAAAATTCAAAGCTAAAAACAGATTTAAAGTTCAAATTAAGATTTCGAAATTGGAGCCAGCTGGGGGCCAGGCGGGAAACTTCCCGCCCTAGCCATGTCGACAGGGCTGTCGACAGGCCTGTCGACTGGGGAGTCGACTACCCTGTCGACTTGCCTGTCGACACAGGGTGTCGAGCCAGTTGGCTTGGGTGCACCAGATCTGGTTTTCTGGCTAGGGCTGGGCTGTGTTCTAGAGACTTCCTAAATCTGACGGACCTAATCTAACCTAGGGTTAATCCTATGGTCTAAAACACACCCTAATCCTATAAATACACCCTAATGCAAGCCTAATCCCTACTAAAAATAGAAATGATGCCATCATGCCGCCAAAATCAAACTTGAGAGGAGCCTCCACTAGTTTATGAAGAAAGTTGCAAGCTAATCAACCTCTAATCATCATCTCCTTCTTGTATAGCAACTAGTTCTACTTCATAAGTTTGCTAATCTTGGTTTTGGTGAGTTTCTATCACTCTAATGATCAATTGCTAAACTAAGTAGATGAGATATGATGAGATCATATGGTTTTGTTGTGGATTAATGGGTTTTAAGTCATATGACATGATGTTAGTTTGCTAATGTATGTGGGTTATGCAAGTTTTGTGCTTTGTGATCATATGTTAATATGCAAGTTACATGTATGTTAATATGCAAGTTACATGTATGACAATTATGCAAGTTGTATGTTTCTTCATATGCAAGTTTATGAGTTCATATGCAAGTATGTAACATGTTATGCAAGTTCATATGCAAGATTATGAGTTCATATGCAAGTTTATGAGTTCATATGCAAGTTATGTGACATATTATGCAAGTTCATATGCAAGTTATGTGACATATTATGCAAGTTCATATGCAAGTCATGTATTTGTTAATATGTAAGTTTATGTAACATGTTATGCAAGTTAATATGCAAGTTATGTGACATGTTATACAAGTTAATATGCAAGTTATGTGACATGTTATACAAGATTATATGCAAGTTATGTGACATGTTATGCAAGTTCATATGCAAGATATGTGTTTGTTAATATGCAAGATGGCACCTTTGAAACATGTTCATACATATGCAAGTTGACACCTTTTATATGTGTTATGTCATGAGAACGAAATTACGTGGGAACGATGGGGTTAATTAAATGCATATGTTAATAAGATTTTGTGAAATTAATATAAGTATGCATAACATAAAATAAATGAACATAGTATGGGAATTTGCCTATTAAGTTAGGTGTACCCATACTATGTGTTGGGAATTTACCTATTAAGTTAGGTCTACCCATACTATGGAATTGGGAATTTACCTATTTAGTTAGGTCTACCCATATTCTTAAAAATGTGTAATTAATTAGGGATAATTAATATAAATTATGAGGGTGATTAATTAGGTGTAATTAATTGACTAAGACACGAGGTTGGACTCAGTTGTAGCGTAAAACTGCCTGGACCCAACCGGCTTAACCAGTTGCTACAAATGTTAGCCCAATGTGAGAGGTCTTAGGCACAAACTAAATACGTGATTAATGTAAAGACACGAGGTTAGACTCGGTTATGACATAAGGCTGCCCGGACCCAACCGGCTTAACCAGCAGTCATAAAAGACAGTCTAATGTGAGAGGTCTTTACAAAGGTTACGATCTTAATTAATTAATTAAGAAACACTTAACCACATTAGCATGTAGAGGGACATGAGGGGTTAAGTGGGTGCCTTGGGTGGCATGTGGAAATCTAGTGGTTGCCTTGGGTGGCAATAGAAAATACGATTAGAATACTTAACCAAAGTGGAACATGTAATTAAAACATGATTAAAGGGTTAAGTGGGAAACACTAGCATGTGGGCCAAGCTTAGGGGGATGGCTTGTGCTGGGGGCCCATTTCAACCAGTAACCCATACGTATCTTAGTGGGCTCGACCCATGTCGAGGACGGGACACGCATACTGGGCTTGACTATAAGAGGCCAAAATGGGTTAGCGGTGGCAACGCATGACCAACGGGTTTCATATGCGTGTGTGGACCCGGGCTGGTAAATAAGACGTTGTTGCATCGTGTAGATATAAGCCGTGCACCGTTAGTTTTATCAGGTTGCCACATTGGGGAATGGTACACCCCACGGTGGGGCCAGCACGGGTATCTACGTTAGGGAGCCGATCGAATGGGGAGTAGTGTGTACACCTAGTGGATTGTAGGGCCCCGTGGCGTCTACTTAATCACCTAGGGGTACGCGAGAACTATTAAGTTAATTTTATAAGTCCATGGGTGGGATCAACCTTTAAGTTAGGAATGACTGGTGTGGTGCAGTTTAGTAATTTACCTTTGGAAGGGTAGATGCGTCTTTATCTTTTATCTTAGTTTAGTTGACTACTTAGTGCAGCCATTAATCCCCATTAGTTACCGTATATCAGTTTATGTCTTCTCTGGTTACTTTAACGATTGTATTGTTAAAGTTATAGGACTCGCTCAGACTTATGTCTGACCCCGTTGTTTTTATCTTTTTCCCAACCCTCAGGTCCTACGGTGGATCCTAGCAGTAGTGGAGCTTGATCGGATTGCTGTTCCAGTCTTTAGGAGCTTGGATAGATGTAAAGCTCCAGTTACCCAGTTATCTTTTCTTTTGTCATGGCTATTGTATGAGAGTGGGATTATGTACTTCCTTATTTTGATGGATATTGTACTTGACTTTTATTGTGGTTTTATGATGTAACCAGACATGTTTTACTTCCGCTGTTATGAGATGATGTTTTAAATTTCAAGTACTATTTATATCTGTGTTGTTGTAATTTTTCTGTTCTATATTCACTAAAATACTCCACCGATGCTATGGCATTCCCTTAGTGAGTGACCGTAGCGGGAGTGGGGTGTTACATGTGGTATCAGAGCTGAAGGTTACCGGAACAGATAAATTTTTGAGAAAAATATTTTTTTAAAAAAAAAAAATAGTAAAGGTATTATTTTTGGAAAAAGTATTTTCAAAAACATGTCTTTTAAGAGAAAAGTTTTTGAAAAAGAAAAGCATAATCCCCAATAGCCATATCTTTATCTTTCGGAATCTCCTTTTTGAATCTTTCCTCTTTCGTTTCAGCATGGCTGAAGATCTTAACATCCCGGAGGGCTTAGTTATACCACTATGGTATAGGAGGTTACAAGAGGCTAGGGCCGCGGCTGCGGGTCCAGCCAGTGCTACTACACCAGAGTCAACCGCTCCTCCTCCTCAGCCTAGAGTGGATAATTTTGCTAAGATTTGCAAGGAGTTCAAGGCTATAGGAGGAAAACCTTTTCTAGGTTCAGAGACTTTCGTAGAGGCTAGAGATTGGCTTAAGGAAGTGGAAGAGTTGCTAGATATCTTTGAAGTGGAAGAGGGAAAGAAAGTCAAGTTGGCGGCTTGGTTAATGAAAGGAGAGGCCTCATTCTGGTGGGAGGTCACTAATGGAGAACGCCCTGTTGACTCTTGGGCAGATTTCAAGCAAAGGTTTGGGGCTAAGTTTCTCTCAAGGGCGGAAGAGAATCTGTTTATGGAGAAGTTCTTGAATTTGAAGCAAGGGAATCTCACGGTGAAAGAATATGTCAACAAATTCAATCAATTAGCAAGGTTTGGCATAGAGTTGGTGAATACACCGGAGAAGAAGGCTTTGAGGTTCGTTAGAGGCTTGAACGAACCATTGCAAGGAATAGCTATGACTCACATTCCTATGGGGGCCACCTTTGAGAAGCTTGTCTACATGGCACTTATGCATGAGGATGATAAGAGTTCTAAGGCACCAGAGAAGAAGGGGGATCAGAAGAAACCGCAACAACAACAACAAGGCAAGGGTGGAAAAGGCAATGGTGACAAGGGGAAGAAGAAGAAGAAGTGCTTCAATTGTGGGACCCCAGGCCACCTCAGCAAGGATTGTCGCAAAAAGAAGAAGACCGGTTGCTTTCATTGTGGTGAAGCAGGACATCTTGTGAAGGACTGCCCAAAGAAGGGGCAGAAGACGGGGTCTACCTCAGGAGGTCAGGTGCAAGCTCTTATGGCACCAGCTCGGGCAGGGGGGCAAGTTCAGGCTCTCTCAGTTCCACCGATTCAGCAGAGAGGTAGAACTATTTCCGTTGAAAGTCTGGTTTTTCTGTTTGATCATCTAGTTCGTACTTTGTTTGACTCTGGCGCATCGCATTCTTTTATCTCATCATCGTTAGTTGAGTCACTGCACTTAGACACCAGTCTAGTTGATGATCCCTTGGTTGTTTCAAACCCAATTGGGGGCTCCATATATCTGTCTATGATATGTTTGGGTTTGAAGATTTCTATACTTAGCGTTGAGTTTGGATGTGATGCTTTTGTATTGGGCTTCACGGGCTATGGGTTGATTTTGGGCATGGACTGGTTATCCAGTAATGGTGCCGTTCTTGATTGTGAAAGGAGAGTTGTCAGGCTTATGACCCGCTTGGGTAATACTCTCGAGATCTCTTGTAATCCCATGGAATCTGTTTTGCTAAGTTATCTTGAATCGCTCGATGCTTCGGTCGAGAGTTTGCGTTCTGTCAGAGTAGTCCGGGAATATCCGGATGTGTTTGAAGAGGTGAAGGGTTTGCCTCCGAGGCGGAAAATAGATTTCCGAATTTATTTGGTAGATAATGCCAAACCAGTGTCTTTGCCAGTGCGCCACATGGCTCCTCGTGAGAGAAGAGAACTTCATAAGCAAGTAGGGGAGTTGCTTGAGAAGGGGTTCATAAGGCGAAGTATATCGGAGTGGGGAGCTCCAGTAGTGTTTGCCACGAAGGCGGATGGGTCCCTCAGACTTTGTGTGGATTATAGAGAACTTAATAAGCTCACGAAGAAGAATAGACACCCATTACCGAGGATAGATGATCTCTTTGATCAGTTGGTTGGCGCCTCAGTGTTTTCGCAGATGGACTTAGCTACAGGGTTTCATCAGTTGAGAGTGGCGGAGGACAGTATAGAGAAGACTGCTTTCCGGACTCCGGATGGTTTTTATGAGTGGCTTGTGATGCCATTTGGGTTGACAAACGCCCCTGCATACTTTGTTGATCTAATGAGTAGAGTGTTCAGAGAGTATCTGAATAAGTTTGTAGTGGTCTTTGTGGATGACATCTTGGTCTTTTCCAAGAGTGAAGAAGAGCATGCCTTACATCTCAGAGAAGTGTTGGAGACTCTTCGAGCACATAGTCTTAAAGCTAAATTCTCTAAATGTCATTTTTGGAGAAGAGAAGTGGATTCTTAGGGCATGTGGTCTCTAAGGAAGGGATAGCCGTGGATCCCGCAAAGATAGTATCTATCCAGGATTGGAAAGTTCCTAGAAATGCTACCGAAGTAAGAAGTTTCTTGGGGTTGGCAGGATATTATAGGAAGTTCATCAAAGACTTCGCGAAGATATCAGCCCCATTAACCCGCTTGACGAAAAAGAATCTGGTTTTCTCATGGGACGTAGATTGTGATGATGCTTTCCGACGGTTAAAAAGAGCTTTGACCACCGCTCCAGTTTTAGTGCTTCCAGATGGGAGTAAGCCGTTTGTTGTTTATACCGATGCTTGTGGGACAGGATTAGGCGCAGTCTTGATGCAGGAAGGAAGGGTAATAGCCTATGGAGGGAGGCAATTGAGAGTGCATGAGAAGAATTACCCTACCCATGATCTAGAGTTGGCCGCGTTTGTTTTCGCACTTAAGTCTTGGCGCCATTATCTTCTTGGTGAGAGATTCGAGTTGTTCACTGACCATAAATCATTGAAGTACTTATTCTCTCAGAAGGATTTAAACTTAAGACAGCAAAGGTGGATGGAGTTCTTAGCATCCTATGATTTCGAGATAGCATATACCCCTGGCAAGGGTAACGTGGTGGCGGACGCCTTAAGTAGAAAAAGGCTATCTTTGAGTCCATTGTTCGTAGAACGGCGAAGCTTGGAGTTTCTTTCTTTGTTCGACTTCAGACCTTCTGTTGACTTTGTACCTGGTTTGTTAGCATCCTTGGAGGTTAGACCTACTCTTTTGGGACGGATTGGCGAGGCTCAGCGAGACGACCCACAGTTGGTTGAGTTGGTAGAGAAGCTTATAAGGGGGGAGTCGTCCAGCCATTTGGGTAGATACACCATAGATGATAGGGGATGGTTGCATAGAGACGGTAGACTTTGTGTACCGCAAGATGAGGGTTTGAAGAAGGCTATTTTGGATGATGCACATCGTTCAAGGATGACTATTCATCCCGGTGGAGACAAAATGTACCAAGACATGAAGAGAGTTTTCTTCTGGGCCGGTATGAAGAAAGATGTGGCCGAGTATGTGGCTAGATGCTTAGTGTGCCAACTAGTTAAAGTGGAGCAAAGGAAACCCGGTGGGTTGCTACACCCATTGGAAGTTCCGCAATGGAAGTGGGATAGTGTCTCGATGGATTTCATTGATGGGTTACCGAGATCGAGGAAGGGCAATACGGGAATTTGGGTTGTGGTAGACAGACTTACCAAGAGTGCCCATTTTATACCCGTGAAGAGTAAGAGGACCGCTCCATGGCTTGCTTCAGTCTATGTTAGAGAAATTGTTAGATTGCATGGTGTACCATCCAGCATTGTGAGTGATCGAGATCCTATCTTCACTAGTGAGTTTTGGAGAAGTTTGCAAGAGGCGGTAGGGACTCAGTTGTGTTTGAGCACCGCATATCATCCTCAGACGGACGGTCAGACCGAGAGGGTGAACCGTATCTTAGAAGATCTCTTGAGGCTTTGTATCTTGGATTTTGGAGGTACATGGGAAGAACATCTTCCTTTGGTGGAGTTCGCATACAATAACAGCTTTCAGTCTAGTATTGGCATGGCACCTTTCGAAGCTCTTTATGGAAGGCCTTGTCGATCTCCTACATGTTGGTGGGAATCTACGGATAAGATCTTGCTTGGGCCAGATATGGTTAGAGAGACTTCAGAGAAGATTGATTTGATTCAAAGAAGGATGAAGGCAGCGCAAGATAGACAGAAATCTTATGCGGATCGAAGAAGGACGGATCTTGAGTTTGAGGTTGGGGACATGGTTTTTGTCAAAGTATCTCCGTTGAGAAATGTTGTTCGCTTTGGGTCCGTTGGGAAGTTAGCACCGACGTTTGTTGGACCGTTTCCTATTAAGGAAAGGATTGGATGGATGGCATATAGGGTGGAGTTGCCCGACAGACTTAGAGGTGTTCATGATGTATTCCATGTATCACATTTGAGGAAGTGCTTACATGAGACCGCGGAGGTGGTAGAGCCGAGCTTGCTTAGAGATGTAGAGGTAGAGCGTGATGCGACGATTCGACGAGCTCCTACTCACATCCTTGGGTCAGAAACTAGAAAGTTGAGGAACAGAGAAGTTCAGCTAGTTAAAGTGCAATGGGGAGATGACGAAAGCAATGCTACTTGGGAGACGAAAGCGAAGATGCGTTCTTTGTACCCATTTCTTTTTGAGAGTATGTCTTTTAACTTCTCCTTTATCGCTTGCCTAGTACTTATCTTATCTTTAGTATATCCTCTCGCTAGTACCTATGACCTTTAGATAGGGTAAAACCTATGGTTGAAACATGTGTTTGAAACATGTTATGGTTGATGGATGCATGTGGATGCAAGTGGTTGCTAGTGGTTGCTCGTGGATGCATATATACACACTCTAGGCACTAGATCGGCTCAGTCACTTCATATTGCATATTGCATATAATTGTGTGTAGGTAGCTATATTTATGGATGTATAATGGTTATGTTATCATATGGATGATGCATTTTGGTGAATGATTGTGCACTCATATAGATATTGTATGTGTCGATAGGGTTCTTCCGCATACATATTGGATGCATGGCACTATCATGGTTTGCATATGTTCATACATTAGATAGGGAACATGTACACACACTTTTTGCATATGCTCATACATCATTAGAAATCGTTTTAAGGACAATGGATGCTCGTGTTTGAAGGATTGAGTAGATGGTTGTTTGGATGGTAGGATATGCATTCTCCTTAGCTTAGAGATTTCGGGGACGAAATCCTTTAAGGAGGGGAGAATGTAACACCCCGAATTTCAGTTAATACTAATATTCACTAATTACAGAATAAATAATCTCAGATGTGAGAATTGGGGAAAACGGGCTGCGTCATTGCGTTCGTCTCGGAAAAATACGCAGAATATAGTCCGAAATTTTGTAAATCGGAGTCCGTATGGCCCAGTTAAGGCCCAATGAAGTTTGCAGAAAATTCAAAGCTAAAAACAGATTTAAAGTTCAAATTAAGATTTCGAAATTGGAGCCAGCTGGGGGCCAGGCGGGAAACTTCCCGCCCTAGCCATGTCGACAGGGCTGTCGACAGGCCTGTCGACTGGGGAGTCGACTACCCTGTCGACTTGCCTGTCGACACAGGGTGTCGAGCCAGTTGGCTTGGGTGCACCAGATCTGGTTTTCTGGCTAGGGCTGGGCTGTGTTCTAGAGACTTCCTAAATCTGACGGACCTAATCTAACCTAGGGTTAATCCTATGGTCTAAAACACACCCTAATCCTATAAATACACCCTAATGCAAGCCTAATCCCTACTAAAAATAGAAATGATGCCATCATGCCGCCAAAATCAAACTTGAGAGGAGCCTCCACTAGTTTATGAAGAAAGTTGCAAGCTAATCAACCTCTAATCATCATCTCCTTCTTGTATAGCAACTAGTTCTACTTCATAAGTTTGCTAATCTTGGTTTTGGTGAGTTTCTATCACTCTAATGATCAATTGCTAAACTAAGTAGATGAGATATGATGAGATCATATGGTTTTGTTGTGGATTAATGGGTTTTAAGTCATATGACATGATGTTAGTTTGCTAATGTATGTGGGTTATGCAAGTTTTGTGCTTTGTGATCATATGTTAATATGCAAGTTACACGTATGTTAATATGCAAGTTACATGTATGACAATTATGCAAGTTGTATGTTTCTTCATATGCAAGTTTATGAGTTCATATGCAAGTATGTAACATGTTATGCAAGTTCATATGCAAGATTATGAGTTCATATGCAAGTTTATGAGTTCATATGCAAGTTATGTGACATATTATGCAAGTTCATATGCAAGTTATGTGACATATTATGCAAGTTCATATGCAAGTCATGTATTTGTTAATATGTAAGTTTATGTAACATGTTATGCAAGTTAATATGCAAGTTATGTGACATGTTATACAAGTTAATATGCAAGTTATGTGACATGTTATACAAGATTATATGCAAGTTATGTGACATGTTATGCAAGTTCATATGCAAGATATGTGTTTGTTAATATGCAAGATGGCACCTTTGAAACATGTTCATACATATGCAAGTTGACACCTTTTATATGTGTTATGTCATGAGAACGAAATTACGTGGGAACGATGGGGTTAATTAAATGCATATGTTAATAAGATTGTGTGAAATTAATATAAGTATGCATAACATAAAATAAATGAACATAGTATGGGAATTTGCCTATTAAGTTAGGTGTACCCATACTATGTGTTGGGAATTTACCTATTAAGTTAGGTCTACCCATACTATGGAATTGGGAATTTACCTATTTAGTTAGGTCTACCCATATTCTTAAAAATGTGTAATTAATTAGGGATAATTAATATAAATTATGAGGGTGATTAATTAGGTGTAATTAATTGACTAAGACACGAGGTTGGACTCAGTTGTAGCGTAAAACTGCCCGGACCCAACCGGCTTAACCAGTTGCTACAAATGTTAGCCCAATGTGAGAGGTCTTAGGCACAAACTAAATACGTGATTAATGTAAAGACACGAGGTTAGACTCGGTTATGACATAAGGCTGCCCGGACCCAACCGGCTTAACCAGCAGTCATAAAAGACAGTCTAATGTGAGAGGTCTTTACAAAGGTTACGATCTTAATTAATTAATTAAGAAACACTTAACCACATTAGCATGTAGAGGGACATGAGGGGTTAAGTGGGTGCCTTGGGTGGCATGTGGAAATCTAGTGGTTGCCTTGGGTGGCAATAGAAAATACGATTAGAATACTTAACCAAAGTGGAACATGTAATTAAAACATGATTAAAGGGTTAAGTGGGAAACACTAGTATGTGGGCCAAGCTTAGGGGGATGGCTTGTGCTGGGGGCCCATTTCAACCAGTAACCCATACGTATCTTAGTGGGCTCGACCCATGTCGAGGACGGGACACGCATACTGGGCTTGACTATAAGAGGCCAAAATGGGTTAGCGGTGGCAACGCATGACCAACGGGTTTCATATGCGTGTGTGGACCCGGGCTGGTAAATAAGACGTTGTTGCATCGTGTAGATATAAGCCGTGCACCGTTAGTTTTATCAGGTTGCCACATTGGGGAATGGTACACCCCACGGTGGGGCCAGCACGGGTATCTACGTTAGGGAGCCGATCGAATGGGGAGTAGTGTGTACACCTAGTGGATTGTAGGGCCCCGTGGCGTCTACTTAATCACCTAGGGGTACGCGAGAACTATTAAGTTAATTTTATAAGTCCATGGGTGGGATCAACCTTTAAGTTAGGAATGACTGGTGTGGTGCAGTTTAGTAATTTACCTTTGGAAGGGTAGATGCGTCTTTATCTTTTATCTTAGTTTAGTTGATTGCTTAGTGCAGCCATTAATCCCCATTAGTTACCGTATATCAGTTTATGTCTTCTCTGGTTACTTTAACGATTGTATTGTTAAAGTTATAGGACTCGCTCAGACTTATGTCTGACCCCGTTGTTTTTATCTTTTTCCCAACCCTCAGGTCCTACGGTGGATCCTAGCAGTAGTGGAGCTTGATCGGATTGCTGTTCCAGTCTTTAGGAGCTTGGATAGATGTAAAGCTCCAGTTACCCAGTTATCTTTTCTTTTGTCATGGCTATTGTATGAGAGTGGGATTATGTAATTCCTTATTTTGATGGATATTGTACTTGACTTTTATTGTGGTTTTATGATGTAACCAGACATGTTTTACTTCCGCTGTTATGAGATGATGTTTTAAATTTCAAGTACTATTTATATCTGTGTTGTTGTAATTTTTCTGTTCTATATTCACTAAAATACTCCACCGATGCTATGGCATTCCCTTAGTGAGTGACCGTAGCGGGAGTGGGGTGTTACACCTCTTACTAGATGTTACGATTGAGGGCTACCAGTTGCAGGGTTGGGATCAACATTCAGCATGGAACTAGTAACGATGCGATATATTTAGCATTGGTGCAGTGTAGTAATTATCCTATAATTATTAGAAGCGCAATCAAGGTTTATCTTATTCATCTTGCCTACCTTGTCATGCATGCTTATGTACAGTCATTTCTTACTTTCTAGTTTTTGTTCTTATACTGTTACTTTAATGATTATATTGTTAAAGTTACTGGACTCACCAGACTAATTTCGGACCTAGTTTGTTTCGCCTATTTTCTTCCGTCCCCCAGGTTCTCAGGGAGGAAATACTCAAGCTTAGTTCAGATATCTCTTTCTTCTAGCTTGAAGTTGAAAGATGTATTGCTTGGCTTTGATTCTGCTTATGGTATTTTATGTTAGGGGTTATGGCTTTAAAATTATGCACTCTGAAGGCTTTTGTACAAGACTGATATTATGTACTTAGTTTTGTTGTTTTGAAGGTGTAACCAGACCTATTTCTGTTTCCGCTGCAATAAAGTTATAAAATTTTCAGGTACTGCTTTATCCATCTTGCAATATTCCGTTCTGTTTACTTATAATGCTCCACGAAACTTAATGCATTCCTTTTGTGAGTGACATTAACGGACGTGGGGTGTTACACTTAGCATGACCTTTCGATACTTGTGCGGCAGTTGTTTTCAAAATAGGTTTCGGACAATCCTTGCATACTGCAGGTTTGGTAACTTCGATGCCTTTTGGCGTATCGGTGTTGAGCAGGTTAACTCTGATAACCCTTCCGGGTTTTAAGGAGTGGAGCTCATGTCTTCTTTTTTCTTAGTTTCTGACTTAGATGGCCTTTTGCCATGGATCCTCCTGCCGTATATTTCCTATCGGATGGACCCTATCGGACGTACCTTGTCAATTTCCTATAAACATTGGGAACCTTCCCTCGGGGAGAGTACCGATTTTTGCTGCACTCCGATCACTCCTTTCAGTTTGCGATTCTTCATATGATTCGGCTTCCAGCTTTTGGAACATTTTCCTGTGCTAATGTTCTTCGAATACCCCTTCACTACAGCCAGTCTCGGAGTTAATTTTGGTAAAAACACGTAGCATCCCAATGGCTATTCTATGTGGAACATGGCGTTGTTATATAGAGGTCCGTATGTCACTTCGGCGTAGAATGAGGGACTACGTATATTTATGTGGTGTTACGGCGGAGACCATGTGGGGTACCATAGGGTGTACCTTAATATTAGAGGTAGCTATATATATACTGAATTAGTTTAATCCACTTGGGATAAATGGGTATGACGTGTGTGTAATCCTTGAGTGTTGTTAACCTAAGTAACCTAATAAATAAGAAAATGTGATTGAACAATATATGTAGGATTTTCCAAAGTGTGTAGTTTAAATCCAGTCACCAGAACTTGTGTTCTGACCCCCTCCTCATAACATACTCGCAGGTTACATTTGTGGCAGAGACATGATAGCTTTGGATGCTAGTTAGCCAGTATTATTAATACGCTAAGGCTATGCTTTGATTATATTATATTTTATCCACTCCGCTATAAGATATTTTCCGAGCTCTGACATATTTTATGTCTCTATCTTTTCTGCAAGATACCAAAGCAAACCAACAAGAGTTTCGATAGATTAGAATTTTGAAAATAATTCGGTCTATCGGAATTCGGGTTGTTACATCTGGTATCAGAGCCTAGGTTTAGGATTCCTGTATAAATAGCGAGTGAACGTATTTGTATTTTTAAAATACAAATATATTATGTATATATGCCTAGATCCATAGAGGAACCCACTAAACAGAAAGAGTATAATGTGGTAAGAACTGGGATATCTGTTTTGTAAACTAAAAAAATGAATATGAAAATCTGCGATCCTTAGGTAATTTGGGTGGGAAGCATACAATATACTTTGTAAGAAAGAAAGGTGAATCCCATGTGTTAGTGTTTCAGATTATTGGGCTTGGCGGTAAAACCTTATAAATTGTAAAAGATTAAAAAGAGAAAAATGGATTAAGCATATATATATTTGAGAGAATTGACTTTGTGGGAGTATCTAGGAAAGCCTAGAAAATTGGAAACCCACTTTGAGTCTAACCCCATTGTTAACTTTTAAGAATTTGAAATTATAAAAGCTTTTGGAAGATGGTTTACGATGTTTTCAAGTTTTAATCTTTAAATTTATAGTTTTGAAATATGTAAATAGTACATATTTGGTTTTGAAGTAAAATGGGGTATATTTTGTAAACAATGGTTTCTTGTGAAAATATTGTCTAAAGTAAAATTCTCTCAGACAAAAGTGAATATAATAAATCGTGTATAGCTCGCTAGATTTCTTGTTATATTGCCTGAAAGGATCAAAAAGAAAAACTTAGAAAATATTCTATTTTGTTTAAATTCTCAGTAAAGAAAGTTTTGAATTCTCTATTCTTTTGACAATAATTTTTGATAAATTAATTTAAAGGAGATAATTTTGTTGGGTGGACAAAATAAGTGTAGAAATTAAGAATAAAGTGGATGTTTACACCTTGTAGTAAGAAGCTGAACCAACCTTATAGGAAAGAACTAGCCGTAGACCTAGTTGTCCTTGTCTACTCCAGTTTTTGTGATTAAAAAAATGAATGGTGATTTAAATTTTTTAGATGATATGTTTTATGGTTTGGAAAAAGTAAGTTTTCATGAGGAAAATAAAATTTTGACACTTCTAATATTCAGAAGAAAAATTAAATGAAAAGGCCAAACCATTTTTTAAAAAGTATGGAGTAGTTAGGGATTAGTGCCTATGGAAGACGAGAAAAGTTTTGAGGATATGAAGTAGATAGTGAGAATTATCTTGAAATAATGATAAGTTCCCGTATAATGCATAAGCAATGAAAAGCCTAGGGTGTTTCTCGAAATAATTGTTGGTACACATCTAGGATTAGTGGTGACTACTAGATAGTGAAGGGAAAGTAAGTGTGTAGATCCTGTTAGGGTAAACCCGTTATTACATTTCTGTTGCGATCATTCTGCTATTTTGTTCTTGTTGGGTAGCTAGGGTAACACCAGAACCTATCGTCGATCCCGTGATTTGAACTTTTCTGTCTGAGGGGGGTAGTCTTGATATTCTTGGCCCTTAGTAATAGAGTTAAGCGTTTGTTTTCCTGTTTTAGTTGAAGGACTAGAAGGCTTATTTGAAACTAAACTTAGATCAAGGATTAAGTTAAATAAGCTAAGAAAAGAGTAATGACATAACTAAAAGGAAACAACAAATTTAGTAAAGCAACAAACATGACAATCAAAGAAAATTATGAGAAAAGATGGACAAAAAGAAAATTTTCTAAGATAAGCGGAAAAAAAATCAATAACAAAGATTTTTGTAATGACCCGCATTGGCAGGGATATTATGATAATTTATTTAATTTTAGAAATGGTGATTTAGAGAATTTAATGGTTGTGGAAGTAAATAATGATGGATATTTAATTAAAATAATAAATTAAATAATATATTAAATTCTGAAATAATCAGAATTGGCTGAAATGGCGATATGGTGTGAACCGGATCATCTGTGATATTTAATTGAGCTTGGAATTGAATTTGAATAACGAATATATTCAGTCGACGTCAGTTTGAACGTATAATTATATTATAATTAAAATCGAGCTCGAAATGGCGCTGCAGTTCGCTATTTGGCGATTCGAACTTCAATTGAATGTACAGGATTCGTTTTAAGCCGGATTTCTGTGAAACAAGAAACGTCAGGAGCTGGTGGAGTATATCTTTCTAATGGAAGAGAAAAATCGAGATTTCGTCGTGTAGATTTTGAGATATGTCCAAATCAAATTTTAAAATAGTCGCTATAGAATCGTTTATCGACCATATCGGTTTATTCGATATAACTAGAGATCGGGTTTGAATTTAGACAAGGTTCTTTGGGGACATAACGATAATTTAATTTTTTAGGATTTTACTGTAATTTTTAATAAATTAAATAAGCAACTTTTTATTCGGAGTGTTTTGCACCCGGTATCATTATTTTTGGGTTTCACAATATGAGTTAAACTACCGATATTATTATATTTTTGTGATCGTGGGGCATTGCTCGTCCCAACGGTATATTTATTACTGTATGTAGAGATCCGTAAACAAGTGGAATTGTATATAATGGGCATGCTAAACATATATATATATATACATATTGCATAGACCAAGGAATGAAGCACGCTACCCTAATATATATATATTTATATGTATCACCTACAGTATCAATCCCAAAGTATAAATACAAAATATCTAACATTGGTGAACATAAGGGAGGCCACGTCCCTTTATGCTCAGCCACACATAATAATTGGTTCAAGGAATTCGCTAATAAATGCTCGAATCAAATACAAGCCACCAGAAATGCTCAAAACACAAAATTGTTCGAAGAAAAATTCAAAGGAAATAAATGAAAAATCCTACAATCAAAATACTTATATTTTCGAATCCCTCTTCAGTTTCTCTTCAATCGGATCTCAGTTTTTCTTGAAGCTCGAAAATGGGTTGGTCGAGGTCATTTTGTACAGTGGGCTTGGTGATTTAATTCTTGGATTAAAGGGGTGCGTTCATCCGAAAATGGTTTGCAAACTCATAGAATTGGGAGTTCGCATACAGGAGCTTGGGGTCAGGCGTTCAACTTGGGGCTTGCGAAAGTGAGGAAGTGGGTTTCTGTATAGCGTGTGAAGGGGAAACTAGGGGCGGTGTACAGTACTAAGCGCGAAGACCTGGATGGAGATGGACGCACTTTTATTAAGCGTTGCGAGTGGATGTTCTACATGTTAAGATGGGGAAGATTTTTGGTCACGAGATGTTGGGATCCACGGTGACAAGCTGACTGTCGCGTTTATACAAGGGGTGCGAGCTCATTGTTGTTGATACGGGGGAAAAGGGAATTCGAAGGGGAGAGTAATGATGACGAGTTTGGTTGAGTTGGTGGAGAGATGAAGTGGAAATCGGTGGTTGAAATCACGGTAATGGTGTATGGAAGAAGGAGACTGGGACCAACGTTATACCGGGGACCAACGGTATACAATGGGCCAATTTCTTTTCTGAAATGTTAAGGGCCCAAGTTTATATATAAAGAAAAAGAAAAGGATTGGAGTATTGTGCGGGTGCTGGGTTTCAAGCAGAACGGATGGGCCTTAAGAATTAGACGAAACAAGATCCGTTGGAATCATATGAACGGGAGCAACACAATGACACTGACCGGGAATGGATCGGAGCTCGTCACAATTTATGGCAAAATAAATTGTCCAACTGAATCAAATAACGCAAACCGTTATTTAACGGCTAACGCGCAAATGTGAGTAAATCTCACTAACTCTGAACAGTTTATAATTTCATGTTGTATTTTTAGAACTGTTAGATATTGGCTGATTTACTGTATGTTGAATGTTTGATTGAACTGCTAGTCAGTTAGTTAAATTTTCTATATTGATTCTGTTTAACAGAATATATCATATGGAACTGAAAGTGATGTTATCTATATTGTTTAACATCTGTGATGCAGGGAAACAGGTTGGAGGAATCCAACTGGATTCCTCAACATTTATTTTACTGTTTTTCATATATTGTGATATATGATGTGTTATATAATCTGTTATGGATTATGTGTGTTAAAATGATATTGATCATTGTTATTCGATATTTTTAATATCATAAAAGACCTTGGGGTGGTAAAATGAATTATTTCAATGTATATTGGAATAAAGGGATTTTATAAAATCAACAGATTTTATAAAGGGAAATATTTCGAAAGTAAATAAAAGGAAATGTTTATAAAACGAATAGAGATTTATAAAAAAGGGAAAAATGTTGATAAACGAATAGAATAGAATAAAGGAATTTTATAAAATCACAGGATTTTATAAAAGGAAATTATTTATAAAACGAACACGGTTTTATAAAAGGAAATATTTGTTAGTAAACAAATAGGATTATAAAGGAATATATGTTAGAAAATAAATAAATAGGAAATATTTGTAACGGTAAATAGAAGTTATAAATAGGAAATATTTGTAACGGTAAATAGAAGTTATAAATAGGAAATATTTGTAACGGTACATAGAAGTTATAAATAGGAAATATTTGTAACGGTAAATAGAAGTTATAAATAGGAAATATTTGTAACGGTAAGTAAACGTTATAAAAAGGAAATAGTTGTAACGGGAAACGTAGTTTATCAAAAGGAGTTGATCAAACGTAGTTTATCAAAAGGGGTTGATCGAATATAGAAATTAAGAAGTGAAGTTAAACAAAAATTAGAAACTGACCAGAGATTAGTAAGTTGAATAGTTTTCTGAGTGTTGATCTGATGTTGGTTTCGGCCTTCGGGGTTTATACTTAGAGAATTGTCCTCTTACTAGTTTACAGTTAGGAACTAATAGTTGTGGAATGATAGTGATACGTAAATGAGGATTGGAAATGTTTTCCAATGTTGAAAATGTATATTTTCTAGTTTTAGAAAATAAGGAAATATGAATATATATATATATATATATATGATTGATGATTGGATCGATAATTCCATTTGGAATTAAGATCGTTGTTTGTACACCGACATGTTTTCATTTGATAGTTAAATCACAGACTATCGAAGTTTTGACCATTTTAACGTTGTTAATATGGAGAGACCGGTTGGATTATTATCCAAAGAACCACTCCGTATTGACAGTAGCGTTGTGAATCATCACGTACTGAAGATAATTGAAGACGGAGTTTATGCAAGGGCTATCCTGTTCACTAAATAGTGCCTTCGGTTCATCCTGTTCCTGGGTGACCAGTATGGATGAATGTCTGACAGGGTATTTCCAGAAAGGTCATGTACATTGATTTCTTCAACCGTACCAAGAGTGAAAGCGGAGAAGGGCACTTCTTTAGCTAACACGTAATGTACTGTTGTAGACGTCAATTAGTGATTTTCGATGGATCTGACAATGTGGCATTCGAAGTGAATCTGATGTGAAGATAAGCGTAGCTTCTAGCCTCACATCCGGTAAATGACAGAAATCGGGCAGGCAACATGGCTAAGTCGGTCGCTCCGAAGTAGGGTGTATAATCACCTATCTAGAGAATATTCATTTGCTTCTTTTAAATCTATCAATGTTGTCCCTTATATATACGGGAACGGTTGCTGATCCCAACCGTTGGTGATATAAATTCGATACACTCAAGCGAAATGAGTGGTCGGTCATGTGTGGCTGAGTTGCAAGATGTTCTTGTTGAACTCCAGTGTATCGTTCCTAGAGTACACTGATCGGAAGGCGGTTCCATACCTTGTCATAGTTGGAAACCCAATCATCCAATACGCACCTGCGATTTTGATTGTATACTATATATGTAGAACGTGAGATGCAAAAGTTTCTACTAGACTGATATATATTTGTACTTAGACATTATTATAATATCAGAATGATATTGCTTTGCAAAGATGTTTGGATTCTCATAAGGTAAAAACCCGTTCCGTATTCACGGCGTGGTCTTATGAGATATCATATACCTGTTTTAAATGATTTGAGTTTACTCACACCAGTCACATGACTGACCCGGAGTTTATCTTGTTTTCCCTAAAATCTTGGGTGCCTAAATTTGTACGAGCAGTCAAGTAGTCAGGATTTACAGGTATACTTGAAGAGCTTGGAGCAGGAGGCTTCAGCAGTTGATAGCTATTATTTATTCCGCTGTGATGTTATTTGTTGTACTCTGAAAATGGTATGTATAAACAGTTATAACTTTGTATTTCAAAAGTTATGTTATTTATTATATGTTATTCTTTCCGCTGTGAGATTCGTGTTACTCTGATGTTGTTCTTCTTCTTCTTCTATTCTAAGTTTCTACCTTATCTTTCCTCACCCTCTAATTTCTTTCCTTAACTATTCGGGTTTTGTCGATGTTTGGTTAGTCGATATGTGTTGTATATCGGATATCCAAAGTCGCTCAAAATCCGGGTCGTTACAGGTTGGTATCAGAGCTTTAGTTAAGAATTACTTGGCTCTGTGGCGTGACTCGGTAGAGATAGGGTTAGTAATACCCTAGACTGAGATTGAGTGTATATATACGAGTGAACGTATTTGTTATTGATATAAAAATAATTTTATATTGTGGAGATTCATTGGTTGAGTCGTTTATGAGTTCTGGTCGATCAGTTTGATCCACTGTATCGGTAGGAGTTACTAAACACTCGAATACGATGGGTCGGCACGATATGTTTTGAAAGAGGGTAAATAATTTTTACCCAAAATATATTTTGATATATTGGATATATTGGTTGTTATTATAATCGAGTAAGATTATAAATTAAAGGGTTATGTAAATAACCAATCAGAATTCATATAAGTGAAATACGTGAAATCAGATGATTTAAATCTGAAATTTAAACCAGAAATTGAATTAAAACTCTGGATAATTGAATAAGTGTTTGTAAATGGATTTGGATTAAAGGTAAGGGAAATTTAAGATCCTGGGAGATTTTAAATTGTTTTACAAGCAGTGTGAATTATATTTTGAAATGAATTTCAAAGTGGAAATTTTTAGAAATGGTTTTACCGTATTGAACTCACTTCGATCGCTGGAAAATAGATTCTAATGATGACAGCTGCATCATCAGTATTCATTTTCGAGTTGTAAGTGACGGATTACTACCAGAGATACTGTTTTGAATTTGTTTTGCGAAAGACAAGTTGTGTTGAATTTCAAAAATGGGATTTATAATATAAAATTTGAATAAGAGATTGAAATGAAAATTCAAGTATAGAATTTGAATTTGAATTGAAATGGAATTCAATTAGTTGATAAACAAGTTAAACTTATATTTGGACATGTATGTTCAAATATAAAAGTGAAATAGATTAAAGAGTTAATTAATAAATTAATTAACGAATTGAGTTAAAACGATCAGGTATAATTAAAATAGATTGGGCATGTATAAATATACATGAGATAGGTGGATAAGGTATGAAGGTACATAAATAGATTGCTCGACAAAAGGTATGTATTTAATTCATATATGAGATTTTATGCGCCGTATCGGCAAGCCGCTTGGCTTTTTCTTTTTCTTTTGGATTGGTAAGGGCCATGGGAGGCTATTTGAAATATCCCGATGCTCCCGGTACAAAGGAGGTTATGGCGAATTTTTCCAGGAATTTAACGAGATAGAATATTTTTAAGATAATTTGATAGTTAGAAATCAACGTATCGATATATATAGAAGTCGATAAGGAAACGAACTTAGAAATAGAATAGTATAATCAAAAAGGAAGACTAGGGATAAAATCTAGTAAGAATAGAAAGAGGAAGAGTATACGTGTTTAAAGGTGAATAAGTAGTTGTATGGTATTGATCATTCGAGTAAGTAGTCATATCTGTTTTGACGTTATAAATGTTATTCAGTCAAGGTCTGAGCGGTAGTTATACCCCAACTTGATTGATTTCATTATTAACAAATAAATAGTAAGATTTCAGGCTCGAAGATCAAATGTCGAATAAGAGTTAGTTGCATATAGTATTTGGGTGGTCGTAACAATGTTTTACACACCATCCGTTTTAACCAAAATAAGTGTAAGCTTGGAAATATAATAAAGAATATTTCCTAAGTATAGAAATAGAACGATATCAGGAAAAATTTATTCTTGAATAAAATTGGATTGTCGAGATAGGAATCTGAAATGAAAATTGGATTGGGAAGTTAAGAGTTTGAAATCGAGAATGGAACTCGAATTTGAAATAAAATTCGACTTAGGATATGAGCAAATGGTTGTGTTGTGGATAAAAGTGATTGGGATTTGATTGGGATAACCCTTGTATATGCTGAATTGATAGCATATGGAAGTAATAGAGTTGATTTGCCCGACAAAAAGGTACAAGTTTATATTTCATATGATATGAAATTTTGATGAGCCGATCTGGCAAGCCGCTTGGCTGTTTGATTTTCTTTTGGGTTGGAGATGGCCCAGAGAGGCGAGTGGTGGTTTGACCGATTGACCAGTACAAAGGAAGTGCTGGCGAAATTTTTTGAAGAGTTAAGGCATTAGAAAATTTTCAGGATTTTTGAAAATTTTCGATAATAAGAACTAATTAGTAATTTAATTGAAACTAAATTGGTTCAGTTGAAACTGAAGTCAAGGAGTGAACAAATATTTCTAACCAGTCGATAGGGTCGTCCTCTACCTTTTAGCAATTTCGAGGACGAAATTATTTTAAGTGGGGAAGATTGTAATGACCCGCATTGGCAGGGGTATTATGATAATTTATTTAATTGTAGAAATGGTGATTTAGAGAATTTAATGGTTGTGGAATTAAATAATGATGGATATTTAATTAAAATAATAAATTAAATAATATATTAAATTCTGAAATAATCAGAATTGGCTGAAATGGCGATATGGTGTGAACCGGATCATCTGTGATATTTAATTGAGCTTGGAATTGAATTTGAATAACGAATATATTCAGTCGACGTCAGTTTGAACGTATAATTATATTATAATTAAAATCGAGCTCGAAATGGCGCTGCAGTTCGCTATTTGGCGATTCGAACTTCAACTGAATGTACAGGATTCGTTTTAAGCCGGATTTCTGTGAAATAAGAAACGTCAGGAGCTGGTGGAGTATATCTTTCTAATGGAAGAGAAAAATTGAGATTTCGTCGTGTAGATTTTGAGATATGTCCAAATCAAATTTTAAAATAGTCGTTATAGATCGTTTATCGACCATATCGGTTTATTCGATATAACTAGAGATCGGGTTTGAATTTAGACAAGGTTCTTTCGGGACATAACGATAATTTAATTTTTTAGGATTTTACTGTAATTTTTAATAAATTAAATAAGCAACTTTTTATTCGGAGTGTTTTGCACCCGGTATCATTATTTTTGGGTTTCACAATATGAGTTAAACTACCGATATTATTATATTTTTGTGATCGTGGGGCATTGCTCGTCCCAACGGTATATTTATTACTGTATGTAGAGATCCGTAAACAAGTGGAATTGTATATAATGGGCATGCTAAACATATATATATATATATACATATTGCATAGACCAAGGAATGAAGCACGCTACCCTAATATATATATATTTATATGTATCACCTACAGTATCAATCCCAAAGTATAAATACAAAATATCTAACATTGGTGAACATAAGGGAGGCCACGTCCCTTTATGCTCAGCCACACATAATAATTGGTTCAAGGAATTCGCTAATAAATGCTCGAATCAAATACAAGCCACCAGAAATGCTCAAAACACAAAATCGTTCGAAGAAAATTCAAAGGAAATAAATGAAAAATCCTACAATCAAAATACTTATATTTTCGAATCCCTCTTCAGTTTCTCTTCAATCGGATCTCAGTTTTTCTTGAAGCTCGAAAATGGGTTGGTCGAGGTCATTTTGTACAGTGGGCTTGGTGATTTAATTCTTGGATTAAAGGGGTGCGTTCATCCGAAAATGGTTTGCAAACTCATAGAATTGGGAGTTCGCATACAGGAGCTTGGGGTTCAGGCGTTCAACTGGGGGCTTGCGAAAGTGAGGAAGTGGGTTTCTGTATAGCGTGTGAAGGGGAAACTAGGGGCGGTGTATAGTACTAAGCGCGAAGACCTGGATGGAGATGGACGCACTTTTATTAAGCGTTGCGAGTGGATGTTCTACATGTTAAGATGGGGAAAATTTTTGGTCACGAGATGTTGGGATCCGCGGTGACAAGCTGACTGTCGCGTTTATACAAGGGGTGCGAGCTCATTGTTGTTGATACGGGGGAAAAGGGAATTCGAAGGGGAGAGTAATGATGACGAGTTTGGTTGAGTTGGTGGAGAGATGAAGTGGAAATCGGTGGTTGAAATCACGGTAATGGTGTATGGAAGAAGGAGACTGGGACCAACGTTATACTGGGGACCAACGGTATACAATGGGCCAATTTCTTTTCTGAAATGTTAAGGGCCCAAGTTTATATATAAAGAAAAAGAAAAGGATTGGAGTATTGTGCGGGTGCTGGGTTTCAAGCAGAACGGATGGGCCTTAAGAATTAGACGAAACAAGATCCGTTGGAATCATATGAACGAGAGCAACACAATGACACTGACCGGGAATGGATCGGAGCTCGTCACAACTTATGGCAAAATAAATTGTCCAACTGAATCAAATAACGCAAACCGTTATTTAACGGCTAACGCGCAAATGTGAGTAAATCTCACTAACTCTGAACAGTTTATAATTTCATGTTGTATTTTTAGAACTGTTAGATATTGGCTGATTTACTGTATGTTGACTGTTTGATTGAACTGCTAGTCAGTTAGTTAAATTTTCTATATTGATTCTGTTTAACAGAATATATCATATGGAACTGAAAGTGATGTTATCTATATTGTTTAACATCTGTGATGCAGGGAAACAGGTTGGAGGAATCCAACTGGATTCCTCAACATTTATTTTACTGTTTTTCATATATTGTGATATATGATGTGTTATATAATCTGTTATGGATTATGTGTGTTAAAATGATATTGATCATTGTTATTCGATATTTTTAATATCATAAAAGACCCTGGGGTGGTAAAATGAATTATTTCAATGTATAATGGAATAAAGGGATTTTATAAAATCAACAGATTTTATAAAGGGAAATATTTCGAAAGTAAATAAAAGGAAATGTTTATAAAACGAATAGAGATTTATAAAAAAGGGAAAAATGTTGATAAACGAATAGAATAGAATAAAGGAATTTTATAAAATCACAGGATTTTATAAAAGGAAATTATTTATAAAACGAACACGGTTTTATAAAAGGAAATATTTGTTAGTAAACAAATAGGATTATAAAGGAATATATGTTAGAAAATAAATAAATAGGAAATATTTGTAACGGTAAATAGAAGTTATAAATAGGAAATATTTGTAACGGTAAATAGAAGTTATAAATAGGAAATATTTGTAACGGTAAATAGAAGTTATAAATAGGAAATATTTGTAACGGTAAATAGAAGTTATAAATAGGAAATATTTGTAACGGTAAGTAAACGTTATAAAAAGGAAATAGTTGTAACGGGAAACGTAGTTTATCAAAAGGAGTTGATCAAACGTAGTTTATCAAAAGGGGTTGATCGAATATAGAAATTAAGAAGTGAAGTTAAACAAAAATTAGAAACTGACCAGAGATTAGTAAGTTGAATAGTTTTCTGAGTGTTGATCTGATGTTGGTTTCGGCCTTCGGGGTTTATACTTAGAGAATTGTCCTCTTACTAGTTTACAGTTAGGAACTAATAGTTGTGGAATGATAGTGATACGTAAATGAGGATTGGAAATGTTTTCCAATGTTGAAAATGTATATTTTCTAGTTTTAGAAAATAAGGAAATATGAATATATATATATATATGATTGATGATTGGATCGATAATTCCATTTGGAATTAAGATCGTTGTTTGTACACCGACATGTTTTCATTTGATAGTTAAATCACAGACTATCGAAGTTTTGACCATTTTAACGTTGTTAATATGGAGAGACCGGTTGGATTATTATCCAAAGAACCACTCCGTATTGACAGTAGCGTTGTGAATCATCACGTACTGAAGATAATTGAAGACGGAGTTTATGCAAGGGCTATCCTGTTCACTAAATAGTGCCTTCGGTTCATTCTGTTCCTAGGTGACTTGTATGGATGAATGTCTGACAGGGTATTTCCAGAAAGGTCATGTACATTGATTTCTTCAACCGTACCAAGAGTGAAAGCGGAGAAGGGCACTTCTTTAGCTAACACGTAATGTACTGTTGTAGACGTCAATTAGTGATTTTCGATGGATCTGACAATGTGGCATTCAAAGTGAATCTGATGTGAAGATAAGCGTAGCTTCTAGCCTCACATCCGGTAAATGACAGAAATCGGGCAGGCAGCATGGCTAAGTCGGTCGCTCCGAAGTAGGGTGTATAATCACCTATCTAGAGAATATTCATTTGCTTCTTTTAAATCTATCAATGCTGTCCCTTATATATACGGGAACGGTTGCTGATCCCAACCGTTGGTGATATACATTCGATACACTCAAGCGAAATGAGTGGTCGGTCATGTGTGGCTGAGTTGCAAGATGTTCTTGTTGAACTCCAGTGTATCGTTCCTAGAGTACACTGATCGGAAGGCGGTTCCATACCTTGTCATAGTTGGAAACCCAATCATCCAATACGCACCTGCGATTTTGATTGTATACTATATATGTAGAACGTGAGATGCAAGCATTTCTACTAGACTGATATATATTTGTACTTAGACATTATTATAATATCAGAATGATATTGCTTTGCAAAGATGTTTGGATTCTCATAAGGTAAAAACCCATTCCGTATTCACGGCGTGGTCTTATGAGATATCATATACCTGTTTTAAATGATTTGAGTTTACTCACACCAGTCACATGACTGACCCGGAGTTTATCTTGTTTTCCCTAAACTCTTGGGTGCCTAAATTTGTACGGGCAGTCAAGTAGTCAGGATTTACAGGTATACTTGAAGAGCTTGGAGCAGGAGGCTTCAGCAGTTGATAGCTATTATTTATTCCGTTGTGATGTTATTTGTTGTACTCTGAAAATGGTATGTATAAACAGTTATAACTTTGTATTTCAAAAGTTATGTTATTTATTATATGTTATTCGTTCCGCTGTGAGATTCGTGTTACTCTGATGTTGTTCTTCTTCTTCTTCTATTCTAAGTTTCTACCTTATCTTTCCTCACCCTCTAATTTCTTTCCTTAACTATTCGGGTTTTGTCGATGTTTAGTTAGTCGATATGTGTTGTATATCGGATATCCAAAGTCGCTCAAAATCCGGGTCGTTACAATTTTTTTTATTATATAGGCTGTGCTTGGATAGGAAAATAGGGAATCTTCATAAATAGTTACACAAAATTCAAGTATGGTTGGAAAAACGTGCATAAAAGAAAAGCAGAAGATGTGAAATTTTCCAGTTTTCCACTTTTTTGTAACATAAGAAATCGAATTTAGAAAGTTAGATTTTTCTTAAATTCGAAAAATAAAGTTGGCTGGTATGATTTTTATGCAACAATTGGGTGAACCAAGCTCTTACTCTGCAAGAATGTGGGAAATTTTGGATGTAAATGTATTTTGATTTTCAAAATATTGCATTCATGTAGAACTTCCAGTATATTAAAGATGTGAGCATCATGTTTTTAAAGAATTTTTGAAAAACTTGCATACACATAGGAGGTACCGCTTAGGCATACAAGTACTATTAAGTTGTATTTCACTTTGCACAGGTGCACAATGGTTGCAAAAATTGGATGCATACATAATGAATGTATATTATGCAAGGGGTTAATTGATTTTTACTCTTATCAAATTTCAGGACGAAATATCCTAAGGGTGGGAGAATGTAACACCCGCATTTAATAACAATTATGTAATTAAATAAGGCATATGTGTATATATATATATATATGCATAGACATAAACATTTAAAAGAAAAACATAATAATGATAATATATGATTGCATGTAATAAATACTTATGGATTGAAAAAGAAGAAATGATTAATGCAAATAAAAATGTAATGCATGCATTGAAAGAAAGAATTGGTTGCATGCAGTGTAAATGTGTTGCATTCACTGATTTACAAATGTTATGCATTAATAATAAATGAGAAATAAGAGAAAAATATGCACGCAACGGTTTAAATAAAAGATTACAACAAATATGAAAAAGAGGGATGAGAAAAGAACAATAGCCGCCATTGTTCTAAGCCTTGTTAACGATAGCCTTTGTAGTCCAGCTGGTTAGAACATGTGATTTGCATACAAAAGGTGCGGAGTTCGATCCCCGCCATCGCCATATATTTGTTTTAAGCGAACGTCTAAAATAAACACATGTTGATAAGAGAAAATATATATAAGTGCACATATAAGGAATGATATACATATAAGGAAGTAAAGAAACTACATGTATATATATATAAACATATATGTGCAGAAATATAAATATATATATATATATACAAGAGATAAAGTTCAAGATTAGGCTGCAATCAAAGAAATATAGCAAAAATTAAATAATGTCACAACACCATTTGAATATGGAAAATGAAATAAAAGTTGTGCGTATATATATACGTGTAAAATGGTCATTAAAAGATTTGTATACATATAAGAAGATTATATGTAAATATAACAGTTAAATAAATTCCAGAAATTCAAACATTCGAAACTCAAACGTCAGCGCCAAAACAGCTCGTGGGACCCATAGGGGGGACGACACCCCTGTAAGAGGGTCAACACCGTTATAGACACCCTTGTAGGGGGGTCGACACTGGGTTCAACACCTCCTAGATCCAGCTAGATTCATCCATGAATCTGAACTATTTTCTTAATTAGGTTCAATGCTGACTCAATGTTGCGTGTACGATAAGATCCTGAACACCTATAAATAGGCTAGCAGAGCCTAGCCTAAATCTCATATTTCTGAGGCGACATCTATACTCTATCATTCTTCTTCCTCCTCAAATATCTTCTGAAAAATAAGATAATTAGTTTAGAAAAATGCTGAATAGAGATTTGGAGGGAAAGAATGAATATTAATTAGAACGTGTTCAGAATCATGATTTCTAGGTTCTAAATTCAGTTAGGAAGACCACGGAATACTAGTTTTGGACCAGATTCATGATTTGGAAAGCAAATTAGGTGAGTAGATTTAAGTTATATCATTTTTTATAATGGTATATTATCGTTTAACATCCCCCGTTATTATGCAAAGTTAATATGCTAGAATGATTAAAAGTGTTGAAATGCTATTATGACAAGTTGAAATATTAACATGAATGTGCTGCAAAATTCATATGTTGAAATGTTTAATATGTTGAGAAGTACATATGTTGAAACGTGAACTTGTTAGAATATGTGCAGCGATTACTGTTGTTCGAATTTCAAGTTAACTTGTGACATTTATGTACTTGAACCCTTATTTGTAGAAATTGGAACAGTTACATGTTAGAATAGAATTAATAACATGTTAGAAAGAACAAGCAACATAAAATGGGCTTATTATGATGGCATGAAAAATATAGTTCTCAGTAAAATTTGAAAGAATTAACATGCCTAGATTATATAGAAAATTCACAGTAGTAGAAAACTGTAACGTAACTAGACACGATGTTAAATTCAATTTGTTGTAGATTTCGGCCCGGAACTGCCCGTCAAATCCAACATCCACAAGTTGTTAATTTGATGTGAGGGGTCTGCATAAATAAAAAGTGTAACGGTGCTATGACACGAGGTTAAGTCAACTTGTGGAAGAAGTCTGCCCGGAACCGCCCGGCAAATCTAGCATCCACAAGTGGTAGACTTAATGTGAGAGGTCTAGTACATAAGCATATATATATATAAATATATGAATAAAAAAGGATAGAAATAAATGGCATTAATTGTAATTAATGGAAATGAATGGAAGTTACAACCATAAAAGAAAGGGAATGAACGGGGAATGATAATAACGTATTATAAATAAATTACATTAATGAGAAGGTTATATAGCTTAGGTTATAATAAACGATAAAGAAAATGTAATAACTTATGTAATAAGATAAGTTATATTTAATTGTAAAGTAAGTTATCTGCGAGAACGATAATCTGAAATATGCTGGTAAGGACAACATAAGTTATATTTATGGAAAGGGAACTTATTAGTAAACTTTAGTTAAGAGAACTAAGTTAATCAGTAGACAACATTAAGGTGTAATGATAGTCTAAGATGAAATTATGATTTAATAAGAAAGAATGAGGCAAACTTATGAAGTGAAATAAGTTAGATTTAATCATAATTGATAAGTTACATGTTAAGCAGAAAACATGTGAACTGAGATATAATTAATTACATATTAAGTAGAACATGTTATTGTAACTATGAAATTGGACAACGATTAATATAAAGAGATCATAGATTACAGACCATGGATTACAATCCCGAGAATTACATGTTATGGGCTTATTAATAAACTTAAATGGGTTAAATTAGATGACTGAAATTAACAAGCAAGAGGAACTTGGTAACTTGAATAAGAAGTTAATATGAATGGGAATAACCAAGTTAAATGGAAACCCGATGAGGTAGAGCAAGCGCATAATTGAATGTTTGTACATAGGGTCTAATAGCATATTAAAATAAGGCGCTTGGATCAGTCTGCACGTTAAAGGTGAATAACCCAACGGGGTAGATCACCGTGGTGTCATGAGGCACGAAGGGAGCGCACATTCATCTCATTATTCAATCGGCTCAGAAGGACTGGAAGGGGAAGCATGTGGCTTCTTGAGATACATAAGGTGCTCCTGGTAGTCCTCTATGCAGCGATTGATGTTTAGGCTGTGCTCACAGAGGTTGGGTCTGCGCGTTAGTACCAAGTGGGTAGGCCTTGACTGCAAAAGTAGCTTTGCAGTCAGAATGTTATGATGAGGTGACACTAGGGCGACTCGGCGATCGCCTCAACGGGAGGCAAGGTCAGGACCAACAAGGATAGTAGATCGTCGGGCACCCGTCATCGGTAGCCAGTGGGATGAAAAAAGACTAGAGATAAACCCAAGATGCCATCTACCTTTCACTATCGATGCACAGTTGTTAATGGGAGACACCAACTGGATGTTTAGATTGTTTGTTAGGGGCAGTCGCTTGACTCTTGTAGTCTTTAATAGTTAAGGGAGGGGCCGAGGTGGGGCCATAGCCACCATGAAAAACAAACCCGAGGGATATCTGTATTCTGATGTCCTTAAAGGTGGGCCAGTACAAATATGGAAAAGCCCCCGACCGAGTTGTGTGTTTCATGTATAGCCCTGCAACATAACTCAGTGCACATTAGAGGTCATGTGCGGTTGAGGCATCGAGTACGATTGAAGACACGTATTTGGGAAAGTCTAGATACATGCATACCTGCTCTGGGTGGTGTATCGTAGACTCTGGGGCATTACTCTATGATCTGTTTCGATCAAAGGTAGAAGTCCATACGCTTCTGTATCATGGCGATGGTGGTTCTATGCCGAACGTAGCGTTGTTATATAGAGGTCCATATGTCACTCCGGCTTAGGACGAGAGACTGCGTATATTTCTGTGGCATTACAGCGGAGACCATGCGACTGGGGTACCATAATGTGTACCTTAATATTGGGGGTAGTTAAATATATACTAAATTAGGTTAATCCATTTGGGGTAAATGGGTGCGACGTGTGTGAAAACCTTGAGTGTTATTAACCCATGTAACCTAATAAATAATAAAATGTGATTGAACGGTATATGTAGCATTATCCAAAGTGTGTAGTTTAAATCTAGTCACCAGAACTTGTGTTCTGACCCCCTCCTCATAACATACTGGCAGGTTAGATTTGTCGCAGGGTCATGATAGCTTTGGATGCTAGTTAGCCAGTATTATGAATACGGTAAGGCTATACTTTGATTATAATATATTTTGTCCATTCCGCTGTGAGATATTTTCTGAGCTCTGACATATTTTATGTCACTGTGTTTTCTGCAAGATACCAAAGCAAACCAACACGAGTTTCGATAGATTAGAATTTAAAAAAAAAAATCGATCTCCCGGAATTCGGGTTGTTACAAAAATCAATCACAAAGTAATAGAGGTTATATTGAAGAAGTGTGTCTGACAAGAGGAGTGACCTCACTTGGCACATGTATGGCTCATGTTTTAGTTATTTTGATTATAACCCAAAGGACAAAGATATCCATCATCGTTCTCTTTCTTAAATCCAACAATCATTCGCTAAACCATCCTAATTCGTTTAGGATTCTCCATTATGTGTATAGTTGTTAAAGTGGTATCGGTATTGGTAGATAATATAACAGTATCGAATCTGGTCTCTTCTACAACCAAACTCTTCGTTCACACTGTGATCATTAAATTTGAAATCATGTTTTGATTTCATAAATCAATTAATTTCGAGTATTGATTTACTATCATTTACTCAAAATAATTAGTTATTGGTTTTAGTTTTAGATTTAAAATCTTATACTATCAAATATTTCTTATCAAACAACTAAGGTTCCAGATTTCAGTTCCACAAATATAATTATTTCTTGAAATCTTCATTTTTAATCCCTTCGAACTTATTTGTTCAGATTGGATATAAATTTTATTTGAAATTATGAAATATGCTTAAAATAGTTCAACTCTGGAACAATGTGGGTGTGGGTGTGGGTGTGGGTGTGTGTGTATGTATGTGTATGTGTATGTGTGTTTGTGCGCGTGCGCACATGGTTTTATAAAATCTTTGTTCAAAAAGTCATAAATATTTTAATAGTTAAAATAGTTTAAGTGTGTTACTTCTAAATAGTTTGTGAAAACAAGTAGTACGGAAACTTTGTTTTAAGAAATACAGTTTGATTCAAATAAAATGATCCAATCTAATCCAAAGTGCATCACACAGTTTGCTTTTCATTCATTTAGGTTTTATATTCTTATTCAAATCAATTTCCCTTTAATTGATACAAATTCAAAAATTTTGCTTTACAACTAGAAGTTAGTTTCAAAACCATTTCTTCAATTTGGTTTAAAACCTGAATTCTAAATTTATTTCGCTCCAACGCATTTCAAAACAGCTTCATTTTTTTAAAATTAAGTTATTGTTTGAGTCATATTTTCAATACTTATCGTTTACAAATAACATATTTTATCAATGTCCATCTTTAATAAAAATCACATCTTTCCATTTGCTTAGTTTAAACCAGATTAGTCTTTACATTTAATTCTTTTTTAAATTAAATTAATTAAATTTATTAGATTGAAGTTTTATATTATAATAGATTTATTTAACTTCTAAAACAACTCATTTAAAACTAAATAATCATTTATATTAAATTAAAATCTTTTAAGTTAACTAATTATGTAAATTTAAGTTATAAGTTATATTATACTAAATCCATCTACAATATAAAAAAATTGGCATAACCGACTGGTTTTTAAGGTGACCGCAAACACCTTTTTATTTTAACCAATAATAAAAATATAATAATATAAGTGATTGTGGTTACAATCAACTAATTTGGTTTTTAAGGTGGACCGTCCACCACCTACGGAGTTTATAGTGTTCCATCCACTCTACCTATCAGGCTTACAGCACTAGAGCTAGGTAAATTACTAAACTACAATATCTCAATATACAACACAATATATTGTATACTAACTACATCGGTACATTTCCATGAATAGTTACATATAGCTACATGAAACAGCTGGAAAGAAGGAAGCACAAATGTAGCCACAACTTTCTTTAGCTCCACGCCTAGGACAAGCTCAGATCTGACATTTGTAAGGCTTCAAAAGAAGCTCCATTTACTGGCCAAAAAATTAGCAGTATACATAATTGGAAGGAAAAGATAACACAGTGATCAACAGTGTAAACAAGAGGACCTACGCACCAAAAATTTTATACCCAATCTTACCAGATCTAACATATATAGATCTGCTCGGCATGACCAAGTACAAGGGAATCAAACATAAATCACTACCATAGTTACTGACTATGATTAGTGCATAACATCTCATATATAGTTGTTGGCAAAGTGATGACCATACAGTTAACTCCCTACAAAATCATAACCAAATAGACTGCGATTTACATAGCATAGTTTTAACTCCAAATAACCAAAGGAAAATTACCAAGCACCCAAAATACAAAACCACTAACCAGAAAATAAACCACAGATAGTTTAGCTACCAACAAGATGAAACATGGTTAACATTGAATACCCACTGGGCCGAATAGCACCATCATAGTCGCTCAATCGAAACACAAAAACTATACAAAGCAGATGGGAGTTATTGCATACCATGTACCTCCACGTAAGCGAGAAAATCACTTCCGTGGCATAAGCTTCCAGTTGAAGAATGAGCAGAGCTCGTACTTGCCTGAAGAAGCCAAGACACAGAGGAAAAGATGTTGTATGTGGCTATTAAGGGAAAAAGGTGGTTGCTTGAATGAGACAGATGGAAAAGAGGGAGACTGGAGTTTAAAAATCACTTGTGAAGCTTCAGATCTGAAGGAGGGGTACTTACCGTGAGAGCTGCCATGTAGAGCATAAACTCTGTAAATTTTTAGTTGAATTAACTCTTAACATCAAATTTTATCATTCATGAATATTTTAAAACAACATTTCATTTAATTTAATTTTTACTTAAACTCTATAAATTCAAGTTATATTTATTTCAAACATTACTTTAAAATCAATATTTAGATTACATTCCAAAAAAAATTTGATAAATTTGATACACACATATAACATTTCAAAAATAATTTCTATTGACCATGATGTACGTATATGTCAAGTGAATCGGGTATGTATTGTGTCAACACGTTTATTAAATTTTCTGAGTGTATATCATTTCAACTAGATAATTCCAACAATTCAATTTTAATTCCTAAATTTAAATAGTTGTTCAAGAATGTATCATTTCAATCCATAGTGATTTTTCCTAAATCTACCGATAATTTTCAAGGTGACAACTATAAAACATAGCAAACACAAAAATCACATCCATATTAAATCATAAATATCAATAATATGCATGTCACATGTGCACCAGTTCATAAAATACATCATGAATTTTCTAAACCACTCCTAATGTTTCATTTAACATCTCAAAATTTCAATTCAATTAAAAAAACGATGTTAATGTGAGTGAGAAACTCATATTTTTAAGTAAGAAGATGAATATGAATCTAACAAACAGATTTGAAAACGAGAATCGATATCCAAAATGACGAACACATCTCAAATTGATGTATGCACATATACACATACACATATGTGTGTGCGTGTACGTGTGTATGTACATAAATACAAACTTGGAAAATTCTAAACATGGCACCGAGAATAGAAGGCGAAACTCGTAGTGCACACAAGTAAAATACTAATGCACAAAGGCAGTCTTCAACCGATAAAACACAACTCAACATGTATAGAATCAGTTTTCAAAATATCAAAGCAAAAAGCCAAAATCTATAAATATATGAATCAAATTTGTGATATGTGGTAAAAGGGGGTTCTCAATTTTTAGGTAAATATCTTATTTCGAAACTTAAATCTACATAGGCTTTTCTAGATCTAGTCTTTAAGGATTCAAATAATGTAAATCTGGTTAGTGAAATTCAGTCGAAATCATGGATTGAAGTTGTTAAGAAAATAAATATCATCAATCTTCTATTCGACTTCAATATTATGAACCTGAAATAAAGTAGAGTTTAAAAATGCAGTGTTATTAGTGAGGAATTAACTAATGCAGCGAGAGGAAGATGGATTAATTCTATTGTGTTTTATGCATATGGTAGTAAGTCGTATTATCATTTTCTGAAAAATTATATAGCTCAAACTTGGGGAATAAAAGGTAATTTCCAATTATTGACTAGAGAAAATGGTTTTTATATCTTAAAGTGTGAGAATGGAGAGGATTGTGATAGAATTCAGCTGAAGGACCATACTAATATAATACAAGATTAGTAGTAATAGAGAAATAGGTTCCAGGAACAAAACTAAACAAAGGATTCTTACATGCACTTCCCATTTGGATACGCCTCCCTAATTTAGAACTAGATTTCTGGACTGTTGAAGGTACTAGTAGAATTGCATCTTTGTTGGGTCTACCTTTGAAATTAGATAATTATACTGAAAATGTTGCTAGAATTTCATACGTTAAAATTTTGATTGAAGTGAATAGTGATTTTCAATTTCCTGAATTAATCCCTATTCAAAGTTATAATGGAGAAGTTTTATGGCAAAAAGTTATTTAAATGGATCCCAATTGTGTACTCTGATTGCAAGGTGTTTGGACATGAAAAAGAGGTTTGTAAATCTAAGAAAGTTTGGAATCCTAAATAAAATTCAAAAATATTGACAGAAATGGATGTTGATGATGTTGTTATTCCATTAAGTAAGTATGTTACTAAGTTTATTGCTAAGGGAAACTCAATGGATAAAAATTGTGTTTCTACTACAAGTTGCAATGAAAAAAATGCAGAACATAATAATGCGTTTGATTTTCAGTTACATTCTGGTAAGTCTCAAAATGAACATTTGAATAAGAAAAGTAGTGACTGTGCAGTTCCTAAAGGAGTGTCTGTGTCTTCTAGAAGAGATACAGATAAATTTTCAAAACAAGAATTGAGTGTGATTCATAATAATGAAGTTAGAATGGATAGCAATCAAATAGAGAACTCAGAAGAAAAAATGTCTGGAATTTTTTTACTGAATTGTCAAACAAAGTTGGAAAAGAGATAGGAGTTTATGAAGAGAATGATAAGATTATTAGAATGAGTAGCTTTGGGGATGATGTTAAAATCCTGAATAAAGAAAATAATGTAAGCAGAGAGATGCAAATGGAGGAATCTGATGACTCTTATAGCTCTTACAGTCCAAATAGCAGTTATAAAAGGAGGAGAATAAAATTTGAACCAAGTTTTCATAAAAAAGATAGCAAGCTTTGTACTGATAAATCTTTGGTTGAAGATAATCTGGAGTGGATAAAGCTTAAGAATCAATTACAAGCCCGTTCAAAAACAAGGAAATCAAAAGGAGGAGGTGGATATTCAGGTTATTCTTCAGATTAGATGCAGCTCTTCTATCGGTTAGAAAGAATAAGTGTTTTGTCTATTCCTTGGAGATGCAGTTCTTTAATTTTGTAGCTTTTGCATGTTACTGGTTTTGTATTTATTTAAGAGCATTCACGTTTTCTATTAAAGCTGCATGGTTTAGGTATATAGCTGTTCAATGCACTGATGCAGATTCTGTCATCTTCTGATGGCCTTGCATAGTGGTTTCGGTGGTAACGTGTCTTCTTGGTTGTGCACAGGCAGTTCTTTGCTGTTGGTTATGTTTTCTCTATGTTTGTTGTAGTTGTAGTTTTGATGGGCTTATTGTTGTTTATGTATGGTGTTTATGTTGAGGAGAAATTTTGATTCAAGACCGCTCAAATAAAAAAAAACCCAAATCAGCGGAAGCCGGGATCGAGGTAAACATGCAAAAACAACCAATCAATATCCAAGACTATCTCAATCCAATCCAAAAGCCAATCACAATCACCATACAAGAGAAATAATAGGCAATAACGAAAAATAAATCACACAAGGATTTATAGTGGTTCCACTAAAAACTTGTTAGTGTACGTCCACTTGAGAGAGAGAGCCTTTTATTAACACCAACGAGGAGTACAAGAGATTGATTACAATGGTCACTCAATTCACTATAGAATTTTATTTGTGGAGATAAAGAGTTGAAGAAATTAAGAGAGATAGAATGAATGAATGAATTGAATTGAATTCCATTCAATTGTCTTTCCTTCTCCCCTCTAGGCCCCTTTTATAAGACCAATTACTTCATGCCCAAGTTACTTGATCTCCAAGTGTTAGATCCAAAAATGGCTCTAACACCCAAATTATCTGAATAACAGAGATTAATATCTAGAATTGTAAGAAAAACACAGAAAAAACACAAGATTTATAGTGATTCGGCGTTAACGAGCCTACGTCCATTTTATATCTATGATTATATGTAAGATTTAAGTACAATCGATGATGTCTCTCTCAATCTCGCTTTTACAATAATGATTCACTCAGTAATTTCGAGCTAAGACTGATAAGAAATAATAGAACAGTAGCAATGGTAGAAACAATACTCCAGACTACCAAAAATCCTGAAAAATGCCAAGTGATAGGCTATTTATAGGTGATATTTGCAGGCGGATCGTGGTCATATGTAGCACAAATTTCGTGGATCTTGGACTGGTACTTGAGTGGATGGAGAAATGTCTAAATGGCCGTTATGGACAGATGTCAAGAGATCCGGGCCTCTCGATCTGTGGAAGACTAGTTCGCTGCTTCCATTCTTTGGCCGTGAGGAGCAGATCGTGGAGCACTGGAGTGGGCGGATCGGTTCGCTATAAGTAGTCACAATTGGGGGTCATGGTATCAGCATCACGAGCCATTGTAGATGGGCCGATCGCGATTAGGTCTCCAGTGGCTTGTTGAGTGAGGCTCCATATTGTCTTTGTGTATGAGTCTTGGTGGCTTAATCCAAAAGCTAGCTAACATTTTGCCCCCGCGAAATATGTTTTATCAGATATGGAACATGCTTCAAAATTACTGAGCTATCTTTTCATGAAACGATGAGAATCAAAAATCGTGTTTGTCTGAAATGTCGTACTGCTTCAGGAAGTCGCGTTCTTTGACTAGTATAAATACCGGACTAAATCATCAATCATTTCTTTGTTCATCGGGTAATTTTCGTCTCTTGGATTTCAGAAGGTATCGCCATCGACCCGTTAAGTAAGTTTTTTTAAAACTTGGGTCGTTGCGATATGACGCGATCGGGATGGTGACAATGAGCCCATGTTCGAGTGGGTCGTCTGCTATACTGTGATGGGCCTCCATGAGCCTTCGTGGTCCAAGTATTTTCACGGGTCTAAATAGGACAAATTTGGGGAAATGAACGGTCATCAAACTATTTTTATAAGCAAGTCGCCTTCTTCTTCCTTCTCTTCCTTCTCTCTTTCGTTGCTGCCGCCGCCAATTTTCCCACGAAAACCCTAATTTAGCTTTCCAAAAACCGAGATTTTCTTATAATTAAAAGGTAACGGCGTCAGGCTTACTTCCCATTTTGTTTGGTTTCTTTTCCGCGCCTCTTTATTTCCCTTAAATCTTCATTAATATGGTGATAGCGATGACGAGGGCGTTGGGTTTAGCGACGGTGGTGATGGGTTCAATTTCGTGGATCTATGGATTGAGAGGAGAAACGAGAAGGGAGAAGATGTAGAAGAGCAGGGCGTCTCGTGGAAGGGGTTACCACTTGGGTCGTGGTGACAATGGGATAGGGGAAAGTGAGATGGAGTTGGTGTCAATACGAACAGCGAATCGGGTCGTGAATTTTTGGGGGAGTACTGGCTCATGGAGTCATGGAGTGGAACAAATCGGTGGTCCTTTCCATGAGTCGTTCGGGTAAAGAGGAATTGTCATGAACCAGATCGTTGCACGATCCATAGCATAGTTCACGAGTCGATGCTCCCTCACTGGCGTAGCTTGTTAGCGATCCGACACCCACGATCCGATCCCTGTCCCAAGCACTGGCACCTGTACTGCGACCCAATCCCTAAGACTTCAACGGACCAACTTTATTAACGATCCTATGCATATATTAACTAAAGAACACTATGCAATATATATCAATGGACAGATAGGTTAGAGCCTTCAAGATGAACTTTTCGAATTTAACAAAAGCATGACTTTACGGCTTATTTATTACGCTTATCCAACTCACTTTGTGATTTTATTTTCTAGTATTATGCACACTTGAACACACCAGCACTTGTACACACACAGGGTTCACGGGTAACTGCATCCTAATCCTTCATGTTTACTTGCCAAAACAGCTATGTCATATAGACGTTCCTCAAGAATATCCGAAATGAAAGCAGACTCGGAGTCTTCGAAATTCCACAATCCTGACGTGCTTCCATCAGGCTCAGACTGGAGTAATTCTGGCTCCGAATACGAGACAGATACAGAATCTAATTCTTTTGAGAGTACATCGCTTGAGGAGGAGTAAGAAGAAGATGAACGAGCTCTTGTTGAAATTCCTGGTGTTGAGGAAGTTGAGAAAAAGAAGCTCACTGATTCTCTAGTTTCCAAATTAGACGACATAAAGCTTAAGAAAATATGTTTGAGACACGGGATCCCTTGGGACGATGTTAAGACTCCAGGAAGTGAGGATAGACCTCATTCTTCCCCACTAGGGTACATGACCATCAGTAGGCTAATGTGTTGGGTAGACGCTATTCCTCCATTTCCACCAATCGTTGTTGAGACCTTAAGACGATTACGCATTGCCCACATGCAACTTCATCCAAACGCTTACGCGGCTTTATACACTCTATGTGTTGCGTATGCGGAGATTTTACAGACTAAGCTCACCTTCAGGGACTTAAAATTCTATTATCTCTTCAAACACCGTTCCACAGCGACTCCAAACTTCACTTTCTTTGAATCGGTGGACAACATGAAGGTTTTATCGGAGAATCACAGCAACATAGGGGATCCCAAAGATGATTAGTTCTACATAAAACACCAAGCCGGGTGTGCGAGGAAGTGGCTAAAGACAAGTAAGCCTTAGATCTCTAGATGCATGACCTAATTACATAATCAAAGTGCTAACATGTTTCTTTTCTCTGTGCAGATCAGATTTTCCCGAAAACGGAAAGCTCAGTATATGATGATCGACTGTCCCACCTTCTCAAAAGCACATCCGATTTCTTAAAAATCAAGAGATGTATCACCGACGAGAATCTTCATATGCACTGCCTTTTGGATATGAGGTTTGGGCTTGGCTTAGGTGGTATGCCTTATAAGTATGTGCCCCCTGATGCCGGGGAGTCTAGCAGCATGCCCCCGGCTGGGGGAGAAGGGCCCACAGAAGCCGCAAAAGTGGTTGAAATTCCTAAAAGCCCTTCACCTCTGACCGATCAAGATGATGAGGATTTAAATACGTATAAAGAGGGTGATACTCGGGTCAGTGAGCCGGAAGATAACCCTTCCTCTAAGGGACAGTCTCCCGCTAAACTCCACCACCAATCGAACCCTCGTTGACAGATGAGCAAATACGTGAGGGTTTAGAAAAAATTCCCTTACTAGATGACCTCTATACCTCCAGAGATTTTTAAGGGGAACCATTTTTCCTTACCTCCGAGGGAGAAACTTCTCTAGTTAAAGATAAAGAAACTGTGCAGACAAGCCAGACTTTGGGCCCTGGTCTGTTAAGGGGATTACACAGGCATGCACACATACCACATGCACCACTTGTCACGACACCTTTACACTAGTCATATCTATGATCTTGATTTCCATTTACTATTATTTGCTAGAAATATGTCTCGTCGTCATTCTTATTCTTACCGCGCTATTCGCGAGAATACTCCCAGGCTTTCTTCCATGTCCGAGCATGACCGAAGCGGTAGTCATGGGAGGGATAGTCGAAGACGTTCTGATTCCTATCAACCTAAGTCTCCGCGCTCCCGCTCTCCTTATAAGCAGGATCTTGGGAAGTCCCATAGTCGCCAATCACTACATGTTGGGGGGCAAAGAAATTCCTAAGGCTCCAACTACTCAAAAAGGCTTACCACCCCACGGCAAATCTTCTAAAAATCCTCATGATCCCAAGGGAAAACAGAAAGAACTAAGCATAGGCAAAGAGCAGGAGAAAACAACTCTCGTTTCTTCGGGTCAACGACGGTTAGAGTTTTCTACTATGCAAGAAGTGGCCTTGGCTCCTGACACTAAGGCAGAACTGGAGCACTTGCGGAAGCAATTTCTTGATCTCTATTTTGAGAGGATGATTTTTTTCCCAGACCTTGAGCTGGTTCCTGAGAATTGGGATGACGAAGTTGTGGGACGCGTCGCCCACGTAGCCAAGCAGTATAGGGTGATGAAAAAAATGCTAAGAATCTTTTCGATGTGATCTGTACTTTAGAGAAGGATGCGGCTAAGGCGAGGGTAAATATTGATAATGATACCAGGGCCAAGAATAAAGCAATAAAATATCTTAAGGATACACAGGCTCTTCTTGAGATAGCTCAGCGGGATGCTAACAACTTTAAGACTGAGCTAGAAAATGCCCAGAAGCGCTTCTATCTCGAACTTGATTCAAGTAGTCAAGAGCGTGTGGCCTTGAAGAAGGAGGTAGAGGACCTAAAACTTGCTAATGCTAATTTGAGGGCTGCACAAGATCGATTCGCTACAGAGGACTGCTTGGGAAAAGGAGAAGACGAGCTTAAACGCAAGGCTCGCTCGTGCCTAGGAGCGAATAGCTCTTGCCGAGAGTAATGTCGATACTGCTCTTGAGTCGGCCTCCGCTGCTACTGCTAATCTTGCTGCAGTTGAGAAAGGAATAGGAGGCTTTGGGGAGCTGCTTATGGACTTTTTTGCTCAGGTTATCCGCCCCTGAGACATCTCCTGGATCCAAGATTATAACATCACTCTAGGTAATGTCTAGGATATGATAGTCGATGGAGAGAAGTAGTGGTTAGGGGTTAATGAGATCGACGAAAGCAAACTTATGGAAACTTTCCTTAAGGGTGGAGAGCATGACGCCTTGGCAGAAGGTGATGTATGATTCGAGAGGCCATGGATAAAGAAAAAACCGATCTCAAGGGTAAAAATAAAATCGACGAGGGATCCAGTTCAGCACCAGAGCTCAAAACTTCTGAAGTCGAGGAATACAATCCCGACGATCCCTTGATCTACAAAATTCCAGTCCCTCCAGTCGTTGGGGCTTCCACTGTTGCTTCGGCTGAAGGATCAGCGGAAGGTATCTCCACATTTTCTCCACAGTTTGTCAAAGCTATTATAACTTGTCGTCACTATGCTGGGCAATCCATTGAAGGGACCACGCTTTCTCTGAAACTAATAACTATTGCTTCTCATAATATAGGTGTCAGGTCTACCGAGAAGGTTACAGAGAAGCCGGTGGATGTCGAGATGGTTGGTGTGCCTCAAGTCACTGAAGTCACTCCTGAAGATCCAAAGAAGCCCGAAACTGAGATAACTAAGGAAACCATTGAAGCTTCTAGCAAGGGTGCCCCAAAGGATGCTGAAACTATTGGGGCCTTGGCCACGAGGATGAAGAGGAGGAGATAGACATCACGGGAGAAACCAAAGATCCTAAGCATGAGACTTTGGCCGAGGTGAAAGCTAGCAGGGATAAACATTTGGCTTTGAAAATAGAGGAACGAGAGCCTCTAAATGTGCCTTCTATCACTGCTGCTGATCCCAAAACAGGGTTGATCATAAAGTTACCCTCTAAATCAAAGCTTGCGGGCCAGTCTACCAACCATCCCGTGGATCCACCTTCCGACAAAAAGAAGAGGAAGAAGCATGATAAAGTCGATGCCGACAAGGAGGAGGAGACGAGGAAGAAAAAGAAGGAGAAGAGGCTGAGGTCGTCCCCAAAGCCCAAGTAGCGCTAGTTTAGTTATGCTTTTTTTCTTTTTAGTATTTCCACTAGTCTTAGGATGTAGCCGCGAGTATGGCCCTCGCCTTTTGCTTAGCTTTATTTTGTAATTCCGCACTTAGTAAATGAAAATTTGTTTCTTTTGTATCTTCGCATACCTACAAGTTTATAGTATCTGCAAAGTTTATCATTCTAAATCACAGATATTAAATATAATCATAAGTAATGTTGACAATCACAACTAGCATTGAAGTCATAGATGATAATCGTTGAAAAGTTCGTGTGCTAAGTAAATTTGAAGTATACACAAATGCGAAGCGTTGTATGAATATGCTCCCAATCAATCATCATTATAATGCCTGGCCAGGTCTTATTGAGGATTGATTAGAGTCACACCTAGATTGCACTCCATGTCCGGAAATGAGGGGGTCGGGCTGAGCTTTCATTCTCGTTCCCGATCCTGCAGCGGGATAGAAGCCCTTATGCGGCATTTAGTTAAAATGCCTTTATACTCTCCTGTCGTATGCCCAGGATAGAGTTTGAACTCGTCTTTCAGTTTGTTCCCCGAACCTTCAGCGGGGTAGGAGTTCTTTTGCGGCGCCGAGCCTCCAGCGCCTTTATACTCTCCCGTCAAATACCAAGGGTAGAGTGTTAGTCGAGACGGTCTTTAAAATCATGGTGCACCTTCACGTCTCGCAGACAACTTGTTTCCTTGTCCTATGTACTTCTTCTCAGGTCTTGAGAAGTAGAGCTTCGATGATTGTGTTGTTTGCTTTATTGCCTTCCCTGCATATTGTTAGTAATTACATAGTTTATGATAATTCATGAGTAATAATATAATAAGTAAAGGTGCGATAAAAGTAAATGACACACGATATTTTATAGTGGTTCGGTTGAATCAAGGCCTACATCCACTTTATAATCTTTTGTTCATATAACTAGACTTTTCTAAGCAAATAAAGCCTTATTACATGGTCCTACAAAAAAAGAATAAGAATGACAGTTTTCATGTCAAATAGTGTCACAAATGCTGGGCATTCCACACTTTGGGGATTTCAATTCCATCTACGGTTGTTAGCTTGAAGGATCCATTATCAAGTCTCCGTAGGATGGCACAGGGTCGTTACCACTTTGGTTCCAAATGCACTGGGGGTGGAAAGACACGCTTTAGAACCAAGTCTCCGGGTTCAAAGGTTCAAGCTCGGACTCTTTTATTGTAATACCGAGCAACTTACTGCTTGTGCCTCAACGCACGTAGGTCCGCTTCGTCTCTCTTCTCATCTAACATATCCAGGGATTCGAGAAGCACTTGTTATCAGTCATTGGGTCATAATAAGTGACCCTGTGGGACGGTACTTCTAGCTCTACCGGGATGACTGCTTCCGACCCGAAAGCAAGGGAGAAAGGAGTATGCCCGGTAGTTGATTGGAAAGTTGTTCGGTAGGCCCACAGAGCCAAAGGTAGCTCGTCGCCCCACATGGCCTTGGCCCACCTCAGTCGCTTCTTCAAAATGGACTTGATTACTTTGTTTGCCGCTTCTACCTGCCCATTTGACTGTGGGTGTGCCACAGCCGTGAACCTCTTCTCGATATGGTATCTTTAACAAAAATCACGGAACTCAGAGATGTCGAATTGGGTTCCATTATCAGTTACGATAACTTTCAGGATTCCAAACCGACATATGATATTTCTCATGACGAATTTGATCACCTTCTTGGTTGAAATCGTTGTCAGCACTTCGGCTTCAACCCATTTTGTAAAGTAACCAATGGCCACTGTAGCAAACTTTGCTCCACCCTTCACTAGGGGGAGATTTCCAATGATATCAACTCTCCACACCGCGAAAGGCCGCAAACTCAACATTGTCTTTAATTGGTTAGGAGGTGCCCTGGATACCTTCGAGAATTTCTAGCATGTGTCGCAGTGTCGAGCATACTTAGCTGCATCCTTATTTACAATGCGCCAAAAATAACCATATCGCAATATCTTCTTTGCCATTGTTTGTCCTCCAGTGTGGTCGCCGCATTCTCCTTCATGAGCTTCTTTTAATACCCTTTCTATATCATCATAAGCTATACACCAGAGGAGCGGCATCGATAACCCTTGCCAATATAAAACTTCACCTTGCATGACATATCGTGAAGCTTTCCGAATCATGACACGTCTCTCACTCTTCATGGTTGGGAGTGTCCCATTGACTAAGAAATTCTTCAAGGGAGTCATCCATGACACCCTTTCGGGCTCAGTCTCCAGCACAAGATCAATTTCCATCTCATCGATGCTTGGAGTCTGAAGTGTCTCTATCGGGACCATCTCCGTGTCCTCGAGGTTATCAGAACTAGCCATTTTGGCTAGCTTATCGGCCCTCTAATTCTCCAATCGAGAGATATACATAATACTATAGTGTTCAAAGCCATTCAACATTTCTTTTGCCTTCCTTAGAAGTGATACCAGTCTTGGCCCTTTAGCCTGAAATTTTTCGTTGGCCTGGTTCACAACTATCTTTGAATCGCAGAAGATATCCAGCTTTGTTATTCCCAACTCCTTGGCAAGCCTAAGCATGGCGATCGAGGCTTCATATTCCGAATCGTTATTCGTGGCGTGGAACTCCAACCTCAGAGCATAATATATTGATCGTTTTTCGGGGGTTTCAAGTACAATTCCTGCACCTAATCTTCTATCATTCTTTGCTCCGTTGGTATATAGACTCCATGCTTTAGGGTCAAGGAGTTGATTTAAGGTATCAATTTCTTCACTCACTTCATTATCTTTGGGGATGGTAAATTCTGCTATAAAGTCTGCCAGTACTTGCCCCCTTATCGATCTTCGGGTCTGGAAGTTTAGGTCAAACTGACTCAATTCAATATTCCATCTTAATATCCTTCCCAACTCCTCGGGTTTTTGCAATACTTGTCTTAGCGGATGATCCATATATACTGTAATGGGATGAGCCTGAAAATATTGACGAAGTTTCCTTGATGCGATTAGCAGGCTACATGCAAGCTTTTCTATCTTTGGATAATTTCACTCTGTGCCAGCTAACTTCTTGCATACGTAATACACGGGCCTTTGAACTTTATCCTCTTCGCTTACCAAGGCTGAACTTATGGCATGGGACGATACTGCTAAGTATACGAACAAATCCTCATGATCCACTTGCTTAGACAGTATCGGGGGTTCTTCCAAATGATCCAATAGGTTCTGAAACGCTTCCACACAATCAAGAGTCCATTTAAAGTTGCGCTTGCCTCGCTTGATCAGATTGAAGAATGGGATGCATTTATCTGTAGCTTTGGAGATGAATCTACTCAACGCAGCTACTTTTCCAGCGAGACTCTACACATCTTTGATTTGCTTTGGTTCCTGAATGTTTCGGATTGCTGTAATCTGATCTAGATTGATATCAATTCCACGCGAACTAACAATAAAACCTAAAAACTTCCCAGAAGCAACTCCAAACGAACACTTCAAAGGGTTGAGCTTCAATCCATATCGCCTGATTATATCGAACATTTCAGCTAGGTCAGCGGTGTGATTCATTGACTGTCTAGACTTTACTAGCATATCATCTATATATACCTCCATTGTCTTCCCGATCTAGTTATTAAACATTTTGTTTATCAGGCTTTGGTAAGTCGCTCCGGCGTTCTTTAGGCCGAAAGGCATCACCATGTAACAGTATAATCCCAAATCTGTGATAAAGCTTGTATGTTCCTGATCCGGAACATGCATGGGGATTTGGTTATATCCCGAATAAACGTCCATAAAGGAGAGGATCTCGTGACCTACTGTTGAATCCACCAATTGGTCAATTCTGGGAAGTGGAAAGCAATCCTTCGGGCAAGCCTTGTTCAACTCGGAGAAATCGATACATGTACGCCATTTTCCTTTGGATTTGTTTACCAAAACCGGGTTTGAAATACAATCCGGGTAAGTCGAGTCTTTGACAAACCCGTTGCTCCTCAACTTCACAACTTCTTCTTTTTAAGGCAGCCAACCTCTCTGGGCCCAGCATTCGCCTTTTCTTCTTAACAGGTAGATGCTTCGGATTAATACTCAATGAATGGTGCATGATTGACGGAGATATGCCACACATATCAGCGTGAGTCCAGGCAAACACATCCAGGTTGGCCTTAAGAAAGTTAGTCGGTTCCTTTGCACGAACAGGGTCCAACTGAGACCCGATGTTTAAGACCTTCGCTGGGTCATTATCATCAATCGAAACGTCCTCAGTTGTTTTGTTACGAGTCGCCATTCTACCCCGGGTTCCTCGTCCTCTATGGGATCTATATCCTCGGGAAGTTCCTTTGGCGACTCCCTTGGAACTGTCTTCAATTGCTATGCTGTATTCTCCTTTGCAGGCGGAGAAGTACCCTTTGGGTTGATATTTAACCCCTTGAGTAACTATTTCAATTATGCTATATAGCAAGCTCTTCCTGCGACTTGATTGCCCCTAACTACTCCCACTCCTGCATTTGTCGGGAATTCTAACAATAGGCACCAGGGCGCAATACAGGCCGTGAGTTCTGCTAGGGTCGGTCGGCCCAGGAAAGCGTTATAAGGCAAATCAATGTCCAACACTACAAATGTGAGGATTCTCACTCTCTAACGATCTCCCTCTCCCAGAGTGACTGGCAAATCTACATATCTGATCGGGGATGTTGAGGCTCCGTTGAAGCCGTGTATCCATCCATCACAGGGCTCCAAATCTTTCGATTCCAATTGCATCTAATCGAATGCTTTTTTGAAAAGTATATTTATCAAACTTCCATTATTCACCAAAACTTTGTGGACTAATGCGGGGCCAATATTTGTGGTGATCACCAGAGGGTCCTTAGTGGGGGAATGAATTCCAACATTATCTCTGTCGCGAAAGACGACATCATCAGACATAGTTTTTTTACTGTTTCATCGGGGCTACAACTTCAGGATTACTGCACTCCCCTCCCTTAAGATGTTTGGCTGCATTCACATATTGATCCATTACCCTAAAGTTGTGTCCAATAGGATGAGGTCCTCCTACTATAGAGTTAATGACAATGTTCTTTCCTTTCTATTGAGCGGTAGGTCTGGTGGTAGGTTGATTCTGATTCGGGGGTTGTCCAGCTTGACCACCGTCTCTCGGCGTAATCTTATACTCGTCCAACTTTCCCTAACGAAGTAACTTCTCAATAATATCCCTCAAATGTCGGCATTCGTTGGTGGAGTGTCCGTGGGTTTGATGGAAAAGACAGTACTTCCCCGACTCTCGTTCTTTCTCTGTAGAATCCCTAAGTGGGGGCCGCTTATAATGGAGGACGTTGTAAGTATCCATAAAGATATTTTCTAAGGAATCATTTAATGGGGTGAAACTCTCGAATGGCCGATATCGAGGCCTCTTCTGTGAGTTATTTCCTTGATTCCTCCTCTTGCTACCTTTCCCAGATTGACGGCCATTCCCCTGGTTTTTATTCCTTACGTTCACTTCCACCTTTCCAGAGCTGTCCCCAGTTTGTTTGATAGCCACATTACTCTGTATATCTTCCTTATCAGTGGCCTTCCTCTTTCGGTTGGCGTAGATTTCTTCTTGACGCAGGCGGATGTTGGCTTTTTCATAAAATATTTCCCTGGTCAGCGGTGGCTTGCCAGCCAAGTATCTTACAAACTCTGTATCCTTATCCACTCCATCCATCAAGGCCATCAAAACACTTTGTTCATGGGGATCTCCAACCTCTGTAACTGCTAGATTAAAGCGATCTAGATAGGATATCAAAGATTCATCTGGGCGTTACTTAATGAGGGATAATTCGATGACATTCTTAGATCTCTGAGTATGCAACCGGAACTGATTCATGAACTGTTCACTTAATTCCCTGAAATTAGAGATCGATCGCGCTGGCAAACGAGTAAACCACATTAATGCCGTATCCATCAGAAATATCGGGAATGCCTTACACTTTAAAGCGTCGGAGACGGCAGCTGCATTCATGTACCATGAATATCTCATTAGGTGCTGGACTGGATCCTCCCTTCCTGCATAACGGTTCATAGGTGGCATGTTAAATTTCCTTGGGAATCGGACCTCCAATATGTCATCTGTGAAGGGCGTATGGCTGCGTCCTATACCCCAATCTTCATTCCTTTGTCCGCGACTTTCTACTATCATTTTTCTGATCATGGCTTCGACGTCTGCATGGGTCAGGGTAGATTCAGAATCAGCACTTCTTGTCCTACGGTCCCCTCCAGCATTTCTTTAACGTGCTGCTGTAAAGTCTAGGGCCTGAGCATAACTCAGTTGCCCCTTGTTGTCGCGGTCAATCACGCAACGAGCGGGAGGAATGGGTTGATTCTGAGCAGGGTCAACGATGTCTCCATTCCTAGGTGGTAGAGTGGGCTCATTTAATTTACGGTTAATAGTTCCCTTATTAAGCGCCTCTTCTTTTCGAGAAGGAAGTGACCCAAATCTAAGCTGCTCTATGTTCTCAGCCCTTTCTAATGGGGGACATCGCCGGTTTCTTCGAGGCTCTTCGGACGAGGATGAGTATTCTAGGGTAAAAGGATGGACTGGTGGGGGTGTCCTCTGCCTTTGGAGATCATCGATACGCTTGTCCAAGGCAGTGACATTCTGTCGCAACAAAGAGCTTTGTTGTCTTTATGCTGCCAAGTCATCATTCGTCCTATCCAACATTTCAATGAAGCGAGAGAGATCTCCTTCAGTAGCTGGGGCAGAGGGGTTGAACTGGTCATTAACATCCTCTCTTATATGCAAGGAACCCGAGCCAGGTCGAGCAAAAGTACCAGCACGAGCTGAATGAGCCATAATTTCCTTGCCAAGTCAAGTAGTTGTCTGATTATCATTTTGGGTCATGGTCGCCCTATGCTGATGGCGCGTGGTACCCTCTTGGCGTTGGCTCGTGGTGGTCCCCTGAGGTCGGATCGTGGTAATGCTAGTAGGGGGATGGCGGCGTTGTCCTGGAATCGAATCGTTACACCCTCAGCCACTCGAGTCGTGTTACCACCACCGGGTCGGGTCGCCCCCTCCTCACCATGATCCGGAGAGTCCACATCGACCTGCTCTTGAACGTTATTTTCGTGAGCTTCGTTTGTAGCTTCACCAACTTGCGAAGATCACGCATCCTTGGATTTCTTTCCAGCCGTAATACTTCGAGTTTGCTGAGTTCTTCAAAAATCAAAATAGTGAAGTTAAGACTATCTTCTTCGGGCTTGAGTATCCAAATAGTAGAGCAATAACCCAATATGCTAAGACTTCAATTCTCAGTGAAAGCACCAAAATGTTAGAACCAAAAATGGCTCTAGCACCCAAATTGTCTGAGCAAAGATTAATATCTAGAATTGCAAGAAAAACACAGAAAACACACAAAATTTATAGTGGTTCGGCGTTAACGACCCTACGTCCACTTTATATCTATAATTATACGTAAGATTCAAGTACAATCAATGATTTCTCTCTCAATTTCGCTTTTGCAATAATGATTCACTCAATAATTTCGGGCTAAGACTGATAAGAAATAATAGAACAGTAGCAATGGTAGAAACAATACTCCAAACTGCCAAAAGATCCTGAAAAAGCCAAGTGATAAGCTATTTATAAGTGATATTTGCAGGCGGATCGTGGTCATACGTGGCACAAATCCCGAGGATCTCGGACTGGTTTGTGAGTGGATGGAGAAATGGTCAAAATGGCCATTATGGACAGATGTCAGGAGATCCGGGCCTTTCGAGCCCTGGAAGACTAGTTCGCTGCTTCCATTCTTTGGCCGTGAGGAGAAGATCATGGAGCACTGGAGTGGGCGGATTGGGTCGCTATAAGTGGTCACGATCGGGGGGTCGTGGTACCAGCATCACGAGCCGTTAAAGATGGGGCGACCGCGATCGGGTCTCTAGTGGCTTGGTGAGTGAGGATTCATACTGTCTTTGTGTATAAGTCTTGGTGGCTTGATCCAAAAGCTAGCCAGCACTAAGTAAACTTGGCACCAAAGTTATCTATTACTTCATGCCCAAGTTTCTTTACCTCCAAGTAAACTTGGCACCCAAGTTAATTGTTACTTCATGCCCAAGTTTCTTGACCTCCAAGTAAACTTGGCACCTAAGTTAACTATTCTTTCTTTCCATAAGAAAAATATCTTTCTGTTGATTTAGAGTCATTAAATTTAACACTCCACTTTGATGAAAAATCACTTATCTTCAACTCCATGACCTAATGGTATCCATACCAATACCTGTAACCGATAGCTCCAACTATCATCATATCTACCTTCGCCAAACTTAAATGTTTTCCCAATGATTTCCGGCAAAGCCACCCCTCATTGCACTCCATCAACGAGTTCAGGAAAAGCCCCCGCTCGCAAATAAAATGATAAAAACACCCAACTCCAAAACTAGTCTCACCAAAAGACAAGCATACTAAGAAGATAGAACTTAAACCTCTCACGAATACTCTTCTTTATCCATGGCCAAGCTTCTCTCTCAACCATGCTACCCCGTGGCACCTAGCACCTCTCCAAGCGAATTAAGTTTGAGCAGTGCTCGAACTTTCCAATCGACAATGCTTCAGTGAACATATCCGCCGCATTATCTTTTGTGTGGACTTTCCAAAGGCATACTTGCTTGTCTTCGTCCATGGCTACTGGAAATGACTCCCTCACTTCAATATGCTTGGTCCGTGAGCTAAATGCCAAATTCTCTGCAAAATGAATAGCACTTTAGCTATCACATTGAACATCAACACTATCATGTTCAAAACCCAAGTCACACAACAGTCACTTCAAATAGAGTGCTTCCTTTGTTGCCTCTACCGCAGCTATCAACTTCGCCTCCATAGTGGATAAAGCAACTACGGTCTGCAATTTCAATTTCCAACTTATGTTTGTACCACCAAGAGTAAAGACATATCCAGAAGTTGTTTTTCTTTAATCCCTAACACCGGCGTAGTCTGAATCACAGTAACCAACCAACATGCAATTCTTCTCCTTACTACCTCCAAAAACAGGACCATGAGATGTTGTACCTTTCCAGTATCTCAAAATAAGCTTTACTGCTTACCAATGGGATTTCCTTGGATTAGCCATGAACCCACTAACCATCCCGATGGCATTTGCAATATCGGGTCTTGTACACACCATGGCATACATCAAACTTCCAACCGCACTAGCATATGGAACCTTTGCCATATAAGCCTTGTCTTTCCCCTCAATAGGTGATCCCTTACTCGAAAGCTTTATATGCAAAGGTAAAGGTGTATTTGACGCCTTTGCATCTTTCATGCTAAACCGTCAAAGCACTTTTCTAATGTATTCCTTTTGAGTCAATTTCAAATCAAAATGCTTTCGATCACTTTCAATCTCCATGCTCAGAATCTTCTTTGCTTCTCTAAGATCTTTCATCCCGAATTCCACTTTTAATTTCAATTTCAACTTGTTGATTTCTACTTTGTACTTATAAGCAATGGGCATATTGTCCACATACAAGAGTAAATACACTCAACAATCATTTCCTAACCTCTTCAAATAAACGCAAGCATCCTTGATGCTTCGATGGAAGCCACTTTCAAGCATGAAATGATCAAATCTCTTATACCATTGCCTAGGTGATTGCTTCAAACGATATAGTGATTTCTTCAACTTGCAAACTAGTTCTGACTTACCTTCTACAACAAACCCTTCCTGTTGCTCCATGTAGATGTCTTCATCTAAATGTCCATGAAAGAAAGCGGTTTCCACATCTGGCTGCTCCAACTCCAAGTCGTGAATAGCAACTATGGCAAGTATTATCCGGATAGAAGTATGCCTCACAACCGGTGCGAAGATCTCATCATGCTCCTTTCCTTTCCTCTGTGCAAACCCCTTAGCAACTAGCCTAGCTTTGTATCTTTCATCATCCTTCACCTTATATATCCATTTGCACCCAATAGCACGGTTTCCTTGAGGAAATGGAACCAACTCCTAAGTCTGATTCTTCATTAACGATTGCATCTCTTCCTCCATGGCGCAAATCCACTTCGAGCTATCACTCGAATCCATGACGTCATCAAGGTCCATCGGTTCATTTTGGACTACATGTAGAGCATTGTCAAAATTCTCAAAAAAGCTAAGATAGTTCCAATCACCATATCTTTCGGGTGACCTTATAGAGCGGCGACCAACCCGAGTAGCAGTACCATCACCCGGTCTTCCTTCATCTCCACCTTGAACTGAATCTTCTCTAGGCCCGTGCACATCACCAACACTACTAGAGGAATCCTATGGACTGTGTGATGTAACATCAACCGCATTCACCTTGCAAGCACCTCCAACAACTCTACTCTCTCTAGGTCTAAAATTGAGAATAACTTCTTTCTCCTTTGATTCACCATGAACCAAATCCGGAATATCCGATGAGCCTTCATTCTCCTTGAACATAGTCGACTCGTCAAAAGTAACATAACGAGAAACTATAGCCTTCTTCGTTTCCGGATTCCAAATCCGCTAGCTTTTGACACCATTCATATAATGGAGAAAAATCCGTTTGAAAGCTCTAGGTGAGAGCTTATCATTTCTTGGATCATGCACATAAACTGGACAGCCAAATATCCGAAGATAACTCAAGTCAACGCTCTTCCCCTTTCACACTTCCTCCGGAATTTTGTTATCAATAGCCGAGCACGGAATTCGATTAAAAATATGCACGGCGGTTGACAAAGCTTCGGCCCAAAATCCCTTAGACAAACCCAGTGTCAATCTCATGCATCGAGCTTTCTCTAGTGGAGTTCGGTTCATTCTCTCCATCACTCCATTAGATTGCGGATCTCCCGGTGTAGTAAAATGCCTCCGAATACCATGATGCTTACAAAAATTCAAAAACTCTCTGGAAACATACTCGCCGCCATTACTGGACGTAAGAACCTTCAAAGTCTTTCCACTCTCATTCGCAACAAGAGCCTTCCATTCTTTGAATCTTGCAAATGACTCCGACTTGGCCTTCATTACATACACCCAAACCTTTAGAGAAAATTCATCAATGAAAGAAGTAATATATCTAGCTCCTCCCAAAGAAGCTACAGGCGTTGGTCCCCAAACATTCATGGGTACATACTCAAGAATCCCTCTTGAATCATGTTTTCCTTCACCGAATGACACTCTTGTTTGCTTCTCCATGACACATTCCTCGCAAAACTCCAAATCGCTAAAACTCTCACCAACAATCATCTCCCTTCGACGAACAACATCTAAACTCTTCTCCGAGACATGACCCAATCTCAAATTCCTCTACCGTGTCGCATCTAAGCCACTAGAACTATCAACACTGACACAAGTTTGCCTTCCATTGTCACTCCTTAAAGCAAGTAAATATCATGAGTTTTAGCAACCTTCATAACTACAAGTGCACCATTCAAAACACTCAAGCTATCACTCTCAATGGTGATATTACAACCTAAAGAATACAACTGTCCCAAAGAGATAAGTGACTTCCATAGTCCCGGAACATAGCGCACATTAGTGAGGGTACGAACCACTCCGTCAAACATTCGAATTTGCACGGATCCAATGCCTTTCGACTTGCAAACTGCACCATTTCCCATAAAAATTGAATTTCCTTCCCGATTAACATAAGAAGAAAAACAATTCCTATTAGGCGTCATGTGATATGAAGCCCCCAAATCAAGCACCCATTCACTGCCCGAAACAACCGATGCTACAACCGACAAACATCTACGTCTTCCTCACCAACATCTCTCTCCACCGCAACTGATGAAGATGCTACTTCCTTCTTCTCTTTATCTAGACAATCATTCTTCCAGTGTCCAGGTTTCCTACATATAAAGTAGTTGCCATTTCTTTCCTTTGATTTTCCTCTTCCACTGGGCTTCCTAAACTTAGAACGCCCCCGGTTTCCCTTCTTCACTGAATTTTCTTTCTCCGTAAATAAACCTTGACCATTACCAGCACCACTACAACCATCACTCAGCTCCTTCATCTGATCTCACAATTCCTCACTAAGAAGACCCATCTTGACATCATTTAGCGTCAATGTATCCTGACAATAGATCAAACTATTTGAGAACCCAATATAGCATTCAGGCAATGAACATAACAATATCATCGCCTTCTGCTCCTCCTCAATCTTCAAATCTACGACCTTCATCTTCATTAGCAAATCATCAAACACATTCAAGTGCGCCTTTAGCGAAGTTCCTTCCTTCATCTTATCGGTAAAGAAAGCCCGCAACAAGATCAGTCGATTTGTGTGTGATTTGTTCATATACAACTCCGCCAACTTGTTCCAAATACCTTTAGCAGTCGTCTCACTACTAATTTCGGAAATAACATTCTCCCCCATGGCCAGTTGAAGTGTAGTGAATGCCCACTCTTCCATCTCTTCTCTCGCCACATCTGAGATGTCCTCGGGTAATAAATGTGTATCAAACACTACACGATGTACGCTATTCTACCTAAGAACCGCTTTCATCTTCCATTGCCATTTTCAAAATCATTATCGCTATTCCACTTGTCGTTAACCAATTGTGAACCAGCAGCTGCGTACGACCCATGTATATAAGGAGCTACACCACCTGGACCAACTGTTGAGACATTATTTGAATCTGATTCCGGCATTTCTACAGCTATCTACCGACACCAATGATTCGATACCAAATGTTGAGGAGAAATTTTGATTCAAGACCGCTCAAATCAAAATAACCCCAAATTAGCAGAAGATGAGATCGCGGCAAACGTGCAAAAACAACTAAATATCAAAGACAATCTAAATCCAATACAAAAGTTAATCATAATCACCACACAAGAGAAATAATAGGCAACAGCAAAAAATAAATCACAATATGATTTATAGTGGTTCCACTAACAACTTATTAGTGTACGTCCACTTGAGAGAGAGCCTTTATTAACACCAATGGAGAGTACAAGATAATGATTAAAATGGTCACTCAATTCACTCTAGAATTTTATTTGTGGAGATAAAGAGTTGAAGAAAATAGGAGAGATAGAATGAATGAATTGAATTGCATTCCATTCAATTGTCTTTCCTTCTCCCCTTTAGGCCCATTTTACAAAACCAATTACTTCATGCCCAAGTTACTTGATCTCCAAGTAAACTTGGCACCCAAGTTATCTATTATTTCATGCCTAAGTTTCTTTATCTTTAAGTAAACTTAGCACCCAAGTTAACTTGGCGTCCAAGTTAACTATTACTTCATACCCAAGTTTCTTGACCTCCAAGTAAACTTAGCACCCAAGTTAACTATTTTTTCTTTCCATACGAAAAATATTTTTCCATTGATTTATCATCATTAAATTTAATAGTTTAGCTGTGTCTTGAAGATCAAGCTAGTTTTTTTAGGTTACGTACATTATTTGTTTTAGTTGGTGTATGTTATATTTCTTTTCCTGCTTGATCCTTTTCATATAACATGCTTCATGTAATATAAGCACCCTTTTATTTTAGAAAAAAATTATTTTGTATATACCTAACGATCAGTAACCTCAATTATCATTGAGTGAGTCGAAGTTAGGAGCAGTAAATTAGAAAATAAAAATCTTTCTTTGCTTCCGAAGAAAAAAAGAACAGAGGGGAAAGCATGCAGTTGCGCTCGAGTCTGCTTGGCACTGGAGAGACCGAGAGAGGAAGTGCCACAGTTTATGCACTATGACTTTATTCCAACATTGCTCTTGTTGCTGATTTTGTGATTCAAGCAAGTAAGTACTTAGACTCAGCACTTCAGCTATGAACTTGGCATTTCTTTTGTTAACGTATGGGCACATGTTAAGAATTATTGTTATTAACTACAAAAAACATTTTTCTTTATATATATCTAGCTTATCAATTTATAATTTAAAGGAAAAAGGAAATTGGAAGGTGTAATATTTTTGAACCTTATTTTATTTTATTTTTGCTGTTAGGGTAAAAGCTAGAGTACACTTCATGTGTAGCGCCATTGACCAACTCTAGTGTCAGAATGCTCCAAGGTAGAGTCGCAAAGCTGGCATTTATTCTTAACTTTTTAGGAAATTAATTTTCAAATCTATGAATGTCTCATAAGTTATACGTCAATGAGAGACAAATTGTAATTGGGTTGGTGGATCTATTACTAATTTAAAAAATAAGAAGGAAAAACCGGCTTCGCAATTTAGTGCTTGACTGACTTTCCTAAAACTCTCTAATGAAGGAGATAAACGTGGTTTGATTCCTTAAATTGAAATTTGTTTGTGTATCATAGCCGTGCAATGATGAATAAAAACTTATGGTTGCATCTGATCCACTTAATTATCGCCAGTATGTAACATGACCATATCGCACCAAGTTTTGCACTTTCGTCAGCAAATGTTATTTGTCACTACTGGTAGTATTGATTTAAGGATTGTCTCAAATATATAATAACATAATACAACACTTTTTTAATATAGTTCAAATGTTCAATAGCATAAGCTGTAAAGTATATATTTGCAGCACTATCCACGTTCACCTGTGTATTACAAAGATAATCCATGTGTAGTTAATAACATCTTCGCGGTAAATATAGGAATGAGATTCACACTCTTGCAGCCTTGCTGATGGCTGATGCATTACATGTTAGAGTACACCACAGTCCTTGAATTTAAAAAGAATCTTAATATCATGCAGAGGGTTAAGGCAGCAATATAACTACTACAACTATTCGTAAGTTGACATTTTAAACTACGAATATATTTGAAGTTTATATATATTATTTAGCTATATAGTTAATTATGAGATCTTCACCATGTAAAAAATCCAAACGGTTAACCAAGACTAGGCCAAACCATTCGTCTTCGCAGCGTGCAGGTCAACCTAGTCCATGCTTTGAACCCCCTTGAACCTCCACTAGATCGGATTATTTTTGCTCAGATATTAGTTCCTCATGTAATAATACACCGGGTTATTTTTGGAACCTGCGACCTCTCATCAAGAAGTGGAACGTCCTACCTGTTGTATGTCAAATTCGTAGCTGGATTTTCCTATCTTAGAATACACAAATCTTCGAGGCACGATGTGGTGATCGCTATCCTAAAACAGTATTTGCCCTCTTAATTTTGTGCAGGAGTAATGGAAAATCTATTCGAAGATACAACGGAGCAAATATCAAATATCTTTAATCAGCGTGTTTGCACAGACACAGTGATTCACTATCTTGGATTTGATAGCTGTAGTGACAAGATGATGGAGTTATAGCTTGTAGAACTATAACCCGTACAATATACTCTAAATTTTGGTACAGATTCAAGAAGACTTTTAATGGCAGAAAAGAGCAAAAGGAAGAGAAGAGAAATGAATTCGAGATATTAAAAACTGAACTCGGGCAGCCTTTATATAGGCAACGAAGAGAAATAACTATTTCTAACGGTTATGACTGTTTGAATTCAAACAGTCACATCTTTTCGTTTTGCGACACTTCAAAAGCATTGCAAATTTGAATAGTGAATGGATGCGTCCATTCGTTTGCAATGGCTCTGAAGCGTCACGAATTCGATACCCGCGCGCGCAATAATTCAACGGGTCTGCGCAAGTCCAATAGCATTTCGTGGCGCATCTGATCACAAGACCCCAAGAGCCATAAGGCGCAAGGCCCATCTTTTGACATTTTAAATATTAATGTCCATGGTTATGCTCTTGCCTCATGCCATTGTCTCTTTTGTTTCCATCCCCCCTTTCCTTTTGATATCATATGTATTGTATTTACATATATAGTGGCAAACACACTTACATTTCATGATATGGGACATATCAAACTTCCCCTTTTGTGCTTTCCTTCTTCCCTTTTATTTTAAATTTCTTCCAATAATCATCCACCAAATTTTAAATAAAGTCCTCTTGTCATTTATATGCAGGAAAATTTGTCCATAAGTATAGATGTCTTACAGACTTGAATCTATACGTAGTGAAAACCCATCAAAGTATATCAGGATGGAGTGGTCGACCAAGCATTGACCATCAATCCTATATGATCTGCTGGATGTGATTATCACACAGTCATTTTCATATTTTCATATTTTCATATTTTCATATTTTACAAATAGTAGTTTGCCCGACCCGTGCATTGGCCTTGGGTTTGTATCTTCTTTTATGAAATGCTCTTAGAGATCAAGCCAAAATCTCGCAGAAGGTGGCACTACCTTCGTTGCATTCATATAGGTAGGTTTATCAAAAGTGAACACACACCTCAACAATATATCTGTTATAAACCTGTTAAGTTCTAAGTAGAACATCCTCTCTTCGTCATTATAAGTACCAAGCACTTTTCCTTGGAATGTATGATAATACTTAGTTTTCCAGACTAAATATTATAATGCTTCCAACCGCAACAAATGAAGTACTTCTGCTCTTTGAACTCAAGATAACAAATTTCTTTATTATGTTGAGTTGAGTTTCCTTCATTGGCGATTGTATTGTATAGGCTTTAAACCCATTCCGTGTGATGTTTTTATCACTAAGTTCCTTGCAAACCCTTTAGTAAATGGATCTGCCAAATTCTAGCTAGATCTCATAAAATCTAGGGTAATTAAGCATTTGCCTAACCAAACTGTGCCTTAGACCAATATGTCAAGATTTACCATTATAAACTTGGTTGTATGCTTGTAATAATGTACATTGACTATCACAGTGCACAAATATTGGTGGCATAGGTTTTGGCCATACAGGAATTTCTAATAATAGATTCCTTAACCATTCCGCTTCTTTACTACCAGAAGTCAGTGCTATAAACTCAGCAGCCATGGTTGAATCAGTAATACACGTTTATTTCATTGAGGCCCAGGATATTGCTCCCCCACCAAATGTGAATATCCATCCACTAGTTGATTTATTATCTTCACTTCCAGTGTTCCAACTAGCATCTGTGTATCCTTCTATTACACTCGGATAACCATTGTAATGTATACCATAATTTATGGTACCTTTTATATACTTTAAAATTATATGTATTGCATTCCAATGGTTATGATTAGGATTACTAGTGTATTTACTCATTTTGCCAACAGCATAGGCGATATCTGGTTGTGTGCATGTCATAGCATACATCAAACTTCCAATGACTCTAGCATATTCCAATTGCTCTACAGCTCTTCCAGTATTAGTGTACAACTGCATATTTGGATAAAACGGAGTAGACATAGGTTTACAATCGAATAGATTGAACCTTTTCAGAGTTTTCTCAATGCAATGAGACTGGGTAATTGATAACCCATCTTTAGTTTTCATGATTCTTATTCCGAGAATCATTTCAGCTACTCCCATACCTTTCATGTCAAAGCTTGAAGATAAATATCTTTTAGTTTCTTATCTGTTCCAAATATAAGCATATCATCCACGTAAAGACATATAATTACACATTTACTTGAAGGAAACTTGCTATAGACATATTTGTCAGATTCAAAAATCCTAAAGCCATTAGAAATTATAGTTTTATTAAACTTTTCATGCCATTGTTTTGGTGCTTGTTTAAGACCGTAAAGTGATTTGATAAGTTTACATACTTTACGTTCTTGTCCAGGCATCACAAAACCATCTATTTTAGACAGATATATCTCTTCGTCAAGTTCACCATTTAAAAATTCTGTCTTGACGTCCATTTGATGAATTTCAAAATTATAGATAGAAGCTAATGCAATTAAAGTGCTAATAGTTGAAATTCTAGCTACTGGGGCATATGTATCAAAATAATCTATTCCTTCTTTCTGTGTGAATCCTTTGGCAACTAATCTAGCTTTAAATTTTCTCGAAAGAAATTTCCTTCAGCCAAAAATTTATGTTGCACGTCCTTCTGATGTAAAAAAACAAAGTCATGGCTTTAAATATAAAATTTTACCGATGTTCTTCCTTCCGCCTATTTTCCTGTTTACATTATAACGAGTGTAATTAACTTTTAACACAACTCATTTAAAATAATAATCCTTTATGTTAAATTAAAACCTTTTAAGTTAACTAATTATATAAATTTAAGTTATATTATACTAAGCCCATTTATGATATAAAATTTTAGTTAAATTTACTCTTAACTTCAAATTTTATCATCCACCAATATTTTAAAACACCATTTCATTTAATCAAAATTTTACTTAAACTCTACAAATTCAAGTTATATTTATTTCAAACATTACTTTAAACTCAATATTTAGATTACATTCCAAAAACAATTCGGTAAAATCGATACATACTTGTAACATTTTAAAATTAATTTTTATTAATCATGATGTACGTATTGGTCAAGTGAATCTGGTATGTATCGTTTCAACCCGTTTACTAAATTTTTCTAGTGTATTTCATTTCAACTTGAATTCCAACAATTCAGTTTTAATTCCTAAATTTATACAGTTGTTCAAGAATGTATCATTTCAATCCAAAGTGATTTTTTCTAAATCTGCAGAGAACTTCCGAAGTGAGAAAAATTGTAAAACATAGCCAACACACAAATCACATCCATATTAAATCATAAATGTCAATAATGTGTGTGTCACACGTGCATCAGTTCATACAAATACATCATGAATTTTCTAAAGCACTTATAACATTTAACATCTCAAATTTCTAATTCGATTAAATAAACGATGTTAATGTGAGTGAGAAAACTCATTTTTTAAGTTAGAAGATGAATATGAATCCAACAAAGAGATTTGAAAACGAGACTCGGTATCCAAAACGACGAACACACCTCAAATTGAAGTATGCACATATATACATACATATGTGTGTATGTATATGTACATAAATATAAAATTGGGAAATTCTAAGCATGGTACCAGGAATAGAAGGCGAAACTCATAGTGCACACAAGTAAAATACTGATGCAAAAAGGCAGTCTTCAACACCCAAGACACAACTCAACATGTATAGGATCAGTTTTCAAAACAGCAAAGCCAAAGCCAAAATCTATAAATATATGAATCAAATTTATTTCATATATACCCAACTAATAGTAACATCAATTATCATTGAGCGAATCAAAGTTAGGAGCGACAAATTAGAAAATAAAACCCTTTTTTTGCTTTTTTGTTTACACTCATTTTTCCAAAGAAGAAAAGAACAAAGGTGAAAGCAGGGAGTTACGTTCGAGTTTGCTTGGCACTGGAGAGAGGCAGTGCCACAGTTCACGCATGGTGGTGGGCGTCGGTAGATAGGGTTTGGGAAGCCCATGTACATTGCAGCAGAGCGTGACTTCTATGGTGGGGTTTGAGTGTGGGGTTGTGTCTCCAGCAATGGAGAAAGTGGGTCGGAAGTGGAGGGCATAGGAAGGATTATGATTTTTGATTTGGGGAATTATGTCGTTACATTTGGCGTTCTTCCACAAAAAAGAAGCTAAAGCATCACTCAATTGTGTATCATAATGTAACATTAACCGAAGCCTATAATAAGGAATTTGCAGGGATAAGCAAAACACATTGTAGTTTTATACGTAAACTTTTATGAAATAAACAACATACCGAACATTCCTGAAATCCAGTGTCATCCAAATATCCAATAATATATCGAACAGTAATCGTTGCATATTGGAGTGCTCCAATTATGCTTCTATATTGTTTGGCATTGTCGATAGCTTCACCTTTATATTTTGACAGTCTTAGGTTGCTAATCATAGGTGTCAACAAAGAATTAGCCTAATGCATTTTTGCCCTTTGAAAAATTACTGAAATGTAATTTTGTTGAGATAAAATTAATTCTCTGCCATTTTCTTAATAGCTTGTATTCCAAGGAAAATTTTTAGCTCCCCCATGTCTTTTATGTCAAAGTTTTGATCAAGTTTTCGTATGATGTTATCTATTTCTTGATTGTTATCTCCTATGATCAGCATATCATCAACATCTACCAAGATATAGATATTTCCATATGCGCCTCTCTTCATATACAGTGAATTATCTGATTTGGCTTGTGTTAATTTTATGTTGGACAAAGTTAACTTAAGTTTCTCATACCAAACTCTTGAAGCTTGGTTTAAACCACATATAGCCTTATGTAACTTGCATACTTTATTGCCACAGCTGTAGCCTTCATACATGTAAACCTCTTCAGTCAACTCCCCATTCAAAAAAGAGTTGTTGACGTGTAGCTGCCTTATATTCCATCCTTTACTTATAGCAATGGTTAATATGACTCTAATTGTTGTGGGCTTTATGACTGGAGAGAAAGTTTCGTTAAAGTCAAATCCAAACTATTGTGCAACCTTTAGCGACCAATCTCGCTTTGTATTTGTCAATTGATCCCTCCTCTTTTCTTTTAATCTTGAATATCCATCTACATTCAATAATGTTTTTGTGTTTTGTTGGTGTTACCAAACTCCATATATTATTTTTCATGAGTGTCTGATATTCAATATTCATTGCCTCTTTCCATTTTTTTGATTTTATTACTTGCTCAAAGTTGGTTGGTTCTGCTTTAATAATTGAGTTATTGTACACTTTAGGCTTGAAAACCCCACTTTTTGACCTTGTTGTCATGTGATATTCTATGTGCATTTGCTGTGGGTGCTAATGTGTTTAGGTATTGTTGTTTATTCATGTGTCTGCATTGTTGTTGATTTCTGCATCACTACTGTTGTGCATGTCTTGATTGATATGATTTGTGTCCATACTTTTTGAATTATCATTTGTCCCTGCTGTCTGCTCATTTGTTTCTTCCATAGTGTCATTTTGTAAGTTTTTATTAATTATGTCTTGATGATCTTCACTAATGTTACCAGTCAATGATTTTGTAAAAACTTGCTTGAATTGCTCTCCCCTGACAAGATTTTCTGCATGATTTTCCCTGATTTCCTGTTTACTTGCAACGGGAAATGTATTTTCATCAAAAATAACATGTCTGCAAATGTAAATTCCCCCACTTTTGTCTAAGCATTTATATCCTTTTTCGTTCTTTGCATACCCAATGAAAGTGCATGGGCTTGATCTCATGCTTAGTTTGTGCCTATTATAATCTCTTAGGCATGGAAAACAAAGACAACCGTATGTTTTCAAAAAATTATAGTCCGGTCTAACATTATATATCATCTCATATGAAGTTTTGTTATCTAGAACTTTATTGATGAGAAAAACTAAAGTGTAAAAAGCTTCATTCCAATATTTCATTGGCACTGAGCCTTGAGACTTTAATGTTAGACCCATCTCTACTATGTGTCTATGTTTTCTTTCTACCAAACCATTTTGTTCAGATGTGTGAGGGCAAGTCAATCTATGTTTTATTCCTCTTTTAGCAAAATAATTAATTAAAGGTTTAAACTCACCCCCACCATCGGTTTGAAAAGTTTTAACACTACAATTGGTTTGTTTTTCAACGTGAGTTGTGAATTATATGACAGTATTACATATTTCTGACTTATTCTTTAGCATATATATCCAAGTATATCTCGAATAGGCATCCACAAAGGAAAGATAGTACCTGTGTCCTTGATATTAATTCAGTGGTGCTGGTCCCCACAAATCAGCAGCTATCAGTTGGAGAGCTTTATTGTATCTAGTTTCAGATTTTCTGAAAGGAATTTTATGACTTTTGCCAATTTGGCAGTGTGTACATGTGTCTGGCAGGTACATTATTATTAAAAGAAATAATATTATTTTATAAAATAGTTTTAACAGGATGTCCTAATTTCTTATGCCATAAATCAAGATTACATTGTTTTCCATCTTCATTACATTCATTATTACCGCTGCTAACATTAATACTCCTATTACAATCATTATTACTTGACTCAACATTATTACACCAGAATTTTCCACCAGTAGCCCCAGTCTTCAAGTTTTCAAATTTGTAAAGTCCATCATGTAGATACCCCATAATAATATTTCGTGACTCAGTAAATCCTTAACTACGCAAAATTTAAGGTAAAATTCAAAAAACACATGATTGTCATTAGCAAATTTTGATACACTTAGCAAGTTTTTATTAATAAAGGGTACTATAAGAAGTGTGTCTAGATTAAGTTGTCTTTTTCCTAAAATAGTGTGCTTGCCAATGTGTGTTATATGTGCAGTTTTACTGTCCCCCATATGTAAAGACACTACAAGAACATATGGCTATTCCAACGGCTATTTGCCGTTGGCGGCCGTTGGTAGCTATTGGAAAAGCCATTGGAATAGAGTTCACGTCTTCCAACGGCTTCCATCGGATCCGACGGATTATTCCCAACGGCTATTCCAACGGGTTCCAACAGAATAAACCGTTGGAAACCATTAGTATATAATGTTCATATTGTCGTTGGAAACCGTTGATAGCCTTTGGAAAAACTGGTTACTTTTTTTATATAACAGCATGCCAGCTTCCTTCCAGCCTCCTCACCTCATTTCATTTCCATTCCAGTTCAATTTCCAAACTATTTCCAACCAATTCCACAACTATGCATCACATATATACCACTAACACAACAAACAATCAAAATATAACGCATAAACATATATATATATATATATATATATATATATATATATGCAACAAAAACTAATTACACATCCAAAAAATCATTCAAGCATGTCCACAAAGCATAACAACATATACAACCATTCAAAACAACCATCCAACCGTGTCACCAAACCGTACCAATATATACAAACCGTTAAAACACATCCAAACTTGTCTCGTTATACATCAAAACAAAAAACATCCCCAACCTAGCATCGAAACACATACCTCAAGATTCATCGTCGCTATGATCACCAGAAGCAGACGATGAAGGAACATCACCATGATTATGCACGTACTCTGCAAACTTTTGATTCAGCTGCTCAATCTGCATACCTTGCACGCGATTCTGGTCCTGCGGCTGATCAATCAATGCTCGCAACTCCTTAATTTCTTCCTTGTCCTATGCCTTTTTTTCTTGTCGAACCTGCAAATACAAGTAATTTGTTATACAAGCAATTTTTATAACATACAAAAATGAATTCATAACAAAATCATATTAGTGAACATATAAATTTTCATAACATGCAATATTTATACAAATAATTTTAATACGTAACTTTTATTTACAAGTAGTTGTTATATAATACAATTTCAAAGTCATTTTAACGATGCTAACATACATGCAATTTTTCCCTTCTAAATATCCATTTGTTTTCTCTAATATTTTAAGTCTTGCCTATAGTTAGCAATAGCTATGTGTTTGTGTGTATATACACACATGTATGTTTTCTCTTATACTACATATACACACATGTATGTGTTTGTGTGTGTATACACACATGTATGTTTTCTCTTATGCTATATACCCACATTTATGTTTTCTTTTATACTATATACACACATGTATGTGTTTGTGTGTGTATACACACATGTATGTTTTCTCTTATAATATATACACACAAGTATGTGTTTGTGTGTGTATACGCACATGTATGTTTTCTCTTATACTACATATACACACATGTATATTTTCTTTTATACTATATACACACATGTATGTGTTTCTCTTATAGTATATAACATGCAATATTACCGTCAGGTTGCCGAATCCGTAGCGCCTGCTCCGCTGCGTTTTTTCCATAACAGCATCGAATAAGCGGTCTTCCTCCTCCTACGTCAACTCATCACGGCCCGACTCCTCAAGAACACGAGCATGTGCCTCCTGGAACTTTTCCTGTAATAAAAAAACAATTTCATTTGACAAATAATAAAAATATGATTTTATTTTACAATAAACTAATCAATTCATGCTTGTAATATTTAAAATACACATACGTATGACTGTGTCGCCTTGTCCTGCTCATCCCACTCATATGTGATGTTGCCTGCCTCGTCTACCTTCCTGGTTGCATGGGTGTGAGTAAAGACATCCATGTATGACACAGGATGTTGATAAAATCGTTCCTGTAGTTGGTAATTTGAATAATTAATTATACATTGTAAATCACTGAACTAATCAATTTATAAATGTAATAATTAACAAATTTACCAAGTCCTCGCAGTGATGTTGGAAAGACTTAGATCCCCCGCGATGAGTTACAGGATTCTTGTTCCTGTTTGCGGAGTTCCTTTCTGACTCGGCCTGAAAATGCACATTGACAAATTACTTAAAATCGGCAAAAAAATAAATTAGATTCATTATAAATTTACCTTGAACTCAGGCATGTCCCACCACACAACCATCTTCTCAAACACTTCATCGCCCATCCACTTTGGTTGCTTTCCCTGTTCCTTAAGCTCATTCATCTTCTCTCTATAATTTTTGGCGACCTTCGAGTTCCAGTGTCGCTGAACTAGCTTCATGTCAGTCTCCTGCACATCTACTGCTCCCTGTATAATTAGTCTTAAATAATTAGTCTGGCTTATACAGCATGGACAATGCAAATACATGCAAGTGTTAAAGCATGAAATTTCTAGGCAAATAGATTACTTATTGCAACATCATGTTCAAAATGGTGAGAACTAAATGGATGGTGAGAACTAAAAGTTTACTTTTTGGCAAGTGTGCATTCACATTGACAAAGAACAGTGTCAAGGCCTGTGTACACATTCAACTCAACAAAGTTTTTTTTAAGTGAACATGTTGCACGAACATGGAGCAACTTCAACGCATGTGAATACTGTTTTGCATGTGGTGCTACACATGAGTATGGACAACAATGGTGAAGATGAGTGCACAAAAGACAAGGAAGACGTAAAGTAATAACAGGAAATCATGCCAAGCGGTATAAAACGGTATAAACATACCACGAAATACTGCCAGATAGTCTCTTTGACGTCTGCCGGGATCTTGCTCCACTTAGGCCAAAAATCGCTTATTCTGGCCATATACGCTTCCTTAGAGATATCTAAAACAGTCTGAGGCGACTCTAACTCAAATCCCCTGCGTTAAATATAAATTAGAACTTTATATAGTTAATTATAGTATGTAAAAAAACTTTAAATTGTTATTCTGCTAATTTTTATACTTACGCCCTGTCAGCCTTAGGCTGCAAATAAACAATCGGACGAGCTAGCTGTCCGCCACAACCATCAGCATGAGGGGTGATGCTACGTCGTCTAGAGGCAGATCCCGAGCCAGAGCCCGAGCTAGAGCCAGAAGCAGGGTTAGACGACATAATTAATATACCTGCAACATATATGAATATGTAATCAGCATGTTATATCAAAATAATTTTCATGACATATTTGACTTGGTATAATTTTCATGACATACTATATCAAAACTTCAAAGTTATTTAAAAAATAAATTTGTACAAACATACTATGTTGGAAAACAATGGCTGAGTCGCGGACTAGGTCGCTTTCTTGAAGACGATTCGGCGATTTGGTCAGAGGTGCAAACCAATTCGTTCCTTCGCCGCCGCCTCTAGGATAAAACAGCCTCTAAAATAGTAACTGATTTGCTTGCACAAACAAATCAGTGCAGATTTGCACTTTCGGGAAAAATACTACTCGAAATTTCTTAGAAGTTTTAATGGCGGCTGAGAAGAAGAGAATATAAAATTCGGTGTTTTTCTCATCTCAGATAAAATAGTATATATAGAACGAGAATTAGGTTTTGGGAGAAAATATCGGATCTGCTAAAATTTCGAGGGGGATTAATATTTTACCGTTGCAAAACTTTTCCGTTGCAGAATAAATATCGGTGCGCAAAATAATTTTTCCATAAAAAAAAACGGTTCGAAAACAACTAAGTTTTATGGTCCAAAAATATAAGTGCCTACACCACAAAGCCCAAGCCCAAGCCCGAGCCCGAACCGAACCGAACCGGGCCGGGCCGGGCCGGGTCGAGTCGAGTCGAGTCGGTCGGGCGCGCGCGCGTGTGTGGTGGTCATGATGCATGGTCTCCCTCCTCACAACAATGCATGTATTGGGAGCCCAAGGCCCCAACATGACTTCTTAGAAACAAGTATAAATCCTTGCCTCTTCCCTATAATCCCATGATGTGGGACTACTCAAACATAGGAGCCATTCATACACTTATTCAATCATTTTTAATAATTCACATAATGTTTGTAAAACATTTCCAACAATCCCCCACTTGAATTTTTAAAAAATATTTTCGAGCAGTTTCTTAAAAACATAAGATTGTGCATAAACAAAGGTGTCCAAGGACTTGAACCTTTGCATAGTGAGTAAGATTCAGTTTTTACTAGAGTGACACGTAGTCTTGAACTCTATTCCTGACATCAAACCACACACAACCTTTTCTATAGTGCAATCAGATAAGCCCGTGCATTTATGGCCCTGCACGTCTATCCCAGTTTAGTGAATGCTCTAGAAGTTTTGCCCAAACTCCATAGGAAACGGCCACATTTCCACATTCACAAAGGTGAGTCTATCAAGAGCACTCCTGAAGGTAGGTACTCCACTCCAAATAGAGTATAGATCTCATTAAGAGTTTCTATTAACTCATCCTCTAATCACTTCAGGAATACATGCTTCTTGGTTTATTAAATAGCATGTTCAACTCATATCACTACACAACTTGTTATTACCCATTGAACCTAGTTCTTGGGATCTCCAGTCATTTAGGTCGGGTTACCATTGTGCGTGACTCAACAATCTAAGGGCAATAGTCCCATTCTTTTAGAAGAGTTATGGACTTTCTCTCTGGACAGTCCTTTCGTCAAAGGATCTGCCAAATTTTCCTCACTACGTACGTAATCCACTCTAACGGTACCTGTGGAAAGTAGTTCTCTAACAGTGTTGTGCTTATGACGTATTTGTCGTCTCTTACCGTTATAGTAACGGTTCTAAACTTTTGCAATAGCCGCGGTACTATCGCAATGTATCAACACTGCTGGTATCGGTTTTTCCCATAAGGGAATCTCTGCTAGCAGATTTCTCAAATATTCTGCCTCTTCACTAGCTGTAGCTAGTGCTATCATCTCAGACTCCATAGTAGACTGAGCCAAAATAGTCTGTTTCTTGGATTTCCAAGAAACAGCTCCTCCAGCGATGCTAAATATGTAGCCACTGGTCGCTTTAGAATCGTCAGATAAGGTATTCCAGTCTGCATCAGAATATCCTTCAAGTACAGCTGGAAACCTTTCATAATGTAATCCAAGGTTCATGGTTCGTTTAAGGTATCTCATTACCCTTTCAATAGCTTGCCAGTGCTCTATACTAGGTCTACTGGTAAACCTGCACAATAATCCCACGACATAGGCAATGTCGGGTCTAGTACAATCAGTGGCATACCGAAGGCTGCCAATGATGCTCGCATAATCAGACTGTCTTACACCTTCACCAGTGTTCTTAAATAACTTTACACTGTGATCATATGGTGTACTTGCAGGTTTACAGTCAAAGTAATTATATTTCTTTAGTATCTTCTCAATGTAATGAGATTGATCCAAAGAAATTCCCTTTTCTGACCTAGTAATCTTAATACCAAGGATTACACTCTCTTCACCTAGATCTTTCATATCAAAATTGACACTTAATAAGGATTTGACTGAGTTTATGGCATGAATATTTGACCCAAAAATGAGTAGGTCATCTACATAAAGGCATATAATAGTGCAAATGTTATTCTCAGATTTATATTAAATGCATTTGTCACTTTCATTAACTTTAAAACCATTTGAAATGATTAAGTTATCAAATTTTTCATGCCATTGTTTAGGTGCTTGTTTTAAACCATATAATGATTTATCCAATTTACATACTTTATGTTCTTGACCATGTATTACAAATCCTTCAGGCTAGTCCATATAAATTTCTTCGTCTAATTCACCGTTCAAAAAGGCAGTTTTAACATCCATTTGGTGTATTAGTAAATTATGAATGGAAGCAAGTGAGATTAATACCCGAATGGATGTTATTCTAGTTACAGGCGAAAAAGTGTCAAAGAAGTCTATATTTTCCTTTTGTTTAAAACCTTTAGCTACTAGTCGTGCTTTATATTTATCTATAGTGCCATCAGGTTTTAATTTCTTTTTAAGTACCCATTTACAGCCTATAGACTTACAACCAGGGGGTAAATCTACCAAGTGCCAAGTCTTATTGGATTCTAAAGAATCCATCTCATCGTTTATAGCCTCTTGCCAGAAATCGGCATCTAAAGAGGATAAGGCTTCTTGGAGGTTTATAGGATCCTCCTCAATAGTAAAAGCACAAAAATCTGAACCAAAGTCTTTTATGGTTCTTGCTCTTTTACTTCTTCTAGGTTCAGCTTCAGAATTTTCATTAAGTTCTGTTCTAATAGGCATATTCGAAGTGCCCCCACTATTCCTTAATTTGAAAGGAAATTTAGTTTCATAAAAATCGGCGTCATTTGATTCAACTATATTATGTGCATTAAGGTCATAAAATCTATATGCTTTGTATTAATAGCATAGCCTATAAATGCACATTCATATGCTCTACTTGCCAATTTTATTCTCTTATTGTTTGGAATGCGAACATATGCTAAACAACCCCAAGTTCTAAAGTATGAGACATTGGGTTTATGATTCTTTAAAATTTCATAAGGTGAAATTTTATTCTTAGATTTAGGGATTCTATTCAGAACGTAGCATACAGTCAATAAAATATCCCCCCACCAATGTTTTGCTGCACCAGAATTTAATAATATGGCAACTACTAGCTCGGTAAAGGTCCTATTTTTCCTTTCTGCTTTACCGTTCATTTCAGGTGAGTAGGGTGCAATTCTCTCATGTACTATACCATGTTGTTTATAGAAATCCAGAATAGAATTAGATTCATATTCTGTTCCTCTATCACTACGAAGTCTCTTAATTTTTCTATTTGCTTGATTCTCAATCTCAGTTTTGAATGTTTTAAACATGTCAAAAGCATCACTTTTATTTTTCATAAGATATACATATGTGAAATCAGAGCAGTCATCAATAAAAGTGATAAAATAACGATGTCCCTGTCTAGTTAAAGTGCCATCAAGTTCACATATGTCAGAATGAATCAAGTCTAAGGGTTCAGAAACTCTATCAACAGATTTGTGAGGTTTCTTTGTGATTTTAGCTTGTGTACAGAATTCACATTTATCAGATTCAGATTCTGTCATTTTAGGTATCATATCTAGGGTGCTCATGTTACGAATAATTCGATTATTAACATGACATAATCTAGAATGCCAGATATTAAAATCACACAACATGTAAGCAGAAGTAGTCACTTTATTAAATTCAACATTTAGTTTAAACATACCCTCACAAGCATAACCCTTTCCCACAAAAGTTCCCTTATAAGTAAGAGTGTACAAATCAGCCCCAATAACTTGAGTGAAACCAGCCTTATTAAGGAGGAAGCCAGAGACCAGATTCTTTCTTATCTCTGGAGTGTGCATAACATCTTTCAGAATTACGGTTTTTCCAGAAGTGAACTTTAGTTCCACGTTTCCAATCCCCGCAACTGTAGTGGTGTGAGAGTCTCCCAACAGCACTTTCTGATTTTCAGCAGCCGTGTATGTAGAGAACATGCCACGATCATAGCAGACATGGCGAGAAGCACCAGTGTCTACCCACCAACCCTCTGATCCACCAACAAGGTGAATCTCAGTAATCATAGCCGTAAGAGGCTCCTCAGTCAGGTTAGCCTGCGGTGCAGAGCTTGGCCTGTTCCGGCACTTTCGTGCCATATGCCCTGGTTTTCCACAGTTGTAACAAAGAAACAACTGTCCAGAGTCATTCTTTTGGGCTGGTTTCTGCTGTCCTTTTGGGTTTCCTTGCAGATTCCCATTCTGTTTGTTGCGCCTGTTCTGATTCTTAAAAGATTTCTGATTTGGTTTCAGAACAGCGGTAGTGGTCTTCTTAGTACTGTTGTTATTCACAATTAGCACCTCTTCTTTCTGGTCCTGCTTGCGTGCCTCCTCCTCAATACGGAGGCGTGTAATCAAGCTTTCTAAGGAAAATTCCTTAGTCTTATGTCGCAAGACATTCTTAAAATCTTTCCAGCCTGGGGGTAATTTGTCAATGATAACAGCAATTTGAAATTGTTCGTCCAAGACCATACCTTCGGAGATGATCTCATGAGCTATTTTCTGCAGCTCATGAGACTGCATCTCTACCGATCTATCATCAGTCATCTGGTACTTTAGATAGCGGCTCACAGCATATTTCTTTGCCCCTGCCTCCTCTGTATCATATTTCTTCTTCAGTGCTTCCCAGATCTCCTTCGCTGTCTTTTCATCTGAATTATAATAATCATACAGATCATCGCTCAGTCCGTTCAGTATGAAATTCTTGCATAAGTAATCCTGTTCAGTCCAGGTCTGCAGTTGCTTTGACTGTTCAGTCCATGATGCCATCTTTGCTGCATCAGTCTCGTCAGGCTTGTCTGGTAGCTGCGGTTTTTCAGCAGTCAGAGCAGCCACCACCTTCCTGATCGTGAGGAAGAACTCCATCTTCTGACGCCAGCGCTTGAAATGCAAACCTTCGAACTTGAAAGGAGCAGCAGTCACCAGAGGGCCGTGAAAAGCAGAGGGAGGAGCAGAATCGTCCATGGTTGAGTTCGAGGCCATTGTTTCAGTTCGTCTTCAAATTGTTGGAAAACAATGGCTGAGTCGCGGACTAGGTCGCTTTCTTGAAGACGATTCGGCGATTTGGTCAGAGGTGCAAACCAATTCGTTCCTTCGCCGCCGCCTCTAGGATAAAACAGCCTCTAAAATAGTAACTGATTTGCTTGCACAAACAAATCAGTGCAGATTTGCACTTTCGGGAAAAATACTGCTCGAAATTTCTTAGAAGTTTTAATGGCGGCTGAGAAGAAGAGAATATAAAATTCGGTGTTTTTCTCATCTCAGATAAAATAGTATATATAGAACGAGAATTAGGTTTTGGGAGAAAATATCGGATCTGGTAAAATTTCGGGGGGGATTAATATTTTACCGTTGCAAAACTTTTCCGTTGCAGAATAAATATCGGTGCGCAAAATAATTTTTGCATAAAAAAAAACGGTTCGAAAACAACTAAGTTTTATGGTCCAAAAATATAAGTGCCTACACCACAAAGCCCAAGCCCAAGCCCGAACCGAACCGGACCGGGCCGGGTCGAGTCGAGTCGAGTCGGTCGGTCGCGCGCGCGTGTGTGGTGGTCATGATGCATGGTCTCCCTCCTCACAACAATGCATGTATTGGGAGCCCAAGGCCCCAACATGACTTCTTAGAAACAAGTATAAATCCTTGCCTCTTCCCTATAATCCCATGATGTGGGACTACTCAAACATAGGAGCCATTCATACACTTATTCAATCATTTTTAATAATTCACATAATGTTTGTAAAACATTTCCAACATACTATATCAAAACTTTAAAATTATTTTACTTCAAAGTTATTTAAAAGATAATTTTGTACAAAAACTATACAAGCTCATTCATAAATTTCATGGCATATTTGACTAAAGTAGACTTATTTGTTTTAAAAGAACTATGTATGCATAAATCGTTGTTCACCATTCAATCACAAAATTCAATATGTTTATATATTATACACATATTACATATGTTGATTTGGTACAAACTTACTATACAAGCTCATTCACAAACATACTATATACATATGACATATGTTTTCATAAGTATATGTACATATGACATATATTTACACCATTCATTCTAAAGAATTTGACAATTAGAGTGATAACATTAGCAATTTGGGAATAATATGATGTAATATACGTATTCAAACACTAGAAATCAAATCAAAGACATATTAAGCACAAATGAGTGAAAACCTTATAAAATAGGTTTAGGAATTTTACCTAAATTAAAGAGCAATAACGGAGTAGGAGGGCTGGAGGAGCTTGCGGTGGACGTCTGAGGCGCTGGCGGTGGTTGATTGGGTGGAGGAGTTGAAATTGGAGGTGGTGAAGGGGTGATAAGCGTTGGGAAATCGGATTTGGGGAAGAAAGGGGTGAAATGAAGAAGCAGGTCGGGCTCTCTGGAACATATGCAGGAAAATTTCCAACGGTTTCCAATGGCCACCAACGGTCTTTATTTCATCGGTTTCCAACGGCTACAACGGATTCAAATTCGCCGTTGGCGGTCGTTGTAAACACGGCGTCGGAATACATTGTTTCTCTAGTAGTGAGATTTCGTACCTGAATAGTTTTTGCTTCCAGTGTTGAGATTTTTGAGATTACTGGTTATGTGATGAGTGGCACCCGAATCCGAGTACCATTCTTCAAAATTGTTGTCTTCACCTTTGCTAGTATCATCATTGCCAATATTTTGATTTTTATTAGCATCATTGTTGTTTTTATTTGAGTTCATCACGGCCATATTGACTTGTTGTGCTTTCTGTGTTGAATTAGCATGATTATATTGATGTCCACTGTCATTATTATATCTGAAATAGCACTTATTTGTCATGTGACCAAATTTTTGACATATTTGGCACTTTACGCGATTGTGGTTGTTCCATCTTCCTCGTTCTCGACCTATTTGTGGTTGAAAATCTCCTCTTTGTTATTGAAGACCTCTTGGATACTGATTTTCTTCTATGTTTGTATTAATGTTGTTGTTGCTTCCCCGTTATTGCTTATTTTTAGCTACAGCATAATTTGCAGAAAACTCACCCTGTGTTGTTTTTCTTTCATCAATTCTTCCTTCATGAGCAAGGAATGCAGATCGAGCGAACTGCAGATTAGGTAAAATTTGTTCTGTAGCCAGGACCGTTACTAAAGATTTTCATTCTTCATCAAGCCCTCCGGTAATAAAAAGTATTTGTTCACTATCGCTAATTTTATGCCCAACAGCACTTAGTTTGTCACAAATGTTTTTAATTTTGCCCAAATAATCTTTAATGCTAGTATGTTCTTTTCTGTAATTTTGAAGTTCCCTTCTATATTGCATGATTATGCTGTAGATTGCGAGATGAAAATTTGTTCGACAGTAATCCAAAATTTCATACAACGAGTTGCTTCCAACGATCTGTGACAAAAGATTAGGATTTACAGAAGATAAAAGCCAGGATGATAATAAGTTATCTTGTCTTATGTATTTGGCGTATTCTGGATTTGGTACAATATTTCTTTCTTCATCGGTGATCATTATAGGTAAAATAATTAATGTCCCTTAAGTTGATGTAATCTAGCAGACTGTAACCTTTGAGAGCAATCTCCACTTGATATTTCCATAAAATATAATATCTTTGTCTACCGAAGTAGTAATAACTTGACTTTTGCATTTGATTAGGTTCATGATGTTTGGAGAGAAGTCATTAGCATTGCTGGCAGATACAACAGAAGTTTCATCATTATCGTTGGCCATGGCGAGGCAATATTCGATTGTAGCTTTGTGAAGAACAACGAAGATCAAAAAGAATGATGGATCAGGAAATTTTTTTTTTATTTCTTTCGGCAATTTGGCGCTCTGATACCACGTTAGAAAATAAAATAGAAGAAACAAGATTGAAGAGAATTTTTATTACTGACGAATTGCAATTGTAGGATAATACAAATTGTATATGGATGACCTCAATTTATAATACAAAAAAATAAATACAAATAGGTTTGAATGATGAAAATGCAACCGTTGTATAACAATACTGAGAATGTGACCGTTGTAGTGTTATAATAAGCATGTGACCGTTGTTTTTCCATTATTTCGTTAATGGGTTAGTTGCTCATGGTAGGGATCGAATCCGTAATCTCCTGCGCTACTATTGCAGAGTGAGATCTTCAACGTATGATGGAAAGATTTTGAATTTTCTGATGTGAATTTTATTACGGTTGTCTGAGATAATGTTTTCTAGGCCAAGCATGAATCACGATTCCACCTATTTATACACTCGCTGTACTATCCACGTTCACATACAGTGATGAGATTAGCATCTAAATATTTCATTTTTAATACACTATTATAATGTAGTCAGATGCATTGCAATATTCTAAATAACAGCCAACCAACGATTACTATGATGCAACAGTGGCTTAAATGTCTATGATAAATAATGATCACTGAGAGTTTGTTGACCTGACTTTTAAGTGAGGTCACCGTGAATTCCTCCTCCCCGATTGAAGGAAATAAGGAGACCCATATGCGGTTCCTATTTTCTCCAACAGGAGGAGGAGTTATTTGACCTCGCCCAACAAACTCAAGCTCATTAAAGACCATATTAATTTGCCATCATTGAAGTGCGTAAGCTAAATAATTAATGCAGATGCATCTTTGGCATTTAGTGCTTGACTGACTATCAACGACTCATTTTGTATGAAATTAATTTTCAAAACTATCAACGACTCATAAATTGTAAGTCAATCGGGTTGGTGGATCTATTGCAAATAACTTCAAAAAAAAAAAAAAAAAAAAAAAAAAAAAGAGAGAGAGAGCTTGACTGACTTTCCTCTAACTCTCAATAAAGGATCTAATATGGTCGCATGTGATCCTCTTATCGCCAGTAACATGTCCACATCCCACTAGGGCTGTCAACGGATACTTTCGGATACGGATAGTGCCATATCCGTATCCGCATCCGAAACCTTTTTCGGATATCGGATATCCGCATCCGCGGATACGGACGGATTTCGGATAATTATCCGCTCCGCCAATGATCGATAAATCAATGAACACAAATGAATTTTTTTTAGCTTAATATTAAGCTTTTTCAACCAAACCGATTACTAAAGTGTTAAAAATAAATAAATATGATGATAATATATAATTTTGAGTAATTAACAAGCTATTAGTTAGACTTTTAATTTTGCAAATTAATAGATTAGTATATTTAATTATGTTAAAATACACATAATTTAACCTATAATCGGGAGAAAAAGCGGACGGATAATTTTCGGATGCGGATATGCCTATATTCGCATCCGCATCCGCTTTTCCGGATATCGGATATTTATCCGCTTTTCGGATACGGATGCGGACGGATTTCGGATTTTTCGGATATCCATTGACAGCCCTACATCCCACCATGTTTTGCACTTTTGTCAACAAATATTATTTATCTTTGGTATTTTGATTTAGTGGGTTGTCTCGAATATACAATGACCTAAAAAAAAAAAAAAGCACTTATATATATATAGGTCGATAGATAAGCTGCCACCTCTGTATTCGCAGTACCATCCGGGTTCACCTTTGTAAAACAAAATACTACATAATCTATGTAGTTAACATCGTCGCCGTAAATATAGGAATGAGACTCATACTCTTAGTGTCTTACTGATGGCTAATGCATTACATGTTAGTCACCTCAGTACTTGAATTTAAAAAGAAATTTCAATGTCAGGCAAAGGGTTAAGGCAGCAATTTAACTGCTACTACTCGTAAGTTGACATTTTAACAAATATATTTGAAGTTTATATATAGCTGTATACTGTTTAGACTTTAGATGCATACTTAATTATGAGATCTTAAACATTTGATAGAAAGATTATTATTATTATTTTCTCGCATGCGGCTTTTATTATGATTGTCTGCGATATTAATGTGTTTTCTATAGCCGAGGCATGAATCACGATTCCACCTATATATATACTCCCAGTACTATCATCGTTCACAGTATATGACTTACGTTGCTAAAATTAGCATTAAATATTTTATTTTGAATACACTATTAATTATAATGTAGTCAAATTAATTGCAATATTCTAACACACACCTGTAAAAGTGGTTTTAAATATCTGTGATAAAGACAATGAGCTGCCATCATTGAACTACATATACTAAATAATTAATTAGTGGTAGATGAATATTTTGACATTTAATTAGGCACGAATATGCCAACTGCAATGTTCCATATTCTCCTGTTCGCCACTTTAATCGACGTTCTGCTGACTTAGGACATTAGTAAGACTACCTCATTTTATGGTAAGCAATGGCAATTTTATTAGCTGTGCAACAAGAAAAAAATAATTTTGTTATAAAGGACACAACAAATGAAGGCAAAAGAAACAATTTACTATTTTGCCAACATATATTCAGTAACGTACACAAAATTCTCATCCGGTGAAGACAGAAAGTTGAAAATTTATATGTGATGCACATCCATATATTCATGTATGTCTCATTTTTGATCCAAGGTATATGTGTTCTAACCATGGAAAATAATATAATAGGACTTTGTTTGTTTTAAAGCAAAACACACCAAAAGGATTTAGACGATGTTCCTAAAACACCTTTTTTGTAAGCTAATTGTTGACGGCAAAAAATATCGTAAGCACTCAAGATTTCAATTACTAGAAATTATCGTTTTAGTCGTGCAAATAAGTGCAGAAAGCAATAAATAACACGAGAGATTTATAGTGGTTCGATCTCGAGAGAGGCCTACGTCCAGTTTAAAGAGTCATTGGAATATTACTTATCACCAAGGATTACAAAGTTGAGACTATCTCATGACATCTCATTACGTTCATTTCCGAGTCATATGGAGTCATAATCATCATATGCAAAGCATTCAGGAAAAAGACAATTCAGTCCTCCTTCTTCCTCAAAGAGGAGATGTCATTAAAGAGGCTCTTGAAGCTCCCTAGAGGTTCCAATTGATAGAATTCCAACCCCTTTGAAGTATGAGGCCAAGGGGTATTTATAGAAAAGAGGTTAGGTAGGAATAAGTAGAAATAGGGGAGCACATCCAGAATTTCGAATCACCTGCTGCCGACCCGTGGAATTTCGAACCCCTCTTCTGGTACACACGCGAACATAATTTCCGTACCCCTCCTGGAGTAGGAGTACGAAATACATACCCCCGGTACGAATTTCGTACCCCGTGTGGTACGAATTTCGCATTCTGTTGGGTACGAATTTCGTACCCTTTAGGGGTATGAAATTCGTATCCGAGGGGTACAGAATTCGTGCCACGAGGAATACGAAGACCGTGTAATCGGGTGCCCCAGGGTTTGAGGATTGGGCTCGCGACTCATAGAGGTTCGAGGCCTTGGTTTGTAAATATGCTAGGGAAACCGGGAGGTTTTCGTTGGCGCGATCCCTCTTCAACCTGTTTCCTTTACTCTTGAGCGACTCTCTCAGCTTCAGCTTCACGCGATACATTGAGTCGAGCGTGTCTCGTGTACTTTTGGGAACCAGACCAAAAAGTCGGTTAATATTTGCCCCCCCAAAGTACGTCTTTCTTGATATGATGTGCTTTGCTTTGGTTGAGGTTGTAGTCGAATTGTCGAGTTGTCCTGTAAGTTAATGAAAAACAAATGTTAGTTGTTTGGCTCGTTCGTTGTGGAATTGCGAATGAGCTGTTGTTGGTGTGGCGATGCGTCTACGTCGCTGTTTCCTTGCATTGCATCGCCTCCACATGTTCGCGGTGATCGGTATCCATGTGTATGAAAAACGTTTACGCATGCGCGCTGCCATCGTCTTTTTTTTTAATGGGTACGAAATTTCGCATCCTGGTGGTTCGAAATTTCGTACCGTGGGCATGCGAAATTTCAAACTCAGGAGGTTCGAATTTTCTGGGTTCGAAATGCACAAAAATGTGTTTCTCGTCATTATTATGTTTGCTCACGTTAATTGCGGTCTATCGGGAGAATCGATGACTGCATCTTTGATGCACTGCTAGTACATTATCTGAGAATTCTTAATTGACTAGTTATCAATAGACACAGGGCTATTTACAAGGGATTACCTCGGATCTACACCGAGGTATTGATGGTAATTCAAAACGTAATTCTTAAATGAAATGATTGTGCTGAGTTGGAATCAGAACAAAAGTATCTTATTAAGTATCTAAGCTAGTGTGGTAGAACTATAATATATTGTTCTTTCTACCACGCTAGCTAGCTTGGGATTAAATCGTCGTGGTTCTTGTATGAATCCGAGGTTTTAATTGATTTATATACATGGTCATAACAAGGGAAATCTATAATAATAAAGCAAAATTCGACACGAATAACTTGTACAAATCATTCCATTTTCCATTTCGATCTGATCCAGCCGTTCATAGAGCTATTTACTAGATCGTAGACATTTCTGCAACATTTCTAAGAGAGGAACAAATAGTCAATTTTGACAATCTTATTGTCGGCCTCTTTAAAATATGAATCTATCTGATTCAGAAGGGAAGAACTTGCATCAGTATCTTAGTTTCAATTCAAACGTTGGGAATACCAAGGGACATTTCCCTTTTCTTTATAAATAGCCCCTCACTTCATTTTCTTACTTCCATTATTTCTTGCCTTGACCCCTATTGATTTGGAGCTCTGAAGCCCAACACCCTTATTTACTTCGAACTGGACTTAGGTAATGCTCGGAGTCGAAGAAAGAGGAGGAAGGAGGTCGAAGCGTCAAGGCCTGGACGAAGCGGAGCGAAGGAGAGAGGTAGAGGTCAGCGCGTGGCCTCGTACCTGAGTAGGCTACGGAGACATCGAACCCTAGAGAGGCTTCGAAAATCCGAACTCCCGTGAGGGTTCGAGTTTTCGAACCACTGAGTAGGGTTTGAATTTCCGAACCCTGGTAGGGGTTCGAATTATCGAACCGTGAAAGGGGGTTTGAATTTTCGAACCCTGAATTGGGGTTCAGATTTTTGGACCCTCCAAGTGGGTTCGAATTTTCGAACCTTGAATTGGGGTTCAGATTTTCTAACCCTGAAACGGGTTTAGAATTTTTGAACTTACTGCGGGGTTTGGGTTTGTCGCTGGCCTTACAGCTCCTTGCAGCACCTTTGTGGGGTACTGTTTTTCCTATCCGGGACTCCGATCTCCCGACTGCCCGCCTTTGGATTTATATATCACCTGTACACTTGCGCGATTGCGCCAATGCATATGTAGATAATTGTGCGGACAGTGATTCGAATCTTTCACATAGGATAGCACTTATACTCGAACTGTGAATGAACTGTTGGACTGTCTAAATTTCTTGTGTTTACCTTAATTTTGCATGACACCGCACGCACATGTTAGTTTTCACCAATGCGAGGGGTACTTGTTTTTCTACTGCGATGTCTAATGCTAGTGTGTTAAAGTATAGCTGGCGATGCATACAAGATCGATGACTAGAAAGACTTCGGAGGCTGAGGATTCCTTGGTACCATCACACACAACTGATTCTACTAATAGTGGTAGCTCGACTGGTAGCGAGCTTGAGACTACTGAAGGATCCACTCCTTCCCCAACGGCCAGTTTACCTGAAGTGTCCGAACACGGAGAACAAATGGAGAGACAACATTCTCCGGTCATACATGAGGAGGTCGAGAACGTGGATATTATTAGTGGGGACGCACCGGAGGCTCTGGTGGCCCTGGATATGCTGCTCGATGTAGTTATTTTGGAAAATCTGATAGCTTCGATACCATCGCGCCTGGATGCTACAACAATTAGGAAAATGGCGCTGCGGTTCAACATACCTGTGGATGATGCTCGTGCACCGGGAGAGCATGGAAGGGCTCACATCCCACCGAAGGTTTTACTGCTTGGAACAGACAAGCTTGTTTTGCTGGGTACGTGCCCATGGCCAACGACTTTATTTGGGACATGTTATGCTATTTCCGCCTTGCACCGTCGCAACTGTATCCGAACACTTATTCTTCACTTGTAGGCACGTATGTACTCTATCGAGAGTATTGCATTTGGAACCCACCGGAGAGGACATTCGGCACTTTTTCCATCTTAAGAGAACGGTTAACACATCGCCCTCCCGATGGTTCTTTGAAGCGTCATCTGCCACCAAATTTTTTGTCGGGAAGTGGCTGAGGCTGTAAGTTTTCAAACATGAGTGGTTCTTTGTGTGTTGTCCTCCTGGATTTGTGAGGAGGTGGATAGAAGGGAGTGAGTATTTTTGAACTTCGCTTCTTATTGTAAAGTTTATGGATTCAGCATCTTTTATTAGATTTTGTTTGAATCGGGACAGGGAATCCTGGGGCGCCCACTAGGGCCGAGTACCAGCAACGCCTTGATGCTATGCGAGCTATCTCAGTGGAGTTTCACAATAATGAAACAGTGACAAGTCAAGAGCGCCTTTATCACGCTGGGATGCTCCTAGGCGATCGGGCTATAATCAGGCTTGCGTTTGAAGAAGCGCACCGAAAGAGAAGGTGGCGAAAGACCAAACAACCATTAGTAGAAAGAGGAAAATGCCCCTTACTGGAGAGAAACCACAAAGAATTACCATACCGCAAAGAGATGTAGGCGGAGACAAGGCTCATGGTCAGGAGAGGGTTGCTGGAGATGAAGGGTTGTTGAGCGCTCTTGTCTCGCCTCCGACAGGAGAGGCAGGGAGAGGAGTGTCAGACAGACCGCAGACCCCAGCGATCCATTTGGAGGCCGCCGCCTCGCTTGAGGACGAGGTCCAGTTTGAAGGCCTTAATAAACTTGACCTAGAGCTGTCTTCGTGGCCATGTGCGGCAAGCATGGAAGAGCTAGCTCTTGCTGCGGGGGGTTAATTCCTTCGAGCAGACCTCAATCTGGTCTGTTAAGAGAACACTTAGGGCATACACTCATAAACACTGCATAGCCTGGAGGTTCACCTGAGTGTGCGACTTTACTGACTTTTTTTTGTTCCTTTGACAGGTGATATGGCTCAAGGGCATGGAGGATGAGGCTATGGATACAGAATCCGCCGCCGCCTTAGGAACACTTTCTTCGACGGCTTTAGAACGGGGACTAGTTTGTATGATACTCCACCCCGTCGGATCGTGGCAATAAACACCGGGTTAGGGATCAATCTCGGCAATCTCTAACACCTCCTCCTCCTCCCATTCGAGTGCTTCAGGGGGACTCTCAACATAACCTAGGGGGTTCCCGACATCTATCTTCGATAGTTCCTTCACATACAACACCTTTGGCTCTAGCTCAAATTGCTAAGGGAAAGGATTCGGCCTTCGGCCATCCGAGACCGGCTGGAGCGACTGTATTGGAGAGGTAAGACCTTGTAGAGCCCAAGAGACAAGAGCTCTCCATTGATGAAAGGAAAGCGTTGCTAAAGAAAAACTTTCCTCCGCATTATTTTGATGAGCTAATATTCCTCCCTGATCTCCATCCGCTTTCTATCAGGGAGTCCGGGGAGGTCTAGATGCGTGTGAGGGCTAAGTATCATCAGGCCGACCAACTTCTTAAGTACTCCCATCAACTCTCAGAACTAATTAGGAAGAAAAACCTGGAGCTCATCAAATGGGGGCTGACCATTGATGCCGAGCGAATCACCATCGACAATTTGTACACAAAAATTGGTAAGTTTTCTTTTTGTATCATAGATATACCTTTGATTCTTGTGCCTTTGAATATTAACTCATGGGTCTCGTCGTTGCAGCGGATATGAAGCAAGCATCTGAGACACTCAAGAGGGAGGCCGACCACTTCCGCTCTTCTTTCGCGGAGATCGTAGCTGATCTAACCACCGAGAACGTGATCCTCAAGAAGGAAAAAGCAAAGGTGGAGAAAACATGCACCGATCTGGAATGGGATAATGCGGGAGTTACCTCGGGCCAGAATGATAATAATGCTTTGAGGGAGGAGAATGATAGCTTAAAGAGGCATCTTGAGGAGATGAGGAAGGCGAAGGAAGACGTGGAGGGCAGCAATAGGATGTATTGAGCATGGTCGATGGGCTGAAGGCCGAACACCTGATGGAGGTTGAGTAGTTAAGGGAGCAACTAGATGATACAGAATTCCAGGTAGAATCGTCCTTGGTGGAAGATATCTGAAACATATATGTCAAGGTTTTGAGATTCCGTGGACATTCATAGGTCGTGGATTATCCCTGTGAACTAGTTGGGACCTGGGAGAAGTTGGTCCCACATGAAGCTTATTTGCGCCAAGTAGATGTGAGTACTTTGGATGAGCGCCAACTTATGATTGACCTTCTAACTGATGAGGAGCATGAAAAGCTAGAGGAGGGAAATAAGTTGTTGCTAGAGAATGCAGAGAGAGAGAGAGGCTGGAGAAGCTCACCGCTGAAAAGGGAAAGTCTGCCATGATTGAGAATGTGGTGGTAGTGGAGACGTTTGGAGAGGGAAGCTCTTATCGGCCACTGGCCCCTGAATCTGCTATGGAAAGAGATCCCACACCCTTGGATCGGGCTTCGACTGAGTACAACCCTGAGTATTCGGGGATAGGATAGACCGGATTTACCTTATCTTCCGTAACGAGCATGCTTCTTGCCTTTCCTGCACCATCCCCAACCGGAGGTGAATTCCCTTTACCATGTATCCCTAAGGATGTCGTCATCATCGATTTGCAGACTAAAAGTTGTATTTTTACTGTGCAACCCTTCGTGGATCTTCCATGACACCGGGCTCTGCCCCTGTGATTCCACGAGTGACCGAATCTGTGCCAAGACCAATGGGAATGCAATTTGGAGAAGGCGGTGGTCAGTTGGATACCTATTCGGACATCAGGCTATGGTCCAGCATTCATGAGGGCCTTATGGAGGAAGGAGAGGTGGTGGATGGACAAAGTGTCCATTTAACGGGCCTAGTGGACATTGATGTGTCCTCGATGTAGGACCTAGCGAAGAGTTTGAAGGGCTAGATAGTGGCCAAGTGCAAGGAGATGGAGAAGAAGCATAGGCAAGATGAGGCTGCCAGGCAGGAGGTACTAATGAAGACCAGACAGGATGTTGAGAGGAATGCCACTGAGATGACTGAGCAGAGGAAGGCTAACGAAGAGGCGGAGAAGAAGAGAGCTGCTGACGAGGCCTAGAAGGAGGGTGACAAAGCCCAGCTGAGGGCCACTGAAACCTCTAAGAAACCCAAGGCTGACAATGTTGTGACACACAAGTTGCCGAAGCTGGCTGATCGACGGGCTGCCAGGGAGGCAAAAGAGAAGATGGAGTGGGAAGCCAAGGAGGTCCCGGGGAAGAGTGATGATGTGGTAGCCCTTGGTGCTGGAAATGTACCCAGGACGATGCCGCACACCGCCCCTACTGATATCACAGAGATCTCAAGCGGTGACTGTGCTAATGAGAGGCACCTAGCGGCTTCTCGTGAGTTGACTACTCCTTAGAAGGGCCGAGGAGGAAAGAGCGGATCAGGATAGAAGAGGCCTGGTCTAGACGAAGAACCATAAGCACAAGAAGAAAAGACACGATTAGTGTTAGTAAATTAAGTAGAGGTTACCGTAATTTTGGTAGCGTAGGCCAATAGTTTATGCGAGTATGACCCTCGCTTTTGGTTTTTCAGGACATGGTGTGGTTTTCATGTACAACCTGTCTTTAGAAAAGAAAGATGTTAGACGTGTAGTCTGTTAAATTTGTGTGTGGAAATAGAATATGAATTAGTAAATATCGCAATTTATGTCGAGTGTTCGGATGTTTTTCTCAAGTTTTCCAGCATCCTGTACTTGCATAAGCGTACTTATTATTACACTTAACGCAAAAGCGATCGGGGACTGCGCACTGGGTTGATTATTTAAGAGAGGTGAGATAGAGCGCTGGTTTCAATAAGTTTCCCTCAGCTTAGGAAATCCATAGTTTGTGAAAGCAGGCTAGTCACCTGCTATTTTGGGCTGCCTGGAGTAAGTCCCGAATAAAGCGAAGGCGTAGGACGTTGAGTAGTCCGGTGGGGACTCCCCCGTCGTTCATTCGGATTGTTGAGAGCGGTAGACATTGTTTATTCGCCGAAAAGAGAAGACTGAATCATCAACTTGTCGGGTCCGATCATGACCATGGGCTACTCCAAAGCCTTGGGAGCTTCGGGGAAGAAACGATTTACGGTCGGTCTCGTTGCTGCGCCGAGATTCGACCAGTACCCGCAGCTAGAGTAGAAATTTGCAACACTCTTTGTTGGCTGTTGGGTGGCCCTAAGTTGCATGGAACTTGGGCATGGAATGATTTATCCTTGGTCTCGGTGCGGGGCATAGATTCGAGTTAGTGGTTATTTATACTCGATAACGTCGCGGGCCGGCGATTTGGGTAGCGTTGCTGGCTCCCATGCTTGGGTTGCCGATCGTAGCCAATGTTGCTTAGCCTCGATGTTGGCTTGAGGTTTGGATGGAGGCATTGGCTCTCGTTCTCAAGGTGCCGATACGGCGATCAAATGTTTTCACACAAGCTGGTTGTCCGGACTAATCAAACATGTCATGCGCGGAGCAAACAAAAAAGAGATAGGAAGTTGAACATCGTTTCTACTAATAACTTTGGTAGTAATAGCCTTTACAATGCCTTGATTTGCTAGAAAACAAAATATCGTCGTAAAGGATAAACAACTATGTACTAAGTTATGTAAAGTAGCGATAGAGATGTTCGCTGTTCCATGCCCTTGGGAGTTCAGCTTCGTCCACAGCTGCGAGTTTGAAAGTTCCATCGTTGGGCTTTCGTTGTACAAAGTACGGGCCTTCACAATGAGGAGCGAGGCCTGCTGGTGGAGGAAAAACCCGTTTTAAGACGAGGTCGCCATTGTTGAAGTCCTTATGACGGACCCTGAAATTGAAGTATCGGGACACTCGTTGCCATTGGGCGGCGGCCTTAAGATCATCTTCGTTCCTCTTTTCCTCTAGCAAGTCGAGCGACTCCAAAAGTAATTCTTGGTTTGTCTTTGGATCGTAATAAGTAACACGATGAGATTGAAGCTTGAGCTCAATGGGGATGAAAGCTTCAGATCCGTTGGCAAGGACAAAAGGAGTGTGTCCGGTTGTTGTTTTGTGGGTGGTTCGATAGGCCTATATGGCTAGAGGGAAATCATTTGCCCATATGCCCCCGACCTTTTCCAGACACTTTTTGATGATGGATTTAATGACTTTGTTAACCGCTTCGACTTTCCCATTGACCTGAGGATGAGCCACCGCTGAGAACCTTTTTTGATGTTGTGCCGCTGATAGAAGGCTTTGAACTCAACACTCTCGAACTGGGTGTCGTTGTTCGAAATGATAGCTTGAGGGACCCCGTAACGGGTGATGATGTTGCGGATGATGAAATTGATCATCTTCTTGGTTGTTATTGTGGCGAGAGCTTCGGCCTCTGCCGACTTGGTGAAATAATCAACCACGACGACAGCTTGTCATTCCCCACCTTTGGCCAATAGGAGAGTTCCAATGATGTCGAATCTCCACATGGCAAACGACCACAGGCTGATTATTTGTGTCAACTCTGTAGGCGGGGCTCCTGGGATCTTTGAGAAGCGCTGGCACTTATCGCACTTGCAAGCATAGTCTGTGGCGTCTTGATCGAGCGTGGGCCAATATTAACCATGTCTGAGTATTTTTCTTGCCAGGCTTTGCCCTCTAGTATGGTCGTTGCACTCACCTTCATGGACATTAGTTAGCTCTTGGTTGGCATCACCATGGGCTACGCACCTGGGTTTTGGGATAGAGAAGCCTCTGCGGTAGAGCACTTCGTCCATGAGGAGGTAGCGAGCTGATTGGTGAGCGAGCGCCCGTCTTTCCCTGTAGCACCTCGGAAGGTACCGTGTTGCAGATAATTCTTGATTGGGTCATCCAAGTTTCAGCTTCTATTTCAGCATACATGACCCTCTTGGTTTGCATCTGCTTAATGCTTGGCAAATTGAGCACCACGACTAGGGCGAACCCCATAAGCTGTGAATCCTCAGAGCTTGCTCATTTGGCTAACAAATCTTCCCTTTTATTTTGTTCTCGAGGAATGTGCATAATGACAAAGTGGTCGAATTTGGCGAGCAACTCCCGAACCTAGGTCAGATGTAGTGTGAGTCGTGCCCCCAGGGCTTGGAATTCTCCCTGCACCTTGCGCACGATAAGCTGGGAGTCATAAAAGACCTGAATGGCTTTTCAATTAAGTTCAATTTCAAGTTTGAGCCCGGCTAATAGGGCTTCATATTCAGCGTCGTTGTCGGTAATAGGGAAGTTGAGTTTTAATGTGTAGTCTATCCGGCGTTCCTCGAGAGTGATGGGCATGACTCCAACCACATAGCATTTGCTATTGGAGGACCCATCCAAAAATAATTTCAATTGAGCGTCGGGAGCTTCGACGTTCTCCGTAGGAGTCTCCTCAGGAGTAGTGAATTCTACTATGAAATCAACGAGACCTTGTCCGAAGATGGCTTAGTGGGGGATGAAAGTTATCTCGAAATGACTCAGCTCTATGCTCCATTTCAGTAACCATTCCGATGTTTCAGGTAATTGCAAGATATGCCGGGGTGGTTGGTCAGTGAAGACCTTTATGGGGTGAGACTGTAAATATGGTCGCAATATTCGGGAAGAGATTAGTAAACAGTAGGCCAATTTCTCGAGCTTTGGATAGTTCTTTTCTGCTCCCTCCAATCGTTTGCTGATGTAGTAGACGGGCCGTTGGACATGGTTTTCGATGCGCACCAATGCCGAGCTGATTGCCTGCATGGAAACATCCAAATAAACATAGAAGTCCTCATGGTCCATGGGCTTGGATAAGATAGGTTGTCACTCTAAGTGATTTAGAAGGTCCTCGAATGCGGAGACGTATTCCGAGGTCCACTTAAAGTTGCGCTTCCCTTTTCGAAGTAAATCGAAGAAAGGAATGCACTTGTCGGTGGCCTTTGAAATGAATCGACTTAAAGCGATGAACTTTCCGTTTATACTTTGGATATCTTTGATGTTCTGAGGGACTTGGATATCTCGAATATCTTAGATTTTTTCTGGATTGGCTCCAATGCCCTGGGAGTTGACGATTAAACCCATGAATTTTCCTGAGGCGACTCCAATGGAGCACTTTAGGGGATTGAGTTTCATGTCGTATTGGCAAAGAACATCGAACATATTAGAATGGTCGTGGACGTGGTCGCTTGACACTTTAGGTTTTACCAGCATATCCTTCACGTATACCTCCATGGATTTCCCATTCTGGTTTTTAAAGAGACGATTAACCATTCGATGATAAGTGGCACTAGCATTCTTGAGGCCGAAGGGCGTGATGCGATAACAGTAAAATCCAGGGTTGGTTATGAAAGAGGTATGATCCTAGTCACGAAGATTCATTGGAATCTGGTTGTAGCCTGAACAGGCATCCATGAAAGATAATAGCTGATATCTGATGGTTGAATCAGCATGTTAGTCGATCTTCGGTAGTGGAAAGTTGTCCTTGGGACATGCCTTGTTTGAGTCGGAGAAGTCGATGCATGTTCTCCATTTACCGTTTGCTTTTTTGACCAGAACTGGATTGGAGACCCATCCGGGGTAGTCGGCTTCGAGAGTGGAAAGCTGTCCCTGAGACATGCCTTGCCTACCGTAATTTGGCCTTTGCCTGTAGGGACCTGCCTCCTTGTTCTTATCGTAGGGCTCTCCGACTTGTTTCCCATTGATGCTATTATTTGCGGTATCCGTAGGCCGATTGTTGGGGTGACTTGCTTCGGTAAGCCGGTTTCGTCTTGTTTCATCCTGGCACAAGTACTGCCCTGCCTTTTCATAGAAGCATCGAGGCTTTTAGGTTTCTTTTGGTCGATCCATGCCTCGAACTTGGAAGTAAGAAGGACACCTGCTGCTAGTTGAAAAAGTACGGTGCGAGGATCTGGGTCATCAACCTCGGCGATGGCGGTGTTGAACCAGGAAAGGTAACTTTTGAGTGACTCAGTGGGTCCGTGGTATAGATTGGACGCTAACTGGTCGAAGTTTTTGATGGAATCAAGTGGGAGGCGAGATAACCATAGCAAAGCATTTCCTGATAAGAAGACTAGGAAGCATTTTCACTTGACTGGGTCATTGCCCCAACTCGAGTCCATTTGCCATTCATATCGATTTAGGAAGGTACATGGATCAGTAGTGCCGTCGTAGAGAGGCATCTGTGGCATGCTGAAACTTTGTGGCTAATCGACTTCATTTACCCTTCTTGTGAAGGGGTTACGTCAAATGTGGGCCTCCCATGAATCTTGCACACTCCCTTGCATTTCCCTCATGATCCTCCGGACCATATCGGATAGATAAGTTGGATGAGGACTCGCCATCCGGATCTAGGGATTTTGGCAAGATTCTGGAGTTCTATTACAAGGTCATCTCCTGTGATGAATATCCATGTCATCTTCTTCCATATCCTCGACATCTATGATCGGATCATGGTGTGGACGATGAGGCGGAGCGGGTTGATGCAGATCCTTTCCTGTAAGAGCGCGTGCCGCTGGAATAGTAGTTTCATCATCCTGATTGGCGACCGTTGGGTTTTGTCGAGGAAGGGGTTGGTTGGTCGGACCCAGTCCATTGTTGATGATCAAGCAAGAGTGATCTCAGCATTGTGCCCCTTGCTATACATGACCGTAGTTCGATCGCCATTGTCGTTGGCGTAGCCGTTGGCATGGCCATTGTCCAGGGCATTGGTGCGGGCTGCGACTTTTGTTGATGAGACTAAACCTCCTTCTTTGACATGGTCCCCTTGAATCGGAAGAGGAAGTTTCCGAGACAGTTGGTCGAGGTCAAGTGTTGTTCCGAGCTAGCTGAAGTCGAGCGACGATGCACTGACTTTCTTGAAGTTGTCGTATAATGTCGATGTTATTCCTTAACGCTCGATTGAACTCGACGGCTGTGTTCTCATATTTTTCAATAAGCGCACGATCTGCGATTGTGTTGTGGGAGATTCGGGGTCCACAGTAGGAGGAACGGTTTCACTAGTTCCTGGGATATCCGCCGGCTGAGCTTGTTGGGATGTTCCGGCTTCGGCTGCGGCAGAAGAGCCGATCATTGCGTTTTTTGGTCGCTTTACCATCATAAGTGGACTCGGCGGCAGGTTTAGCAAGGGAACCTAAAGCTCGTCGAAGTCGAGACGATAACGACAAAGATGCAAATCCAAGTTTTCTCAGTAAAAGCACGAAACGTTGATGGCAAAAAATGCCATAAACACCAAGATTCCAATTACTAGGAATCATCGTTTTAGTCGTGTAAATAAGTGTGAAAAGCAATAAATAACACGAGAGATTTATAGTGGTTCGGCCTCAAGGGAGGCCTACTTCACTTTGAAAAGTCGTTGGAATATTATTTATTTCCAAGGATTACAAAGTTGAGACTATCTCATGACATCTCATTACATTCATTTCCATGTCATAATCATCATATGCAAAATATTCGAGAAAAAGACAATTTAGTCCTTCTTCTTCCTCAAAGAGAAGATAACATTACAGAGGCTCTTAAAGATCTCTAGAGGTTCCAAGTGATAGAATCCCAACCACTTTGAAGTATGAGGACAAGGGGTATTTATAGGAGAGAGGTTAGGTAGGAGTAGGTAGACATAGGAGACCGCATCCGGAATTTCGAATCCCTCGCTGTCGGCCCACGGAATTTCAAACCCCTCTTCTGGTACTCGTGAACATAATTTTCGTACCCAACCCTGGGGTATGAAATACATACCCCCTAGGGGTACTAATTTCATATGATGTTGGGTACGAATTTTCGTACCCCGCTGGTTATGAATTTCGTACCCCTTAGGGGTACAAAGACCATGTAATCGGGTGCCCAGGGGTTCGAGGCTTTGGCTCGCGACTCCTAGAGGTTCGAGGCCTTGGTTTAGAAATACGCTAGGCGAGATCCCTCTTCAACCTATTTCCTTTGCTCCCTGACGACTCTCTCGACTTCAACTTCATACAATACATTGAGTCGAGCATGTCTCGTGTACTTTTGCGAACCGGACCAAAAAGTCGATTAACACTAATATTTTGAATTTTACATGGCAACAAACTGAAAACAACATCAATATGGATTGGAACTAAAAATGAAAAAAAAATAGTTTTAATTTTCACATTATATTGTGAGTATTTTTTTTTCCAGAATTTATTAGCTAAGACCACAACATTAGCAAATTCATTGTTGTTTCAATCTCGTTTTAAGTTTTGAAATGGACTAAGCTTAAATGTCTCTAAGTATAAAAATTCTGTTTATTTTGCTAAACCCCCAACACATCATAATTCCAACTTTTTTGACATATGAGTCTAAAATGCCAATGGGGACGATAGACCCCCACTAGGTTTGTCCTTCCATATATCCAATGCAAAAATGCCATAATTCCATCAAAGAATATAAAAAAAACGATGTTGCTTTACTGCAATTTGCTTTCAACTAGGCCAAATCGAACGGAAAACAAAAAGGTAAAGAATGTTGAAATATTGAGGATGACCTTTTAAGCGGCAATATGCTTTAATATACGCCACAACTAGATTACAAGAAAATGTCCCTCCCTCCATGGAAATTAAATATTGTCATACTCTTCTCAAACCTTTAGCAGTCCATCGATGGAATCCATCGATGCACATTCCCATTTCCGTTAAGAAAACTCTAGTGATTGAATCAAATTGTTAGGCTTCTTATGCTTCATCTTAACCATCTGAGAATTCATGCACTTGATTCCCAATATAGAAAGACATGCATACATCACACATTACAAACCTTTTTTATGCTGCAATATATAATATAAGGTCTTTAACAAGATACTTCGTAGCAGGCTCAAAACTTCTTGTTATATTTGGTTTCAAAAAACCATTATGTCTTTATGAATTAGACATATGTATCATCTCAATTTCAAACCCAAAAACTAAACGCTAAAGATGCTAGGTCATCCATAATATTAATTTTTGATGGCAGAACAAGAACATGTTAACGACATCAATACTAATAACACATAAGTAAAGAACAAAAGTTAACATAATTTTGAACCTTTACATGTCATATTTCTGCATTACACAATCTTATAACTATTCTCAACTTTCAGATAAAATATAAATACGAAAGACTTCTAGAGCCATATATGAAGATATCCCCTGGACTGATCAAATCACTCGTAATATCAGTTACTATAACATCACTAAACATAAGTCCAACCACAATAGAATCCAAATAAAGCTCCTATAATATATTATGTTACCTCCTACGCGTTTCCTCTAACTTTATTCACCAAAAAAAAATCTAAGAACCTAGACATCTATTCTCGAACTACTTAATCGAGCTCCCGAGAGTTAAAGGGGACAAATTTTTTTTTTGGATCAATCAAACAATATGATATGGGTAATAATGTGCAAACTCGAACTAAATAAATATCCAGTAAAACCGTAGTGCTAAGCAGAAACAGTATTCCCCTCGTTAGTGTACCCTTGATCAAATCAATCAATTAATCAAATTTTTAATGTTTCACCTACGATCACAATGATTAATAAACAAAATAATAATAATCAATTGTGAATAATTATATGTATGCATGCCCTGACCATCCATCTCAATGTGAACTCTAATTATTTATCGTAATCAAATCCTGAATGGTTTTTCTCATGTGTTATCTTAATTATTTATCTTCCATAGGTAACCTTTGACCAACGTTTCACATCGTATGTACTACACTATATATGCAAATTAGGTCGTGTTTTGGGCCGTATCTAATCCACTAAGGCATGACTATAAGCCGTATTAAGAAATGGCATGTTTAAATATTAGATACCCTCATAAGCTGTATTGAAATCAAAATTCGATACGACTCTCAGCCGTATCTAAAGTTTAAATAGATACGGTTGTAAATCATATCTCAATGCAAACGACATACAACTTTAAGTTGTATTTAAATTATTACTAGATATGAATATAAAAAAAATCTAAATTATCTGTAGATACAAATATATGCAAAAGACTAGTAAATATAACACAAACTCTATTTGACAAATTATAATAGTAAACGAAACAATAGTGCGAAATATTTCACTACATTACAATATATAATGATACATGTTGTTTCATTACATTACAATAAAGAAGATACATGCAGTTTCATTATAATACAATAAAGAAGATACATATTGTTTCACTACATTACAATAAAGAAGATACGTTTTTTTTTCATATATATAACGTGTTTCATAATTACATTACAATAAAGAAGGTAAACTTAGTATTTCAACAACTTCGGTTACCACTCTCCATTTTTCAAGTTCGGCGATCGACCACTTCGATCCGCAACTAATCCATTCACCAAGCTGAAGGTTTAACTTTCTGGTTAAGAATTTACTGGATGATCAACCAAGTGGATTCGTTTTAGCTCGCTCACTTGGTTCAGGTATTCATGTTACCTTATGCATTTAATTAAGCGTCCGGACTAGCAAAGGGGATAATATCAAGTATCATATGCTGCTTCACTAAATATTTGGGAAAAGCATTTGACACTTAATATTATCCTATTTGCTAGTCCTGACATTTAGATAAATATGCATTAGTTAGGATAAATACCTGAACCGACGATGTGAGCTAAAGTGCATCCACTTGGTGAATCACCCAGTAATTCTTAACCAAAGAGTTAAAGTCTTCAGCTTGGTGAGGCTTCACTAGTGGATCACCTAGTAAATTCTAAACCAGAATAGATAGCATCATCTTCGTCTATACTTGCAACCAAATTTGCATTAGAAAAATAATGATTCAGAATATACATATACAACACAAACACATACATTGCACAAATATACAAGGTTGTGCATAACAGCAGACACAACATGCCAATGCCACAGCACAACAGAAAATGGTGTGGCAATGCCAAGTATAATCGTTAAAAGGTTATTCAAGATCAAGGACAATGGCCAAGAATGCACACCACAACAGTGTTGACAAATGCACAAGCCATCAAATAGCCAACTACCAGCAGCTCATGATCATGAAGCCATACAGAATAAGTGTTGGGCACTTTCAAAACAGAATGACCAACACATCCATTCAACACAAGTGCGCAAGGCCATGGAAACATCGAATAACAATGGTGCATGACTAGTTAGGAGCAGGTTCATATGCAAGAAAAATGATCATGACAGCCCAACATGGTAAAACTGAGGAGCAGGTACAATACAAGACAAACCACAAACAAGCAAGCACAACAACAACACAAGTGCAAAATGCCATAGTAGTGTACAAGTAAACAGAGAAAATGGAGATACATCATTGATCATCCCAGGTTACTCTTGGTCAAGAACATAATGTACAAGACCATGAACAAGGCACATAACTTAAAGAATAACAAAATTGTAGTCAGTCAACATGCATGTACAGGATGATAGGTTAGACCAGCCATTGCATACAAACCAGGTGCCAATGGCATTGAGCACAAGCTGATCAGGTTCAAATGCTAACATAGACGCATGAATAACTCAAGTGACAGTGTGCAAACATAGGGTTGATCAAGCGTCTATCAAGTTTCCATCATCATGATAAGTTGTGAAAATGGCACAACACAAGTAAAAGTGCACAACATAAAATGGATGTACATGACAAGCACGCAGCAAAAAGGGTAGATAATTGAAACCTTATTACACTGCAAATGATAGCAAATACACTACAACATTACAAAACTGTCTGAAAATACAAAATTTAAACCCAATAACACAATAGCAGCATTAATTCGAGGTAGACAAGCACACGCACATATCTATCGTTCATATTTTTGAACCAAGGCATGGAAATTCAAATTAAACCCAATTCAAATTCAAATTAAATCCAATTTTAACCCAATTCAAATTCAAATTAAACCGTGAGCAAATATTCACCTTCAGTGGCAACAATAAAGATGGACGGCGGTGGACTGAAGGTAGCGCGAGCAGACGAGAAAGATGGACAGTGGTGGATGGTTTATTGACAAAAGAAGATGGTGCGCCAAGTACCAAAACCCTAATTTCGGTTTTCGGCCACCGTTGAAATTAAAAAGAGGGAAGCCGGAAAGTTTTGTATTGTCAAAACAAGATGGTATCAGAAAGAAAATAACGGGGGAAAAAATTGATATGGATTTCATACGGCCTAAAGCCATATCAAATGAACTGATCTGGAGCTTTATTGATCAACGTTTAGATCTTACATGTTTGGGGAGGTGTAGATTACCAAGAGGAAATTTGATACAGCTATGAGCAGTATCAAATTTGATATGGCTAAAAGCATTATCAAATCACTGCATTCTCATGTGCCAAATTTGTTGTTTTGGTGTAGTGATGGTTGATTTGGACCTACAAGATTTTCCAAATTATCTAACGAACTATTAGAAACAAACTTGATGACCTGTCTAAATTTAACTCTTTACTTGCTGTTTTTCTATATATCCTGAATATCTATCAAGGCCGACTAAGAATCTAATAGTTTTGCAGGCTTACCAATAACATATCTCGCTGTATCACGTTCTATGCATACCATATGCATTGTAAAGTTCGAACAAATTCATTTATCGATGATATCAAGGTATAGGGTGAGACCCTGCACCTAACTTGAAGAGTTTTGTACGACTTAAGGATCTATGTATATGAAATAAAGCGGATTTTAACTATGATATACTTACTTATATTAATACAATATTTATGCAGGTAAAACTAAGCTATATAGAATACCTCAAATAAATAAAGCAGTAAGTAAAGACTCCAAGAATTTAATATTGGTTCGGACTTCCCATTCTATGTCCAGTCCCGAAGCTCCTCTTCGGAATTCACTAACAACACCCTCTCTTTACACGGAGGAATAGGTCACAATACACCCGAGCACCAACAAGGATGTCCTTGCCTGTGCACCAATACAGGACTTCATGAATTACAGAAGAGTTTTGACTTCTGAATGTGTCCTCCTATCAACACTGAATAGTCAACGATTAAGTACACCATTCCTATAATCTTAACTTCAAGTACGCTATTTGTTTGTGAAGATTGACGGAAGTATAATTCTTATTGAATCAAGTGATATTAAATAATTTCAATGATTCAATAAGAAATTTGAACATTATAGAGCTTTTAGAGTGCGGGAGAATATAGAGATGTAAATCAGAAATTAGAATAAAATTAGTGAGAATCGGTGGTTTGGAAGAATATAGAGATGTAAATCAGAGATTAGAATAAAATTAGTGAGAATTAGTGGTTTGGAATTGAAGATTAAGTCATTTGTAGCAGTAAAAGAGCAACAAACTTTCACGAATAATTGCAATGAAGAGATATGGCCATTTCTATTCATAAATGAATATAAATCTATTCATGAAAGGAGATGACTCCTCAAATAAAAAGTTGATGTTACGGAATCAGTCAACTAGTCTGCATTTCACCAGTCAACTGCTTGATGAATGAAAATCGTATATATATTTAAATATGAAAAGAAACTAGCCATTACTGCGCTCTGGTTCACTGACCAGTCGACTGGTCTGGTTTTCACCAGTTGACTAATTAGTGAAACGAGTCCAGTAAATGGTTACTTTCTAGCCATATGTTTATATATATATATATACACACGTGCATTTGTGTTATACTATGAGGATAGATTTTAACATCTTTCTAACACAACTCTCTCTCTCTCTCTCTATATATATATATATATATATTAGCTCTTCAATATGATCTCCATTCCTCTGTTGTCATGAATCGAAAATCTCGTGAATCAACATTCTCTCCCTTTTTTGATTGATGACAACATCTTGCATTTTTTTGAAATATTGAATTGCTCCCATTGAATGTATGCTTGTATATATATTTAGCTCCACCTAAGTTTCTGCAATATTTTGTTAGTTCATAATATAGCGTATACTTACCGTGCGACTTCCTATAACAAAATGTTAGCATGTATATATTTGATATATTCGATATATGATCATATAAATATATTCATACACTATTCTCCCTCTTTGTCATCGATAAAAAAGAATTAATGTCATGAGAAAGATAGTAATGAAGAGTAGTAGAGAATAATTTTTTAGAGATCTTTATAAGAAACAATTCCTAGTTATCTTCGAAGTTTTATGAACGTATTCTCTAGTAAGGGTTTAGTAAATATGTCAGCAATTTGATTTTCCAAGTATGCAACTTCTAAGCTAGTGATTTGTTTTTCAATATTGTCTCTCAAGAAACGATGTCATATATCAGTATGTTTTGTTCTATATTGGTTTACCAAATTTTTGGATAAATTTATTGCACTTGTATTGCCGTAATAAATTGTGGAGTTAGTTTAGTTGACATTAAAATATTTTAGTGTTTATTGCATATATATTACTTGAGCACAGGCTAGTCCCATAGAAATATATACTCAGCTTCACATGTTGATAGTGAAACGCAATTCTGGTTCTTACTGAACCAAGATATAAGTGATTTACCGATAAAGTGACAAGTTCCACCTGTACATTTATGATCCGTCTGTGATACTCTAAAATCAGCGTCATTGTATGAAACTAATTCGAAGGAACAATCTTTCGGATAGAAAAGTCCAAAATCTTTGGTAATGCTAAGATAACATAATATACGTTTTACTGCCCTCAAATGTGATTCTTTTGGATTAGCTTGAAAACGGGCGCATAAACAAACACTCATCATAATATCCGGTCTACTAGCAGTTAAATACAAAAGTGAACCTATCATGCTTCGATATAACTTCTGATCGACACTTTTACCACTTTCATCTTTATCCAAATGTGTCGTTATACTTATTGGTGTAGGTTTACTTGAGGATTGCTCCATTCCAAAACGTTTTATTAGATTAGTGCAATATTTTTCTTGATTAATAACAATTCTATTTGACAATTGCATAATTTGTAAACCTAGAAAATAAGATAATTCTATCATATGTGACATTACGAATTCGCTGGTCATTATATTTGGAAATTCTTGACATAATTTATCAATTGTTGAAACAAAAATAATGTCATCGACATATATTTGGACCGTTAAAATATCTTTATCAGCTTTCTTAATAAAAAGTGTTTGATCAACCTTTCCAATTTGGAATCGTGAATCTAATAAGTAATTCTTGAGACGTTCATACCAAGCATGAGGTGCTTGTTTTAAACCATATAATGCCTTTTTCAATTTGAAAACGTGACCAGGAAATTTTTCATGAGCGAATAGTGGAGGTTGTTCAACATACACTCTTTTTTTAATACAACCATTTAAGAAAGCGCTTTTAACATCCATTTGATATAGTTTAAAGTTATGAAAACATGCATATGCTACTAAAATATGAATTGCTTACAGTCGAGCGACAGGAGCAAATGTTTATTCAAAATCCATGCCTTCTTCTTGGTTATAACCTTGTGCTACAGGCCTAGCTTTTTTCTAGTAATATTACTGAATTCGTCTGCTTAATTTTTTTAAAACCATTTTGTACCAATGACACTTTGATCACTTGGTCCTGGAACTAATTCCCAGACTTCATTGCATTCAAACTGATTTAATTCTTCTTGCATAGCAATTATCCAGTATTCATCTGTTGATGCTTCTTTTGGATTTTTGGGTTCAATATTTGATAAGGAAGCGACATTACTTACTAAATTAAGCTGCTTCTTGTTCTTACATTTGAAGTTATTTCTCCAATAATATTTTGAGTCGGATGGTCTCGTAATATTCTTGGTGGAGATCTAACTTCATTAACTTGAATATTTTGGTTATTATTATTGATATTATCTTGAGTTTCTGTAACATTGTACTCTATGTTATTATGAACAATGTTTTCATCTTCTCTATGTATTATAATATCATCGTCTTGAGGAGAATTATTTTTCACAATATTTTAATTAAAAGAAGTTTGAATTAAATTTTCATCAAATGAAACACAAGCGATTCTTCTATTTTACTGGTTCTCTTATTGTAAATACGATAAGCTTTGCTATGCTCAGTATATCGCAAAAATGTTCCTTCGTCGGATTTTGAATCAAATTTTCCTAGCTGATCTTTTGTTTAAAATCAAATGTTTTGAAGAAAAGACTTTAAAATACGAAATAATTGGTTTTCTACCAGTTAAAAGTTCGTATGGACTATTTTTAGTAAGAGTTCGAATGGAGAATAGATTCAAAACATAACAAGCCGTTGCAAATGCTTTAGCCAAGAATTATTTTGACAGTGTATATGTATTTAATTACATTCTGGCACATTCTTGTAAAGTTCTATTTTTACGTTCTACTACTGCATTTTGTTGTGGAGTTCTGGGAAAAGAGTAATTATGATAAATTCCTTTCTTTTAACAAAATAATTCAAATTTATCATTTTTAAATTCTCCTTTATGATTCCTCCACGATCACTCCGTATATTTTCAATTTTAAATCAGTTAGATTTTGAATTTGTTTGACAAAAGTTTTAAAAAGATCAAAAGTATCACTTTTATTTTTCAGAAACATAGTCCAAATATATCTTGAAAAATCGTCAACAATTACAAACACATATCTGCTATGGTTTATGGACTGAACATGATTTGGTCCAAACATATCTATATGTAGTAATTCAAGTGATTGTAGTGTTGATATAACCATTTTAGATTTAAAAGAGGGTTTAGTTAACTTCTCAAGTTGGCAAGCATCGCACAAATTTTCAGTTCTGAATTTTAGTTTGGGTAAACCTCTTACATTCATTTTTAGAAATCTTGTTTTAAAATTAATATGGCAGAATCGTTTGTGCCATAACCAAGGATCATTATCTTTGGCTAGTAAACACATGATTGGATTATTATTAACTGCCATATTCAAAATATAAATATTTGTATCTCTGTTTCCTTCAAAAATAAGATTTCAATTAGAATCTAATATACTACATTTATTCTCGAAAAAAGATATTTGAAAACCCTTATCACATAATTGTAATACTTTACAGATTATGTTTCAAGTTTTTAACTAATAATACATTAGAGATTAGAGGTGAATTAGATATACCATAATTGCTCACATCGCCTTTGCCGACGATATATCCTTTGGAATTATCTCCAAATGCGACAATTCCTCCTTTTGAGTAGATAACATTGGTTAACATCTCTTTACCTCTTGTTATGTGTTTAAGCAACCACAGTTAAGTATCCATTTTCCTCTGTTTTTTATAATTGGAACCTGCAAAAAATTAATTCAAAATTTATTGGTAACCACTTCCTCCATTAGGGTCCTAAGAGTTAGATCTTAGGAAACCAAATCCAAGAGGGTTCAGAGTCCCTTTTGAAAATATAAGTACTATTATTATGAGTTGTATCTAAAAATTCTTTGATATACTTATTTCTAAATAACACATTATTTGTTTTTGGTACTTAAATACACGCATATTTAGATGATTTTTTCTTTGAAATAGGATTTTTCTTTATACTAGAGGAAAAAAAATGCAATACTCTTCTTAGTACTGACATCTTTGTTAGAACATTTCTTAGTATTCGTTTTTTGAGTAAATCCTAATCCTTTTTTGTCAGGGATTGCGGAATGGATCGTTAAGGCAAAACAAACACTAGAGGGGGTGAAGAGTGTCTGTGAGAATTTAACCAAAATCTTAAATGTGTGTGAATAACAGAATGAATCAAACACCACAAACAAAATCATAGGTATAGATCCAAACAAAAATGCAAAATAAACAAAAATAAAAATGCAGAAAAGGAAAGAACACACCGGACTTTATACTGGTTCGGATTGCTCCTACGCCCAGTCCCGCACAACGCTGGATTGCGTAGAGTTTTATTACTATATCAATAGTTAAGTACAACCTCCTTGATTTCTCGGCTACAAGGAAAACACCGATTCCTACTGTACTCCACCGAAGCAATTACAAATAGCCCTAGAACTCTTCAATAGCACTTGATTTAGAGAGAGATGAGAAGAGAGTGTAGAGAGAAGAAGTTTGATCGAAATGGAATTGAATTCGGTAGAGTATAAGTGTTGAAATCATAAAATGATCAAGAATAATGATATAAAGAAAGAGGATGAAAGTGGAGAAGAAGAGATAATTAAAAATTCGAATTCAAGCCCTTTTTATAGTGTGTGAAAGGTTGTAATGTTTCTGAAACGTTTCAAATAGTGAAAAGACACTTCCTTTCAATTTTGAATTTCTGACGGTTATATGTCGACATAGTGTTTTATACATGTCGACACACTCTAGTATATTTTATAATTTTAAAACATTTTTCAATTGTTTTGATATAAATACAATTCTGGAAATTCTTGAATAAAAATATAGTGTTGTAAATTAATATTATAAAGTAGAAAGACATATGAAAACATAAACTTAAACTATATAAACATAGTTGTAAAATTATAATGTTTTAAACTATATAAAGTATAAAAATAAAATTAAAAATATATAAAACTTAAGTTTGAAAAACAAAAACAAAAATAAAAGAAAATAGAAAAGATAAGAAATAAAATAGGGAGAATTGAGGATAGAAAATAGAATTTTGAAAATCAGAATTTGAATATTGAATCTGGAGTGCTATTTAGAGTCTTTCAAAATCTAGACTCTATAACTATAATAATCTTGAACTCCTTAAATCTTAAATACTCATGAGTCTTGATATTTCTCTGAACTTTGAATTTCTATCATTTTTAAAACTGTATAGTCTTCAGTAATATTTCCTGTATATAATTCCTACATATGTGTGTGTGCGTATATCTATATATTTTATACAAAAAGTGTTACTACATATTTTATAATCAATGATAATTGAAATAAGGTTGTTGTCATCAAAACTCCATTCTTCGACCGTCTCCCCCTTTGATGATGACAACCTTAGTTGATAAAATATCATATATGTAAATACCTGTTGATGATGAACCTTCTAAAAATCCCCCTGTCTGTAAGAATCCTATAAAGTGTGTCTATATTTTCAAATTTCTCTCGCTTTGGCATTGTTAAAAAGAAATTCTAAAGGTACTCCCCCTAAATTGTATAACTTTCTGAATAACACTTAAGTAATTAACCCAATAAAGATACTCCCCCTTAATCTTATATCCACATTTTTATGTTTTGGAGAGTTATAACTAATCAAATCATAAACATAAATGACAATTTTATTAAACATAAACTTGTACAAATACGATTTATCGTAGGAATGCAATAAAATGAAAGAACGAGAAAATCCTTAAACACTTAATTATTTGACAATGGGAGATTTGTGAATTGGACAATTTGGATAATGAAGACAAAATTCTCCATTCTTCTCAATCACATTCCCATTTTGATCAAATAGAACCGCTCCTATGTACTTAACCTTATCATCTTCTTCTGTAATCGTTGGTTGAGTCGCTTGTTGTTCTTACTCCTCCATCATTTCTTCTTCCTCTGGTTCTTCTTCAGGTTCTTCCTCCTCTTCCATGGCTTGATTATCATCATTGGTGATAATCGGATTAGTCTCGTTATCCATTATAAACTTTAAGAGACTTCTCATTACTTTCCCTTGCCTGTTTTGCTCTTGACTCATCCTAATCTGGAGTACTTGTATCTCAACCACCATTTGCAGTATATACTCCATTTTTTCTTCGATTTTGATAACCCTAGATAGCGTAGATCGTTGAAACGGACCCTCAGATGGTCCAGCATGTGAATTTGAGTTGATTTTAGTATTTAGACTAGTGAGGCCATTGCATTTTTTAATTTAGAGTTTTTACAGAGAAGAATAATGAAAATGAAGAAGAAAAGTCGAAATAGAAGGTTTAAATAACTGAAATAACTAACTTTTGATGGGAATTAAAATTGAAATTCTAGTAGTTATATGTCGACATACTAAAAACTCTATGTCGACATACTCTTGTTTTAAATTTTGATCTTTTACTTTCTTATGTTATTTTTATATATCTTAATATATTCAATTATTCTAACTCACTTAATGAACATATGCCTAATTCTCTCCTAAATTTAGTGAAGGTTGCTTCTTTTAATGGTTTAGTTAATGTATTTTCTATTTATATATCTATTTCTATAAATTCGAGCGAAATCTTTTCTTTACTTACATTATCTCTTAGAAAATGATGTCTCACATCAATATGTTTAGTTCTCAAATGCTAAGTTGGATTTTTAGAAATATTCATAGCACTTGTATTATCACATTATATAGGCGATTTATTTATACTTAAACCAAAATCATTTAAAGTTTGATGCATATATATTACTTGTGAACAAGCCAAAGCAACAGAGATATATTCTGCTTCAGTTATTGACAAATATACAGTATTTTACTTTTTACTGAACCATGATACAAGGGAATGTCCTCGGAAGTGGCATGTTTCACTAGTACTTTTACGATCAGATTTACATCCTGCATAGTCAGCGTCACAGTACAAAACTAAATCGAATGAATCATTCTTAGAGTAAAATAATCCAAAATCTAATGTATGCTTTACTTACCTTAGAATACATTTTACAGCTTTTAAATTTTTTTCCTTAGGTTGTGACTGATATCTTGCATAGAGACATATACTATGCATTATATCTGGTCTACTAGCGGTTATATATAATAACGATCCAATCATTCCTCTATATAGTTTTTGATCGACGTATTTTAATGTATCATCTTTAATTAAAACAATATTAGCTGTCATAGGTGTTGGTCAACCATTTGTTAGATTATATTTATTAACTAAATCTCATGCATATTTTTCTTGATTAATAAATATTCCATTCTGTAATTGTCGAATTTGTAATTCTAAAAAAAATGATAATTCTCCCACATGACTCATTTCAATTTATTTGCTCATAATATCTAAAAATTCTTTATTCATTTTATCATTTGTTGACCTAAAAATTATATCATCAACATCTATTTGTACTAGTTGTATATCTTTGTTATTCTTCTTGATTAACAAAATATTATCTAATTTTCCTATTTCAAAGTTTGATGGCAACAAATAATTTTGTAATCCATCATACCAAGCCCCAGGAGCCTGTTCTATTCCATATAACGCTTTGTTTAGCTTATATATGTGATTTGGTAATTTTACATCTTCTAATAGGGGTGGTTGCTCTACATATATGTCTTTCTTGAGAAATCCATTTAGAAAAGCACTTTTGACATCCTTTTGATATTATTTGAAATTGTTTGCAAAGGCTAGTAAAATTCTAATAGCCTCTTGTCTTGCTACGGGGGCAAAAGTTTCATCGTAATATATTCCTTCTTCTTGAGTATAACCTTGTGCTACTAGTCTTGCCTTATTTCTTACTACCTCACCGTGTTCTTTCATTTTATTTCTGTAGACCCATTTGGTTCCTATTATTGTTTTATCCTCTGGTCTAGTAACAAGTTCCCATACTTCATTCCTAGTAAACTGATTCAGTTCTTCTTTCATAGCAAGTATCCGTGTATCATCAGAAGAAGCATCCTTTGGATTTTTGGGTTCAGTAGTTGATATAAATGCAGTATTACTCATATTATTTAATTGATTACGATTTCTAACAACAAATTCAATATTTCCTAAGATATTTCCTACAGGATGGTCTCTAAGTAATCTATTTCTTTTATTTGGTTGATTATCCTCATAATTTATTTTATTAAATTCATTTTCACAATCGTCTTCATTGTTCTGAGTTATACTTTTATAGTTTTCGTCGAAAGATATGTTTAATGCTTCTTCTATAGTATTGGTTCGGGTATTGAAAACTCTATAAGCCTTGCTCCTTTCTGAACATCCAATAAATATTCCTTTATTGGATTTGGAACCAAATTTGTCTAAATTATCTTTCGTATTTAGTATAAAACATTTACTTCCAAATATTTTAAAATAAGATACTTTTGCTTTCTTGTTATACAAAAGTTCGTATGGGGTTTTATGAGTTAAAGATCTAGTTGATATTCTATTAATAATATAACAGGCTGTTGCAACTGCCTAAGACCAAAAATTCCTTGGTAAATTACTATCGGATAACATAGTTCTTGCACATTCTTTATTCTTCTATTTTTACGTTCAAATACACCATTTTGTTAAGGGGTTCTTGGAGTTGAAAAATTGTGGGTTATTCCCTTTTTATTACAATATTTTTCAAAATTCTCATTTTCGTATTCTCCGCCATGATCACTATGTATTATTTTAATTTTTATGATAATAAATTTTGAATTCTTTTAGAAAATGTTTTAAATTGATCAAAAGCATCACTTTTATTTTTAAGAAACAAAGACCAAGTAAATCTAGAAAAGTCATCAAATATTAGATATACATATCTATTATGGTTTATCGATTGAACTTGGGATGGACCAAATAAATCCATGTGTATTAACTCTAATGGTTTTGAAGTAGTATTTCTTCTTTTGTTTTAAACGAACTCTTCTTTAATTTTCCGAATTGACAAGCGTCGAATAAATTATTAACTTTAAATTTCATTTTGGGTAATCCTCTAACTGAATCTAATTTAGAAATCCTAGAAATGTGTTTGAAATTTGTATGACCAAATCTCTTATGCCAGATCCAGGGATCACTTGTATTGGCCATAAGGCATAAATTGTCGCTGGAGATTTTCATACTCAATATATAGATACTTTTCTTTCTATCTCCTTTGAATATAACTTTTGAATTCCTATTTTCTATGAAACATTTATTCTTTAAAAAATATATTTTATAACCCTTATCATAAAGTTGACTTATACTTAGTAAGTTGTGTTTTAAATTCCTAACTAATAAAACATCAGAAATAGTAGGATTTTCAGAATTACCGACATTGCTGATTCCAGTAATGTATCCTTTAGAGTTATCTCTGAAGTTCACCATTCCACCATCTTCATTCTTCAGATTATTGAGTAGTTCTAAATTTCCAGTCATATGTCTTGAACATCCAGTATCCATTTGTCCTTTTTTCCCACCAATTTCTTTCTAGAATTTTAATTTTCAACAGCCATGTAACACACCAGTTCGTGATTTGAATTTCCAACAGCCACCTTTTTAGAATTTGAATTGCCAACGGCCATTTTACCTATCTTTTCAATTTTGGAATTTTCAAAAGTCATAGAAATCATCCTTTTCTGGATTGAACAATAATTTAGTAGATCACATGCCTTTTTAACATTACTTTATGCAAACCCTTTCAGCATTGATACAATGCATGAATTGACACTAGTATTTACAGAGATTCCAAAATTTTCCATTTTTTAAAAAATTTCAAAAAATTATGAACTTTTTGAAAGACCTTGCTCTGATAATAATTGTTAGGGATTGCAGAATGGATCGTTAAGGCAAAACAAACCCTAGAGGGGGGGGGGGGTGAATAGTGTTTGTGATAATTTGACTAAAATCTAAAACTTATGTGAATAATAGAATGAATCAAACACCACAAACAAAATCACAGGTATGGATTCAAACACAAATGTAAAATAAATAGAAATAAAAATGCAGAAAAGGAAAGAACACGTCGGATTTTATACTGGTTCGGATTTCTCCTACATCCAGCCCCCACAAAGCTGGATTGCGCAGAGTTTTATTACTATATCAATAGTCAAGTACAACCTCCTTGATTTCACAGCTATTAGGGATACCACCGATTCATACTTCCCTGGTTCCACGGCTACAAGGAAAACACTTATTCCTACTTCCTTGATTTCACAGAAACAAGGAATACACCGATTCCTGCTTTACTCCACCCAAGCAATTACAAACAGCCATAGAACACTCCAATAGCGCTTGATTCAGAGAGAGATGAGAAGAGAGTGCAGAGAGAAGAAGTTTGATCAAAAAAGAATAGAATTCGGAAGAGTATAATTAAAAATTCGAATTCAATCGCTTTTTATAGTGTGCGTGTGAAAGGTTGTAATGTTTCTGAAACGTTTCAAATAGTGAAAAGACACTTCCTTTCAATTTTGAATTTCTGACGGTTATATGTCGACATAGTGTTTTCAAGTATTTTTGTATAAATACAATTATGGAAATTCTTAAATAAAAATATAGTGTTGTAAATTAATATTATAAAGTAGAAAGACATATGAAAACATAAACTTAAACTATATAAACATATTTATAAAATTATAAGGTTTTAAACAATATAAAGTATAAAAATACGAATATAATTATAAATATAGAAAACTTAAGTTTGAAGAACAAAACAAAAAAATATGAAAAGATAAGAAATAGAATAGGGAGAATTAAGGATAGAAAATAGAATTTAAAAATCAGAATTTGAATATTAAACCTGGAGTGCTACTTAGAGTCTTACAAAATCTAGGCTCTATAACTATAATAATCTTGAACTCTTGAAATCTTGAATACTCATGAGTCTTGATATTTCTCTAAACTCTGAATTTCTATCATCTTTAAAATTGTACAGTCTTCAATAATATTTCCTCTATATAATTCTTGCATATGTGTGTGTGTGTGTATATATGTATATATATTCTATACAAAAAATGTTAGTATATATTTTATAATCAATGATAATTGATATAAGGTTGTATTCATCTAAACTCCATTCTCCAACATTTTTTACTATGAGAATGTTGAGAATTTTCTAAAATTCTAGACAGATTTTCTCTCGCTTTGTTAAAGTTAATCACATTCTTATAAATATCATCCAATCTTAATTTAAGACTAGAATTAGCTAACTCGATAGTTCTAACTTTTGAATTTAAATCATGATTTTCGGAAACAAACAAATCATTCTTTTCTTTCCGAGTCTTAATTTCCTGACTCGATACAGAAATTCTAGAATTTGCATTGGATAAAGATTCTTGTAACTTTCTAATTTCATCCTCTAAAATATCTTTTTCATCTTTTAATAAACCCCTTTCAAATTTTGCTTTCTTTCTATCTTCATTTGCTTGTTTATATTTTCTTTTAAATTTATTCCTAAATTCTAAAATTTCCGTATTAATTCTTCATAAGTAAAATCACTGAGCTCAGTTTCTTTTGCCATGAAGCACACATTTGTTTGTTCATTGTCACTATCGTTGTCATTCTCCAATGATGATGAATCTGAATTATCTTAAGTGACTGAAAAAGCTCGTCTTTTTTATTTCTCCTTTTGTTGCGATTCTTCTATAGTTCTGGACAATTCTTTTGGTAACGTCCGCATTTGTGACAGTTGAAACATTCCACCAACGCAGAATCAGTTTTTTTTTTAAATTTCCTTTTGCATTCTTATTTTAGCTCTTTTTATATTTCAAAAATTTCCTAAATTTTTTGGCTACGAAGGCAGTGTCTTCTTCGTCCGAATCTGACTCATCTTTTCATCATGAAAAGCTAATTTTTTCTTGTCTTTAGTATGAGCCTTTTTCGCGTGCAAATTTACTTCATACAACATAAGATTACCGATTAACTCTTCAGGTTTCATGGCCGAAAAATCATTAGCCTCTTCGATAACTAAAACCTTTCTTTCTCATTCATCCATCATAGATTTAATATTTTTGAAACAACATCGAAATCAGAATATTTTTCTCTTATTCCTAATAGAGAATGATAAATATTTTGAAAACGTGAGTACAAATCATTTATAGACTCATTTTCAATCATCTAGAAATTTTGAAATTGGTTTTTAAGCATGGATATATTGCTTTGTTTGACCAGGTTAGTTCATTCGTGAGTTATTTTGAGTGCTCGCCAAATTCATATGCAGTGTTGCACATGCAAATTCGGTTAAACTCATTTATATCTAAGGAACAATGCAACATATTCATTGCTTTAGCATTGGCAGTAGTCTCTGCTTTTTCAGTTGTAGACCATTCGGTATATAGTGTAGTGGGTTAAGCATATTCTTTTTGTGTAACATTCCAAGCATTAAAACTATTGGCTTTCATATATATTCTCATACACGTAGCTCAATAACTATGATTCATGCCATTGAAAATGGGTGGTCATGAAGTAGAATGGCCTTCAATATATCTAGTATTAGTGCAAGTACTAGTGTTATTATCCATATTAACTATGTATCAAATAATGGTTTTATGGTAAAATGATGGCCTTGCTCTGACACCAAATGAAAAGTCGTGTACAACTTAAGGATCTTTGTATATGGAATAAAGAGGATTTTAACTATGACATACTAACTTATATTAATACAATAATTATTCAGGTAAAACTAAGATATATAGAATATCTCAAATAAATAAAAGACGTAAGTGAAGACACCAGGAATTTTATATTGGTTCGGACTTCTTGTCCTATGTCCAGTCCCAAAGATCCTCTTCAGAATTCACTAACAATGCCCTCTCTTTACCTGAAGGAATAGGTTACAATACACATGAGCACCAACAAGGATGTCCTCACTTGAGCACCAACACTGGAATTCACGAATTACAAAAGAGTTTTGAGTTCTAAACGTTTTCTCGTATCAACACTGAATAGTCAATGATTATGTACGCAATTCCTATAATCTTATCCTTAAGTATGTAATGCGTTTGTTGAGATTGAAGGAAGTACAATTCTTATTGAATCAAGAGATGTGAAATAATTTCATTGATTCAATAAGAAATTTGAATATTAGAGAGATTTTAGAGTGCGGGATAGTATAGAGATGTAAATCATAAATTAAAATAAAATCAGTGAGAATCGGTAGTTTTGAATTAAGTGTTAAGTGGTTTATATAATAGTAGAAGAGAAGCATCCATTCAAAAATAATTGCAATGAAGAGATATGGCGATTTCTATTCATAAATGAATAGAAATCTATTCATGAAAGGAGATGACTCTTCATTCAAAAAGTTGCTTTTATGAAATCAGTCAACTGGTCTGCATTTCACCAGCCCAGTGGTTGATCAATGAAAGTCGTGTATATATATATATATATTTAATTATGAAAAGAAACTAGCTATTACTGGGCTCTGGTTCACTGACCAGTCGACTGGTCTGGTTTTCACCAGTCGATTGATTAGTGAAACCAGTCTAGTAAATGGCTACTTTCTAGCTATATGTTCATATATATATATATATATATATATATATATACACACACACACACACGTGCATTTGCGTTATACTATGAGGATAGATTTTAGCATCTTTCTAACGCAACTACATATACATACATACATACATATATACATAAATACATATACATATATATATATATATATATATATGACACTTAGCTCTTCAGTATGATCTCTATTCCTTTATTGTCATGAATCAAAAATATCATGAATCAACAAGACTCTTCTTATTCTCTTAGTATTTGAGTCCTTGTTATCATTTTCCCATTTATTCAATTTGAAAGGATTGTCAATTTAGTAAAATATTAGGTTGAATACTTTACAAACACTCCCTTGAAAATATAGGCTAATATAATTCGATTCCTTATAATATCATCATAAAAAATGAAAATTCAATTACCCTACAAAAAACAAAACATTTATGCCAAGTATTTGCTTTAAAACCATTTTTGATGATATTTTAAAATCTTAGCAATCATAATTCAAAACATGTGGCATTGAAGCCAAAGTCACTTAAATTTTTTAATGTAAGTTTGTCTTTCGAACCCATTCAAAATCATTCGAAATGAAGAAAACTTTTGTTTAAAAAGCTTTGGTCCGTTGTCATTCGAAACAGAAGAGAGTACAATGATTTATAAATTTGAAACAAAACAATTCAAAAACATTGACTTTGCACTTATATGGTGATCGAAAGCGAACCAAAACTTGACTTCGAGCCTCTATGACTTCAAAGTAAAATACATAGATTTGCACCTATATGGTGTTTGAAGCTAAAAAATTAGTAATGCTTTGTATTTACAAAACAGGGCTGCGAGCACAAAAAATTTAGGCTTTCAAAATAGTTTACACAAATCATTTGAAACACGTTAAAAAAGGATTTGAAGCAACAACTTCAAAGCAAAAAAAAAGCAAATTCGAAGCATAACCAATTTATAAAAGCAGATTTTAAGCAAAAGCGGCTTCAAAACACAACCAATGCAGATAAAAAAATTTAATTCGTAATAACTAAAAACAAGGGAATTAGTTATTTCGAAACCATTCATGAAAAGCGGCTCCCTGTTGCCAAGTGAAGCACTACTTCGAAGAACTTCTTCGGACCTCCATTGCTTTGAGACACTCCATGATAAGTTGCCTTACGTTATTCGCTTTTCTATAGGTTGAAGCTACGAAGAGAATCATCTGGAATAAATATGCAAAGAAAAGCACCATCTACGTCGTAAAATCGTAGTTTATCTAAAAACTAACAAAAATCTATTCAAAGAAATTCTTTTCACCAATCCTTATTATTTGGAAAAAACTTATTGGTTAACAAACATTTTTCTAGACTTATGTCATGATTTGAGAATTTAAAATATTCGGAATAAAATTAACCCTTACTTTCGAAATCATTTTCTCTAATTAACAAAATAGATCCTTTAGCTTTTCTAGAATATTAAATTCATACTAAATAAAACAAACCAATAATCTTGATGTTTAAATATGAAGTGAATTTAAAATCTAATGTTGAAATAAGTTTTTATACTTGAGATCTCAATTTTAAAATTTAAACCTAATTTATTTAAACTGGTACTTGCTGACTAAAATCTTAATTACGAATAAAGTTTCGATATTTAATATGAATGGTTTAGTCATAAATCAAGTATTTATTAACATTATAACTTATTGAGAACTAATTTGTTAGAGCATTAGAACTTGATTTTGAAATATGAGCTCAAAATTCTAATTTGAGAATTAAATAATATATTTATTTGGTTATTTGAAATTGGTTTAGGATGAAATGAACATATATACGTTTCTTTGATAATTTAAAATATAAATATTAAGTTAATTTAGAACTTGTTTAAAATAACCATAAAATTGAACTTTTATATAGAATTGATTCTTGAAGTTAAATAAATTATAGAAATCTAACATTACTAGAATTTGAGCAAATTCAAACTTAAAACGCTACAATTGCTTCATCACTCAAATTAAAATTAATTAAAAGAAAAATTATTTTGTTAATAGTTGTTGGAAATTTGTCAGCATCACATTACACTTGTTAAAAAATTAAAATGACGCTTAAACACGTGTAAATTGCTTCTGAGACACGTATTCTTTTTTGCTCCACTTCTTCTCATACAAACTTAAACCCACTGCCTCCCCTCTTCTACATTCACTCGGCCGAAACAAAAAACCCTAAATTTACATTCGCTCTTCCTCCTCCTACTAAATGGATCATTGATTCGTTGCTACCTTCGCCACTCATCGTCATCGCCGCCCTATTTCACCATTGTATCGCCTGCTCCTCTTCGCTTGCCTACCTAAAGAAGAACAGTTCCTAGTCCACCTACAAACACCTCAACTCACTCCTCGCCGAGTGCCAACTATCAGAGGTGATGTACCCTAGATAAAGCTGCTGATTTAAGGTGAGTTTTACTCACTTTTTAATTTAATTAAGTTTTCAATGCAAATTTAATCGTTGATATCGGATCAGCCATCATTTGATCGATACTCAGAGAGTCGAGCACTTCGACATGGACAAGTCACAAGAGCTGTGCATCTCCAGAACTTACTAACTTGATCAACGAATCAGCTTTCTTGTTCTATTCTTGAGGGACAGGAGTAATGATTTAGTGGTTGAAGTTCGTAAGCAATTTGTGAACCCGAGCTAGGTAAGGAGCGAGTTGTGCTCCCTTTGCATGATATTCCCTACTTGGAAAACAATGAGTTATGAATCTGAGAATATTTGGTGTTAACCCGCTTTGTGATCGGATTATACAAAGCTTAAATATCAACAAACGAATATATTCAAAAAATAAGGAGTGCAGGAGAAGACCTTCTGGGTCGGTTCGGGAGTCTCTAACCGAACCCCTTCACATATACAAACAGATCGGTGTACCAACTTCAGATTCCCCACTCCGTTTTGGTTCGGCCTACCAACGCCGATACAACCCGAAATTCATGCATCGATCCGAACCGCACAACATCCCTCCGATCCGAACCGAGGGTCAGCGCCACATTAATTACACTCCATGTTTTCCTGAAGACTCGGAACGGTTAGACTCCACTATCCCACGATTTTAATGTGCAGTCACCATCCTGAAGCGAGATGATCCGAATATCGTGAGATGGGACCCATGTGGCACTCGAACCGGATGGGTCTACAACCTACAAGTACCCCCAAAACATCTCATTTGAAGGATCTTTTGGCAAATCAATTATTCTAACTTCCAAACCAGCGAATTTCTTTACTTTATTCAGATTATACCCAAACATTTAGAGTATAATTCTACAAATTAAAGAGAGATAATCAGTTGTATAAGTGAGATTGAGAGGAAATAGTCATTGTATTAGTATTTGAATCATCAATCAAAGAAGTATAATGTGTATGTAGGCTCTTTAACGCCGAACCACTATAAATCTAGTGTCCTCGTTGCTTTTCTTTCTATTTTATTCGGAATTATCATTTGTTAGGGTGTTAGAATCACTTTTTGGTCTAACATTTTGGTGCTTTCACTGAGAAATTGTCGAAATCTCCTCATTTTGGACTGTCGTTCTACTATTAGGATTCTCAAATTCGAAGAAGCTAGTCCACTTTTTTAGTATCCTTGTAGCTTTCCTTGGTGAAATCATGAAAGAATTGGATCCTATGACTAAAGGAAAAGAGCCGCAAGTTGCTTAGGAAAACGAGATGGTTGAAGATCAACAAGCCATGGTTATTACCAGATCAGGAGGGCAGAGTTTAGGACTGAGCTAGACTAGGAGAGCATCGCCGACCTGAACCGAAATTGACGATCCAAACCGATCTAGAGATAATGATCCGTACCGAGCTGGAATCCTGAACACTTCAGATGGCTCCCTGCCGACCCGAACCACAGAGACAGTAGTGGCTCGATCCAAACGGAATGTAGTTAAGGATGGAACTTCTACTCAAGCCCCCCCGCAGATGCTCCGATGCCAGCCACGACAACTAATGATCAGCCTACTCCCTCTGCGCCTGTCGCATACATGGATTTCTCTCGCCTACTTGATATGCTAGGCAGCACTAGGGACGCTTTAGAGGCCCATAAACGCCATAGCGTTCTTATGCGAGAAAACATGAAAGCTATTAGCAGGGAAATAAGTGAACTTCGTAGACAAAAGCATCATCTCCAACCCATCGCCTCGCTGTGGATAATTCATCCACTTCACACGAAGAACGTCCGCATTAGAGGAGGCCATATGAAAGGCCCGAGAACCTTGAGCAGTTAACATTTGGATCATTGAGATCCCGCAAGGATGCAACCCATGTTCTCGGACCCAATGATCCTAGCCTGAGAGAACCAATGCTTTTGCTGATGCGAGGATCCCACGTCCTTCCCACAGATCCGAACATCACTAATCCTACTCAAGAGCAACTTCTCCAGCCCACTCGTCCTGTGAATGACCAGGATCGTAAACGGCAAGAAATGTAACAACCCGTATTTTATAACATATTAAAACAAGAAATCAAGGAAGAACTAAATTTTAAAATCAGAATCAGGGGAAACGGGTTACGCCATTGCATTCGTCTCGAAATTTTACATGAAATAGAGTCCGAGTTTTTGAAAATCGGAGTCCGGATGAAGAAGTTATGGCCTGTACAAGTTTCAGCAGCTTTCAGGCAGGACTAGACCAGGGGGTCGACCATAGGGTCGACCTACCCCCCTCCTCCCCCCCAGGTCGACCATAGGGTCGACCTACCCCCCAGGTTGACCATAGTGTCGACCTCCCCCCTTACAGGTCAACCTGGTCGGCCTGTTTTGACCTAGAACTCATTTTTGAAGCCTTAGACGTGTTTTGATGGCCCGGATTGATTCTAGGGTTAATCTAAGGGCCTAAACTAGTTGCTACACCTATAAAAACACCCTTAGACCTAACCTAATTCATATCAAATCATTCTTACACTCTTATGCTGCTGAACTCCCTCTTGAACCATGGCCGCCGCCCCCCAAATTAAAGAACAAGCATTCAAACTCAAATCAATTCGAAGAACAAAGCTTCAACAATGGTTCAAACAATAAATCAACAACGCCATAAAATTTTTACAACAAATTTAGTTCCTAATTCACTAGCCATGCTCTGTAAGTGCTAGTTACTTTTAGATTTAAACATTTAATTAAAATATGGCCATGGAATAAAGTGGAATTGAATTTAAGTATGTTTATTTGATTCGGACCCATTCCAGTTGCTTCTTGAATCTTGGGTTCTTGAGACTTGTCTATCTTTATTCTCATGTCAAGTTCATGATCTATTCAGCCTGTTGTAAATCAGTTTTCTTGATTCATGTTGAATTCATTATCCAGTTGTAATCTTTATGCCTGTAATGATGTTTTTCTCTTTGATCTTATTTTTATGCAAAATTCTATCTTCCCCTATTTATTTTCTTTTGATGAACCTAGGTCAATTTCGGACCTAGGCCTAAACCGCGATTTGCGTACGATTGAATACGGGGAAATATGGGAATGTTGTCTATATTGGATATATATGTTTGGTAAAATTGATAGCATATCATGAAATTGGAAATTTGGGGTATTGTCAATATAATTGAAATTGCAAGTTTGGTCATTGGCATAATTGAATTAGCATGAAGTGGGCATAATGAATTAGCATGAAAATCAAATCACGAGTTCGGGCCTATGTAAATTAAATTAAAGGATTAAGTTTATGATTAGGCATATGTAGAATTGGGAATTTGAACTTGAAAGCAATTGTAAATTTGATAATTGGCATAAACATGTATTATGAACTTGGGCAACTGACATGTATTGTAATAAAAAGATTATAGTTTGGGATAACTACATCAGGAATCATGATTTGGGTTTATTGGGTATGAAACTTGATACATGTAATTTTGGCTAGAACTTGATATGGTAAAATGGTATAAAAATTGGCATACATGTAAAATGACATAAATTGAACATATGTAAAATTGGTACGAATTGGGCATATGTAAAATTTACATGTAATCTAGAACTTGGGCATATGTTAATTATGTGAAATTTGGAATAGAAACATATATGAAAATTTATGACTTGGTAAAGGTTTAATATGAACGCGCCTAAGTTGGGTTTTGGGTGGTTGGCATGTATTGTAAATAAAAGTCTATAACTTGGCATAACCTTATAGTGAATTATGATAATAATTTGGGAATACGTTTTGGGGTAAAAACGTGATCCATGAACATTGCTATTTGTTAAACACATGAACTGATATTGGGGTTTTGGTAGAATGTGACCATTAATGAACCTTTGACACGAGGTTAGACTCAGTTTGTGGTGTAAATCTGCCCATAAACGCCCAGCAAATCCAGTAGCCACAAAGTGTCAGTCTAATGTGAGAGGTCGAGGGCCAAATTGTAGGCGTAACGGTTTATGACATGAGGTTAGACCCAGTTTGTGGTGTAAATCTGCCCGGAACCGCCGGCAAATCCAGTGGCCACAAAATGCACGGTCTAATGTGAGAGGTCATGATTCGTTCTTCATAATGAATGAATTAAGGAATACTAACCATAATAAGACGTGGGTATGGTTAGAGGGTTTGGTGGGATGACATGGAAATTTGACATGTAAATGTGGACCTAACCGATATGAGTTAAGAACATTTAAAACTTATAAATGTAGGTTCAACCAATATGATGTGAATAGGTGGGTTAAGTAACGTGGATAGGCTAATGATACTTAACCGTTATAACATGACTAGCGGATGGGTTGGACTAACTTGAATAGGTTGATAACACCGAATCGATATAACCTGATGCGTGGTAGGTTTAAGTAAACACACGAGAGTAACACTTAACCATTATAATATGACTGGTGGATGGGGTTAAGTTAACATGCACTTAACCAATATAACGTGATGTGTGGTAAGGTTAAGTAACAACAGAGGGTAACACTTAACTGTCACAACATGATAAGTAGGCGGGCTAAGTCAATGTACACTTAACCAATATGACATGACATGCGGTGGGGTTAAGTTAACACAAGGGAGAACACTTAGACAGTATAACAAGGCTTGCGGTAGGGTTAAGTAACACAAGGAACAACACTTAACCAATATAACATGATGTGTGGTAGGGTTAAGTAAAACAGGAGAAAACAATTAACCAACTTAACGTAATGGACGGAGAGGGTTAAGTACATATCGGGTTGGTGGGTAATATTAGTAAATATAGGCCCACAAACTTAACCATTAATAAGCACGCTTGAATCGATGGGTTAAGTACATCACGGGAAGGTGGGTAATATCTGTATATATAGGCCCACACACTTAACCAGTAGGAAACCCTAGTAACGGGGACCCATTTCAGCAGTAACCCAAATCAGGTATCAACGGTACCCTGAAACTAGGCAGGGTGGGGCACGATTACTGGGCTGATTGTAAGCGGTCAAAGCGACGACGGTGGGTGCAACAGTGTAGGTTCTAACGGAGTGCGGTCGTGCACACACTTCGGAGCAGACAAACAGGGCACTGGGGCACCAGTAGTATAACCTATGCCTTCTAGAATTGCGTCGGGTCGCCACCATGGGTCTTGATACACCCCATGATGGGACCATCATAGGTATCTACAATCATTGGGGGTCGTATGACACACATAGGTAGCATAATCCCTAGGTTGGACCTAGGTGGCATAAACCCTAAATCCGAGAAGCGTTCAATAGATAGCATAATCCCTAGGTTGGACCTAGGTGGCATAAATCCTGGTCGAATCTAGGAAGCGCTCGATAGAAAACCCTAGATTAGATCTAGGTAATAAATAATAGATGTACACGTGAAAGCAACCTTAATTTCGGGGATCGGGATCACATTATGATTTTATCATTTTATATAGATTACTAGTTGGGACACTAGTTAGGTGGTGTAGAGCAAATAAATATCATTTTAATGGTGAAGCAGAGAAATCTTGCGATGCTTGATAGAAATCTTGCGAAACTATACTTAGTTCATCTTGAATGGGAACCTTGCAATGTTATACATGACAGAAATCCTATGATGTTATTCTTAGTTATCGTGCCTGTAGCTTATCTTATCATCATGCTTATGTTTACTTTCAGTTTACTCATGCCATGTTATCCTTAGCTGTTTTTATGTTGAAAGTCACTAGGACTTACTCATTCTTTATGACTGACCCGATTTGTTTCGCCTCTTTTTCTTTCGTTCCCCCCCCCCAAGGTTCACAGGGTGGGAATACAGCTTAGTTCGGATCTTACCAAGCTCCAAGGCTCTTTCATGTACGGCTTGGATTTCTCTTGGCTATGGCTTGCTTTGTTTTATTGGGGAATGCTACAGTTTATTTTTATGCTTCTTTGTTTTTTAGCAAGACAGATATTTTAGCTATGTGATTGGGTATTGGAAGTTGATAAGCTTTTATTATAAACAATTATATTTAATAAATGATTTGAAGTACTTCCACTTTATTTTCCGCTGTTTATATATGTCTGTCTTGTAATATTTCTGTTCCAGTACCCATAATGCTCCACTGAAGGTAAGGCATTCCCTTTGTGAGTGACCTTAACGGATGTGGGGTGTTACATTTGGTATCAGAGCAGAAGGTTACCAGACTGGGCAAAAGCTTTTAAAAACCTTCTGAAATTATTTTCAAAACGTTTACAAAGAATCATTTTTCTAAAGAAAAGTTTTGTTTTACGAAAGGCATATTCCCCAAAGCCATATGCACTATCTTTTGATTCTCTCCTTGAGTCTCTTCTCTCTATCCTTTTCACCATAGTTTGTAGGCATGCGACACATGTCAGAGGGCAAAGTATTGTCCAACCTCCATCTGTAGCCGCAATAGTTTTACTTGCGACTAATCTTATCTCAAGCTTTGTAGGGTTGCCGTGCGATGGAAGTAGCTTTCGAGAAACTTTTAAACAAGTTATACAAGGATAGTAGGAACGAGGATAAAGAACACAAGTCTAAGGATAAGAAACTTGTTGATATGGCTTAATCCACGAAGAGGAAAAAGGTTAAGGAAAGAAGCCAGGTAAAAGAATAATAAAACCCATGACAAGAAAGAACATCGTTGGTATGGTAAAAAGGGACATGTAGCTAAGTACCATAGGACAAGGATAAGGGAAAAGAACAAGATTGTCAAGAGGGCAATTGTAAGCTCTCACTACTAGCATACCTAAGAGAGGTGGTAACGTTTCTGTTAAAAGGCTTAACTTTTCTTTTCTATCATCCCGTTAGAACGTTGTTTTTGTACATCGCATCCTTTTAATTCTGCTTCGATAGTTGAGTCTCTGCACCTTAGTACTAGCATAGTAGAGGATCCCATTTTTGTCTCAAATCCTATTGGGGAAACGGCTCATTTATTCATGACTTGTTTGGATTTGAGAATGTCTATGCTAAGTGTTGAGTTTAGAAGTAATGCTTATGTTTTTGGGCTATGGGTTGTTTCTAGGGATGGAGTGGTTATCCAGAAATGATACCATTCTCGAGTATGAAAAGAGGGTAGTTAGACTCTTGACTTGCCTCGGTAATGCTCTCGAAGTCTAGTGTAACCCTTAGGGTTCTGCCATGTTTAGTCACCTAGAATCTCTTAATATATTTATTGATCCACTCGAGTAATGTTCGCCACTAAGGCGGATGGTTCATCTCGCTTATGCATGAGTTATATAAAATCACCTTAGTAAGTACACTTGGCAACATGGTTGGCATTTGTTTGTTTTCAAGAGATAATTCATTTATGTGGAATACCTTCTAGTAAGTGAACGAGATCCGAGATTCACTAGTGAATTTTGGAGAGCTTGCATGAAACCATGAGTACGCAGTTATGTTTAAGCCGAGTATACTAGAAAAAGAATAAGTGAAAGTGGAACGAGAGACAACAGTGAAATGAGTCCCAACTCATATTTTGGAAACAAGAATTAAGAAATTATAAAGTTAAAGACGGACAAAGCACAATGGAGTTAAGCTCAAGGAAATGCGACTCAGAAGATTGAAGACTAGATACGCGTATCATATTCCTTTTTAAGAGTATATCCTTGATCCCTCTTTTCCTGTAGAGCTAATTTGCATGCTATCTTTCAAGTATATCCTCTCGGTCCTATTCTCAATATTATTTCTGTTGCAAACCCCATAAGGAGTATGACTCATCTGGTTGTGATATATGTTGGGGTTTGAGGGTGTCCGTTGGGTTGACTAATTTTTTTGAGTTTTATAGGATACGGGTTGGTTTTAGGAAGGGATTTCTTGCGACCTAAAAGGAGTTTATCATGCTTGGTTTCCTATAATCATATATATTGGTTTTGGGCTGGTGTTTAGGGTACAAAGTTTTTCTTTACTTGCTTCTATCATTCGGTTATACCTTTAGGTAGGAACTAATGGATGTGAACATGTGTTTGAGACATGTTATGGTTGATGGTTGCAAGTGGTTGCTAGTTGTTGCTCGTGAATGCATGAACACACATTAGGCACTAGATCGGCTCAAACACATTTCCATATTGCATACGCATGAGTGTTTATACTTGTTTATGGATGAAATTGGATGTGTTATCATATGGATGATGCATATGGATGGATGTTTGTGCACACATATAGTGTTTATGTGACTAGGACTATTTGCATACATGTTGGACTTATGGCACTAAACATATTTTGCATTAAGAAGATCAAACAAGCCTGATCATTTGCATTAGATAAGGAACATATACACACACTTTCTGCATATGTTCATACAGCATTAGAAATCTCTTAAGGACAATGGATGCCTGTGATTGATGATTTAGTAGATGGATGATTGGATGGTAGGACACATTCTTCTTAACTTGAAGATTTCGGGGACGAAATCCTTTAAGGAGGGGAGAATGTAACAACCCGTATTTTTATAACATATTAAAACAAGAAATCAAAGCAGAATTAAATTTTAAAATCAGAACCAGGGGAAACGGGTTACGCCATTGCGTTCGTCTCAAAATTTTACATGAAATAGAGTCCGAGTTTTCGAAAATCGAAGTCCGGATGAAGAAGTTATGGCCTGTACAAGTTTCAGCAGTTTTCAGGCAGGACTGGACCAGGGGGTCGACCATAGGGTCGACCTACCCCCCTCCCCCCAGGTCGACCATAGGGTCGATCTACCCCCTAGGTCGACCATAGTGTCGACCTCCCCCGTTACAGGTCGACCTGGTCGGCCTGTTTTGACCCAGAACTCATTTTTGAAGCTTTAGACGTGTTTTGATGGTTCAGATTGATTCTAGGGTTAATCTAAGGGCCTAAACTAGTTGTTACACCTATAAAAACACCCTTAGACCTAACCTAATTCATATCAAATCATTCTTACACTCTTATGCTGCTGAACTCCCTCTTGAACCATGGCCGCCGCCCCCAAATTAAAGAACAAGCATTCAAACTCAAATCAATTCGAAGAACAAAGCTTCAACAATGGTTCAAAAAATAAATCAACAACGCCTCAACATTTTTACAACAAATTCAGTTCCTACTTCACTAGCCACGCTCTGTAAGTGCTAGTTACTTTTAGATTTAAACATTTAGTTATAATATGGCCATGGAATAAAGTGGAATTGAATTTAAGTATGTTTATTTGATTCGGACCCATTCCTGTTACTTCTTGAATCTTGGGTTCTTGATACTTGTCTATCTTTATTCTCATGTCAAGTTCATGATCTATTCAGCCTGTTGTAAATCAGTTTTCTTGATTCATGTCGAATTTATTATCCAGTTGTAATCTTTATGACTGTAATGATGTTTTTCTCTCTGATCTTATTTTTATGCAAAATTCTATCTTCCCTTATTTATTTTCTTTTGATGAACCTAGGTCAATTTCGGACCTAGGCCTAAATCGCGATTTGCGTACGATTGAATACGGGGAAATATGGGAATGTTGTCTATATTGGATATATATGTTTGGTAAAATTGATGGCATATCATGAAATTGGAAATTTGGGGTATTGTCAATATAATTGAAATTGCAAGTTTGGTCGTTGGCATAATTGAATTAGCATGAAAATCAAATCACGAGTTCGGGCCTATGTAAATTAAATCAAAGGATTAAGTTTATGATTAGGCATATGTAGAATTGGGAATTTGAACTTGAAAGCAATTGTAAATTTGATAAATGACATAAACATGTATTATGAACCTGGGCAACTGACATGTATTGTAATAAAAAGATTTTAGTTTGGGATAACTACATCATGAATCATGATTTGGGTTTATTGGGTATGAAACTTGATACATGTAATTTTGGCTATAACTTGATATGGTAAAATGGTATAAAAATTGGCATACATGTAAAACGACATAAATTGAACATATGTAAATTTGGTACGAATTGGGCATATGTAAAATTTACATGTAATCTGGAACTTGGCCATATGTTAATTATGTGAAATTTGGAATAGAAACATATATGAAAATTTATGACTTGGTAAAGGTTTAATATGAACGCGCCTAAGTTGGGTTTTGGGTGGTTGGCATGTATTGTAAATAAAAGGCTATAACTTGGCATAACCTTATAGTGAATTATGATAATAATTTGGGAATACGTTTTGAGGCAAAAACGTGAACCATGAACATTTCTATTTGTTAAATACATGAACTGATATTGGGGTTTTGGGTAGAATGCGACCATTAATGAACCTTTGACACGAGGTTAGACTCAGTTTGTGGTGTAAATCTGCCCGGAACCGCCCGGCAAATCCAGTAGCCACAAAGTGTCAGTCTAATGTGAGAGGTCGAGGGCCAAATTGCAGGCGTAACGGTTTATGACACGAGGTTAGACCCAGTTTGTGGTGTAAATCTACCCAGAACCGCCCGATAAATCCAGTGGCCACAAAATGCACGGTCTAATATGAGAGGTCATGATTCGTTCGTCATAATGAATGAATTAAGGAATACTAACCATAATAAGACGTGGGTATGGTTAGAGGGTTAGGTGGGATGACATGGAAATTTGACATGTAAATGTGGACCTAACCGGTATGAGTTAAGAACATTTAAAACTTATAAATGTAGGTTCAACCAATATGATGTGAATGGGTGGGTTAAGTAACGTGGCTAGGCTAATGATACTTAACCGTTATAACATGACTAGCGGATGGGTTGGGCTAACTTGAATAGGTTGATAACACCCAATCGATATAACCTGATGCATGGTAGGGTTAAGTAAACACACGAGAGTAACACTTAACCATTATAATATGACTGGGATGGGGTTAAGTTAACATGCACTTAACCAATATAACGTGATGCGTGGTAAGGTTAAGTAACAACAGAGGGTACCACTTAACTTTCACAACATGATAAGTAGGTGGGCTAAGTCAATGCACACTTAACCAATATGACATGACATGCGGTGGGGTTAAGTTAACACAAAGGAGAACACTTAGCCAGTATAACAAGGCTTGCGGTAGGGTTAAGTAACACAAGGAACAACACTTAACCGATATAACATGATGTGTGGTAGGGTTAAGTAAAACAGGTGAAAACACTTAACCAACTTAACGTAATGGACGGAGAGGGTTAAGTACATATCAGGTTGGTGGGTAATATTAGAAAATATAGGCCCACAAACTTAACCATTAATAAGCACGCTTGAATCGGTGGGTTAAGTACATCACGGGAAGGTGGGTAATATCTGTATATATAGGCACACACACTTAACCAGTACGAAACCCTAGTAATGGGGACCCATTTCAGCAGTAACCCAAATCAGGTATCAACGGTACCCTGAAACTAGGCAGGTTGGGGCACGATTACTGGGCTGATTGTAAGCGGTCAAAGCGACGGCGGTGGGTGCAACAGTGTTGGTTCTAACGGAGTGCGGTCGTGCACACACTTCGGAGCAGACAAACAGGGCACTAGGGGCACCAGTAGTATAACCTATGCCTTCTAGAATTGCGTCGGGCCACCACCATGGGTCTTGATACACCTTATGGTGGGACCAGCATAGGTATTAACAATCATTGGGGGCCGTATGACACACATAGGTAGCATAATCCCTAGGTGGCATAAACCCTAAATCCGAGAAGTGTTCAATAGATAGCATAATCCCTAAGTTGGACCTAGGTGGCATAAATCCTGGTCGAATATAGGAAGTGCTCGATAGAAAACCCTAGATTAGATCTAGGTAATAAATAATAGATGTACACGTGAAAGCAACCTTAATTTCGGGGATCGGGATCACGTTATGATTTTATCATTTTATATAGATTACTAGTTGGGACACTAGTTAGGTGGTGCAGAGCAAATAGATATCATTTTAATGGTGAAGCAGAGAAATATTGCGATGCTTGATAGAAATCTTGCGAAAGTATACTTAGTTCATCTTGAATGGGAACCTAGCAATGTTATACATGACAGAAATCCTATGATGTTATTCTTAGTTATCGTGCCTGTAGCTTATCTTGTCTTCATGCTTATGTTTACTTTCAGTTTACTCATGCCACGTTATCCTTACCTGTTTTTATGCTGAAAGTCATTAGGGCTTACTCAGTCTTTATGACTGACCCGGTTTTTTTCGCCTCTTTTTCTTCGGTCCCCCCCCCCAGGTTCACAGGGTGGGAATACAGCTTAGTTCGGATCTTACCAAGCTCCAAGGCTCTTTCATGTACGGCTTGGATTTTTCTTGGCTATGGCTTGCTTTGCTTTATTGGGGAATGCTACAGTTTATTTTTATGCTTCTTTGTTTTTGAGCAAGACAGATATTTTAGCTATGTGATTGGGTATTGGAAGTTGATGGGCTTTTATTTTAAACAATTATATTTAATAAATGATTTGAAGTACTTCCACTTTACTTTCCGCTGTTTTATATATGTTTGTCTTGTAATATTTCTGTTCCAGTACCCATAATGCTCCACTGAAGTTAAGGCGTTCCCTTTGTGAGTGACCTTAACGGATCTGGGGTGTTACAAAAAAATTTAGCTGCAACCCGGAACCAAAAAATTTCACCCGATGTGGGAACAAGGCATGTTAGAAGAAATAGAGTTGTGGATCCTGAACTAACTTTAACCAATGCCGAGGTAGAAGCGATGGTGCGCCAGATCATGGTCGATAGTCGACGTTACACCAATGAGGACTAAGGCATTGAACGTAGCCACACCCCATTCACAAATGACATCCTGGATTTCCAACTCCCCCGATGATTTATTGTTCCACATTTGGATCGATATACAGGAAGAACCGATCCAGGACAACATTTAATGAGGTATGCCTGGTATGTGAATGCTACAACAACACCTAACGCGGCAAAATGTAAAGCCTTCCCGATATATCATGAAGATGTCGCGTTGATGTGGTTCACTCGAATCCCTCCCCGATGGGTAATAAGCTTTAACGAACTAAGCGAACGTTTTATGAACTAGTTCTGGCTCCATGCCTGGAAATCTAAGAGAGTCATTGAACTTTCCAGAATCAAACATGCTTTAGGTGAATATTTGAAATCATATTTAGACAGCTTTAACCTAGCGGTTACCAAAGTAAGCGACCCACATGAGCCTACCATTCTGATGGCGTTAATAGATGGGGTCGATCCAGACATGGAGTTTGGAGGATATCTGGCTGGAAAACCGCCATTGACAAGGGAGTCATTCTATGAAAAGACCAATATTCGCCTACGCCGGGAGGAAATTTACGCTAATTGAAAGATAAAATATGATGAAGCATCTAGAGAAGACATTCAAAGTAATGTCACAGTGAAACAGTCCAGCGATAATTCAGGGAAGGTCGAGGTAAATGTCGGCAACAAAAATGTGGGAAATATCAATCGGAATAGAAAGGCGGAAAAAGGAATAGGAATCGAGGGAACAGCTCCAAAAAAAAGGCCTCAATTTCAGACTTTCGAAAATTACACGCCATTGAATGATACTCTAGAGAACATCTGTCTGGACACTTATAATATCTTACAATACAAGAAACCTCCGTCTAGGGACTCCATCCAAAAGGATCTTGCAACTGGAAAATTTATTTGTTTCATGGGACTCGCGGTCACTCTACTAACGAGTGTCATCGTCTAAGATACGTTGTTGAAAAACTACTTCGTTAGTAGAGTGACCGTGAGTCCTGGCATCATCTAATACTTTCCCTACCTCAAAAAACGATATCATCAGTAGCTGTCTTCTGCTGCTTTACCTGTGCGGTTTCTTCAAGGTTACTGCATTCTCCTACTTCTTGATATTTTACCGCATTAACATACAACTCCATTGTTCTGTTGCTGGACCCAGTTGGATACGGTCCCCCAACTATGGTGTTTATAACAATACTCTTTCCCTTTTGTTGAGCCATGGGCTTAGAAGCAGGTTGGTTTTGATTCGGGCTTGTCCTCCTTGTATCCTGTCATCATATAAGATACGGGGCTTAGAAGCAGCTTTTCTAGGACGAACAAAACTTTCAGAGTTCAGGGCTTGCATTGCTCCATGGTGCCTGCCAATGAAATTCTCATTAGATGCTAAAGTGGAAATGATCCGAGGTGATCAATTTATTGGAAGAGCCAGCTATATGGCAGAGTTGAAAATGTTGCGTAATGGAAAGAGTTCAAAACCTAAGAACACTTCCTCTCCCACTGAGGAAAAATCAGCATAGAAGCTAAAGACAATGCCGCTAACGGAGCCGACTAACAACCAAACTGAAGATATCAATCCTAGAGAGGACGAGGAACCGGGAATTAGAAAGGTGACACCAAACGAGGAAACTGTTGATATCCCAATCGGTAGCGACGACTTGATAAAGGTTTTGAAGATTGGATCTCATTTGGATTCTTTTTGGACAAAAGAATTGACTGACTTTCTGAAGGCAAACCTTGATGTGTTTGCTTGGACCCAAGCGGACATGTGTGGAATTTCTCCCACGATCATGAGCCATTCACTAAACCTAAACTCAAAGCATCCTCCAGTGAAGCAAAAAAGGCGTATGTTGGGCCCAGAGAGGTCAGCGGCCTTAAAAGAGGAAGTAGAGAAGTTAATGAATAACAGGTTCATCAGAGACTCGACATATCCCAAATGGATATCAAATCCCATTTTAGTAAAGAAATCAAATGGGAAGTGGAGAACATATATCGATTTTTCTGCTTGAACAAAGCCTACCCAAAGGACGTCTTTCCATTCCCAGGATTGATCAACTGGTAGACTCAATGGAGGGGCACGAACTTCTCTCCTTCATGGATGCATATTCAGGGTAAAATCAGATCCCCATGCATGTACCAGATCAGGAACACACAAGTTTCATTACGGACTTATGGTTGTACTGTTACATGGTGATGCCATTCGGACTAAAGAATGCCGGAGCCACGTATCAGCGCTCGATGAATTGAATGTTCTACAGTTAGATTGGGAAAACAATGGAAGTTTTTGTAGATGACATGCTTGTAAAGTCCAGGCTATCTTACAATCACACGAAAGACTTGGCAGAGATGTTTGACATTCTACGACGCTATGGGATGAAATTGAACCCCCTGAAATGTTCATTCGGGGTCGCATCGGGAAATTTCCTCGAGTTCGTAGTCAGTTCTCGGAGGATCGAGATTAATCCTAACCAAATTGCAGCGATCAGGAACATAGAAGAGCCACGAAAAATTAGAGATGTTCAGAGTTTAGCTGGAAAAGTTACAGCGTTAAGCAGATTCATTTTCAAAGCCATAGATAAATGTGTTCCTTTTTTGATCTAATTAAATGTGGGAAACGTAACTTCGAATGGACCCCTGACTTTGTAGAGGCCAGTCAAAACTTTTTGGATCTGCGAGAACCCCCCCCCAATTTTGTCTAAACCAGTGGACCATGAGGACCTGTTCATATATTTGGCAGTATCATCTCGTGCCATCTGATCAGCTTTGGTACACCAGGAAGACAAAGTCCAGAGGCTGGTGTATTACGTAAGAGAGAAATTAGCAGCAGTAGAACGCAATTACCCAAGGATAGAAAAACTTGCCTATAGCCTCCTGATCTCATCCTATAAACTCTGTTATTATTTCCAAGCTCATCCAATTGTAGTATACACTGACTAGTCGCTCCGAAAGGTCCTACAACGAACCGTGGCATCTGCAAGACTGCTTAAATGGAATATCGAGTTGAGGTAGTATGTAACAACCCGTATTTTCAATAACCTGTAATAACATAAATCGAGGCAGAATTTAATTCTAAAAAGGGAATCAAGGGAAACGGGCTATGCCATTGCATTCGTCTCGGAAAAATACGCGAAATAGAGTCCGAGTTTTCGAAAATCGGAGTCCGTATGACCAAGATATGGCCTCGCGAAGTTTCACGAAAAATTCCCAAATTAAAGTATACTTAATTAAGTGAAATGGGTTGTGTAGATATATATATATATATATATATTGATATATATATATATATATAATTGAAAATTTAATAAATAAATATGCAAAAATGCTCAAAACAGCGAATTGGGAGAGGGGAATAACCGAACCGGCCGATTTTTGAAGTCGACCCGAGCCCGCTGGGTCGACTAGGGGTTAATCCAGGGTGTTTGGCTGTCAACCCGTGGGCCGATTCGCTCAAGTGCAGATTTTGCATTTGAATGGTTCTCATGGTCCATCTTTAATCTAAAGGCCCTAGATGGTTCCTACACTTGACTTCTTCCCCAAGACATGCTTTGATGGCTTGGATTGAATCTAGGGTTAATCCTATGGCCTAAAACACTTGCCTAATCTATAAATAAGACCCTAACCTACCCTAATTCATTCATAATTAAACCTAGTAACTAAACTATGGCAAAATGCTAGCTCTCATGGCCTCCACTAATTTTATGAAGAGGGTTGCATACTAATCACTCTCTAATCAACTTCTAATCCCTTCTTAGCATCTTAATCTTCTTCATTTGGTGTTCAAAGTTGCTAGTTGTGAGTTTCTATCACTTTGATGATCTTTTGGTAAACTAATTAGATGAGATGTGATGAGATTTATGGTTTTGTATGTGGGTTAATGAGCTTTGAATCATATGATATGATGTTAGCATTAATCTTATGTTTATGCATGTTGAGTATGTAAGCTTATGCAAGTTTAATATGATGTATGTTATGTTTGCATGATGCTAAATATGCAAGTTGTGGGCTATGTAATCATATGCATGTTATGCAAGTTCATGGTAATATGCTATGCAAGTTACATGTATGTAAATATGCAAGTTACATGTTTGTTAATATGCAAGTTACATGTATGTAAATATGCAAGTTACATGTTTGTTAATATGCAAGTTACATGTTTGTTAATATGCAAGTTACATGTATGTAAATATGCAAGTTACATGTTTCTTTATATGCAAGTTACATGTTTGTTAATATGCAAGTTACATGTATGTAAATATGCAAGTTACATGTTTATTAATATGCAAGTTCATGATGACACATTATGCAAGTCTATAAGCTAATATGCAAGTTGGTTATGCAAAATGAATATGTAAGTTATGTGACATATTATATGCAAGTTATGTGACATGTTATGCAAGTTCATATGCAAGTTATGTGTTTGTTAATATGCAAGATGGCACCTTTGAAACATGTTCATTCATATGCAAGTTGACACCTTTTATATGTGTTATATCATGAACGAAATTACGTGGGAACGATGGGGTAATTAAATGCATAAGTTAATAAGATTGTGTGAAATTAATATAATTATGCATAACACAAAACAAATAAACATAGTATGGGAATTTGCCTATTTGGTTAGGTGTACCCATACTATGTGTTGGGAATTTACCTATTGAGTTAGGTCTACCCCATGGGAATTTACCTATTAAGTTAGGTCTACCCATGTTAAGAAAACTTGATTAATTAGGGATAATTAATATAAAATTATGAGGGTGATTAATTAGGTGTAATTAATTGACTAAGACACGAGGTTGGACTCAGTTGTAGCGTAAAACTGCCCGGACCCAACCGGCTTAACCAGTTGCTACAAATGTTAGCCCAATGTGAGAGGTCTTAGGCACAAACTAAATACGTAATTAATGTAAAGACACGAGGTTAGACTCTGTTATGACATAAGGCTGCCCGGACCCAACCGGCTTAACCAGCGGTCATAAAAGACAGTCTAATGTGAGAGGTCTTTACAAAGGTTACGTTCTTAATTAATTAATTAAGAAACACTTAACCACATTAGCATGTAGAGGGACATGAGGGGTTAAGTGGGTGCCTCGGGTGGCATGAGAAAATCTAGTGGTTGCCTTGGGTGGCAATAGAAAATACGATTAGAATACTTAACCAAAATGGAACATGTAATTAAAACATGATTAAAGGGTTAAGTGGGATATACTAGAAAAAGGGACAAGCTTAGGTGGGTAGCTTGTGGAGGCCCATTTCAACCAGTAACCCATACGTATCTTTGTGGGCTCGACCCATGTCGAGGACGGGACACGCATACTGGGCTTGACTGTAAGAGGCAAACGGGTTAGCGGTGGCAACGCAAGTCCAACGGGCTTCATATGCGTGAGTGGGCCCGGGCTGGTAGGTAAGCCGTTGTTGCATCGAGTAGATATAAGCCGTGCACCTTTAGTTTCATCAGGTTGCCACATTGGGGAATGATACATCCCACGGTGGGGCCAGCACGGGTATCTACGTTAGGGAGCCGATCGAATGGGAAGTAGTGTGTACACCTAGTGGATTGTAGGGCCCCGTGGCGCCTACTTGGTCACCTAGGGGTACGCAAGTACTAATTAGTAAATTTTATAAGTCCTTGGGTGGGATCAACCTTTAAGTTAGGAACGACTGGTGTGGTGCAGTTTAGTAATTTACCTTAGGGAGGGTAGATGCGTCTTTATCCTTTATCTTCGTTTAGTTGACTGCTTAGGGTAGCCATTCATCCCTATATGTTACCGTATATCAGTTTATGTCTTCTCTGGTTACTTTAACGATTGTATTGTTAAAGTTATAGGACTCGCTCAGACTTATGTCTGACCCCGTTGTTTTTATCTTTTTCCCAACCCTCAGGTCCTACGGTGGATCCTAGCAGTAGTGGAGCTTGATCGGATTGCTGTTCCAGTCTTTAGGAGCTTGGATAGATGTAAAGCTCCAGTTATCCAGTTATCTTTTCTTTTGTTTGGCTATTGTATGAGAGTGGGATTATGTACTTCTTTATTTTGATGGATATTGTACTTGACCTTTATTGTGGTTTTATGATGTAACCAGACATGTTTTACTTCCGCTGTTATGAGATGATGTTTTAAAATTTCAAGTACTATTTATATCTGTCTTGTTGTAATTTTTCTGTTCTATATTCACTAAAATACTCCACCGATGCTATGGCATTCCCTTAGTGAGTGATCATAGCGGGAGTGGGGTGTTACACGTGGTATCAGAGCTTAAGGTTACCAGAACAGATAAAATTTTTGAGAAAAACTATTTTCTAAGAGTATTTTCGAAGAAAGTATTTTCAAAAGCATGTCTTCTAAGAGAAAAAGTTTTTGAAAAAGAAAAGCATAATCCCCAATAGCCATATCTTTATCTTTCGGAATCTCCTTTTTGAATCTTTCCTCTTTCGTTTCAGCATGGCTGAAGATCTTAACATCCCGGAGGGTTTAGTTATACCACTATGGTATAGGAGGTTGCAAGAGGCTAGGGCCGCGGCTGCGGGTCCGGCCAATGCTACTACACCAGAGACAACCGCTCCTCCTCCTCAGCCTAGAGTGGATAATTTTGCTAAGGTTTGCAAGGAGTTCAAGGCTATAGGAGGAAAACCTTTTCTTGGTTCAGAGACTTTCGTAGAGGCTAGAGATTGGCTTAAGGAAGTGGAAGAGTTGCTAGATATCTTTGAAGTGGAAGAGGGAAAGAAAGTCAAGTTGGCGGCTTGGTTAATGAAGGGAGAGGCCTCATTCTGGTGGGAGGTCACTAATGGAGAACGCCCTGTTGACTCTTGGGCAGATTTTAAGCAAAGGTTTGGGGCTAAGTTTCTCTCAAGGGCGGAAGAGAATCTGTTTATGGAGAAGTTCTTGAATTTGAAGCAAGGGAATCTCACGGTGAAAGAATATGTCAACAAATTCAATCAATTAGCAAGGTTTGGCATAGAGTTGGTGAATACACCGGAGAAGAAGGCTTTGAGGTTCGTTAGAGGCTTGAACGAACCATTGCAAGGAATAGCTATGACTCACATTCCTATGGGGGCCACTTTTGAGAAGCTTGTCTACATGGCACTTATGCATGAGGATGATAAGAATTCTAAGGCACCAGAGAAAAAGGGGGATCAGAAGAAACCGCAACAACAACAACAAGGCAAGGGCGGAAAAGGCAATGGTGACAAAAAGAAGACGAAGAAGAAGTGCTTCAATTGTGGAACACCAGGACACCTCAGTAAGGATTGTCGCAAAAAGAAGAAGACCGGTTGCTTTCATTGTGGTGAAGCAGGGCATCTTGTGAAAAACTGCCCAAAGAAGGGGCAGAAGACGGGGTCTACCTCAGGAGGGCAGGTGCAAGCTCTTATAGCACCACCTCAGTCAGGGGGGCAAGTTCAGGTTCTCTCAGTTCCACCGATTCAGCAGAGAGGTAGAACTATTTCCGTTGAAAGTCTGGTTTTTCTGTTTGATCATCCAGTTCGTACTTTGTTTGACTCTGGCGCATCGCATTCTTTTATCTCATCATCGTTAGTTGAGTCACTGCACTTAGACACCAGTCTAGTTGATGATCCCTTGGTTGTCTCAAACCCAATTGGGGGCTCCATATATCTGTCTATGATATGTTTGGGTTTGAAGATTTCTATACTTAGCGTTGAGTTTAGATGTGATGCTTTTGTATTGGGCTTCACGGGCTATGGGTTGATCTTGGGCATGGACTGGTTATCCAGTAATGGTGCCGTTCTTGATTGCGAAAGGAGAGTTGTCAGGCTCATGACCCGCTTGGGTAACACTCTCGAGATCTCTTGCAATCCCATGGAATCTGTTTTGCTAAGTTATCTTGAATCGCTCGATGCTTCGGTCGAGAGTTTGCATTCTGTCAGAGTAGTCCGGGAATATCCGGATGTGTTTGAAGAAGTAAAGGGTTTGCCTCCGAAGCGGGAGATAGATTTCCGAATTTATTTGGTGGATAATGCCAAACCAGTGTCTTTGCCAGTGCGCCACATGGCTCCTCGGGAAAGAAGGGAACTTCATAAGCAAGTAGGGGAGTTGCTTGAGAAGGGGTTTATAAGGCGAAGTATATCGGAGTGGGGAGCTCCAGTAGTGTTTGCCACGAAGGCGGATGGGTCCCTCAGACTTTGTGTGGATTATAGGGAACTTAATAAGCTCACAAAGAAGAATAGACACCCATTACCGAGGATAGATGATCTCTTTGATCAGTTGGTTGGCGCCTCAGTGTTTTCGCAAATGGATTTAGCTACAGGGTTTCATCAGTTGAGAGTGGCGGAGGACAGTATAGAGAAGACTGCTTTCCGGACTCCGGATGGTTTTTATGAGTGGCTAGTGATGCCATTTGGGTTGACAAACGCCCCTGCATACTTTGTGGATCTCATGAGTAGAGTGTTCAGAGAGTATCTGAATAAGTTTGTAGTAGTTTTTGTGGATGACATCTTGGTCTTTTCCAAGAGTGAAGAAGAGCATGCCTTACATCTCAGAGAAGTGTTGGAGACTCTTCGAGCGCATAGTCTTAAAGCTAAATTCTCTAAATGCCATTTTTGGAGAAGAGAAGTGCGATTCTTAGGGCATGTGGTCTCTAAGGAAGGGATAGCTGTGGATCCCGCAAAGATAGTATCTATCCAGGATTGGAAAGTTCCTAGAAATGCTACCGAGGTAAGAAGTTTCTTGGGGTTGGCAGGATATTATAGGAAGTTCATCAAAGACTTCGCGAAGATATCAGCCCCATTAACCCGCTTGACGAAAAAGAATCTGGTTTTCTCGTGGGATGTAGATTGTGATGATGCTTTCCGACGGTTAAAGAGAGCTTTGACCACCGCTCCAGTTTTAGTGCTCCCGGATGGGAGTAAGCCGTTTGTTGTTTATACCGATGCTTGTGGAACAGGATTAGGCGCAGTCTTGATGCAGGAGGGAAGGGTAATAGCCTATGGAGGGAGACAATTGAGAGTGCATGAGAAGAATTACCCTACCCATGATCTAGAGTTGGCCGCGATTGTTTTCGCACTTAAGTCTTGGCGCCATTATCTTCTTGGCGAGAGATTCGAGTTGTTCACCGACCATAAATCATTGAAGTACTTATTCTCTCAGAAGGATTTAAACTTAAGACAGCAAAGGTGGATGGAGTTCTTAGCATCCTATGATTTCGAGATAGCGTATACCCCTGGTAAGGGTAACGTGGTGGCAGACGCCTTAAGTAGAAAAAGGCTATCTTTGAGTCCATTGTTCGTGGAACGACGAAGCTTGGAGTTTCTTTCTTTGTTTGACTTCAGACCTTCTGTTGATTTTGTACCTGGTTTGTTGGCATCCTTGGAGGTTAGACCTACTCTTTTGAGACGGATTGGCGAGGCTCAGCGAGACGACCCACAGTTGGTTGTGTTGGTAGAGAAGCTTATAAGAGGGGAGTCGTCCAGCCATTTGGGTAGATACACCATAGATGATAAGGGATGGTTGCATAGAGACGGTAGACTTTGTGTACCGCAAGATGAGGGTTTGAAGAAGGCTATTTTGGATGATGCACATCGTTCAAGAATGACTATTCATCCCGGTGGAGACAAAATGTACCAAGACATGAAGAGAGTTTTCTTCTGGGCCGGTATGAAGAAAGATGTAGCCGAGTATGTGGCTAGATGTTTAGTGTGCCAACAAGTTAAAGCGGAGCAAAGGAAACCTGGTGGGTTGCTACACCCATTGGAAGTTCCACAGTGGAAGTGGGATAGTGTCTCGATGGATTTCATCGACGGGTTACCGAGATCGAGGAAGGGCAATACGGGAATTTGGGTTGTGGTAGACAGACTTACCAAGAGTGCCCATTTTATACCCGTAAAGAGTAAGAGGACCGCTCCATGGCTTGCTTCAGTCTATGTTAGAGAGATTGTTAGATTGCATGGCGTACCATCCAGCATTGTGAGTGATCGAGATCCTATTTTCACTAGTGAGTTTTGGAGAAGTTTGCAAGAGGCGGTAGGGACTCAGTTGTGTTTGAGCACCGCATATCATCCTCAGACGGACGGTCAGACTGAGAGGGTGAACCGTATCTTAGAAGATCTTTTGAGGCTTTGTATCTTGGATTTTGGAGGTACATGGGAAGAACATCTTCCTTTGGTGGAGTTCGCATATAATAACAGCTTTCAGTCCAGTATTGGTATGGCTCCTTTCGAAGCTCTTTATGGAAGACCTTGTCGATCTCCTACATGTTGGTGGGAATCTACGAATAAGATCTTGCTTGGGCCGGATATGGTTAGAGAGACTTCAGAGAAGATTGATTTAATTCGAAGAAGGATGAAAGCAGCGCAAGATAGACAGAAATCTTATGCGGATCGGAGAAGGACGGAACTTGAGTTTGAGGTTGGGGATATGGTTTTTGTCAAAGTATCTCCATTGAGAAATGTGGTTCGCTTTGGGTCCGTTGGGAAGTTAGCACCGAGATTTGTTGGGCCATTTCCTATTAAGGAAAGGATTGGACGGATGGCATATAGGGTGGAGTTGCCCGACAGACTTAGTGGTGTTCATGATGTATTCCATGTATCACATTTGAGGAAGTGCTTACATGAGACCGCAGAGGTGGTAGAGCCGAGTTTGCTTAGAGATGTAGAGGTAGAGCGTGACGCGACGATTCGACGAGCTCCTACTCGCATCCTTGGGTCAGAAACTAGGAAGTTGAGGAACAGAGAAGTCCAGCTAGTTAAAGTGCAATGGGGAGATGACGAAAGCAATGCTACTTGGGAGACGGAAGCGAAGATGCGTTCTTTGTATCCATTTCTTTTTGAGAGTATGTCTTTTAACTTCTCCTTTATTGCTTGTCTAGTACTTATCTTATCTTTAGTATATCCTCTCGCTAATACCTATGACCTTTAGATAGGGTAAAACCTATGGTTGAAACATGTGTTTGAAACATGTTATGGTTGATGGATGCATATGGATGCAATTGTTTGCTAGTGGTTGCTCGTGGATGCATATACACACACATTAGGCACTAGATCGGCTCAGTCACTTCATGTTGCATATTGCATAAATGGATGTGGTAGTTAGATTGATGGATGTATCATGGCTGTGTTATCATATGGATGATGCATTTTTGTGTATGGTTGTGCACGCATGTAGAAATTTGTATGTGTCAATAGGGTTTCGCATACATATTGGATGCATGGCACTATCATGGTTTGCATTAAGGAGGTTTACTGTATCAGTAACCGCCTGATTTTCGCATTAGGTAAGTACATATACACACACTTTTGCATATATCCATCCAGCATTTAGAATCTTGTAAGGACAATGATTGCTCGTGGATGATGCTTTGAGTAGATGGATGATTGGATGGTAGGATACGTTCTTCCTAACTTGAAGATTTCGGGGACGAAATCCTTTAAGGAGGGGAGAATGTAACAACCCGTATTTTCAATAACCTGTAATAACATAAATCGAGGCAGAATTTAATTCTAAAAAGGGAATCAAGGGAAACGGGCTATGCCATTGTGTTCGTCTCGGAAAAATACGCGAAATAGAGTCCGAGTTTTCGAAAATCGGAGTCCGTATGACCAAGATATGGCCTCGCGAAGTTTCACGAAAAATTCCCAAATTAAAGTATACTTAATTAAGTGAAATGGGTTGTGTAGATATATATATATATATATATATATATATTGATATATATATATATATATATAATTGAAAATTTAATAAATAAATATGCAAAAATGCTCAAAACAGCGAATTGGGAGAGGGGAATAACCGAACCGGCCGATTTTTGAAGTCGACCCGAGCCCGCTGGGTCGACTAGGGGTTAATCCAGGGTGTTTGGCTGTCAACCCGTGGGCCGATTCGCTCAAGTGCAGATTTTGCATTTGAATGGTTCTCATGGTCCATCTTTAATCTAAAGGCCCTAGATGGTTCCTACACTTGACTTCTTCCCCAAGACATGCTTTGATGGCTTGGATTGAATCTAGGGTTAATCCTATGGCCTAAAACACTTGCCTAATCTATAAATAAGACCCTAACCTACCCTAATTCATTCATAATTAAACCTAGTAACTAAACTATGGCAAAATGCTAGCTCTCATGGCCTCCACTAATTTTATGAAGAGGGTTGCATACTAATCACTCTCTAATCAACTTCTAATCCCTTCTTAGCATCTTAATCTTCTTCATTTGGTGTTCAAAGTTGCTAGTTGTGAGTTTCTATCACTTTGATGATCTTTTGGTAAACTAATTAGATGAGATGTGATGAGATTTATGGTTTTGTATGTGGGTTAATGAGCTTTGAATCATATGATATGATGTTAGCATTAATCTTATGTTTATGCATGTTGAGTATGTAAGCTTATGCAAGTTTAATATGATGTATGTTATGTTTGCATGATGCTAAATATGCAAGTTGTGGGCTATGTAATCATATGCATGTTATGCAAGTTCATGGTAATATGCTATGCAAGTTACATGTATGTAAATATGCAAGTTACATGTTTGTTAATATGCAAGTTACATGTATGTAAATATGCAAGTTACATGTTTGTTAATATGCAAGTTACATGTTTGTTAATATGCAAGTTACATGTATGTAAATATGCAAGTTACATGTTTCTTTATATGCAAGTTACATGTTTGTTAATATGCAAGTTACATGTATGTAAATATGCAAGTTACATGTTTATTAATATGCAAGTTCATGATGACACATTATGCAAGTCTATAAGCTAATATGCAAGTTGGTTATGCAAAATGAATATGTAAGTTATGTGACATATTATATGCAAGTTATGTGACATGTTATGCAAGTTCATATGCAAGTTATGTGTTTGTTAATATGCAAGATGGCACCTTTGAAACATGTTCATTCATATGCAAGTTGACACCTTTTATATGTGTTATATCATGAACGAAATTACGTGGGAACGATGGGGTAATTAAATGCATAAGTTAATAAGATTGTGTGAAATTAATATAATTATGCATAACACAAAACAAATAAACATAGTATGGGAATTTGCCTATTTGGTTAGGTGTACCCATACTATGTGTTGGGAATTTACCTATTGAGTTAGGTCTACCCCATGGGAATTTACCTATTAAGTTAGGTCTACCCATGTTAAGAAAACTTGATTAATTAGGGATAATTAATATAAAATTATGAGGGTGATTAATTAGGTGTAATTAATTGACTAAGACACGAGGTTGGACTCAGTTGTAGCGTAAAACTGCCCGGACCCAACCGGCTTAACCAATTGCTACAAATGTTAGCCCAATGTGAGAGGTCTTAGGCACAAACTAAATACGTAATTAATGTAAAGACACGAGGTTAGACTCTGTTATGACATAAGGCTGCCCGGACCCAACCGGCTTAACCAGCGGTCATAAAAGACAGTCTAATGTGAGAGGTCTTTACAAAGGTTACGTTCTTAATTAATTAATTAAGAAACACTTAACCACATTAGCATGTAGAGGGACATGAGGGGTTAAGTGGGTGCCTCGGGTGGCATGAGAAAATCTAGTGGTTGCCTTGGGTGGCAATAGAAAATACGATTAGAATACTTAACCAAAATGGAACATGTAATTAAAACATGATTAAAGGGTTAAGTGGGATATACTAGAAAAAGGGACAAGCTTAGGTGGGTAGCTTGTGGAGGCCCATTTCAACCAGTAACCCATACGTATCTTTGTGGGCTCGACCCATGTCGAGGACGGGACACGCATACTGGGCTTGACTGTAAGAGGCAAACGGGTTAGCGGTGGCAACGCAAGTCCAACGGGCTTCATATGCGTGAGTGGGCCCGGGCTGGTAGGTAAGCCGTTGTTGCATCGAGTAGATATAAGCCGTGCACCTTTAGTTTCATCAGGTTGCCACATTGGGGAATGATACATCCCACGGTGGGGCCAGCACGGGTATCTACGTTAGGGAGCCGATCGAATGGGAAGTAGTGTGTACACCTAGTGGATTGTAGGGCCCCGTGGCGCCTACTTGGTCACCTAGGGGTACGCAAGTACTAATTAGTAAATTTTATAAGTCCTTGGGTGGGATCAACCTTTAAGTTAGGAACGACTGGTGTGGTGCAGTTTAGTAATTTACCTTAGGGAGGGTAGATGCGTCTTTATCCTTTATCTTCGTTTAGTTGACTGCTTAGGGTAGCCATTCATCCCTATATGTTACCGTATATCAGTTTATGTCTTCTCTGGTTACTTTAACGATTGTATTGTTAAAGTTATAGGACTCGCTCAGACTTATGTCTGACCCCGTTGTTTTTATCTTTTTCCCAACCCTCAGGTCCTACGGTGGATCCTAGCAGTAGTGGAGCTTGATCGGATTGCTGTTCCAGTCTTTAGGAGCTTGGATAGATGTAAAGCTCCAGTTATCCAGTTATCTTTTCTTTTGTTTGGCTATTGTATGAGAGTGGGATTATGTACTTCTTTATTTTGATGGATATTGTACTTGACCTTTATTGTGGTTTTATGATGTAACCAGACATGTTTTACTTCCGCTGTTATGAGATGATGTTTTAAAATTTCAAGTACTATTTATATCTGTCTTGTTGTAATTTTTCTGTTCTATATTCACTAAAATACTCCACCGATGCTATGGCATTCCCTTAGTGAGTGATCATAGCGGGAGTGGGGTGTTACATAGTACGATTTAAACTTCCATCCCAGAAGATCGATAAGGGGGCAAGCTTTAGCCGATTTCGTTGCTGAATTCACAATTCCCCAAGGAGGATGTGTCAAATGAAAAAGCTGACCCCTCGGAGCATAATTTATAACTTGGCCCTTGGAAACTATATACAGATAGGGCTAAAAATGATCGAAGATCTAGCGCCGGAGTCATTTTAAAGACTCCTGAAGGATGATCTATTTACTATGCTTTGCGTTTGGAATTCTCTGTCACAAATAATGATTTCAAATACAAGGCCCTAATTGCTGGGCTAAAACTCGCTATGGAATTGGGGGTGACCAGGCTAGACATTTTCTGTGATTCCAAAATAGTTGTTTGCCAGGACCGAAAGGAATTCTAGGCTAGAGGACCTTGACTCATTGCTTACCTTGAAAAGGTAGAGGAGTTATTGGATAACCTGGAACATTATAGCATAGCTCACATCCCGCAGATAGAAAATCGAAAAGCAGACATATTAGCTAATTTAGCAAGCTCTGAAAATCGAGAAGAAACAGAGATGGTTTCAATAGAGGTATTGAAATCGGCAAGCTTCGATCAAATGGAAGTCGATCCAGTACTAGTAACTGAACCAGAAAGGGAGTCATGGGTGACACAAATTAAGAATTTCCTTAAAAGCGGAACACTCCCAGCAAAAAAGACCGAGAGACGAGCTGTGATACGTAAAGCCACAAGATATGTCTTACAAGATGAATTTTTTTACCGCTAGGGATTTTCTATCCCCTGCTCTGATGTATAGCACACGATGACATCAAACGTGTACTAAGAGAATTACACAAAGGTGAATGTGGAGAGCACACCGGGGGCCAAAACACTGGCAAAGAAAGTATTACGTTATGGCTATTTCTGGCCTACCACAAATAAATATGCAGCTGATTATTCACGACGCTGCAATAAGTGCAAGAAATTTGCAAAGGTTCCTAAGCCACCTCCGAGTCTACTTAAATCAATGGTGAGCCCATGGCCATTCATTATACTAGGGATATACATCATTTGAACCCTGCCAATAGCCAAAGGAGGAGCCAATTATGCAATCGTGGCCGTGGATTATTTCAAAAAATGGGTGGAATGATCACGACAAAGCGGGTGATAAACTTTGTGGCTAGGAATATCATCTGTCGATTTGGAATACCAAGAACCATCATAACTGAAAATGGAAACCAATTCGACACTGCACCAAATAAATAAATTTGAAACGCATGATATTTTTTACTTGAAACCCTTTTTCTTAGTTTCTAGGCTTCAAACCATTATTTACTGTTTCTATATCTACCAAAGTGATTGCACCATTTTTTTGATTTTTTAAGTATATAGTTTTTCGTGCAAAAAAGTTAACCGCTTCCCTAATAACTTTGTCTGAAACTACCGTTCCACTCACTCAGCCTGCTATCGTTCCCCTTCCGGCCCGTGTTTGCAAAAGAAAAAATTAGGCGCATACTTTTCTTTTCCCCAAACCCTTTTTCTTGCGATTTCCTCAGATCTCCTATTCCCGCTCGTCGCTTTCCTTTCCCTCCGAAGGTAGTTCTCGATTAATAGTCAAATAGGAATAGTGTGCAATTCTCAATTATTTTTGTCTGTTACCTAGTTTTTGAACGAAGGATTAATGATGCGTGAAAGTATACTTGAGCATGTTCAAATTTAAAATTAGTTCTCCTGCCGAGCCTAACGTTAAACCTATTTTATTTATATTCTGAATCAAACTAAACAGTTATATTTATTGTTTGTCAATTTCAATAATTTGTGATCGGTTTTTCTAAACTGGTCGGGTAAAATTCATTAATTTTGAGGTTAATTTGGATGGATTTCTTTGCTGAACTCATTCAATTCAGTGATTGATATGTTAAATTGAAAAGTATTATTCTTAGGTATATGTTAATAATTGTATGTAGAAAATAAACTGATCGGTTTGACTATTTTTGATTGTTGAGTTCAACCTGGCTGTTGTTCACTAAGTTTTGCCTGTTGCTTCAATCATTCGTGAAGATTACTAGTGATATATTATACTACATTTCTAGTGATTATTTATGATGCGATGAGAGGGATTGTCTATGAATTTTTTGATCTGTCAATCAAATTATATTATGTGGAGAAACATGTCTTCCAGAATGCTTTAGTTAGGTAAAATGTAATTTATTTCCTGGTTTATCAATGAGAAATTTTGTCTGATTTTCGTTATAATTCAGTTTTGGCATTGCATTTGCTATCGTATTTATAACTTTTTATTTTCGAATTTCAGACCGTTATGATTGTTTTCAAAGGCATTGACAAATGTTATTTCGCTCCATATCGTATTTCATAATCAGGGTTGACTAACGTTATTTAGCTCCTGTGTATTCTACAAGAACGACCTCTTAATTGCTTTTGAAAAGATTTCATAATCAGGGTTGACTAACGTTATTTGCCTATATCTTTTACGATAGAATTTTTCATCCACTCGTAATGTGTTGCTACTTATTATTCTACATCGCATTTTTGAGAAATTTACATTGCACTCAACGTCAAAACGTAAAGCTGTTTATGACAAAACATTTTTGTTAGATCTAAGCCAAGTCAACCTGTAGCATAAAAAATAATTATAAATGTATGAGTGTCCGTTAAGCTGTCATCTTCTTCTTGCACTATAGTTTGATTTATTCATTTATATGGATGATTTGTTTTATGATTTTTACCAAATACTTTCGTCTTTCTTTCTTTGTTTATTTTAGCTGACATTTATTATGGAGATAAAGTGGTTGCCATATACTTCTGAATGATTATCCATTGGTCCTAGATGAATTTCCCTATTTTAAAAATGTCTTATTTTGATTTGTTATGTTAGTGATATTTCTAGTACATTATCTGCAGATTAATTGCTGTGTTAAATAATGCATAAATGTTATTGTTAGACCAAAAAATGGTCATATCACCCAATTGATAATGTTTTATAGAGAATAATGAGGAATCGTGAACAAAAAGCAAGAAAAATCAATCAACACACGAAATTTATAGTGGTTCGGCGTTAACAAGCCTACATCCACTTCATAGCTTCTCAATTCATTCAGAAATTACAAATACAATGAGTATTGACGCTCAAGCACTCAATTACAATAAATAATACTCTCCGAATTCATTGATTTTATTAAAGAGGATGAAGGTTCTTCGTTGGTAGCCATGGCTGAAATAGATAGAGCTTCCTTGAGGCCCAAAAAAGTCCGCTTAAATGATGTGTTGTATGTGTATTTATAGGTAGAAATTCGGTTAGGGTTGAGTGGCCACGTGGCAGCTTCAGAGTAAATCTCGGAAGTAGTGGAGAACATGGGAAAATGGTCTTTAACTGCCCAGAATTCGGTTAGGGGTAGAGACCCGATCCGGTTGGCCCGATCCGGATAACCCGATCCGGATAACCCGATCCGGTTTACCCGATCCGGTTTACCCGATCCGGTTTGGTTGGTCAGAAATATTCGCTTTCGCTTGATCCGAAATGGTGGAATCCAACCCGAAGCTTATGTGCACAGAAATACGAGTTTTCCCATCCTTCGTTACTTCGTCCAAGCAGATGTCGATCTCTGGTAGTTCATACTCAAGCCCTGAGTGGCCTTCCTGATAGAGTTCTTCGGCTTTGGATAGTCTGGTCACAAAGCAGGCTAACAGTTATGTTAGTGCTACTGCTAATTGATTAATTGCTACATTAGTAATATTGCTATGTTAGTGGTTAAGCAAGTTTACTGAAGAACTTTCTAACAACTATAACCATGCATATGAAATAATGTCTTGCTCAATACTGTACACACTAGAAAACTGTCCACAGTTAGTATTCCAACGTACATACATATTCCGACTTTCTAACTATAAATCCCACAGTCGTCTCTATTCTTGTGGGTGGAACTTTCAGGGCACTAGGGTTCTTACACAACATTATATATCTAGATTAAAATCTACTTACAGCCAAATGTTTATTTAATTTGTTTAATATTTATCGAGTGGTTCATAATAAGCGGTATACATCTAATTGGTATGAATCATTTTCATTGTCTAATATTTTATTGATATTTAATTTGTTTAATATTTTATTTAATTTGTTTAGTATTAATGAAATATAGAGATTTACTGCACAACCAAATGTTTATTTAATTTCTTTTATTTTATTCATATTTTCGTTGCACAACCAGTTCATTTTCATCTGTTTAAAATTTTATCTAAGGAATAGTGGCTAAACTTATTTTTGTTCATAATTGTCTGCAATGCCGAAATACACAGGAAAGAAAGCTGCCACTAGTGGATCAGAACAATCAAAAGGAAAACTTATTAGGCTATCGATGATTAGATCGTGATAACTATAGACTTGTTAAGTTGCTGAGGTTTGCCATTCTATATTTATTTGACAATGCTGCTTGTATTTGCCACTTCATTTTTCGTGGCTTTTATTTATCATTACTTGATAGCTGAAAATTTATTTGATGATGCAGTTATTTTTGAAGGATCTGTTATCTGTTTACATTCCTATGTCTGGGTAACAGATTGGTTTCCACTGAGTCGAGTAATTAAGTTGATAGTCCTTGGCAAGTTGATAGTCCTCGGCAATTTGGACTCTCTCTCTCTCTCTCTCTCTCTCTATATATATATATATATATATATAGTTCCTAGGTACTCATTCAATTTCCATGAAGTCAAAAAGTTGGATGTTGAGTGTACACGCACACTAATACGTATATGTGAATGCTTTAGATTATCGGCTTTTAAGCACGTTTAAACTTAATTACCGAATTGAGTCACTCACACATATGAATGTGCCAATGCATGTAAATCTTATTTTGTATTCAAGAAGGGTTGCTTACAATCCATTTGGTATTGGGACCAGTAGTTACCTGATTGCTTCAAAAAATTTGGTCTTACGAAATTTAAGTGGGCCGAGCTGATCTGGTTCATATATATACTATCGCTCCCCTCTTCTTTTCACTTTATTTATTTTGATCTGAACCCTCAAGTACAACCATTAAGGAAACTCGGGAACTCCACATCATCACGTGAGCCTTTTACCACTTCACTTCGATTCAACTAGGGATCCTTTTCGCACTGCCACACCGCTGCCTTTTGTTCATTTATGGATCATCATTTCAGACCTATTTTGATCCTATCTGATTCACATATGGGTCTTAACCTTTGCACCAAGGTTATGATTTGACGATTATATGTGAAAGCAATACTATGATGGATTAGAGATAGAGCTATAGTGGGTGGTGTTAGCAGAAAAGTGAAAGTGAAAACAGATAATAGTGCTGCAATGGTGGTGGATAAAATGGTGTGTCTAACTTTTCCATTTAGCCAAAATACAGTTGCTTTTTCTAAATCATAAAGTAATCGAGGATAGTTCTCTTCTGTGAACTATGGTTATAATCATTTTATTTCTGTGGAAACACATTGGTTCAGTGTTTATGAAGCCATGTTCCAAACGCTAGTTCTTTATAAACCCCAACCATTTTTTTCTTCTTCACAATAACTTCTACTTCATACCCAAACCAAATTTCTGGTTGAATTGGTGAGTGATTATTGATTTTAATGACTACCTAGTTGTTTTGTGTTGAGAGAAGTTTTTTAGACATGTTGTTTATGGAGTGCACCTGCCTGTTCTTGGACGTGCTTTGATTTCTTTTGTTAAATGCATTTAAATCAACGGGTACCTAGATTTTGTATTTATTTATTTTAATTTATCTTTTTCCTACTTATTTCAGTTGCATCAACATTTAGTTTCAAGTTTTCACGCTTCACAGCAGGTAATCATGCTAGCAGAAGTAAAAGAATAATTCTGAATACTTATTAAAGATGTAACTAGTTATAACTACAAATTTTCCTGACTTGCATTTTCCTGGCCTTGTTTATCTAAGATGTTTCTGTTCACAGTAGTCACTGTAAGCTAAAAAAGAAGATGCCTAACTAATGTTATGTTTTATGCCCAACTATTGTTATTTTTTTATGTAGATTTAAAATGAAGATGATCCAACTATCCCAATTACACGAACTCAAGTTTGGATACACTACTATTATACATTGCTATTATTAACTCATGTCGCATTTATAGGCAACTTTTTTCGTCCATATAGATTTCTGATTTTGGCCATTCTCTCACAAATGCAGGCTCAAATGAACATATAACAAATCTTTCTGAATTTGAAGGATACATGGTCCCTGAATATTTCTTAAATGGTACATGAATTCTAAATTGAACTTTGGAGTATATATTTAATACATTGGACATTTGTTTCTATGTCATTTTTTTCTTGGGCAGAAGCAACAATCAAAAGTGATGTGCATGCATTTGGGAATATTCTTTTTGAACTTCTTTTAGGGAAGAAACCATTCACAGGAACTCTATGTCAATATACTATAATTTGGGTATGCATTGCTAATGATTTCATTTCACCATATAATATAAATATAAATATTTGATCATGTATAGCTCTAGTTCTCAATTTTATTTGAAGTACTAAGCCTCAAGTAACTGATATGCTCCCAAACTTCACTATTAATTCTAGTTCAGATATTTCAAGGCCTAATTTATTTGAATAAGAATCCTCTGAAGGTTATTCATTATTATTTGAAACCTGGAAATGTTCTTTTTGATGAGATTGGTGTTGCAAAAGTGACCGATTTTGGCCTTAGCAAAACCATGGAAGATGATGCTGGATCGCAAGGTATGGAGATAACTTCCCAAGGAGCTGGAACATACTAGTACCTACCAACTGAATGCTTTGTACTCAGCAGGACTCCGTTCATCTCATCCAAGGTGGATGTATGGTCGGTTGGTGTCATGTTCTATCCAACGCTTTTCGGTAAGCGTCCATTTGGACATGAGCAGACTCAAGAGAGAATACTAAGAGAGGATACTATAAAAAATGCTCGCAAAGTCGAATTTCCATCAAAGCCATCTGTATCAAATGATGCAAAGGCATTGATTCGTAGGTGCTTGACCTATAACCAAGCTGAAAGACCAGATGTTTTAACTATAGCACTAGATCCTTGTTTTAGTATATATTTTTAGACTGCGTTATTTATTTTTTGGTGAATCGCATTTGAATGCAGGCTCTAAAGTCCACAAGTACCCTGATTATTGAATTACAAGATATGTTGAAAAGTCTGCTTGGCTAAAGGAGCTTGTTTATGCAACATACAGGGCTTCTGTATTGCTTTTACCCCTGTTAATTATATATATTACAATAATACTAGTACTTTCTCATTTTCATAGTTCTATATAACGTGATTATATTTTCATGTATGCTTGCTTAGCTATTATTTTATGCAACAGGCTCCTCCTACTATCAACATACTGGGAGAGGAGATCAATGGTCGACGTGAACCTCTTGCACATTATCATAGTAATTATAGAACTGCTGAGGTGGTTGTTTGCGGTTCTCTTATTGAAAGTAAATTGTATATTTATGGAAAGGTAATGCATTTATTTTCATTATTATTTATTATACCTTTTTTGAATTTTTTTACCACCAGATATCTTGTTATTTACAATTGTTTATCTATCTACAATCTGAAATCCATGTTTTAAATCAAATATTACTAATGCTAGGAAACCTTCTGAGGGTTCAGTTCAACTCCTAATGCATGTTCCAGGTCACATTTCTTCCTCTCCCTTCTTCTCTCCTTAATCATTAATTGATTCAACGGTAGTATTATTCCAAATTTTTGCTTGGTGCCTTGATTTTAGTTTTGACATCAACTTTGCTGATATTCTGATTTAAGTTGCTGGTTCATGATTTTTTTTTTTTTTTTTTTTACATTTTGTGATTGTAAACTGAATAAATCTTCTAGTTCAGAATATGATGATTGCAATGTGTATAGACAATAGATGTTAAATTGCTAGCTTTAACTTTTTAAGCGCAAACCTTTGAAAATGCAGAATTGCTATAAAGCCCGAAACATCAAAGACCCGAAAGGTGCGGGAATCATCTTGCACGCACAGTAAACTTTCTCCCTTGAATTACGTGCGTAGGATACATTTTCGTACATAATCGTACCCTGAATTTCGGGCTCCCTAGCAGATCCCTTGAAAATGTGCTGGTATTTATGAAATTTGGGGGGTTTATTTTGTACCGTTGCACGATTATTTTAGACGATGTTTTTTACATGGATGGCATGATTAGTTTGCATGAATTGAAAGTCTGAACTTCACTGTCCAATGAATGCTGATTTTCCATTTTGTTATTTAACTCCACTTATCTAAGTAAGGGTGTGGAATAAGTTCAAACTGAATAAACCAATTAAGCCAAATGATTGCACTTATAGCAGCGATAATTTTGGAAGTTAGCTGCTAGTGATTGCATACAACAACTACTTAATGAAAAGAACATGCTTGAAAATGTCTTAGCTTCTACAACTGATAATTATGCTAATGTTTAAAATTATTAAATATTATGACATAAAAAAACTCATATATGCATTCTTGTATTATGCATTTTTACATACAGTCGTGAAGTTAAGCGATATGAATCATGAAGATTTGGTGGATAACGTAGATCGCCGGATTGTCGGTTTCTAGAGAAGCCCGAAGAAGGTTTTCGTATCATGGTGATTTATTTTCTGATCATAAATATTAACATATTTTCGACATGGGAAAAAAAACTTTTCTTCACCTTTTTCTCCATTAAAGATAACTTTTTTAGTTTCGACAAGCACAACAGGCAACTATTTATACTAACGCGTCATAAGCTAGGAAGCAGCAACCAGTTTAAAATGTCATTTAATACCGAGGCGATTGCAACAGTTATTTTTTTATTTAATTTCATCACAACTTGGAATACTTGTCTTTTGGAATTCTGGTTTTGCTAGCAGGATAGATGCTGAACTCTGAAAGCAGTACGTCCCTTATTTCTATGTGGTATAAAAACCTTGACTTCTCTTATTTGTTTTCTTCAATTCTTTGTGGACTGTTAAAGTAATACAAGGACTTCAAACCAATGTGTAACAGGTTTATTGCCGAGTCGATTACATATACGATGATATGTGGATTCGGTGCAGCTGTGAGTTATCCAACAGCTTAACTTCTTTCAAAATGTCAAATTATATATCGATATTGTTATCTTGGTTCTTGATTTATTTGTTAAATAATAGGACTCAAGTATAAAATGAGATTGGTGATGCAAACATCAAGAATGCAACCAATGCGCTATTTGTGACATTGAGACCATCTTGTTTTCTCGTTGTGACAACCAACTTACATTTTCATTTGGTCATATATTTTGGGCTGTCATTTACTAACTATATTGAAATTGTTCTACAATTTTCTTATATGACACCTTTGATCGCTACGTCTAAACTATCAGATTCTGCTCAAGTAGTTCTGTCTGGTAACTGTATTTATGTTTTAACTACATAAATTTTAGGATTTTTACTACGTTTGTATCATTTTGATTTCAAATATGTTTAGGGGTGGCCAGCGGTCATGGTTGGTAGCACTTGGCAGCTTGGACTAAGCTTATCACCTTTTATATAATTGGCATTAGCTCTTCTTTTGGGTACAAGTTTACTATTTTGAATATTTTTTTCTTATAAAATGGTGCACTGCTTGTGTCATTACAAATATGGGAGTTACTTCTTATTTTGAACTTATATCGAATAATAATTCAATTTAGCCAAATATAAGCATTAAATTTAGTGATGTGGTTTCATCTTAGCTTTTATTAAGATAAATATCATCATTCTTTAGTTGTTAATGTAAAATGTTCCATTTTGATGTTCATTTGTATTGATTGTGTAAACAAGTTATAAATTCGTACATTGTCTAATATTCTAGCAATGCATGATTTTTCTTTTCTTTTTTGCAGATATGAATTTCAATCTGACAATATGATGAATCAAGGGGAATAGAAAGTGTTTAGGAGCAAACTTGGTTATCTTTTATTATTATTATTATATTGTTAACCTTGTACTTGTTACATAACTTGGACTTGTTGTAATGATTCGGATTTTTCCCGGACCTAATCGATCGCAAAATCGACTAAGACCGTTCGAATCCCGAATATGTTAACTTTGGGCATACAACACATCAGAACAAATAACAGAAGACTTTTATTAACATCATAATAATGTTACATCAGAGTACAAAATATATAAGAGTACATTGAATATAATAATACAGCAGAAGATTAATTTACAATAAACTTAACACAATGCAGTGGAAGACTATCATTTCTCTAGACACAGCTTTAAGCTTCAATCCAGAATCCCGCTCAAATAAGAAATATCTACAAAACAAGACACTTGACTGTCCATGTGGAAGCAGGGCACCCGATTTTGCAAAGCGAAACAAACTACGAGTCAGTCATAGGACTGGTATGAGAAATCTTTCCTAACTTACATAACAATATGGCTAATCACAGGACCACGCCGCTAACGCAGAACGAGTTTACTCCATTGGATTGCCAGTGCATAAATAAAGTAAATCATTAAACAACGCAGTGCTTTTTAGAGAAATGAAACCATTATAAGACTCAAGTCCTATCACTTAATGCAAGGCAAACTGAAGGATAGAGTTTACCTTATAATGGTAAAAAATGCTTGATACGATAAAATGGATTTGATATTATTATTAGTGTATATAGACTTTAAAACATTTCAATCATAATGTATCAATCATAGATGGCATAGCTACCATATACTATGTCGCCATACTGGTTTTACAATCAAAACCGTGTGGTATCGTAGAAGTTGGATTTCCATCATGAACCAAGACAAGAGATAGTCCTTACCGAATTCGAGACAATCTAGCCTACCATGTCTTAGGATCAGAGCTCGAGTGACCGTTGGATCTTCAGGGCCGACCCACAGATACATTAGTGGATTAGTTATGCCTGAACAATATGCTTCCCCGCCTTATGAGGCGTAAAATAGAGCCACTAGGGACTTAGATCCGAGGTGCCTCATTCCATCATTCACATAAGTAAAAATGCCCGGGCATGTAAAACCCTGAAACCACTTTTAGCTAGAAAGAAACGTATGTCCTCCCTGCAGTCCTTACTCCCGTTTCTGGTTCATACTGGGGTGTGAGGCTCGCGAAGTATCGCTACACAAAGCTACGTTAAATAAAGCTGTGCTTTGATCATCAACCACAAGGCTCTGCTTTTCAACAAAAGCCTTGTTCATTGGCATCTTAGCATGCCATATTGTCAACCCATACCATATCATTGATTACTCATCCCATATGTCCAATATAGGAGAGAGTTTCTCGCATATCCGTCGATCTCTAAGTACGTCTGGACGATCACCACTTATTACCTTGTCTTGGGATGCCTCCCAATCAAGACATCAGTAACCATCCAAATGATGTGAAGACCTTCGGTCTTCAACCACGGTCTCCATCTTCGACTTTTAATCGTCGTAGTAATTATTCAGAATGGGTTAAGTCTTTCCGAATAACTCACATATTTTATAATCAATAATAAAGTGCTATAAAAACACATCAAATGCCTCATTCCAATTCAGAATATTATTTTAAATAAAATATTCTCATTATTAGGGAAAGGTTCCCATTCATTTTATCAAAGATAAATTCTTTTAAATTTATTCTTTAATCTTCTTTTTAAAGATTCATTAAAACTCCAATTTGGTTTTAATATCAAAAATCATTATTTAATGATTATTCAACTTTAAGAAATTAATCTTGTCTTTAACTGGATTAAAGAACCAATGTCATTTAAAACACAGTTCACGATAAATCCAGATCATCTTCCATTAAATATGGAATTTTCATAGAAATCAAATCAATATATAATCGATATAAATTTCCGTATCAAACTAATAATGTAAATGGAATAATGGCAATGCCTTTTAAATTCCATGTATAATAGCGGTCTTCTTTTACATAAGCTCATCTCGATTATTATTCAATCGAATTCTATTCAATTCCAATTTCTTCTATTAAATTAGAAAACTTTACTTTGGAAAATTTCCATTTAAATCTTAATAAAAGATTTATAAATCCTAAATTATACTTTCACTGTTAATTGGGTTAAAGAACAAGTGTCGTTTAAAACACAATTCACAATAAACTCAATTCACATTTTATTTTATTCTAATTTCTAAATATAATTGGAAAACTCTAATAACCTTAATTAAAAGATTTATTCTTTTCTCAACTGGGTTTAAGAACGGTGTTATTGAAGACACAATTCATGACAAACCCAAAAATCCAATTTATTTATTAAATTCCAAGTAAATATTAACTTATTGGAAAACTTCATTGAATCTTAATTTAAAGATTTATTCCAGTTAATAACTAGTTCATATATATATATATATATATCTTTACAAAATTGGAATTTTTCATCCAAATTCTTTTCAAATCATTTATTATGATTTTACATAATTTTTCCATATTTTTAATAATTTTATTAAGGCCTTTACAGTCGATTTTCATAAACGGTCACCGAACTGCACTTATGGCGACCTTTTCTAAAATTGATTTGGACATAATTCCAAATCCAACCGTTAGATTTTAAAATCCTTATATTTATTGGAATGTTCTTTTCGATACGAACCCAATGGTTCTGGTTTTAGGAGAATCCGACGGTCGGATCTCTCGTTATGCCAATTTGAAGTTAATGGTTGAAATTCGCGAACAGTCGTTGCGCGGCGCTTTCTATTCAGGCCATTTATATATATATAATATATATAGTCGATTTCTATTTAAAACATATTTTTAAAAAATATTTATAAATTCATTTTAAAATGATTTTAACTTCATTTTTTAAATTTTTAAAAAAAATTTAATACCCTATATTTTTATCATATTAAAATATTTATACTTTCAAAATATTAGATTTGTGAATAACTTCTTTTTATATTTGTTTAAATGAACTAAAACGATCGATAAACCCGTTCGGGTTAAAAATGGCGTTTCTACTTAGTCCGGCTTCATATGTTAATATTTTTATTTCTCATTGAATATTATTCTAAATTATACATTATTTTAAAATATTCATTATTTAAGAGATTCTTTACTTTAAAATAATCTTTATATAAAGATGTTCTTTATTTCAAAATATTATTCTATTAAAAGTATTCTTAATCGGAATGTGCCTCCATCAATTACCATATAAACTTAGTCATATGGATTTCATACATTGCATATGTATATAACAGTAATGGGAAATAATCATTAAACCATCCATTCACATACAAAGTGAAATTTATAACTGTGTGAGCATTAAAATAAATAAATAATGCTCAACAGACTGTCAATCCATCGATTGAGATACAACTAAATACTGGGACTAGCGTATGTCAAGTATCATCCCAACACCCGTGTGGGGTTTTTCAAACAACAACAACAATTTATATGAATAAATCATTGGTTAATTAATTTAATCAATTCTACTTTAATTTGAATTATTTTCTATTTAACGAATTTTCATTTGTTTAAATTATAAATAATTATTTATAATTTAATTTTACTACCATAATAACATTATAATGATAATGTTTTAATCTAGCACAAATCATATTTTAGCTTGTGATAAATTTTCTAATAAAATGACATTTCTAATTAAATGACCTATTTATTTACAAAATGTGTTTTAATCTAAATGACAAATTTATTTGATAAATATGTTCTAATCAAAATGACATATTTATTTGACAAATATATGTTCTAATCTACATGACATATAAAAATGTAAATTTTAATATGTATACAAAACTAATGTATACATGACATATAAAAATGTAAATTTTATCTTTGACAATCATAAATGATATTTCTAAATGAACATAATTGAACTTCATTTTCTGACAATTCTAAATGAACATAAATGACATTTCCAAAATGGACATAAATGATACTTCTAAATTTCTGACAATTCGAAATGAACATAAATGACACTTATATTTTTGACAATTTTAATACAATAAAAAATAACATTTTTATTTTACAAAATATGATCCTAAATAAATGACATGTTTATTTTACAAAACATAATCCTAATACAATGACACGTTTATTTCAACATAACATATACTAGTAAAATGACATGTTTTATTTAACACAACAAATACTAACAAAATGACATGTTTTGTTTCAACGTATACTAATAGAATGACATGTTTTATTTAACACAAAAAATTCTAACAAAATGACATGTTTTGTTTAACAAACAATATGCTAATAAAATGACATGTTTTACAATAATGATATTTGTAACATCCTGTAATTTTAAAACAGGACATAAGAGATAATTAAAGAATAACTAAATATTAAAAGAAGAATTAAATGAAACGGGTTACGTCATTGCGTTCGTCTCGGAATTCTGCTTGAGATAAAGTCTGAGTTTGCGTAAAACGGATACCGTATGATGAAGATATGGACGAACGAAGTTGGGCAGAAAAACCGGAAGTCGACCAGAATGCTCTGACGCACTTCACAAGTGCGCCAATACAAAAATGCACTTGCGCACCTGCCAAGTGCGCCCATACTGATCGAGCACAGAATTCGAGAGTGTTCTGTGATGATGTGCATTCTTCTAAGTGGCCGGATGATGTGTATTTGAGCTGGGTGGTTCTGATGGACTTCTAGTTCATCTAAGGGCTCTAAATAATCCTAGACATCTATATATGCCTCGCTAAACCTAAACCCTAACATCATAACCCTAAAACTGTGGTGCCGTCGTGATGTTTGTCTACATGCTAGCCTAAGCCTCCATTCATTCTCTCCAAACTAGAAAATCAAATCCAAACTTGTAATCGATTAAGAAGAACATTAAATCAAATGTAAATTAAAAGAAAAAATAGTCTACTTCAATGGAGAGCTATTCAGTTTCAGAATATAGATCCCAGAATTCAAGACCGTTCTGTAATTTGTAGGTTCACGTTACTTTCAGAAATAAAAGTTAATTGTGATTCTGACATTGTAATAGATTTGGATCTGAGATTATGCATGTCTTTCTATATCCTTTGGATCTATCTCATTGATAGTATTATGTCAATTCTTTGTCTCTTCTTTCCTTCTTCCATTTTTTCTTTATAGCCAGGCTACTGCGAGCCTGAGCCAGATCTCATAAAAGACGAACGTACGTTGGAAATAAAATTGGGCATAAATTATGACTTTTGACATGACCAGCGCTAAAATTTGGGAAAAGTATTAAATTGTGTATAATTGGGCATAATTGAGTTGTAACTGATTTGAGGACATAGCACATTCAAAACATAAAGTATTGGACATATGACTCGAGATTTGAAACATAAAGTATTGGACATATGACTTGAGATTTGAGGCATAAAGTATTGGACATATGACTTGAGATTTGAAACATAAAGTATTGGACATATGACTTAAGATTTGAGGCATAAAGTATTGGACATATGACTTGAGATTTGAAGCATAAAGTATTGGACATATGACTTGGGATTTGAGGCGTAAGATGAAATGTAAATATAAGGCATAGTACATGTTGTGGTCTAAGATCTAAAATTGGGACATATATATATATATATGATAGTTTATGATTTGGGTGTATAGTGACGTATGGCATAGGCATGAAAACAAGACTTGCCTTTGTTTTGTAAGTCAGTTACTTTTTAGATTTGAACACCTAAATCTAATTGTGACATGTAATAAAATGGATATGAGAATATGCCTGATGTAAGTTACCCTTTCATTGAAATCTGCCCTTGAGTATATATATCTCCGGGAATCATTTTTGACTATGAAACTGGTCCAATCATATCTATCCTTGTTGTATATCGGAATTGTAATCCTTTTTAAGTTCATGATATAATTCTTATCATATTTATATGCCTGCGATGTATTCCTTGCAAAACTTGTCTTTTTAGTACATCAAGTTTATTGGACCAGTAGTTCTTATCATCATATGACTATGCCTATTCTTACGATGTTCCATCTCGCTTCTCCCCTTATATTATGAATCTTGAGTTGAATCTCGTAATACATTCGTTATGAATGTGGGAGAAATTGGGTATAACATGACATTGGCATTATTTGGCATAATTTGGAACATGTAATATGGCATAACTGTTAAGATGCAGTTTGGGGTAATTTGACATGAATTGTGGAATATGTAATTTGACATATTGAACCTAGAATTGGCATGAACGACAAAGTATGAAGTTGGCATATAAATCAAGTTTTGGGCAAAATTGTTATTGTTGCAAATTTGGGGGTTACTTGAGCATTAAATCTAGATTATGTGTAAAATGTAACACGACTAGTTTTGGTGAATTTGGTAATTAGCATGTAAAATCTAGATTTGGGTATATAGGGTAAATGTGTAGATTAAAGATGAACATGTCTAACCTGAAGTTAGATTGAGTTGTGGTGTAAATCTGCCCGGAACCGCCCGGCACATCTAGTAACCACAACAACACCTATCTAATGTGAGAGGTTAGTGCATCATGCCCAAGAAAAACCCGAGGTTAGACTGAGTTGTGGTGTAAAACTGCTCGGAACCGCCCGACACAACCAGCAATTGCAATAACACATATCTGATGTGAGAGGCTGGTGCATTAATAAATCAATTAATGCTAATGAACAAGATGAATGACAAGGGTTAAGTTCATAGTAACACTTAACCAATATAACATAAATGACTAGGGTTAAGTTAACAGGAAACACTTAACCAGTATACCATGATGAATGGTAGGGATAAGTAATAAGAAACACTTAACCAATATAACTTGATTTGTGGTAGGGTTAAGTTGACACAAGAAGGCAACACTTAACCAAAGTAATATGACAAGTAGGTGGGTTAAGTTAACCTGAATTAATTGATGACACTTAACCAATACAACATGATGAACACATGGGGTTAAGTTAACAAGAAAACACTTAACCAATATAACTTGATAAATGAACGGGGTTAAGTTAATAAGAAACACTTAACCAACATGACACGATGAATGGGTAGGTAAAGTTAACATGAATGGACAACACTTAACCAATATGACATAATATACAGGAGGGTTAAGTACATATTGGGTTGGTGGGTAATATTAGTAAATATAGGCCCACAAACTTAAACGTTAAATAAACAGGCTTGAATCGATGGGAGGGTTAAGTACATCTCGTGTAGGTGGGTAATATTAGTACATATTGGCCTACAAACTTAACTGTTAAGTAAACATGCTAGAATCGATGGGAGGGTTAAGTACATCTCGTGTAGGTGGGTAATATTTGCATATATAGGCCCACAAAACTTAACCAATAGGAAACCCTAGTAACGGGACCCATTTCTGCAGTAACCCACATAGATGTATCATGGTAACCTGAAACTAGGCAGGGTAGGGCATGATTACTGGGCTGATTATAAGCGGTCAAAAACAGTGGTAGGGGGTACGTCAGTGTAGGTTCCGATGGTTTACGGGCGTGCACGTACTCCGGAGTGGGAAAAAGTAGGCATTGGGTACCAGTAGTTATACACTGTGCATCTTGAATCGTATCGGATCGCTATCATAAGGACTGATGCACCTTATGGTGGAGCCAACACAGGGTATCTACACGCAAGAGAGGGCTGATTAACACAGACACAAGAGAAATTAATACAATTAGGGAGCCGATGATCGGGTAGTAAGGGTACATATAATATGTTCATGGCAATTAGGCAGATTGAGATGGAATCCTCACGATAGATGTACACCTGAAGGCTACCACAATTACAGGGATTAGGACCACGTTATCATTTTATACAGATTACTAGTTGGGACACTAGTTAGGTGGGGCAGAGATAGATATAGAAATCAGAATAACAAAGTAGTAGCAAAGCAGAGAAAGAGTAGAAGTGCATTCAGTTTCTCTTGCCTTATCATACCTTATGCTTATCCTATGCTATCTTGTTATCCCTGTTATCACGGTATTGTCTTATATTCAGTTTATTCTTGTCATGATGCTTTTGCCTGTTTATATGCTGAAAGTCACTGGACTAACCAGATTTATGTCTGACCTAGTTTTGTTTCGCCTCTTTTCTACCGTCCCCCCCAAGGTTCACAGGGAGGAAATGTTACCACATAGCTCAGTTTACTTTCCAAGCTCGAAGATAGTCGATATATTTCTTTGGACTCTCTCTTCCACTGCTATGGCTGATTCATGCTTTGTTGGGGAATATCATTGTTATTTTTATGCTTCTTTTTGAATCAAGACAGAAGTTCTATGTATTACATTTAAGTATGATTGAGACAACTGTTGTAAAAGCTTAACTGAATTAAGTTGTTAATAAAATGACTTTATTTTTTGTTGCTTTATTTGTCTGTCTTGTAATTTATCCGCATCTTTTACCTATAATGCTCCACTGAAGTTAAGGCATTCCCTTTGTAACGGAGGCGGGATGTTTCACTTGGTATCAGAGCTGAAGGTTACTGGATCAGATAAAAGATTTGAAAATTTATTTTCAAAACGATTTTAAAAGAAGCATTTTCAAAAGAAAAGTTTTGTTTTAAAGGTATATTCCCCAAAGCCATATGCACTATCTTTTGATCTTCTGTTTGAATCCTTGCTTCCTTCTTTCCTGAGTCTCCGGGGCTCCTGGCTTTCTGGGAGGTAACCTCCTCGCGGCATGGTTCCGTACGCTTGATGAGACTACGACACCTGTCAAAGGGTGAAGAAGTGCCCAACTTCCATCTATAGCTGCTGTAGTTTCACCTGCAGCTAATTTTCTTTCGAGATTTGTAGGATTTTTCGTGCGATGGAGGGAGCTTTCAAGAGACTTGCCAACGTGTTATACAAGGATGAGACTGAGGGAGTTTTGCTATGGAGCACAACCTAAGGATGAGAAACTCATGGATATGGACTTGGTTCACAAAGGAGGCAAAAAGAAAGAGGTGTAAGTGGAAGAATCACAGGACAAGAAGGGAGGAAAGAATAGTAAAACCTAAACAAGAGGAAGTGTCTTTATTATGGTATAACGGGTCATATAAGGACAAGGGCAAGAACAAAGAACATGATTTTTAGGAGGGAAAGTGCATGCTCTCACCGCCAGCATACCTGAGAGTAGTAGAGTTTCTATTGAAAAAGTCTATTTTTTCTTTTTGATCATCCTGTTAGTACTCTTTTTGATTTTAGTGCTTCACATTCGTTTATATCTGCTTCCATAATTGAGTCTCTGCACCTTAGTGCTTGTATGTTGAAGATCCCATTATTGTCTCAAATCCGATTGGTGGTTCGGCTCATTTATCTTTGGTTTGTGAGGATTTGAGAATAGCTATACTAAGTATTAAGTTTAAGTGTAATGCTTATGTTTTTGGTTCCATGGGCTAAGGATTGATTCTAGGCATGGACTGGTTAGCTAGTAATTGCGAAAGGAGGGTAGTTAGACTTGCCTCGGGAATACCCTCAAGATATCGTGCGATCCTAAGGGATCAGTTAGGCTTTGCTACCTAGAATCACTTGATGCATCTATCGAGGATTTGCGATCTGTTAGAATAGTCCATGAGTACGAGGACGTTTTGATTAGGTTTGGGGTTTTCCCCCTAAAACACGAAATAGACTTCCGCATATATCTAGTTGACACTGCAAAGCCAGTTATGCGATCAGCGACAGTTTTAGAGCAATATTGGCGAGGGTAGCCAGAGTCAGTTAAGTGCTCAAATTGTTTGGTTGTTTTGCTAGTATCATCTCATGTAGATCATTCAAATTCGGAGGAGGTATTCCTTGGGTGCTTGTCTGCTGTTGGTTTAGGCCCTTAGGGCTTGTACTTGAGGGATGTCGAGTTCGACTAGGATGGTTTGCTTGAGAGATTAATGGTTGTGCCAGGCTCCCTGAGTAGAAAAAACTAGCCTTAAAAGAGGTAAAAAGTACATAGCAACCTTTAGCTTTAGACCCTTAGATTTGTAACATGATGGATAAGATAAGTAGAGGAGAGACCTCTAGTCATCTTTGTATATACACTTGGTATCATGGTTAACACCTGTTTATCTTGGAAAGATAGTTCGACTACATTGGGTACCCTCTAGAATAATGAGCGAGGTCCTATCTTTACAAGTGGGTTTTGGAAATGGAGGTCAAGAAGCTTCACAGTCATGGAGTTAAATTAGATAAGGTACGGTGGAGTAAAGCTCAAGAAGATGCAATTTAGAAGACTGAAGATTAGGTACGTGCATCATACCCTTTTTAAGGGTATATCCTTAATTCCTCTTTTTCCGTAAAGCTTATTTGCATGCTAGTCTTTATCTTTTAAGTATATACTCTTGGTCCTATCCACGATCCTTAAGTAGAAGCCAATGGATGTAAACATGTGTTTGAAACATGTTATGATTGGTGATTGCAAGTGGTTGCTAGTGGTTGCTCGTGGATGCATATACACACATTAGGCACTAGACCGGCTCAGTCACTATCATATTGCATATGCATGAGTGAACTTATATATATATGGATTGAGACTTGATGTGTTATCATATGGATGTTGCATTTGTATGAATGACTGTGCACTCATGCAGAAGTTATAAAGTACGATTAGGAATAATTGCATACATGATGGACTCATGGCACTGACCTGATTCGCATTAAGGAGGTCAATTGAATCAGTAGACCGCCTGATTTTGCATTTAGGTAAGCACATATGCACACACTATGCATATGTTCATGAAAAACATTAGAAACTTTTTAAGACAATGGATGCGTGTGATTGAATGGTTGAGAAGATGGATGTTGGATGGTAGGATATACATTCTTCTTAACTTGAAGATCTAGGGGACAAAATCCTTTAAGTAGGGGGGAATGAAACACCCCGTAATTTTAAAACAGGACATAAGAGATAATTAAAGAATAACTAATTATTAAAAGAAGAATTAAATGAAACGGGTTACGGTGTTCGTCTCGGAATTCTGCTTGAGATAGAGTCCGAGTTTGCATAAAACGGATACCGTATGAAGAAGATATGGACGAACGAAGTTAGGCAGAAAAACCGGAAGTCGATCAGAATGCTCTGGCACACTTCACAAGTGCACCAGCACAAAAATGCACTGGCGCACATGCCAAGTGCGCCCATACCGATCAAGCACAGAATTCTGGAGTGTTATGTGATGATGTGTCTTCTTCTGAGTGGTCGGATGATGTGTATTTGAGCTGGGTGGTTCTGATGGGCTCCTAGTTCATCTAAGGGCTCTAAATAATCCTGGACATCTATATATACGTAGCTAAACCTAAGCCCTAACATCATAACCCTAAAACTATGGTGCCGTCATGATGTTTGTCTACAAGCTAGCCTAAGCCTCCATTCATTCTCTCCAAACCAGAAAATCAAATCCAAACTTGTAATCGATTAAGAAGAACATCAAATCAAATCTAAATTAGATGAACAAATAGTCTACTTCAAGGGATACCTATTCAGTTTCAGAATACAAATCCCAGAATTCAAGTCCGTTCTGTAATTTGTAAGTTCATGTTACTTTCCAAAATAAAAGCTAATTGGGATTTTGACATTGTAATAAATCTGGATCTGAGATTATTCTTGTCTTTCTATATCCTTTGGATCTATCTCATTGATAATATTATGTCCGTTCTTTGTCTCTTCTTTCCTTCTTCCCTTTTTGCTTTATAGCGAGCTACAACGAGCCTGAGCCAGATCTCATAAAAGACGAACGTACGTTGGAAATAAAATTGGGCATAAATTATGACTTTGGACACACACACACACACACAAATATATATATATATATATATATATATATGACAGTTTATGATTTGGGTGTATAGTGATGTATGGCTTAGGCATTAAAACAAGACTTGCCTTTGTTTTGTAAGTCAACTACTTTTTTGATTTGAACACTTACATATAATTTTGACATGTAATAAAATGGATATGAGAATATGCCTGATGTAAGTTACCCTTTCATTGAAATCTGCGCTTGAGTATATATATCTTCGGAAATCATTTTTGACTATGAAACTGGTCGAATCATATCTATCCTTGTTGTATATCGGAATTGTAATCCTTTTTAAGTTCATGATATAATTCTTATCATATCTATATGCCTGCGATGTATTCCTTGCAAAACTTGTCTTTTTAGTACATCAAGTTTATTGGACCAGTAGTTCTTATCATCATATGACTATGCCTATTCTTACGATTTTCCATCCCGCTGCTCCCCTTATATTATGAATCTTGAGTTGAATCTCGAAATACGTAGGTTATAAATGCAGGGGAAATTGGGTATAACATGAAATTGGCATTATTTGGCATAATTTGGAACATGTAATATGTCATAACTATTAAGATGCAGTTTGGGGGTAATTTGACATGAATTATGGAATTTGACATATTGAACCTAGAATTGGCATGAACGACAAAGTATGAAGTTGACATATAAATCAAGTTTCGGGCAAAATTTTTATTGTTGCGAATTTGGGGTAACTTGAGCATTAAATCTAGATTGGGTGTAAAATGTAACATGACCAGTTTTGGTGAATTTGGTAATTAGCGTGTAAAATCTAGATTTGGGTATATAGGGTAAATGTGTAGATTAAAGACGAACATGCCTAACCCGAGGTTAGATTGAGTTGTGGTGTAAAACCGCCCGGAACCGCCCGGCACATCCAATAACCACAACATCACCTATCTAATGTGAGAGGTTAGTGCATCATGCCCAAGAAAAACCCGAGGTTAAATTGAGTTGTGGTGTAAAACTGCCCGGAACTGCCCGGCACGTCCAGTTTCCGCAACAACACATATCTAATGTGAGAGGTTGGTGCATTAATAAATCAATCAATGCTAATGAACAAGATGAATGACTAGGGTTAAGTTCATAGGAACATTTAACCAATATAACATGAATGACTAGGGTTAAGTTAATAGGAAACACTTAACCAGTATAGCGTGATGAATGGTAGGGTTAAGTAGTAAGAAACACTTAACCAATATAACTTGATTTGTGGTAGGGTTAAGTTGACACAAGAAGGCAACACTTAACCAAAGTAACATGACAAGTAGGTGGGTTAAGTTGACCTGAATTAATTGATGACACTTAACCAGTACAACATGATGAACACGTGGGGTTATGTTAACAAGAAAACACTTAACCAATATAACTTGATAAACGAACGGGGTTAAGTTAATAAGAAACACTTAACCAACATGATACGATGAATGGGTGGGTTAAGTTAACATGAATGGACAACACTTATCCAATATGACATAATGTGCGGGAGGGTTAAGTACATATCGGGTTGGTGGGTAATATTAGTAAATATAGGCCCACAAACTTAACCGTTAAATAAACATGCTTGAATCAATGGGAAGGTTAAGTACATCTCATGTAGGTGGGTAATATTAGTGCATATAGGCCTACAAGCTTAACTGTTAAGTAAACATGCTAGAATCAATGGGAGGGTTAAGTACATCTCGTGTAGGTTGGTAATATTTGTATATATAGGCCTACAAAACTTAACCAACAGGAAACCCTAGTAACGGGGACCCATTTCAGCAGTAACCCGTATAGATGTATCATGGTACCCTGAAAATAGGCAGGGTGGGGCTTGATTACTGGGCTGATTATAAGCGGTCAAAAACAGCGGTAGTGGGTACGTCAGTGTATGTTCTGACGGTTTACGGGCGTGCACGTACTCCGGAGTGGAAAAAAGCAGGCACTGGGTACCAATATTTATATACTGTGCATCTTGAATCATGTCGGGTCGCTATCATAAGGACTGATACACCTTATAGTGGGGCCAACACAGGGTATCTACACACAAGATAGGGCTGATTGACACAGACACAAGAGAAATTAATACAAGTAGGGAGCCGATTGATAGGGTAGTAAGGGTACATCTAACATGTTCATGGAAATTAGGCAGATTGAGGTGGAATCCTCACGATGGATGTACACCTGAAGGCTACCACAATTACGGGGATTGGGATCACATTATCATTTGATACAGATTACTAGTTGGGACACTAGTTAGGTGGTGCAGAGATTAATATAGAAATCACAATAACAAAGTAGTAGCGAAGCAGAGAAAGAGTAGACGCGCATTCAGTTTCTCTTGCCTTGTCATACCTTATGCTTATCCTATGTTATCTTGTTATCCCTGTTATCACGGTATTGTCTTGCATTCAGTTTATTCATGTCATGATGCTTTTGCCTATTTAGATGCTGAAAGTCACTGGACTTACCAGACTTATGTCTGACCTAGTTTTATTTTGCCTCTTTTCTTCCGTTCCCCCCCCCCCCAGTTTCACAGGGAGGAAATGTTACCACTTGGCTCAGTTTTGTTTCCAAGCTCGAAGATAGTCGATGTATTGCTTTGGACTCTCTCTTCCTCCGCTATGGCAGATTTATGCTTTATTGGGGAATATCATTGTTATTTTTATGCTTCTTTTTGAATCAAGACAGAAGTTCTATTTATTACATTTAAGTATGATTAAGATAACTATTGTAAAAGCTTGACTGAATTAAGTTGTTAATAAAATGACTTTATTTTTCTACTGCTTTATTTGTCTGTCTTGTAATTTATCCACATCTTTTACCTATAATGCTCCACCGAAGTTAAGACATTCCCTATGTGAATGACCTTAACGGAGGCGGGGTGTTTCAATATTATTGGTCTAATAAAATCTTTCTAATAAAAATGACATGTTAAATCTAAATAAACATTTCTAATAAAAATGTCATTTTTAATTTAAATCAACATTTCCTAACATAAATGTTAACTTTAATCTAAATGAACATTTTCTAACAAAAATGATCTTTTTTATACTAATATAACATTCCTAACACATCAAAATGACATTTTATTCTATCGATTCTAATTTTAACAAAAATGATTATTTTATATTGTTGACTCTAATTATAAAAAAGTGACAATTTTATTCTAATGCAACATTTTCTAACAAAATGTTCTTTTTATTTTAATCAACATTTTCTAACAAAAATGTTATTTTTATTCTAATGTATATTTTCTACCAAAATGTTCTTTTTATTCTAATGTACATTTTCTAACAAAAATGTTATTTATAACATGAATTCCTAAATGAATGATATTTTTATACTAACATAATGTTTTTAAACGAATGACATTTATAACATATCATTATTTTAATAAACAACAATTTAATATTGTCAATCCTAATTCAATAAAAGATGACAAATTTGTATTGTCAATTTTAATTCAATTAAAGATGACAAATTTATATCGTAAATTCTAATTCAGTAAAAAGTGACAAATTTTATATCGTCAATTCTAATTCATAAAAGATGACAAATTTATATCCTCAATTCTAATTTAACAAAATAAATAAGGGTGTTGACTTCCTATTGTTAACAATTATCTAGCAAAACAAAATTGATGTTTTGTTTTTGCACAAAACTATTTAACAAAAATGTCATTTTTGTTTTTTAACTTATTTTATTTTAATAGAAATTACCCAACCAATCAACAGATCAATCATAATAGCAACAAACAAACCAGATCCAATCGTGAACAACACAAACTGAATTTACAGCGTAAATGTAAGAATTTACAAATATGAAAATAATTAACTAGTTTTAATTATAAAAAAAATCTTACATTGGGTTCTGAATTTTTCAAAATTCTAGATCACTCCATTTCGGATCTGATCTGTTCCATGTCGAAGCTCTTGCGAAGCCGATTCCAACGAACTTCGTTTCATCAAATTCTGATTAGATTTGGATGAGTTACGATCAATTGTACATTAGATAATTAAAATTTTAATTAATTAATATTTAAAAGTTAATCACCATCATTAAAGGGATTAAAACCATCTTCTTCTTCGTTCTTCTTTGTAAAAAAGGAAACCCATCAACGAATTGTAAAAACCGTCGTCGTTTCTCCCTGACGCCACCGGAACCTGATCCAGAACTGTCCCTCCAAGCGCCGATGTGACAACAACCCATGCCCCGAACCACATGCAGCTCAGCCTCTCCTTCTTCCTCGAATTCCGCCTCCAAACGACTGACTTCGAGACCCCAAACCGACCAAAATAGAATACGAAACCCCATCAACTCCGTATGAAAATGTAGAGCTCAAGATCTACTACAATATTCGCATTATGACTTCGATTTAATTTGCATTAGATTAGGAGATATTAACGAAAACAATTCGGAGCATCTAGGCAATGAAAAGGATGGGCGACGACTCTGTAAAGAATTAATAGATTCGGGTTTTTGTTTAGTCCATATTTATAATATTTTATTCATTTATTTCTTTAATTCACTAAAAAGCCCGTTAGCCTATACTAGCTCCAATTCCAGCCCAACGAGAGTTGTCCCTAGCCAAGTGCCCCCATTCCGGACACAATGGAATAGGTCCCGTCAGCCCGTTTGATTGTCTCCAGCTAGTTTTCTTTAATTTAAAATATAAACCATTTAATTATTTAATTTAATCAAATATTTAAATTTACCGGGCCGCATACGGGCTCCAAAAATTCCAAAAAAATTATTTCTAGTTGTGGTTTGATGATACGGTCCAAAGAAAACTAATTTCGTCAAATTTGGAGACCGTTCGAAAAATAGCCATTTTCAAGTCGATTAAATTTGACTGAAATTGACAAAACACGTTTTCTTTTGCCATGCTTACATACTAACTCCAAAAATTATGAAAATTGGAATCTAGCAATATATTGACATTCCGGATCCAACAAAAGTAGTTTCGTTGAAAACGGAGGTCATTTGCAAAATGGCTATTTTTAATGGCTATATATTATATTAAAAAATATATAAATTCTACGGCGACTTTTATGAATTTTAAACTGGGCGTAACTTTGGATTCCCGTTATGAAATTTCAATTTTTCAGATTTTTTGGAAAGATATTCTTAAATAGATTTAAATATTATTGGTTTCACCAAAATCCGATTTATTTTCAATCATGTAAATTCAATTGAAATTTGAAATCAAATTTTCGAATTGCCGCGCCATTTCAGGCTTGTTTTATCATTAAAATAAGTTTATTCGTTTTTACTTCGATTAAAATAAATTTTTGGTCGTTATTATTTAAAATAAATCATTTTAACTATTCAAAATCCATTAAAATTTCTAAAATAAATTTTTTTAAATTGGTTCAGAAATTCCGGGTTGTTACACTTGTGTTGTATATTTGTATGTTTTTGTTTCTTTAAAGGTATGATTTATCTTTATTTTGTTTTAATTTGTTGATGGTGAATTTTCTTATGAATTTCTAATTTGGAGAATGATGGTATCTCTTTATATTACCGAAGATATCAATTATACATTATAAACAATTTTCATATCACAATCGTGGTGTGATGGATAATTAGTTTGAAATGTATAATAATTGTTTCTGATTGTCAATTTGAAATTTCTATTAAGTGTTGCTAGTTGTCATCTTGAAACACTCGTTAAGTGTTGTGATTTATCAATTTGAAACACTCAATAAGTGTTGCGGTTTATCTATTCGAAACACTAAATAAGTGTTGCAAATTGTCTATTTGAAACACTCACTTGGTGTTTCAATCTGCTAAACTGAAACATCTAGTAAGTGTTTCAACTTGTCAATCTTAAACATAATATAGGTGTTTCAAAAATCTGCAACATACTAATATGCAACACCGAGAAAGTGTTTCTAAAATTTTTAGCAATGTTTTATTACCGTTTCAAATCAGCCATTTTGGTGTTGTGCAATAACACAAAATTCAAAAATTTCTGCCAAAAGTTTAAGATTGACAAGAGATACACTGCAGCAGCTTACCCGCAATCAAATGTACAAGTTGAGGTGATTAACAAAGCTGTTTAATCCATCCTTGTAAAAACAATTGGAACAACCAAAAGTCATGTGGGTCAACGAATTACCATTGGCATTATGGGCTTATCGAATGACTTACAAGACGGCAACAGGTCATACCCCTTTTTCACTCTCTTTTGGATCAGAAGCAGTAATTCTAGTGGAGCTTAAAATTCCCTCTCACAGGGCGACGTATTACTATCCGATCACTAGCAAAGCGCTTCTCCTTGAATCCTTGGATATGGTTGAAGGTTAGAGAGATGAAGCGGATTTGCATGCCTCGAGGCACAGGCGTCAAGTGGAACGTTACTATGACAGGAAGGTTCGTCGTCGAACCTTTAAATCTGGAGACTTAGTACTGAAGCATTTCTTTGCACCCCCGGTCCATCTAGGTCTGAAGTGGGAAGGACCATAAACCATCCGACGGAAGCTTGATACGGGAGCTTCAAGTTAATGATTGTGGATGGCGAAGAGATTCCCAGAGCTTGGAATGCCCAACACTTGCGGCAGTACATGACTTAGATCTGTACTGTTTTCTTTTGTTTTATGAACCATGTAAAAAGGCACGACTTGTCTAGAAAAGTCTGGTTGACATAAATAAAAGATTATAAAGTGGATGTAGGCCATGACATGGCCGAACCACTATAAAAATATCATGTGTGATTTACTTTTTCTGCATAAATTTCTTTATATATTCTGTGACTATTGAAATCTGAATTCGAGACACTAAATCTCAAATTGTGTACCCAACTAATGAAACTCTACCTTAAAAAATCATGTGTAGAGAGAAACCGAAGCGAACGATATGACCGTTTGTGCAACAAAATGAAAAGGATGGGAAGATGGCATCCTAACCTCTAACTCTCATAATTCGAGAGACAGTATAAAGGACAGGAAGACGATGCCCTTAAGGCGTGACGGTGCATCATGACAAAAACCACCTTAAATGCACTCTAACCTGACAGTACGATAGGAGAGTATAAAGGTGATAAGAATAAGCACCAGCGAGAAAAAAACCTGGCCCCACTGAAGGGCGGGGACAATCCACTGTTGAATCTAATCAACCTCGAACAAGCCCTGGCCAGGCACTCTATTCAAGATTGATTGGCGGCATACACACCACATCCCCTATTATAGATTGTTTAATTAAGTAGTGATTCTTGAACATTACATATTACTGTTTACTAATTTACAGGGAAGTTCATTCATGATGTGACTTGTTATTTATTACTTGTGTTTTAATGACAAACTTGCAAGTTTGTGACCTTACAAGAAACAAGCTTCTTTATTTACGCGACTGCAGATTTGTACAAAAAGGCTAAATATAGAGATGCGAGGGTCGCACTCTCTACAATAACAACGGTCCAATGGAAAATCAAAACAAAATACGAACCTACTTTCATTTGGGATTTGGGGCATACTTAGCTTTCATGGCAGCCTTTGCGCTTATCCCTTTCCTCTTTTTTAGCTTTGGATAGGATATGCTTCGGCTTCTTTTTCCCTTAAACTGGAGTGTTGGGATTGGCAGAAGAATTTTTAGCAAGCTCTTTGGTGATTGACCTTGTTGGAAGCTTGTCAAATAACCTTGACCGAAAAGGGATTATCGTAAGGGGTTTAAGGTTTTGGGGTCTTCCTTGTCAACTTTGGCTTTTAAAACCATATACTGCTTTGCCTTCATATCAGCCAAAGTCGTGTCATCGGCATCCCCCAAGACTCCAGTCATAACAACATCATCATCTTCCTCATGTCCCTCATTTCCTCCATCATCTTTTAAGCCGTCTATCATATCCCCGTCCTTGGGAGTCTCAGTGCTAGATGGTAAAAAAAATTTGTCAGTGACCTCATCCTTTTTACCCTCAATCTTCTCTGTATATTCAGAGCCAGTGGCTTTGTCCTTTTTCTCGTGCGCCTTCTTAGTAGACTTTGCTTCAGTAGCTTCTTCTAGTTGCTCATCAGTCTTTTCAGTTGTTTTAGCACCTATGTGCGAGAAGTAACAGTTATTAGCTTATGAGATAAAGGAAGTTCCTCAATTGATTGTCCAACGATATGATGGAGGGTTGAGATTGCCCTAACAAATTCGGGTGAAAAGCTGGAGATACCTTCTGATGATTTTTGCATGTGTCCAACGGGAGTTTCTGAGTCTGTTTCAACGATCGGGGACATAAAAGGTATTTGAGGAATCCATGGATTCTCTGGATCATACCCCTCCGATTCAGCAATCCCGGTAGCTGCAGATGAGGATCCAGTTTCAATAGTGTGTTTTCCTTTAAGTTGATGCCTCTCCTCCTTCATAGCAGCAACAATAAGCTTACGCCCTATGGCTAGGATTTTCGTCTCATCACCTCTCAAATACTTCTCCATAAGCTTATCCTCATCAATTGAGTCCCTCTTGAGCTCTTACTTTTCTCATTCGACCACCTGATCCTATACATATACCAGAGTGGTGGGGTAATCTTTGATCCATGCAATTTCTAAATGTCGGATCACCGGAGCAAAGAATCCCATCATGGTCTCAGTACTCTCATCCAACATTTTTTGGGCTCCCACAAGCTATGCATTGGTTTTCTCGATTCGTTTAAAAGCTATATCTGCATTCCCCTCGGCAAGAGTTGCCCGTATCTCAGCCTCCATCAATTTGGCCTCTAATTTTGCATTCTTTTTCGCTAACTCCGCTTTCTCCTGTTCAAGATGAGTAAAAGCCGAATTGGTCGAGGTACTTTCAGACTTAGTATCCTTGGCTTGCTTCTTTAAATCTATGTGCTATTGATTATGAGAATCAAGTTTAGTGTGATAACACTTTTGTAATTCTTCAAATTGGTTCTCATAAGTTTCCGCATCACGTTGTACAGGAGCAAGATTGGCTTAAGCATCCTCGAGGTCTTTCTTAGAGTTTCCAATAGCCTTTGCATCATATTCAGCAGAGTCCTTCATGGTTTTTACATCCGCTAACAAGTCACTAATGATTTTGGAAAGGTTCTTCGAATATCTCATCTCCTTATATTGAGTATCCACGAATTTTTTTTAGCTTTGACTTCGGTGGTCCAGTCGGGATCAACTAGTTTAAGAGCTGGAACAAACAGCATGTTCCCAAAGCGGTGCTCGAGGAATTGTTTCCTTAGAAGCTCCGTCCTAGCCTTATTTTCATCGTCGAGTATGACCGGCCTTGTAGCGGTAATGTCAATGTTGCAACGCCTCGATGTCACAATAGACTTTCTCTTCTTTGCTTCTTTCCCTGGTTCCTAATGTTTCTCTTTCGGATCGGGCCCTTTCTTCGAAGGTCCGTCTTAATATGTTTTATCTTTAGAAAAAGTAGGAGGTTTAGGGGCATGTTTATCCCCTTCGCAATATGTTGATTGAATCTTATGTTTGTCCAAATCTGTATGATGCGGGGATCGAGAAAGGGAGACCGATAAGACTGAGAGGGTTAATTCCTCCTGTCATCTCTGCCCTGACTTTCATGTTGATTATGTCCTGCACCAGAATCCATCGGGGGCATTCTCGGGCGAACGTCTCTCATATAGTAGCGGTGACGTGCGATTTGTCCTGCAAAACGATACAAGTGAATGTTAGAATCAATATTAATATAAACCACAAGTGTTGTTACGTGCAGTGCTAGAGAGTTGTGTATATCCTTAGTGATACCTCCTAACAGACCAGAGCCTGGAGTTAGGCTAGTGTGCACAGTTTCCCCGGCCTTTACGGGGGTAACTTCTTCTTCAGAGGTGAGAGTAAGAAGATATTTTCTGAATTCTTCTGAGTTATAAATGGCATCGGGCAGGGGAAGTCTCCTTAAACCCTAATATACAGAATCATCCATAAGAGAGCCATCGCCTTGAGACTTGGTTGATGGCAACCCTATTGGAGAAATCGGGTTTTCAGGAGTAGCCGCATCCTTAGGAGTGATGTATTTATCTCTATCCTTGGCAGCTATGTTTGCTAATATATTGTCATGAGTCGAAGTGGGAGAAGGACACTTTTGAGGCATCGTTGGATCTTTCGAACTCTCTCCCTTCTCAGGTAAAATTTCAACTGGCCCTACGACTGTGGGTACATATATAGGGACCAACTCCATGGCCTATGCTATGAGTGATAGCAACTAAGCAATGGCGGTGAAGATGCTCATCCACTAGGCAATCTCTGGTGGTCAAGAATTTTTGATCACCATTGAGAAGTTGGTTCAAACGATCAAAGTATACCTGATGCACTTCCTGTTTCGTGTTAGGGACTGCAAGTGAAGGTAGATGACATTCAATACATTTGTAGTAGTGATTAAATTGGAAATCAAAGTCTGAAATCTTTACTTGATTTAAGCCATTTCCTGGCACATTCCGGTTAGTGTTTGATATAGAACAATTCGAGTCTTGGATAACCAACTTTGCTGCTAAATGGTACGCTAATGATTTTCCTCTTTGGCACCGATTGAAAATATACAAAGGACGGAGTGTCTTGGGTTCATTGCTTGAAATTGTAGAAGAAACAAACATCTTCAAAAGTGAGTTCTGTACCCAGAATTTTCCTATAAGCAATATATAAGGTATATAAATAAGCGTAGGAGTTGGGTTGCAGCTGCATTGGAACGATGTGCATTCGCCTAAGAAAATCGATGACGAATGTTGGGAATGGAGGTATCTCCCTAACAAGGCACATTAACCTACGGATGCCATATATCCTTCAGGCGGATTATGAGGTCGGTCTGTTTTAGCAGGAAACTCAATGTTCTATGGAGAATTCCATGCTTTAAGCATATTCGCGCGAGTTTGGTGTCATCAACTGTCGATTCAACAGAGTCATCAGGTGATTCTAAGACAATGACATTCTCAAACTCGTCTGGAGCACGACTGTCTCCTACCCCCTCCTTCCCCTTCATCCACAGAGACATTACCACCGGATGATGCTCCACTTTCATGAGTTTCCATTAGTCCCGACCCTCACTATCCCATTCCGGGTCTGAAGTGGAAGGTATGTCTTCGATGACACGATTTTCAAATGATCCTATGACTTCCTTCCTCTCTGCTAGCCTTGTTAAACGTCTTATAGCCATGATCTCCGTATTATTCAAGAGATAACAGAATTAGAGTGTAGTTATCTGTGTCGTTGCGTATGTATGCGCTAAACTGTGCAATTAGGTACAATACTAAAATCAGAGAATATAGGACTAACGGGAAGTAAAGTAGTTTGGATAGTGGCCGTAAGTTTATTGAGTTCAGACCATTCAGTCTAGGAGGCTTTAGCTTAATTGTCAAAAAGTGTGCAAGTTATAGTTCGTGAAATTGAGTTGGATTAAGCACCCTTATGTTTCATTTTGAGTGTTATCAGACCGGCGTGGGTCGGATCTTCATATTCTAAACGGGTCGGTGCGGAAATCTTTATGCAAGCAGTAGTCCGATGAAGGAAGGTATGAGGAAGACTTTGGATCGACTCGGAGCACAAGGTGAAGGGAAATCGGATCAGATTGGAATTCATTAAAACAATTCCATTCGAACCATGCCATATCAAACCGAACCAGTCCAACCTCCCATAACTCAATTTCTTCACTTAAGTTTATTTAAGGGTTCATCCCATTTTAACTCCTCCATAATGAACCGAGGTCATCTACTCTACCCTAATTGCTTTGACCTCCGTCGCACTACCTCGAACCTGTAACACCCCACCTCCGCCAGGGTGGCTCTTGCGAGCAACTCCGACTTTGGTGGGGCGTTTTTAAAACAAGGTAAACATGCATAATGATATAGCAAGGCAGGACATGACATATATATATATGTAAATAAACAGAGTAAGTAGATAAAACAGCGGAAGATTTTTAAACCATTTCAAAACACGAGTCTGGTACATCAAAATGTCAATTTCCCAAAATTACAAGTCTAGATAAATACATCATCTGATAAACTGAAATACATAAGTACTATCCCCAAATAAGAGTGATAAACCATAGCGGCTCAAGTCCAAAGCATACTTGAGCTATCCAAGGAAGCAGCTAAAATCCAAGCTAGGCTCCTGTATTCCCTCCCTGAGAACCTGGGGGGGGGGGGGGGGGGGAACGGAAGAAAAGAGGCGAAAGAAAACAGGTCAGTCAAAAAGACTGAGTAAGCCCTGCTACGATCAGTCTATAAACTAATAAAGTTAACAGCATGATGGAAACTGAGATGATCATGAACAACAACATACTGGCATGATAAAGTAACTACAAAATAGATAGAGGTGTCATCGCATAAAACAAGGTTAAGTTTTGCACCACGGTGTACTAGCAAACCAACATAACAGGTATTGATCCCTTAGCCCAAACTTTGGCCCAATAACATGAAGTGACCTTAATATAAGGTCCAGCCCAACGGTCTAGTCGATCGGCTCCCTATAAACCTAACACGTCAAGTGTTGGTGTCCACAAGGCCCACATATGGTTGTAGTTAGTCTGTGCTGGGTCCACCTTTGGGTGTATCAAGCCCTCGGGTGTCAACCCCGGACACTTAAGCAATAATGCACAGCCCTAACCTACTGGTACCCGTGCCTCGAGTTTGTCCAACACCGGACTACGTGCACGTCCGTAGCCCGCCTGGACCCGCACCGCTGTACCACTCAGCCATCGCCTTTTGGTCGCTTACATCCGTCCAGTAATCGTGCCCCGCCCTAGCCTAGTCCTCTAGGGTTGTGATGATACCGAACTGGGATTACTGCCGGAACAGACCCGCTGCTAGGGTTTTCTAAGAGGGTTAAGTGTGATTTAACCCTTCACTAATCATGGATTAAATTGGTTAAGTGTAACTTAACCCCTTTCTAATCCCTCGAACTCCCAAATTGGTTAAGTATTAGTGGACCCTGACTTAACCCTAATCATGAGGCATTAATTAATTTAATGCACCTTAACCTCTCACATTAGACCTTGTTGTGGTTACTAGTTAGGCCGGGCGGGTCCGGGTAGGTTTACACCACAACTCAGGCTAACCTCGGGTTTTGGCACCACATGACCAACTTCTCACATTGGGTCCTATTGTTTGTAGCCACTAGTTAAGCCGGTCGGTTCCGGGTAGGATTACGCTACAAACTCAACCCAACCTCGAATTGGCCACACTTATGTTTTCTAAGTGTCATGTCCACTTTATTTTCAAACCATCATTACAAGTCAACAAATGCTTGGGTAGACCTAACTTAATAGGTAAATTTCCAAGGGGTAGACCTAACTTAATAGGTAAATTCCCAATCTTATATTTTCATGTATTTTAAGTTTACCCAAACCCCCAACGTCATTCTATCGCTTACATATTCGTAATAACGCATAAAGGATAGGAAGAGGGAACTTGGCACAACATACATGATGAACTTGCTTATCACAACAAACATGCATAACATGTTAGACTTGCATAACTTAGCATAGTGAACTTGCATATTACCATAAACATGCATAACATGTTAAACTTGCATAACTTAGCATAGTGAACTTGCATATTACCATAAACATGCATAACTTGTCAAACATGCACAACTTGTCATTTTAAACTTGCATAACTTGTCAAACATGCACAACTTGTCATTTTAAACTTGCATAACTTGTCAAACATGCACAACTTGTCATTTTAAACTTGCATAACGTGTCAAACATGCACAACTTGTCATTTTAAACTTGCATAAGCATGCATAACTTGTCAAACATGCACAATATGGCAAAATGAACTTGCATAAACATACATAACTCATTTAACTTGCAAATCATGGCTTAGTAAACTTGCATAAACATGCATAACTCATTTAACTTGCAAATCATGGCTTAGCAAACTTGCATAAACATGCATAACTCAATAAACTTGCAAATCATGGCTTAGCAAACTTGCATAAACATGCATAACTCAATAAACTTGCAAATCATGGCTTAGCAAACTTGCATAAACATGCATAACTCAATAAACTTGCAAATCATGGCTTAGCAAACTTGCATAAACATGCATAACTCAATAAACATACATAAACCCCAACTTGCATCACAAATTAACTTTAGAGTTTCTAAAATGAAGGTAAGAGGGCTTACAAATATTATGAAGACACAAATCTCCTAATAAAGATTGAGAAGCCCTTTTTATGCAAGCATAAAACCCCAAAACAAAGCTCCAATAAGAAAACACCCAAAAACACTAGCTTAGCAAATAAAACTTGCAACTTGATGGTGTATGCGAGCTAATGATCATTCATACAACTTAGAAATGCTTGTATGAACATCATACCTTCATAGGAATTATTAATGAAGAGATTGGAGGCTAGGGTTTTTAGGTGGAGGCCATGAGAGTTTGGATTTTGGCATAGTTTTGTTGCTAGAATGATTAATGGGGTTTTAGGGTAGGATTAGGGGCTTATTTATAGAAGATTAGAGTGTTTTTAGCCCTAGGATTAACCATAGGTTAGTTTTGGCCCGTCAGATCTCGGAATCCTCTAGAACCAAGCCCCAAGACCCAGCCCAAATCAAAATGGTGCGCCAGGCAACATTGCCTGGCTACCCCCTGTCGACAGGGCTGTCGACAAGGCAGTCGACATGCTAAGACCCCTGTCGACAGGCCTGTCGACATGGGGTCCTGGGCGGGAATTTTTCCCGCCTGCCCAGTTTGCCCTAATTTCTGTTTTTAATTCGAAATTTAAATCTGTTTATACTTAAGAATTTTCTGAAAACTTCAATGGGCCTTAACTGGGTCATACGGACTACGATTTTCGAAAACTCGGACTCTATTTCGCGTATTTTTCCGAGACGAACGCAATGGCATGGCCCGTTTCCCTTAATTCAGATTTTAGAATTAAATTCTGCCTCGATTTACACTATTACAGGTTATTGAAAATACGGGTTGTTACAGAACCGGTCCCACTCCCGAGTACACCTCCTTCTTCTTTCCTACTGCTCCAAAAGCAACAAATCCTAGACTCTCACATGCTCATCTTCGGTAAGGCGTTTTCGAAGTGATTTTCTCGGCTCTAGTTCAAATCCCCTCCACCACCACCTCGAGGTGATGAGATGGCCGCCGCCGACGATGGCAATGGAGCGAAGGAAACGACGTAGGATTTGGCATTACTTCGAGCAAAATCGCCAAAATCGACTTTGAATTCGGATTTAAATTGGTTGAAATTGGATTATGAGAATTAGAACACTACCTATGCTTCGATTTCAGGAATTAAGAGATTAATTGATGCTATAGAGATTAGAGTTTATATCGAATTGGGGAAATGAAAGCAAAGAAAATAAAGGAAGAGAGGGAGAGAATTTCCCGAGCTTATATATAAAAGATAGGAAACCATTCACATACCAGTGGGCCCCACTTCCAAAATCGACCCGAACAGAAAAGAAATGTCCAAGCTCTTTTTTTTTCTTGGCCCAATGACGGACCAGTGGATCAAATGCAAAAATTAGGTCAAACCAATTCGGGCCGAGGTGTTATTACTAACTCAATGATTACAACAATACGTAAAGAGTGAGCAAATGAAATTAAAAAGAAATGGATATAGACTAGACTTGTGTATATCAAAGGAATACAGGGAGGAATTGCCCAAAGCTTTAATTAAAGTATTGGAATTGGAAAAAGAAACAATAGGTGGTACCTAAGCTCGTAGAGTATTTATAGGTTCCAAAAAGATGCAACTCCATGAGATGTCACGACTCTATGAATGAATAGAGGCAACTATTCGATGGCACTAATTGAGAAGGGACCAGATCAAGTATTTCGAAGCACACATCATCTTCAATGAATGCGTACTTCGAGGGGCAAAATGTTAACCCGCTTTGTGATTAGATTATACAAAGCTTGGATATCAACAAACGAATATATCCGAAAACCAAGGAGTGGAGGAGAAGACCTTCAGGATTGGTTTGGGAGTCTCTAACCGAACCCCTTCACGTATACAAACATATCAGTGAACCAACTTCAGATTCGCCACTCTGTTTCAGTTCGGCCTATCAACGCTGATCTGTCCCGAAATTCATTCATCGATCCGAACCGCACAACATCCCTCTGATCCGAACCGAGGGTCAGCACCACATTAATTACACTCCACGTTCTTCTGAAGATTCAAAGCAGTTATACTCCACTGTCCCACGATTTTAATGTGTTGTCACCATCCTGAGGCCAGCTGATCCGAATATCACGTGATGAGGCCCATGTGGCACCCCAACTGGATGGGTCTGCAGCCGATAAATACACCCAAAACATCTCATTTGAAGCATCTTTTGGCAAATTAATTACTCTATCTTCCAAAACAGTGAATTACTTTGTTTTATTCGGATTATACCCAAACTTTTATAGTATAATTCTACAAATTAAAGAGAGATTATTAGTTGTATAAGTGAGATTGAGAGGAAATACATTGTATTGGTATTTGAATCATCAACCAAAGAAGTATAAAGTGGACGTAGGCTTTTTAAGGTCAAACCACTATAAACCTGGTGTTCTCGTTGCTTTTCTTTCTATTTTATCCGGAATTATCATTTGTTTGGGTGTTAGAACCACTTTTTGGTCTAACATTTAGTGAGACTTGATGTTGAGTTCGATTGCAATTCCAAATCTAGCGATCAACATTTCGTATTCTGCATCATTGTTTGTTGCGTGGAAGTTGAGTTTATAACCATAATAAATCGAGAGTACATTGGGAGTTACGAGTACAACTCCAGCTCTGAAACACTGATTGTTTAATAAACTATCCACGTATAGCTTCAATTTAATGTTGGGAGGCTCACTTTTTTCTGGAGAGTCTTCGGGAATAGTGAAATCTACGATGAAGTCTACAAAGTCTTGCCCTAAGATGGCTCGATGAGGAATGAAGGTGAGATCGGAATGAATCAGTTCGATATTCCATTTAAAAAGTCACCCGGACGTCTTAGGTCATTAAAGGACCCGCTGTTGCGGCTAGTTAGTGTAGACTTTTATTGGATGTGGCTGAAAGTAAGGGCAAAGCTTTCAGAAAGAGATCAAAATGCAGTAAGTGACCTTTCCAAGCTTCAAATATTTCTCTTTGGCTTTGTCAATCTCTTGCTGATGTATTAGACTGTTCTTTGGACACAATCTTCTTCGTGCACAAGTGTAGACATAATTGTTCGTGCCGAAAGAATCACATAGATATATAAGTCCTTGTGGTCAACAGGTTTCGACATGATTGATGGTCGTTTTAAGTGATACAGGAGGTCCTGGAAAGCGGTGGCACATTCCGGTGTTCGCGTAATGTTGCGATTTCCTTTCCTGGTTAAATCGAAGAAAGGAATACACTTGTCGGTTGCATTTGATAGAATCGACTTAGGGAGGGCCACTTTCCCATTTAATTTTTCAACATCCTTAATGTTATTTGGAGCTTTGATGCCCGAATAAGTTCAATACTTTCTGTATTTTCCTCGATTCCTCGTGAATTGACGATGAAACCCAAAAATTTCCCAATATGATGCCAAAAGAGAATTTCAAGGGATTGAGTTTCAAGTCATATTTACATAGAACACTGAACATCTCCACTAGGTCATTGACATGGTCATTTAACAACTTTGTTTTCATAAGCATATCATAAACGTAAACTTCCATGAATCTTCCAATTTATTATTTGAACTTTCGGTTGATGAGTCATTGATAGTGACCCCAACAGTCTTGAGACCAAAGAAATGACAATATAGCAATACATCCTAGGTCGGCGATAAATGAAGAGTTCTCTTGATCAAAAGTATACATTAGAATTTGATTGTGTCCTGAGTATTCGTATATAAAGGAGAGAAACTGGTGACTCGCCATTGAATCAATGAGTCGGTCAATTTTTAAAAGCGGGAAGTTTTCCTTTGGGCATGCTTTGTTCAAAGAAGAATAGTCGATGCATTTCCACCACTTCCTATTTTATTTCTTGATTAGGACTTGGTTGGGGACCTTTTCTGGATAGAGGGCATCCGGATAAAGTCATTGTCAAATAGCCTATACGACCTCCTCTTTGAGTGATATTGATCTTTCAGATCCTAAGATTCGGTGTTTCTATTTGATGTGAAGGTACTCAAAGTCGATACTAAGAACATGACATGGATTCTTGGGTCGATGCCACACATATCGGAGTGGGTCCAAGCAAATACATCTAAGTTGGCCTATACAAAGTTAACACGTTCTTACCTGATAGTGGTGTGAAGTTTTGATCCAACTTTCAAGACGCGAGATGGGCTAGTGGGGTTGATCACGATATCAAAGTTTGGTTCCACTGGAGTAGCCCTTTCATAATCGGGCTCTTCGTCCTTCCATGGATCGTGATCTTGAGAGGGACAGCTGTAGCGTCTGTACCAGAACTAAGATTTTGATGGCTGCTATGTGCAAAGAGTTTTGGTGCAGTGCCACTCCATACCTTTGTCTTACTCCAGGTCGGTTGCATATTTCCACTCACCGAGGTCAGGATCGTGCTGTGACTCGGTCGCCTAGGATTAGTCTGACCCCGCTGTCTACCAGATACTTCATGAGGACGCACTAAGGTGCCATGAATATGTGAAACTTGGTAGGGACTGGTCATCTGAGGCGCTGTAGTGAGAGGGGACGTCGATCACGTTGAAGGTTAGGATCTTGACTTATGTAATAATGCCCCACTTTTACCCGGTTATAACCCTAACGGAATACTACCGCTTCGTTTTCCCAAATAGCTTGTAATATAGCCTTTCGCTTTAAGCCATGCTTTATTCCACTATTCCCGATATATACTATAATTTCCGCTACATTATGTTATTCCTGTTATATCTTTGACAAAAGAAATATAATAAAAAAACACTTTTATACATTATAAAAATTATGAAATTAAGGAGTTTAATTGAATTTTTTCAACAAAATTTTTTAGAAATAGAAATACTCTAATGTTCCATTAAATTTAATTAAGTTAAAAAGTAATTTCCGTTTATTTATAAATACTTGCACATGTTTTTATTTAAAATTAAGAATGTACTAATTATAGTTAAATTGTGTGTCATCATTTCATTTCATTATCGTTTATGTATTCATAAAAGCAATAAGAATTAGTTATACATGCAATTCTACAGTCATCTGCTATATACTGATATTTCCTCGCTTTATCCCCACTATGATATTTTGGACCCTTGCATATTAGATCAGCTAAGCGCTTTAACTTCACAGATCTTGGCTCGACTTCGATTGCCATCTCCAAGTTGCACAGGAACCTCTATAGACCGACTGGCCAATTGTCATTGAATTTGTGAATGATGCTTTGCATGGCTTTGAATCTCCGGCCTCAAGGTTCATTTGATCGTAGGTTGATTTAAAGATAATGTTGACAGAACTCTCTAAGTCGACGAGGACTTTCTTCACATAGGCAAGACCTATGTAGGTTGAAATGACAAGTGGATCTATTGCTTGAATGTATATTTCCATAACATCCTTCTCTTGGAAGACTATGTCATCCCTCATAGTCTTCTGCAGCTTCGCCAAGACAGATTCATCTTTGACGACGAGGCATGCTTCCTAGTCGGCGTGCTTAATAGAGCTGGTGTATCCTCGCATTTACTAGAAGCTTTTGTTCATGGAGTGATGCCCACTGAAAATAGTATTAACCATGATACCCCTTTGAGGAGTCCTCTGATTGGAAGGCCCAAGTGCTGCTTGGATCTGAGGAAGAGCGAGTGTTGAAGGGACTGCGACTGCTTCGTTCGTAGTTGTGTTCTAGATATATTACTCGAGTCATTTCCAATGAATGAGCTTCTCGATTGTGTCCCTAGGGTGTCGACAGTTGTTTGTAGTATAATCTAACATGTTGTGGAATCTGCAGTATTTGCTGGAGTTCTTCTCTTGGTCGGTTGATTCTTGTGATGTCATCTATTTATACTACATGACGTTGAGGGTCTCGAAGTTGATTATCAACAATTTAGATTTAAGTGGAGTGTGGACCTAGTAAGTTGCACAGCGGTTGCACATCTTGGATTCCTCTTTCAAACTATTGTGACTACTTGGTTTTTTGTTGTTCGACTTTGGCTTGAACTGAGCGATCCCTTTACCCTTGTCTGAGCTTCCTCTGACTTGTATAGGTTTTGTGTTGTCTGGTGCGGAAGCCTTGTGTGGGTTGTTATGGTGGCAATCTAGAGCAGCCCTATTCCTGTGTGCTTTTTCCTGACACAAAATCTGATTCACCTTCTCATAGGAAACTACCAGAGATTTTGGTTGTTTCCTATCAATCCAAGCCCCAAACTCGAAATCAGATAGTACGCTAATAGAAAGCTGAAGAAGGACGGTGCAAGGCTCGAGGTCGTAGACTTCCGCTATGGCGTTGTTGAAACATTCAAGGTAGCTCTTAAGAGTTAACATGGTGCCTTGTTGATGTTGGATAGGGAGAGAGTGTATTTTTCCCTGCAGATATGTATTTGGAACTACTTCGCCAACTCAGTATCCAATTGGTTGAATGTCGTAAAGGCTCTCAGCTGAGAGAACCAAAGATGGGTAATACCTTCAGGAAAGACAGGAAAGCACTTGCTCTTTACTATGTCTGTGGCGTGGCTTGAGTCTATGAGCCACTTGTAAATGTTAAGAAAGTTTCGAGGATTGGTCTTTCTCGCGTAAGCCGTTAGCTATGGCATGTTGAAGTGCCTCGTATTGGAGAATGGAGTTTTGATGACAACAACCTTATTTCAATATTAATTGATTATAAATTATATATACTAACACTTCTGTCTAGACTATACACACACACATGCAGGATTCATATACAGGAATTATTACTGAAGATTGTACAGTGTAAAGATATTAGAGATTCAGAATTCAGAGATGTTTCAAGACTCACGAGTATTCAAGATTTCAAGAGTTCAAGATAAATATAGTCGTAGAGTTTAGATTATGTAAGACTCTGAATAACACTCCAGGTTCAAATTCAAAATAATTTCAAAATTTGTTTTTCAAATTCTATTTTCAAATTCTATCTTCAATCTCTTTCTTCTTTGTTTTACTTTCTATTTTTATTTGATTTTAAACTTAAATTTTGTAAGTTTGTACTTTATAAATTTTATATATTTATATTTTATATACTTTAGATAGTTTTAAACTCTACAATTTTATAAATATGTTTATATAGTTTATATTTATGTTCTCATATAATTTTCTACTTTATAATATTTATATATAACACTATATTTTAATTTAAGAATTTCCAGAATTTTATATATATATATATATATATATATATATATATATATATCAAAAAACTTGAAAATGTTCAAATTCCAAATTTTCGCATGCGTATGTAGACATATATATATATATATTTATCAACATATAACTTTCATTTTTTCAAAATTGAAAGGAATTGACTTATCATTATTGGTGACGTTCTGAGACGTTGCACCTTTCACACACCATAAAAAGGGACTGATTTCGAAATTTTTATTACTTCTTCTTCAGCATCTTCATTCCCTTTAATTACACCACTATTCTTTGTAACTTTTATGATTTCTACACCTAAACTCTGTTGAATTCAATTTTGTTTTCACTAATTTTCTTCTCTCTACACTCTCTACTCGTTACTCTCTAAATCAAGCGCTATTGAAGAGTTATAGCGTTGTTTTTAATTGTTTGGGTTGTGAAATTAATCAGTGGTATCCCTTGCAGCCGTGAAATCAAGGACGTGTTATCGGTAGTATCCCTTGTAACCGTGAAATAAAGGAGGTTGGAATCGGTGGTATCCCTCGTAGCTATGAAATCAAGGAGGTTGTAACTGACTATTGACATAGCAATAAAACTCTGTACAATCCTGCGTTGCGTGGGACTGGACATAGAAGCAATTCTAAACCAGTATGAAATCTGGTGTGTTCTTTCCTATTCTAGACTTTACTTTTGTTTATATTTGTGTTTGTGTTAGATTCTGTTTCTGTGATTGTCTTTGTGGTGTTTGATTCATATAGTAGTTCACATAAACTTTAGGTTTTGTTTAAATTCTCGAAAACACTATTCACCCCCTTTATTGTTTGTTTTGCCTTAATGATCCATTATGTAATCCTTAACAATTGGTATCAGAGCCAGGTATTTCCAAAAGTTCATAATCCGATTTTTGAAAATTTTCAAATGGAAATTTTTGAAATAATTGTTAACACTATTTTTAATTTACGTATTGCATCAGTATTAGATGAGTCTGCATTCAATTTTATTGAAATATCAAGTTATCATAATATGATTTCTTGAAAAGTTTAAATGGATATATCATAGAATCATCATGATGTTATTATTTCAAATTACTATTAGTTATTTTGAAAAATCACTTGATTCTTTGAAAAGTTTGTGTTGTCTTGCAGGAAAAGATGTGTATGGCTTTTGAAAATTCAAAAGTTGAAAAAATGGGTAAAGTGTTTGTTGGTGATTCAAATTCCGAAATTATGGCTATTGACAATTCAAATTCCGAAATGGTGGCTATTGAAAATTCAAATTCTGAAAAAGTGGTTGTTGGAAATTCAAATTCCGAATTGGTGTACATGGGTGTTGAGAATTCAAATTCTGAAGGACAATTGAAGAAGAGTAATGACGGTTAGTGAAAAGACATCAAGAGGAAGAAATAGAAATATACAATGTAAATCAACAAAGAAATGGGTACCAGATAAGTAGAAACTATTTATTCTCATCTAAAAATAGATTTAATATTTTAATTCTCTTCATTTTCTTCGGAATGCCGTTGGTTTCATGTAAATCCACCAAGAATTGATCAAGTAATGATCAAATGATTAGTGAATAAAGAGAGAAGGAAACCAAACTATCGACATTTATCTTTAAATTGTATCCACGGGTTAGACTATTTTGTCTCAAATCATTTCTAGAATGTAGTTCTCATTCTCGCGGTCGATTTGATGCGTAGAACGTCAAATTCTAATAAAAAATGAGCGAGATATGATTATTTGAAGTTGGCTGCGCAAAACTAAAAAACTGTTACGGGATTTCATTTACATCTCTTTCTGTTTCGACCTGCTACACCCCAATACCATCCAAATTCATCCCCAAACTGTCACTAGATCATAGTCCTTGAATTCCTCTTAGATTTTCGCTGATTTCGTCCAGTTCCGTTAAGATACAAAGAAGTCGTGTCTCTTGAAAGTTTGATTAAAAGTGAAAAACGAGAAGAAGAAGAAGAAGAGAAGAGATTGTGAGAAGACATGACTTTTGGGGTTTTATATAGTAGTTGAAATGTCCATTCATTCAAAATTCAAATTCAAATTTTGGCGCCAAGTTGGTTAAACAACTAAATATTCGATATCTTTCTCATACGGTGTTCAAATTCAGCAAATGAATATACTATCCTGACTAGAAAAACGAGCCCGTCGCAATATAGCAGATTTCATCATCAAATTCTAGACGATGTGAATGTGTGATTCATGACAATGGAAGAACAACAAAAAAAAAGGATTGCAAAAATGGGCACGCTTTAATTAATTTTTAAATTTTTTAGTTGAATGAATGCTCTGATTGTCATGCTTGTTTACTTTGCTTTGATTTTGAAATTTAACAATTTAAAACTCAAATGTTAATTTGAATTTTGAATTTTTAAATTCAAAATATCAATAAAATAATAATATAATTTTTGGATGTTTGTTAGGATTAATATTATTTCAGTAAATAGTTAAACCTGAAATATAAATCGATAATACAAAACCAAGAAGTAAAAACAATATGTCTTTTGATTTTGTACATGTATGTCGACATACAAAAATGGTCATGTCGACATAATGAAATTTAAAACTTGAATTTCAAGAGTTTAAACTCTCAAGCTTCCCTCCATCTTTTCTGTTAAAAATTCCAGTTGAAATTATAGTTATTAACTTTATGTGTCTACTTATTTTCTTATATCATGTTTCAATATATATATATATATTATACGTATATAAATTAATGAAATTATATAGACATGTTAATATGACATAAGAGCTAAAATAATTTTTTATTGTTATAAATATAATTTTACTTATCTTTCATACATAGCTTAATCATATATATTATTCATATGATTTCACAAATACTATTTGTAAGTTAATACTTATTTTGATTTCTTATTAAGATTTATAAAAGCTTGAATATTTAATCTAATATTTTGGCATAATAATAATAATATATAAGATTTTTATGTCTTAAAACTATATTTTAAATATAAGAAATTATAGCTTTATATATTACTTCATATTATCAGTTTCCGTTAAAATAATTTTGTTATAATTATAGATTTCTTTTAAAATTTTAACGTATAAATTTTTCTCTAACAAATATATATGTTTGGATTTCTAAAGTTTAACTTTAAAATCAGTTTTTATATACTATTATGAATATATGTTTATATTCTACTTAATATAATTTTATATTCTCTCTGAAAAGATCTTCAATTCTTACTATATTTACCCTAATAATATTATTTAACTCCATAATTATTTTGAATTTTTTATTTCTTATCATAAATACTTTTTAATTAAACTCTTATCTTTATTGTTATTTCAATTACTTTCATTAGCATAATTAACCTAAGTCTAGAAATTAACATTATCCTTGTTTGATTCAAATAATTTACCATATGCATAATAGTTAGATATTACTTTACGTATCTTTTATAGAAATACATATTATCATCAAATCATTATATATATTATTACCATTGTATCATTACACATCTTATTTCATATCATACATCATTACATTGCACCTCAAATTAAAATCATTTACATCACAAATTGCATGAGACGACCAAAACTCGCCCTTACGGTAAAGCGCGAATTGAGTTGAGAACACGACAAATAAGAATAAAAATGGAAGAACATTTCATTATTATTACAACAATTTACATCAGAGTACGAGAATATAACAGAGTATGAATAAATAATATACATCAGAAAAATACCGGAGATTAAAATACATTACATAGCAGCGGAAAAATAATACATAACACAGCTTAAAGAAATACACGGATACATAGCTTTCCGAATATAGCTTCAGCTGTAAATTTAGGATCCTGTGAATATAATATCTGCAAAACCAAAACTACTAGCTGCTCAGAGCTTTCCGAATATAGCTTCAGCTATACATCTAGGATCATGTGAATATAATATCTGCAAAACCAAAACTGCTAGCTGCTCGTGTGGAAAATAGGGGCACCTAGAGTTTAGGTTAAAAAAAATAAACTCCAGGTCAGTCATGGGACTGGTGTGAGAACTAAAATAGTTATTAAATCTTTACTATAAAAATAAAGTAATTCAAGAGACCACGCCATATAACACGGATCTGGTTTTCTCCCAAGAATACCAGAGCATAAAACAAATAGCGCAATGATTTTTGAAAAAATTAAGCTATTATAAGACTCAGTTCCCATACACAATGCAACGCAAGCCGGAGGATAGAGTTTTCCCTTATAATAGCCAAACATGCTTGGTACGTTTAAAAACAAATCATTTGATACTACTATAAGTGTATAGTGTCAAAATCACTTCAAATATGAATGTATCAATCATAGATGACATAGTATCCCATGCTATTATGTCGCCATACTAGTTCTACAATTAAGACCGTACAATGTCGTATTGAAAGTTGGATTTCCATCATGAACCAAGGCAAGGGATCATCCTTAAAGAATTCGAGACAATCTAGCCTACCATGTCTCAGGCTACAGCAGCTACCACACATTGGATCTTCAGGTCTGGTCCACTCTTACGTTTGTGGATTCGTTATTCCTAAACAATGTGTTTCCATGCCCTATGAGGCGTAATGGTCAGTATGACGACCATATTCCCCATCGGCCTTATAGTGACCGATATATCGAAGGTACCTCGCTTTCCATCATCCACATAACTAAAAATGTCTGGGCTCCATATCTTGACACCACTCCTAGCTAGAAAGAAACACATGTTCTCCCTACAGTCCTCTCCCATTTCTGGTTCATACCGGGGTATGAGGCTCACGAATTAACGCTATACATAAAGCTATGCTATTTAAAGCCGTGCTTTGATCATCAACCACAAGACTCTGTTTTTCAACAAAATCCTTGATCATATGCATCTCAGCATGCCACATTAACAATTCACGCCATGTGATTAACATCTATCGATATATAACCTCTGAGCTCGTACGTCTCAGAGAAGGGTGTTAAGCAAGAGATTAAATTCTCCACCACCAAACAGATATATATTTAATAGAAATCAATCAACACAGAATAAAATTCAATGTCAGACACACATCCATTTACTAGTTCGTTCTGGGTCTGAACGAAACCGGAGGCACCTTATTCCTCGTCCCATTTGTCCAATATAGGAGAGAGGTCCTCGCATATGCGGTCGATCTCCAAGTACGTCTGGACGATCACAACTTATTACCTTGTCTTGGGTGTACATCCCAATCAAGACATCAATAATCATCCAAACCATGTGAAGGACTCCGGTCTTCAACCACCGTCTTCATCGCCGACTAATTGTCGTCATATCGGTTATTCAGAATGGGATAAACCTGGTCTTTCCGGATAACCCGCGCATTTTATAATCAAGTGCTATAAAAACACAACATATGCCTCATTCCAATTATGAATACTCTTTTATTCAAATATTCATATCTTTTAGGAAAGGTTCCAATTAATTTAATCAAATATAAATTCTTTTAAATTTATACTTCTAAACCAATCTAAGGTTCATCAGCTAGTTGGGATTATCGAGCCTTTTTGAACTAATCATTTATTTATTAATCCCCATCCCAACTTATTCATCCATGGATAAAAAATGGTAATACTCCATATCTAACATCACGGTGTTATCGGTAAATTTAATTACCACTTCACGTTCCAATCTAATCAAAGATTTAACTATCGCTTAGAGCAAAACTGGTGATACTCAATTCTCGATCATTTCCCAAATTTGATAATTTAAATTATCACATTCAAATTTCAGTCTAATTAAAGATTCATTAAAACTCTACTTAGTTTTAATCTTCCAACAATCATTATTAATGATTATTTAACTTTGCGAAATCGAACATGCCGCATCGACAATCTACACCGTACCATTGATTTCTTCCGATATATAACCTCTAAGCAAGTTTGTATTAAAGAATGGTGTTAAGCAAGACAATAAATTCTCCACCACCAAACAGATATATATTTAGCAGAGATCAACAGTATGGTTTGAAATACAACATTAGAAATGAAATCCTGTCTTTAACCGGGTTAAAGAACCAATGTCATTTAAAACACAGTTCACGATGAACCCCAAATCACAATCCATTAATTATGGAATCTTCACGGAAAACAGATCAGTATATAATAGATATCAATTTCCATATCGGACTAATAATTTAAATGGAACAATGACAAAGCCTTTTAAATTCTTATATATTAAGAATCTTCCTCCATAGAAGCTCACTTCGATTATTACTAAATCGAATCCCATTCCATTCCAAATTATTTTTATTAAATTGGAAAACTTTACTTTGGAAAATTTTCATTAAATCTTGATAAAAAAAAGTATAAATTCCAAATCATTTCTTCACTGTTAATTGGGTTAAAGAACAAGTGTTATTTAAAACACCATTCACGATAAACCCCAAAAATCCAATTTCAATTCCATTCCAATTAAATACTAATTAATTGGTAAACTTCTCCAAATCTTAATTCAAAGATTTATTCTTTTCTCAACTGGGTTTACGAACAGTGTAAATGAAGACACCATTCATGACAAACCCAAAATCCAATTTATATTTAACACAAGACTGAATAGAAATTATATCAGCTTATATTCAATATCAAATTCTGAAACTAACGGATATCGTATTGGGAATAATGATATTTGTATCTTCTTAATTCCCATAACAATATCCGTATAACCACAGAATCCAATATCGAAATATTCTAAAGATTATTTCCATTCCAATCCATTCCAATTTATTCACTGGAAAATTCTGGTTATTTTAAAGCCATTTCAAATCCTATTTATTTCTTTTAAAAATATTGGGTTATTATACTAGTTAATAACTAGTTCATTTTGATAAAAATATATTTTTACCTTTACAAACGTGGAATTTTTCGTTTGGATTCTTTCCAAATCATTTATTATGATTTTACACAAATTATTAATATCTTTAATAATTCTATTAAGGCCTTTTCAGTCGATTTCCATAAACGGTCAACGAACTGCACTTACAACAACCTTTTCCAAATTTGATTTGGACATAATTCCAAATCTAACCGTTAGATTTCAAATATCTAAAATTTGTTGGAAAGATCCTTCCGATACAAACCCAACGGTCAGGTTTTAGGAGAATCCGATAGTCGGATCTCTCGTAACGTCAATTCGAAGTCAATAGTCGAAATTCGCGAACGGTTGCGGCGCGGTGCGTTCTATTCAGGCCATTAAATATATATGGTATATATATTATATATATTTCGTCGATTTCCATTTAAAACATATTTTATAAATTGTTTACAAATTCGTTTTATAACGATTCTAACTTCATTTTCAATTTTAAATCAAAATTGAATATTCCTTATCATTATAATATTAAAATGATAATATTTTCAAAATATCAGATTTCGAAATCAATTCTTTTTTATATTCCTTATAAAAATGAATAAAATCGATATAAATATCGCTCGCGTCAAAATGGCGCATATCTAATTAATACAGCTTCAAACATTTCATTATTTTCATGTACATCCAAAATCGGACATCAAATTCACATTTTAATCCTTTATAGAATATTATTTTAAAATATTCATTATTCATTATTTTAATATATTCGTTAATTTAAAATATTCATTCCTTCTGAATTGGAATTAGACCAAACAAATTACCATATAATGTTAGTTATATAGATTTCATACAACATATGTATATAACAACAATGATAAACAATCAACCATCATTCAGATTGCATTACACAACTGCATAAGCATTAAATATAAATAATTAACACTTACAACAGTCTTTCAACCAATCGATTAACATATAACTAAACAACTGGGATTAGTGTAAGTCAAATATCATCCCAATACCTGTATGGGGTTTCAACCAACAAATACTGAATATTATTTGTGCAGTTGGGCGATGTATAAAATTTATCGACCCAATCGATATCACAAAAATAGGCGAGCATAAACAAGATGTCCAGCTTGTAAATGGATGTGTAAACTTATTTTTAACTATCCAATAAATATATAGAATTTTATTTATCGCACTTATAAGCTAAAAGTAATAATTTCAACAAAATAAATTTTTCTAACACTTTTTAGAAAATTTCGGCAACATAATGGCATGATACTAGAATCGGAATAGGGTCTAGCCTTATCCCTTGCCTAATACTTGCTCGCGCCATACAAAAACCAATTTCAATCCAATTCACATCCAAATCAAATCCAAACAAATAAATCAATCAGTATCCAAATTTCCATAATACAATCCAAACAACCAATCATAGTTTGTACAATAAAATAGTGTCGGGGGCTACTAAGCCCCATCTGCATCCTAAAATATAATTAACTGTAAATTAATTAAAGTGAGAAGGAGTTGTCACATTGTGTTCCACTCTGCCGTGCTTTTCTATCACTTTGGTTTGCTGTTCTGATTCCGGACTTTGCAAACGAGCTCTAATCTTCATGCGGTCTATTTTTTTAGCATAAGCGCGCCATTCCGGACGACTTTGGCCAAATGGACTTTTCCCTGAAAATGTTCCATTTCGCCAAATTTCACGAAAAGACAGTATTTGGAAAGCAGACTTTGGGCACATTTTCTGAACAACTTCGCAATCCAAGTTCTGACTTCCGTATATCCAAATCAAAGAGGAGATCGTGCTCTTCTATTTTGGCACTGTAGAGTTTTGGCCATAGGGGCTCCGGTTGGAGGTTATTGGCTAAAAATCATCAGGGTTCTTTTTTCAAACACTGAATTTCATAAAAATGGGATTTTGGTCAAAGGGGGACCCACAATCAGAGGTGGTGGTCAGAGGTGGTGGTGCCAGAGATCTGAGGCCTAGGGGGTGGTGCGGCAGTCGGGTTGGTGGTAGGGTTTGGGCGGCGGCACTAGAATGGGGGTTTGCCAGTTAAAGAAGAAAGAGGGGGTGATGGAGGGAGAAGGGGATGGCTAGAGAAGGCGGCGGCGGTCCTCTAGGTGGAGGCGCTGGTAGGGTGAGCGGCGGCGGATGGATGCAGTGACGGGATTTGGGGGAGGAGGGTTTGACTGAGAACGAGATAAAGGGGGGCATTATATATATTTTATTATTATTTTTTCTCCATAAAAAGCAACTTTTTCATTCTAATTCCAAATCGAACCCATCGACTATTGCCCCTAACTAATTACCCCCATTCCGAATGCAATGGAATATGGTAAGCCAGTTCGATTGTTTTGATTGGTTTTTCTTTAAATTAAAATATAAATTAATGTATATTGAATTCAAACGTACATTTTAATTTACCGGGGCCACATACTGACTCCAAAAATTCCAGAAAAACAAATCTAGCTATGTTTTGATGATACGGTCCTAACAAAACTAATTTCATTGAATTTGGAGACCGTTCGAAAAATGACCATTTTCCAGTCAATTAAATTTAAACTTAAAGTGCCAAATGTGTTTAAATTCACCACGCTCACATACTAATCCCAAAAATTATGAAAATTAGAATCTAGCAATAATTTGACATCCTGGATCCAAAAAAAGTGGTTTCATCGAAAACGAAGGTCGTTTGAAAATGGCTACATTTAAGGACTTATATATTATATAAAATTCCAGAGCGACTATTTTAATTTTTAAACTGGATACAACTTTTTATTCCCGTTATGAAATCTGGATTTTTCATATTCGTTAGAATGATATAATTAAACAGATTCAGGTCTTTCTGGCTTTACTGAAATCCAGTTTATTTTGAATTCTGTATATTCATTTGAAATTTGAAATCGAATTTTCAAACTTTTGTGCCATTTCAGTCTCGTTATATAATTAAAATAAATTTATACGTTCTAATTTCAATTTCAATAAATTTTAAATTGTTATTATTTAAAATAAATCATTTTAAATATTCAAAATTCATTAAAATTTCCAAAATAATTTTTTTAAATTGGTTCTGAAAATCCGGCTTGTTGCAATCTCCCCCACTTAAAATCTTTTCGTCCTCGAAAAGGAACAGTGCTGAAAGTTGGTTAATTAACCAACTCAACTTTCATTTTGGCTTTCATTCTTCAAATTTTCAGTTTCTAAGAATTTTCTTATTTCTCAAAAAATTGGCTAATACCCAAAATTTTTGAATTTTTTTGCCATAATCTCGTTTGTACGGGGAGACCTTTAAAACCGCAACTAGCCTCATAAGGCCCTCATCAATCGAAAAGAAAACGAAAAAGCCAAGCGGCTAGCCAATTGGCTCAAAAAATCATCAAAACCCAAGAAATAGAATAAACATGTACCTATTTGTTGGGCATATAATTTTATTCCTCTTCTTAGCTTCCATGCTATGCCCTATTCAATGTGTATATATGTACTTATATGTAATCATAATAAATTTTTCAATTCAGTTTAATATTTGATTCGATTTGGCTAAACATATCATTCATTCACATATTGGTTAATCGATTATCATTCCAATATTTTTGTTTGTTAAACTAATAATCAAACATCAACTAGCAATCAATTAGTTGGTTAGCTTTTCAAACACATAACTTTAATACATAGTCAAAAATCATATTTTTAGGGCCAAATCACAAAAATAAATTCTAACTTTGTTTTGGTTCTCACACTAGTCAATTGGAAATATATAGATATCCCACTTTCGAAAATCGAACATAAATTCTGATAATGTAGCTATAATCATCAGAACCATCTCCGAGCGAATATTCTCTCTCTAGTATATTTGAGGCTTTGTATACATGTTTGCAAGGCGTATATGCAAAACCTTAAATACTCAATTGTCCAAAATCAATTTAAAATAAAATACTCAAATACGTATAATAAGATTTAAATTTTCAAAACAAAGTTTGTTTTCATTTTTATTTTAAAAATAACACTCTTCACACTCGTTCTAGGACACTACTGATCTATCTTTAATGAGTCATTCTCATTGGATGTTCCTAATCCAATCTCTGATGAATTCTTTCATTTGGTTTTAATGTGCATTGTTCTCGAGCTTTGTAAACCAAAGCTCTGATACCAAAAACTGAAATGACCCAAACTCGCCCTTACGGAAAAGCCCGGATTGAGTTGTGAACACGACAAATCAGAATACAAATGGAAGAACATTTCATTGTTATTACAACAATTTACATCAGAGTACAAGAATATAATAGAGTATGAATAAATAATGTACATTAGAAAAATATCAGAGATTAAAATACATTACACAACAGCAGAAAAATAATACATAACACGACTTAAAGAAATGCACGGATATAGAGTCATCTGAATATAGCTTCAGCTGTAAATCTAGGATCCTGTGAATATAATATCCGCAAAACCAAAACTATTTGTTGCCCGTGTGGAAAATAGGGGCACCCAGAGTTTAGGTTAAAATAATAAAGTCCAGGTCAATCATGGGACTGGTGTGAGAACTAAAACAGTTATTAAATCTTTACTTTAAAAATAAAGTAATTCAAGGGACCACGCCGTATAAGACGGAACGGGTTTTCTCCCAAGAATACCAGAGCATATAACTAACAGCGTAATGCTTTTTGGAAAAATGAAGCTATTATAAGACTCAAGTCCCATCACACAATGCAACGCAAGCCGAAGGATAGAGTTTTCCCTTACAATAGCCAGACATGCTTGTTACGTTTAAAAACAAATCATTTGATACTACTATTAGTATATAGTGTCAAAATCACTTGAAAGATAAATGTATCAATCGTAGACGGCATAGTATCACATGCTACTATGTCGCCATACTAATTCTACAATTAAAACCGCACAATGTCATATTGGAAGTTGGATTTCCATCATGAAACAAGGAAAGGGATCATCCTTACCGAATTTGAGACAATCTAGCCTACCATGTCTCAGGCTACAGCCGCAACTGCACCTTGGATCTTCAGTGCCAGTCCACTCTTATGTTTATGGATTAGTTATTCCTGAACAATGCGTTTCTCCACCCTATGGGGCATAATGGTCAGTATGTCGACCATATCATCCATCGGCCCCGTAGTGACCAATATATTCGAGGTACCTCGCTTTTCATCATCCACATAAGTAAAAATTCTGGGCTCCATATAATGACACCACTCCTACCTAGAAAGAAACGCATGTTCTCCCTGCAGTCCTCTCCGTTTCCGGTTCATACCGGGGTGCGAGGCTCGCGAATTAACGCTATACACAAAGCTATGCTATTTCAAGCCATGCTTTGATCGTCAACCACAAGAGTCTGCTTTTCAACAAAAGCCTTGATCATTTGCATCTCAGCATGCCACACTGACAATTCATCCCATGCGACTTATGTCTATCGTTATGTAACCTCTGAGCTCATACATCTCAGAGAAGGGTGTTAAGCAAGAGAATAAATTCTTCGCCACCAAATAGGTATATATTTAACATAAATCAATCAACACAGAATAAAATCCAATGTCAGACATACATCCATTTACTAGTTCGTTCTGGGTCTGAACGAAACTGGAGGCACCTTATACCTCATCCCATATGTCCAATACAGGAGAGAGGTCCTCGCATATCCGGTCGATCTCCAAGTACGTCTGGACGATCACCACTTATTACTTTGTCTTGGGTGTACAACCCAATCAATACATCAGTAATCATCCAAACGATTTGAAGGACTCCGGTCTTCAACCACCGTCTTCATCATCGACTTATCGTCATATCGGTCATTCAGAATGGGATAAACCCAGTCTTTCTGAATAACCCGTGCATTTTATAATCAAGTGCTATAAAAACACAATATACGCCTCATTCCAGTTCTGAATATTCTTTTATTCAAATATTCATATACTTTGGGAAAGGTTCATATTAATTTTATCAAACATAAATTCTTTTAAATTTATACTTTAATCTTCCTTTGGATATCAATTCTAAATCAAATTAAGGTTTATCAACTAGTCAGGATTATCGAGCCTTATCGAAGCAATTATTTATTTAATAATCGCAATCCCAACCTATTCATCCCATGGAGCGAAACTGGTAATACTCCATATCTAACACCACAGTGTTATCAGTAAATTTAATTACCATTTCGCGTTCCAGTCTAATTAAAATTTAACTATCGCTTGGAGCAAAACTGGTGATACTCCATTCTCGATCATTTCATCATTTCCCAAATTTGATAATTTAAATTATCACATTCAAATTTGAATCTAATTAAAGATTCATTAAAACTCCACTTAGTTTTAATCTTCCAACAATCATTATTAATGATTATTTAACTTTGGGAAATCGAACATGTCGCATCGACAATCTACACCGTACCATTGATTTCTGCCGATATATAACCTCTAAGCTCGTACGTCGTAGAGAAGAGTGCTAAACAAGAGAATAAATTCTCCGCCACCAAACAGATATATATTTAGCAGAGATCAACAGTACGGTTTGAAATACAATGTTAGACATGAAATCTTGTCTTTAACCGGGTTAAAGAACCAATGGCATTTAAAACACAGTTCATGATAAAACCAAAATCACATTCCATTAATTATGGTATCTTCGCGGAAAATAGATAAATATATAATCGATATCAATTTCCGTATCCGACTAATAATATAAATGGAATAATGACAAAGCCTTTTAAATTCCACATATATTAGCAGTCTTCCTCCGTAGAAGCTTATTTCGATTATTACTAAATCGAGTTCCATTCCATTCCAATTTATTTTATTAAATTGGAAAACTTTACTTTCGAAAATGTTCATTAAAACTTGATAAAAGATTTATAAATTCCAAATTATCTCTTCACTGTTAATTGGGTTAAAGAACAAGTGTTATTTAAAACACCGTTAACGATAAACCTAAAAATCCAATTTCAACTCCATTCCAATTAAATATTAATTAATTGGTAAACTTCTCTAAATCTTAATTAAAAGATTTATTTTTTCTCAACTAGGTTTAAGAACATTGTTAATGAAGACACCATTCACTACAAACCCAAAATCCAATTTAAAATAAAATACAAGACTCTGAATAGAAATTATATGTAACACCCCGTAATTCTGTTAATATTAATATTCACAAATTAAAGAATAACTAATCTTAGACGTGAGAATTGTGGGAAACGGGTTGCGCCATTGTGTTCGTCTCGGAATTCTGGTTGAAATAGAGTCCGAGTTTGCGTGAAATGGACTTCGTATGAAGAAGTTATGGCCATCGGAAGTTTCAGAAAATTCAAAACAGATTTCAGAAAATTTAAAACAGATTTCAGAAATTTAAAATTCAAAATTCGGAGTCAAACAGGCTAGGCGGGAAAATTCCCGCCCAGCACCCCAGGTCGACTGGGGAGTCGACTGGGCAGTCGACACCCCCTCCAGGTCGACTGGGGAGTCGACCTGTGTGTCGACCTGGTCAGTCGGCTAGGGTTTTGACTGAGCCCAATCTTGAGCTGCTGATGTGTCTTTAGGGCTGAGTTGGCAAATTTAATGGTTCAGTTTAGTTCTGAGTTGATCTGACGGTCTAAATAAATCCTAAACTCTATAAATACCTAGGTAGTCTCTCACTCTAATTCACATAAAAAATAGAATAGCCACCGTTATACCGCCGCCATGGAACTCAGTCTAGCTGCCGCCAACTAAGAAGGAAGAAAAGCTAATCAAAATCTAATTCTACTCAACTCTAAAGCCAATCAAGACTCTCTTTTCTTTTCTAATTGTGAGTATGATGATCTTAACAAGATTATTATTAAATTAATTATATTAAGTTATGAATGGATTATGAGTAGATGATGTGAATTGTCATATAGGTTGTTGTAAACCTTATATTATCATGTATGTTATAAATCCTATGCTATGTGGTGATGATATCCTATATGTTGTAAATCATGCTATGATGATGTTATGTATGTTGAGAGTTTCTATGCTAAGTTGTGATGAATCATACATGTTAAAAAGCCATGATGTTACTATCTATGCTAATTAGTTCATGTTAATCAAATCATAATATTGATATTATTTGGCTATGTTGATCTATATGACAAATCACATATGCAAGTTTAGATTGATTTAGTAAAGATTACGAACATATGCCATGACACCTATTTAGATTTAGAATTATGCTATGACATATGTGAATTCTATGTATTAGATGCTAGTTCACACCGCCATTATGTTGCATAAAACCTCATATGCAAGTTTATACATAAATTTGGGTTATGATCATATCATGTAAATTGTGACATTTAACAAGTTGACACCTTTAGATCCTTAACATGTGTAGTTTATGCAAGTTTCACCCCTATTATGATTGGATTATTTTATTTGTCTATATGTTGTGATAATTTATTTTTGTGCTATGAGTTAGACTATTCGAGTCTAACGTATATTCTGCGTTGAATAAGCGAACGTATAAACGTGGGGTAGGGGTAATATTAAGGATTTAATATAAAGAAGTTGTGGTGCAATTGATATGATTTTGCATGCCATGAATGGATGGCCATAATTGAGTCAATTATGGACATCGTTAAAAGTGGACTTAATTAATAATTTGGATAGGGAATTATTAAAACTGGGGTAAAAGATTATAAGTGATAATCAATGCTTAGGACACGAGGTTGGACTCGTTTGTGACGTAAACCTGCCCGGACCCGCCCGGCAAATCCAGTGGTCACAAATGTCAGCCCAATGTGAGAGGTCCAAGGCCCAAACTAAAGCATAACAGTTGTAAACACACGAGGTTAGAATCTTTTATGGTGTAAGACTGCCCGGACCCGCCCGGCAAATCCAGCTTCCATAAATGCCAGTCTAATGTGAGAGGTCTTTATGAGATTATGGCCTGAATGAATTAAGAAATACTTAACCAGATAAACATGTAAGGTGGGACATGGGGGTTAAGTAGGTGCCTTGGGTGGCATGAGGAATCTAGTGGGTGCCCTTAGTGGCATGTGAAATACGATTAGTAAGACTTAACCAAACACACATGTAAATGAACATGACTAAGAGGGTTAAGTGGGATGTACTAGTGGACAAGCTTAGGTGGGTAGCTTGTGGGGGCCCATTTCAACCAGCATCCCAAACGTATCTTTGTGGGCTCGACCCAAGTCGAGGACGGGACACGCATGCTGGGTTTGACTATAAGAGGCCAAAACGGGGAGCGGTGGCAACGCAAGTCCAACGAGTTTCATACGCGTGTGTGGACCCGGGCTGGTAGGTAAGACGTTGTTGCATTGTGTAGGTATAAGCCGTGCATTCTCAAGTTGTATCGGGTAGCCACTTTAGGGGAGTGATACACCCCACTGTGGGGCCAGCACGGGTATCTACGAGTAGGGAGCCAATCGAAAGTGGGTAGTGGGGTACACCTAGTGGAGATAGGGGCAAACGGCACCTATGTAGTCAGCTAGGGGTACGCAAGGCTATTTATATAGTTTCTGTGTGAAGCAAGTGGGATCAACCTTTAGGGTGACTGGTGCGGTGCAGTGTAGCAATTGTTCGTTAGTAATTGGGTGTGCCTTTAACGTTATCTTTAACGTTATCTTAAACGTTATCTTTATCTGCTCTTCCATACCTAATAGTTCATAGACATTTACTTGTCTTCCAGTTTATGCCTTAGTCTAGTTATTTTGATAATAGTATTGTTAGAATTATCATACTCGCCAGACTTGTCTGACCCCCTCCATTTCTATCCTTTTTCCCCCTCCAGGTCCTCAGGTTAGACCCAGCTCTAGTGGAATTTGATAGGATTGCTTTATATCTCTTTTGGAAAGCTTGGACCGTTGAAGCAAAGTCCAGCTTGTTATCTTCTATAATGGCTATTTATGTAATGGGATTATGTATTTTGTTTTATCAAGATGGATATTGTACTTGACTCTGATTATGGTTTTATGATGTAACAAACATGTTTAATTTCCGCTGCAATAAAATGAAGTTTTAGATTTCCAAGTACTACTTATTATCTGTCTTGTTGTAAATTTTCTGTTCTATATTCACTTAAAACCTCCATGGAAGTTAATGCATTCCCCTTGTGAGTGACATTAATGGACGTGGGGTGTTACATTATATCAGCTTATATTCAATATCAAATTCTAAAACTAATGGATATTTGTTGGTTAGCTTTTTGTCCAAGCCACCCAGGATCATTCATAAGAAGAAAGCATGAAACCACGTTCTCTAAGAACATGAAGGAATGGATCGCATCATCGGATCGCACACTATCGACTCGCCCACCATCGGATCACGTCTCGACGGATCGCCCCCGTTCCATTAGTGGAGCGAAACCTCTATGCGACTCGATCCGGACCTATATTGTTGCCCAGATTAGACCGATCCGATCCTCTAATGCGTGGCGAACCCTCTGACTCGTTCAAGCATGAGCTAGTCTTCAGCGATCCGAAACGCACGGATCTAGCGATACGTGTCCCTAACCGTCATCTTGACCGATTCTCCCCATCTGCACGATCCGATTTTCAAGCAGATCGCGACACCTGTCCACAACGGCAAATTTGACTATTTCTTCAACGGAGGCGATGCGATCCGATGTTCTCGGGATTCGTGCCACGTGTTACCACGACCTGTCTGACAAAATCAGCTATAAATAGCCCGGAGCTTGGCATTTTTTGGGATCTTTTGGCAATATTGAGCACTGAATCCGCCATTGTTGTAAAAGTACTAGAGTATTGAGAGAAATCCTTGATTGTATTAGCTTTCAAAGTATAATCAATAATATAAAAAGTGGACGTAGGCTCGTTAACGCCGAACCACTATAAATTCTGTGTGTTATTTCCTTTTTCCTCATTCTTCAGTTGAAACTCTATAAGCTTCAGAACAATTTGGGTGTTAGGTCCAAATTTTGATCTAACATTTTGGTGCTTTCACTGAGATGACAATCCTAAAGTTTCACTATTCAGTTCTTTGAAGATTCCAGCGATTCAGATATCATGGCTGGAAAAAGATCTAAGGAAGCACGAGCTTCGCAAACCAATGAAACGATTGAAGAAAGTGTGCACGAGCTAGGCAATGAGGAGACTCTGGATCGCGAAGCGCAGGGGGCGAACCGATCCAATGAAGACACCACGCTCCGAGTCAACGAGAACGAAGCGATCCGAACTGCTGAAGGGGTTGTTACTCGATCCCGAGGCAACGTCTCGAATCCCCCACGCACTGCGACCGCGAATCGATCTCAGGGGTCGTTGCGAGCCGCCATCCTCGAACCACAGCGATTCGAATTGATGATCAGACTACAACTCGACCTGGAAAGGAGCCTATGGCTCGCTCCTACCGTCCTGGCCCCTCCGCTCGGCCTGGCTCAAGCTCTTTGCGCATAAGAGAAAGTGATGATGATCAATATGATCCTGCTGCTCCCGTTACTGAGGGGGATCTCTCTCGCTTTTCCGAAATGTGGGAGGGCTGTTTGATGAATTGGCTGCCCAAAGGCAGGAAAGCTCCGTCCTACGACAAAATTTGACTGCTATGGATAGGAGACTTGATGAGCTCGCAAGGCAAAGGACGCCACCGGTTCGTCCACTCACTCCAGGATATTCTTCTTCGTCTGAGGAATCGCCGAGACCTCCACGACGACCGTATGAGAGAGCCGAAAACATAGAGCAGCTTCGGTTCGGAACCCTGCCATCACGGGAAGAAGAAGTACTAGAGGCGGGGCTCTCAAACCGTAATGTGAATGATCAAGCCGCAACTCCCAGGACTCGAGATGTGGACAGTCCTGTACATAACATACTACCTCAGCCCCGTCGTCGCGCACATGCTCATGGTAACAGGGGGCAACGAAGTCCTATCAGAGCCCCGGATTTTGTGACTGCTCCCGGAAGAGAGGTTAGAAAACCCCGCCGAGCCAGAGGCACTGACCCTGAACCTCCGCTGACCAGTGCAAATGTTGCAGCCATGATCCACCAGATTCTGGCAAATAGCCGTGGACAACGGAATGAAGATTGGGGGACCGACCGCAGTCACACCCCTTTCACTGATGATATTTTGGATGTGACTTTCCCAAGGCGTTTCAACATGCCACAGATGAACCGATACGCGGGCAGGTCTGATCCTGTCCAGCATCTAATGAGATATTCCTTGTCAATGACCGCTGCTGCAGCCTCTGACGCTGTCAAGTGTAAAGCATTTCCCATATTTTTGGAGGATGTAGCACTGTTATGGTTTACTCGCTTGCCAGCAAGATCGATTTCTAGCTTCAGGGAGTTGAGTGAGAAGTTTGTGGAACAATTCTGTATCTATGCACAAAAAACAAAAAGTGTGATTGACTTGTTCCTTGTCAAGAAGCGACCAGGCGAGAGTTTGAGGATGTACCTGGATCGTTTCAATTTGGCCGCTACTGAGGTTAAAGATCCCCATGAACCGACCGTTGTCGCGGCACTGATTGACGGAGTAGATAAAGACACTGAATTCGGAAGATACCTGGCAGGCAAGCCGCCCCATACTAGAGAATTGTTCTACGAAAAAGCCAACATACACTTATGCCGGGAAGAGGTATATGCAAACCGAAAGGCAAAAACAACTGATAAGGAGGAAATCCAGAGCAATGTCGCTATAAAGCAGACAGGAGACAGCTCGGGGAAAGTCGAGGTTAATGTCGGGAATCGGAATCAGGGTGGTCGTCAGTCAGGTAACAACAATAATAATGGTAACGGCAACAATCGGAAGAGGAACCGAGGGAACGACTCCCAGAGAAGGACTCGTCCCAGGGCCTTTGAAAGTTATACACCAATAAATGATACTCTGGAAAATATCTTCATGGATGCGTATGAAGTCCTCCAGAATAAGAGGCTACCTCCCAGAGAGTCGACGGAGAAAGAGCGTGAAACGGGGAAGTTTTGTCTCTTTCATCAGATTCATGGCCATTCGACCTAAGAGATGTAGTCGAAAGGCTGCTTCGAGAAGGAAAGTTAGATGAATACAGAGTAACGCCCAAAGACAGGGGGCAAGCAGTACAGGCCCCAAATCAGAACCAGAATCAACTTGCTGCTAGGCCGACTGCCCAGCAGAAAGGAAAGAACATTGTTATTAATACCGTAATCGGAGGACTTTATCTCGCCGGGCATAGTTCCAAGGCATTGGATCAATACGTCAATGCAACCAAACAACACCTCGAGGTAGGGGAGTGTAGCAACCCCGAGGACAGTATCCCGGTGAAGCAACAAAAGATGATGACCGACGATGTCGTTTTCCGAGAACGAGAAAGCATCGGAGTCCGTGCTCCGACTGAAGATCCATTTGTAATTACGGTACCTATTGGACCAGCCACTGTTCATAAGGTTTTAGTGGACAACGGGAGTCCTATCAACATTCTTTTCAAAAGGACATTTGATCAGATGAATCTCGAAATAAAAGACTTGAAGCCCTGCCAAGGATGGATCCGTGGATTCAACGGAGCATCCACCGCTCCAATGGGTTATGTAGAGTTACCAGTTACACTTGGGGAAGGAGAATGTCAGAGAGTGAGAATCCTTCCCTTTGTGGTTTTGGATGTCGAATCGCCCTACAATGCCTTCTTGAGCCGACCGACCCTCGCAAAGTTTAGAGCCTGTATAGCCCCCTGGTGCTTGTTATTGAAATTCCCCATAGAAGGTGGCATTGGTATCGTCAGAGGGGATCAGGTTGCTGCGCGAGCATGTTATGTTGCCGAACTAAAGTTGCTTCGCAGTGGAGGGGATATTGAAACTAAAGGCGCTTCTCCCCCTACGGGGGCGGAGACCTTATAGCAACTAAAGAGGATAGTCGTTGGAGAGTCGCCCAGAGAGATGCCCGAGGATATAGATCCCAGAGAGGATCAAGAACCCGGGGGCAGAATGGCGGCTCCCAACGAGACAACTGTGGATGTACCGATCGATGACAGTGACCCGGAGAAGGTCCTTAAGATTGGATCCCAGTTAAATCCGAATCTCGCTAAAGAATCGACGGATTTCTTAAAAAACAACTTGGATGTATTTGCTTGGACCCACGCGGACATGTGTGGGATATCCCCATCAATCATGAGCCATTCCTTAAGCATTGACCCTAAACATCCTCCGGTAAAGCAAAAAAGGCGAATGTTGGGCTCAGAGAGGTCCGCTGCCTTGAAAGAAGAAGTTGGGAAGCTAAAAAGTAATGGATTTATCAGAGACTCGACCTACCCAGACTGGATTTCGAATCCAGTCCTGGTAAAGAAGGCCAACGGGAAGTGGCGAACGTGTATCGACTTCTCGGATTTGAACAAAGCTTGTCCAAAAGATAGTTTCCCGCTGCCACGAATTGACCAGTTGGTAGACTCGACGGCGGGTCATGAGCTTCTTTCATTTATGGATGCTTATTTAGGATATAACCAGATCCCGATGCATGTTCCGGATCAAGAACACACTAGTTTTATCACGGATCTGGGATTATATTGTTATGTGGTGATGCCCTTTGGCTTGAAGAATGCGGGCGCTACATATCAACGTTTAGTCAACAGAATGTTTTATAACCAAATCGGGAAAACAATGGAAGTATACGTCGACGATATGTTGGTTAAGTCCAAGCAATCTTCTCAACACACTACTGACTTGGCAGAGATGTTCGGCATTCTTCGAAAGTACGGAATGAAACTCAACCCAACCAAATGTTCATTCGGTGTTGCCTCCGGAAAGTTCTTAGGATTCATCGTCAGTTCCCGTGGGATTGAGATTAATCCAGACCAGATCGCGGCGATCAGAGACATTCCGGAACCTAGGCAAATTAGGGATGTGCAAAGCCTTGCAGGAAAAGTGGTCGCATTAAGCAGATTTATTTCCAGGGCTACGGACAAATGCATCCCTTTCTTCGAATTAATAAAGCGGGGGAAATGCCAATTCAAATGGACGCCCGACTGCGTAGAAGCGTTTCAGAATTTACTCAGGCACCTGGAGAAACCTCCGATATTATCTAAGCCAATGGATCACGAGGACTTATTCGTGTATCTGGCAGTGTCATCCCATGCAATCAGCTCAGCGTTGGTAAGAGAAGAGGATAAGGTCCAAAGACCTGTGTATTACGTGAGCAAAAAATTAACGGCGGCAGAGCGTAATTATCCAAGGATAGAAAAGTTGGCGTATAGTTTACTGATCGCCTCTAGAAAGCTTCGAAATTATTTTCAAGCACATCCCATTACCGTATACACCGATCACCCGCTCGAGCAAGTCCTACAGAGACCAGAGGCGTCTGGAAGATTACTCAAATGGAACATTGAGTTAAGTCAATTTGATCTGAACTTTCAGCCTAGACGGTCAATTCGGGGGCAAGCGATAGCCGACTTCATAGCAGAGTTTACTGTCCCGGAGGAAGATATAGCCAATGAAGAAGTCGATCCTTCAAAACTGCTTTTCGATCCCAATGCCTGGAAATTGTATACTGATGGCGCTAGGAATAACGAAAGATCTGGCGCTGGAATAGTGCTTGAAACTCCAGAGAAACGATTGATATCCTATGCTATTCGGATGGAATTTCATGCCACTAACAACGACTCCGAATATAAAGCCCTGATAGCCGGATTAAGGATCGCAAAGGAGTTAGAGGTCACAAAGCTGAACATCTTTTGTGACTCCAAGTTAGTTGTGAACCAGGTTACTGGGAAATTCCAAGCTAAAAGTGCAAGATTAACTTTATACTTGAAGAAGGTGAAGGAGTTGCTAAACGATTTTGATCACTACAGCATATCTCACATTCCGCGATCGGAAAATCAGCAGGCGGATAAGTTGGCAAAGATGGCTAGTTCCGAGGATCCTGAAAAGACCGGGCAAGCCCCCGTTGAAGTACTTCGGTCCCCTAGCATAGATCAAATGGAAATCGACCTAATACTAGAGACAGAACCAGAAAGGGAGTCCTGGATGACCCCTCTAAAGAATTTCCTGATGAATGGAACGCTTCCGACCAAGAAAAGCGAGAGGCGTAAGGTAATTCGTAAAGCTGCCCGATACGTTCTGCAAGGCGGAGTTCTTTACAGACAAGGGTTTTCGATGCCCCTCCTTCGGTGTATAGCCCACGATGACATCAAACGTGTGCTGCAAGAGGTCCACGAAGGCGAATGTGGCGACCACACTGGAGGGCAAACTTTAGCAAAAAAGGTGTTGCGGCATGGTTATTTCTGGCCTACCATAAACAAGGATGCAGCAAGTTACGCACGACGGTGTGATGCATGCCAGAGATTTTCGAGGATACCAAGAGCACCTCCTAATCAGTTAAAAACAATGATGAGCCCATGGCCTTTCACTATGTGGGGAATTGATATCATTGGAAGTCTCCCCATAGCAAGAGGCGGAGAAAAATTCGCTATTGTGGCCGTGGATTATTTCACTAAGTGGGTCGAGGCTGAGCCACTAACTACGATCACAACCAAACGAGTGATCAACTTTATCGTGAGAAACATCATCTGTCGATTTGGGATTCCAAAGATTGTAATAACAGATAAAGGAACTCAGTTCGATAGCGCGGAATTCAGAAATTTCTGCCAAAAATACCACATTGAGAATCGATACACCTCTGTGGCGCACCCGCAATCGAACGGACAAGTCGAAGCGGCGAATAAAGTGATTAAGTCTATTCTGAAAAGAAGACTGAAACGGGCTAGAGCCATGTGGGCTGATGAATTGCCCTTGGCACTATGGGCCTACAGGACAACATATAAATCGGCAACAGGACATACCCCGTTCTCCCTTGCCTTTGGAACGGAAGCAGTCATCCCGGTCGAGATAAAGGTACCTTCTCACCGGGTGACTTACTATGATCCGATGACCAATAATGAATTGCTCCTTGAGTCCCTAGATATGATCGAAGAAAAGAGGGATGAGGCGGACCTGCGCGCCTTGAGATGCAAGCAACAGATCGCTCGATATTATAATAAAAAGGTTCGAGCCCGAACCTAGGAACCGGAGACTTGGTTCTGAAACGTGTCTTTCCACCCCCAACTCATATGGGAGCGAAGTGGGAAGGACCGTACTCCATTCTGAGCAAGCTTGATAATGGAACCTTCAAGCTGGCAACCGTAGATGGAAGGGAAATCCCCAGAGTGTGGAATGCCCAACATTTGCGGCCATACTTAGCATTAAAGTTTCAAATCTGTTCTTTTGCTTTGTTGGAATCCATGTATAAGGCACAACTAGCCTAGAATAGTTAGACTCCTTGAAGCAAAAAATTATAAAGTGGACGTAGGTCATGATTCGACTGAACCACTATAAAAATATTGTGTGTCAGTTACCTTTATTGCATCTTTATTTATCTGCCTGTTTATTTTTATGGAAATCGGCGTGAATAATGCAGGTACCCAAAGTATGGTGCCAACTGTTCCTCCCGTAGACTGTTCGGAGGAACTTAAAGCCTTGGAAAAAGCTCCAACTGCTTGTCCGACTGGTTTTAATCTTCAGAGCTTGGATTAAAATATAAACCTAGGACGAGTTTGATGAGCATGCATGATTGCAGACTGCTTGATCCGTGACTCTAACTCTCCAGAGAGAGAGAGAGAGTATAAAAGCGTCTCCGATTGAGCGCTGAGAAAGAGCTCCTTCCCCGCTGAAGGATCGGGGAGCGAATGAATCGCTAAGCTCGAAGTCTAACTCTCTAGAGAGAGAGAGTATAAAAGCGTCTCCGATTGAGCGCTGAGAAAGAGCTCCTTCCCCGCTGAAGGATCGGGGAGCGAATGAATCGCTGCGCTCGAACTCTAACTCCCCAGAGAGAGAGAGAGTATAAAAGCGTCTCCGATTGAGCGCTGAGAAAGAGCTCCTTCCCCGCTGAAGGATCGGGGAGCGAATGAATCGCTGAGCTCGAACTCTAACTCTCCAGAGAGAGAGAGAGAGAGTATAAAAGCGTCTCCGATTGAGCGCTGAGAAAGAGCTCCTTCCCCGCTGAAGGATCGGGGAGCGAATGAATCACTGAGCTCGAACTCTAACTCTCCAGAGAGAGAGAGAGTATAAAAGCGTCTCCGATTGAGCGCTGAGAAAGAGCTCCTTCCCCGCTGAAGGATCGGGGAGCGAATGAATCGCTGAGCTCGAACTCTAACTCTCCAGAGAGAGAGTATAAAAGCGTCTCCGATTGAGCACTGAGAAAGAACTTCTTCCCTGCTAAAGGATCGGGAACCGACTGAACTACTGAATTCAAACTCTAACCTCGGCAACCGTCAGGAGAGTATAAAGAGGTCTATGATTAAGCACTGGGAAAGGTGCCAGAAATTCGGTACCACAAGAACAGTCATCCCATGAAATCTTCTAAGTCCCCCATATTCAGAAATAGGGGGCAACCTGCCGACAAAACTAACCAATCCTTAGTAAACCCTAGTCAGGCGCTATGATAACAACTGACTGGGGGCACATATACTCATACTGAACTTTAATACAGCAACGCAGCACGAAAATTTTTCTTTCTGTTGTCTGACTGATTTGTAATTAGATGGCCTATGACTAAACATGGAAAGTTTATTTAAATACAGGTACACAATGATGCAAAAAGAGATAAACTTTCATTTATATACTGCGAACCAACAAAGTGAAAAACAACCTAGAAAGGAAAGTGAGGGCCAGTCTCACAATTACACTTCCTGGCCAGTGGAAAGCCTAAAGACAAAATATCAACAAATAACAATATCCTATTTGCGCTTTGGCCTCTTCTCTTGCTTCTGTCTCTCCAACTTCGCCTTGTCGGCATCAGATGGATCCCCTTTCCTCCTCTTCCTTTTGTCTATAAGAGGAACATCCGACTCTTCTGAAGATTCCTCTTCCACCTCTTTTCTCTTCCTTCTATCAGAAAGGGAAGCCGAGAAGTCATCGGGATTTGAAAATGAAGCTGTCGGTTTATGGATTTGGGCTGGATTTTCATAATCATCCCAGTTTTTGGATCGAATTCTGCAAGAGGGACTACGTCCAAAGCCTCATCTCCCACCTTCTTCGAAGCCAACTCTTTCTCCTGCATGGCCTTTCGGCTGGCCAAGGTTTCGTCGTCATCATCGTCGGCTTTTTTGGCGCCGATAATGTCTTCTTCATCATCTACATGGCGCCCATCCATGTCTTTCAAGGCTTCGATGGTCTCAGCATCTTTGGGAACGTCAGTGCTAGGTGCCGGGATGCTTCTTTCTGCTGTTGTGACCTCGGCCTGTTTTGATACATCAATACCAGCACCCGGCGAGACAGCCTCCTTCTCCACTTCTTTTTCTTTTTCCGCACCCTTGTCGACGGGCTCGCCACCTGTATCAGGAGGAACACACCTTACTAATTCGATTGGTTGTTCTACCAGACGACGACAATTCACAATTGCTTTGACGAACTGTGGGGAAAAGAGAGAGATACCTTCCGCAGATGCTCCCTCTTGAGTAGTTGCAGAGGCTCCAATGACCACGGGAGTTAGACCCAAAGGGATTAATGGATCATCGGGACGGTATTCCTCAACCCCGGAGGTCTTGGGCTCCACAGCTGAACTCGAGCCCTCATCAGCTTTGCCTTTGCCCTTTGCCAGGGCCCTTTCCTTTTCCATCTCCTCTAGAATCAGACGACGACCCTCTGCTAGGTCCGCAAGCTCATTATCCCTTAAGATGCTCTTCATCAGTTCATACTCATCAATTTCTTCGACCCCCAAACTATGCTTTTCACCTTCAACAATGGCATCCCATAAATTGGCCAAAGTAACATGGTAATCCGGGATCCACGAGATGTTGCGAGTTTTGAGAACCTGGCCAAGGAAATCGAAAATCATCTCTTCAAACCCCTCGATCTCCTTCTCTCTTTCGAGGAGCTTGTTGTTAGAAGCAGTGGCCAATTCGATGGCACTTTCAACGTTCTTTTCGGCGAGAGCTACCTGTCTCTCCGCGTCCGAGACCTGGTCATTTAAAATCACCTTTTCTGCTTTAGCCAAAGCCAAACTTTCTTTTAAGTTTGCCTTTTCTGCCTCCCAAGCAGCTCTCTCAGCTTCAAAATGGCCTTGTGCTGTTTTCAACTCGATGTTGGCCATTTTGAGATCTTCAACCTCCTTCTTTAAGGCCATTTTCTCTTGGCTATTGGAGTCAAGTTCCGAATGGAAGCGCTGCTTAGCATTCTCTAATTCAATTTTATAATTTTCAGCGTCCCTTCGTGCTAAAGCAAGCTGGGATTGAGCATCTTCCAGGTCCTTTTCCATCTTCATTTTGGCCCTTTCGTTGTTTTCAAGTTTTGCCTTGGATCTGTGTGCTTCTATTTCAAGCGATCGGATGACTTCAGAAAGGTTAACAGCATGTTTTTTCATCATCTCATATTGCCTGGCAACATGGCGGATATGCCCGACAACCTCGCTATCCCAGTTCTTGGGGACCGGTTCCAAGGCTGGAACAAATGTCATCCGGTCAAAGAATATGTCTGGGAATTGTTCCCGCAGCTTTTCCAGCCTACCTTGAATCTCGGGACCATGCATGTAATCCCGTGACCCGGGGGCAGCCAACTCTGGCTGGCTGGAGGGGACGATGTCACTCCTCTCCTTTTCAGATTCTTTGGATGCATCCTTGCCCTTATCTTTAGATTCGTGATGCCTTTTAGACGACCGGCTGTGGGAAGGTGCACTCTTTGGAGGAGTTAACTCTTTAGGAAGTTTCTTCCCCCCTGTAGGAACTGCCGGATAACTGGAAGGCTTGGTAGAGGTCGATTTTGGTGGAGACCGAGGTTGCGAGGAAGTCGGCCTGTGAGAAGGGCCACGAGAGCGTTCGGTACCCGGATGAAGGCTGGGTGTGCCCTCACGAAGAGAACGATAAGAGTAAGATTTCCTGCGGGACATCGTTCCTGCAAAAAGAGAAGAGCATATTAAAACTTTGAATACCCGCGATATAAGAGTGCAGAGTCAGATAGTGTGTGTGATTTGTGCATCCCATATAATTCCCCCTAACAGACTCGGGCCTGAAGACAGGCTCATCTGACCAGTTTCTTGTCCTTTAGTTGGAGCGATGGTCTATTCAGAAGCAGGGAAGAAAGGCCCCTCTTCAAAGTCCTTCTCTGTATATACATCATCGGGTAGAGGAATTTTATTCAGCTCGTCAAATAACTGCTCTTCCGTCAAATCATCGGGGGCAGCGGTTTCGATTGGAGTAGAAATCGGGATTTCCTTGGACACGTCACCGCGGACTTCATCCCCTCTGTATATGTTTTGGTCCTCATCGTCTTGGATGACTATCGGAGAAGGACTCTTGCGAAACATAGTTGTTTCTACTGCTTGCGACGTTCCCTCTCCCTCCGTTGGGGGCACGTACTTATAAGGTTTGCCGCCAGTGCCAAGTCCAAATCTTCTATCCAGAAGACGATGCTTATGAAGATTGTCATTAGTAATGCATTTTTTGATCCTTAGAAAGTCGGATCTGCTTTGTAAAAGAATGGACAATCGATTGTTATATAGTGGACCCTCCGTTTTCGGGAAGACATGATCTGTTTAAGACAAAGAAAAAGGGGGGAGAATGTTAACGCCTAGAGTTCTTGAACAAGATATTCGATTAGAAGCTTAAAGTTTACTTGATTTGAGCCATCTTCGTGAGCATCCGGCCTGTTTCCTTATATAAAACCAATCAGACTTAGGGTCCCCTATATTGCTATGTCCATCGTACAGAACCTTCCTATTCGCCACCGATTCAAAGAAAGAGAAATTTGGAGTTGCCGAAGAACGGTGCTTGAAAATAAAGAAGAATGTCAAATCTCTGAATTTAAGTTCGACGTGTAGGATCTCCGCGTATGCAACATATAGAGTGTATAGAGATGCGTAGGCGTTCGGATGAAGTTGCATCGGAGCAATACCCAGTCTTCTTAAAATTTCGATGGCAATCGGAGGGAACGGAGGAATAGCTCCTACCAAGCACATGGTTCGGCTGATTGCCATATATCCTTCCGGAGCTAGGTGGGGTCTATCTTCGCTTCCGGGTGTCAAGACATCATCCCAAGGAATCCCGTGTCTCAAGCAGATTCTTTTAAGCTTTATATTGTCAAGCTTAGATGCTAAAGAATAAGAGAATTTATCTATTCCGAGCGCACCAGGAATCTCGTCGGGAGCTCGCCCATCTATCTCAGAATCGTCGCTAGATGAAGTACTTTCTGACGGATCTGATTCTGTGGCCTCGTACTCAGATCCAGAATCTTCACCTCCTGGATTAGTTGGAGGAATCTCGGGGTTGTATTGCTCAGGAACCTCGGATTCCGCTTCTGTTGCGGATCTTGAAGAAGATTGATCATTCGACATTACTGCTAGGACGAGAAAACATGAACAATGAGATTGATACTACCCGTCCCCCGTGTGTGCAAGTGCCGGTGTGTGTGCTCGTGTGTGCATTAAAAATAAAGCGTGAAAGCTATCAAGATCATCAAAATGTTAGTCGTCATATGCAGTCAAATTATGTGGTCATTTAGTCCGGAAAGTCCAACGTCAAGGCCCTAGCCTAACTGTTCAGAATTTTATGATGACAAGGCATCGTTTAAAGTTTGAAATTTCTTTGGATCGTGAACTATGAGTCAGATCGCCTTCCTTCGGATCGCAGGGTAAAGGGATCGCCCTCCTTCGGATCGCAAGGTAGTGGGATCGTCCCCCATCGAATCGCAGGGCAAAGGGATTGCCCCTTCACGGATCGTGAAGTTAAATGATTGGGGTCTTTTCCGAATCGTTGCAGCCCCCCACGATACGCGCCTCTGCTGTCACCACGACCCTCCGTCTCGCCACTCACCTTCATCTTTTTCCTTTCCTCTCCTTGCCCACGATCCGAACCGGCCTTCCCTTTTCTCCTTCCTCCTTCGTCTTCCTCCTCTCCTTCTCATTCTCGAACTCCAACCTCTACGCCCATCAGCCATGGCGCCTCGCTGGTTCCCCCAGAAAACCGCAAAATTCCATCGTTTCTCCCTCAAAACAGTCGAAAAAAACTCATGAAACAACAACGCTTACGAATAAGGGTGCTTTTGATGGAATTACCTTTCTAAAAATTGGGAAAGTGATCGGATTTTTGAAGGTTTGAAAAACTAGGGTTCGTTCCTCAACAATGCAGGCGAAACGATACGGCAGAAAAAAGAAGGAAGAAAGTGAATAGGGGGGTCGACTTATATAGGCAAAAGGGCGACCGTTTGTCTCCCCTTCTTTGTCCTATTTGATCCACGAAAATCGGCGGGCCGCGAACCAAAAGCCCACCACGACTCAAGGAGGAGCCCGTTTCGTTTCGAAGCCCAGATGCACACCAAAGAACGAAACGAATGTCTTGTTAACGGACCGCGATTCGAGGCCGCGATCCAAATCGATAAATTCAGTAATGAAAACTCTGAAAAATCCTAGAAAGAGAATTGTTCACTGATTCGCGACTCGCTGTGAAAGGACGATTTTGTAGCTTCGAAGCATGTTCCATCATCGATAAAACATACTTCGAGGGGGCAAAATATTGGTTAGCTTTTTGAACAAGCCACCCAGGATCATTCATAAGAAGAAAGCATGAAACCACGTTCTCTAAGAACATGAAGGAATGGATCGCATCTTCGGATCGCACACTATCGACTCGACCACCATCGGATCGCGTCTCGACGGATCGCCCACGTTCCATCAGTGGAGCGAAACCTCTATGCGACTCGAACCGGACCTATATTGTTGCCCAGATTAGACCGATCCGATCCTCTGATGCGTGGCGAACCCTCTGACTCGTTCAAGCATGAGCTAGTCTTCAGCGATCCGAAACGCACGGACTAGCGACACGTGTCCCTAACCGTCATCTTGACCGATTCTCCCCATCTGCACGATCCGATTTTCAAGCAGATCGCGACACCTGTCCACAACGGCAAATTTGACTATTTCTTCAACGGAGGCGATGCGATCCGATGTTCTCGGAATTCATGCCACGTGTTACCACGACCCGCCTGACAAAATCAGCTATAAATAGCCCGGAGCTTGGCATTTTTTGGGATCTTTTGGCAATATTGAGCACTGAATCCGCCATTGTTGTCAAAGTACTAGAGTATTGAGAGAAATCCTTGATTGTATTAGCTTTCAAAGTATAATAAATAATATAAAAAGTGGACGTAGGCTCGTTAACGCCGAACCACTATAAATTCTGTGTGTTATTTCCTTTTTCCTCATTCTTCAGTTGAAACTCTATAAGCTTCAGAACAATTTGGGTGTTAGGTCCAAATTTTGATCTAACAATATCGTATTGGGAATAACGATATCTATATCTTCCAAATTCCCATAACAATATCCATATAACCTCGAAATCGAATATCGAAATATTCCGAAGATTATTTCCATTCTAATCCATTCCAATTTATTCATTGGAAAATTCTGGTTATTTTAAAACCATTTCAAATCCAATTTATTTCTTTTAAAAATATTGGATTATTATACTTAACTAGTTCATTTTGATAAAAATTTATTTTTATCTTTACAAACATGGAATTTTTCATCTGAATTCCATTCAAATCATTTATTATGATTTTACACAAATTATTAATATAATTAATAATTTTATAAGGCCCTTTTAGTCGATTTCCATAAACGGTTATCGAACATCACTTATAGCGACCTTTTCAAAATTTGATTTGGACATAATTCCAAGTCCAGCCGTTAGAATTAAAATCTCTTATATTCGTTGGAAATCTCTTTCCAATATGAAACCAACGGTTCTAGCTTTAGGAGAATCTGACAGTCGGATCTTCCGTAACTTCAATTCAAAGTCAATGGTCAAAATTCGCGAACGGTCGCGGCGCGATGCGTTCAATCCAGGCCATTAAATATATTATTATATTTAATTCGTCGATTTCCATTTAAAACGTATTTTATAAATTCGTTTTAAAACAATTATGTAACGACCCGCCTTTTTGCTGGTTTTGCTGATAATTAAACCAACTTAAACCGTTTATAAAGATGGATTGTTATGGGTACTATCATATTTGCATAAAAATAACAAAACTTTTCATTTCATAACAAAATATTACATTAGAGTTACTAGGAACATCAGAGTAAAACATAGGCTCAGCGGAAATAAATTCTTCAGCGGACTAAGAAAACTCAAAATCTGTCTTTAGCTCCAAACCTGAATCCAACTCTCGAAAGCTAAACCTGCAAACTAAACTGCTGGTAGCCGTGCGAAAAATTATGGGCACCCACAGTTTACGTATGGGAGCAATAAATTTCAGGTCAGTCGTGGGACTAGTGTGAGAACTTAAAACAGTTATTTTTAGGATTCATTTTAAAGTTGAGAAATTCACTGGATCATGCCGCCAAAGCGGAACGTGTTTACCCCATGAATACCCGTGCATAGAAATTCGTAATGAATTTGGAAAATGAAGCTATCATAAGCTTATCCCATATCACACAGTGCAAGTGCACACCAGATGGGCGAGTTTTATCTTATGATAACAAAAAATGCTTCTATTCGTGAAAAATCCTCTTTTAAAACTATTATTAGTGCATATTGCTGAAAATTCATTTTTGCAAATAAATATAGAATCATAGCCCCATAGCCCCAATTGGTTATATTGCTATATCGGTGTACAATTATAATCGCATGGGCTCATATTGGAGATTGGGTTTCCAACATGATGGTTCCTGACATGAAAGATCAATCGAGGACACGAAGCTAAGTATCTCCCGGTTAACATCCAGAAAGTATATATCTCAGATAACATCCATACATCGGACACTTTATATACTTTATTCCCTCAGGTTTCGAAGTAGTACTACCGCCGAAGATTTCAATTTCAACAGAGATTTTGTATATTGCACAACCTAACCGCCAATTTACCATTATTCTGAGATGTGAGGTTCGTTAAGGTCACAATATACACAAAGCTTCGCTTCAATAGTCGTGCTTTGATCATCACTAGCTCGTTTCATAGCTTGAGTTTACCACATTGACAATTCACGACATATCACTGATTTCCATCAATGCATACCCTTTATGTTCATATGACTTAGCGACGAGGATAATATATTTCCACAAATCCAATATATATTAACGGAAATTCGTGATATGCAGTCAATTTCAATATCAGACACACAATCCATACAAGTCCGTTCTGGGTCTAAACGGAACAAAATCCGAAAATCCCCAAATATATTCAGACCTCATGCCACTTATAACCTCATTTCGGGTGACTGGCCCAACCCAGACATCAGCAATCAATCTAAACAATTCAAAGATTCACAATCTTCATTCGTTGTTTATCAAGTCTTGAATTGCTTCAAATCGTCGTATTATTACTTGGAATGGTTTTCGAACATGTATTCAATCTCAGTCTTTCCAAGTAATAAGTGTACTTTTAAAACAATAGTTATGGTTAACATGGGCTTTTCAATTCAAATCTCCTTCCAAATTGTTATCAATTCATTTATGATTCAAGATTTCAATTATTCTAATTTCATAAATCCCGTTACCATCTTAACTCTTTAATCTTAATCAAAATATTATACTTTCTTTCCAAATTTCTTACTTTTAATTTCTCAAATCAAAGATTCGATTAAATCCCAAATTATGACACGAATTTCCAAAATTCAATTTGATTGGGTTTCAAGAATGATATTATTGAAGATACGATTCACGACAAAAACCCAAATCAATTGATATTGAACATAAGTTACATAGAAATTGTATCTACTTATATTCGATATCAATTCTCGTAATCAACAAATACTATAAGTGGAATAATGATATAATAATATCTTCAAAATTCCTCAGATAGAATATGTTTACATCACGAAATTTCATATTAAACATCCGAAGATTATTTCTATCTAACTTATTTAAATCAAATTGAGAAACCCATATATTAATTAAAAGATTTATCTAACTCTTTGGCCTTAGATCTGGATAGAAATACCATCAACTTATCTTTGTTATTAATTCTGCATCCGACACATATCATAAGCGAAATAATAGTGAATTGCCCTTTTTAAATTCCTTAATAATAATAGTTATCATCTACCGAATTAATATCAAACATCTGAAGACTAATCTCCAACTATATCTAATTATTTAAAATTGGAAAGCCCATTCAAATACTTTAAAACCTTCCAAATAATTTTATTTCTCATTTTAAAAAATGGTTCACGATTTATAATATCAAAACCAAATTCTCTTTCAAACTGTTATAATAACATTAGGGAACTTTACCAAAACTACGGCAAAATAGCCTTTTAGATAAAATTGATTCTAAATCATTTGAAATTCAAATATTTCAGTTCTATTCACTATAAAATAATAAAATAGGATTTATCATAATTTTTCTCCATTTTAAAATAAATTAACAAACCTGTTTTATTCGATTTTTCATTATGGTCACCGATCTGCACTTGTGGCGACCTTTTCCAAATTTGTTTTAAATATAACTCAAAAATCATACGTTGAAATTTGGAATTTCTTTTCTACTTTAAAACCATTATCATTTGAAATTCAATGTTTCTTATTTCAGGTCAAACCGATTTAAAATAATCAAGTTATAGCCATTTGAAAATTAAAATCGATATTCATAGACTGTCGTACCACAGCGCGTCCTATTCACGCCATTTAACGATTTAAAAATAAATTGTTCAAATCTTTTCCAAATGTATTTATATTTTTGTTTCAATTCCAAAACAACGTTATCTCAGAACAAATTTCCAAATTTCCTAATCCTTTATATCCAATTAAAGTGAATATTTCATAAATATGTTTCCCAAAACTCGTTACATATAACTGTTAAAATCATTACACACAACCCATTTTAAATACATATTACTAATTCCAAAACCATCTCCTAGTATACAAATATCGTTTACTCAACTTAACTCCGATAAATAGTTCAAATTAATATCCCAATTATGATTTAATATATTTCCACAAACTTGTTCAATAATTTCAAAATTTATGGATAATCGCTATAAATAATAAAATCAACTGCTTATATAAAATTAAATGTTTAAATATATAACTCAAACCAATTTTCGAAATAAATTTCAATTCAAAGGTTAATAACTTATAAATAGTTTAAAATATTTTATAATCAGTCTTCATTTTTACGAATATAAATTGTAATTATCTAAATTTCGAAACAGTTTTGACATCAATATTCAAATCTTAAATTATAAATATTATTTAATAATTAAATAATAAAATCATATATAGGAAGGAGATTTTAAATTGATCACCCATATTTTTCCACAACCACGGTGTGTTGTAATATCATGCAATTATAATCATCCAAATAAACCAATCATATGATCAAATGGACATGAATTCATTCTTTATGATCACAACCAATAATTAAACATTTCCACTGTGCACAAGCGCTACGGTCAATAAAGCTTATCAGTGTTCAGTGTATTATCTAATTACATGAACAACCATTCAAACATCAACATCCATCACACAATTATCATTAACTAATATATTTAATCTCAACTAATTATAATTAACTAATTTAAATAAATATAAATTAGAAGTTCTCACAATTCGAGCTTCAAAATCTTTACTGTTAGAGTTTCCTTACGGACGAACAATGATATCGCTACTCGTACTGCTTCCAATCCAATTTCTATTAGCATCTGGGGATTTCTCTGCTAATTTATATTGAAATTCGATTAGTAACGATCTCGTTATAAATAGTTATGCATAAGGACTTTCTATTTTATTTAAATTTATACTTAACAAAATTTCAAATATAATATCCTGATATGTTCTATTTTTCAATACGATTCTAATAGACCAAAGGGCGAATTGATCGGAGCTAAATTGAACGAATTATGGTCGATTAAATTTTTAACTAATTTAAAATTAAAATAAAATAAACATACCCAAATCAAGTCCGGCCCAAAGCCCAACTACTCAGACCCATTCCACGCTCCTTTCCTTCTTCTTCTTCCCTTCTATTTCCATTTTCAAGCCTAGAATCCATTTCAACCCTGCACAACGTGCACGTGCACTTGCCGATTACTCCACCGTTCTTCAACCCGAGACCGCCTACAAACTTCTCTCCATCTCCTTGTTAGATTGCACCATGTCACCCAACCTCTGGTCTATTCCTCCAAAATGCGAGCTCCCTCAATGCCATGACCTGCTCTTCGTGAACCAATAAGTCGCAAGTCCTAAACCTCCACCATACTCCATAAATTTACACAACATCGAAGCTTTCTCTTCCCTCGTCATAATTTCACTCTCCAATCCGTCTTTCGTCGTTCGATTCGTTGACAAATCACAACCCTAGTTTTGAACCTCTCTGATCATTAACACGGAATTGCCCTAAATTCATATGAAAAATACTACATTCTCCGCTAATTTCAACAATGCTGATGGCATCGATCAATTCTTCATGAATTGTGAGATACGATTTTTCGAAATTTCGAACCCATTTCTTCCACTCTTTAGTAAATTTGAGATTTCTCTCTCGTTTTCCAATGAAATTTCAATCCTTAAGTTTCTAAAAATCAAAAACAATGATCTGGACAACATTTGCTTTAATCATTCGAGTTAAATGTGAATGGATTTGGAGATTTGGATTTTGAATTGAAAGGAAAGATAAATTTTCATTTACTGGAATTTGCAAAAGTGAATAGGAAAAGGAACAGGAGGAAGTTACTGCATCTGAAATCGTTTATGGCCGAAGTGTGAAGTAAAATAGAGTTTATGCGCTCCTTAAATAGGGAATTACAAGGGTAAAATAGTAAATTTTCTCATGGACACATGGATCAATTCATGATGCTAATTACATGAAAAATTACACATGTATGGTTACTTGTCTTCATGATATGAATCTCTTCATGAACCATGACAAGTAAGAGGACATCAAGCCTTAATTTATTTATTTAAATTGATAACATAATTGTAACGCTTATAAATGTAGCCACTTTCCTAATACATATAAGCATAACCAGTATACTACTTATGGTTTATAAAAATATTTATAACTTATTAATATTTCAAAATACTTATCTATATTACTTATCAAATATATATATATATATATATATATATATAATGATCTAATATAAACGCTTAATAATTCTTATAAAATTTTATAAACATCATTAGAAATTTTCTTACTTATTGATATTCAAAAATAAAAATCATTGTTGTAAAATCTTAAAAATAACTTATCCTTTACCCAATTCATATTTTACAAATCAATATGATCAAAATCAGAAAATATCATTACTTAAACATAAAATCTTATAAATTTAATATAACTTTTAAAATAAGTTTTTCTTATACAAAACATATAAAATAAAACAAGCTACTTATTAAAAAATAAAATTTCATATTCAAACCATATAAAAATCTATTTATATTCAAAAAAATCCAAATTATATTAAAAATCCAAATCAAACATAGTTAAAATTCTGGGATGTTACATTCACCCTCAATTAAAACTTTTCGTCCTTGAGAAGGAAGTCGAGTAAATTTAAACTCCTTTACTAATTTTATATTCGAATCTCTCTCTTTAACATATCGGAAATGTAATGTCAGAACCAAGACTCATATCATTCTCAGGAAACTCTATCTAATTCTCATTAAAGGTAGAGTCTCAAGAAACATCTATAATCTCATAATTACTAGGGTCGTCACTGGACATGTTTATAATCGAATTCTCTGAGTTAGATTCATAGTTGCTACCACTACCACTAAGGAGAAACTGGAACAGATACGATCTAGTACTTAGACGCCTACGACTCTACGAAAATTTAAAGTTTAGAAATCATCTTTCTAATTTACTCTTACGTGGTGTTCTTATCTATTTAAGTTAAAATATAAGACTAAGTACTAAAATTAGAAATTTGAATTCAAATTCAAAAACAAATAATCTTTTCCCAAAACATTCAATTATCTTGCAAAAATAATATTTTGGATAAATTCAATATTCAAGTAAGAGATAATACTTTCTTTAAATTCAAAACTATATCACAAATCCACCTGTCCATGGCTAGGGCAAAAGGAAGAGTTCAAAGATAAAGTGGGACAGTAAAAATCCAAACATGACAATCGAGGAGATAATCAAAGGATGATGACGAGATAAGCAAAACACCGCGACAAGCGAAGAGATAGAATTAAATTTTCAAACACTCAATTTATTTCAATTTTTAAATCAAAAATTTTCAAATCCATTTATAGGTTAAATTTATTTAGCATTCATACTTTGAATTCCTTACCAAAAGTATTCTAACATCACTTAAAATAATCAAGGGATTAATTTAACTTACTTGGGTTATTCTTATTCTCACTTACCAACCAAGAAATAGAATATCCAAAATGGTGAATGAATTTTATTTAAGTTTAAGTGCAAATCAAAAATTCCTTTAATTTCCCTTTTTTAGGGTTTTACTGCCATACAAGTTTACAAATCCCTACCAATACATAAGTTAAAGAAAGTTTCTACTATTTTCCCATGTTAATTTCGACTCATAAATTTCATCGTATTTCAATAACATGTCGATTTTATGCTAAAAGACACTCTCTCAAGCATAATATTCTAAAATCTTATTCTAGGGTATTTCTAACCCTATCTCTAATGAGATATCATATCTCTGACGAGTCCTTATTTTTGTTCAAATATGTCGTGCCCCATATCTTTGTATAAACCAAAGCTCTTATACCACTTGTAACGACCCAACTTTTTTCTCGGTTTTGGCCGGTAATTAAACCAACTTAAACCTTTTATAAAGACGGATAGTTATGGGTACTATCATATTTGCACAAAATTAACTGAACTTTTCATTTCATTACAAAATATCACATCAGAGTTACCAGGAACATCCAAGTACAACATAGGTTCAGCCGAAATAAATTCTTCAACGGACTCAGGAAACTCAAAATCTATCTTTAGCTCCAAACCTGAATCCAACTCTCAAAAGCTAAACCTGCAAACTAAACTACTGGCTGCCCGTGCGAAAAATTATGGGCACCCAGAGTTTAGGTGTGGGAACAATAAACTCCAAGTCAGTCGTGGGACTGGTGTGAGAACTTAAAACAGTTGTTTTTAGGATTCATTTTAAAGTTAGGAAATTCACCGTACCACGTCGCTAACACAGAACGGGTTTACTCCATGAATACCCGTGCATAGAAATTCATAATGACTTTGGAAAATGAAGCTATCGTAAGCTCATCCCATATCACACAATGTAAGCGCACACTAGATGGGCGAGTTTTATCTTATGATAAACAAAAATGCTTCTATATGTGAAAATCCTCTTTTAATACTATTATCAGTGCATAGTGTTGAAAATTCATTTTTGCAAATAAATATAGAATCATAGCCCTATAACCTTAATTTGTTATATTGCTATATAGGTATACAATTAAATTCACATGGGCTCGTATTGGAGATTGGGTTTCCAACATGATGGTTCCTGACACGAAAGATCAATCGAGGACACGAAGCAAAGTATCTCCTAGTTAACATCCAGACAACGGACACCAAATACATAGCGCAAAAGTATATATCCCATATAACATCCAGACATCGGACACTGTATATACTCTATTCCCTCAGGTTTCGAAGTAGTAATACCGCCGAAGCTTTCGATTTCAACAAAGATTATGTATATTATACAACCTAACCTCCAGTTCACCATTATTCTGAGGTGTGAGATTCGTCGAGGTCACGATATACATAAAGCTTCGCTTCAATAGTCGTGCTTTGATCATCACTAACTCATTTCATATCTTGAGTATGCCACAATGACAATTCACGACATATCACTGATTTCCATCAATGCGTACCCTCTAGGTTCATATGACTTAGAGACGAGGATAATATATTGCCATGAATCTGATATATATATATCTGATATATATATATTAATGGAAGTTCGTGCTATGCAGTCAATTTCAATGTCAGACACACAATCCGTACAAGTTCGTTCTGGATCTGAATGGAACAAAATCCGAAAATCTCCAAATATATTTAGACCTCATGCCATTTATAACCTTGTTTCGGGTGATTGGCCCAACCGAGACATCAGCAATCAATCTAAACAATTCAAAGATTCATGGTCTTCATTCGTCGTTTATCAAGTCATGAATTGCTTCATATCGTCATATTATTACTCGGAATGGTTTTCGAACATATATTCGATCCCGGTCTTTCAAAGTACTAAGCGTACTTTTAAAAAAATTGTTATGGTTAACATGGGCTTTTCAATTCAAATCTCCTTCCAAATAGTTATCATTTCATTTATGATTCAAGATTTGAATTGTTATAATTTCATAAATCCCGTTACCATCTTAACTCTTTAATCTTAATCAAAATATTATATTTCCTTTCCAATTTTCTTACTTTTAATTTCTCAAATCAAAGATTCGATTAAATCCCAAATTATGATACAAATTTCCACAATTCAATCTCATTGGGTTTCAAGAATGATATTATTGAAGATACGATTCATTAAAAAACCCAAATCAATCGATATTGAATATAAGTTACACGGAAATTTTATCCATTTATAATCGATATCAATTCTCGTAATCAACGAATACTATAAGTGGAATAATGATATAATAATATCTTCCAAATTCCTCAGATAGTATATGTTTACATCACGAAATTTCATATTAAATATCCAAAGATTATTTATGTCTAACTTATGTCAATCAAATTGAGAAACCTATATCTTAATTAAAAGATTTATCTAACTCTTTGGCGTTAGATCTGGATAGAAATACCATCAACTTGTCTTCGGTATTAATTCCGTATCCAATACATATCATAAGCGGAATAATGGTGAATTACCCTTTATAAATTCCTTAATAATAAGAGTTACCATCTACCAAATTAATATCAAACATTCGAAGATGAGTCTCCAACCATATCCAATCATTTAAAATTGGAAAGACCATTCAAATACTTTAAAACCTTCCAAACTATTTTATAAGTCCCTTTTTTTCTTTTTCTCATTTCAAAAAATGGTTCATGAATTATACCTTCAAAACCAATTTCTCTTCCAAACGTTATAATAACATTTGGGAACATTACCAAAACAGATGTAAAATAGCCTTTTAAATAAAATCGATTCTAAATCATTTGAAATTCAAATATTTCAGTTCAATTCACTATAAAATAATAAAATAGGATTTATCATAATTTTTCTCTATTTTAAAATAATTTAACAAACATGTTTTATTCGATTTTTCGTTATGGTCACCGATCTGCACTTATGGCGACCCTTCCCAAATTTGTTTTAAATATAACTCAAAAATCATACGTTGAAATTTGGAAATTTCTTTTCTATTTTAAAGCCATTATCATTTGAAATTCAACATTTCTTATTTCAAGTCAAACCGATTTAAAGTAATCAAGTTATAGCCATTTGAAAATTAAAATCGATATCCATAAACTGTCGCACCGCAACGCGTCCTATTCGCACCATATAACGATTTAAAAATAAGTTGTTCAATTTTTTTCCAAATCGATTTATATATTTTTTTCAATTCCAAAACAACATTATCTCAAAACAAATTTCCAAATTTCGAAATCCTTCATATGCAATTAAATTGAAGATTTCATAAATATATTTCCCAAAACTCGTTACATATAACTGTTAAAATCATTACACACAACACATTTTAAATACATATTAATAATTCCAAAACCGTCTCATGGTATACGAATATCGTTTTTTCAACTTAACTCCGATAAATAGTTAAAATTAAAATCCCAATTATGATTTAATATATTTCCACAAACTTGCTCAATAATTTCAAAATTTATGGAGAATCGTTATAAATAATAAAATCAATTACTTATATAAAATTAAATATTTGACTATATAACTCAAATCAATTTTCGAAATAAATTTCAATTCAAAGGTTGATAACTTATAAATAGTTTAAAATATTTTATAAACAGTCTTCATTTTTACGAATATAAATTGTAATTATCCAAATTTCGAAACAGTTTTGACATCAAAATTCCAAACTTAAATTATAAATATTATTTGATAATTAAATAATAAAATCATATATAGGAAGGAGATTTTAAATTGATCACCCATATTTTTCCACAACCATGGTGTGTTGTTATATTATGTAAATATAATCATCCAAATAAATCAATCATATGATTAAATGGACATGAAATCATTCTTTATAATCACAACCAATAAACAAACATTTCAACTGTGGACAATCGTTACGGTCAATAACGCTTACCAATGTTCAGTGTATTATCTAATTACATGAACAACCATTCAAATATCAACATCCATCCCACAATTATCATTAACTAATTATAATTAATCTCAGCTTATAATAATTAACTAATTTAAATAAATATTTAAATTATAAGTTCTCACCATTCAACCTTCAAAGTCTTCACTGTCAGAGTTTCCTTACGGACGAACAATGATATCGCTACTCGAATTGCTTCCAATCCAATTTCTATTAGCAGCTGGGGATTTCTCTGCTAATTTATATTGGAATTCGATTAATAAAGTTCTCGTTATAATTAGTTATGCATAAGTACTTTTTATTTTATTTTAATTTATCCTTAACAAAATTACCAATATAATATCGTGATATGTTCTATTTTTCAATACGATTCTAATGGACCAAAGGGCGAATTGATCGGAGCTAAATTGAATGAGTTATGGTCGATTAAAGTTTTAACTAATTTAAACTTAAAATAAAATAAACATACCCAAATCAAGTCCGGCCCAAAGCCGAACTACTCAGACCCATTCCACGCTCCTCTCCTTCTTCCCTCCTATTTCCATTTTCAAGCCCGGAACCCATTTCAACCGTGCACAATGTGCACGTGCACCTACCTTTTACTCCACCATTCTTCAACCCGAGACCGCCGACAAACTTCTCTCCATCTCCTTGTTCGATTGCACCACGTCACCCAACCTCCGGTGTGTTCCTCCAAAATGTGAACTCCCCCAATGCCGTGACTTGCTCCGCGTAAACCCACATGTCGCAAGTCCCAAACCTCCACCGTACTCCACAAATTAACGCCACATTGAAGCTCTCTCTTCCCTTGTCATCACTCCACTCTCCAATCCATTTTCGTCGTTCGATTCACTGAAAAATCACAACCCTAGTTTTGAACCTCTCCGATCATCAATGCGGAATTGGCCCAAATTCATTTCAAAAATACTACGTTCTCCGTTGATTTCAACGGTGCTGACGACGTCGATCAACTCTTCATGAATTATGAGATACGAAATTTCGAAATTTTGAACCCATTTCTTCCATTCTCCGTAAATCTGAGATTTCTCTCTCGTTTTCCAATGAAATTTCGATAAATTTCTAAAAATTGGAAACAAAGATCTGGACAACATTCGCTTTAATCATTTGGGTTAAATGTGAATGGATTTGGAGATTTCGTTTTTTAATTGAAAGAAAAGGTAAATTTTTATTTACTGGAATTTGCAAAAGTGAAGAGGAAAAGGAATGGGAGGAAGCTACTACATCTGAAATCATTTATGGCTGAAGTGTGAAGTAAAATAAAGTTTAGGCACTCCTTGTATAGGGAATTACAAGGATAAAATAGTAAATTTTCTCATAGACACATGGATCAATTCATGATGTTAATTGCATGCAAAATTACACATGTATGGCTACTTGTCTTCATGATATGAATCTATCCATGCACCATGACAAGTAAGAGGACACCTAGCCTTAATTTATTTATTTAAATTAATAACATAATTGTAACATTTATAAATGTAGCCACTTTCCCAGTACATATAAGCTTAACCAGTATATTACATATGGTTTATAAAAACATTTATAACTTATTAATATTTCAAAATACTTATCTATATTACTTATCAAATATATATACATATATAATGATCTAAAATAAATGCTTAATAATTGTTATACAATTTTATAAACATCATTATAAATTTTCTTACTTATCCTTTACCCAACTCATATTTTACAAATCAGTATTAACAAAATCAGAAAATATCATTACTTAAACATAAAATCTTATACATTAAATATAACTTTTAAAATAAGTTTTTCTTTACAAAACATATAAAATAAAACAAGCTACCTATTCAAAAATAAAATATTCAAACCATATAAAAATCAATTTACATTCAAAAATCCCAAATTATATAATAAAAATCCAAATCAAACTTAGTTAAAATTCTGGGATGTTACAGATTCTAACTTCATTTTCAATTTTAAAACAAAATTTAATATTCCATATCATTATAATATTAAAATGATAACATTTTCAAAATATCAAATTTTGAAATCAATTCTTTTTTATATTCATTATAAAAATAAACAAAATCGATATAAATATTGCTCGCATCAAATTGGTGCATATCTAATCAATACGGCTTCACACATTTTAATATTTTCATGTCCATCCAAAATCGGACATCAAATTCACATTTTAATCCTCTATAGAATATTATTTTAAAGTATTCATTATTTTAAAATATTCATTATTCGTTATTTTAAAATATTCATTCCTTCGGAATTGGAATTAGACCAAACCAATTAACATATAATGTTAGTTGTATGGATTTCATACGACGCATATATATATAACAACAATGATAAACAATCAACCATCATCCAGAGGGCATTACACAACTGCATAAGCATTAAATATAAATAATTAACGCTTACAACAGTCTGTCGAGCAATCGATTGACATACAACTAAACAATTGGGAATAGTGTACGTCAAATTTCATCCCAATATCCGTGTGGAGTTTCAACCAACAAATACTGAATATTATTTGTGCAGTTGGGCGATGTATAAAATTTATCAACCCAATCGATATGACAAAAATAGGTGAGCATAAACAAGATGTCCGACTTGTAAATGGATGTGTAAACTTATTTTTAACTATCCAATAAATATATAGAATTTTATTTATTGCGGTTATAAGCTTCAAATAATATTTTCAACTAACTAAATTTTTCAAAAACTTTTTAGAAAATTTCGGCAGCATAACGGCACGATACTAGAACCGGAATAAGGTCTAGCCTTATCCCTCGCCTAATACCGGCTTGCGCCATGCACAAACCAATTTCACTCCAATTCACATCCAAATCAAATCCAAACAAATAAATCAATATCCATATTTCCACAATACAATCCAACCAACCGTGATTTGTACAATAAAATAGTGTCGAGGGCTACTAAACCCTGTCTGCATCCTAAAATATATTTAACTGTAAATTAATTAATGTGAGAAGGAGTTCTCACATTGGGATCCACTCTGCCGTGCTTTTCTAGTCGCTTTGATTTGTTGTTATGATTCCAGATTTTGCAAACGAGCTCCAATCTTCATGCCTTTTTTTCCAGCATAAGCACACCTTTTCGGACGACTTTAGCCTAATGGACTTTCCTCTGAAAATGCTCCATTTTGGCAGAATTCACGAAAAGACAGTATTCGGACAGCAAACTTTGGACGCATTTTCTAAACAACTCCGCAATCCAAAATCTGACTTCCATATACCCAAATCGAATAGGAGATCATGATCTTCGATTTTGGCATTGTGGAGTTCTGGCCATAGGGGCTCTGGTTGGAAGTTATTGCTAAAAATCATCAGGGTTCTTTTTGCAAACACTGAATTTTATAAAAATGGGATTTTGGCCGAAGGGGGAACCACAATCAGAGATGGTAGTTAGGGATGGTGGCGCCAGAGGTCTGGGGCCTAGGAGGAGGTGGGGCGGTCGGATTGGTGGCTAGGGATTGGGCGGCGACGCTTGAATGGTGGTTTGCCAATTAAATAAGAAAGTGGCGGCACTGCAGGGAGAAGGGGATGGCTGGGGAAGGTGGTGGCGCCGGCGGGGTGGGCTGCGGCGGATGGATGTGGTGATGAGATTTGGAGGAGTGAGGGTTTGACTGGGAACGAGATAAAGGGGGCTTTATATATTTTTTATTATTATTTTTCTCCATAAAAGCAACTTTTTCATTCCAACTCCAAATCGAAACCCCCGACTGTCATCCCTAGCTAGTTACCCCCATTCCAAATGCAATGAGATATGTTTCATAAGCCATTTCGACTGTTTCGATTGGTTTTTCTTTAAATTATAATATAAATCAATGTATATTGAATTCAAACGTACATTTTTATTTACCAAGACCACATATTGTCTCCAAAAATTACAGAAAAATAAATCTAGATATGTTTTGATGATACAGTCCTAACAAAACTAATTTCATCGAATTTGGAGACCATTTGAAAAATGGTCATTTTCCAGTTGATTAAATTCAAACTAAAACTGCCAAACGCGTTTAAATTCACCATGCTCACATATTAATTCCAAAAATTATGAAAATTGGAATCTAGCATTAATTTGACATTCTGGATCCAATAAAAGTGGTTTCGTCGAAAACGGAGGTTGTTTGCAAAGTGGCTATTTTTAAGGGCTTATATATTATATAAAATTTCATATCGACTACTTTAATTTTTAAATTGGACATAACTTTTTATTCCCATTATGAAATCTGAAATTTTCATATTCCTTAGAAAGATATAACTAAACAGATTCATATATTTCTAGTTTTATTGAAATCCTATATATTTTGAATCCTATACATTCATTTGAAATTTGAAATTGAGTTTTCAAACGACCATGCCATTTCTGGCTCGTTATATAATTAAAATAAATTTATATGTTCTAACTTCGATTTAAACAAATTTTAAATCATTATTATTTAAAATAAATCATTTTAAATATTAAAAATTCATTAAAATTGCCAAAATAAAAATTTTAAATTGGTTTTCAAAATCTGGGTTGTTGCAATCTCCCCTACTTAAACTCTTTTCGTCCTCGGAAAGGAACGGAGATGAAAGTTGTTTAACTAACCAACTAAACTTTCATTCTGGCTTTCATTCTTCAACTTTTCAGTTTTAAGAATTTTCTAATTTCTCAAAAAATTAACTAGCACCCTAAATTTTCAAAAAAAATCGCCATAACCTCCTTTGTACGGGGAGACCTTTAGAACCGCAACTAGCCTCACAGGGCCTTCACCAATCCAAAAGAAAAAGAAAAAGCCAATCGGCTCATAAAATTATCAAAACCCAAGAAATACAATAAACATGTACCTATTTGTCGGGCATACAATTTTATTCCTCTTCTTAGCTTCCATGCTATGACCTGTTCAATGTATATACATGTACATATATGCAATTCCAATAAATTTTCAATTCTATTTAATATTTGATTTGATTTGTCTAAACTTACCATTCATTCACATATTGGTTAAATTAATTATCATTCCAATATTTTTATTAGTTAAACTAATAATCAAACATCACAACCATCAATCAATTAGTTGATTAGCTTTCCAAGCACATAACTTTAATACATAGTCAAAAATCATATTTTTAGTGCCAAATCACAACAATAAATTCTAACTATGTTTGGTTCTCACACCACTCAATTGGAAATATACAGATATCCCACTTTCGAAACTCAAACATAAATTCTGATGATGTAGCAACAATCATTAGAATCATCTATGAGTGATTATTCTATATCTGTAATGACCCGCATTGGTAGAGGTATTATAATTAATTAATTTAATTATATAAATGGTGGCTTAGTGAATTAAATGATCGTGGAATTAAATAATAGTGAATATTTAATTAAAATAATAAATTAAAATATATTTAATTCTGAAATAATCAGAATTGGCTAAAATGACGATATGGTGTGAACTGGATCATCTGTGATATTTAATTCAGTTTAGAATTTAATTTGAATAACGAATATATTCAGTCGACGTCAGTTTGAACATATAATTATAATATAATTAAAATAGAGCTCGAAATGGCGCTGCAGTTCGTAAATTGGCGATTCGAACTTCAACTGAATGTACAGGATTCATTTTAAGCTGGATTTCTATGAAACAAGAAACGTGTGGAGCTGGTGGAGTATATCTTGCTAGTGGAAGAGCAAAATCGGGATTTCGTCGTGTAGATTTTGATTTCCAAATCAAATATTAAAATAGTTGCTATAGAATCGTTTATCGACCGTAACAGTTTATCCGGTATAACTAGATATCGGGTTTGAATTTAGACGAGGTTCTTTTGAGGCGTAGTGATAATTTAATTTTTTGAATTTTATGGTAATTTTTAATTAATTAAATAAGCAACTTTTTATTTGGAGTATTTGGCACCCAGTATCAACATTTCGGGGTTTCACAATATGGGTTAAACTACCGATATTATTATATTTTTGAGATCGTGGGACATTGCTCGTCTCACCGGTGTTGTTATTTATGTTCGTAGCAGCTCGTATATGGACAGAATTATATAAAATAGGGTACGTTAAATTTTACAACTTAAACAAAAATATCCTAAAATTTGTTTCTAGACCTTAAGGGATCCACGCCTCCTTGTTTCAGCTGCACAAGTGTGATTCCTCAATAAAAAACGTGGAGAGAAGTCACCCTTTAAATCGTAAACAAAATGGAACCCTATATAAATGCCCGCTAACTACAAATCTTTCGGGAAGCAAAAAGAGTGAGCCGCCACTCCAGAACCTAAAACGCGAGATCCTCCTCTTCCAAAATCCAAAAACAAAATTGAAGACCGTATGCTGTGTATTGTCTCTGGAAAGCAAGAAGAAAGGGCTCGAATGCTTTTGGGTTTGAAGTGGGTGGTCTTGCCTGAACTGAGAGGAGGGAGTTCGAAAGTTTAAACGTGAGGCCATGGGGGAGTCCATGCGAGATAAGGGAGTGACGTAGAGGGGGAGTTAGTTGGTGAATATACAACGGGATGTTGAAGTATGTGGGAGTGTGTAAACAGGAGATGGACATGGTGAGTTTATATATAACATGAAGGGGGTTGATGGTTTCAAACGCCTGGGAGGGTCCTTGTGTTTTGAAGATTTGTTTTATGGGTTTGCATGGGGATCCGCAGCGATGTGAAGACCAGCGTGTATTCAGGGAAGGAGAAGATGCTTTCTGGACTATTAAAGGAAGGAGCACAACACGTGTTTTAAATATACTGGAAGGAGTAAAACAGGAACTGTCATATTTTCGGTTTGGAGAAGAAATGGTAGGCGGGTGGGTTGTGTCTCCTGCGTGGGTTAGCATGAGGCATTGGGCCGATAAATCAAAAAAAAAGCCCAAAAGGAGAAGCAGCGTTTGGAAATTAAGTTTATGGGGTAAGGCCCACCAATATATAAAATCCATGTTTTATTTTATTTTAAAATATACCTTAACTTATAACCTTTATATCTTGGTCGTACGATATCAGATTGACGAACCGTAAGTTGCGTTGGGATCGTATGGACGAGAGCAACATAATGGAACTGACCGGGAGTGAATCTGAGCCCGTTACAATTTATAGCAAAATAAATTGTCTAAATCAAGTGATGGTTATCGTCATTGACGATGATCGTCCAAAGTGAGTAAATCTCACTAACTCTGAACAATTTATAATTTCATGTTGTATTTTTAGAACTGTTAGATATTGGCTGACTGACTGTGTGTTGACTGTTTGATTGAACTGCTAGTCAGTTAGTTGAATTTCTATATTGATTCTGTTTAACAGAATATATCATATGGAACTGATGATGATGTTATCTATATTGTTTAACATCTGTGATGCAGGGAAACAGGTTGGAGGAATCCAACTGGATTCCTCAACATTTATTTTACTGGTTTTCATATATTGTGATATATGATGTGTTATATAATCTGTTATGGATTATGTGTGTTGGAATGATGTTGATCATTGTTATTCGATATTTTAAATATCATAAAAGACCCTGGGATGTAAAAAGAATTATTTCAATGTATATTGAAATAAAGGGATTTTATAAAATCAACAGATTTTATTAAAGGAAATATTTCGAAAGTAAATAAAAGGGAAAAATGTTTTTAAAAACGAATAGAGTTTTATAAAAGGAAAATCATTTGTAAAGTGAAGAACTGTTACTAAAAGTAAATCTTTATAAATGAATAGTTAATCGATGTTAGTTTATTCGATTAGAGTTAAAGTAAAAGGAGTTAATCGATGTTAGTTTAATCGATTAGAGTTAAAGTAAAAGGAGTTAATCGATGTTAGTTTAATCGATTAGAGTTAAAGTAAAAGGAGTTAATCGATGTTAGTTTAATCGATTAGAGTTAAAGTAAAATGAGTTAATCAAATATAGTTATTCGAATAGAAAGTAAAATGAGTTAATCAAATATAGTTATTCGAATAGAAAGTAAAATGAGTAAATCGAATATAGTTATTCGAATAGAAAGTAAAAGGAGTTAATCGAATTTAGTTTATTCGAAGAAAGAAAAAGGAGTTATCGAATATAGTTTATTCGAAAGGAGTTAAGTGAAATGAGTAAATCAATAGCGTTAGTCAAATAGAGTTAATCCAATAGTGTTAGTCCAATAGAGTTAATTGATAAGGGTTAATCGAAATGAGTTAAGTGAAAAGAGTCAATCGAATATAGCTATTCGAAGGAGGGTTAAGTAAGGAAGTTAGAAAAAAGAAATATAAAGTGAACTTTGCCTATTTCAAAGTTAGAAATGTTGTTCAGTTAAGGTCTGAGAGGTAGTTCTACCCCAACTTGATTGGCTTCGTTTTTAACTAAGGAATAGTTAAGGTTCGACAGTAAAGGAAATGGTTTGAGTTGGCATCGCGATGGTTTGTTTAAACATCTGTCTAAGTCCAATGAAGAAGCTTTGGAAATGTTTTCCAAATAAGAAACCAGAAATGTTTTCTAATAAAGAAAACAAGAAATGGAAATGTTTTCCAATGGTAATAACATACATTTTCTAAATTTAGAAAATAAGAAATGTTGAATATGGGGAAACAGGAGATGAAAAATGAACTAAGGAGATGAATGTTAAATGATGTTTGATCGATATAATTTCCATTGGAAATAATATCATTGTTTGCACACCTGTTTTCTTCGATAGTTAAATCACAGACTATCGAAGTTTTGACCATTTTAATGTTGTTAATATGGAGAGACCGGTTGGATTATTATCCAAAGAACCACTCTGTGTTGGCATAAGCGTTGCGAATCATATATGCCAAAGGAAATTGAAGACGGAGTTATGCAAGGGCTATCATGTTTATAGAATAATGCCTTCGGTTCATCCTGTTCCTGGATGACTTGTATGGAGGGTTGTCTGATGGAGTATCTCCAGACGATCACATACATTGATTTCTCCAACCGTACCAAGAGTGGAGGCGGAGAAGGAAACTTCTTTTAGCTAACACATAATGTATGGTTGAGGACGTCAATCGGTGATTTGATGGATTTAACGATGTGGCATTCAAAGTGAATCTGGTATGATGATAAAGCATAGCTTCTAGCCTCATCATCCGGTAAATGATAGAAATCGGGCAGGCAGCATGGCTACGTCGGTCGCACCGAAGTAGGGTGTATAATCACCTGATCTAGAGTTTCATTTACTTCTAAAAATCTATTGTTGATGCTGTCCCATTCGGGAAACGGTTGCTGATCCCAACCGTGGGTGATATACATTCGATACGCTCAAGCGAAATGAGTGGTCGGTCATGTGTGGCCGGGTTGCAAGATGTTCTTGTTGAACCTAGTGTATTCCTCTCTAGAGGTACACTAGCGAAAGGTGGTTCCATACCTTGTCATAGTTGGAAATCCATTACCCCATACGTGCTTGCGGTTTTGAGTTGTATACTATATATGTAGAACGTGAGATGAAAGCGTTTCTGCTAGATGATTATATATACTGTGATTGATAGACATTATTATAATATCAAAAAGGTTTTTTTGATATAAAGATATTTTGGATTCTCATAGGGGAAAAACCTGTTCCGTTATGCGGCGTGGTCTTATGAGATATCGTTTACTTGTTCGAACTATTTTTAAACTGTTTTACTCATACCAGTCCCATGACTGACCCGGAGTTTATTTTGTTGTTTTCCCTAAACTCTTGGGTGCCTAAATTTGTATGGGCAGTCACGTAGTCGGGATTTACAGATATAGTTGAAGAGCTGGAGCAGGAGGCTTCAGGATCATATAGCTATAGTTATTTCCGCTGTGTTGTAAGTGATGTACTTTGATGTTGATGTATATTCAAGTACAGATGTATATTTCAAGTTATGTTATATATATTATATGTTATTCGTTCCGCTGTGAGATTCGTGTTACTCTGATGTTGTGTTCTTCTTCTTCTATTCTAACTTTCTATCTTATCTTTCCTCACCCTCTAATTTCTTTCACTAATTACCAGGATTTTTCGATGTTTTGGTTATCGACATCGAGTTTATGTCGATAACCAAAGTCGCTCGAAATCCGGGTCGTTACAGTTGGTATCAGAGCAGAAGGTTAAATGATTAACTTGGCTCTGTGGCGTGACTCGGTAGAGATAGGGTTAGTAATACCCTAGATTGAGTTGAGTGTATATATACGAGTGAACGTATTTGTATTCGATATAAAAATTTGTTTTATATAGTGGAGATTTTTTGGTTAAGTTGTTTATAGATTCTGGTCGAGCAGTTTGATCCACTGTATCGGTAGGAGTTACTAAACACTTGAATACGATGAACCGACACGATATGTTTTGAAAAGAGGGTAAATTAAAATAAGTTTACCCAAGGTATATCTTGATATAGAAAAGATATATATATCAAAATTATAATATATTGGATAAATTGGTTGTTATTATAATCGAGTAAGATTATAAAAGTAAAATGGTTATATATATATAACCAATCAAAATTCATATAGGTGTTACGAAATGAATTTAATCTGAATTTAAACCAGAAATTTAATTAAAACTCTGGAAAATTGGATAAGTGTTTGTAATTGGAGTTGGATTAAAATAAGGAAAATTTAAGATCCTGGGAGATTTTGAATTGTTTTACAAGCAGTATGAATTATATTTTGAAATGAATTTCAAAGTGGCAATGTTTAGAAATGGTTTTATAGTATTGAACTCACTTCGATCGCTGGAAAATAGATTCTGATGATGACAGCTGCATCATCAGTATTCATTTTCGAGGTGTAAGTGACGAATTACTACCAGAGATACTGTTTTGAATTTGTTTTGGGAAAGACAAGTATGTTGAATTTCAAAATAGGATATGAATAATAGAATTTGAATTTTTAAATAGATTTGAAATATTAACTTGTTTTAAAAGAAGTAAAACGAGAAGCTCCTTTATAAACGAAGTTTATAAATAGTTCTTTTATAAACGAAGTTTATAAATGAAGTGAAAAGAATTATCATTGGATAATTCAAAAATAAAAAATACGAGTGTGAAATTGAAAGGGAAATCTATTTTCCAAAGGTAGAAATATCGATTTCAAAAGGAATTGAAATCGAGACTTATGTAAAGAATGAATAAAGAAGGTTTGAAAAGGAATTTGAATAAAGGAAGTTCAAACATAGAATGTAAATATAGAAAATTCAAAGGGGATTTGAATATAGAAAATTCAAAGGGTATTTGAATATAGAAATTCAAATGAGATTTGAATAAAGATGATTTAAATAATGAAAAATTGAATATAGAATTCATATAGAGTAATAATGAAATTTCAATATAGAATTCAAATAGATTGAAATGGAATTTGAAAATAGAACTTCAAAATAGAATTTGAAATAGGAATTCGAATATAGAATTCAAATAGAGTTGAAATGGGAATTTGAATATATAATTCAATGGAGTTTGAAAATATAGAATTTGAATATAGAAAAAATAAAGAAGATTCAAATAGAATTGAATTTGAAATTTGAATATAGAAGATTCAAATAGAATTGAAATGAAATTCAAATATAGAATTTAAATAAGGAAATTGAAACGAAATTCAAATATAAAATTTGAATAAGAGATTTGAAATGAAATTCAAATATAGAATTTGAATAATAGAATTGAAATGGAATTTGAATATAGGAAATTCAAATAGAAGTGAAATGGAATTCAATTAGTTGATAAACAAGTTAAACTTATATTTGAAAATGTATATTCAAATAAAAAGGTAAAATAGGTAAACCAGTTAATTAGCCATTAGTAAATGGATCTTGAATTGAAGTTGAACTTTAGATAAGTAAAGGGGACAGGTAAATTTATATTTGAAATCGAATATGAAACCTGAGTTTGAAAAAAAATAGAATTTGATTAGTTAATAAGCAAGTTAAAATATATTTGAACATGTCATGTTCAAATATAAAAGTGAATTAGACTAAGGAGTAAATCGACAAAATTCAATTAACAAATTTAGTTAAAACGATTGGTATAGTTAAAATAGATTGGGCAAATATAAATATACATGAGATAGGTATGGAAAAAGGTATGAAGGTATATAAATAGAATGCTCGACGAAAAGGTATGTATTTAATTCATATATGAGATTTTATGCGCCGTATCGGCTAGCCGCTTGGCTTTTTCTTTTTCTTTTGGATTGGTGAGGGCCACGGGAGGCTATTTGAAATATCCCGATGCTCCCGGTACAAAGGAAGTTATGGCGAATTTTTCCGGGAATTTAAGGAGTTAGAATATTTTTAAGATAATTTGATAGTTAGAAATCAACGTATCGATATATATAGAAGTCGATAAGAAAACGAATTTAGAAATAGAATAGTATAATCAAAAAGGGAGTATAAGGATAAAATCTAGTAAGAATAGAAAGAGAAAGGGTATACGTGTTTAAAAGTGAATAAGTAGTTGTATGGTATTGATTATTCGAATAAGTAGTCATATCTGTTTTGACGTTATAAATGTTATTCAGTCAAGGTCTGAGAGGTAGTTATGCCCCAACTTGATTGATTTCATTATTAACAAATAAATAGTAAGATTTCAGGCTCGAAGATCAATGTTGGATAAGAGTTAGTTGAATATAGTATTTGGGTGGTAGTAACGATGTTTTACACAACACCCGTTTTAACCCAAATAAGTGTAGGCTTGGAAATATAATAAAGAATATTTCCTAAGTATAGAAATAAACGAGATCGGAAAAGAAATAAGTAATTGGAATATTTTCCAATTATAGGTAGTACATATTTTCTAAAGTTTAGAAAATAAAGGAAGGCGATATTCGGAAATGTTTTCCAAATAACGTAAAAGGCCAATATGGTTATTGAAAATATTTGGTTAACAAATATTGATAAAGAAATAGAGAAGTGATTTAACTAATGGAATATTAATTAAAGGCTCAGTGACATGTTCAAAAGGAAAATTTGACTTTTGAAAAGAGTAAACTGTTTAAAAACTCCCAGGGAAAGACTGTTTGAATTAAGAACAAATTTAACAGAAATTTATGAAAGAAAATTTGAATTAAAGTAAAGCCAGTAAAGTGGTAACTGATTTTTGAATTAGAATGATATCAAGTAAAATTTGATTGTGAGATTCAAATGTGAAGTGTAATGTGATAATCAAGTTAAGAGTTGGGGATCAAGAACGAAACTTGAGTTGAAATGAAAATTTGGCTTGGTAAAAAGCGAATGGTTGTGTTGAGGATAAAATGATCAGAGTTTGGTTAGATTAATATTAGTATATGCTGAGTTGATAGCATATGGAAGTGATGGGGTTGATATGCCCGACAAAAAGGTACAAGTTTATATTCCTATTGGATATAAGATTTATGAGCCGAATTGGCAAGCCACTTGGCTGTTTGATTTTATTTTGGGATGGAGATGGCCCAGAGAGGCAAGTTGGAGTTTGACCGATTGACCAGTACAAAGGAGGTGTTGGCGAAATTTTTTCAAAGAGTTAAGGCGTTAGAAAATCTTCAGGATTTTTGAAAATTTTCGTTAATAAGAATTAATTAATAATTTAATTGTAATTAAATTGGTTCAGTCGAAACTGAAGTTAAGAAGTGAACAAATATGTTCTAACCAGTCGATAGGGTCGTCCTCTACCTCTTAGCAATTTCGAGGACGAAATTATTTTAAGTGGGGAAGAATGTAATGACCCGCATTGGCAGAGGTATTATAATTAATTTATTTAATTATATAAATGGTGGTTGAGTGAATTAAATGACCGTGGAATTAAATAATAGTGAATATTTAATTAAAATAATAAATTAAAAATATATTTAATTCTGAAATAATCAGAATTGGCTGAAATGAAGATATGGTGTGAACTGGATCATCTGTGATATTTAATTCAGTTTAGAATTGAATTTGAATAGCGAATATATTCAGTCGACGTCAGTTTGAACGTATAATTATAATATAATTAAAATAGAGCTCGAAATGGCGCTGCAGTTCGTAAATTGGCGATTCGAACTTCAACTGAATGTACAAGATTCGTTTTAAGCCGGATTTCTGTGAAACAAGAAACGTGTGGAGCTGGTGGAGTATATCTTGCTAGTGGAAGAGAAAAATCGGGATTTCGTCGTGTAGATTTTGATTTCCAAATCAAATATTAAAATAGTCGTTATAGAATCGTTTATCGACCGTAACAGTTTATTCGGTATAACTAGATATCGGGTTTGAATTTAGACGCGGTTCTTTTGAGGCGTAGTGATAATTTAATTTTTTGAATTTTATGGTAATTTTTAATTAATTAAATAAGCAACTTTTTATTTGGAGTATTTGGCACCCAGTATCAACATTTCAGGTTTCACAATATGGGTTAAACTACCGATATTATTATATTTTTGAGATCGTGGGACATTGCTCGTCTCACCGGTGTTGTTATTTCTGTTCGTAGCCGCTCGTATATGGACAGAATTATATAAAATAGGGTACGTTAAATTTTACAACTTAAACAAAAATATCCTAAAATTTGTTTCTAGACCTTAAGGGATCCACGCCTCCTTGTTTCAGCTGCACAAGTGTGATTCCTCAATCAAAAACGTGGAGAGAAGTCACCCTTTAAATTGTAAACAAAATGGAACCCTATATAAATGCCCGCTAACTACAAATCTTTCGGGAAGCAAAAAGAGTGAGCCGCCACTCCAGAACCTAAAACGCGAGATCCTCCTCTTCCAAAAACCAAAAACAAAATTGAAGACCGTATGCTGTGTATTGTCTCTGGAAAGCAAGAAGAAAGGGCTCGAATGCTTTTGGGTTTGAAGTGGGTGGTCTTGCCTGAACTGAGAGGAGGGAGTTCGAAAGTTTAAACGTGAGGCCATGGGGGAGTCCATGCGAGATAAGGGAGTGACGTAGAGGGGGAGTTAGTTGGTGAATATACAACGGGATGTTGAAGTATGTGGGAGTGTGTAAACAGGAGATGGACGTGGTGAGTTTACATATAACATGAAGGGGGTTGATGGTTTCAAACGCCTGGGAGGGTCCTTGTGTTTTGAAGATTTGTTTTATGGGTTTGCATGTGGATCCGCAGCGATGTGAAGACCAGCGTGTATTCAGGGAAGGAGAAGATGCTTTCTGGACTATTAAAGGAAGGAGCACAACACGTGTTTTAAGTATACTGGAAGGAGTAAAACAGGAACTGTCATATTTTCGGTTTGGAGAAGAAATGGTAGGCGGGTGGGTTGTGTCTCCTGCGTGGGTTAGCATGAGGCATTGGGCCGATAAATCAAAAAAAAAAAGCCCAAAAGGAGAAGCAGCGTTTGGAAATTAAGTTTAAGGGGTAAGGCCCACCAATATTTAAAATCCATGTTTTATTTTATTTTAAAATATACCTTAAATTATAACCTTTTTATCTCGGTCATACGATATCAGATTGATGAACCGTAAGTTGCGTTGGGATCGTATGGACGAGAGCAACACAATGGAACTGACCAGGAGTGAATCTGAGCCCGTTACAATTTATAGCAAAATAAATTGTCTGAATCAAGTGATGGTTATCGTCATTGACGATGATCGTCCAAAGTGAGTAAATCTCACTAACTCTGAACAATTTATAATTTCATGTTGTATTTTTAGAACTGTTAGATATTGGCTGACTGACTGTGATTTGACTGTTTGATTGAAAGTCAGTTAGTTGAATTTCTATATTGATTCTGTTTAACAGAATATATCATATGGAACTGATGATGATGTTATCTATATTGTTTAACATCTGTGATGCAGGGAAACAGGTTGGAGGAATCCAACTGGATTCCTCAACATTTATTTTACTGGTTTTCATATATTGTGATATATGATGTGTTATATAATCTGTTATGGATTATGTGTGTTGGAATGATGCTGATCATTATTACTCGATATTTTAAATATCATAAAAGACCCTGGGATGTAAAAAGAATTATTTCAATGTATATTGAAATAAAGGGATTTTATAAAATCAACAGATTTTATTAAAGGAAATATTTCGAAAGTAAATAAAAGGGAAAAATGTTTTTAAAAATGAATAGAGTTTTATAAAAGGAAAATCATTTGTAAAGTGAAGAACTGTTACTAAAAGTAAATCTTTATAAATGAATAGTTAATCGATGTTAGTTTAATCGATTATAGTTAAAGTAAAAGGAGTTAATCGATGTTAGTTTAATCGATTAGAGTTAAAGTAAAAGGAGTTAATCGATGTTAGTTTAATCGATTAGAGTTAAAGTAAAATGAGTTAATCAAATATAGTTATTCGAATAGAAAGTAAAATGAGTTAATCAAATATAGTTATTCGAATAAAAAGTAAAATGAGTAAATCAAATATAGTTATTCGAATAGAAAGTAAAAGGAGTTAATCGAATATAGTTTATTCGAAGAAAGAAAAAGGAGTTATCGAATATAGTTTATTCGAAAGGAGTTAAGTGAAATGAGTAAATCAATAGCGTTAGTCAAATAAAGTTAATCCAATAGTGTTAGTCCAATAGAGTTAATTGATAAGGGTTAATCGAAATGAGTTAAGTGAAAAGAGTCAATCGAATATAGCTATTCGAAGGAGGGTTAAGTAAGGAAGTTAGAAAAAAGAAATATAAAGTGAACTTTGCCTATTTCAAAGTTAGAAATGTTGTTCAGTTAAGGTCTGAGAGGTAGTTCTACCCCAACTTGATTGGCTTCGTTTTTAACTAAGGAATAGTTAAGGTTCGGCAGTAAAGGAAATGGTTTGAGTTGGCATCGCGATGGTTTGTTTAAACATCTGTCTAAGTCCAGTGAAGAAGCTTTGGAAATGTTTTCCAAATAAGAAACCATAAATGTTTTCTAATAAAGAAAACAAGAAATAGAAATGTTTTCCAATGGTAATAACATATATTTTCTAAATTTAGAAAATAAGAAATGTTGAATATGGGGAAACAGGAGATGAAAAATGAACTAAGGAGATGAATGTTAAATGATGTTTGATTGATATAATTTCCATTTGGAAATAATATCGTTGTTTGCACACCTGTTTTCTTCGATAGTTAAATCACAGACTATCGAAGTTTTGACCATTTTAATGTTGTTAATATGGAGAGACCGGTTGGATTATTATCCAAAGAACCACTCTGTATTGGCATAAGCGTTGCGAATCATATATGCCAAAGGAAATTGAAGACGGAGTTATGCAAGGGCTATCCTGTTTACAGAATAGTGCCTTCGGTTCATCCTGTTCCTAGATGACTTGTATGGAGGGATGTCTGACGGAGTATCTCCCGACGATCACGTACATTGATTTCTCCAACCGTACCAAGAGTGGAGGCGGAGAAGGAAACTTCTTTTAGCTAACACATAATGTATGGTTGAGGACGTCAATCGGTGATTTGATGGATTTAACGATGTGGCATTCAAAGTGAATCCGGTATGATGATAAAGCATAGCTTCTAGCCTCATCATCCGGTAAATGACAGAAATCGGGCAGGCATCATGGCTAAGTCGGTCGCACCGAAGTAGGGTGTATAATCACCTGATCTAGAGTTTCATTTACTTCTAAAAATCTATAGTTGATGCTGTCCCATTCGGGAAACGGTTGCTGATCCCAACCGTGGGTGATATACATTCGATACGCTCAAGCGAAATGAGTGGTCGGTCATGTGTGACCGGGTTGCAAGATGTTCTTGTTGAACCCAGTGTATTCCTCTCTAGAGGTACTCTAGCGAAAGGTGGTTCCATACCTTGTCATAGTTGGAAATCCATTACCAAATACGTGCTTGCGGTTTTGAGTTGTATACTATATATGTAGAACGTGAGATGAAAACGTTTCTGCTAGATGATTATATATACTGTGATTGATAGACATTATTATAATATCAAAAAGGTTTTTTTGATATAAAGATATTTTGGATTCTCATAAGGGAAAAACCCGTTCCGTTATGCGGCGTGGTCTTATGAGATATCGTTTACTTGTTCGAACTGTTTTTAAACTGTTTTACTCATACCAGTCCCATGACTGACCCGGAGTTTATTTTGTTGTTTTCCCTAAACTCTTGGGTGCCTAAATTTGTATGGGCAGTCAAGTAGTCGGGATTTACAGATATAGTTGAAGAGCTGGAGCAGGAGGCTTCAGGATCATATAGCTATAGTTATTTCCGCTTTGTTGTAAGTGATGTACTTTGATATTGATGTATATTCAAGTACAGATGTATATTTCAAGTTATGTTATATATATTATATGTTATTCGTTCCGCTGTGAGATTCGTGTTACTCTGATGTTGTGTTCTTCTTCTTCTATTCTAATTTTCTATCTTATTTTTCCTCACCCTCTAATTTCTTTCACTTATTACCTGGATTTTTCGATGTTTTGGTTATCGACATCGAGTTTATGTCGATAACCAAAGTCGCTCGAAATCCGGGTCGTTACAATATCTATATAGTATATTTGAGGCTTTGTATACGCGTTTGCAAGATGTATATGCAAAACCTCATACACTCGATTGTCCAAAATCAATTTAAAATAAAATATTCAAATACGTATAATAAGGTTTAAATTTTCAAAACAAAGTTTGTTTTCATTTTTATGTTAAAAATAATACTCTTCACACTCGTTCTAGGATACTACTAATCCTATCTCTAATGAGTCATGTGACAACGTGAATTTCGACGAAACAAAACCTTTTCAAAATTCCAGTCCATCTAAACTCGGATTGGTTTGCTCTAGTATCCTGCGTAAAAGACAAAGACATAAAACATGTATGAGCTCAGAAAATATCTCACAGCGGAATGGATAAAATATATTATAATCAAAAGATAGTCTTACCGTATAATTAATACTGCCTAACCAGTATCCGAAGCTATCATGTCTCTGCCACAAATCTAACCTGCGAGTATGTTATGAGGAGGAGGTCAGAACACAGCATCTGGTGACTGGATTTAAACTATACACTTTGGATAATCCTACGTACACTGTTCAATCATATTTTCTTATTTATTAGGTTACTTGGGTTATCAGCACTCAAGGCTTACACACAAGTCGTACCCATTTACTTCCCAGTGGAGTAACCTAATACAGTATTTATGTAGCTTCGCCCAATATTGAGGTACATCCCATGATACCCCACTCGCACAGTCTCCACCGTAACACCATCGAAATATACGCAGTCCCTCATCCTACGCCATAGTGACATAAGGATGACAATATTACGTTCCACATATATCTATCATTACTACGCTATGTAAACGTACTGACAGCCACCTTTGTTCAAATCAGACTCCATAGCGGAGTAATGCCCTCAAGTCTATGATACACCACCCAGAGCCGACATGCATGCATCCAGACTATCTACCATATGTATCTTCAATTGTAGCTTGATGCCTCAATCGCACATCCTCTAATGTGCACCGAGTTCCGTGGCATGGCGATACAAGAAGTACGGAACTCGATCAGGAGCTTTTCCATACCTGTACAGACCCGTCTTTAAAGAGCCTCTATATACAGATATACCTAGGGTCCGTTTTCATGGTGGCTATGGCCCCACCTCGGCCACTCCCTCAACTAGTAAAGACTATTAAAGGTAAGCGATTACCCTTACGCAAACAATCTAAACATCCATGTGGCGTCCCCCCTCAACCCCTTACCCAGATAGTGAAGGGTGAAATGGCAACTTGGGTTTTGCTCGAGTCTTTCCGCTTCCCACTGGCTGCCGATGACGGGTGTCCGACAGTCTACTATCATTGTTGATCCTGACCCTCTGCCTCCTCGTGAGGCACTTGCCGAACCACCCTGGTGTCACCTCGTCATAGCATCTTGACTGCATAGCTACATCTGCAGTCAAGCCCCACCCACCTAGTAATGACGCACAGTCCCAACCTCTGTGGACACAGCCTAAGACATCTACCGCCGCAAAGAGGACTACTAGGAGCACCTTATGTACCTCAGAAAGTCGCGTGCTTCCCCTTCTAGTCCTTTGGAGCCGTCAGAACAATCAGATGAATGTGTGCTCCCCCCGTGCCTTATAAATCCTCGATGATCTACCCTGTTGGGTTATTCACCCTCAACCATACGGACTGGTCTAAATGCCTTACTTTAGCATATTGTTAGACCCTATGTCTAAACATTCTTTTATGCGCTTGTCTCGCCTCATGAGGTTTCTAATTAACTTGGTTATTCCAATTCATATTGAATTCCTATTCAAATTACCAAGTTTCTGTTGCTTATTAATTCCAGTCATACAACTTAACCCATTAAAGTTTATTAATAAGCCCACCATATGTTATTTTCTAGATTGTGGTCCAAGGTCTTTAATCCACAATCCCTTTTATATTCTTGTTGATTTCATCATTACAATAACATGTTTTAATTAATATGTAATTAAGTATATCCAATTCACATGTTTTCTAATTAACATGTCACTTACCATTTATGATTAAATATAACTTATTTCATCTCATAAGTTTTCCTCATCCTTTCTCATTTAATCATAATTCCATTTTACATTGTCAATACAACTTATCGCTGTTTACTAATTAACTTAGTTCTATTAACTAAGGCACATTAATAAGTTTCTATACCCGTTTATTATAACCTATATTATAATTTCCTCTTGTCCCTAGGAAAAGCCTAACTATTATTACCACGGGTTTCAGACCTCCAAGCTTATAGGTTACTTAATTTATAATTAAGTACAACTTCTTATATTCGATATATTTTCCCCCTTTTCTCAAATGATTTTCGGCTGTTCCCCATTTACTACTTACTTAATTTACAATTAAATGTCCCTTAACTCATTTCACTAGTTATCCAACTTCCCTATTTGTTAATTATAACTATAGTCATAATCCCCACTTGTCCTTAGGACAAATCTACCTATTATACAACATTTTCATTTATGTTATTTATTTGTAATAGGTGAATATCATTTCTACGAGCTATGATTATCCTAAAAGGTGTCTTTAATTACATAACTTTGTTGTTTCTACCGGTTATGTATACCAGTAGGTGTCTTTAATTACATAACTTTATTGTTTCTACCAGTTATGTATACCACTAGGTGTCTTTAATTACATAACCTTATCGGGCTAAGTTTGCGGGCCTATATGTAAATATTACCCACATCGTTAGATTTGCCTAGCCCACCCACTGTCCAACAAATTATTATTTAACCCTAACTTTAGTTCATATTCGTACAATCCCTATGGATTAGATTAGGTTAAGTAGTCCAATTCATTACAATGTCCATTTATGGTTTATAATGGGCTAGACCTACCACATTAGGCCTACAACCTATGGATGTTGGATATGACGGTCGGGTTCGGGTAGACTTCTTCCACAAGTTGGGCTTAACCTCATGTCATAGCCCATCTCGTATTTGTGCACTTATACCTCTCATATTAGGTTCGACATTAGTGGCTGCTGGATATGCCGGTCGGGTCCAGATAGACTTCCACCAATAATGCAACCAAACCTCGTGTCATAAGTGCAATTACAATTTCTAATTGTAATCCTAGGCATTTGTAACACCCCGAATTTTAGTTAATACTAAAATTCACTATTTACAGGATAGATAATCTCAGATGTGGGAATTAGGGGAAACGGGTTGCGTTATTGCGTTCGTCTCGGAAAAATACGCGAAATAGAGTCCGAGTTTTCGAGAATCGGAGTCCGTATGGCCCGGTTATGGCCCAAAGAAGTTTGCAGAAAAATTAGAGCTAAAAACAGATTTAGGAATTTAAAATTTAGATTTTAAATTAGAACCAGCGGGGCCAGGCGGGAAGATTCCCGCCCTAAGCATGTCGACAGGGCTGTCGACAGGCCTGTCGACAGGGGGGGTGTCGACTTGCCTGTCGACTTGCCTGTCGACATGGCGTGTCGAACCAGGGTGCTTGGGTGCACCAATTCTGGTTTTCTGGCTAGGGCTGGGCTTGGTTCTAGAGGTTTCCTAAATCTAACGGACCTAAATTAATCTAGGGTTAATCTAAGGGCCTAAAACACTTTCTTAATCTATAAATACACCCTAAACCTACCTTAATCCATACTAAAAATAGAAATGAAGGCCTCATGCCGCCAAATTAAATCCTAGAAGGAGTCTCCATTAATCTAAGAAGGAAGTTTCAAGCTAATCCCTCTCAAATCATTCTCTAATCATCATTATCTTCATAGTTAGCAACTAATTCTACTTCATAAGGTTGCTAATCTTGAGTTTGGTGAGTTTCTATCACTTTAACACCAATTGTCAAAGTAAGTAGATTGGGTGTAACGAGACTTATGGTCTTAAATGCGGATTAGTGAGTTTGAATCATGTATAATGATATGTTACTCTATGTTGTTCTATGTTTATGCATATTTGATAAGTTGGTTTATGCATGCTTAATAAGTTGATTTATGCATGTTTAACAAGTTGGTATATGCATGCTTAACAAGTGGATTTATGCATATTTAATGAGTGGAATTATGCATGTTTAATAAAGTAAGTTATGCAAGATAAGTATATGTTTAAATGCAAGTTTAAAGTGATATGCAAGTTATGCATGCTTATGCAAGTGTATGGATGCTTATGCAAGTCATGTATATGTTTAAATGCAAGATCTATGTGATATGCAAGTTATGCATGCTTACGCGAGTATATGAATGCTTATGCAAGATATGTATATGCTTAAATGACATAATATGCAAGTTATGCATGTTTATGCAAATTATGTATGCTTATGCAAGTATATGAATGTTTATGCAAGTATGTGAATGCTTATGCAAGTTATGTGTATGCCTAAATGCATGTTTAACATGTTATGCAAGTCATGAGAATTCTTATATGCAAGTTCAACATGTTATGCAAAATATGTATGATAATATGCAAGCTCATATGCAACATGTTATGCAAATCATGTGTATGATAATATGCAAGTTTAGGTTAAATGTGGTTGGGTTAAAATGTGTTCATATATGCAAGTTGACATCCTCTTAACCCATGACAAAGTTATATGCTAAACCCATGATATTTGTGATGGATCTTCCCCTTTTATTATGTCATGAAATGAGAACGATTTACGTGGGGAACGATGGGGTTGGTAAATATGTTAATAAATGAATGATTGGGTATGATTAAGCATACCATAAAAATAAATTACCATAAGAGGGAATTTACCTATTGAGTTAGGTCTACCCATGTTATGGAAAACTTGATATTAATTAGGGATAATTAATATGGGGGTGATTAATTAGGCGTAATTAATCGACTAAGACACGAGGTTGGACTCATTTGTAGTGTAAAACTGCCCGGACCCGACCGGCTTAACCAGTTGCTACAAATGTCAGCCCAATGTGAGAGGTCTTAGCCATGAATTAAATACGTGATTAAGGTAAAGACACGAGATTAGACTCTGTTATGACGTAAGACTGCCCGGACTCTACCGGCTTAACCAGGCGGTCATAACAGTCAGTCTAATGTGGGAGGTCTTTATGGGAGATCACGGTCTTAATTAATTAAGAAACACTTAACCATATTAGCATGTAGTGGGACATGAGGGGTTAAGTGGGTGCCTTGGGTGGCATGAGGAAATTTTGAGGTTGCCTTGGGTGGCATGTGGAATCTAGTGGGTTGCCTTGGGTGGCAATAGAGAATACGATTAGAATACTTAACCAAGTGAAAACGTGTAATTAAACATGATTAAAGGGTTAAGTGGGATACACTAGATATTTGACAAGCTTAAGTGGGTAGCTTGTGGGGGCCCATTTCAACCAATATCCCAAACGTATCTTTGTGGGCTCGACCCATGTCGAGTGACGGGACACGCATATTGGGCTTGATTATAAGAGGCCAAAACGGGTTAGCGGTGGCAACGCAAGTCCAACGGGTTTCATATGCGTGTGTGGGCCCGGGCTGGTAGATAAGCCGTTGTTGCATCGTGTAGATATAAAGCCGTGCACCGTTGATAGTATTGGGTAGCCACTTTAGGGGAGTGATACACCCCACTGTGGGACCAGCACGGGTATCTACGGTAGGGAGCCGATCGATGGGGAGTAGTGGGTACACCTAATAAAGATAGGGGCAAACGGCACCTATGTAGGAGTACACGAAACTACTGGGTAAGAATTACTGAGTACACCTAGTGGAGATAGGGGCAGACGGCACCTATGTAGTGGGCTAGGAGTACACGAAACTACTGGGGAAATTTTCTAAGTCCTTGGAGGGATCAACCTTTAAGTAGGAATGACTGGTGTGGTGCAGTTAGTAATTATCCTTGGGTGGGTAGATGCGTCCTGACGGTTATCTTAGTTTATCCTAAGTCTACCAAGCTGCATAGTGTAGCCATTCATCCCCAGATATTACCGTAGGTCAAGTTTATGTCTTCTCTGGTTACTTTAATGATTGTATTGTTAAAGTTATAGGACTCACTCAGACTTATGTCTGACCCCGTTGTTTTTATCTTTTTTTCCCAACCCTCAGGTCCTACGGTGGATCCTAGCGGTAGTAGAGCTTGATCGGATTGTTGTTCCAGTCTTTAGGAGCTTGGGTAGATGTAAAGCTCCAGTTATCCAGTTATCTTTTCTTTTGTTATGGCTATTGTATGAGAGAGTGGGATTATGTACTTCTTTATTTTGATGGATATTGTACTTGACTTTTATCATGGTTTTATGATGTAACCAGACATGTTTATTTCCGCTGTTATGAGATGATGTTTTAAAATTTCAAGTACTATTTATATCTGTCTTAGTGTAATTTTTCTGTTCTATATTCACTAAAATACTCCACCGATGCTATGGCATTCCCTTAGTGAGTGACCATAGCGGGCGTGGGGTGTTACACGTGGCATCAGAGCAAAGGTTACCGGAACAGATGAAATTTTAGAAAACTATTTTTCTAAAACATTTTTGGAAAAGATATTTTCAAAAACATGTCTTTTAAGAGAAAAGTTTTTGAAAGAAAATCATAATCCCCAATAGCCATATCTATATCCTTCGAATCCTCCGTTTTGAATCTTTCCTTTTTCGTTTCAGCATGGCCGAGAATCTTAACTTTCCGGAGGGTGTGACGGTACCAGTATGGTATAGGAGATTGATGGAGGCTAGGGCCACCACTGCGGGTCCAGCAAATGTTCCTCCACCAACCGTAGCACCCGATCTTCCTCCTCCCCCTCCTCCTCGCACGGATACTTTTGCTAAGACTTGCAAGGAATTCAAAGCTATGGGAGGGAAACCTTTTCAAGGATCTGAAACCTTTGTGGAGGCTAGAGATTGGCTTAAGGAGGTGGAAGAGTTGATAGATATCTTTGAGATGGAAGAAGGGAAGAAAGTCAAGTTGGCTGCTTGGTTAATGAAGGGAGAGGCCTCATTCTGGTGGGAGGTCACTAATGGAGAACGCCCCGTTGACTCTTGGGCGGATTTTAGGCAAAGATTTGTGGCAAAGTTTCTCTCAAGGGCGGAGGAAAACTTGTATATGGAAAGATTCTTGACTCTAAAGCAAGGAAATCTCTCGGTGAAGGAGTATGTTAACAAGTTTAATCAATTGGCAAGGTTTGGCCTAGATATGGTGAATACACCAGAGAAGAAGGCTTTGCGGTTCGTGAAAGGCTTGAATGAACCTATGCATGGGTTGGCTATGACTCATATCCCTATGGGGGCCACCTTTGAGAAGCTAGTTGACATGGCACTCATGTATGAGGAAGAGAAGGGTCCTAATGTTAATAAGGCACCCGAGAAGAAGGGAGATCAAAAGAGACCTCAGCAACAACAACAAAGCAAAGGTGGGAAAGGCAACGGTGGCAAGAGCAAGAAGAAGAAGTGTTTCAATTGTGGGACACCTGGCCACCTAAGCAAGGATTGTCGCAAGAAGAAGAAGACCGACTGCTTCCACTGTGGCGAAGCAGGGCATTTAGTGAAGGATTGCCCTAAGAAGGGGCAAAGGACGGGATCTACCTCAGGAGGACAGGTGCAAGCTCTTATGGCACCGAGTCAGGCTAGGGGGCAAGTACAGGCTCTTGCGGTTCCACCGATTCAGGAGAGAGGTAGAACTATTTCCGTTGAAAGTTTGGTTTTTCTATTTGACCATCCTGTCCGTACATTGTTTGATTCAGGCGCATCGCATTCGTTTATTTCATCATCATTAGTTGAGTTACTGCACTTAGACACCAGTCTGGTAGATGATCCCTTGGTTGTTTCAAACCCAATTGGGGGCTCCACTTATTTGTCCATGATATGTTTGGGTTTGAAGATTTCTATACTTAGCATTGAGTTTAGATGTGATGCTTTTGTATTGGGCTTCACGGGCTATGGGTTAATTTTGGGCATGGACTGGTTATCCAGTAATGGTGCCGTTCTTGATTGCGAAAGGAGAATTGTTAGGCTCATGACCCGCCTGGGTAACACTCTCGAGATTTCTTGTAATCCCAGGGACTCTGTTATGCTAAGTTATCTTGAATCGCTTGACGCTTCGGTCGAGAGTTTGCAATCTGTTAGAGTGGTCCGGGAATATACGGATGTGTTTGAGGAGGTGAAGGGCTTACCTCCGAAGCGGGAGATTGACTTCCGAATATATCTGGTGGATAATGCTAAACCGGTATCTTTACCAGTGCGCCACATGGCTCCTCGTGAGAGGAGGGAACTCCATAAGCAAGTAGGGGAGTTACTTGAGAAGGGGTTCATAAGACGGAGCATATCGGAGTGGGGTGCTCCAGTAGTATTTGCTACAAAGGCGGATGGGTCCCTCAGACTTTGTGTAGACTATAGAGAACTCAACAAGCTCACAAAGAAGAATAGACACCCATTGCCGAGAATAGATGATCTTTTCGATCAGTTGGTTGGCGCTTCAGTATTTTCTCAGTTGGACTTGGCCACGGGGTTTCATCAGTTGAGGGTGGCTGAGGATAGCATAGACAAGACTGCCTTTAGAACTCCGGATGGTTTCTATGAGTGGCTGGTGATGCCATTTGGGTTGACGAACACCCCTGCATACTTTGTTGATTTGATGAGTAGGGTGTTCAGGGAGTTCCTTAATAAATTCGTGGTGGTCTTTGTGGATGATATCTTAGTATTTTCTAAGAGTGAAGAAGAGCATGCCCTACATCTTGGGGAAGTGTTGAAGACTCTTCGAGCACATAGCCTTAAGGCTAAATTCTCAAAATGTCACTTCTGGAGGAAGGAAGTACGGTTCTTGGGGCACGTGGTCTCCAAGGAAGGGATAGTTGTGGATCCCGCGAAGGTAGTATCGATTCAGGATTGGAAGGTTCCGAAGAATGCTACCGAAGTAAGAAGTTTCTTGGGGTTGGCGGGTTATTATAGGAAGTTTATCAAAGACTTCGCGAAGATATCAGCCCCATTAACCCGCTTAACAAAGAAGAATCTTGTTTTTGCATGGGACGTAGATTGTGATGATGCGTTCCGACGGTTAAAGAGAGCTTTAACCACGGCTCCAGTTTTAGTGTTGCCAGATGGGAGCAAGCCATTTGTTGTCTATACCGATGCCTGTGGGACAGGACTTGGCGCAGTCTTAATGCAAGAGGGAAGGGTAATAGCCTATGGTGGAAGGCAGTTGAGGGCACATGAGAAAAATTACCCTACCCATGATCTAGAGCTGGCCGCTATTGTTTTTGCGCTTAAGATTTGGCGCCATTATCTTCTTGGTGAGAGATTCGAGTTGTTCACTGACCATAAATCTTTGAAGTACTTGTTCTCTCAGAAGGATCTAAACTTAAGACAGCAAAGGTGGATGGAGTTCCTAGCATCTTATGATTTCGAGATAGCGTATACCCCTGGCAAGGGTAACGTAGTGGCGGACGCCTTGAGCAGGAAGAGGTTGTCCTTGAGTCCATTGTTCGTGGAACGACGAAGCTTGGAATTTATCTCGATGTTTGATTTCAGACCTTCCATTGATTATGTACCCGGTTTGCTAGCTTCCTTGGAAGTCAGGCCTACTCTTTTGGGGCGGATTGGGGAAGCCCAGAGGGACGACCCACAGTTGGTTGAGTTGATGGAGAAGCTCATAAGGGGGGAGTCGTCCAGCCATTTGAGTAGGTACACCCTAGACGATAGGGGGTGCTTGCGTAGAGATGGTAGACTTTGCGTACCGCAAGACGAGGGTTTGAGGAAGGCTATTCTGGATGACGCACACCGTTCTAGGATGACCATTCATCCCGGTGGGGATAAGATGTACCAAGACATGAAGAGGGTTTTCTTCTGGGCCGGTATGAAGAAAGAGGTGGCCGAGTATGTCGCTCGATGTTTGGTGTGCCAGCAAGTGAAGGCGGAGCAAAAGAAACCAGGTGGGTTGCTTCACCCATTGGAGGTTCCGCAATGGAAGTGGGATAGCGTCTCGATGGATTTTATTGACGGGTTACCCAGGTCGAGGAAGGGTAATACAGGAATTTGGGTGGTGGTAGATAGACTTACTAAGAGCGCCCATTTTATACCTGTGAAGAGTAAGAGGACTGCTCCATGGCTAGCTTCAGTATATCTTCGAGAGATAGTTCGATTACGTGGGGTACCCTCTAGCATAGTTAGTGATCGAGATCCTATCTTCACTAGCGAGTTCTGGAAAAGTTTGCAAGAAGCAGTGGGGACTCAATTGTGTCTGAGCACCGCATATCATCCTCAGACAGACGGCCAGACTGAGAGGGTGAATCGTGTTCTAGAAGACCTTTTGAGGCTTTGTATCTTAGATTTTGGAGGTACATGGGAAGAGCATCTTCCATTGGTGGAGTTCGCATATAATAACAGCTTTCAGTCCAGTATTGGTATGGCTCCTTTCGAAGCTCTCTATGGAAGGCCTTGTCGATCACCTACATGTTGGTGGGAATCTACGGATAAGATCTTGCTTGGGCCCGATATGGTTAGGGAGACTTCTGAGAAGATTGACTTGATTCGAAGAAGGATGAAAGCAGCGCAGGATAGGCAAAAATCTTATGCGGACAAGAGAAGGACGGATCTTGAGTTTGAGGTTGGGGATATGGTTTTTGTTAAGGTATCTCCGTTGAGAAATTTTGTTCGCTTCGGATCCGTTGGGAAGTTAGCACCGAGGTTTGTTGGGTTGTTTCCTATCAAGGAAAGGATTGGACGGATGGCATATAGGGTGGAGTTGCCCGACAGACTTAGTGGTGTTCATGATGTATTCCATGTATCACATCTGAGGAAGTGCTTACATGAGACGGCAGAGGTGGTAGAGCCGAGCTTCCTTAGAGATGTAGAGGTAGAGCGTAATGCGACTATTCGACGAGCTCCTACTCGCATCCTTGGGTCAGAGACTAGGAAGTTGAGAAACAGAGAGGTTCAACTAGTCAAGGTGCAATGGGGAGAAGATGAGGGCAACGCAACTTGGGAGACGGAAGCGAAGATGCGTTCATTGTACCCATTTCTTTTTTAGGGTATGTCTTTACTTTCTCCTTTATCGCTTGTCTAGTACTTATCTTATCTTTGGTATGTCCTCTCGTTAGTACCTTTGACCTTTAGATAGGGTAAACCTATGGTTGAAACATGTGTTTGAGACATGTTATGGTTGATGGATGCAAGTGGATGCAAGTGTTTGCTAGTGGTTGCTCGTGGATGCATATACACACACTCTAGGCACTAGATCGGCTCAGTCACTTCATATTGCATATTGCATAAAATTGTGTGTAGAAAAATATATTTATGGATGTATAATGGTTGTGTTATCACATGGATGATGCATTTTGATGAATGATTGTGCACTCATGTAGATATTGTATGTGTCGATAGGGTTCTTTCGCATACATAATGGATGCATGGCACTATCATGGTTTGCATATGTTCATACATTAGATAGGGGACATATACACACACTTTTTGCATATGCTCATACATCATTAGAAACTGATTAAGGACAATGGATGCCCGTGGTTGATGATTTGAGTAGATGGTTGTTTGGATGGTAGGATATGCATTCTCCTTAGCTTAGAGATTTCGGGGACGAAATCCTTTAAGGAGGGGAGAATGTAACACCCCGAATTTTAGTTAATACTAAAATTCACTATTTACAGGATAAATAATCTCAGATGTGGGAATTATGGGAAACGGGTTGCGTTATTGCGTTCGTCTCGGAAAAATACGCGAAATAGAGTCCGAGTTTTCGAGAATCGGAGTCCGTATGGCCCGGTTATGGCCCAAAGAAGTTTGCAGAAAAATTAGAGCTAAAAACAGATTTAGGAATTTAAAATTTAGATTTAAATTAGAACCAGCGGGGCCAGGCGGGAAGATTCCCGCCCTAAGCATGTCGACAGGGCTGTCGACAGGCCTGTCGACAGGGGGGGGTGTCGACTTGCCTGTCGACTTGCCTGTCGACATGGCGTGTCGAACCAGGGTGCTTGGGTGCACCAGATCTGGTTTTCTGGCTAGGGCTGGGCTTGGTTCTAGAGGTTTCCTAAATCTAACGGACCTAAATTAATCTAGGGTTAATCTAAGGGCCTAAACCACTTTCTTAATCTATAAATACACCCTAAACCTACCTTAATCCATACTAGAAATAGAAATGAAGGCCTCATGCCGCCAAATTAAATCCTAGAAGGAGTCTCCATTAATCTAAGAAGGAAGTTTCAAGCTAATCCCTCTCAAATCATTCTCTAATCATCATTATCTTCATAGTTAGCAACTAATTCTACTTCATAAGGTTGCTAATCTTGAGTTTGGTGAGTTTCTATCACTTTAACACCAATTGTCAAAGTAAGTAGATTGGGTGTAACGAGACTTATGGTCTTAAATGTGGATTAGTGAGTTTGAATCATGTATAATGATATGTTACTCTATGTTGTTCTATGTTTATGCATATTTGATAAGTTGGTTTATGCATGCTTAATAAGTTGATTTATGCATGTTTAACAAGTTGGTATATGCATGCTTAACAAGTGGATTTATGCATATTTAATGAGTGGAATTATGCATGTTTAATAAAGTAAGTTATGCAAGATAAGTATATGTTTAAATGCAAGTTTAAAGTGATATGCAAGTTATGCATGCTTATGCAAGTGTATGGATGCTTATGCAAGTCATGTATATGTTTAAATGCAAGATCTATGTGATATGCAAGTTATGCATGCTTATGCGAGTATATGAATGCTTATGCAAGATATGTATATGCTTAAATGACATAATATGCAAGTTATGCATGTTTATGCAAATTATGTATGCTTATGCAAGTATGTGAATGTTTATGCAAGTATGTGAATGCTTATGCAAGTTATGTGTATGCCTAAATGCATGTTTAACATGTTATGCAAGTCATGAGAATGCTTATATGCAAGTTCAACATGTTATGCAAAATATGTATGATAATATGCAAGCTCATATGCAACATGTTATGCAAATCATGTGTATGATAATATGCAAGTTTGGGTTAAATGTGGTTGGGTTAAAATGTGTTCATATATGCAAGTTGACATCCTCTTAACCCATGACAAAGTTATATGCTAAACCCATGATATTTGTGATGGATCTTCCCCTTTTATTATGTCATGAAATGAGAACGATTTACGTAGGGAACGATGGGGTTGGTAAATATGTTAATAAATGAATGATTGGGTATGATTAAGCATACCATAAAAATAAATTACCATAAGAGGGAATTTACCTATTGAGTTAGGTCTACCCATGTTATGGAAAACTTGATATTAATTAGGGATAATTAATATGGGGGTGATTAATTAGGCGTAATTAATCGACTAAGACACGAGGTTGGACTCATTTGTAGTGTAAAACTGCCCGGACCCGACCGGCTTAACCAGTTGCTACAAATGTCAGCCCAATGTGAGAGGTCTTAGCCATGAATTAAATACGTGATTAAGGTAAAGACACGAGGTTAGACTCTGTTATGACGTAAGACTGCCCGGACTCTACCGGCTTAACCAGGCGGTCATAACAGTCAGTCTAATGTGGGAGGTCTTTATGGGAGATCACGGTCTTAATTAATTAAGAAACACTTAACCATATTAGCATGTAGTGGGACATGAGGGGTTAAGTGGGTGCCTTGGGTGGCATGAGGAAATTTTGAGGTTGCCTTGGGTGGCATGTGGAATCTAGTGGGTTGCCTTGGGTGGCAATAGAGAATACGATTAGAATACTTAACCAAGTGAAAACGTGTAATTAAACATGATTAAAGGGTTAAGTGGGATACACTAGATATTTGACAAGCTTAAGTGGGTAGCTTGTGGGGGCCCATTTCAACCAATATCCCAAACGTATCTTTGTGGGCTCGACCCATGTCGAGTGACGGGACACGCATATTGGGCTTGATTATAAGAGGCCAAAACGGGTTAGCGGTGGCAACGCAAGTCCAACGGGTTTCATATGCGTGTGTGGGCCCGGGCTGGTAGATAAGCCGTTGTTGCATCGTGTAGATATAAAGCCGTGCACCGTTGATAGTATTGGGTAGCCACTTTAGGGGAGTGATACACCCCACTGTGGGACCAGCACGGGTATCTACGGTAGGGAGCCGATCGATGGGGAGTAGTGGGTACACCTAATAAAGATAGGGGCAGACGGCACCTATGTAGGAGTACACGAAACTACTGGGTAAGAATTACTGAGTACACCTAGTGGAGATAGGGGCAGACGGCACCTATGTAGTGGGCTAGGAGTACACGAAACTACTGGGGAAATTTTCTAAGTCCTTGGAGGGATCAACCTTTAAGTAGGAATGACTGGTGTGGTGCAGTTAGTAATTATCCTTGGATGGGTAGATGCGTCCTGACGGTTATCTTAGTTTATCCTAAGTCTACCAAGCTGCATAGTGTAGCCATTCATCCCCAGATATTACCGTAGGTCAAGTTTATGTCTTCTCTGGTTACTTTAATGATTGTATTGTTAAAGTTATAGGACTCACTCAGACTTATGTCTGACCCCGTTGTTTTTATCTTTTTTTCCCAACCCTCAGGTCCTACGGTGGATCCTAGCGGTAGTAGAGCTTGATCGGATTGCTGTTCCAGTCTTTAGGAGCTTGGGTAGATGTAAAGCTCCAGTTATCCAGTTATCTTTTCTTTTGTTATGGCTATTGTATGAGAGAGTGGGATTATGTACTTCTTTATTTTGATGGATATTGTACTTGACTTTTATCATGGTTTTATGATGTAACCAGACATGTTTATTTCCGCTGTTATGAGATGATGTTTTAAAATTTCAAGTACTATTTATATCTGTCTTAGTGTAATTTTTCTGTTCTATATTCACTAAAATACTCCACCGATGCTATGGCATTCCCTTAGTGAGTGACCATAGCGGGCGTGGGGTGTTACAGCATTCATTATTAATCGATTATTTAAACCTATGCCTTTATTTGTTCTAATGCCCATTTACCCATTCATATTCATGATGGGTTATATGTCTAAATTCATATTATTCGAATTATGCCAATTCATATTTTACATATGATCCCATTTGCACTCAAATCATTTTTCTAAACTTATGATCCAATTTAAGAACTTTAAACATAATTTGGTCGATGCCCCAAACCCATATTTATTCTATTCTATGATAACATGAACCCATATAGTCATATACTTACTCCAATTATTCCTTGTATATAATTAAGACAAATTTACATGTAAACTTTTTAGCACTCCAACAAATCCAATATATGAATTTTTCCCACATGTTCAAGTTAATATTATAACATGTAAACATTTAAACTAATTCAGTATATGAATTATTCATATTAACAATTTGAAGTTATATCATGCTAATCATTCCCCCAATTTAATAGATTCAACATATGAATTTCCTGATCTATTCAAATTACTGTCTCAACTTGTTATAACATCAGTTTATAATTAAACTGGCAATTTCATAATTTCTTAAAAAGGGAATGCTAAACAATAGTCATAACATTATCTAAAGACTATAGTTTAAAACCATTCACCTTTCATGCTTTCCCAAATTTTGGATCTGATCCATTCTATCATCCATCGTTTTCCTTTCCCCTTTAATTTGATTTGAAATCTAATAACGTGGATCGACTATTTTCATTAAGAGAGAAGGGAAAGAAAATAGGAAGAATATGAGTAGATTGGATCTGGGACGTTACCTTGCTTTTCACGTAATTCTGAACGCCTTTTAATAAAAACACAAATCTCTTCCCTCCAGATCTTAATTTAAGATTTTCTAATTTACAAATCTAAATTTCTGAATATGTTTGAGGAGAGAGAGAGAGAGGGAGCAATGGCGGAGCTCCAGCGTAGCTACTGAGTTATGAGATTTAGGGTTAGGCTAGGGTCTTATTTACAGGAGTACCGGAGGAACCAGGACCCTCAGATGAAAATCTAAAGAACCAGAATCATCCATGTCAGAAAAGAAAGTTCCAGATTCGCGGGTGGGTCGACCCCCCCTGTTGGTGGGTCGACCCCCAACGGTCCATTTTCCCTTCGAATTTTCCCGCCCGTGATTTTGATTTTTAAACTGATATTTGAATTTTCTGGATATATTTATTTAATATATATATATACACATATAACACCCTTATATGTATACAAACATCTAATGCTCATAACTTCTTCATATGTTGTCCGTTTTACGCAAATCAGATGTCTCTCTTGAACAGAATTTCTAGATGGACACAATGGCGCAATCCGTTTTACTTAATTCTGAATATTTAATTAAGTTATCCTCATTTTATGATTTTAAAAATACGGGGTGTTACAAGTCATTCTTATTGGATATTACTAATCCAATCTCTGATGAATTCTTTCGTTTAGTTCTAATGTGTCTTATTCTCAAGCTTTGCAAACCAAAGCTCTGATACCAAAAACTAAAACGACCCAAACTTGCCCTTACGGGAAAGCCCAGATTGAGTTGAGAACATGACAAATCAGAATACAAACGGAAGAACATTTCATTGTTATTACAACAATTTACATCAGATACGAGAATATAATAGAGTACGAATAAATAATTTACATCAGAAAAATATCAGAGATTAAAATACATTACAAACCAGTGGAAAATAATACACAACACAACTTAAAGAAATACATGGATATAGAGCTTTCCGAATATAGCTTTAGCTGTACATCCAGGATTCTGTGAATATAATATCCGCAAAACCAAAACTACTAACTATTCGTGCGGAAAATAGGGGCACCCAGAGTTTAGGTTAAAACAATAAACTCTACGTCAGTCATGGGACTAGTGTGGGAACTAAAACAACAATTAAATCTTTACTTTAAAAATAAAGTAAATCAAGGGACCACACCATATAACACGGAACCGGTTTTCTTCCAAGAATACCAGTGCATAAAACAAACATCACAATGCTATTTTGGAAAAATGAAGCTATTATAAGACTCAGGTCCCATCACATAATGCAATGCAAGCTGGAGGATAGAGTTTTCCCTTATAATTGCCAAACATGCTTGGTACGTTTAAAAACAAATCATTTGATACTACTATAAAAGTATAGTGTCAAAATCACTTCAAATATAAATGTATCAATCATAGACAGCATAGTATCCCATGCTACTATGTCGCCATAGTAGTTCTACAATTAAAACTGCACAATGTCGTATTGGAAGTTGGATTTCCATCATGAACCGAGGCAAGGGATCGTCCTTACCTAATTCGAGACAATCTTTGATGGCCGACCCCGCACCAGTCGGCATTTCCTCCGATAGTGCGCTGTACTCATGCCCGACTAGCATGGAACGGTCGCCAAAGAAAGGAAAGAAGATGAAGGAACTAACAAGGAAACCTGTAGAATGTCTCACAGCACATAGAAAAAAATTATAATAACAACATACTTGACATAAAACAGGTGAGACCGTGCATAAGCTGAAAATAAACTATCATAGCAGCGGAAAGATCCAAAATACAGCTTATGTTCCAAAGCCAACATTATTACAACTTTTAAAACTGTCTCAAAAATCTAAACAAGAAAGGTACACTACTAATGCCCAAAGTAGTGATCTTCAACAACACAGAGAGAATGTCTATATATATCATACGTGGAAGCCTCCTGGCTTCATGGAAAACTCCTATGGTTTGGTCCTTCTTCCCAAACACTCCGGATCGGGTCGGGTGTCTCTAGCTTCTCCATAGTGCATCGGTTCGGATCAGAGTAGCTTCATGCCCAAGAGGGCGGATCGGGTCAGGTGTGAGCAGCTCTCGTGGAAGGTGGTTCGGATCAGGCTCCTTCCTTCGATCCGATCCGGATCGGCCAAAGTCCTGCAACTTCTTCCAGCGACTGTTTACGCCATTCGACGGCGTTTTCGACCAATCTAACACTTCTAAACAATCACAAATCATATCATACAGTCATAACAACATGTATAATCATTCACAAACACCAAAACAACAATCCTAGCATGTAAAACGGATCAAACATAGCCAAAATCCCATATTTTTCCCTTAAGCATGTTTAAGCAAAACTAATCGTAGGATTAACAAAACTTAACCAAATCAACCCAAATTTCTAACAGAGGTATAAAACATTATTTTCGAATTTATAAATATTTTTCCAGAATTTATTAGTGCATAAATTTGCTAATCTTCACTAATTACCCTTAATCAACCGTAATTAGTGCAAAACTATGCAAATCACTCACCTTAGCCACAAATAAAACTTCAAAACTGAAATAAATCTCTGTTTTGCGCTGTTCCCAATCTAACACAACAGCTCTAACTTTGCCTTGGTGCTTTCTCTCCTCAATTTGATGTAGCTAAACCTAATTTTCAATTAGAAAGTGGTTTAGAGGTGTTTTGGAGAGGTTTAGAAAGTGGAGGCCGTGGCTAGGTTAAGAGGAATGAGTAGTGACGGCTGAAAAATGAGGAAAAGTTATTCTCCAAACCCTAACAGCCCTTTTAAACTCCTAATCCCGAAATTCCCCTTTGGGCCTAGCTGTTAATCACCCGGTTAAGCCCAATTAAGTTATTTTTCACTATCTGAAACTTGTTTCAGCCATATCTCCCACACGGTTAGTCCGTTTGGCTAATGTGACCACTCTACGGAATTGTAAACCATCATACGGATCCAATGGAAGTGGGTTCAGGTCAAAATTCCTTTCCAGTCAAAAGTTATGGCTGAAACAAGATCAACTAGGGGCAAAACGGTCATTTAAAAATCATCAAAAATCATGAACATGGGAAATGGCCCCACTAGTCGTTCCCCAAAAGTACATGACCATACGACTTACCAGGAAAAAGAAATAAATATTCTACGATCTTCCGATGCGTAGAATGCGGGTTGTTACACAATCTAGCCTACCATGTCTCAGGATACAACCGCTACTGCACCTTTGATCTTCAGGGCCGGTCCACTCTTACGTTTGTGGCTTGGTTATTCCTAAACAATGCATTTACCTGCCCTATGGGGCGTAATGGTCAGTATATCGACTATATCATCCATCGGCCCCGTAGTTACCGATATATCCGAGGTACCTCCCTATCCATCATCCACATAAGTAAAAATGTCTGGGCTCCATACCATGACACCACTCCTAGCCGTTCTTTGATCGTCAACCACAAGACTCTGCTTTTCTACAAAAAGCCTTGATCATTTGCATCTCAGCGTGCCACAGTGAAAATTCACGCCATTCAACTGATGTTTATCGATATATAACCTATGAGCTCGTACGTCTCAGAGAAGGGTGTTAAGAAAGAGAATGCATCCCGCCACCAATCAGACATATATTTAATGGAAATTAATTAACATAGAATAAAATCCATTGTCGGACACACATCCATTTACTCTTTCGTTCTGGGTCTGAACGAAACCGAAGGCACCTTATTCCTCATCCTATATGTCTAATACAGGAGAGAGGTACTCGCATATCCAGTCGATCTCCAAGTACGTCTGGACGATCACCACTTATTACCTTGTCTTGGGTGTACAACCCAATCAAGACATCAGTAATCATCCAAACGATGTGAAGGACTTCGGTCTTCAACCATCGTCTTCATCATCGACTTATCGTCGTCATATCGGTTATTCAAAATGGGATAAACCCGGTCTTTCCGAATAGCCCACGCATTTTATAATCAAGTGCTATAAAAACACAACATACGCCTCATTCCAATTCTGAATATTATTTTATTCAAATATTCATATCCTTTGGGAAAGGTTCCCATTAGTTTTATCAAATATAAATTCTTTTAAATTTATACTTTAATCTTCCTTTGGATATCAATTCTAAACCAAATTAAGATTTATCAACCAGTCGGGGTTATCGAGCCTTATCGAAGTAATCATTAATTTATTAATCCCAATCCCAACCTATTCATCCCATGGAGCAAAACTGGTAATACTCCATATCTAACACCACGGTGTTATTGGTAAATTTAATTACCACTTCATATTACAATCTAATTAAAGATTTAACTATCGCTTGGAGCAAAACTGGTGATACACCATTCTCGATCATTTCCCAAATTTGATCATTTAAATTATCACATTCAAATTTGAATCTAATTAAAGATTCATTAAAACTCCACTTAGTTTTAATCTTCCAACAATCATTAGTAATGATTTTTTAACTTTGGGAAATCGAACATGTCGCATCGACAATCTACACCGTACCATTGTTTTTGCCGATATATAACCTCTAAGCTTGTACGTCTTAAAGATGAATGCTAAGCAAGATAATAAATTCTCCATCACCAAACAGATATATATTTAGCAGAAATCAACAATACGGTTCGAAATACAATGTTAGACATGAAATCCTGTCTTTAACCGGGTTAAACAACCAAACGTCATTTAAAACACAGTTCACGATAAAACCAAAATCACATTCCATCAATTAAGGAATCTTCATGGAAAACAGATCAATACATAATCAATATCAATTTCCGTATCCGACAAATAATATAAATGGAATAACGACAAAGCCTTTTAAATTCCATATATATTAACAGTCTTCCTCCATGGAAGCTCACTTCGATTATTACTAAATCGAACTCCATTCTATTTCAATTTATTTTATTAAATTGGAAAACTTTACTTTGGAAATATTTAGTTAAATCTTAATAAAAGATTTATAAATTCCAAATTATTTCTTCACTGTTAATTTGGTTAAAGAACAAGTGTTATTTAAAACACCGTTCACGATAAACCCAAAAATCCAATTTCAATTCCATTCCAATTAAATATTAATTAATTGGTAAATTTCTCTAAATCTTAATTAAAAGATTTATTCTTTTCTCAACTGGGTGTAAGAACAATGTTAATGAAGACACCATTCACGACAAACCTAAAATCCAATATAATATTAAATACAAGACTCTGAATAGAAATTATATCGGCTTATATTCAGTATCCAATTCTAAAACTAACGGATATCGTATTGGGAATAACGATATCTATATCTTCCAAATTCCCCTAACAATATCCGTATAACCACAGAATCTAATTTATTTCTTTTAAAAATATTAGATTATTATACTAGTTAATAACCAGCTCATTCTGATAAAAATATATTTTTATCTTTACAAACATGGAATTTTTCATCTGAATTCTTTCCAAATAGTTTATTACGATTTTACACAAATTATTAATATCTTTAATAATTTTATTAAGGTCCTTTCAGTCGATTTCCATAAACGGTCATCGAACTGCACTTACAGCGACCTTTTCCAAATTTCATTTGGACATAATTCAAAATCCTCCTTTAGATTTCAAATCTCTTATATTCGTTGGAAAGCTCTTTCCGATACGAACCCAACGGTTATAGTTTTAGGAGAATCCAACGGTCGGATCTCCTCTAACGTCATTCGAAGTCAATGGTCTAAATTTGCGAACGGTCACAGTTCGGCGCGTTCTATTTAGACGATTAAATATATATGATATATATATACTATATATTTTGTTGATTTCCACTTAAAACGTATTTTATAAATCGTTTACAAATTCGTTTTAAAACGATTCTAACTTCATTTTCAATTTTAAACCAAAATTGAATATTCCATATCAATATATTATTAAAATGATAATATTTTCAAAATATCAGATTTCAAAATCAACTCTTTTTGATATTTGCTATAAAAATGAACAAAATCGATATAAATATCGCTTGCGTCAAAATGGCGCATATCTAATCAATACGGCTTCACGTGTTTCCATATTCTCATGTCCATCCAAAACCGGACATCAAATTCATATTTTAGTCCTTTATAGAATATTATTTTAAAATATTCCTTGTTTTAAAATATTCGTTATTTTAAAATACTCATTAATTTGAAATATTCATTCATTCTGAATTGGAATCAGACCCAACCAATTACCATATAATGTTAGTTATATGGAATTCATACAAAACATGTACATAACAACACTGATAAACAATTAACTATCATCCAGAGTGCATTACACAACTTCATAAGCATTAAATATAAATAGTTAACGCTTTTAACAGTCTGCCAACCAATCGATTGACATACAACTAAACAGTTGGGATTAAAGTACGTCAAATATCATCCCAATACCCATGTGGGGTTTCAACTAACAAACACTAAATATTATTTCTGCAGTTTAATAATGTGTAAAATTTATTGACCCAATCGATATCACAAAAATAGGCGAGCATAAACAAGTCGTCCGACTCGTAAATAGTTGTGTAAACTTATTTTTAACTATCCAATAAATATTTAGAATTTTATTTATCGTAGTTATAAGCTAAAAATAATATTTTCAACTAACTAAACTTTTCTATCACTTTTTGGAAATTTTGGCCGCATAACGGCACGATACTAGAACCTGAATAAGGTGTAGCTTTATCCCTCGCCTAATACTGGCTCGTGCTATACATAAACCAATTTCAATCCAATTCACATCCAAATTAAATCCAAACAAATAAATCAATCAATATCCCAATTTCCACAATACAATTTAAATAACCAACCATGGTTTGTACAATAAAATAGTGTCGGGTGCTATTAAGCCCCATTTGCATCCTAAAATATATTTAACTGTAAATTAATTAAAGTGAAAAGGAGTTCTCACATTAGGATCCACTCCATTGTGCTTTTCTGTCATTTTGATTTTCTATTATGATTCCACACTCTGCAAACGAACTCCATTCTTCATGCCTTTTTTAGCATAAGCGCGCCTTTTCGGACGACTTTAGCCTAATGGACTTTCCTCTGAAAATGCTCCATTTCGCCAGAATTCGCGAAAAGACAGTATTGGACAACAGACTTTGGATGCGTATTCTAAACAACTCCGCGATCCAAAATCTAACTTTCATATACCCAAATCAAAGAGGAGATCGTGCTCTTCGATTTTGGCACTGTGGAGTTTTGGCCACAGGGGCTCTGGTTGGAAGTTATTGGCTAAAAATCGTCAAGGTTCTTTTTGCAAACACTGAATTTTATAAAAATGGGATTTTGGCCGAAGGGGGACCCACAGTCGGAGGTGGTGGTCTGGGGCCTCGGGGGAGGTGCGGCGGTTGGGTTGGTTGCTAGGGTTTGGGCGGCGGCGCTGGAAGGGGGGTTTGCCAATTAAAGAAGAAAGAGGGGCGCTGAAGGGAGAAGGAAGTGACGGGGGAGGAGGGGATGGCCAGGGAAGATGACGACGGTCCTCCAGGTGGCAGCGCTGGTAGGGTGGGTGGCGGGGGATGGATGCGGCGATGGGATTTGGGGGAAGGAGTGGTTGACTAAGAACGAGACAAAGGGGGCTTTATATATATTATTATTATTATTATTATTTTCTCCATAAATAGCAACTTTTCATTCTAACTACAAATTGAACCCACCAACTGTCATTTCTAGCTAATTACCCCCATTTCGAAAGTAATGAGATATGTTTCATAAGCCAATTCAACTGTTTCGGTTGGTTTTTCTTTAAATTAAAATATAAATCAATGTATATTGAATTCAAACGTACATTTTAATTTACGGGGGCCACACACTGACTCCGAAAATTTCATAAAAATAAATCAAGCTATGTTTTGACGATACGGTCCTAACAAAATTAATTTCGTCAAATTTGGAGACTTTTTGAAAAATGTCCATTTTCCAATCAATTAAATTCAAACTAAAAATGCCAAACGCGTTTAAATTCCCCACGCTCACATATTAATTCTAAAAATTATGAAAATTGGAATCTAGCAATAATTTGATATTCTGGATCCGATAAAAGTGGTTTTGTTGAAAACGGAGGTCGTTTCCAAAATGGTAACTTTTAAGGGCTTATATATTATATAAAATTCCATAGCGACTATTTTAATTTTTAAACTGGATATAACTTTTTATTCCCGTTATGAAATCTGGATTTTTCACATTCTTTAGAAAGATATAATTAAACATATTTATATATTTATGGCTTTACCGAAATCCGGTTTATTTTGAATCCTGTACATTCATTTGAATCGAATTTTCAAACTACCGCGCCATTTCATGCTCGTTATATAATTAAAATAAATTTATACGTTCTAACTTCGATTTAAATAAATTTTAAATTGCTATTATTTAAAATAAATCATTTTAAATATTCAAAATTCATTAAAATTGCTAAAATAAAAATTTTAAATTGGTTCCGAAAATCTGGGTTGTTACTTTGCATTTCATTCAATATATCACTTCATATAGTTTTGCATATGTCATACTAAATTATTACCAATACACTGCATTACATGTTAACTTTAACTCCATACATAACAAGTATACATAACATATTTACTTTAATTTGGTTGACTTATTTGGCTCGATTAAATTGATTGAATTGATTGACTTGTTTGGTTTATTTGACTTGTTTGACTTGAATAACTTGTTTGACTTACTTGACATGGTTAAATTTCATTAGTGGTTGATAGGAGATTTATAAGTTTTAGGATAAATAGAAGCACAAGAAACGTTTGGTTTTATGTTTGAATTGATTGATTGTTTGGATTAAATTGCTTTGCTTATATCATAATTTTAAGGATATCATATTAGAGCTATTTCTTAGTCTAGGTTAAAGTATTATTAAGGTTTTAAGGGAATTAGAGTATAGGATTGGTTTAGTCTTGTATTAGATTAAGGGGGAGTTTTAGAGTTTCTAAGGATTAGTTGAAGGTCCAAGAATGCTTTGGTTGATTTAATTGTTTAGAATTGTTTGTTTGAATTACTTTCTTGCTTGAATTGCTTGTTTTGATTGATTTGCTTGTTTGAATTGATTGGTTTGCTTAGCTAATTATCCTTCTATTTAGTTTTCTAAACTAGCATTGTCATATATTTAAGGGGAGTTATAGAAATTTATAGAGAATTAAAAACAAAGGGAGAGTTATAGATTTAGGGGAAGTTATATACATAATTAGGATATTGTATAGGCATAAATTTAGAGGGAGTATTTTACTTTAGTATAGGAATTATTTAGATAGGATTTAAGGGGAGTAGTTTTATAATTTCTTTTTGATAATGCAAAAGGGGGAGACATTATAAAATATAGACATAGTTTATAGGATTCATAAAGACAGGGGGAGTATTTGAAGAAGCATCATCAACAAGTATATACAGGTATGATATTTTATAAACTAAGGTTGTCATCATCAAAAAGGGGGAGATTGTTGGAGAATGGAGTTGATGACAACAACCTTATTTCAATATTGATTGATTATAAAATATATATACTAACACTTCTGTCTAGAACATATATATATATATACACACACACACATACATACATACATACATACATATGCTGGATTCATATACAAGAATTATTACTGAGGACTGTACAGTTTAAAGATATTAGAGAATCAGAATTCAAAGATGTTTCAAGACTCATGAGTATTCAATATTTCAAGAATTTAGGATAAATATAGTTATAGAGTCTAGATTACATAAGACTCTGAATAGAACTCCAGGTTCAAATTCAAAATAATTTCAAATTCTGTTTTTCAAATTCTATCTTCGATCTCTTTCTTCTTTGTTTTACTTTCTGTTTTTAATTGATTTTAAACTTAAGTTTTTATAAGTTTATACTTTATAAGTTTTATATAGGGTTTACCATAAGGATCTACTCACATCTAAGCATTAATTTCTAGGACACGAATTTAAAATAATTATTTTTAAGAACATAATTTTATCGCCTCATTTCGTATTCATTCTCGATGCTCAAAAAACCCCAAATCAATTTCAAATGCGCTTTCTTCTTCATCTTTATAATTTGGAAATCAAATCTGCTGCTAATCTACTTTCGAAACAAAATCGCCTTAGCTGATTTGTTGATTGGCTGAAGAAATCAAACTACATCACTTTTTGTGTATCGATTGTTGATGTTAATCGCCTTACCTTTATTCATCTGAAGAAATTAAGATGCGATTTCTATTCCCTATCTGCAAGATGTGATTTTGTTCAGTGGTTGTTGAAAAAGTAAGCACTTGTTTATCTTTGTTGTTTGTTGTTCCTCGATTTTTTTTGTTTGATATATATCGATTGTTTTTGGTTGCTGAAGTAAGTAGTCATTCACTGATTGATTTTATTTGCTATATAAATATGTTCATACATATATATTCAACAGTAGATTTTATTTTGTTTGACAACTTAAAAAGATAAAGATGTTTATCTTTTTATTTGAATTATTTACTTACATATTAAAATTTAGAAATATTTGAAAATTACTGATACATGTAAAACATATCTGTTGTTATGTTAATCATATGTATATATTCGGTGGTTTAATAATATGTAACAACTCGCATTCTACGCATCGGAGGATCGTAGAATATTTATTTCTTTCCCATATGAGGTCGTATGGTCATGTAACTTTGGGAAACAACCATTAGAGTCATTTCCCATGTTCATGATTTTTGTCGATTTTTAAATGACCGTTTTGCCCCTAGATGATCTTGTTTTGGCCATAACTTTTGACTGGAAAGGAATTTTGACCCGAAACCACTTCCATCAGATTCTTTTGATGGTTTACCTTTCCATAGAGTGGTCATAATAGCAAAACGGACTTATCGTTTGAGAGATATGATTGAAATAATGTTTGGAAGGTGAAAAACTGCTTAACCGGGCCAAATAGGGTGATTAGTGAATAGGCCCATAAACCATTTCGGGATTAGGGTTATGAGGAGGCTGAAATGAGTTAGAGAATCATTCCATTTCAGTTTTCTAACCTCCATTTACCTCCAAGAAACCCTAAAAATGGCCTCCAACCTATAAATCACCTCCAAAACATCTTTTGATCAAGGATTAAGCTTAGCAACATCAAATCGAGGAAGATCTACACCAAATCAACATTGGAGCTGCTGTTTAGCATTGGGATTCGCATCAAATCAGAGATTTACTTCAGATCTAGAGTTTATTTGTGGCTGAGGTGAGTGATTTGCATAGTTCCTCACTAATTATGGCTAATTAAGGGTAATTAGTGTTAATTAGCGAATTTAAACATGATAAAATTCTGGAAAAATGTTCATAAATTCTTAAATGATGTTTTAGACATCTGATATGAATTTGGGTTAATTTGGTTAAGTTTTACTAATCCTAACATTAGTTTCACCTAAACTTGCTTAAGGGGAAATATGGGGTTTTGGGTATGTTTGATCCATTTTAACCTATCATAATGATGTTTTGATATTTGCGGTTGATTATGCATGTTGCTATGACTGTATGATATGCTTTGTGATTGATTTCAATAGTTAGAATGGTCGAAAACGTCGTCGAATGGCGTAAAATACTTGCTGGAAAGGTTGCAGGATAAGTGCAGGTTCTGGACCAGACCGGATCGGATACGGGGGCTCGGATCGGAATAGTGACCGGGCAAGGACATCCGAACTGGATCGGAACTTGACACTTGAGAAACTTGGAAAAAAGGAAGGCCACACTAATTAAACTGGGATCGGATCAGATAAAGGAGGGGGGGAATTGGATCGGAGCAAATGAAGAACGAGGGAGCTGATCGGAGCGGGAGCACGAACTGGATAGGAGATGGCAATCCGACCCGACCCGAAGTGGGACACCTGACCCGAACCGACGCGATGTAGTGAACCCGAACCGAACTGTTACCAGAGGAAGATCATGAACTGACGCAACGTAGTGGACCCGACCGGAACCGATGGCTTGAAGAGGAACCCGACCCGACCCAGTATCGACCAATAACCCGAGATGCAAAGGTAGTCCAATATGGGAAGTTAGAGCTCAGGATCCAGTTGGGAACCGATGAGTTCACTTCATGGTTGGGCTTTGCTGCGGGACGTGTGCTAAGGAGTTGTCGACGTTCATAACTTCGATTCACCATTGAAAATGGATGATGGGCTACTTATCAGTGTAGTAGAGTCATTATGACTCGAGGGGCAAGGTGATGGTAGTAAGACTACGTTATCAGTGCAGTAGAGTCATTATGACTTGAGGGGCAAAGTGATGCGTAGTAAGACTATGAGCCAGCGCAGATGGGGTGAATAACTCATGGGGCAAGTGGACATAGTAAAGGATTGGTAAGACTATGAGCCAGCGCAGATGGGGTGAATAACTTCATGGGGCAAGTGGACATAGTAAGGGATTGGTAAGGCTATGAGCTAGCGCAGATGGGGTGAATAACTCCATGGGGCAAATGGACATAGCGGAGGATTAGTGGCTACGTTATCAATGCAGTTAAGCCATTTATGACTTCATGGAGCAAAGTGATCGTAGCAAGGTATGTTGGGTGATCGAAGTGGTGAATATCGTACGCTTTACGCACTGAGTGAGAGATGTGAGGATGGATGCTATGTTTGATTGTTTGCCATCACTATGACACGCAAACCCCCACCTCTGTATCTTTACACCATTTGATATGGCACCTTAGAGTGTTGTACAGTATGTAGTGCTAACTCTTTGGTTGCAGGTCCAGGTTCAGGTATGTTTTAGTCTACCTGTTATTGTTCTGTTTAGATGCTTATCGCTCATACCAGGCTTTATGTCTGACCCAGAGTTTTATGTCTCCTCTTATTACTCTGGGTGCTCACACGAGCAGACTAGAGACAGGTTAGCTGGTGATGCGCGAGTAGCTGATTCGGAGGCAGGCAGGAGGCTTCCACGTATGATATATAGATATTATCCCTGTGTCGTTGGTGGTCGCTACTTGGGCATTAGTAGTGTACCTCCTTTATCTTGCTTTTGCTTTGAGACAGTTTGAAAAGTTGTAATAATGTTTAACTTTGGATCATAAGCTGTACTTGGATTTTCCGCTGCTATGTTAGTTGTTTAAGCTTATGCACTGTCTCACCTGTTTTATGTCAAGTATGTTATTATTATATTTTATTCTATGCGCTATGAGACATTCTACAGGTTCTTTGTTAGTTCATTTCCTTCTTCCCTTTTTCCTTCTGACAACCCGTTCCATGCTAACTGGCCATGTGTACAGCGCACCTTTGGATAAAATGTCGGTTGGTGCGGGGCGGGCCGTCACATTTGGTATCAGAGCTCTAGGGAGAGATAGTATGTATATGAGAGCGCGTATTTGTGACTACTTTGGTTTTCAAAAGCTATATATATATACTATTAGTAGTATAAGAATGAAGTCGTACTGCACTAGCACCACTATAGGGTCGTTAATCGTTTCCCTTTTTCAGATTGACGATGAGCCGATATGCTAGAGGTGCTGGTAGAGGAGCCAATATTGGGAATGCTGCTGACATGAGGGCGATGTTTACCGACCTCATGAGAGACATGCTTAGAGAAGTGCAAGGGGCAGTTCCCTATCCCGAAATTGGTGGTGGTCCAGTAGTGGAGGCGCCTAGGGTCGATTTCGCCAAGTTGTGCAAGGATTACACTAACCTTGGTGGGAAGCCGTTCCACGGGACGGTGTCGGCCACAGATGTTCAAGACTGGATGGATAGCTGTGATCGTATCTTCGATGACTTGGGTCTTGAAGATGCGATGAAGAGAAGGCTAGCGTCTCGTCAGCTGCAAGGGCGAGCGATGAATTGGTGGAATGCCATTAGAACAACTACTCCAGAAGATCAGGTTACTTGGGATCAGTTCAAAGCTCACTTTAGCGAGAAGTTCATTCCAACTGCCTAGAAGTCAGTGTTATTTAAGAGATTCTTGGAACTCAAGCAGAATGGCAGGGCGGTCTCGGACTATATTGCTGAATTCGACACTTTGTCGAAGTATGGACTATCTCTTATCGATACTCCTGAGAAGAAGAATGAGAAGTTCATTACTGGGTTGGATGGATACTTGGGGGAAAGGCTTATCAACCATATCGATGAGACTTTTGAATCGATTGTGGGGAAATCTTTGAGATCCGAGAGTCTTTACCCCAAGTCAAAGACTGAGGCTGCATCTGCAGAAGGTCCACAGCCGCAAGCAGGCGGTGGAGGCAAGAATAACTCCCAGAGTAAGAGGAAGCAGGACCAATCTAAGGGTGGCCAGAAAAAGAGAAAGAAAGATGTTGAGTGCTTCAACTGTGGTAAGAAGGGCCATTATGCTAAAGATTGTCGGGCCAAGATAGCGGATAAGAAATGCTTCAATTGTGGTCAAGTGGGACATTTTAAGGATAAGTGTCCGCAACCTCTGAAGGAGAAGCAGATTGTGAAAGCATATGCTATTTGTTGTATATAACGGTGTTGTATACACAATTATATGATTTTTGTTTGATGATAACAACCAAATATTTATCATTTTAAATGTGTTTGTTACTGTACTGTTTTCATATATCATCACAGATAGGAATATATTATTTATATTCAAACAAAATACAACTGTACAGACATTCAGATATTTACACAGTATTTTGTTTAAATATAATTATTTTATTTCAATTTTCAAATAGTACAGTTTTACAACTCCACTATTTGTACACTTCACTAATATTTCACATTTCATATTTGTTCACATGATATTATACTTGTATATAAACTGAATACGATAGATAAATTTGTTTGAACACAATAAAATAATATTTTATTTCAATCAAATTTGTTTATTACAAATATCAGTACAATTTTTTCTCATTCTATACATTTGTTCCTCGCTACAAACGCTCATCACAAATACAGTCATTGTCTCACTACAACATTTCACTCATTCACATTACAATTATGGAACACAAAAAAGGAGGAACAACATTTTTTTTTCTGTCCAAGTAGCTCACAATGATACTAATACAAATTATCAAGCCAAAGAACAAAGCAAGAAACCAAGTATGCAAGCAGGTGATGTTCACAAGTGTACAACAGTGAAAAAGGGCATGTTTCAATTATTATTTTTTGAACATGTGAAAATTTGGCAACTACAAAGCGATCTTCATTTCAAGCAAGATGTTAAAAAAAGAAGGCCAAAAGCAACAGTGTACAACATGCATCAACATGCAAGGCTCAAGTGAACTAATTTGATGAAAATATACATGCAGAGGTTCAGTGGAGCAACAAAGAATTCTTTTCATGTTCAAATGGGAACATACATGCAGAGGATAAGCCAACAAGCATGCATGCAACATCATGTTAGGGTGATACCTCAAGTCAACATGAACCAGTATGATCAAGTATGGTCAAGCAAGTACAAAATAATGGACCAGTGAAAAACATGGAAGGCTTACACAAATATGTGTACGAGCAATTCAGAAAGTATACAAGGGAAGTTTCATTTTAACATTTTCAATGATCATTTCTTTTGGGGAAAGAAGTAAAGTTTTCAATTCAAGATGTTTCCATTTTTGTGTAAGTGTGGTCATGACAAGGATAATGTGTGCATACACATGTACAAGGTGAATGGTGCAGAGCATAACTTTAAAGTGGCACACAACAATGCATAGTAATGTTGAATTCATTTTTGACAAAGTGTGACTGGTTTATGTGTTTCCAGAAATTGGAAATGTTTAAATCATTCCAGAAATCATTCAATTTTTTCCAAATATACAATGGCAGGGATAAATTCGAATGACCTATAGAAATCAACAAAGGAAAGCAATTAATTCTTTCCTGAATTCAACCCCTCATTTTTTGGCAAAGAGATGATTTTCTACAAACATTTTTTGGTCATTAAAAAAGTTTTGTTTTAGACTGTATCAATCTTGGAAATACAAATTTGGCAAGCTTTTAAAAGGCATTCAAGAAGCAAGCATACAAGATTTCAACAATATATGTATATGGAATGCTAATTTTTTCCTGAAACATATTTTACATTTAAGGTAGTGGACAAATTGATTATGGACAAGAAGTTGATTTCCAGTGTTAGCCAAAACATTTAAATATTTCCAGAAATGAAGAAATGTATTTGGCAACAATTTTCAATCAAATAAATATTTCCAAGCATGACAAGATTTCATATTTCCAGATTTTGCTGAAATACTGGACATAAAAACATTCCTACTTTAGACCACAAAATCAAGTCAAAGACAGCATGGAATAAAACAAATCAAATCTTTTTAGCTTTTCATCTCACAAATCAGTAAAGTTGTGTCATCAGTAAAGAGCATGATTGAAGCTTAGTTTGTTCGCATATGGTATCAGGAAATTAAAGGGGCAAATTCGAGCAATCAAGGCAGCTAAAAAATCGAGTGTGAACAAACATATATGTGGCAAGCATTCATGGACAAGCAATAATCAGCTATTGACCAGAATCATAAAGGGGCAAATTCGAGCAATCAAGGCAGCTACAAATTCAACAAATTAGGGCAAGTCATTATCACGAAATAAGAGGTTTTAGGATTTCTAAAATCCTATATAAACACCATTACACCATTGGCAATAGGTAGTCGAAACCAATAAATCAATTCAAGCATTTCAAAGCAAGAAAATTCAGAAAAATCATAGTTTCGATCGAGCCAGAGAACAATCCCAAATCGGACGAGTAAAGCAATCAAAGAATCAAGCATCAGAGTTTTATTCCATCAACATTCAAGAATTCAGTTTGGGATAAAAGAGAGAAACCCTAGCCAAATTCTCCAGCCGCCATTGTTTCAATGAGAAAGACATTGGGTGCAAATAAAAGAAGAATAGGCCGACCAATTTTGTTTGAAGGCCTTAATTTGGTTTATTTTTAAAAGGGGGGTTTTACTTTTTAGTTTTTATTTTGATTTGTATTGTTTTTTTATATACTCCATCTGTAATCATTCTGAACCATTTTCTAGAGTCTGTAAAATTCTAGGGGAATCCAGTTAGGGTGTTAACTGGCAGTTTACTAGTGTCTGTAAAACTAGGGGAAATCTGGTCTAGGGAATATAGACCAGTATAGAGTTTTGAGCGTAGAGTTAGAATAGGAGCGAGGAGTTCGCAAGTGTACATGGTCTTGTATGCGGGATCTGTTCTATCATCCAGTAGAAACCTTAGGAATGCAGCAGTAGGCAGGATTTTGCCGAAGCTGGGTATATCTTGTGTCATTTACTTTTCTGCATTTCTATTTCTGCTATCTATGATCTTTGAATGTTTTAATATCCTGTGATATTTGAACTCTGCGATAATTTGCAATAAACCCTATTCATCCCTCCTCTAGGGTTAATCTAGATCCAACACTATTGATGCTGTTCCTTCTTCGTCGAATGCCCCAACTGCGGCGGAGAAAGGAAAGAATGTTGTTATTCAAGGTATGCTTTCTATTTATGATGTACCAGTTCAAGTTTTGTTTGATACTGGGGCTTCCCGTTCCTTCATATCTAGTGACCTGGTAGATAGGTTGGGACTGGAACCCGAGATAGTCGATAGACCATTGGTTGTGACGAACCCGATTGGTGGTTCGACTAGCCTTAGTATGATTTGCAGGAATTTGGTCTTATTGAGTCATGGATGTATGTTTGTATGTGATTGCTTTGTTTTGGGATTTACTGGGTATGGCATTATATTGGGGGTCGATTGGCTCCAAAGATACTGGGTGGTGGTAGACTGTGAGGGCTTTTTGGTGACAGTTAGGGCGGATGATGGGCGGGGGGTAGTGTTTGGTAGTCTACCTAGTGATGGGGTTATGGCTAGTTTTGTAAATTCCCTCGACATCTCGCAGGATGAGCTGTCAGATGTGCCCGTGGTTGGCCAGTATCTGGACGTCTTCGAGGAGGTGACCGGGCTTCCACCACACCGAGAGATTGAGTTCCATATTGATTTAGTGAAAGATGCCAGACCTATAGTGATGCCACTTCGTCGTATGGCACCAAGGGAGAAGCGAGAGCTCGGGGTGCAAGTCAGCAATCTTTTGAAGAAGGAATTTATTAGAAGAAGTGTCTCCGAGTGAGGAGCACCAGTTGTTTTTTCCACTAAGGCAGATGGTTCCCTTCGTTTGTGTGTGGACTATCGCGAGTTGAATAAGGTAACGAGGAAGAATAAGTATCCTCTACCGCGAATTGATGATTTGTTTGATCAACTGGAAGGAGCAAGAGTGTTCTCCCAGTTGGACCTCTCGACAGGATTTCATCAGCTTCGAGTAGCGGATGAGAGTGTTCCGAAAATGGCATTTAGGACGCCGTCTGGATTTTATGAGTGGTTGGTCATGCCATTTGGGTTGACCAATGCACCAGCCTACTTTGTGGATCTTATGAATCGAGTATTCAGAGATCAATTGAATAAGTTTGTTCTTGTGTTCGTGGACGATATCCTTGTTTATTCAAGGAAAGAGGAGGAACACAAGGGACACTTGAGGTTAGTGATGGAAGTGTTGAGGAAACACCAATTGAAAGCGAAATTCTCTAAGTGTCACTTTTGGAGAAGGGAAGTGAGATTCTTGGGCCATGTTGTTTCAGAGAGTGGTATTGCCGTGGACCCTGCGAAGGTGGCTATGGTACATAATTGGCCTACACTCAAGAATGTAACAGATGTAAGAAGTTTCTTGGGGTTAGCTAGATATTATCGTAAGTTTATCCAGGACTTCTCCAAGATAGCAGCACCGTTGACTCAGTTGACTAAGAAGAACCAGTCCTTCGTCTGGGACGGAGTGTGTGAGAATGCATTCAAGAGTCTAAAAGAAAAGTTGATGCGTGCGCCAGTATTAGTCATTCCTAGAGGGAATGAAGAGATGACGGTATACATGGATGCTTGTGGTACCGGACTAGGTGTTGTGTTGATGCAAGGAGGTAGGGTTGTAGCTTATGCTAGTCGATAGCTAAAGCCTCATGAGAAGAAGTATCCTACCCATGATTTGGAATTAGCAGCGATCATGTTTTCACTGAAGATGTGGAGGCATTATCTCTTGGGAGAAAGATTTGAGTTGTTTACCGATCATAAATCGTTAAAGTATCTCTTCTCCCAGAAGGATCTAAATCTCCGTCAGCAGAGATGGTTAGAGTTCTTGGCTTCGTATGATTTTGATATCGGATACACGCCTGGGAAAGGTAATGCGGTAGCCGATGCCTTGAGTAGGAGACATGCCAGTTTATGGGCTATGTTTCTTGAATGGAAGCAACAGGAGTATATCGCGGGGTTTGATTTCAGACCAAAGTGCGAATGGGATCCAGTTATGCTAGCTAGTTTGGCGATCAGACCCACTTTGATAGAGCGGATTGGTTCCAGCCAGAGGGGCGATCCTAATCTATTGGAAATCATCTCCAAGTTAGAGATGGACATCGATGGTGAGGAGATAAATGTGTATGGGCTTGATCGAGATGGATGGCTTAGAAAGAATGGAAGACTAGTTGTACCCAACGTGAATAGTTTGAGAGATGAAGTGCTTAGAGAATGTCATCACTCAAAACTGACTATACATCCCGGTGGTAATAAGATGTATCGAGACATGAAGCAGACTTACTACTGGGAAGGGATGAAAAGAGACGTTGGGAAGTTTATATCCAAATGCACGAATTGCCAGCTAGTTAAAGCCGAGCAAAAGAAACCTAGTGGTTTGTTGCAACCATTAGAAATTCCTGAATGGAAATGGGAGCAAGTCTCGATGGATTTCATTGATGGTTTACCGAGGACTAGGACGGGACATGATAGCATTTGGGTAATTGTGGATCGATTGACTAAGAGCGCAAGATTTATACCAGTCAAATTGACCAGAACGGCAGCCAAGTTGGCAGAATTGTATATGAAGTGGGTAGTGAGATTTCATGGAGTACCTAAAAGCATTGTGAGTGACCGAGACCCGTTGTTCACTAGTGGGTTTTGGAAGAGCTTACAAGAGGCTCTAGGGTCAGAATTACATCTCAGTACCGCATATCATCCTCAGACCGACGGTCAGACGGAGAGGGTGAATCGTATATTGGAAGATCTCTTGAGAGCTTGTATATTGGATTTTGGTGGATCATGGGATGACCATTTGCATCTAGTAGAGTTTGCATATAATAATAGCTACCAATTCAGTATCGGGATGGCTCCATATGAAGCTTTGTACGGAAGACCGTGCAACTCACCATCATGTTGGATAGAGACTGGCGAGAAGTTTATGCTTGGACCAGATGTGGTGAGGGAAACTTCGGATAAGATTAAAACCATTCAACAACGAATGAAGGCTGCCCAAGATAGGCAGAAGAGTTATGCTAATAAAAGAAGAAGAGATTTAAAATTCTCCGTTGGTGACTTGGTGTTTGTCAAGATTTCTCCGTTGAAGAGTGTGATTCGATTTGGCAGGAGAGGCAAATTGGCACCAAGATTTGTTGGCCCATTCCCTGTTCTTGAACTAGTCGGGAATTTGGCATATAGAGTTGGCTTACCAGAGAAGATGGAGTGAGTTCACAATGTATTTCATGTTTCCCAACTGAGGAAGTTCGTTCACGACTCAGATATGACTATTTCACCTGATCAGTTAGAGGACTTCGGAGTAGAACCCGAGGCGGTTGGGAACCGCAAGCCGATTGGGAACCGCAAGCCGATTCGTATTGTGGGGCACGATACGAAGCAACTTCGAAGGAAGGCAGTGAAACTAGTCAAGGTTCAGTGGGGCGAGAACGAGAAGGACTGCACTTGGGAGACAGAGGAGAGCATTAGAAAGATGCATCCAGAACTCTTTGCCTGGTAAGATTTACCTTGTAATTTAGTTATTCCGCATGCTAGGATAGACTTGTTTTGCATGTTTGATTGTTGTTTTATGATTGATAGGCATGCGGGACCCTTTTGTGTGTTTTGGTTAGGGAATTTCGGGGGCGAAATTTCTTAAGGGGGGGGGGGGGGGGGAGGGATTAGAACAACCTGCATTCTCCACATCGGAGGATCGTAGAATATTTATTTCTTTCCCATATGAGGCCGTATGGTCATGTAATTTTGGGAAACAACCATTAGAGTCATTTCCCATGTTCATGATTTTTGTCGATTTTTAAATGACCATTTTGCCCCTAGCTGATCTTGTTTTGGCCATAACTTTTGACTGGAAAGGAATTTTGATCCGAAACCACTTCCATCAGATTCGTTTGATGGTTTACCTTTCCGTAGAGTGGTCATAATAGCCCAACGGACTTACCGTTTGAGAGATATGGCTGAAACAAGGTTTGGAAGGTGAAAAACTACTTAACCGGGCCAAATAGGGTAATTAGTGAATAGGCCCATAACCCATTTCGAGATTAGGGTTATGGGGAGGCTGAAATGAGTTAGAGAATCATTCCATTTCAGTTTTCTAGCCTCCATTTACCTCCAAGAAACCCTAAAAATGGCCTCCAACCTCTAAATCACCTCCAAATCATCTTTTGATCAAGGATTAAGCTTAGCAACATCAAATCGAGGAAGATCTACACCAAATCAACATTGGAGCTGCTGTTTAGCATTGGGATTCGCATCAAATCAGATATTTACTTCAGATCTAGAGTTTATTTGTGGCTAAGGTGAGTGATTTGCATAGTTCCTCACTAATTATGGCTAATTAAGGGTAATTAGTGTTAATTAGCGAATTTAAACATGATAAAATTCTGGAAAAATGTTCATGAATTCTTAAATGATGTTTTAGACCTCTGATATGAATTTGGGTTAATTTGGTTAAGTTTTACTAATCCTATCATTAGTTTCACCTAAACATGCTTAAGGGGAAATATGGGGTTTTGGGTATGTTTGATCCATTTTAACCTATCATATTGATGTTTTGATGTTTGTGGTTGATTATGCATGTTGCTATGACTGTATAATATGCTTTGTAATTGATTTAAATAGTTAGAATGGTCGAAAACGTCGTCAAATGGCGTAAAATACGTGCTGGAAAGGTTGCAGGAAAAGTGCAGGTTCTGGACCGGATCAGATCGGATATGGGAGCTCGGATCGGAATACTGACCGGGCAAGGACATCCGAACTGGATCGGAACTTGACACTTGAGAAACTTGACAAAAAGGAAGACCACACTAATTAAACTGGGATCAGATCGGATAAAGGAGGGGGGAATCGGATCGGAGCATATGAAGAACGAGGGAGCTGATCGGAGCGGGAGCACGAACTGGATAGGAGATGGCAACCCGACCCGACCCGAAGTGGGACACCCGACCCGAACCGACGCGATGTAGTGAACCCGAACCGAACCGTTACCAGAGGAAGACCATGAGCTGACGCAACGTAGTGGACCCGACCCGAACCGATGGCTTGAAGAGGAACCCGACCCGACCCAGTATTGACCAATAACCCGAGATGCAAAGGTAGTCCAATATGGGAAGTTAGAGCTCAGGATCCAGTTGGGAACCGATGAGTTCACTTCATGGTTGGGCTTTGTTGTGAGATGTGTGTTAAGGAGTTGTCGACGTTCATAACTTCGATTCACCATTGAAAATGGATGATGGGCTACTTATCAGTGCAGTAGAGTCATTATGACTCGAGGGGCAAGGTGATGATAGCAAGACTACGTTATCAGTGCAGTAGAGTCATTATGACTTGAGGGGCAAAGTGATGCGTAGTAAGACTATGAGCCAGCGCAGATGGGGTGAATAACTCATGGGGCAAGTGGACATAGTAAATGATTGGTAAGACTATGAGCCAGCGCAGATGGGGTGAATAACTTCATGGGGCAAGTGGACATAGTAAGGGATTGGTAAGGCTATGAGCCAGCGCAGATGGGGTGAATAACTCCATGGGGCAAGTGGACATAGCGAATGATTAGTGGCTACGTTATCAGTGCAGTGAAGCCATTTATGACTTCATGAGGCAAAGTGATCGTAGCAAGTTATGTTGGGTGATCGAAGTGGTGAATATCGTATGCTTTACGCACTGAGTGAGAGATATAAGGATGGATGCTATGTTTGATTGTTTTCCATCACTATGACACACACACCCCCACCTCCGTATCTTTACACCATTTGATATGGCACCTTAGAGTGTTGTACAGTATGTAGTGCTAACTCTTTGGTTGCAGGTCCAGGTTCAGGTATGTTTTAGTCTACCTGTTATTGTTCTGTTTAGATGCTTATCGCTCATACCAGGCTTTATGTCTGACCCAGAGTTTTATGTCTCCTCTTATTACTCTGGGTGCTCACACGAGCAGACTAGAGACAGGTTAGCTGGTGATGCGCGAGCAGCTGATTCGGAGGCGGGCAGGAGGCTTCCACGTATGATATATAGATATTCTCCCTGTGTCGTTGGTGGTCGCTACTTGGGCATTAGTAGTGTACCTCCTTTATCTTGCTTTTGCTTTAAGACAGTTTGAAAAGTTGTAATAATGTTTAACTTTGGATCATAAGTTGTACTTAGATTTTCCGCTGCTATGTTAGTTGTTTCAGCTTATGCACTGTCTCACCTGTTTTATGTTAAGTATGTTATTATTATATTTTATTCTATGCGCTGTGAGACATTCTACAGGTTCTTTGTTAGTTCATTTCCTTCTTCCCTTTTTCCTTCTGACGACCCGTTCCGTGCTAACTGGACATGTGTACAGCACACCTTTGGAGAAAATGTCGGTTGGTGCAGGGCGGGCTGTCACATAATACATAATATGAATCAATTTATAGTGATGATGAAAGTGTTCATACGTATATATTTAGTGGTAGATGTTATTTTGTTTTACATCTTAAAAAATAAAGGGGTTTATCTTTTGATTTGAATGATTTAATTACGTATTCAACCTTTAATATTTGATAATTACTGATACATGTTAAACATATTTGTTGTTTTTCTTATGATTTGGACTTATTATGATAAAAGCATTAAAAGATAAGTTACATAGAATATCTCATTTTATCTTTTATAGCTAAATAATAAATATTAACATGTTTATTTTTTTACATAGAATTTCTTACTTTATTTCAAATTTTAAAAAAGATGACAACATATAATATCTTTTTTATTTCATATTTAGTAGAATACAAGATAAGTTACATAGAATATCTTATTTTATCTTCTACTAAATGATAAATATTAACATGTTTATTTTTTACATAGAATATCTTATTTTATTTCAGATTTAAAATAGATAATTGAATATATCTTTTACTAAAAGATTGAAGAAATTTGTAGTGCATTAAACATGTAAAAAACCTATTAATGTTACCTTATTAAACATTTCAAAAAAATATTTGTAATTAAATTTGTAGTGCATTAAACATGTAAAAAAAATATTTGTACTGAAAATAAACATGTATGTTAGACCAAAAAATGGCACTAACACCCAATTGATCATGTTTTGCAGAGAATAATAAGAAATCATGTAAGAAAAAGAAAGAGAAATCAATCAACACACAAGACTTATAGTGGTTCAGCGTTAATGAGCCTACATCCACTTTATAGTTCCCCATTTCATTCTGGAATAATAATTACACTGAATATTTACACTCAAACACTCAAATACAATGAATCATTCTCTCCGAATTCATTATTTCCATTGGAGAATAAGGTGGTTATTTATGGAGGAATTCGGCCATGCTGCCATGAATAAATGAAGTGCCAAAAAATCCCCCAAAATGATGCGTTGTATGTGTATTTATAGGTATAAATTCGGTTAGGACTGAGTGGCCACGTGGCAGCTTCAGAGTAAATCTCGAAAGTAGTGGAGAACATGGAGAAATGGACTTTAACTGCCCAGTATTCGGTTAGGGTGAGTGACTCGATCCGAATGGCCCGATCCGGATGACCCGATCCGGATGACCCGATCCGATTGACCCGATCCGGATTACCCGATCCGGTTTGGTCGGTCAGAAATATTCGCTTTAGCTTGATCCAAAATGGTGGAATCCAACCCAAGGCCTATGTGCGCAGAAATACAAGTTTTCCCATCCTTTGTTACTTCATCCAAGCAGATGCCGATCTCTGCCAGTTCATACTTAAGCCCTGAGTGGCCTTCTTGATAGAGTTCTTGGGCTTTGGAAAGTCTGGTCACAAAGCAGGCTAACAATGTAAAAAATTAACAATGTTATCTTATTCAACATGTAAAAAAGATAAACACATTTATCTTTTACTGTAATTGTTATAAATGTTTAGTTCTATTTTTTTTAGGAAAAATAAATTTTAATGTTTATTTTTTATTTGCAAACACTGCTGCTATTAGTTTTGTGAAATAGATAATGCATGTAAATCATCACTGTAAAAGATATAAGACAAGTAGACAAAAAAGATAAATATGTCTATCTTTGTAAACAATAATGTTTTTTATTAGAAGATTTGCATATTAGTTTTTTATTAAAATTTATTCAATCATTTCCGTGCATTAGATGATTTAACACATTTATTTTAGCAAATGATTAACATCTTTTTCTTATAAAAAACAAAGGCAAAAAAAGATAAATGTGATTATATTTTTATTTCAGTAATTCATGTTTAAAAAAATAGATGTAAATATGATCGAACTATTTAGGAAGTCATGTTTTAATATATCTATCCTTATTAATGTTTTTGTAATATGAAAGCTAATGACAAAAAAGATAAGCAATTTTATCTTTGAAATAACTAATGCATTTCTGTACAAAAACATAGAAAGATTACTTTTGTAATTAAAAATATTGTTAAATTATTATATTTATAGGTTTTAATATGTTTATAACATGTTTATCATTGCAGGTATGCTACGGGTTTTTTTTTAAAAAAAAACAACAAACAAGTGGACAAAAAAGATAAATAGGTTTATCTTTTTATGCAACTGAGCCGATAATTGATACTTGGCAATATCTTATTTAACCTTAATCTTTATTTGTCTTCTGTGTACAAGACAACATATATAAGTTATTAATTTTGTTGGATTGCCAAATAGTTGTATGCTGTTGTACTTCATTGAAAACCATTATTACATGTTATACCAATTTGGTAAGTTGACAATTCAACCACGAGTTTTCTAAGAAGATGAAGAGTTGACAAAAGTTTAACTTTTTTCTTCTATTTACAGCGTATATGACTATGGAATGTATATCATTATGAATTTGAGAAATTTTACTCAGGGAAGACCTATGATAGCAAGCATTTCTCAAGAAGATATGGACAAATTAAGAGTTAATTTTGCGTCTGATATAATGCAAGATGAACCGTACCACTGGATGATGGAAAAATTCAATGCCTCAAGTTGAACGATTTGCAAACAATTTTAGATAATAAAACATGTAATTTTAATTTTAATACTCCTAATTGGACGGATCTATGTGTTGTTTGATTTAGGAATCTTTATATAGTTTTCAAATTTTCTCAAATTTTATTTTGGGGTCAAATATGTCATACAATACCACAGTGATTAAATATTTGTTTCTTGATTACTGTGTGTTGTTATAGTTGATATATCAATTGTGAAATATTGTGTTTATTTCAAATCTTCTCACTGTTGTATACTCTTGGGTTTCCTATTCCATTATTATGTTTATTCCCCAAACTTTACATCATAAGAGGGTGAATTTTAACTCAAAGAAAATATTAAAAAAAAATATAACGTTGGGAATTTGTATTTTATTGTATTTGCAAGTTAAAAAAAGATAAAACAATTTATTGTTTTGTAGAACCGCAACTAAAATCAGTCACCAACAACCTGTTCATTTTCAGATACATATAAAGTTCGGGTCAATATAAGTCATGTTACATCAGTTCACTCAAAGAAGGGTCAACATAAAATCCAAATCATCAGTTTACAAATATGAAAATGTTTGGCCTTATCTTTTGTTGTTAACATTCAACAACCTATGAAAGTCAGTACATACAACAAACTTAAAGTATTGCCTTTACATGAAAAGATAAATGCAATTATCTTTAAAAACCTTTACTGTCGAAAAAAATCAAATAACCAAATAATCGTTCAACAAAACATATCATAAAATTAACAGGGCCAAATAACGAAATAATTAATCAACAAAAGAACAAATTGCATAATATAAAAAGATAAAATTGAATATCTTTTTAATCTTCTAAACCACAACATATAACAAAACATAATCTTGCATGTTTTTTATCGGTTCTTAACAATAATCACTGCTAAAAAGCAACGTTCATCACATCCATATAACCAAATATTCATCTTACCATGGAATTCTTTTGAAGCAAAAAGGTAGTGAATTATGTAGATTACAGGCATAAAAAAGTAGGCAAATACATCATTCCCTGCCAAAAAGAGATAGAGCAGCATATACAACATATTACATACCCTAAAAAGAAATACAGCAGCATGTACTACATATTACATCCCAATTATATGTATTTCAAATGAACGTTGTATAAAACATCGTTACACCCACACAATCCATTTATCGCTCATTTCTTAATGTATCTTTAATCAATCTTCGCCATCGAACTTCAACTATTCCTTAGTTAATTATGAAGTCAATCAAGTTGGGGTATAATTACCTCTTAGACCCTAACTGAACAACGTTCTTAACCCTTCAACAGATAAAGCTTAACATTCAAGTTTTAACAATCATTTCTTATGCAAACTCTTGGATTTCATTTACGACTTTCGTTCTTTGATAAAACATTGGTTATAATGATAACGTTATAAACCTTACTTTTGAAATATCTAACATTAAGACAGTAACTTTTATTTCTTAATTTAAAAAAAATAATCTATTTATTTAGCAAATAAATCTTGATTTAAAAATCGAAAAGTAAATAGTGCTTTCTCGAATTCGACGTACAACTCTCTTTCGAGTAATCTCTATTTGATTAGCTCTTCTTCGAATAACCTATATTTGATTAACTCACTTCAAATAACTAATATTCGATTAATTCACTTCGAATAACTTATATTTGATTAACTCACTTCGAATAACCTATACTCAATTAACTTATTTTTGAATAGCTTATATTCGATTATCTCTCTTCATTTAATATTCACTGGTTAATTTACAATTCAAATTATCCATTGGTAATTTTATTTAAATTCACTTATAAACATTGTTTATAAATCTCAACACTTATTTTCATTATTACACAAGTTATTTATCTCTAGCCGTTCGAATTTCCATTTCTGTTTAAACTCACGTTTCAAAAGTCCAATTTTCTTTACAAATGTTCTTATTTGCAAAATCTTTACTTAATTTCATTATTCATGTCAAATGTGGATAATATTTCCTTTATATAATCCATCTTGTTTTATTTCGTATTTAAAATAATATCTTGTTTCCAAATTCTATTTATACTTCTAATTATAGAATTAGTCATATGAAATCTCCTTTTCATCTTTAACACTAAAATCTCATTTATATTTCTCTTTATAAATTTTGAGTTCACATTCTATTTAAAATATCAGTGTTAATACCGATTTCTACTCCTCTATATAAGTTTGTACTTATATATTCCATTTATCAAATGATAAATATTTTATTTAATTTATAAGATATTGTTTATAAATTAATCATCTCTATTTATCTATTAAAACAGATTTTTGTTTATAATCTACATTGAATTCATCTCCTCGTTGTTCTTTGATATCTTATCAATCCCCTTTTGTAATGTCTATTTAATTTTATAAATAATTCCTTTTATAAAATTCTATTCATTTTACAACGGATTCCTTTTATAAAATCTATTCATTTCATAAATGTTCTTTATATAAAAATGTCTTCGTTTCATAAATGTTCATTTTATAAAATTGTCTTCGTCTCATAAATGTTCATTTTATAAAAATGTCTTCGTCTCAAAAATGTTCATTTTATAAAAATGTCTTCGTCTCATAAATGTTCGTTTTATTAAAATGTCTTCGTCTCATAAATGTTCATTTTATAAAAATATCTTCCTCTCATAAATGTTCATTTTATAAAATGTCCTCACTGTATAAATGTTCACTTTTCTAAAATCTTTTCATTTTATATAAATATTTCCTTTTTATACAATCTATTCATTGCATAAATGTCCTTTTTATACAATATATTCATTTTAAAATATCCCTTTAAAATGTCTATTTATTTTATATAAATATTTTATTTCCAATCTACACTATAAAAATTCTCTTTTTACATTCCAGTATTCTTCATGGTGTTAACATGTCATATAACAATGACCAGTATCATCCAAATATATGTAGTCAACAACAGATTATATATCACATCATATATCACAATATATTAAAAACAGTAAAATAAATGTTGAGGAATCCAGTTGGATCCCTCTGACCTGTTTACCCTGCATCAATAGATGTTACACAATAGAATTCACATCAATTTCAGTTTAATACATTATATTCTGATAGACAGAATAAATGTTTGTTAACGATATGTGTTGTTTCATTATTTGTAATTTCAACAAACAATCAATAATTCAACCAAAAAACCATCACACAGAGATCAATCATCATTTTTCAGTATTATATTATATTTATAAAAATATAATTTAAACAAAGTTAGTGAGTTTTACTCACATTGGGCGATTATCGTTAAATAACGATATTCGATCATCGGACTAGTTCAGGCGTTTTATTTCGCCATAAATTGAGACGAGCTCCAAATCACCCCAAACCAGTTCATTTTGTAGCCCTCATCCATACGATCCCAACGTGACCGGTTTCGCTGAATTTCATTTTTGTATGACAAAGTTATGATTACTAGAATTTTGTAAACATTTAAATGAATTTAAACTTGGATTAAATTGTAAATGGGCTTTACCCAATCAAACGCAGCCCAACACCCGTATAAAACAGCCTACACCGTATCTCCTGCTTCCCCAATGAACACAGACCCGTCGCTCCTCCTTTACTCACCATTTCCACACCTCAAGCCTCCCACCACTCTTCCATTTCAACACCGATTCACAAACCAACTTCACCACCAACCTTCTCTTCAAAATCTCCACGTCTCCATCACCATTTGACCGAGCTCATCTCCCCCGATCCATTTCCGTCCTGCGGCTTCCTCTTCGCTGTACAGTAAATAATCCAACACCAAAACGCACCGAATACACCAAAAAATCATAACAGATGCTAAACTCCACTCTGAATCCAAAAACAATGTCCAAAACAAACATCGATTCCTATATTGGATTAAAAACCCAACCCTAGCTTAAGTTAACCGCGCTGTATGATTTTTCATCATGCAAAATCTTCACCAAATCCGTTGATTCTTATACCAGCTCGAAGAGCTTGGCGAATGGAGAACAACAAAGTTGGTTTCAGGATTTTAGAGATTTGCTTAAATTTGTTTTGATTTTTCAAAGTATGGGTTTCTATGTGAATGTTTGTTTCTGTGGGCGGCATTGGTTTTGACCAGGAAATGGATTTGATTAGGGTTAGGAATGATGTTAGGGTATATATAGGTAAGTTATAATATTTTTTTTTACTAATTTTATTATTTTATTTCATCCAATTACTCATTTATTCGTCTTCTAAAAATCCCTATGATCACACAAAATATCCAAAAATCATGGAAATTAACATGCAGCTACATTTTGACATTATGGACCCAATGAAACTTTTTTTTGTTGAATTCCGAATCTGTTTGCTCACACAACGTATTTTTAAAGGTCAAAATATCGACTATTTTTCATGTTAAAATCGCGCACGGCCACATACTGATTCCAAAATCACGAAAATTGAAATCTAACCAAAATTTGATATTATGGATCCAACAAAATTGGTTTCATCGAATTCGGAGGTCGTTTGCAAAAATGGCTATTTTCTGAACCTCTAAATAGACCAGCTTAAATATTAAAATAATCAAATTAAATATTAATAAATTAATATTATCGTATATATTCACATATGATATCATATAGCTCCAAAATATACATATTTGAATTTATAAATCAATATTTAAAAATCTCAGTTTATATTGATATTTGATTTATATTAAAATTCCTTTGTAATATAAATAAGTCTTTATAAATTAGAAACGAATTCCATACGACTATTTTAAATATTGATTTGGACATAACTTGTTATGAAATCTCGATTTTTCTCTTTTATTAGAAAGATACAGTTCAATGGATTCAAGCGTTTCTTGTTTTACAGAAATCCGACTTAAAATGAATCATATATATTCAATTGAAGTTCAAATCGCCAAATTACGAACTACCACGATGTTGTGGCTCGATTATAATAAAATTATAATTTATACGTTCTAACGTCGTTTATATAATATATTCGTTATTCAAATTCAATTCTAAACTGAATTAAATATTATAAATAATCCAATTCACATAGTATTGTGAATTCAGCTATTTTCGACTATGAGAAATGCTAAGCACTCTCCCTTAGGGATAGTGAGCTTGTACTTGCCACCTGATTGGTGGAAATGGGTTGGCATTTATTGTATCATACATGGCTAATGATTGGTGCCAACTCATTTCCACCAATCATGTGGCAAGTACAAACTCACTCTCCCTAAGGGAGAGTGAGCTTAGCATTTCTCTTCGACTATTTCAGAATTATAATATATTTTATTATATTATAATTATTTTTTAAATATTCAATATTATTTAATTAATCAACCATTAAATTCTCTAAATCACTATTTAAATAATTAAATAAATTAATTATTATACCATAAAAATATGGGACATTACAGCAATAAAACTCTGCGCAATCTAGCATTGCGTGGGACTGGATGTAGGAGCAATTCCGACCCAGTATAAAATTCGGTGTGTTCTTTCCTTTTTTGTTCATATTTGTGTTTGTGTTTGATTCTTTGTCTGTGATTGTCTCTATGGTGTGTGACTCATATAGTAGTTCACATAAACTTTAGATTTTGTTTAAATTGGCAAAAACGCTATTCATCCCCCCTCCCCCTTGTAGTGTTTGTTTTGCCTTAACGATTCATTCCGCAAACCCTAACACCTCGGCCATTTAGCATTTAAGATAGCTGGAGTAAAAGGGTTATATCTCATACTGGTTTCCTAAATATCGTTGATGTGCCCACGCGTTTCTGTTATGATCCTTCGGACCATGTCTGTGAGAGTCACATGTTGGACCTCTGCTGGATTCTAGATGTCATGGTCTGCCTCGGGAGTTCGCGACCTTGGGCGCCATCATGGATAAACATCAACGTCATAATCAAACAAGTCTTTCAACCCCAATTTAATGATTTTGCAGAAGTTGAAGGGGAACTTGTCCTTTTTTGTAGCTAGCGGAGTGGGTACCAAGTTCTAAACAATGACCGATGGAGGTTGCCTTGTAATGGGATGGGCACTAGTTCCCGGATGAAGACTGGGCCATAATCGGGAGCAGCAAAAATGACGAGATCCCTCTTTGATTGTGAGCATAGCACTTTTGTCGTTGATTCTGCGCTCTTGGCTGGAATTTATGTGATAAGTATTGGAAAAAGAGTTTTCTGAAATATACTGAGTGGGCAGAGTGCCCTATTGGCATGAAGGCACGTGATATCCCTATTGCTGTTCTGGTGCAACATTTGCATCAAGTCAATATTTTGCTTAATCTGACCGTTAAGCTTTCGATGAGTATTCTCCAACTTTTTAGGCATTTAGAAGAATTGCTCTTGAGTTATCAGAGCATCCGGGATGGAGGAAGTCGCCATATGCATGGTAATCAGACCATCTGAAGTTCGTCATTGTGGAGAGGTTTCCAATTTGATGGTCAAAGGTCCGACAAGAAGGGCTTTTCCTTTCTTCAACATATTGGCAAACTTGGTTGGTAAATCCTATGGAGATCAGAGTAGCACTTCCAAGTTTCATATGAAGATAGTAGGAAAGTCAAAGTTTTTTCATCCTCGGTGAAAGAACTAGAATATTAATGCGCAAAAGTTAAGATAGCACTCAAAGTTTTCCAATTTTATGAAATTATATATCCGAAATGGAAACAATATGCTGGAAAGAAAATAAGACAATATTTTATATTGGTTCAGTCCACGAGAACCTCTATCCACTTTGAATCTTTTGCTCGTTATATTCACTTCTTTTCAAAGTACAATGGTAGGATCTATAGTTACAATTTGTTATAAAGGCAATGTTGTAAGTAAGTTCTTTTAGATCCAAAAATAAAGTACAAGTCTGGGAATATTACTTGGTCAGGTTCTTCTTAGATGCTCCTTTATCATATACTATTATGGTAAATCGGCTCAAGAAGTTATGGAAATCATCTGGAACAATCAAGTTGAAATCGAACGGTAATTTATTCTTCTACCACTTGTCTTATAGTGTTGATAGAATTAGGATTTTGGACGCAGATCTGATTGTAATCCACAATAAGCTTTTAATTATAAAAAATGGGATGTGAACATGGGAGACTCTGGTTGTGATATAAAGAGGGTACCATTGTGGATTAAACTGTAAAACTTGCCGATGGTTGTGTGGTCTAAACCTGGAATCGCCTATCTTACTTCTCGAGTAGGCAGCTTCTTGTGCATGGACACGCCCACCGAAAGCCTCGAGAGACTCTTATATGCAAAATGCATGGTTGAGATAACAACGGATAATGAGTTATCCGACTCGTTTCCTGTTAAGCTTGGTGATGGGATAATCCAACAGGTTAGGGTAGTTTACCCTTGGAAACCGGATCTGTGTAACAACTGTAAAAAAAATTGGGCGTAAAATTGATTCTTTTCCTGGGAAAATTAATGTTGACAAACCGGTGGAAACTGTCTATGAAGTTGAGTTGAAAGGGAAGGAAAATAGGGGTAATGCCATAATAAAGCAAGGATATAAAAGTGCTGGTGGCTATGCGTCAACCCCTGCCAAGAAGCACGTTTGGAGAAGAGCGGTGAGAGGAGGTAAACCGGTGAGTCTCAACTCTGGAATTAAACATGGTATATGAAGAGGAGCTAACTACTTATGGTTTTAGGCGTGGAAACAAAGCTGTCGATTTTTCCATGGACGTAGGAACGAGCAACATGTTCGAAGCTCTCAGTGATTCTAATGATCAGTTAACTTCACTGGATCTAATGAAGGATGTGTTTGACCGATTCGGTTGCTCAAGGATTAGAACAATATATTCGAGCTGTTGTCAATGAAAATGAAACTCCTGATGTAGTTCACGTTTTTTGTGTAGAAGACCAACTAGGTAATAAAAGAGTTGAAGCTTCTATTTAGCCCAATGTCGATAATGGAAATAGTATCATAGATGTAATGATCGAGTGTGGTCCTGTATATAAGAACAAAGAGGAACAAATGAAAAGGGATTCAGAGAGTAGCAAACATTTACATAATCGAGAAGCAACTCTTGAAACAGGCGAGAAAGTAATCAATGAAAGAGTTGAAGAGGTATACACGACCAAAGAGAATTTCATGCAAAAAATATTCAATGACGTGGGAGTCTTTGAAACAACACTGAAAAATGGTGTCAAAGCTACAGAGGATAGTACATCGCCACTAGCTTCCACTGGTGGATTCAGCTTTAAGCTAGGATTTCTAAATACAAGCAATAAGGAAAATAACATGAAGAAAACAGTTGAAAGTAACAAGAATGCCATGGAAATGGTGACAATCTCAGCATCTTCTTCAAAGAAAAAATGGAAGCAGAAACTCCATCCATATGATCACATAATCCCTCCTGCGGCCTACTTGTCACCTCCACCGCACATCTCGCCTAAACTACCTAAATCTCCTGAATCTAGAGACCTTCACGCGCCAGTTACACGTATACTACACCAAAAATGCCAATTTGGCAGTGCTCATGGCCATATCAAAATCAGTTTGGCCGTGCCTTGAACCGTATCAAAAAATGGCGTCTCGGTTGCTTTGATACGTTTTAAAACCGTATCAAATTAATAAGTTGATACCGTTTTAAACCGTATCAAATTGATAAATAGATACATTTTTATTGTAAAGTTATCATTATATCACTAATTAATATGTACGTCTAAATTTTTTTAAGAACAAATTATTTAAAATTGAACTTCTCGACGCAACACACTTTAAAGAACAACTAATAACAAATTTAAACAATTTAACTATTTAGTGATATAATCACGTTTGTCGCTTAAAAATCACTTTTCTTAACTTTGATAATTTCAGCCAAAAGGTTATCCTACATGTTTTATTCAGAGCAGATTAAGTTTGACAATGCATCTTTGTGAAGACAAAATTATTTCTCACATCCATGTTTGAGTTATTTTTTTATCTATATTCATTGATAGCACTTACAATTACATTGTGAGCCAACATTTTAAACACCTAAACGTAGTCATGCATACAACTTAGTGTCGTTATCCTTAATGATGATAAGAGTCCCTACTGATCACCTTTTGAAGTTATAAAATAAAAGCAGACATAATCATTTTAAACATGTACAGAAAACCATTGGACCGAGCAAACCAACCAATCATGATCTATATCAGGCAGCATAGTCTAGATATTACAACAAACATAATAGGTAAAGCACAACAAAGTATACTAAAAATGATTTCCAAGTCAAGGACTAGAAAATTAATGCTGAAGAAATTACCTAAAAATAATTGAAGCTGTAAAATGGAAGAACACCAATTAATTGAACATGATACAAAGCAGGAAACAGAGTCCAGAAGCCGAGGGGAGCTGAAGCCACAAAAAGGTAATGAAAAAACCAATCAGTTGTAATTAAACGTAGGCAGTAAATTTTCAAGTTTATATATAATAGGATTCAAAGTATACATAATTACCCGCTAAACAGAGTGATCAACTTTTGACAAAACAACCATATTAATGAGACTCATGGTAGGATATCTTCAGCTAGGCAACTCTTCAAAGTCTAGCAACGAAAGTACAGGCTTTCACAATTTTCCTGGCAAAAAAATCTTCTCATATAATGCTTAGGAAAAACTTAAACCAAAAATTGGGCTCCATGTCTAATTAAGCGCACCCACCAAACCCAAACTTGATAAATTCAGCACGACGCAGGGGTTCTTCCTAGTTTCCCAAAAAATCGACGGACCCTAATGATGTGGACAAAGGAGTGTTTCTACCTATGGATGATTGGAGAAATCATGGGCCTTTTTTGTGCAAGCAGAATAAACAAATTACCCTAAAAAAGAAGAGGAGGGAGCGACAACGATAAATGAAAGGAAAACCATGAAATAGAGTGGGCAAGCCAGTACGCAGACTGGACTAAAACAGTGAAGAACAGAGGAGGGAGAGTAGGAAGTATATTGCAATTGTTGGAAAAAAACTAATCGAGCGTGGAAGCTATTAGACAGGAACAACTGAAAAGAGTCTGAAATGAAAAGAAAAATAAGATCAATGTTATCCTCTTATAAAGGTAGTTCATCACTGTAAGATGATATTAAATGTACAATAAGAAAAAAATGCATTTGCTTTATCAGCTTGTCGGACATTAGTTTCATTGGCATATTATGCTGAAAATTAATACCACTAAACACAAAATAACCATGCATCTGAACAAAATATGATCCCTTGTTACTGCTATAAAAAAAGTTGTTTACATAAGAGTTTTTTTAAGATAAAAACTAAATCCGACATTGTGTTCAAAACTGAGAAAACAAACTACCTTCAAAAAATTGAGAATATCAAACTAAAAGAATCACCTTGGAATCAGCAGAAGTTGATAGTTTCTGGAGCTTGGCCTCACCATCTGTACCATCATCAATTAAACCTATACAATTAGAACACTTATTTATCTTTTTTATAATAAAAAACTGGAAAAAAATTGTCCAACCTAAAATAATAAAAATACTAGTTCAAAACATAATACCAGCATCTCTCTCCTTGTTTATTTCATTATGAATCAAAGATCCATGATAGCTTTCATTTTTGAAAACAATTCCAAGAGACTTTCAATCTTTTGTTTATTTCCTGGAATCAAAATATGTCAATATTAAAAACAGATCTTATTCTAGTAATTATAATGGTTTAGCTGATTAATTATGAACTAGTAAATTAGAAAATGAATAAAAAAAATAACGAAACTAGAGGGCAAGTCACTCATCGTACCAAGCAAAGGGGGAAATTCCAACGCTACACAAGTCAACTTTCTACTTTCATCCTATAATCCTAAAAATGCAAAAATTCTGTAAAAACGCTAGTCATCTTTCTGCTTTCCCATATATAAAATCCAAATTATTACCTATTAGTACCCGAGTCAACAGATGGAGCTGGATGAAGCCTCCTCTAATAGTGCTTCTATTGCATTTGCTTTAGCCTCTACCATTTGATCAATTAAAATAAAATCAATTATCAGCGTTTAATTATTGTTAAACTAGCAATATATTTAAGGGAACAGCAAAATTTATATACCAGAATCAACAAATGAATGAAAATAAATTCGTAGAGATACCTGGAAAGACATGGGATCGCCTAAGAAGCTACTTTTGTTGAGATGATAGAGGATCAGAAAGAGTAGAAGAAGGGTGAGCGAGAATCAAAGTAGAAAGAGGAATTTTAGGGTTTGGATTTCTGCGTTGAAATTGCTGCCGAGAAAATATTTCACCCAAATGAGAGAAAGCACGTTAGCGGGGAAAGTAGGAGCAAAAATAGGATGAACGTTTGATACGGCTCAAACCCGTTTTAAATTAGCTGATCCGAATGTTTGACCATCAATGGTTAGATTTTAAGTGTTGGAGGAGGTATGGATTGATAGAGCTATAGCAAATGAAATTTGATACCGCTACGAGCCCTATCAAATTTGATACGGTTTAAAGCCGCATCAAATCTCTAAATGCTGGTGTGTCAAATTGGTTGTTTTGGTGTAGTGGTAGTAGACATAGAGGGCTTCTATTTACAGGGGACTAGGCATGTCTGGTTGGATAGAGTCATTTTTGGACTCATATTAGTGTACTGGGATGACACTCATATATCTTTTTGCTTTTAGAGTAATCTGTTAGTAGTTGTGAGTCTGTCTTGTTACTTGCTGGATGTATGTCACCGCTATACTCCCGGCACGGGGGTTAGCTAATTGGTGCACACATAGTGTATCACCTGTTTTTATGTTTATTATTCTGATATAATAAAAAGTGTTACGGATCACATAAAAAACCGGTCACCTTGCTAAAAAAATAGAGTCCAAGTCCTTCTTCCCGGAATACCTATGGAGTTCAAAGAGTCCAAGTCTTCTAGGAGAAGGTATGATCTTATTCCTAAAGCTCCAAAGTGGTCTATGGTGTCCAAGAGTTAATATTTTCTCTCAAAAGTGTCAAATAAGCAAAATCTAGCTCTTTCCCATAGCAAGTTGGAGCTGTGCAGTTAAAGCGCATAGCAGTTTTATAGCGGTAGTGGTGCAAAAAGTTTTAGTTGGGGTAAAGCGGGGAAATAACAGGAATATAACAAAGGATAAAAATGTTAATTAGATGTAAAACTATATAATTAAAATTAATTAATCAATATGCTCACATCATTTGGATAGAAGAAACGAATATTAATTAATATTATAGAGCAAAATCAAAGAATATCATGGTTATGCACACTAGATTCGACGATTACTGCAGATTTCTATCTTATATAAAGTATTTATGATTTAAAATTAAGCCTTTAGATTAACTTTTTTGATTTATTTTAAAATAGAAGTCAAATCATCCTTTATATATTAATATTATTATGGAAAGTGCTAAATAACGTTGAATCTGCGGGTGAGCAATAATAACGAAGCTTAAAGCGGAACTACTTTTTATCAGCGCTAAATTGAAATTGCGTAGTGGCGGGAGAGCGCTATGGGATATGGTCGTGATTTTGTGGGGCTTTAGCAGGGTTTAACTGCATAGGGTTGACGTATATTTATTGGTAGATGAGCAGTTTGGAGCAGGTAGGAAGTGGAGCCCACGCCCACAATTTTCATACCTCGAGGTCGATCGTATCCTTGGAGTTTGTATCTTTTCTAGTGCTCTGCTTCTCGAGGTCTGGAACTCTTCTATTATTACTCATGTCTAGAGGTAAGAAATTAGTTGCATCGATCCTCATAACTTAATGGAATCCTTGGTGAACTTTGGGGATACAAAATGCACTATGTCGACTCTAGGAGACGAATGTGGGTTAGAAACGTTGCAAAAGAGTGATAGCAACCCCGTGCGTCATGTTGTGGGATATGAATACTTTGATAAAGAGGGATACCAACCCTAACACTTGATCGACCGAGTCCCGTGGGCTTGGATTGCTTTTGATGTCCGAGCCAAAACGCTGGGAAACTGATACCATCAAAAACTTTAAATTGACATAGCTTATTTACCGTAACAAGTGGGAACATCACAACATAACTTAAAACAACAAAAAATAAAGCCATACCTTGACCAACCTTTTTTACAGTAGCCCCCGTTAAACAGCTGGTTGACCCTTTAAGTGAGTAGCATCTACAAAAATCATAGCTCGGCAATGCTTAAAACCTATCATACAAACAACAAGAACAACAAACACTCCCTCGAGTTGGTCATAGAGGCATTAACATACATTTCAACATAAGTACTTGGATTATGCTTCTTTAACGACTCCAAATACTAGGTAAAATAATTGTACGATGTAACATCATTACCATGTCTATCAAAGTTTCGTGATTAGTAAAAGACTAACACAACTCAAGTTTATATTCACTATGAAGATTATCTATGATATTTCTAGGGTTTTACTAGGATGATCTTGAATTTCGTCAATAATCAACTATTTTATAAATATTCTAGAAAGACGAGGATTTTTCAAATTTTTAAGGTCACCTCCACAAGAATGCTCATTAACCAAATTCCAAATAAAAAACCTGTTAAGTTTTCCGGACTTAAAAAGGCGTGCACTTTAAAAATACATACACTTGAAGATGAAGAGAAAACAACTATTATTATGATAGAACTATTCTTAAAAAAGTAATTTATATCCCTTTTGAATTTGATATGCCATCAAACTTCTCTAAAATCATTAGCTCCTCTAAAACGATAACTAATAAAATCATAAATGAATAATGTAGATGCACTTTTTATCCTATCCATCAAATAATTTTTGCTATGCACAACAATATTTAAAAACAAATACGCAATAGGTAATGAATGTATTTAAAGATTAGATGAATTTAAAATGAACCATTATAGGTGCTTTTCAATTGAAAATTATTCTTCATCTTAATAGTATGATGAAAAAAGTGCTCCTCTTATAGAGTTGAACAAATCATATTTTAAAGACAAGAATCAGTATAAACAATCATAATTTTGTTCTCAAGCACATAACTAATCTCATTGGTTAAAAGAACTAGTCGAGATTAACGGCAGATATCTAGTTATTCAAATCATAAAATGAGCAATCCACATACAACCGAGTGCTAAAAGAAGTATCATTGGATATAAATAAAACTTGAATCCTATTGTCATCATCGCAAAAGAATTATTGTAAATAAAAAGTAACCAGCAAAATAATTATTTGAAACTGATACCTACGTTACATAATATTGGTACATATAAATATAAAATAGATGCTTGCGTAATGTAAAACTGGTACCAAAAACTGCTGTTATATTTTAAAACGAAAATGATACACAACCAATGATCATAGAATGTTTGATTAAAAAATAGCAACTCAATTAAAAAAATTATGATGGATGCAATCATAATAATTATATAATAACTATAGTCCCAAAATAAATAAAGAAGTTAACAATTTTAAAATAATTATACTCTTCATTTAATTTAAACTGATACTATAAAGAAACACATACTGAGATCCAAAATCTGAAATAAACCAAAATAAACACTAGTACGATTTCATTGGATGCAATGTAAGTCATGTAAATAAATACAGAGCAGAACCTAAACAACATTCGAACCAAAAATAAGAATTAATATTTCTCCATCAATAACTAGAAAAAAGGGTATAAAATAATGTTGCTCCTGCCCTATTACGCCATTGGCCATAAAAAGTGAACGAAAACAACATAAACTTGATCGTATTTCAAAAAAAATTAAAATGTTGATGAAAATAAAATAAAAAGGTTTAAGCATAAAAATTCAAATATGAATCTAATGAAATTTGACGTGAAATCGAGATCGATGAATCTTGAAAATAAAATAAGCAGGACGAGAAAATGAGAAGAAATGAAGGCATGCAAACACAATCTGGAAAAAAAATTAGAACGGTCAAAGAGGAAGGAAAGAAATGGCATATGATAATTAGGGTTTATTTTAAAAAATTAACACTTTGTCGTTCTAAATTTGTTTTTGATGAACCGTCCCAGATTAGAAAAAACCCAACAACTTTGTCTATACAAATATTTGGAAAAAGCGACAACTTTGTCATTACTAATATTTTCCTATTCATAATACTATATTTTTTATCTTATTTGTTTTTGCACCAATGTTGTTTGGTTATACATCAATGTTGCTTTGCAAGTAAGGTATATGTTGTTTACTTGCCCTATACTGCTGTAAATTTTATTGATATGCTATCAAAAAAGCACCACACTCTTTTTTCCTATCTTATGCTCACGCTGAGTACATGTATAGGTTTTTAACGAGGTGTTTTACCCAGTTTTAAAAAAAAAACACTTGTCTTAAGGAGGGAAGGTGTGTTTTTGGTAGCATTTTCTCTTAAATGCTATGAAAACTATATACAACACTTAACCAAAATGCTACATAGACATGTTATCATCAATTTAGTTTGAAAAAAAATATATTATCTTAAGTTATAAATTAATTATTTAACTCGTCGAAAATTCTAGATCGTTACTAGAATCCTTTTGTCACCACTTCAAAAGAAATTTTAAAAATAAGATGTAGTCGGCAAAATAATTGTTTGAAACTGATACCTACGTTAAATAATATTGGTATCTAAAGATATTAAATAAATATCTACATAATATATATACCAAAAACTGCTGTTATGTTCTAAAACGAAAATGATACATAACCAAAGATCATAGAATATTTGATCAAAAAAGCACTAGCTCAATTAAAAAGATTATAATGAATGCAACCATATTAATTATAATACAGTTCAAAAATAAATAAATAATTTTTTTAAATAATTATGTTCTTTATTTAATTTAATTGATATTAAGAAAAAACACAAAACCGAGACCTAAGACTTGAAATAAACCAAAATACAAAGCAATACAATTTCATTGAATGCAATGTATGTCATGGAAATAACTTTAGAACATAACCAGAAAAAAAATCAATCAAAAATAAAAAGTAATATTTCTAAATCAAAAACCTTAAAAAAAATTCAAATTTGCTATCATTGCCCAATTATGCCATTAGTCAAAAAAACGAACATAAACCATAAAAACTTGATCGTAATTTTCAAAATGAATTAAAACACCGATGTAAAGAAAATAAAAAAAAAGCTTAAATGTGAAAATTCATATATGAATCTAACGAAATTCAACATGAAATCGAGATCGATGAGTCTAGAAATATTAAACACGAAAGACGAGAAAGAAGAAGAGATCAAGGAATGCAAACACGATCTAAAAGAAAGACATCGAAGCGATCGACGAGAAAGGCGGGAAACAACACGCGACTATTATGGCTAATTTAAAATTTTTAACGCTTTATCGTTATAAATATGTTTTGGACGGTCTGCCCCTAGATTAGAAAAAATAAATATGCAACAACTTTGTCTTTACTAACATTTTTGTACTTACAATTCTATATTTTGATCTTATTTGTTTTTGCATCAATGTTTTTTGGTTATGCATCAATGTTGGTTTGCACGATAACATAGTTTTGGATGTGACTAAAATAGTCATTGACGTTCACACGCGTTTCTCTTATGAACCTTCAGACCATGCCGGTGAGAATCACATGTTGGACCTCTACAGGATTCCGGCGGTCATGGTCCGTGAAACACTCCACCTCTATTAAGGTCACTCGCAAAGGGAATGCCTTATCTTTGGTGGAGGTTTATAAGTAAAAGTCACAGATAAAACACAAGACAGATATAAACACACACACACACACACACACACACACACATATATATATATATATATAACAGCGGAAAACAAACAGACTTTTATTTCATAAATATGTGTTCATACAAAACATTTCCATAATTGTCTCACAATAACTTCCAAAACATTACATCATCATTTCTGTCTTGATTATTGAATAAAGAAGTATAAAACATAATTAAAACTGCATAAATCCCCACAGAACGTGTCCAAAAGCCATAGCCAAGGAGAGAGCCCAAACCGTACATCTACTATCTTGAAGCTTGCAAAGAGTCTGATTAAGATGGGTTGTTTCCTCCCTGTGGACCTGGGAGGGGTGGGGGGGGGACGGAAGAAAAGAAGACGAAAGAAAAATAAAGTCAGACATAAAGCCTAGTAAGTCTAATGACTCTTCAGTATAAGAATAAGAAAAAGGGCATGATAGGTATAAACTGGAAACAAGAAAGTATCATAAACTAAGATAAAGCAGTTTGAACCGAATATACTATCGCACCCCACACTATGTCTCTGCACCTACTTGTATTTGTTCCGATTGGCACCCCATGACCGTGGTGAAGTGATCCCTTTTCTAAAGATCGGCTCCTATTCGCAAAATCATATGTGTCTTACGGCCCCCAATGATTGTAGATACCTATGCTAGTCCCACCGTGGTGTGTATCAAGTCTCATGGTGGTGGCCCGACACAATTCTAGAATGCATAGGTTATACTACTGGTTCTCAGTGCCCTGTTTGTCTGCTCCGAAGTGTGTGCACGCCCGCACTCCGTTAGAACCCACATTGCTGCACCAACCGCCGTCGCTTTTGACTGCTTACAATCAGCCCAGTAATCGTGCCATACCCTGCCTAGTTCCAGGGTACCATGATACCTAATTGGGTTACTGCTGAAATGGGTCCCCCGTTACTAGGGTTTTCTAGTCAAACATGTTAAGTGGTTAAGTGTCTATATTAACCTATCCCCACCCATTAGTTTAATTAACATGTTGAATTGGTTAAATGTTTTAGTTAACTTAACCCTACCATTCTGCCTTGTCTGTCCTTAGCCTTAATTAGTTAAAGCGCCGACCACTCACATTAGACATGTATTGTTACGGTTACTGGATGTGCCGGTCGGTTCCGAGCAGGTATACACCGTAACTTAGTCTAACATCGTGTCCTTATTGGGCTCAATGCTTAACCACCCACATTGGATAGGTATTGTTTTGAATTTTATTTAAATAAACTTGAAAGATGAGGATTAAAAGGGTATATCCATTTTGAATTTGATATGCCATCAAATTTTCTAAAATCATTAGCTCCTCCAAAATAAAAACCAATAAAATCATAAATAGATGACATAGATGCTCTTTTATAGTATTCTTAAAATAATTTTTTCTATACACAACAATATTTGAATAAAAATATACAATAGGTAATGAAGGTTTTGAAAGATTAAATGAAATTAATATAATAAATGGAAAAAAGTGCTCCTCTTACATAGTTGAATAAATTATACTGTGAAGACAAGAATTAGTATCAACAATCATAATTTTGTTCTCAAGCACATAACTAATCTCAATGGATAGAAGAACTGGTTGAGATTACTGGCTAATATCTCATTATTCAAATCATAAAATGAGCAATCCACATACTACTGAATGCTAAAAGAAGTATAATTGCATACAAACAAAACTTGAATCATATTGTCATCACCATAAAAGAATTTTTATAAATAAAAAGTAATCGACAAAAAAATTATTTGAAACTGATATGTACGTTATATAATATTGGTACCTACAGATACAAAATAGATACCTACATAGTGTAAAAATGATACCAAAAATGTGTTATATTTTAAATGAAAATGATACATAACCAAAGATCATAGAATGTTTTTTAAAAAAGCAGCAGCTCAATTCAAAAAATCATGAAAAATGCAATCATAATAATTATATAATAAGTACTATTCCAAAATAAATAAACAAACAATTTAAAAATAATTATGCCCTTCATTTACTTTAAATTAATACTAAAAAGAAACACAAACTGAGATCCAAAATCTGGAATAAACCAAAATAAACAGCAGTACAATTTCACTGGATCCAATGTATGTCATGTAAATAAATACAGAACGTAACCAAAACAAAATTCGAACCAAAAATAAAATGTAACATTCCTCCATCAAAAACCAAAAGAAGTATCAAATCTGTTGCTACTGCTCAATTATGCCATTAGTCACAAAAAGCGAATAGAAACAACAAAAACTTGATCATAATTCAAAACGAATTAAAACGTTGATGAAAAGAAAATTAAAAGTCTTAAGTGTAATAATTCAAATAATAATATAATGAAATTCAACATGAAATAAAGATCGATGAATCTTGAAGATTAAATAAGAAACAAGAAAAGAAGAAGAGTCAAGGCATGCAAATGCGATCTAGAAAAAAGAATCAGAGCGATCAAAGAGAAAGGCAAAAAAATGGTGTGTGATAGCTAGGGTTTATTTAAAAAAATTAACGCTTTGTCATTCTAAATATGTTTTGTATGTACTGTCCCTAGATTAGGAAAAACCAATAACTTTGTCTTTACTAATAATAGGAAAAAAAAAACTAACAACTTTGTCTTTACTAATATTTTCCTATTCATCATTTTATATTTTTAATATCATTGCGGACATCTAGACTTTAAGCCTGTATTCTGACGGTAGAGAATTCGGCTTTGTTGGATTTGAGTGATTATGCCAGCGATAGAGATTGGAGGAAGCCAACCTAGAGTTATTTATTTCAATCTTAGAGGGACAACAATTAGTTAAAAAGTTGTGATATTGTTTCTTTGTCTATTACAAAGGCATATCTTATAGCTAATGTTGGACCGACAAATGAGGCACTATATTTAAGGCGGTTGATGTGTGATTTGCATTTCCAATATGAAGTGATAGAAGTGAATTATTATGGTCAAAGTGCAATTTACTTGGCATAAAATTTGTCTTTCGGCTCAAGGACAATGTAGGAAAAAGTGAAAGAATCATTTTTTGCCTCAGTGAATGAAGTGAAGATAATTTGTCCTCATAAGGTTCATAAAGAGAGGAATGCAATAGACTATTCACCAAGCCGTCGTTGGTCACAAAGTCCGACCATTGCTAATTTGATCCCCTTATTGAGGTGGTAGGTGCCACATGGTGGCACCAAGGAGATAGAATTAATAGATGAATATTTTTGTTTTCATTGTGAATATCAATAGATAATGCAAGGGAGGGACATGTATAAGAACTTTATTAGTGGATGTTGGTGTTGTTGAAGTTCAACAAAATGTGTAATAGATTATAACACCGCTGAAAGTCATTGGGAAATAATCTGTTATGCTCGAGACTGCTCAAATATGAAGATGCATACGAAGTTAGATTTCTTTGTTATATATATTATATATATATATATTATATATATATAATATATATTGTATTAAATGCCTAATTAATGAAGACTGGTGAGATTTCACCAGTTTTCGCCATGCGTGAGCGTCCTTTCCTCACCTTTTTACTTTTCTTCGTCGTCATCTGATGTTTACTATCGTATTCCTCCAACAATTTTCAACGATTTTGTTCGTTGATAATGCTTCAGTTTTTCATTGGTTTCTCAAAACAATTTTCAAATCTGAATTTTTTTCACCTTTTAACCCTAATCTCCTGATCGCTTTGCCATTCCACCAACCTTCAACAATTTTCGAAACATTGATAAGCCAATTTTTTTACGTCACCTTCTAACCATAATCTCTTCAAATTTTCCAGATCTATTCAACCTCGAGATCTATTTTGAGTTCCACTTGCCTAATAATTACATATCTTATTTAGTTTGGTCATGGATTATCAAGACAACGCTAATTTGGGATTCGGCATTGCTGGCACAATTGAATCGCTTCAGTTTCAAGTTTTCCAACCGATTTTCCATCGTTGAGCTAGATTGAGTTCGGTTTGTATTGCATAAGATTTTTGTGGTTTTGGTCTTGGGTTCTTGGATTCTGGTTATTTTGGTTTTTCGTTCAGATAGTTCAGATGTATACAGATTATAATATACCCTACTTGAAGCTTTTACTTAAAAGTTTTACAAAAGATCTGGTTTATCGATGTTAAGAAGTAGTTGTTTTCTTCATGTTATTCTACTCAGACTGTTCATGGTTGTCCCAATATCCTTCTATGCGATGATTAGCGGATGAATATGGGCTTATCGGATATTGGGGATCAGTTGTATTATGGTTTCATATTTCTGTGTTCATCCAGTCTATGAGTTTGTTCAATATTTTGCACATTATTCAAAATCATGTGCCCGCTGATGAGATTGAAGAGTGTGTCTGAATATTGATTTGTTCTTATAGATGGTTTTGGGGAAATATTATGAGCAGAGGTTATTTACAGTGGTTTTTAAGTTTTTTTTTTTAAGTAATTCAGAAAAGTGGATACCATTGCATCTAAACCAGATGAAACTGTTCAACGAGTTATGACTGGTATATGGGTGTGGTTTCACAGATTATATGAACAGTGCATTCGCAGATACTAGATGGCTCTGAGAATATTACAGGTTAAACGAAATCTATGTTTCAACTTGTCGATTCTGGTACTAGGATCGATTCATAGGTGTTTGTGAATCATTAACCAGAACTAGGATTGGAATTGAATATCTTGTGAGATTTCTTTTAGCAAGGATTTCTAAAAGATGCTTGGTGCTATCTATATTTGTATATGGGCTGTTTTGGAGTATCATTCTAATATATATATATGAGCTGTCATGGATCAAGGACTGTGGTTTATTCTTTCTCCTAATTGCATGAAGACAACCAAGGGCAGTCTTGATCGGGGGAAATGAAATAATGTTGCATTGCAGTGGGATGGAAATTTTTTACTTTGCTTTTTTTATAGTTACTTGTATTTCCGTATCTTTTATCTTTGTAACGGTTAGTATATTAACCGATATTTCTATAATGTCTTTTGTAGAAATAAAGTGAACCAATTATATATATATATATATATATATATATATTGTATTAAGGCGAAGTGTTAAAAAGATACAATTTTGGATTTTTAAATTTTATTTTTAGTTCCACATCATAGGATAATACTAATTTCAAGTTCTAAAGCACATATAAACATAAGCATAATTAAATGAAATTATTGTACATCTCACCGTAATATTTTCTTTCACTGTTAATAAAATTCTTCTCATTTTTGTAGATGTACAGTATCCTAATAACCTTGGTACTACTTCTAGAAAAATGATGCACTTTATTTTTATTTATTATTATTTGGTTAATTTCATTTTGACATATACTGTTAGGATTGCCTCACATGTTTTTAAGGAGAATACAATAGTCCCATATCACGGAATATATTGAAAGAATTGTGTATAAATATGAGCTGGTAGGCACGTAATATCAGGGTTTCCTTTTGTTATATAGGTGTTGTGTGTCAGATCATATGCATGCAAGCAGGGAGGCTTTGTTCCAACCGTCGTTACATAACAAATACAACCCTGATGACTTTTTTTAATTATTTCACAATTCTATATTTTGAACATATTTGTTTTCGCATCAATGCTATTTGGTTGTACATCAATGTTGTTTTGCACGATAACCTAATTTTAAATGTGACCGAAACAGTTAGCAATATAATCTACTAAAGTTAAAGAACTTTTGCATTGATTGTTGTTGCTGATATGCACCCAACGACTAGCTGCAAAGCAAAACTCACTCACCAACTTCAAAGCACAATTTACAAATTATAATTAAAGCCATGCTCAAACAACAAAATAATTAAGAAACGATGAAAAACAAATGCATCAAATATATAAAGACGGGTAGCTCGCACCAATTCTTTCCCGGTTTTCTATGTGCCCCGTGTCCCCGGCCAATCACAGCCCCCTGATTTCCATCTTTTGCAGTTAAACCCTTAATTGTCTGGGGACTTAAATGCAAAAACTGAAAATGGTGAGATTTGATTGATGGACAAAAGCAGGACAGGGGTGTTGGACACAGAAGAATTGTCTGGGGACTTCAAGCCGTAATGAACGACTTGCTGAGGAGCAATATCAAGGCAACAGTGGCTTGGGACATGAGTATGTAGGCTCAATGATATGGCTTTCAATGGCATGACTGCTTTGCATGACATAGAGGAGGTCTTTTGCGCGACACGACTAGGCATGGTATGACGATGTTAATGCCTTACAAATTGAATCGTATCATATGGTCGTCACGTGGTATAAACACTTAACAACATACGACATGGATCACGTCATGCTGGACGTCATAAAACCATGTCGCGTGGAACGGTTTTTCACTAGGTTGCGTGAACGACTTTGAATCCTTTCGCCCGAACATATTTTGTGAAACTGCCTGTTCCGTTGTGAATTATGTCGTCATCGTATTTTTCCTAAATCGTGTTTATATAACGGGGTTAACACCTTTTTTGTAGTAGCCCCCATTAAAACGATTGATTGTTCCTTTAAGTGAGTAGCATCTATAAAATCATAGCTCGACAATGCTTAAAACCTAGCACAGAAGCAACAAAACCAACAAACACTCCCTCGAATTGGTTAGTATAGGCATTAACATCCATTTCAACGTAAGTACTTGGATTATGCTTTTCTAACGACTCCAAATACTAGCTTAAATAGTTGTAGGATGTAGCATCATTACCATGTCTATCAAAGCAAATTGTTTTCCACGATTAGTAAAAGAGTAAGATAACTCAAGATTATATTCTGTATGAAAATTGTCTATGATATCTCTAGGCATCTTACTAAGATGATCTTGAATTTCATTAATAATCAACGATTTAATAAATGAACTAGAAAGATGAGGATTATTCAAATTTCTAATGCCACCTGCACAAGAATGCTCATTAACCAAATTCCAAAAAAAAAACCTATTAAGTTGTCCAAACTCAAAAAAGCATGCATTTTAAAAATACATTCGCTTGAAGATGAAGGGAAATTTAAACAACTGTCTTTGTATTAGAACTATTCTTAAAAAAAGGTAATTAATATCCCTTTCGAATTAGATATGCCATCAGACTTCCCTAAAATCATTAAATCCTGCAAAACAAAAACCAATAAAATCATAAATGGATAATGTAGATGATCTTTTTATCATATCCTTCAAATTATTTTGGCTACGAATAGCAATATTTTAACACAAATATACAATAGGTATGAATGCATTGAAAGATCAGACAAAATTAAAATAAAACCATCATCGGTACTTTTCAACTGAAAATTATTATTCATCTTAATAGTAAATGGAAAAAAGTGCTTCTCTTATATAGTTGAATAAATTATACTTTAACGACAAGAATCAGTATCAACAATTATAATATAATTTTGTTCTTAAGCACATTACTAATCTCAAGGAATAAAAGAACTAGTCGAGATTAATGACTAATATCTCATTGTTCATATCATAAAATGAGCAATCCACATACAACCGAGTACTAAAAGAAGTATCACTGTTGGAATCATATTGTCATCACCACTAAAAAATTTATAAATAAAAAGTAATCAAAAAAATAATTATTCGAAACTGATACCTACATTAAATAATACTGTACCTACAGATATAAAATAAATACTAACATAATGTAAAACTGATACTATATATTGTTGTTATATTTTAAAACGAAAATGATACATAACCAAAGATCATAGATTGTTTGACTAAAAAAACAACGGCTCAATTCAAAAATTATGATGAACGCAATCATAATAATTATATAACAACTACAGATCCAAAATAAATAAACAAAACAATTTTGAAATAATTATGCTCTTCATTTAATTTAAATTGATACAAAAAAGAGACATAAACTGAGATCCAAAATCTGAAATAAACCAAAATAAACAGTAGTAAAATTTCATTGGATGTAATGTAAGCCATGTAAGTAAATACAGAGTAGAATCTAAACAAAGTTCGAGCCAAAAATAAAACGTAGCATTTCTCCATCAATAAAAAAAAGAATTAAATATGTTGCTACTGCACAATTACGCCATTAGTCATAAAAAGAAAACAGAAACAACAAAAACTTGATCGTATTTCAAAACGAATTAAAACGTTGATGAAAGGAAAATAAAAAGGCTTAAGTGTAAAAAATCAAATACGAATCTAATGAAATTCGATTGGAAAATGAGATCGATGAATCTTGAAGATAAAATAAGAAAGACTAGAAAAGAAGAGATCAAGGCATGCAAATGCGATCTAGGAAAAAGAAATTAGAACAATCAAAGAGAAAGGCAAGAAATGATGTGCGATAGTTAGGGTTCATTTAATAGTGGAACAACTTTTAGAAAAAAGATGAAGTGCTTTCTTTTCATTTATTAATATTTGGTTAATTTCACTTTTGTCATGAACAACCAGATAATTTTATTTAATTATTTCAGAATTCCATATTTTGATCTTTTTGTTTTCGCATAAATTTTGTTTGGTTATTCGTCAACGTTGTTTTGCACGATAACATAATTTTGGATGTGACCGAAATAGTCAGAAATAGAATACACTAAAGGTAAACAACCTTTGCATTGATTATTATTGATATGTACCCAACGACTAGCTGCAACGTGTTAGACCAAGATTTGGCTCTAACACCCAAATTATCTGAATATGCAGAGTTTAATGTCTAGAAATGCAAGAAAACACACGAGATTTATAGTGGTTCGGCGTTAACGAGCCTACGTCCACTTTATATCTATGATTATACGTAAGGCTCGGATACAATCAGTGATTTCTCTCTTAATCTCACTTTCACAATGTTGATTCACGAAATGATTTCGAATTAACACTGATAAAAAATAATGAAGAAAAAGTAATGGTGGCAACAACACTCAGAACTGCCGAAAAGATCCTGAAAAAGGCTAAGTACAGGGCTATTTATAGCAGAAATCTGCGGATGGTTCGTGTGTCACACGTGGCAAAATCCCAAGGATCTCGGACTGGTTCGTTGCTTGATGGAGAAATGGTCAATATGACGGTTGTGGACAGGTGTCCTTAGATCCTGCATTTTCAGATCGTGGTAGACCAAGTCATGGTCAAGGTCCTTTGGTTCCTGAGATCGGGTCGTGGAAACCTGGCGTGGAGGGATCAGATCGTGATAGGGAGTCGCAATCGCTGATGGGCGCCATGAGTCGGGGAGGACGATGTGACCACGATCAAGTGATTAAGAGTTTTGACATGCGAGGCTTCATATTTCCTTTGTGTGTGAACCATGGTGGCTTAGTCCAAAAGCTAGCCAACATTTTATCCCCTCGAAGTATGTTTTATCAAGGATGGAACATACTTCGAAATCGCTGAGCTATCTTTTCATGAAGCTATGTGAATCAGTGGTCGTGTCTATTTGAAATATCATACTGCTTCAGGAGGTTACGTCCCTGGACTGGTATAAGTATCAAGTTAATTCTCCAATCATTTCTTTATTCATTGGATGATTTTCATCTTCCGAATTCCAAAGTATATTGTGATCGACTCGTCAGGTAATCTTTCAAATCTCACGAGTATTTATGTAGCTTTGATTTTAGTGGCCATTCCTGAACCCAGATCATTGCAATCCCGCATGGTTCATGACCACGATACACATCACAGATCAATCATTGGAGGAAACCACCTTCTAGGCTTTAATGGGCCTTCACAAACACTCATGGCCCGTGGTCTTTCACGGAACGAGTTACGACAAAAAAGGGAATGTGAAGGGACTTTTGGTTTGACTATATAACCCGCTCTCTTCTCCTTCCTTTATTCTTTCTTGTTATTTCACTACCGCTGCCTTCCTCCTCTTCTTCTCTAAAACCCTAATCGCAATTTCTAGAAAGCACTTTCATCTCATAATTAAAAAAAGGTAATTGTAAAAGTACTCCCATGTGATTTTATTCTCGTTTCTTCCTGTTCCTCTTGAATTGTAACTACTACGACAACGGTGGTGGTGAGAGTTTGGGCATGGCGACAGTGTTAATGGGTTTATGGAGGAAGAAGGGAGATGGCGAGGAGGAAGACGAACTTCACCGGGATGGTTCGCGAATGGGGTAAAGGCTCGGGTCGCGGTTGTAGTGAGATGGAGGGATTAGAGTTGAAGGCGAAGTACTGGCAATGAAAATGGTCGGTGGATCGGGTCGTGAGAATGGGAGAGCACCGTTTCGTGGAGATGGATAATCGAAGTGGATCGTGGAAATGGATAATGGAGCGGATCGTGGGGGTTCTTCACGATCCGTCTTAGCCTTACGAGCTGGGTCGTTCCACGATCCGAAGACCTCCCCACGAGTCGAGTCCATTCTCTCGAGTCACAGTTCTTCCATTGTCCTGACCTATATCATGAACCATCCTCACATCTCCAGTCGGACCAAGCCTCACGAGCCAATACACATATTGACCAAAAATGCACTATAAGTCTGGTATATTAACGGACAGTTAGGTTAGAGTGTTCGAGATGAACTTTCTGGACTAATCAACAGCATGACTTTACATCATACAACGACCAACGTCCCGCTTATTTAACTAACTTCATGTTTTTCTTTAATGTACGCACATGCACACACTTGCACTTACACACACGGGGAACGGGTAATTGTATTCTAACTTCTCACGTTTTCTTGCCGACACAGTTACGTCAGATAAGAAGTCAACCGAAATGTTAGGGAGAGATACAGAATCAGAGTCATTAAAGCATTATGATCCAAATGTGCTTCCCAAAGATTTAGATTGGGAAGATTCTGACGCCGATTATGTGACCGACACTGATATTGAATCGATGACTTCTAAAAGTACATCTTCTTGAAGACGAGGAAGAAGATGATGATCGGGCTCCCGACGAGAGTTGAGGAAAAGAAACTCACTGATTCTCTGGCTTCCACGTTAGATGACATAAAGCTTCAGAAAATTTGCATAAGACATGGGATCCCCTGGGACGATGATAAGACTCCAGGAAGTGAGGATAGACCTCATTCTGTCCCACCAGGGTACATGACCGTTAGTAGGCTAATGTGCTGGGTAGGCACTATTCCTCCATTTCCACCAATCGTAGTTGAGACCATAAGACGATTGCGCATTGCCCCTATGCAGCTTCATCCTAACGCTTACGCAGCCTTGTACACTTTATGCATTACGTATGCGGAGATTCTACAGACTGAGCTCACTTTCAAAGATTTGAAGTTCTATTATCTCTTCAAACGTCATTCCACAGCGACTCCAAACTTCTCTTTCGTTGAATCGGTAGCCAATAGGAAGGTTTTATCGGTGGGTCACAACATCATAGGGGATCCCAAAGCTGATTTGTTCTATATAAAACACAAAGACGGGTGTGCAAGGAAGTGGCAAAAATCAAGTAAGCTTTAAGCCTCTAGATGTGTGACCTGCTTACGTAACCAAAGCACCGACATGTTTCTTTTCTCTATATATATCATAGCTTCCCAAAAACGGAGGGCTTGGTATATGGTGATCGATTGTCCCGCCTTCTCAAGGGTGAATCAGACTTCTTAAAAATCAAGAAATGTATCACCGACGAGAATCTTCAAAAGCACCGTCTTCTGGATATAAGGTTCGGACTTAGTGCGGGTGGTATTCCTTATGAATATGTGCCCTCGACTGAAGGAAAAGGGACCTCGGGGGTCACGAAAACCACTGAACTTCGCAAGAGCCCTCACCAATGATCGATCAGGATGATGAGGATTTGAATGTATATAAATGAGGCGAGGTCCGAGCCGGTGAGCCAAAGGAAGTCCCAGACTCTAAGGGACAATCTCCCTTCAGGACTTCACCACCACCTGAGCCTCTTGCTCAAGATGAATTAACAGAGGAACAGATATTCGGAGAACTGAGCAAGATTCCTCTACCAGACGACATTTACACATAAGAAGACTTCGAAGGGAACCATTTTTTCCCATCTATAAGGAAGTGAATGTTCCAGTTGGGGAAAAAGAAAATACACATACGAGCAAGACTCTGGGCCTTGGTCTGTTAGGGCGGATTACACGGGATGCACAAATCACTTGCACCACTCGTCACAACACTTCTACACCACCGGTATTCATGATTCTGATACACATTTGTTTTTTTGCAGGGAAAATGCCTAGTAAACAATCCTATTCTTATCGCTCTCTCCGAGCAAGCACACCGAGGCTCTTTTCTGTTCCTAAGCATGCTCGCGGTGACAGTCGAGGGAGAGATAGTTATCGACCTCATGACCCTTATCAATCTCATTTTACACGATTTCATTCTCCATCAAAGCAAGATCCTGGGAAACCCCACGGTCGTCCAGTGCCACCGTCGGGGGGTAAGCAACTTCCCAAAGATTTGACTCCTCCAAAAAGTACACCCTCTCATAGCAAGTCTTCCAAGAAACACCATTAGCCAAAAGATAAAAGCAAAGATCCGAGCGAGGATTTAGAAAAGGAGAAAATAGCTATTTTCCCCTGTAGCCAGCGCGATTTAGATACTACCGCTGCACAAGATGTTGTCTACACCTCTGAGAATCAGGTCAAGCTGGAGTGTTTGCGGAAGCAATTCCCTAACATTTTCTTCGAAAGGATGATGTTTGTTCCAGATCTTGAACCAGTTCCCGAGGACTGGGATGTAGAGGTCATAGGGGGAGTGAGTCATGTAGCCAAACAATATAGGGCGATGAAGAAGCATGCCGCCACTCTTTCTGCTACCATCCGTCACCTAGAGACGAAAGCAGCCAGAACCAGAGTGAAAATTGACAACGATGGTAGGGCGAGGAGCAAAATGGAAAAGGAGCTAGAGCATACACAAGCTCAGCTCGCTTTAGCTCGGCGGGATGCGAAAAATTAAAATCAGAGCTAGAGAGCGCTAAGAAGCATTTTCACACTGAGCTCGACTCAAATAGCTTAGAACATTTGGCTTTGAAAAAAGAAGTGGGGGATCTCAGGACAATCAATACTGAATTGAAGACAACATATGAACATTTTTCCGCCGAGAAGGCTTCTTGGGAGAAAGAGAAAGCAAGCTTAAAAGACAGTCTTGCTCTTTTTGAAAAAGAGAAAGTAGGTTTGAATGATTGACTTGTCCAAGCCGAAGAACGCACAATTCCCGCTGAAAGTAATGCCAATAATGCTCTTGAATCAGCCTCCGCCAATGCTGACGAGCTTGCTACAACCAAAAAAGGGATAGAAGGTTTCGAAGAGCTGCTATTCGACTTCTTTTGCCAAGTTATTAAGACACGAGAGATCTCGTGGATTCAGGACTATCACATTACTTTGGCCAATGCGTGGGATATGATCGTTTAGGGCAAAAAGCATCGATTGAAAGCCGAGGAAGTTGATGAAGAATAGCTCACACAGACTTACCTCAAAGGTGAAGAGCCTGAGGCTTTGGAGATAGGCAGACGCCTAATCCAAGAGGAAATCGAGAAAGAGAGAACAAAACTCAAAGGTAAGGATAAAATTGATGAAGGTTGTAGCTCGGTTGTGGATCCCAAGGCCTCTGAAATCGAGGAATACAATCCTGATGATTCATTGATTCCCTTCGCTCCCACCCCCTCAGTTGTCGGAGATGTTATCACAAATTTGGGTGGGGAGTCGGCCGAAAGGTATCTTCATGTTCTCTCCAAAGTTCGTCAAAGCAGTTATAACTTGTCATAGAATCGTAAGACAATCAACTGAGATGACCACATTATCTCCCAAATCACTAACATTTTCTTCTCATGACATAGGTGGCAAGCCGATCGAGAAGGATACAGAAGAGAAAGCAGAGGCATAGAATGTTAGTGTCCCCTCAAGTGTTGGTGCTGAAGTCTCTGAGGTTCCAAAGCAGACCGAGGATACAACAAGTGAGAAGGCTATTGTGGCACCTAGCACTGATGCTTCTGCGGATGCCGAAGTCATTGGGGCTTTGCAAGACACCGATGGTGCTCATGGAGGTGAGGAGGATGACGTGGTCATCACAGAAGAAATCAAGGATGAAGATAATGAGACCTTGGCTGGTATGCAGGCTAGGAAAGAGAAACAATTGGCTTTGAAGAAGGAGGAGCAGGACCCTCTATATGTGCCTCTAATTTTGGAGGTTGACTCCAGAACTGGGCTGGTCATAAAATTTTCCTCCAGATCAATAACTTCACAACTTGCCTCCCAGCCTTCTAATTCTCCCCAGGAGTCTCCTGTTGATAAGAGGAAGAGGAAGAAGGGTGACTGCTCTAATGCTGTCAAGGAGGAGTTGGAGAAACAGAAGAAGGAGAAGAAATCAAAATTGTCTCCCAAGCATAAATAGAATGCACTTAATAGCTCATATTTTATCTTTTAGGCTTTCCACTGGCAAAGAAATGTAGTTGTGAGAATGACCCTCACTTTTGTTTAGATTCTTGGTCTTGTAAACCTGCTTTTAGTGAATGAAAATTTGTTTCTTTTGCACCATTGCGTACCTGCAAGTTTAACTTATTGTACTTAGTCATAAACATTTATATCCTAACTAAGTTAAATTCGAACCATGAAGCATTGCAACAAAAATTTCAGAATTTCTGTAATTGCACAAGTATGTGTGTATATATGCCCCCAGTCAATCATTAATATGATGTCTGGCCAAGGCTCATTGAGGATTGATTAGAGTCATGTGTACGCCGTCCCTCGTTCTCAGAAATGAGGGGTTCGAGTCAATTGGCGGCATATGTTTCTGCGCCTTTATACTTTCCCTATCCTTTGGCTGGGATATGAATTCGAGCTCGGTTCTTAGTCTGCTCACCGATCCTTTAGCAGGGCATAAATTCTGGGGGCGCTAAGTCTCTAGCGCCTTTATACTCTCCCGATCCTTCAGCGGGGTAGAGTGTTATCAAGGCAGTTTTATCATGGTACACCTTCACGCCTTGGGGACATTATCTCTGCATCCTTTATACTCACTCTCCAACGTCGAGTGTTAGAGTGCAAGTAGTAGTGTGATTTACCTCGCTGCATCTTTTGGAACTTTGGTTTTCGCTAGCCTTCCAATTTGATAGGTGGAACTTTGAATTAGGTGTTTTGAAATCGCTGCATAGTTTATAACAAATCTCGAAATGATAATGATTGATGTTAGTTAAAAATAAAAGAGCAGATAAGAAACGGTGCAGTAAAAGAAAATGACATGCGATATTTTTACAGTGGTTCTATCGAATAATGACCTACGTCCACTTTATAATCTTTTTCTCAAGTAACCAGACTGTTCTAGGCAAGTCGTGCCTTTTTACATGGTCCTAAAAACAAAAGAGTAAAACTGACAATTTCACGTCAGATAATGCTGCAGACGCTGGGCATTCCACACTCTGGGATTTCATCTCCATCCACGGTTGCTAGCTTGAAGGTTCCATTATCAAGCCTTCGTAAAATGGAGTAAGGTCCTTCCCATTTCGGGAGCATATGTACTGGGGGTGGGAAGACATGTTTCAGGACCAAATCTCCAGTTTAAAAGGTTCGAGCTCGGACTTTTTTATTGTAATACCGAGAGACCTGTTGCTTGTGTCTCAAGGCGCGCAGATCGGCTTCGTCCCTCTTTTCTTCAAAAATATCCAGAGACTCAAGGAGTAGCTCATTGTTGGTCATTGGGTCATAATAAGTGATTCGATGAGATAGTACTTCTAACTCAACCAGGATAACCGCTTCGGCTCCAAGTGCAAGGGAAAAGGGTGTTGACCCGTTGTCGACTTGTATGTCGTCCTATAGGCCCATAGCACCAAGGGTAATTCATCAACCCACATGGCTTTGGCCCGCTTCAAACTTTTCTTCAGAATAGACTTAATCACTATGTTCGCCGCCTCGACCTGCCCGTTCGATTGCTGATGTGCCACGGAGGTGTATCTTTTCTCGATATGATACTTCTGCCAGAAATCTCGAAACTCGATGTTATCAAACTGAGTTCCGTTATCGGTTATGACGACTTTCAAAATCCCGAATCGGCATATAATGTTCTTAATGACCAAGTTGATCACTCGCTTGGTTGTGATCGTGGTCAATGGCTCAGCCTCGACCCATTTGGTGAAGTAATCCACGGCCACAATGGCGAATTTTGCTCCGCCCTTAGCTATGGGGAGGCTTCCAATAATATCGATTCCCCAAACAGCAAAGGGCCACAGGCTCATCATCGTCTTCAACTGGCCAGGATGTGCCCTAGGGATCTTGGAAATTTTTTGATACGCATCACAACGTCGTGCATACTTGGTTGCATCCTTGTTTATGGTGGGCCAAAAATAGCCTTATCGCAATATCTTCTTTGCCAATGTTTGCCCTCCAGTGTGGTCTCCACATTCACCTTCGTGGACCTCTTTCAGTACACACTTGACGTCGTCATGGGCGATGTACCGAAGGAGGGGCATCGAGAAACCCTATCTGTACAGGACTTCGCATTGCAACACATATCGTGAAGCCTTCCGGATAATTGCACGCCTCTCACTTTTCTTTGTTGGAAGCGTTCCATTCACCAAAAAAATTCTTCAGAGGGGTCATCCATGACTCCCTCTCGGGTTCAATCTCTAGTATCGGATCAATTTCCATCTGATCTATACTAGGTGACTATAGCACTTCAATCAGGACTAGCTCTGTTTCTTCAGGATTATTAGAGCTAGTCATCTTCGCTAACTTGTCTGCCTTTTGATTCTCCATCCGAGGAATATGAGATATGCAGTGGTGATCAAAACCGTTCAGCAAATTCTTCACTTTTTCCAAATATGATATCAGCCTTGGACTCTTGGCCTGAAACTCTCCAGTGACCTGGTTCACGACAATCTTGGAGTAGCAAAAGATGTCCATCCTTGTGATCTCCAACTCCTTTGCAAGCTTCAGCCCGACAATCAGAGCTTCGTATTCGGAGTCGTTATTATTGGCGTGGAACTCCAATCTAAGAGCATAATAAAGTAGTTGTTTCTCTGGAGTTTCAAGCACCACTCCTGCACCAGATCGTCTGTCGTTCTTAGCTCCGTCAGTGTACAATTTCCAAGTACTGGGGGTCAAGGAGTAGTTTTGGTGGGTCGGCTTCTTCACTTACTACATCATCTTCTGGGATGGTAAACTCTTCTATGAAGTCTGCAAGTACCTACCCCCTAATCGATCGTCGGGGTTGGAAGTTCAAATCGAACTGACTTAGTTCAATATTCCACTTGAGCAATCTTCCTGATGCTTCTAGGCTTTGCAGAACTTGTTTGAGCGGGTGATCGGTGTACACAGTAATGGCATAGGCCTGGAAGTAGCAGCGAAGCTTTCTAGATGCGATCAGTAAGCTATACTCAACCTTCTATATTCTTGGATAGTTTCGTTCTGCTGCCTCCAATTTCTTACTCACATAGTACACTGGTCTTTGCAACTTGTCTTCCTCTCTTACCAAATCCAAACTGATCGTGTGGGACGACACTGCCAAGTACACATATAAATCCTCGCAATCCACGGGCTTAGATAGTATCGGGGGCCTTTCCAGATGATTCAATAGGTTTTGGAACGCTTCTATACAATCAGGAGTCCATTTAAAGTTGCGCTTGCCTCGCTTTATCAGCTCGAAAAACGGGATGCATTTATCTCTGGCTTTGGAGATGAATCTATTTAGCGCTGCCGCTTTTCCAGCGAGGCTTTGCACATCTTTAATCTGCCTTGGTTCTTTAATATTTCAGATTGCTGTAATTTAATCTGGATTGATTTCAATTCCACGCGAGCTGACGATGAATCCTAGGAATTTTCCAGATGCTACCCCAAATGAGCATTTCGAAGGATTTAGTTTCATCTCGTATTTCCGGAGAATCTCAAACATCTCTGCTAAATCAACAGTATGGTCGGATGATTGTCTGGTCTTTACCAACATGTCGTCGACGTATACCTCCATCGTTTTCCTGATTTGGTTGTAGAACATCCTATTCACCAATCGCTGATACGTGGCACCGACATTCTTCAGACCGAAAGGCATCACTACGTAATAGTATAATCCTTAATCTATAATGAAGCTGGTATGCTCTTGCTCTGGGACGTGCATGGGGATTTGGTTGTACCCTGAGTAGGCATCCATGAAAGAAAGAAGCTCGTGACCCGCCGTTGAATCCACCAGCTGATCGATTCTAGGTAACCGAAAGCTATCCTTTGGGCAGGCTTTGTTTAGGTCTGAGAAGTCAATGCATGTGCACCACTTTCCATTGGCCTTCTTCACCAGAACCGGGTTGAAATCCAGTCAAGATATGTTGAACCTTTAATGAACCCATAACTTCTCAGCTTTTCGACTTATTCCTTCAAGGCAGCAGACCTCTCTGGGCCAAGCATTCGCTTTTTCTGTTTGACGGGAGGATGTTTCGGGTTGATGCTTAATGAATGACTCATAATTGAGGGAGATATTCCACACATGTCCACATGGGTCCAGTCGAATACATCCAAGTTAGCTTTCAAGAAATTTGTTAATTCTTTGGCTCGACCAGGGTCCAACAGGGATCCAATCTTCAGGACCTTCTCTAGGTCACTATCATCGATTGGTACGTCCACAGTCGCTTCATTGGGGGTTACCATTCTGCCCCTAGGCTTTTTATCCTCTCTGGGATCTATATCCTCAGGCAACTCTCTGGGCGACCATCCCGGAGTTACTTTCTTTAGTTGCTATGGCGTTTCCTCCCTTGGAGGGGAAGAAGCGCCCTTTGTTTCTACATCTCTTCCTTTGCGGAGCAACTTCAGCTCCTCTATGTAGCATGCTCATGCAACAACTTGATCTCCTTTGACTATACCTACATAGGCATCCGTCGGAAACTTCAACAGTAAGCACCAGAGTGAGATGCAGGCCCTGAATTTGGCTAGGGCTGGTCGGCCCAAAAAGGCATTGTGCGGCGACTCAATATCCAGAACCATAAAGGGGAGGATCCTCACTCTCTGGCATTCTCCTTCCCCAAGGGTTACTGACAATTCCATGTATCCCATCGGAGCGGTTGAGGCTCCATTAAATCCACGTATCCAACCCTCGCATGATTTCAAATCCTTTGGCTCGAGTTTCATTTTGTCGAATGTTTTCTTAAACAGAATGTTAATCGAACTCCCATTATCCATTAGAACTTTATGGACTATGGCTGGACCGATGGTGACGGTGATCACTAATGGGTCTTCGGTTGGGGAGTGGACTCCGATACTCTCTCGGTCACGAAATATGATGTCATTAGACATCGTCTTCTGTTGCTTAATCGGGGCATTATCCTCGGGATAGCTACATTCTCCCACTTCAAAATGCTGTTTAGCCGCTTTCACGTACTGATCCATAGCCCTGAAACTGTGCCCTGCTATGAAGCCCACCAACTATGGTATTGATAACGATATTTTTTTCCTTTTTGCTGATCCGTTGGTCCGACAGCAGGTTGGCTTTGGTTCTGGGCTTGTGCGGCTTGCCCTCTATCCCTAGAAGTCACCTTATATTCATCAAGCTTTCCTTCTTGGAGTAGCTTTTCGAACACATCTCTCAGATGACGACATTCATTTGTGGTGTGACCATGAGTTTGGTGAAAAAGACAAAAATTTCCAGTCTCACGTTCCTTCTCCGTCGAATCTCTCAGAGGAGGCCTCTTATACTGGAGAACGTTGTATGTATCCTAGAAGTTATTCTCCAATGTATCATTTAACGGTGTAAAACTCTCAAATGGCCTAGGCCGAGATCTTCTCTGAGAATCATTCCCACGGCTTCTCTTTCGATTATTATTATTATTATTTCCCGATTGGCGACCATTGCCTTGATTCTTGTTCCCGATATTAACTTCAACCTTTCCTGAGCTATCTCCCGTCTGCTTGATGGCCACATTACTTTGGATATCCTCCTTATCAGTAGCCTTCCTCTTTCGGTTGGCGTAAATTTCCTCTCGACGCAGGCGGATGTTGGCCTTTTCATAAAATATTTCTCTGGTCAACAGTGGTTTACCGACCAGGTATCTTCCAAACTGAGTATCCTTATCCACTCCGTCAATCAAGGCCATCAAAACAATTTGTTCATGGGGATCTCTAACCTCTGTGACTGCTAGATTAAAGCGATCTTGATAGGACCTCAAAGATTCATCCGGAAGTTGCTTAATGAGGGATAATTCGATGACATTCTTAGATCTCTAAGTATGCAGCCGGAATGATTCACGAACTGTTCGCTTAATTCCTTGAAATTGGAGATCGATTGCACTGGAAAACGAGTAAACCACATTAACGCCTATCCTCTAGAAATATCAGGAATGCCTTACATTTTGCAGCGTTAGAGGCAGTAGCTGCATTCATGTACCTTGAATATCTCATTAGGTGCTGGATTGGTTCCGCCCTTCCTGCATAGCGGTTTATAGGTGGCATGTTGAATTTTGTGGGGAATCGAACCTCTAATATGTCATCCGTGAAGGGCGTATGACTGCGGCCTACACCCCAATCCTCATTTCTTTGTCCGTGATTTTCTACAATCATTCGTATATTCATGGCCTCAACATTTGCATGGGTCAGGGTGGATTCGGGATCAGCACTTCTTGCCCTGCGGGACTCTCCAGCATTTCTTTGACGTGCTGCTGCAAGGTCTGGGGCCTGAGCAGAACTTCCTTGCCCCCTATTGCCACGGTCAGTCACACGACGGGCAGGAGGAATGGGTTGATTCTGAGCAGGGTCAACAACGTCTCCATTCCTAGTAGTAGGACGGGCTCATTTAAGTTACGGTTATTAGTTCCCTGATTAAGCGCCTCTTCTTCTCAGGAAGGAAGTGTCCCAAATTGAAGCTGCTCTATATTCTCAGCCCTTTCTAACGAAGGCCCTTGCCGGTTTCTTCGAGGTTCTTCAGATGAGGATGTGTGTTTCGAGGAAAAAGGGTGAGCTAGCGGTTGTGAAACCTGCCTTTGAATATCGTCAATTCGTCTGCCTAGGGAAGTAATATTCTGATGCAGCAACGAGCTCTCTCACCTTTGAGCGGCCAATTCATCATATTGTTTGTCCAATGCATCAATAATGCGAGAGAGATATCCTTCCGTAGATGGGGCAGAAGGGTTGAACTGGTCATCATCATCTTCTCTTATACGCAAGGAACTCGAGCCAGCTCGAGCAGAAGTACCAGCATGAGCGGAACGAGCCATAATATACTTCCCAAGTCGAGTAGTGGTCTGATTGTCATTTCGGATCGTGGTCCCCCTAGGCTGATGGCTCGTGGTACCCTCTTGGGTCGGTTCGTGGTGGTCCCCTGGGTTCGGATCGTGGGAGCATTGGCAGGAAGGAGGGTGGCTTTATCTTGAGAAAGGGTCATTACGCCCTCAGTCACACGATTCGTGGTACCTCCAGCGGGTTGGATCGCCCCCTCCACATCACGATCCAGAGAATCAACCTCGACCCGCTCCTGAACGCTGTCGTCATGAGCTTCGTTTGTAACTTCATCGACCTGTGAAGCTCGTACATCCTTGGACTTCTTTCTAGCCATAATACTTTGGATTTGCTGAAATCTTCAAAAATCGATATAGTGGGGTTTTGGAGTGTTTTCTTTGGACTTGACTATAAAAACAAAAGAACAACAATCCAATATGTTGAGACTTCAATTATCCGTGAAAGCACCAAAATGTTAGACCAAGATTTGGCTCTAACATCCAAATTATCAGAATATGCAGAGATTAATGTCTTGAAATGCAAAAAAACACTGAAAACACATGAGATTTGTAGTGGTTCTGCGTTAATGAGCTTACGTCCACTTTATATCTATGATTATATGTAAGGTTTGAGTACAATCAATGATTTCTCTCTTAATCTCACTTTCACAATATTGATTCACTAAATGATTTCAAATGAATACTGATAAGAAATATTGAAGAAACAGTAATGGTGGCAACACCACTCAGAATTGCGGAAAAGATCCTGAAAAAGCCAAGTATATGGCTATTTATTGCTGAAATCTACAGACGGTTCGTGGTCACACGTGGCACAAATCCCGAGGATCTCAGACTGGTTCGTAGCTTAATGGAGAAATGGTCAATATGACGGTTGTAGACAGGTGTCCTTAGGTCCTGCATTTTCGTATCATGCTAGACGAAGTCGTGGTCAAGATCCTTTGGTTCCTAAGATCGGGTCGTGGAGAACTGGCGTGGAGGATTCAGATCGTGATAGGGAGTCGCGATTGCTGATGGGCGCCACGAGTCGGGGAGGACGATGTGACAACGATCAAGTGTTTAAGGGTTTTGACATGCGAGGCTTCATATTTCCTTTGTGTGAACCTTGGTGGCTTGGTCCAAAAGCCAGCCAACACAAAGAAAAACTCACTCACAAACTTCAAAGAACAATTTATGACTTACAATGAAAGTCATGCTCAAACCAGAGAATAGTTGAGAAACGATGAAATTAAAACAAACACATCAAATTTATAAAGACGTGTAGCTTCAATATTCGCCATCAGGGATGAAATGGCACCTGGTCGAACTATCTTGGTTAATTATAGAGAGGTACAGTGAAATATTTCTATCAACCGGCGGGGTGTGAACCAGATCGGTCAATCGTTCCATCAACTGATCCAAATCATCATCGGTCTTGACCAAGCTCACACGAACAAAATGACTACATGCTTCATAATGGACACCACTATTGGCTTTGACTTTTCCAGTCTCTAGTACAACTGCGCAGTCTCCCTTATCTTTCAAGTTACATCTCAACCATGCATAAGCTATATGATTAATCAGTTCAAATGTGAAATTTTAATTATTATAAAATTATATAATGGTAACACGCATCTAATTGCTTAATTAACCTATAATGTAAAGTGCATGATAGATACCTGTGGCAGGCTATCTGATTTGTTAGGATTGTCTCGCATGTTATTAAGGAGTAATGACGGGCTTGAATTAATAGTCCAACATCACGGGATATATTGACGGAATTGTGTACAAATATGAGCTGGTAGGCACGTAACATTAGGGATTCCTTTTGTTATATAGGAGTTGTGTGCCAGCTCATATGCGTGCAAGGAAGGGGGCTTTGTTTCAGTTAATCCACAAAAATCCATACGCATATCGAGTTATAAAGACCGAGCAAAGGATACGAAATGGACATCATCAGGGTCGGTCGTGCACAATATTATCTAAGGTACTTAAACGACTCACAATGGATAGGATGCAACCGTGCAACGCGAGATCCAAACATCAAATCCAGGACAAGTCAATCGTCCAGTACGACCGAGAATAACGGCATGACATATTGTGAGTAGTGCGGCTCAATAAAGATAAAGGCCGTATATCATAAGAAGGCCGCCCACAACGCGGAAGACACTTGGCTTGATGTCAAATTTTGGTCATACGTATCAAAGCGGGAAGTCAAGATCGCATGCATATTTGACAAACCACGCATGAGTGACAACTTCTATCGCTCATGTGTCCTTACTAATCGAATACCAACATTTTGGTCACATACCACCTACCGCTCAGTCATATGTCAGTTATTAGAAAGAGCAATCTTACATCTAAACATGCAAGTCTTAGTCAGTCACCTCCAGGCTAAAAGGATCGTCGCCCGCTTACTCCGTGTTTATCTGTCAAAAGACCAAGCCTGTGATAGAACTACAAAACAAGCACCCGCGAAATCCTTAATGACCATGTCTTCAACCAAATTTGGATGCAAATCGTGATTCAGGCACAGAAGCAAAGGTTGGTCGTTAACACTGGAACAAAGCCGCTCAAATACCAAAATAAAGCAAGTCGCCCATTCAACATAGGCAAGAGTGACCTCACAACATAGCTATAAGTGTGAACGGCGCCATACAAAGGCGACAAAAGGACGAACGCTCTCAAGTCAAGAAGGTCGGTCGCGTAGGGTACAAAGGAGAATTGATTCCAGTCCCTTATTGTGCTCTTATAATGCTACCCAAAGCGTTCGCTCCTATAAAGTCGCTCGCTCAACTATCCGAAGCACGCGCCTCTATGGAACCACTCGCACACGACATGTAACACCCCGAATTTCAATTAACACTAATAGTTAGTAATTAAAGTATAATTAATCTCAGATGGGAGAACCAGGGGAAACGGGCTGCGTCATTACGTTCGTCTCGGAAAAATACGCGAAATAGAGTCCGAGTTTTCGAGAATCGGAGTCCGTATGGCCCGGTTATGGCCCAAAGAAGTTTGCGGAAAATTTAAATTAAAAACAGATTTAAAATTCAGCTTTAAAACAAGTTGGAGCCAAAAGAGGAAAGAGGAGGGAAAAATTCCCGCCTAGCCCCATGTCGACAGGCATGTCGACAGGGGTGTCGACAGGGGTGTCGACAGCCCTGTCGACAGGGGTGTCGACACAGGGTGTCGGCTCTGTGGATCTGGGTGCACCAGGTCTGGTCTTGGCTGAGTCTAGGGCCATGTTCTAGAGGGTTCCGGGATCTAAGGGTCCAAACCTAATCTAGGGTTAATCTAAAGGCCTAAAACACACACCTAATCCTATAAATAAGACCCTAACCCTACCCTAATTCATTCATAATTAAACCTTGTAATTAAACTATGGCAAAATGCAACTTGATCATGGCTTCCACAAATCAATGAAGAGGGTTGCATGCTAATCACTCTCTAATCAACCTCTAATCCCTTCTTAGCATCTTAATCTTCTTCATTTGGTGTGCAAAATTGCTAGTAGTGAGTTTCTATCACTTTGATGATCTTTTGGTAAACTAATTAGATGAGATGTGATGAGATTTATGGTTTTGTATGTGGGGTAATGAGCTTTGAATCATATGATATGATGTTAGCATTAATCTTATGTTTATGCATGTTGAGTATGTATGTTTATGCATGTTGAGTATGTAAGTTTATGCAAGTTTAATATGATGTATGTTATGTTTGCATGATGCTAAATATGCAAGTTGTGGGCTATGTAATCATATGCATGTTATGCAAGTTCATGGTGATATGCTATGCAAGTTACATGTATGTAAATATGCAAGTTACATGTTTGTTAATATGCAAGTTACATGTATGTAAATATGCAAGTTACATGTTTGTTAATATGCAAGTTACATGTTGGATAATATGCAAGTTACATGTATGTAAATATGCAAGTTACATGTTTATTAATATGCAAGTTACATGTTTGTTAATATGCAAGTTACATGTATGTAAATATGCAAGTTACATGTTTGTTAATATGCAAGTTCATGATGACACATTATGCAAGTCTATGAGTTAATATGCAAGTTTGTTATGCAAGTGAATATGTAAGTTATGTGACATATTATATGTAAGTTTTGTGACATGTTATGCAAGTGCATATGCAAGTTATGTGTTTGTTAATATGCAAGATGGCACCTTTGAAACATGTTCATTCATATGCAAGTTGACACCTTTTATATGTGTTATATCATGAGAGCGAAATTACGTGGGAACGAGGGGGTAATTAAATGCATAGGTTAATAAGATTGTGTGAAATTAATATAATTATGCATAACATAAACTAAATGAACATAGTATGGGAATTTGCCTATTTAGTTAGGTGTACCCATACTATGTGTTGGGAATTTACCTATTGAGTTAGGTCTACCCCATGGGAATTTACCTATTAAGTTAGGTCTACCCATGTTAAGAAAACTTGATTAATTAGGGATAATTAATATAAAATTATGAGGGTGATTAATTAGGTGTAATTAATTGACTAAGACACGAGGTTGGACTCAGTTGTAGCGTAAAACTGCCCGGACCCAACCGGCTTAACCAGTTGCTACAAATGTTAGCCCAATGTGAGAGGTCTTAGGCACAAACTAAATACGTAATTAATGTAAAGACACGAGGTTAGACTCTGTTATGACATAAGGCTGCCCGGACCCAACCGGCTTAACCAGCGGTCATAAAAGACAGTCTAATGTGAGAGGTCTTTACAAAGTTTACGTTCTTAATTAATTAATTAAGAAACACTTAACCACATTAGCATGTAGAGGGACATGAGGGGTTAAGTGGGTGCCTTGGGTGGCATGAGGAAATCTAGTGGTTGCCTTGGGTGGCAATAGAAAATACGATTAGAATACTTAACCGAAATGAAACATGGAATTAAAACATGATTAAAGGGTTAAGTGGGATACACTAGAAAAAGGGACAAGCTTAGGTGGGTAGCTTGTGGAGGCCCATTTCAACCAGTAACCCATACGTATCTTTGTGGGCTCGACCCATGTCGAGGACGGGACACGCATACTGGGCTTGACTGTAAGAGGCAAACGGGTTAGCGGTGGCAACGCAAGTCCAACGGGCTTCATATGCGTGAGTGGGCCCGGGCTGGTAGGTAAGCCGTTGTTGCATCGTGTAGATATAAGCCGTGCACCGTTAGTTTTATCAGGTTGCCACATTGGGGAATGATACATCCCACGGTGGGGCCAGCACGGGTATCTACGTTAGGGAGCCGATCGAATGGGGAGTAGTGTGTACACCTAGTGGATTGTAGGGCCCCGTGGCGCCTACTTGGTCACCTAGGGGTACGCAAGTACTATTTAGTAAATTTTATAAGTCCTTGGGTGGGATCAACCTTTATGTTAGAAACGACTGGTGTGGTGCAGTTTAGTAATTTACCTTAGGGAGGGTAGATGCGTCTTTATCCTTTATCTTAGTTCAGTTGACTGCTTAGGGTACCCATTCATCCCTATATGTTACCGTATATCAGTTCATGTCTTCTCTGGTTACTTTAACGATTGTATTGTTAAAGTTATAGGACTCGCTCAGACTTATGTCTGACCCCGTTGTTTTTATCTTTTTCCCAACCCTCAGGTCCTGTGGTGGATCCTAGCAGTAGTGGAGCTTGATCGGATTGCTGTTCCAGTCTTGAGGAGCTTGGATAGATGTAAAGCTCCAGTTATTCTGTTATCTTTCCTTTTGTTTTGGCTATTGTATGAGAGTGGGATTATGTACTTCTTTATTATGATGGATATTGTACTTAACTTTTACTGTGGTTTTATGATGTAACCAGACATGTTTTACTTCCGCTGATATGAGATGATGTTTTAAAATTTCAAGTACTATTTATATCTGGCTGGTTGTAATTTTTCTGTTCTATACTCACTAAAATACTCCACCGATGCTATGGCATTCCCTTGGTGAGTGATCATAGCGGGAGTGGGGTGTTACACGTGGTATCAGAGCTTAAGGTTACCAGAACAGATAAATTTTTTGAGAAAAACTATTTTCTAAGAGTATTTTCGAAGAGAGTATTTTCAAAAGCATGTCTTCTAAGAGAAAAAGTTTTTGAAAAAGAAAAGCATAATCCCCCATAGCCATATCTTTATCTTTCGGAATCTCCTTTTTGAATCTTTCCTCTTTCGTTTCAGCATGGCTGAAGATCTTAACATCCTGGAGGGTTTAGTTATACCACTATGGTATAGGAGATTGCAAGAGGCTAGGGCCGCGGCTGCGGGTCCAGCCAATGCTACTACACCAGAGACAACCGCTCCTCCTCCTCAGCCTAGAGTGGATAATTTTGCTAAGGTTTGCAAGGAGTTCAAGGCTATAGGAGGAAAACCTTTTCTAGGTTCAGAGACTTTCGTAGAGGCTAGAGATTGGCTTAAGGAAGTGGAAGAGTTGCTAGATATCTTTGAAGTGGAAGAAGGAAAGAAAGTCAAGTTGGCGGCTTGGTTAATGAAGGGAGAGGCCTCATTCTGGTGGGAGGTCACTAATGGAGAACGCCCGGTTGACTCTTGGGCAGATTTTAAGCAAAGGTTTGGGGCTAAGTTTTTCTCAAGGGCGGAAGAGAATCTGTTTATGGAGAAGTTCTTGAATTTGAAGCAAGGGAATCTCACGGTGAAAGAATATGTCAACAAATTCAATCAATTAGCAAGGTTTGGCATAGAGTTGGTGAATACACCGGAGAAGAAGGCTTTGAGGTTCGTTAGAGGCTTGAACGAACCATTGCAAGGAATAGCTATGACTCACATTCCTATGGGGGCCACTTTTGAGAAACTTGTCTACATGGCACTTATGCATGAGGATGATAAGAATTCTAAGGCACCAGAGAAAAAGGGGGATCAGAAGAAACCGCAACAACAACAACAAGGCAAGAGCGGAAAAGGCAATGGTGACAAAAAGAAGACGAAGAAGAAGTGCTTCAATTGTGGAACACCAGGACACCTCAGTAAGGATTGTCGCAAAAAGAAGAAGACCGGTTGCTTTCATTGTGGTGAAGCAGGGCATCTTGTGAAAAACTGCCCAAAGAAGGGGCAGAAGACGGGGTCTACCTCAGGAGGTCAGGTGCAAGCTCTTATAGCACCACCTCAGTCAGGGGGGCAAGTTCAGGTTCTCTTAGTTCCACCGATTCAGCAGAGAGGTAGAACTATTTCCGTTGAAAGTCTGGTTTTTCTGTTTGATCATCCAGTTCGTACTTTGTTTGACTCTGGCGCATCGCATTCTTTTATCTCATCATCGTTAGTTGAGTCACTGCACTTAGACACCAGTCTAGTTGATGATCCCTTGGTTGTTTCAAACCCAATTGGGGGCTCTATATATCTGTCTATGATATGTTTGGGTTTGAAGATTTCTATACTTAGCATTGAGTTTAGATGTGATGCTTTTGTGTTGGGCTTCACGGGCTATGGGTTGATTTTGGGCATGGACTGGTTATCCAGTAATGGTGCCGTTCTTGATTGCGAAAGGAGAGTTGTTAGGCTCATGACCCGCTTGGGTAACACTCTCGAGATCTCTTGTAATCCCAGGGATTCTGTTATGCTAAGTTATCTTGAATCGCTTGAAGCTTCGGTCGAGAGTTTGCAATCTGTTAGAGTGGTCCGGGAATATCCGGATGTGTTTGAGGAGGTGAGGGGCTTACCTCCGAAGCGGGAGATTGATTTCCGAATTTATTTGGTGGATAATGCCAAACCAGTGTCTTTGCCAGTGCGCCACATGGCTCCTCGTGAGAGAAGAGAACTTCATAAGCAAGTAGGGGAGTTTCTTGAGAAGGGGTTCATAAGGCGAAGTATATCGGAGTGGGGAGCTCCAGTAGTGTTTGCCACGAAGGCGGATGGGTCCCTCAGACTTTGTGTGGATTATAGAGAACTTAATAAGCTCACAAAGAAGAATAGACACCCATTACCGAGAATAGATGATCTCTTTGATCAGTTGGTTGGCGCCTCAGTGTTTTCACAAATGGATTTAGCTACAGGGTTTCATCAGTTAAGAGTGGCGGAGGACAGTATAGAGAAGACTGCTTTCCGGACTCCGGATGGTTTTTATGAGTGGCTAGTGATGCCATTTGGGTTGACAAACGCCCCTGCATACTTTGTTGATCTCATGAGTAGAGTGTTCAGAGAGTATCTGAATAAGTTTGTAGTAGTTTTTGTGGATGACATCTTGGTCTTTTCCAAGAGTGAAGAAGAGCATGCCTTACATCTCAAGGAAGTGTTGGAGACTCTTCGAGCACATAGTCTTAAAGCTAAATTCTCTAAATGTCATTTTTGGAGAAGAGAAGTGCGATTCTTAGGGCATGTGGTCTCTAAGGAAGGGATAGCTGTGGATCCCGCAAAGATAGTATCTATCCAGGATTGGAAAGTTCCTAGAAATGCTACCGAAGTAAGAAGTTTCTTGGGGTTGGCAGGATATTATAGGAAGTTCATCAAAGACTTCGCGAAGATATCAGCCCCATTAACCCGCTTGACGAAGAAGAATCTGGTTTTCTTATGGGACGTAGATTGTGATGATGCTTTCCAACGGTTAAAGAGAGCTTTGACCACCGCTCCAGTTTTAGTGCTCCCAGATGGGAGTAAGCCGTTTGTTGTTTATACCGATGCTTGTGGAACAGGATTAGGCGCAGTCTTGATGCAGGAGGGAAGGGTAATAGCCTATGGAGGGAGACAATTGAGAGTGCATGAGAAGAATTACCCTACCCATGATCTAGAGTTGGCCGCGATTGTTTTCGCACTTAAGTCTTGGCGCCATTATCTTCTTGGTGAGAGATTCGAGTTGTTCACCGACCATAAATCATTGAAGTACTTATTCTCTCAGAAGGATTTAAACTTAAGACAGCAAAGGTGGATGGAGTTCTTAGCATCCTATGATTTCGAGATAGCGTATACTCCTGGCAAGGGTAACGTGGTGGCAGACGCCTTGAGTAGAAAAAGGCTATCTTTGAGTCCATTGTTCGTGGAACGACGAAGCTTGGAGTTTCTTTCTTTGTTTGACTTCAGACCTTCTGTTGATTTTGTACCTGGTTTGTTGGCATCCTTGGAGGTTAGACCTACTCTTTTGAGACGGATTGGCGAGGCTCAGCGAGACGACCCACAGTTGGTTGAGTTGGTAGAGAAGCTTATGAGGGGGGAATCGTCCAGCCATTTGGGTAGATACACCATAGATGATAAGGGATGGTTGCATAGAGACGGTAGACTTTGTGTACCGCAAGATGAGGGTTTGAAGAAGGCTATTTTGGATGATGCACATCGTTCAAGAATGACTATTCATCCCGGTGGAGACAAAATGTACCAAGACATGAAGAGAGTTTTCTTCTGGGCCGGTATGAAGAAAGATGTGGCCGAGTATGTGGCTAGATGCTTAGTATGCCAACAAGTTAAAGCGGAGCAAAGGAAACCCGGTGGGTTGCTACACCCATTGGAAGTTCCGCAATGGAAGTGGGATAGTGTCTCGATGGATTTCATCGATGGGTTACCGAGATCGAGGAAGGGCAATACGGGAATTTGGGTTGTGGTAGACAGACTTACCAAGAGTGCCCATTTTATACCCGTGAAGAGTAAGAGGACCGCTCCATGGCTTGCTTCGGTCTATGTGAGAGAGATTGTTAGATTTCATGGCGTGCCATCCAGCATTGTGAGTGATCGAGATCCTATCTTTACTAGTGAGTTTTGGAGAAGTTTGCAAGAGGCGGTAGGGACTCAGTTGTGTTTGAGCACCGCATATCATCCTCAGACGGACGGTCAGACCGAGAGGGTGAACCGTATCTTAGAAGATCTCTTGAGGCTTTGTATCTTGGATTTTGGAGGTACATGGGAAGAACATCTTCCTTTGGTGGAGTTCGCATATAATAACAGCTTTCAGTCCAGTATTGGTATGGCTCCTTTCGACGCTCTTTATGGAAGGCCTTGTCGATCTCCTACATGTTGGTGGGAATCTACGGATAAGATCTTGCTTGGGCCAGATATGGTTAGAGAGACTTCAGAGAAGATTGATTTGATTCGAAGAAGGATGAAGGCAGCACAAGATAGACAGAAATCTTATGCGGATCGGAGAAGGACGGAACTTGAGTTTGAGGTTGGGGATATGGTTTTTGTCAAAGTATCTCCATTGAGAAATGTGGTTCGCTTTGGGTCCGTTGGGAAGTTAGCACCGAGATTTGTTGGGCCGTTTCCTATTAAGGAAAGGATTGGACGGATGGCATATAGGGTGGAGTTGCCCGACAGACTTAGTGGTGTTCATGATGTATTCCATGTATCACATCTGAGGAAGTGCTTACATGAGACCGCAGAGGTGGTAGAGCCGAGCTTGCTTAGAGATGTAGAGGTAGAGCGTAACGCGACGATTCGACGAGCTCCTACTCGCATCCTTGGGTCAGAGACTAGGAAGTTGAGAAACAGAGAAGTTCAGCTAGTTAAAGTGCAATGGGGAGATGACGAAAACAATGCTACTTGGGAGACGGAAGCGAAGATGCGTTCTTTGTATCCATTTCTTTTTGAGAGTATGTCTTTTAACTTCTCCCTTATTGCTTGTCTAGTACTTATCTTATCTTTAGTATGTCCTCTCGTTAGTACTACTTGACCTTTAGATAAGGTAAGCCTATGGTTGAAACATGTGTTTGAAACATGTTATGGTTGATGGATGCATGTGGATGAAATTGGTTGCTAGTGGTTGCTCGTGGATGCATATACACACACATTAGGCACTAGATCGGCTCAGACACTTCATGTTGCATATTGCATAAATGGATGTAGTAGTTAGAATTGATGGATGTATCATGGCTGTGTTATCATATGGATGATGCATTTTTGTGTATGGTTGTGCACACATGTAGAAATTTGTATGTGTCAATAGGGTTTCGCATACATATTGGATGCATGGCACTATCATGGTTTGCATTAAGGAGGTCGACTGAATCAGTAGACCGCCTGATTTTGCATTAGTATACGGACATATACACACACTTTCCGCATATGTTCATACATCATTAGAAGTTTCTAAGGATAATGGTTGCTTGTGGTTGATGGTTTAGTAGATGGTTGTTTGGTTGGTAGGATACGTTCTTCTTAACTTAGAGATTTCGAGGACGAAATCCTTTAAGTAGGGGAGAATGTAACACCCCGAATTTCAATTAACACTAATAGTTAGTAATTAAAGTATAATTAATCTCAGATGGGAGAACCAGGGGAAACGGGCTGCGTCATTACGTTCGTCTCGGAAAAATACGCGAAATAGAGTCCGAGTTTTCGAGAATCGGAGTCCGTATGGCCCGGTTATGGCCCAAAGAAGTTTGCGGAAAATTTAAATTAAAAACAGATTTAAAATTCAGCTTTAAAACAAGTTGGAGCCAAAAGAGGAAAGAGGAGGGAAAATTCCCGCCTAGCCCCATGTCGACAGGCATGTCGACAGGGGTGTCGACAGGGGTGTCGACAGCCCTGTCGACAGGGGTGTCGACACAGGGTGTCGGCTCTGTGGATCTGGGTGCACCAGGTCTGGTCTTGGCTGAGTCTAGGGCCATGTTCTAGAGGGTTCCGGGATCTAAGGGTCCAAACCTAATCTAGGGTTAATCTAAAGGCCTAAAACACACACCTAATCCTATAAATAAGACCCTAACCCTACCCTAATTCATTCATAATTAAACCTTGTAATTAAACTATGGCAAAATGCAACTTGATCATGGCCTCCACAAATCAATGAAGAGGGTTGCATGCTAATCACTCTCTAATCAACCTCTAATCCCTTCTTAGCATCTTAATCTTCTTCATTTGGTGTGCAAAATTGCTAGTAGTGAGTTTCTATCACTTTGATGATCTTTTGGTAAACTAATTAGATGAGATGTGATGAGATTTATGGTTTTGTATGTGGGGTAATGAGCTTTGAATCATATGATATGATGTTAGCATTAATCTTATGTTTATGCATGTTGAGTATGTATGTTTATGCATGTTGAGTATGTAAGTTTATGCAAGTTTAATATGATGTATGTTATGTTTGCATGATGCTAAATATGCAAGTTGTGGGCTATGTAATCATATGCATGTTATGCAAGTTCATGGTGATATGCTATGCAAGTTACATGTATGTAAATATGCAAGTTACATGTTTGTTAATATGCAAGTTACATGTATGTAAATATGCAAGTTACATGTTTGTTAATATGCAAGTTACATGTATGTAAATATGCAAGTTACATGTTTGTTAATATGCAAGTTACATGTTGGATAATATGCAAGTTACATGTATGTAAATATGCAAGTTACATGTTTATTAATATGCAAGTTACATGTTTGTTAATATGCAAGTTACATGTATGTAAATATGCAAGTTACATGTTTGTTAATATGCAAGTTCATGATGACACATTATGCAAGTCTATGAGTTAATATGCAAGTTTGTTATGCAAGTGAATATGTAAGTTATGTGACATATTATATGTAAGTTTTGTGACATGTTATGCAAGTGCATATGCAAGTTATGTGTTTGTTAATATGCAAGATGGCACCTTTGAAACATGTTCATTCATATGCAAGTTGACACCTTTTATATGTGTTATATCATGAGAGCGAAATTACGTGGGAACGAGGGGGTAATTAAATGCATAGGTTAATAAGATTGTGTGAAATTAATATAATTATGCATAACATAAACTAAATGAACATAGTATGGGAATTTGCCTATTTAGTTAGGTGTACCCATACTATGTGTTGGGAATTTACCTATTGAGTTAGGTCTACCCCATGGGAATTTACCTATTAAGTTAGGTCTACCCATGTTAAGAAAACTTGATTAATTAGGGATAATTAATATAAAATTATGAGGGTGATTAATTAGGTGTAATTAATTGACTAAGACACGAGGTTGGACTCAGTTGTAGCGTAAAACTGCCCGGACCCAACCGGCTTAACCAGTTGCTACAAATGTTAGCCCAATGTGAGAGGTCTTAGGCACAAACTAAATACGTAATTAATGTAAAGACACGAGGTTAGACTCTGTTATGACATAAGGCTGCCCGGACCCAACCGGCTTAACCAGCGGTCATAAAAGACAGTCTAATGTGAGAGGTCTTTACAAAGTTTACGTTCTTAATTAATTAATTAAGAAACACTTAACCACATTAGCATGTAGAGGGACATGAGGGGTTAAGTGGGTGCCTTGGGTGGCATGAGGAAATCTAGTGGTTGCCTTGGGTGGCAATAGAAAATACGATTAGAATACTTAACCGAAATGAAACATGGAATTAAAACATGATTAAAGGGTTAAGTGGGATACACTAGAAAAAGGGACAAGCTTAGGTGGGTAGCTTGTGGAGGCCCATTTCAACCAGTAACCCATACGTATCTTTGTGGGCTCGACCCATGTCGAGGACGGGACACGCATACTGGGCTTGACTGTAAGAGGCAAACGGGTTAGCGGTGGCAACGCAAGTCCAACGGGCTTCATATGCGTGAGTGGGCCCGGGCTGGTAGGTAAGCCGTTGTTGCATCGTGTAGATATAAGCCGTGCACCGTTAGTTTTATTAGGTTGCCACATTGGGGAATGATACATCCCACGGTGGGGCCAGCACGGGTATCTACGTTAGGGAGCCGATCGAATGGGGAGTAGTGTGTACACCTAGTGGATTGTAGGGCCCCGTGGCGCCTACTTGGTCACCTAGGGGTACGCAAGTACTATTTAGTAAATTTTATAAGTCCTTGGGTGGGATCAACCTTTATGTTAGAAACGACTGGTGTGGTGCAGTTTAGTAATTTACCTTAGGGAGGGTAGATGCGTCTTTATCCTTTATCTTAGTTCAGTTGACTGCTTAGGGTACCCATTCATCCCTATATGTTACCGTATATCAGTTCATGTCTTCTCTGGTTACTTTAACGATTGTATTGTTAAAGTTATAGGACTCGCTCAGACTTATGTCTGACCCCGTTGTTTTTATCTTTTTCCCAACCCTCAGGTCCTGTGGTGGATCCTAGCAGTAGTGGAGCTTGATCGGATTGCTGTTCCAGTCTTGAGGAGCTTGGATATATGTAAAGCTCCAGTTATTCTGTTATCTTTCCTTTTGTTTTGGCTATTGTATGAGAGTGGGATTATGTACTTCTTTATTATGATGGATATTGTACTTAACTTTTACTGTGGTTTTATGATGTAACCAGACATGTTTTACTTCCGCTGATATGAGATGATGTTTTAAAATTTCAAGTACTATTTATATCTGGCTGGTTGTAATTTTTCTGTTCTATACTCACTAAAATACTCCACCGATGCTATGGCATTCCCTTGGTGAGTGATCATAGCGGGAGTGGGGTGTTACACGACAACTGGAAACAGCTATGGACAGCTGGCTACAGATAGGCAGGGGTATGATTGCATTTAATGGGATGAGCAACCCGCAGCCTACATATACAGATTTCAGATCATTTCCTAAGGGGAGCTCACCTATAAATACGTCATAACTACTAACATAGAGGGGATCCAATCCTGGAAACCAAAAAGTGTTGCTAAATTCTGTCCTCAATAACTCCTAAAATATTATGAAAAGAAATCATCATTTCTATGCTTCGAAGTTCCATCGCTCAACTGGCCATGGCATCCAGCACAATCTTATAATCAGGGGAAAAAAGCATCTACATTCTCAATCACTTACCCATTCTTCTCCTCTATAGATTCTATCATTCTCTTACAAAACTCTAAGGTTGAAATGTGTGAATGAGAGTATGTTGGTTGGACATAAAGATGTATAAAAAGAGAGAGTTGATGTATTTTGTAATCCACGTTATAAGAATGCAAACTATCTTCATAGTGGACATAGACCTAGTTTACAGCTGAACCACACTAAATCTCATCTATGTTTTTACTTCCTTGCAGTTTCATTTTCAATTATTGTTAAACACGGCTCCATTTATTTCCTTACCACATTGGTGAAGTACGACTTTAGTACCTTGAGTGTTTAGACCAATTTTGGTGTAAACATTTTGGCGCCCACCGTCGGGCCGTGTTTGCTTCTTTCCCCATTCAAATCCGACAAGATTTTCTGAGAAAAATTGTGTTCGGAATCATGAACATGCTCAGGGAAGTCACTAAAAAGTCAACAGCCTTGACAACTGTATTAACACCACCACGCCATCTGCCACCCACTCCAGGGCAGGAGGGCTGCCTGAAATTGAAGAAACAATAACCAGGAAGGAATTGGAAGAAGCGATGATAGGATTGACGAGTCTAATAACTATTGCAAACAATGCGATGATTAAGAAACTCGAGTCAATACTCGCCATTCAAGCTGCCGCCGTAAAAGCCACGCTAAGTGCCACTTGTTCCTCGCTAGCTGGAACGAAATGCAAACCAGAAGCATAATTCTCTGCTTCAAGCTCAAGACAGCAGGATTCCATTCAAAGGGTGGCGGGTCGCACCAATCTGAATTATGAAGAGGACAAAGCACCTGTGCATAGTCACTCTGACGATGTAACCACGAAACGAAAAGACAACCCCACTATCATAAGGGTGTCCCTTCCAAAAGAACGCCCAAATTCCTTGACTCCAATTCACGAGGACACGTCTAGATCAAAATTTGGTAATGAAGAAGGCGCCCAATCCGTGGAACAGAGCAAGGAGCGGAAATGCATCTTAGGATTGGCGCGAGCAATCATGAAGGAAAGATAAAGAAAAAGGATGATAAAAAAGAATGGGAGTCCTTCCCGACAAAAACCCCGCTCACTGAAAGGGTTAAGAAGACTGTATATCGACAAAGATTCGAACCTCCAACATTACAGTCCTATAATAGAACAAGCGACCCTAATATATTAATGTGTAAGTATGGCCAGTATATGAATAGGGCATGCGCTACTGATGTAATCAGGTGCTTATATTTCCTAGCTTATCTAGAAGGGTTGGCTTATCTATGGTTCACAAAGCTGCCGCCATAGTTTGTGGACAATTTCGTGACCCTAGCTAAATTATTCAATAAGCAATTCAAATCCCAGGCGCTCAAAACTCAGGATGTTATGGAGCTAAATGAGCTACAGCAAAGACCAGGAAAGTCCATCAAAGCCTTCCCCACTCGCTTTGATACGGCAGTAGCTGAAGTCAAGAATTTCGAACCCCGCCTAGTCTTAATGGCTCTGAACGAGGGCATATGTAAAGAAACCGAATTGGGGCGGTGGATCAAGAAGAAGAAACAAAGTAAACTCGAGAAATTACTCAACAAAGATGGAAAATAGGCAAGTATTGAAGAAAAATAGAAATATGGGCAGATAGAGAAGAAATGACATGCGCAAAGTAGCTCTGATAGTCAAAAAAGGAGCAATGAAGGAAAAGACTGTCAAGCAAAAAAGAAACTACGTTTTTCAATAATTCTGAATTCACTCCCCTTAATGACACTGTTGAAAATATCTTTATGGCAACTAAGAACACCGAGAAATATCCGGTCCTGAAACAAAGGCAGATCAAAGATGTCGCTAAGAATTCAGGAAGATTCTGAAAGTGTAGTGTTGGCGTGTACGTGCTAATATAGTACACAAGGATCATTTAATATGGTATATAACACTCAAGTATGAAATGATAGCTAATCACAGTTATAAGATAGTAAATGCAGTAAAAATAGAAAAATCACACCAGGGATTTTTTTACTGGTTCAGAGCACCGTCCTATGTCTAGTCCCAGACTTTCTTCTGGAATTTCACTAAAAATCTCCTCACTTCACCCGAAGGAACGGGTATACAACACCCAAGCAGCCGAACGGAATTTCATGCCTTTAATCATATGAGGACTTCAACACGTGCCTAATCACACACAGGACTTCAATTAATACAATGGTTTTAACTTCTACTTTGTATTCTTGATTCAACACTGGTAGTCAACAGTTTGAGTACAGTCTTCCTATAATCTGATCCTCGAGTATATACTTTGAATGCGTAGATTTAAGGAAGTAGAATGTTCGTTGAATCAAATGATATTAAATTGATTCAAGGATCCAACAAGTATTCAAATTTGGAGAGCTTTTGTTTTGCAAAGAGTATGAAAATGCAATTCAGAAATTAGGGAGAATATAAAATGATTTCATGATTGTAAAACAAGTTTGAAGTTGTTTATATAATAGTAGAAAGGTAGTAATTCTTTATGAAGAGTTTCAATAAAAGTTATGTCCATTTCATTTGATTATTGAATAGAAATCTCTTCACAAATAGAAGCAACCTTTTAGAAAAAGCTTGCTATTTGAAAACGGTCGAAAGGTCAAAAATCACTGGTCGACTGGTTGAATTTAATTAAAAATAAAATTTCTAGAAAAATAGCCGTTATGTGCAAAATTACATTGACCGGTCGACTGGAGAGTTTCGACCGGTCGACTGGTTGAACTGAGAAATGTTTGTTTCAAAATAGAAACATGGACGGTCAACTGGTGGTATTTTACCGGTCGACTGGTCTTTTTGGGCGGTCGACCGTTTTATTGCTGCGGACCAGAGGACCTCGGTCCACAGTCTAGATCACTCTGCACTCTTTCCCGGTCGAAGCCTAGACCGTTTGGGCTTTTTCTGTGACTTTTCAAATCTTCCAATATACAGATTTCAGCAACGAAGATATGAGCATTCGTGTTATGCTTTGAGGATAGATTTTAACATATTTCTAACACGACTCAATGTCTCTCTCTTTCTATATATATATAACCTTATCTCTATGAAATGATCTTTATTGCAATTTTATATGTTGGCATCGATCAAAATCTTTTTCTCAACATTCTCCCCCTTTTTGATTGATGACAAAACCTTGGATTTTCTCCCTCTGAATATAAAGCTCCCCCTGAATTTCTGCAACATTTGTTAGCTCATAATATAAATAATCTTACCTTTTGATTATTGTAATAACAAATGTTAGCACACATATACTATTACCATGTTAAGCACATAATTTTAAATGATAATAGTATATGTAACATGAATGATATGTATCACATGAGAGAGAATATTTCTCCCCCTTTGTCATCGATTAAATAGAATAAATACCATAATAAACACAGTACTCGAGAGTAGTAGAGAATACAAATAATTATAGCACCTTTAGGAGATATTGTGCTTTTTGATAAGCTAAGTTTTCAAAGATATTTAGAGATACCGAATAGCCTTCTTTTTGTTGTGATGTACCTGCGAAAAATATGACATATATACTTTTGGTACCCACTGCTTTGTTTGGGTCCATGGGTTAGATGGAAGGTAACCATACCCAAAAGGGTTTAATGGAACCTTTAAAGATAAAATTTTCATTATTAACTACAGAATCAAAATAATCATCGTTATATTTTTCTATGTTTTTCCAACTTACAGGAACCCAAATACTTAAGTAATCTCTATTGGTATTCCATTTCATATTTCTAGATTTATTATAAATATCGCTAGTCATAGAAGTATTCGAATTTCTATAATAATTGGGTTTTGGATGTGTATTTGTACTAGCAGTGATATTCTTATTGTACATAAAAGCATATCTAGTACTATTTCTATGATTAGTTCTATTATATCCTAAACCACTTTTGTCATGAAAAGGTCGAGATCTAGATAAAATCATGTTTAAATCATTTTGACCATTATTAGATATCGCGAACTTATTTGTACTTTTATCGAATCTAATTCCGAAATCGCTAGTGACAAAAGAAATTTTGTTATTTTGATAATTATCAATTTCCTTATCTAATTTGGAGTTCTTCCTTTTTAAAACATTCTCAGTTTTGAGACCACAAATTTGAGATCCTGAATTAATTAAAGAAGATTGTAATTTTTCAAAATTTTCTTTTGTGTCAGAAATTTTATTTTGCAAAATATTATTATTCACCTTTAAAAACTCACATTCTTTAAATAATTCTAGATTCTTTTCAACTAAAGCTCCATTCTCTTTTTTAAGAGAGGAAATTAAAGAACTAGAATTATTTAAAGAATCTTCTAATGATTTATTTCTATTTTGCAAAAGATCGATTTCATTTAAAAAAAACATTGTTTTTATCTTCTAGTTGCTCATTTTCTTTTCGAAGGAAACCTTTTTGAGAAACAAGTTCTTCTGAGGTATTTTCAAAACAATTGGCTTGTTTTACAAAAAAAATGTTTTCTTCTTTAATTTGGAATTTTCTTGCTCGCAGTTTTTTGACTTAGCTATGATGATTGTATTGAGTTTACTTAAAGTTTTAAAATCTTTCAATAATTTTTCATGGTTTAACAAAAGATCTTTATATAAAGAATTTGTACATACCGATTGTGATCTGACTTTAGCCATGAGACATTTGCTTCCTTGCTCTCCTGATTCGGTTTTATTGCTCTTTCATTTTCTAATTCCCCGACTAGATTTCTTTATTGCCATTTGTTCTAGGATGTTGTTACGATCTCTAGAACGCCAGGCTCTGATACCAAATGAAAGAAATTGTGGGCATGTACGTGCTAATACAGTACACAAGGATTGTGTAATATGGTGTATAACACTCAAGTATGAAATGATAGCTAATCACAGATATAAGATAGTAAATGCAGTAAAAGTAGAAAAATCACACCAGGGATTTTTATACTTATTCGGAGCACCGTCCTACGTCCAATCCCAGACTTCCTTCTGGAATTTCACTAACAATCTCCTCACTTCACCCGGAGGAACAGGTATACAACACCCGAGCAACCGAACGAGGTTTCACGCCTCTAATCACATGAGGACTTCAACACGTGCCTGATCACACAGGACTTCAACTAATACAATGGTTTTGACTTCTAATTTGTGTTCTTGATTCAACACGGATAGTCAACAGTTTGAGTACAATCTTCCTATAATCTGATCCTCGAGTATATACTTTGAATGCGTAGATTTAATGAATTAGAATGCTTGTTGAATCAAATGATATTAAATTGTTTCAAGGATTCAACAAGTATTTAAATTTGGAGAGCTTTTGTTTTGCAAAGAGTATGAAAATGCAATTCAGAAATTAGAGAGAATATAGAATGATTTCATGATTGTAAAACCAGTTTGAAGTTATTTATATAATAGTAGAAGGTTGTAATTCTTCATGAAGAGTTTCTATAAAAAGTTATGTCCATTGCCTTTTATTATTGAATAGAAATCTCTTCACAAATAGAAGCAACCTTTCAGAAAAATCTTGCTGTTTGAAAACGGCCGATAGGTAAAAATCACCAGTTGACTGGCTGAATTTAATTAAAATTAAAATTTCCAAAAAAATAGCCGTTATGTGCAAAAACACATTGACCGGTCGACTGGTGAGTTTCGACCGGTCGACTAGTTGAACTGAGAAATGTTTATTTCGAAACAGAAACATGAATGGTCCACTGGTGTTATTTTACCGGTCGACTGGTTCTTTTTGGCCGGTCGACCTTTTTATTGGTGTGGACCAAAGGACCTCAGTCCACAGTCTAGATCACTCTGCACTCTTTCCCGGTCGGAGCCTGGACCGTTTGGGCCTTTTCTATGACTTTTCAAATCCTCTAATATACAGATTTCAGCAATAAAGAATGAGCATTCGTGTTATACTTTGAGGATAGATTTTAACATATTTCTAACATGACTCAATGTGTGTGTATATATATATATATATATATACAAAACCTTATCTCTATGAAATGATCTTCATTGCAACTTTATATGTTGGCATAGATCAAAATCTTGTTCTCAACAAATTCTGTTAATTCCACAAACAACCACGACATGATATCAATGACTACAGGCACTTGAAATTAGTAATCGAGGGATTAATAAGAAAGAACCATTTGCAACAATATGTACAAGCTCATGAATGCTATTCTGGCTCTCCGCAAACACGGGGCAACATGCCTTGAAGAAAAGGGCCGAAACGATCCAAAGCAGACGCTCACCTTAAACACAAGCCACCGATGTCTTGATAATGGAACATTAAACTAAAATTCCCATTACCTTGCTTTATTACCCTGGTTTTATCTTGTTACTAAAGTTGTTTTATCCTGCTTTGTTATTCACTATGTTCGTGTTAAGCAATGGTTTACTTGCAAAAACTTTGAGCATCAGAAATAATTTATGTGTCTACATGAGTAGTGTTTGCTCCAAATTTGGGATCAAAAACCAAAGCTGTAAAAGTTACACTTCACCTATTCGGTAAGAATATGGAACTGCAAAATCGCAAACTAAATGAATAAAAGCAAGTAAGAACACAAGGGAATTTTTATAGTGGTTCGATTCTCTATGAATCTACGTCCACTTTCAATCAATTCTCATTATAATATTCAAGATTACAACATATGAATTTTCCCTCATTACAATCTTTTCTCTCTTTTCTCCCTCCTTATGATCTAATTTCTCTTGGATTTGGTGAAGAAAATGAAGAGATCTTTTAGCTTTGTGACGAATCTACAGCCACTTGTGTGCTTTGATCCTCTTTCATTAACTTCATAGATCTCATAGTGAATTAACATTCGATTTAGGCCTTGGAGAGGATTAGAGAAGATATGAAATTGCTTGAGAGATTTATTATGTAGCTTGAATGAGATTGAAGGTGCTTAGATCCACTTGTAGAAAGCTCTAATGATCATTGATTTGGATTTGATCTTCATGAATTTAGAAAAGTGTTGATGAATTCATAGAAGCCATTAGAAAAGTCGTAGATGAGCTTTGAATTTGATGGAGTCTCGTTGTAGGAATGAATTTTCGGTCCCCCACTCAAGTGAGTTACAAGGGGTATTTATAGGTGATTTTAGCCAGGGTGGCAATTCGTTAATTATGCTGAAAGAGCCATGACTCAATTTCGACATGACTCACTTCGATATGAATGGTTCGAACGCCATGACTCATCTCGCCATGGCGAAATGCGGTATAACTTTCAGTGGCACTTTGGTAAATATGGTCCGATATAGCTGGCAGTCTCCGCTTTACAACTGTCATGGAGCTGGATTGCGACATGGTAAGATGCGACCTAAAGTGTAAAATCATCCCGCATAGGGGCCTTTGTTACGACATGAACTGGCAGTTCATTGTATAAATGAGTTAATTGGTCCACGCTTTTGTCTCTGCACAACGTATTATCACTGTTTTATTTCTCGGACCGTGAGCTTTCTTTGAAGAGCTACGACCTGATACAAAACATGATTTATCAACAGACTGACCTAATCTTCCTTATTATACAACTGTCAAGTGTGAATCGCTTGGCACCAGCAAATAATGACATGGTCTCTCCCACTATGTTTTGTAGCATGACTTCTTAAATAGTTTCAATGACATGAATTATAATAACGACATGACTTTATTCATGTAATTGTGTGTCACATGGCAGTTTCTCATGGTATCCTTGCACATAACGCTACCACACAAATTTATATAACCTATTTTATCCCACCTATTCTCTTATATTATGGCTACGTGTTCAATACTTGATGAACCCAAAAATATTTTCATATCTCAACCACATCGTGAGTCACGACATGGGTTTACGCCTTTAATAGTAGCGTCCTGGTTGGTGCGGAACAACATGAGTGCAAACGGCATGAAGTTGTGAACGTATGGCAGGACCGAATTGTCTTCATACGGTATACGACATGATTTCATTTACGATCTTCCCCCTCTCATTATGAAGTAATAACCAAACCCATTTTATATTATCAAATACATGCTTTGTGGGAACTCCACTAGTTGGCATCACGTCTTGCTTTGCTACGCCTCATGGACTGGTGATTCATAGCTTTACTGGATATTATGTCGTCAGTTGTGTATTTCATATGGACCAATTTGTCTCTTATGTTTTGCACCTTTATATTCTGCAGTATGTGCTTCATATGTTCAAATATGTACCCTTGTCTTCCACATGGCTCGTGGACTTTATTTATACGAATGATCTATACTATTGTTTGAATTACAACGGCTTGGCCTGGGATATACGGCTTCCGAGACATGACTTGGCCTCACTTATCGACTTGCGACATGGATATAACTACATAAATATAACGGCACGTTGTTTATAGGTCTCACTTGTCTTCATAGTGATGCTCTCATAAAATCCATGTGCACGTGAATACCTGCAGTGCTTTGAGCTTATTCTACTTTTGTAGCCTTCATGTATGCATGACCACTTATGCATTTAAGCATAGTTACGACATGACTTAAGGGTGCAACACGACATGATTCTAGCATCATGTCTTGGAATGACCTGAATAAAATAACGGGCATGACATGTTTTAGTTTGTCACTTTTCCTTTGTTGTGTTATGCACAGTCTAGCTTCGTGAGCCAACGGTTTTTTATTTCCAATATGAACGGTTTGATGCGTACGACTTGGTTTCGCAGCGGCTTATTGTTTTTGTTTACCTTCGGTATGACTCTTGTCGTCGTGAACGACTTAAATGAAGCGGACGACATCGGTTGGGCAGACGACATGACTTATGTTGCGCCAACGACCTTCAATGACATGGTCTGCCATATATTTCATGTCGTGTTAAGGACTTGCCTGGTCTCGACGACTTGAATGGGTACGGCACAGAGCATATCGCTTTGACGGCTTACCGCTTAGGCCGTAATCAGTCCAAAGTTCTTTGGCACTTACTTTTTGAACTGCGTTACAATAACGGTGTTAACATTTGCCCCTAGAAGCTTGTATTTTTAGCTTGCAATAAATGCGGGCTTCGAAATGAACTCAATTTGCTTCGAGATTCAGTCGTATCCTTTTGTCTGCTATAGCTCATCATTCTTCGAATTTAGATGCCCCATGCTACCTGTTCTATAATCTAAACAAGTATTTGCACAATTATGGACTTATACTTCACTATCGGTCGTCCACATTAATAACAGATTAGTTTAATCATTAGAAAACGAATTATGGCGAATTTTATTTTTGAACTGAATGAAGTATCTGCACAGAATTGTTCTACTCAGCGGTTACCAACTCACTGAATATAGTTTGTACAAATATGACATTCAAATTTGAATTCGCATTAATGCTTGAAATCAACTAATCGACTATGCCGACTGTGGATTCCAAACACTATCGCTTTATAACTTATATGATGGTAGACGATATTTCTCCTTTGCGAAATACGTATTTGTGATTTATTCTCTATTTTTCTTTTTGGAGAATCTTTGATTATCTGTGCCCCGACTCTGGTGGGCATCACCAGTCTTCATTATGAAAAGAATTTTTTTTAACTTAATTCTTGTTCACTTCGTTGATTAGTTTTGATGTTGGAGGCTTCACTGGATGCCCCATGTCTTAGTGAGGTCCTTTTAATCCAAAGTCTTGTCTTTCTCTTGTGATTGGATCAACATGATGGATTTCATTGAACGTTGTTGATAACTCCTATGGAGAAGTAGCTTTCTCTGTGGAAAGGGATTTTTGGTTGTTGCATCGTTTCGCAATGCGAATTCTCGCGAGGTTTGGGTTAAGGCTGCATCGCCCCGCGCTTACGAACTCCCACGCTTTGTCTTACTTTAGCAAGCTCCCGCGCTTCATTTCGCGCCTACGGAGTCCGGCGAACCATTGGGTTAAGGTTGCATTGCTCTGCGCTTACGAACTCCCATGCTTCGTCTTGCTTTAGCAAGCTTCCGTGCTTCGTTTCGCGCCTACGGATTCCCGCGAACCATTGGGTTAAGGTTGCATCGCTCCGCGCTTACGAACTCCCACGCTTCGTCTTGCTTTAGCAAGCTCCCGCGCTTCGTTTCGCGCCTACGGATTCCCGCAACCTTTGGGTTAAGGCTGCATTGCTCCGCGCTTACGAACTCCCATGCTTCATCTTGCTTTAGCAAGCTCCCGCACTTCATTTCGCGCCTACGGATTCCAGCGAACCATTGGGTTAAGGTTGCATCGCTCCACGCTTACGAACTCCCATGCTTCGTCTTGCTTTAGCAAACTCCCGCGCTTCGTTTCACGCCTATGGATTCCCACAACCTTTGGGTTAAGGCTGCTTTGCTCCGCGCTTACGAACTCCCACGCTTCATCTTGCTTTAGCAAACTCCCGCGCTTCGTTTCGCGCCTACGGATTCCTGCGAACCATCGGGTTAAGGTTGCATCGCTCCGCGCTTACAAACTCTCATGCTTCGCCTTGCTTTAGCAAGCTCCTGCGCTTCGCTTCGCGCTTACGGATTCCCGCAACCTTTGGGTTAAGGCTGCATTGCTACGCATTTACGAACTCCCATGGTTCGTCTTGCTTTAGCAAGCTCCCGCGCTTAGTTTCGCGCCTACGGATTCCCGCAACCTTTGGGGGATGAGGTTTTGGATCCATGACAATTTGTTGCTCTATTTGTCGTTTGATTCATTGGAACTTCCTTGATCAACCGTTGAGTTGGTATTACCGGAGTTGCCTCATTTCATTAGATCTTGAGGAAGCAAACGCCTACGGAATAGCCTGCAATGAGAAAATCGTCTTTTAGCAAAATTTTCATATATATTTTGCAGGTCATAGATTTACACAAGTAGGCAACATTTCATTCGTAGTACTTTTGTTTGGTACAATGCATGTAAACCATTATAGATTTTTTAGAGGAAAGTAAAATATAGTAAAGACTAAGGTAATGCAGAGAGACAATAGTGATCGCTTATTCTAAGCCATAGATATTAGATCATCATCAACGGTTGTCAGTTGATTATCAGCCTTGGAACGATCTAAGCAGAAGCTACGTTGCTTTGACCAGACTGATCATTTGATGCCCCTTACCCCTGGGGAGCTGTAGAAGGATTTGCATCTTGGGAGTTCTTCACAAATTGTTGTAGACAGTTCTTCTTAATTGATTCTTCAATTAATGATTTCAGGTGCCTGCACTCGTTGGTGCTGTGGCCCAACTGATTATGGTACTGACAGAACTTCCCGGATTTAGTCAGATGATCATTCATTTTTATTGGCCGAGGCTCTGGGTAATCTTCTGCGTCCTTTGTGGCAAGGTAGATGTTCTCGGGAGTGTTATTCAAAGGAGTTAACTCAGACGAGTCAAGAAGACAAAACTTTTTATTAGCTTTTTGTCATTTTTGTCGTTTACTCGCTTCTGTCCCTGTGTATTCTTTTGATCACACTGAGTAGTAGCACTTTTGGGAGCTTCAAGAAGTTGGTTACCACCGAAGATCTGAAGAGGTATAGGATTATCGTCCACTCTCATGTGCTCCTCCGCCTTCTTATAGAACTTGTCAAGCATAGCCGGTTCTTTCATCTTTATCCATCTGCCGAATTCGCTTGTTTTGTCTATAGCGTCGAGTAAAGCCATGAGAATTATGTATGGCTCTGGATTCCTCACTTCAGACAAGGCAACATTGAATTAACTGAGGAAGGCTTTGACAGTTTCCCCCGGATTTTGTTTCATCGCTGAAAGCGTTATAGCACCCTTGGCTTTAGTAGCGTACAGGCAGAATTACTCCTTAAACTTTTTGGTTAGGTCAGAGAACCGGTCGATGGATTTGGGGTGGCAGCTTTGTGAACCATAGTGATGCGGCACCTTCTAAGTAGAGAGGAAAGTACGTGCATCTCATCTCATCGGTCTCCTTAGCTGCACTCATATGCCATTCGTATTTGAATAAGAAGTAGTTCAGATCAATGAGACCGTTGTACGGAGGCAAAGTCGGAGGGTTGAATTTCTTTGGACATTCCGCTTTAAGGATTCTTTCGATGAATGGAGTTCTATCGGGAGAGAAGTCCTATTCTCTTTCGTCATCCTTGCTAGTCTGATTCTTTTTCATGGCTCGTTCTATCATGTCTGGAATGTATTCTTCAGTGCTATGGTGCTCTGTGAAACTGAGCTCTTTACCAAATGTTCGTCTAGGCATTCGATCTTGATTAGAGAGTTTTGGCTCTTTGCCTTCTTGATGAAGAGGTGCCCCCGTGATAGGATTAGCGGCTTTTCGAGCATTCGCTTCGGAATGGCTCTTAGCTTTTGAACTTAATTCTTCGATATTAGCTTCATCCCTGCCACTTGTCCAATCATAATCGTCTTCCATTTTGTCATTGTGGTTATGATCGGAAGCGGGCGATTTGTCATTTTCCTCGAGATCCACATGCACTTTTGAAGGAGGTGGATTTGATTGAGCATTAAGAATGGTGTCAAGTTTTTCCGTCATTGCTTTAGTAGAGGCATCCACTCGGTTGTTTACGTTGGCAATAGCGGCTTTCAACTCATTTTTTATCACGCCAGCTCCACTTATCAAGTTTTCACCAACATCAAAACGGTTAGTGAGCGGTGTTTCTTCATGAATAACATCATCGGCTTCTTCCACGGTTTTGCTAGTGGTCTTCTTAGATTTTTCCATGATTTCGGAGAAGAATGCGATTTAGAGCTTTAATGCAAGGATCTCAATTTCGGAAGTGTGCGAGAAGAGGTAGGAGATGCGAGCACTGCCCCACGGTGGGCGTCAAATGTTTGCTCCAAATTTGGGATCAAACACCAAAGGTGTAAAAGTTACATTTCACCTATTCGGTAAGAATATGGAACCGCAAAATCGCAAAATAAACGAATAAAAGCAAGTAAGAACACAAAGGAATTTTTATAGTGGTTCAATTCTCTATGAATCTACGTCCACTTTCAATCAATTCTCATTATAATATTCAAGCTTACAACATATGAATTTTCCCTCATTACAATCTTTTCTCTCTTTTCTCCCTCCTTATGATCTAATTTCTCTTGAATTTGGTGAAGAAAATGAAGAGATCTTTTAGCTTTGTGATAAATTTTCAACCATTTGTGAGCTTTGATCCTCTTTCATGAACTTCATAGATATCATAGTGAATTAACATTCGATTTAGGCCTTAGAGAGGATTAGAGAAGATATGAAATTGCTTGATAGATTTATTATGTAGCTTGAATGAGATTGAAGGTGCTTAGATCCACTTGTAGAAAGCTCGAATGATCATTGATTTGGATTTGATCTTCATGAAGTTAGAAAAGTGTTTATGAATTCATAGAAGCCATTAGAGAAGTTGTAGATGAGCTTTGAATTTGATGGAGTCTCCTTGTAGAAATGAATTTTCGGTCCCCCACTCAAGTGAGTTACGAGGGGTATTTATTGGTGATTTTATCCCGGGTAGCAATTCTGTAATTATGCTGAAAGCACCATGACTCAATTTCGACATGACTCACTTCGATATGAATTGTTCGAATGCCATGACTCATCTCGCCATGGCGAAATGCGATATAACTTTCGGTGGCACTTTGGTAAATATGGTCCGGTATAGCTGGCGGTCTCCGCATTACAACTGTCATGGAGCTGGATTGCAACATGGTAAGATGCGACCTAAAGTGTAAAATCATCCCGCATAGGGGCCTTTATTACGACATGAACTGGCAGCTCATTGTATAAATGAGTTAATTGATCCACGCTTTTGTCTCTGCACAACGTATTGTCACTGTTTTTTTTTCTCGGACAGTGAGCTTGCTTTGAAGAGCTACGACCTGATACAAAACATGATTTATCAACAGAATGACCTAAGCTTCCTTATTTACAAATGTCAAGTGCGAATCGCTTGGCACCAGTAAATAACAACATGGTCTCTCCCACTATGTTTTGCGGCATGACTTGTTAAATAGTTTCAATGACATGAATTGTAATAACGACATGACTTTATTCATGTAATTGTGTATCACGTGGCAGTTTCTCATGGTATCCTTGCACATAACGCTACCACACAAATTTGTATAGCCTATTTTATCCCACCTTTTCTCTTATATTATGGCTACGTGTTCATAACTTGATGAACCCAGAAATATTTTCATATCTCAACCACATCGTGTGTCACGACATGGGTTTAAGCCCTTAATAGTAGCGTCCTCGTTGGTGCGAAACGACATGAGTGCAAACGGCATGAAGTTGTGAATGTATGGCAGGACCAAATTGTCTTCATACGGTATACGACATGATTTCTTTTACGATCTTCCCCCTCTCATTATGAATTAATAACCATACACATTTTATATTGTAAAATTCATGCTTTATGGGAACTCCACTAGTTGGCATCACGTCTTGCTTTGCTGCGGCTCATGGACTAGTGATTCATAGCTTTACTAGATATTATGTCATCAGTTGTGTATTTCATATGGACCAATTTGTCTCTTATGTTTTGCACCTTTATATTCTGCAGTATGTGCTTCATATGTTCAAATATGTACCCTTGTCTTTCACATGGCTCGTGGACTTTATTTATACGAATGATCTATACTGTTGTTTGAATTACAACGGCTTGGCCTGGGATATACGGCTTCCTGGAAATGACTTGGCTTCACTTATCGACTTGCGACATGGATATAACTACATAAATATAACGACATGCTGTTTATAGGTCTCACTTGTCTTCATAGTGATGCTCTCATACAATCCATGCACACGTGAATACCTGCAGTGCTTTGAGCTCATTCTACTTTTGTAGCCTTCATGTATGCATGACCACTTATGCATTTAAGCATAGTTACGACATGACTTAAGGGTGCAACACGACATGATTCTAGCGTCATGTCTTGGAATGACTTGAATAAAGTAACGGGCATGGCATGTTTTAGTTTGTCTCAATTTTCCTTTGTTGTGTTGTGCACATCCTAGCTTTGTGTGCCAACGGTTTTTGATTTCCAATATGAATGGTTTGATGTGTACGACTTGGTTTCGCAGTGGCTTACTGTTTTTGTTTACCTTCGGTATGACAAATGTCGTCGTGAACGAATTAAATGAAGCGGACGACATGGGTTGGGCAGACGACCTGACTTATGTTGCGTCAATGACCTTCAATGACATGGTCTGCCATATATTTCATGTCGTGTTAACGACTTGCCTAGTCTCGACGACTTGAATGGGTACGGCACGGAGCATATCGCTTTGACGGCTTACCGCTTAGGCCGTAATCAGTCCAAAGTTCTTTGGCACTTACTTTTTGAACTGCGTTACAATAACGGTGTTAACAATTAGCATGCTTATTGGTCCATACTAAACAAACGATCTCTTGGAATGTAGGCATGGTGAAAGCAATCCATCATACACAGCAGAACTGTGATGAAAAGCCCCAGGACACACCTTAAACAAAGCAGCTTGGGAATTACAAACGTCGGGCAATATCAAAAAGGAATGAACAGACACATCACCTCAAAAGATCAAGGTATTCTAAGGCAAACGACAAGTCGAAAAGATGCACCTCTCATTATGGAATATGCTGAATTTTTAGCAAACACCCATTCAAGGGATTGGCGTCGGGCTTCGTCGAAAATACAGGAATATTACCAAATCTGTCCCTCGGATAAAAATTGTTAGTCCCAAAGAGGCACCTTGTCAGGTGTAGGGCACGAATTCCTTAAAACTGAAACTAAATTCGGTGACAAGGATTAGTGTCCACCTTCTAAGGGCAATACAATATAAAAACACCTGGTCTAGGAAACACCAGTCCTAGTGTTGAAAGTTCCCATAAACTCTTTGAAAAGATCAACATAAGTAGAAATCCTAGCCGCAAGGGAGTAACATAAATCCTAGCCGTAAGGTGGTAACAGAAATCCTAGCTGAAAGGGGGTATCCATTCTAGAACCTTTTTGAATAATAAAAACAATCCTATCAAATAGGGCCAAGAATGGATTGAAAACCTATAACCCAAGACCTCCCCGGGGGCACGTATTCAAAACCAGTCTTCTAAGGGCTTGGATTACTAGGTCAGTCAGGCGCGGGGTTAAATACAATTTAATAAAAGATATCAAACACGCTTATAATAATGCAAGCACATAGCAACCTTCGATAAATAACAAACTTCAAGGCTTGAGTAAATCTAAATCTAAAAAAATCAGGTGCAACCGTGCGACTAATAAATCTCTCGACCTAATATATAAATCAAGGTGCAGTTTGCGACACACCAATCCAAAGATAACTGAGTTACATAATAAAAACCGCGGTACGTTAAGGTTCAAAGCAGACCATAGAAAGTCACAAACGTAAGTGTACGATAATAAGCGAGGCTGGCTCCCGCATAAACAAGCCACGCTAAATGTATAATCCTAAATTAAAACCAAAAATAACAAAAGGGTAAAACACCAACAAGCCACAACATTCAGATAAGGCAAGCAATGATCTTCTCCATGGATTCAAGAGCCTTAACAAGTTCGAGCCTGTCCTTTTCTAAAGCATGAAGCCGATCAACATTCTCTTTATTCGTCTTCTGAAGATCTTCAACAAGAGAATGCCAGGCACCTAATTGCTTTACAACATAATCTCTGACATTTATGATAAGGTCTTCGACCAGACTCAGACGTGCCTCCACCTGGTTGAACTCAGCCAATATGCAATTCTTCATGGCATCCATTTTGCTTGCAATACTCCATCTATCAAATGGGTCTTATGTACACATCAGAACGCGTGCTAGCTGGGCACCAACCCTCAAATTGCCCAGCAAGTTCAAGATGGCAAGGGTTGGGAACACAAAGAGGTCTCTGAACGGTTGCAGGATCTAGAGTGATAAATGAAGAAGCCATGGGTGGACGACCAAGAGCAATCTGAACATTTGGGACAGGAAGTTCATTCAATGAACGATGACTTTGAGTATCAGTTGCACCATGGATCTTTTTACCTTGAAGCATCTTTTTTCTACTAGCCCTCCCCATCGACTTCTTCTTAACCTCCTGGACATGAAGAATTCCATCCTCAGACGACTTATTTCAAAGAAAGATCAATATGGCCTCAAACAACAACCATAGAAAACAAGCACGACCTAGCTAGACTCAGATGCAAATGGAAGCATTTCATTCAGAGAATCATGGGGCATTTCATCAAGCAACTTGTGAGCAATATTGGTATCAAGATTTCAAAAAACCATTAGACGGTTCGGTTTCCTCAAGATAATTATAGAAACTCCAAAATAAAGGGCACCCAAAAAGATCAAGGCGTCACCAAGCCAAAAGGAAGTTGCTCAAGATAAACAGGTGTTACTGCAAACACTAGGAAAATAATGAGATAGGGAAGCCAAAACCTTCTAAAGAAAAGTCAAGGCAGAAACAACAAATAAGGATTACCTGGTAAAACCTTCAGAGAAGCACGGCTACGACCGAAAAATTTCTCGAAGAAGATAAAAGAAAATATGAAAGGAGATTAAAAGGCGTATATCCAGAGCATTCTCGCCATGTCATCTTAGTGCTCGATCGCACAAATGGGTGTCCCATCAAGTTCCAGCTAGCATCCCGTAATTCAACTATGCGTACAATAAAGAAAAGACACATCAAACTTCTTGCTCACAGAAAGGGATAATACCAGTCCACCACAACGGAACAATCCAAAGTTTCGCACAAACGACCCTTCGACGAACCAAGGGAAACCTATGAAGCCACATTCCGATCAACCATGTCGATGAAAGTAATTCCTTGATAAAAGGAAATTACAGATTTTGAGGGGCAAGTGTTAATCCCCCAAAAAATCTGTACGCACATAGTTACAAAGGCTGGGCAAAGGATACGAAACGGACATCATCAAGGTCGGTCGTGCACAATGTTATCCGAGGCACATAAATGATGCATAATGGATAGGACGCAACCGTGCAAAACGAGATTCAAACATCAAATCCAGGATAAGTCAATCGTCGAGTATGAACAAGAATAATTGCACGACGTATTATGAGTAGTGCGGCTCAATAAAGATAAAGGCCGTATATCATATAACGGTCGCCCACAATGCGGAAGACACTCGGTTTGATGTCAAAGTTTGGCCGTACGTATCAAAGCGGGAAGTCAAGATCACGTGCATATTTGACAAACCACGCATATGTGACAACTCTTATCGCTCGTGTGTCCTTACTAATCGAACACCAACACTTTGGTCAGATACCACCTACCGCTCGGTCATACATTAGTTATTAGAAAGAGCACGCTTACATTTAAAAACTAAAGCCTTAGTCAATCACCTCCACGCTAAAAGGATTGTCGCCCGCTTACTCCGTGTTTATCCGTCAAAAGACCAAGCCCGTGATAGAACTGCAAAACAAGCACCCGTGACATCCTACATGACCATATCTTCAACCATAGTTGGATGCAAATCGTGATTCAGGTGCGGAAGCAAAAGTCGGTCATTCATACTGGAACAAAGCCGCTCAAATACCAAAATAAAGCAAGTTGCCCATTCAACATAGGCTGTGGTGACCTCAAAACATAGCCATAAGGGTGAACGGCACCATACAAAGGCGGCAAAAGGACAAACGCTCTCTAGTCAAGAAGGTTAGTCGCGTAGGGTACAAAGGAGAATTGATTCTAGTCCCGCATTCTGCCCTTATAAAGCTACCCAAAGCGTTCGCCCCTATAAAGTCACCCTCTCAGTTATCCGAAGCACTCGCCCCCTGTGGAACCACTCGCACACGACAACTGGATACAGCTACAGACAGCTGGCTACAGATAGGCAGGGGTGTGATTGCAATTAATTGGATAAGGGTCCTGCATCCTACATATACAGATTTCAGATCATTCCCTAAGGGGAGCTCACCTATAAATACGTCATAGCTGCCAACATAGAGGGGATCCAATCTTGAAAACTAAACAATGTTGCTAAATTCTGTCCTCAATAACTCCTAAAATATTCTGAAAAGAAATCATCATTTCTATGCCTCGAAGTTCCATCGCTCATCTAGCCATGACGTCAAGCACAATCTTATAATCAAGGGAAACGAAAACATCTACATTCTCAATCACTTACCCATCCTTCTACTCTGCAGATTCTATCATTCTCTTGCAAAACTCTAAGGTTAAAATGTGTGAATGAGAGTATATTGGTTGGACATGAAGATGTATAAAAAGAGAGAGTTGATGTATTTTGTAATCCTCATTATAAGAATGCAAACTATATTCATAGTGGACGTATGCCTAGTTTATGGCTTAACCACTCTAAATCTCGTCTATGTTTTTACTTCCTCGCATTTTCATTTTCAATTGTTGTTAAACACGGCTCCATTTATTTCATTACCACATTGGTGAAGTACAGCTTAAGTACCTTGAGTGTTTATACTAATTTTGGTGTAAATAGTTTCCGACCATCGTTACGTAATAGTGGTATCAGAGCCGAAGATTACGGACTGGGTCATGCAGACAAGACAGTACTCTCAAAAGATACTCGTGCGAGTCAAGGGAGAGACTGTTAGGATTGTTTCGCATGTTATTAAGGAGGAATGTCGGGTTTGAATTAATAGCCGCACATCAAGGAATATATTAAAGGAATTGTGTACAAATATGAGCTAGTAGGCACGTTACATTAGGGATTCCTTTTTTATATGGGAGTTGTGTGCTAGCTCATATGCATACAAGGAAGGAGGGCTTTGTTTCTGACCACCATTACATAACATGATTCAGTTGAAGTGATTGCAATATTCGGAACTCATTTCTTAAATGGAGAATCGATCGGATAAACTCACAAGCATGGTGACCTTAACCCATCTTTCCTGTAAAACTTTATATCCAAATTAATTGAAGTCCTCGTGGTGTAGTTCGTTCTCTTACAAAATGTCCTTTACTATTTTTAGAGTTTTGAATTGTGTTTCACGCGAAATGCCATTGCTGTTTGTTGCTATGTATTTTGTTAATTTAACATAAACATCTTGGTTCTTTAAAATAGCCCACCTAAATAAAATATTGGACAAATCATATGTAAGAAAAATCTACTGGAATAGCATGTGTACATACGGATATAAACAAAACATACCCAAATCGGCTGCCCGCATGTCCTGTGTACTTTCCAAGGGTAAACAACATGATATCTTCATCCGATTCTTCAACTATAGGCGCATATGAGGCCAATATGTTATGTGATCATATACAGCTATAGAATTTGGGATTACTGACTTATGAAGATAATGATCAGGGTTATTTGGTGAAGTCACAATCTCAATGAAATCTTGTGGAGTAGTTGTAATTACATAGTCTAATGCATTTCCCTTCCATCGGTATCTAGTATGGTTAAAAAAAGTGGTTTCGCACTAACTGCAAATCCCCTATGCCAAAATTTTCTATACCTCTGTCCCTAACAATATAATTAAGCCATGTGTTAAGTAATTAATATGAAAATTAACAGAAACTTTTTCACACCGTTAGTTGACTAATTAAAAGCCTTAATATTTTCCAACTAATCTTTTTACATCTATTTCTCTTCTCCAGCTATCTCTTCACAAAAGCATTATCATTTCTCATTCAAACTTAAGTAATTGTTCTCTATTTTAATCATAACTAGTATTGCATTCACTTATTCTTCACTAGATTTGAAAATTGAGCTTGAATGTTAACATATCTCCATGGAAGGTGATAGTAAAGCATGTCGGAAGCTAAATTTTCAAAGTGACGATTAGCAAAACAAGTCAATTCTAGAAGCTAATGGTGAAACAAAAAGTTCAAGTGATTCAATGCTCATCGTGCAATCTATTCGTTCAATGATACGAAAACAGTTGATTCCAAAGAAAGGCATGACATTTGAAACCGAATTCGACGCATTAAATTTTATAACGAGTACGCATATTGTTTCGGTTTTAGTACTAGAAAAGGTAGGGCTCATATGTTGCCAAAATCATAGCAAAGTAAAAGATAGAACTTTTGTTTGCTCTGCTGAAGGTTGGCGCGGAAAAGTCAGGCGTGATGTTTATGTTAAATCTCATCGACCCGAGACAAGAATTGGTTGTCTAGCAAGGATGAGAATTGTTTATTGTCAAGATAATGGAAAATACAACATTGTCGACTTTAGTCCACAACATACGCGTATGGCGTCAAGTCCTTCTAAGACCCGTTTCTTTAGATCACATAGAAAAATAACCGATGCACAAATAGCTCAAGCTGATATGGCAGACAACTCAGGTATTGCACCCAAAGAATCTTTGGAATTTTTTAGTAAACAAGCTGGAGGTCGGGAAAATCTTGGTTATATTCCGGAAGATTATAGAAATTATTTACGTTTGAAATGAACAAGAAAAATGAAAATAGGAGATACAGGTGGAGTGTTGGAGTATTTACAACAAATGCAGTTAAAAGATCCGCATTTTTTGATGCTACATAAGTAAATGAAAATGATTTGATAACAAATATTTTCTGGGACGATGCAAAAATGATGGTAGACTATGATTACTTTGGCGATGTTATATGCTTTGACACTACTTATAGAATAAATAAAGAAGGAAGACCTTTTGCAATGTTTGTTGGTGTGAATAATCATAAGCAAGCGATAATATTTGGGGCTGCATTATTATTTGATGAGACCACTGAAACTTTCACATGGTTGTTTGACACATTTGAGAAAGCGATGTCTGGAAAAAGGCCTAAGATTATACTTACAGACCAGGATGCTGCCATGGCTAAGGCAATTTCTTTTCAATGGCCCGGGACATGTCATCGATTATGCATTTGGCGTATATATCAGAAGCAGCAAAGCATCTTAGTCCTTTGTTTGATAAGTTCTCCGGTTTCGTTAAAGACTTTAGTAGTTGTATATATGAATATGAGGACGAGGTTGACTTTTTAAATGCTTGGGACATGATGCTTGAAAAATATAATCTTCAAAAAGACGAATGGCAAATCCAATTATCTGATTTGAAAGAGAAATGGGCATTAGTTTATGGATGTGAAACATTTTGTGCTGATATTACGACCACATGACGTAGTGAAATCATGAATAATGCAATGAAAAAGTATGTGAGTTATAAGTATGATTTGTTAAGATTTTTTGAGCACTTTCAAAGGTTATTTGATAGTCGTCGTTATGAAGAATCAAGGGCTGATTTTAAAGTAAATCTTAGTATACCTTCACTATCCTTTCCAGTTAAAATTTTACAGCATGTAGCAATAATTTACACAGTGTCGGTCTTAAAAATTTTGCAAAATGATTTATGTAATACTCATGATTGTATGATGAATTTATTGGAAGAGCTTGAGACGATGGCTAAATATGAAAATGCTCCGCATGGAAAATATTTCAAGCATATAGTAACATATAGCACAACTAATTCTACTATTTTGTGTAGTTGCAAAAAATTTGAGTTTGCAGGGCTTATGTTCACATGCTTTAAATGTTCTTTCTATAAAAAAAGTTATGAGTATTCCTACTCAATACGTCCTAAAAAGATGGACAAAAAATGTGAAGGCCAAGCATGCAAAAGTTGATTGCTCAAAAACAAGTAATTATAATGATCCGAAAGTAGAAACGGCAAGGCGCTATAAAGAGTTGTGTCGACTATATACACGACTTGCAACAAGAGCAGCAGAATTGGAAGATGCGTTTGAAATTGCTCTTTCTGGACTTAACAAAATTATGGAAGAAGTAGATGGCTGCTTTATTAAAAAACATAGTCATAAAATCCACTTTGAGGTTCCAGAAGCCTCGCAAGCCGATAATGATATATTAGAGCCTATATTTACTGATGAGATTATGTTGGAATATAATTTGAAATGGTCTTTTGCCAAGCCATTAAAGATTGAGGATTTTTAGAAAGGTTTTAATATTGCTGTTAATTAGGAAAAAGATAATTATTCATTAATGAGAGGTTTTAATGCTACAAATCTAAAAAGATGTATTGTATGTTATAAATAAGAGTTTTTCTCATTTGTAGGTATGAGGGAAGAATTAAGAAAAGAAAAGAAAAGAGTAATAAAGCAATGATAGAAATATGACGGAGAAAGAGAGAAAATCATTTGTAAGTTGGAGAAGGAAAGATCTTCAAGCTCGTGCTGTGATGAGTGAGAACATCGATGAAGAAGCATATCGTCGTATTTATGGACAAAGAACTGCAAAAGATTCATGGAAATTATTAAAAGAATTGTATGCAAAAGATGACACAAAATTAATAGAAGAAGACAATTTGATTGTTGACAAAGAGAACGCGAAGAATATTTTGAAGGGGAAAAATGGCGATGAAGATGATGATGTACACCTCAAATAGGATTTGGAAAATGAAAACGATGCCAACAAAGAGGAAGAGAACAACATTGCACAAGATTTGAAAAATGAGAATGTCACAAACAAAGGTAAGGAAGCAGGTGAACAAAGCAATCCAGAAGAGCATGATGTGGAGATGACGAACATACAAGACAACAATAGTGATACAAAAAAGGGAAAAGAAAGAGAAGGTTGCAGTGAAATAAAAGAGGATGCAGAAATAGAAGACAAAAACGATAATAAAAATGAGGATATCGAGATGAGTGACTGTGACGATGCTAGGGTCGATGATGATTCAATAAAAAAGGATGCTTGTAAAAGTGAGAATAAGGCAGATGAATATAAAGAAGATCTTGACGGTGTTCTTAATGTGATCTCTGGTTTTATCTCCACAGCTGGTGCAGCTTTTGCTAGTCACATGGATGTCAACAAGCTTGCTTTCACCGGATCGTCTAAAACCAGTAAAATGGTACTCGGAATGGCTGCAAAATGCAACCTCAAGCCTGTTACATTGGGACAACGTTGTTGTGCTGGTTTTCGTACTTTTGTGCATGAAAAAATATATAATGAGTTCGTGGAGAAGTCAAAAGCTCGTGGTTAGAGTCGTGTAATCGGTGATCCTTTTAAGAAAGGTGTGGAGCAAGGTCTTCAGATTGATGATGAGAAATTCAATAAGATCCTGCATTACATAAAATTAGGAGTTGATGGTGGTGCTTCCCTTGTTAATGGGTGTAAGAGAATTGGAAGTAAAGGGTACTATATCCAACCCACTGTTTTCTCAGATTTCAAGGATGATATGGTCATTGTGAAAGAAGAGATATTTGGACCACTCCAGTCCATTGTTAAGTACAATGATTTGAACGAAGTGATTAGATATGCAAACGCATCACCCTTTGGACTAGCAACTGGCGTTTTCACAAGCAACATTGATAAAGCAAACCATGAAAAGGAAAAAGGGAAAAAGAGCTTGATTGGAAAGAAGATACAACCTATGATACTCGAGCCAACCAATCGAAAAAGAGTAAGAAAGAAAATTTCAAATTAGGAGGGAGTGTTGGAATATAATTTGAAATGGTCTTTTGCCAAGCCATTAAAGATTGAGGATTTCTAGAAAGGTTTTAATATTGCTGTTAGTTAGGAAAAAGATAATTATTCATTAATGAGAGGTTTTAATGCTGCCAATCTAGAAAGATGTATTGTATGTTATAAATAAGAGTTTTTATCATTTGTAGGTATGAAGGAAGAATTAAGAAAAGAAAAGAGTAATAAAGCAATTAAAAGTTTTCCTCTTTTTCAAATATTCCTTTTTCTCATTAATCTATTCCTCTTCCTCCCCAAAAAATTCTAACAGATTAAGCATAAAATGAAATGAATCAAAATAAAACCAGAGGAGAATTTTTTGCTAGTTCAAGTAGACCGAAAAATGCTTTAAGAAAAAGCTTTAAGAAAAAAAAAGTCCCAAAAAAGATAAGCATGTTCCCCCAAAATTTGATGATAGTACTACTATTCATAGAGGGCAATGTTCCCAGCAGCAATAGATAGCCGCAGAACCATATATTCTAACATGCACAATGTATTTTTTACTCACAGTTTGGTGGGTTTTAAAAGGAATCAATTGTTATTCAAATATCAGGTGCTTAATTCACATCATTTAGTAAAGGACATAAAGCCTAAGGAAATAAAGCATTCTTCAACAAATTATTATATGCAGGTAACAAATTATATTGCCTTATGATTTTATAGTTCTTTTGCAAGTGAAATATGATAATGTTTGAATTTTAGAACTTAGAATTATTTGTACATATGTACCAGCATATATAATATGTATTTGTTATTTATTTTTGTAGGGTCGATATGGATGTGGTGGACTCAATAGTACCCAGGACTTTCATGAGACCTCATTCACAAAACTATTAAGAAAGTTCACTTATCCAACTAATCCTACAATAACATATACTGATCATATGGTAGACAAACAATGAATTTTTGTTTCTAGCAAAAAAATACTTTCATTCCATAAGCTACTCACGGTTTTTATGATTTATTTTTTATAGGTTTCAAACAGCAAATATAGTGTAATGCTTGATAATGAAGCTTCTATGAATGGACCTAATGAAATATCTAAAAAAATGGATGATATGTTTTGGGAGTTAAATCCGTTAATTTGGAATTTTATCAAAAAATGGGAGGATGTAGAAAGAGATGGACATTGGGGGTTTCGAGCTATAGCTGAACAACTAGCTATGAGACATGAAAATGGATGGATATTTGTAAGGGGAGCATTACTTGAAGAGTTGAGAAAGCATGTCTATGAGTATACGTTGTTCTTAGGAGGCGAAGCAAAATTTAAACATTGTGAATCATCATTTGCTCCTGTGGAAGCTTGGATGAAACTTCCTTACATGGGAATCATGGACGCTTGCGCTTTTCAATGCGTTTTCAATGTTTTGGCACCTAAAAAAAGTGCTATTTATCTACCTTTAATAGAACCTCCTACTTCATCATGCAACAAAGTAGTAGCCATATGTATAGTTGATGAAGGAACACACAACGTAAAGTTACAACTAATCGACGATGCTCCTTTTTCTCCCATTTCTATATTTTGGGAAAAATGAGATGCCCAATAGCGACACAATGGGCTAATATATACAAAGACAAATTCACACAATGGGCTAATATATACAAAGACAAATTCACGGAGTGGCATGTAAAGATCCCTTCTAAACTAGAGCACTATTTTGTGGATTTAAATGAGTAATTATGATATTTGAACTATGGTTTGTACTATGCGTTATTTGAAGTCTTAGTTTGATTTTTTGATGATTAAGATTTTAGTACGCATAACAAAATTATGTTGCATTGATTATTTATCCTTTTGATATCTTGGAGCCTACGTGAAGTGCCTATGAATGAATATGTTTCTCTTTATGTATTGTTCTTGTTCATATTTATTTTTTCTTTGTTTCTTTGTTCATGTACATATGCTGGTAAATTTTCTTTGTTCTTGTTTTCTGCTCCACTTTGGTTGTATGTTTTTTTTTATTGTTTCCTCATGTTTGTTCCAGTAGAAATGACACTGAGTAGGTTGATAGGAAAAAAATTACAATGCTTTTGTGTTTGCATTTTAGTTTTGGGAAGAGATGATGGTCGGAGGGGTTTTGGCTTGGTGATCCGAAGGAGTTTGAGCAGTTGAGGGTTGACAGGGCAGGATGGTGTAACTAATGTGGTGGAGCTTCAGTTTCGAATCTTATATGTATGTATATATATATATATATATATATATATATATATATATAACAGATCCTAGAGAGGGAGGCAGGCAGCTTCTAGACAGGGAGTTAGGCGGCACAAGAGAAAAACAGGCGGAGCATGTTAGGTTGAAAGGATGGGTGGATGCTGGGTCGGAATGGAGGTGGATCACGATAGTTGGATTTTTGTATGCTACATGTTCTGGTGTTAGCTTGGGTGTGTCAGCAATGGCGCAAGGTTGCTGGTGGACAGGAAGCAAATTTTGGTGGTCAGTGGAGTAGACTTTGGCCTTAGGTTTTGTGCAAGGAAGCTTGACGTTTTTGCAAAATTTACAGCAAAAAAACGTGTTGTGTAACTTGTTAGGAAACTTGTTTGCTGTAGGACAGTCGTTATAGGAAGGCTTTTGCAAAAGCTAGAGTGTATTTCTATTACAGGAAAAAGCTGTAAAGGACAAAAAAAACCAAAAAAATTGCCCAAAAGGAAAAGGGGCAAAAAACTTGTTTAAAAGGATAAATTTTAGTGCAAAATGGAAAAACATGGACCCCCTGAAATTTACCATTTGCACTAAAATTTGACCTTTTAGGCAAGTTTTTGGTGGTGGTCCTTTTATGCAAATAATTTGGTGAGTTTGTCCTTATGGGAAAAATCCCCGTCTTACAAATGATTGCTATGATAAAAAAGCTTCAAAAAATGTACAGTATAATGACAATGCAATGATCTAAAAGGAATGAGTAAATTAAAAAGGACTCTGAAAAAGAAACGAGTTGGCAAGGAAGAAAGGAACAAATAATAAATAATGATGCTTTAACGTTCATCAGACGGAGTGAAAATAGTGCCTGTTAGTCATATTATTAACTGTGCCATGTGGCTTTATTGTACTGGTTTGGACAGAGGTACATAAGAAAGTGGGTATAGAGGATTTTCTCTCTTTGGCTCTTACACCTGTGTTTAGTATTTATGTACACAAAAAGTCAATATATAATACTTTTGAAGAAATGAAATCATGTTTAACAGATAAAATTGATTAACTCATCATCACCTACTTACAGGATAGTAAGAAGCAGCAGCAACAACATTCTTCACCGTAGCATTTGGGTTCGCATTAAGATCTGGTGACAAAGACGTAATGACTTCATTTATAAGTTGAGTTATTCCGTTTCCAAAAATGATGTTCTTTCCTGTGACATTAGCATTGTCGACTTTCTGGTGTAGAAGTCTAAATTTTTTCTCCAGTTCTTCGGACATGAAGTTTTTGCTAATAAAGTAACTCATTTTGTGCAATCTAGATATTAACACAGACATTAACGTCAATTCTCCAGCATAAACAAGTAATATTGTGGTTCATCCTAGGAATGAGCTAAACCAAAGTAGGAATAAGGCAGGGGAAAAATGGGATGCCCCATGTATAAGATGTTTTCCAGCTTTTCTACACTCATTTCCCATTCTCTTAAAAGTCAAAAATAACCTTGGGGCGACGGACCATTAAAGAAGAGCAAAGAAGAAGAAAAACTAAAATAAAGCTAGAGATCGAAGCTTAGGAAATCAACATGTATAACTATTAAATCTTTAATCAAATAAGATAAATAATACTATCTACCTATGTTTAGGTTCAGCTATTTTCTTATACCTGAATTGTTTATTTAGTACTACACAATTTTCAATTTTTGATTATACGTTGAATTGCATGAAACAAATAAGTTTTTAAGTCAAAACCTATAGTTAGAGTTCTTCAAATAACACGAAATTCTAATATTTTTTAAACTACATGATTTTGGAGTCGGGTTTAAGATTTCATAATTTTCTGAGCATTTAGGAATATTTTGTGAAAAACAAAAGAGTTGCGTTGAGATGAGTTATAGAACCAATTTTAAATCGATAACTTGATTTTAATTAAACGAATGGTTTTAAATTAAAGAGGCCTGAGCTGTCAAATTACGAATCTATACTATTTGAGTTGATAGTTGAAACACCACTATATTTAAAAATATTATTGAAACCTTTGATGAGTTAGTTTGAAGAGACTGGGATGAGGACTAGACTGAGAACAACTTCGAACCAACTGTGCGTTCTAATCTAATTTGTAAGAATACTTTTAAAGATGGAGCATTGAAAACCGTGGATCTTCATGAGTGGAATAACAACTCGTTGAATTTTTCTAACTTGCAACCAAAGTTATTTCGATAGTGATTTTGTCGTGATTGAAATCTTCATATTTGCAATGTCTACTCGCTACTGATCCTTTGGTTGATTCCTATACAACATGCGGTAGGAGGGTGCCTTTGGTTCATCCTGTTGCCGGATGACCTGTATGGACGAATGTCTGACAAAGTATTTCCTAAGAGTCACGTACATTGATTTTTACAAATATACCAAGTTTGGTGGAGAAGAGGAAACTTATTTTTGCTTAACACTCCATATATTTTCCAATGTCAATTAGTGATTTGATGAATCTAACAATATGGCATTTAAAGAAATGTGATGTTATCTAAAAGTTAATCGTAACCTCATGCCTCATCAACGGGGAAATGACAGAAATCGAGGATGTAGTATGGCTATGTAGTTCATTCCCATTAGGATGTACTGTCACCATCTAGAGAAAATTAATTTGTTCTTCTGTTGTCGTGTCTATATATCTTATATAATACGCTTGATAAGCTACCAACCATGGGTGCCAATATATTCGATATACTCAAGTTGAATGAGTGGCCGGTCATGTGTAGTCGGGTTGCAAGATGTTCTTGTTGAACCTCAGTGTATCCTCTCTATAGTACACTGATTGGGACATGGTCCCATACCCTATCATGTTGGAAATCCAAACCCTTATACAAGTCAGATATCTTTAGTTCTATACCATCTATGTTGGAAAGTGGGATGGAAGCATTCCGACAATATTCTTATTTATTTTTTGATTGATAGACATTATTGTAATATCACCAGATTGATACAAACAGTGATTTCTGGTATCGTAAGGTAAAAACACGTACCATGTTTATGCATGATCGTATCTTATGTGAGTTCCATTATATTGAAGGATTTTCTAAAGTTAAGCTAGTTGTTTGTTTTATGAATTTATCACTGGAAGTATTCTAGACCGATCCATGTTAAATTTTTTGGCTTAAAAATGTGCTTTGCTCAGGCCGAGTATATTCCCAGGTTAGATTTTCAGAAGAGAAGCTGGTGTCAAGACATAATCACATATCTTTTGGTATTACTTTATTCCGTTGTAATGTGTTGGACTGAAATGAATGTGTACTCTGATGTTGAAATCACATATATATATATATATATATACGGTTTCTTTTTATGTAAAAAGATTTGATATATTATATTTTATTCATTCCACTGTGAGATGCTGATCTTCTTATTCTTCTATTCTAATATTTCTTTCTTTCTTCACCCTCTAACTTCTTTCTATTAACAATCTGGGTTTTTAATACTTGAGTTTTGGCAAGTAATGGAGGATTATGTATTATTGTCGAAGTTCGAGAATTGAATTTTTCGGGTCATTACAGTTGGTATCAGAGCACATGGTTTAGTGATAACCTTGGCTCTGTGGCATAACTCAATAGAGATGAGGTTAGTATACCCTAGTTAAGTTTGAGAATATATATGAGAGCACATATTTGTAACTGAATATGAAATTAATTTAAACTATTTTGACCAGTATATTTTGTAAAGACAGTAAAGTATATTTTTCCAATTATTATAATATTGTTGATTTAATTTGAATTCAAGTTGGATTAGGAAGTGGAATATGAATTTTAATATTTAACTTAACTTATGTTGAATTTAAATGAGTCTTATAAGTTGAAATTTAACTCGAATTTTGAACTAAAATGTAACTTAGGAATTCGAATTATGTATGGATAATGAAAATACATGTGAGTTAATGAATCTGAGTGGGATTTTCGTGAACTAGTTGTATTAATTGAAGGAATTGAACTTATTCAAAATAAATTAAAGATAATGAATCTGAACGGATTGCTAATAAATTACTTATAAATAAAATTCATGTGAATTGAATTACGTCTTAAATGAATTGAAGTAGATAATCTGAATGTTTGAATTAATATTACATGAAAATGTAGTACGAATAATTATGAATGCAAATGCAATGGATGTGGAGTTTTACAAATTGCTTGGTTATGGTAATGAGTTTTCATCTAAGTTAAGGAGAAGTGCAAGAGATAATTCATCTTTGAGCACATATTGATTGAGGCCTGAGGCTATTTGGATCTAGTTGGGTAATAACTGCATACTAGTTAAGTGAGCTCATGTACAACTTATCGCTTATCCCTTAATAACACTCGTCAAAGGTACGCCAAGGAAAATATAAAATTGGGGTTAAAAATTTGATTTTTCCGACTGTGTGGGTCAATGTATACATTTTAGTTGTTCCTACAATATTGCAGAAGTCCCTCCATATATATGAGAGTCTGCCAAAAAAAAATCAAAATTTAAGATGTTAGAATTTTTTGAACATTTTGTTAAAAAAATAAATTGGGTTTCCAATTAAAACTAATTGGATTAGTTGAAATTAAAAGTGTAGAATGTGAAGTGGGAGTTTTTAACTAAATGGAATTGTGAAAAGATATTGGGATTGTATCATTTTTCCTACTTTAGTAATTTCAAGGTCGAAATTTATATAAGGGGGAGGAATGCAACATCCCATATTTTTAGTAGTCGAGTGTTCAAATTATTTTATTATTTTAAATGGTTGTTTGGAATTTAAGTAACTCAAAGTTACTACCAAAATTAACTCCAAAACAGGCTGACGGTGAAGGTGTATCAGATGAGCACAAACACAGAAGAAACCTACGAATGCAAAAAGCAAAAAAAAGAGGGAACTCAAAAAATACATGTGACAATCCAAATTTCGACAGGCCGATTATTATTTTTTAAATTCCAATCCATCGAAACTTGGATTGGTTTGCTCTAGTATCCTGCAGAAAAGACAGAGACATAAAATATGTCAGAGCTCAAAAAATATCTCACAGCGGAATGGATAAAATATAGTATAATCAAAACATAGCCTTACCGTATTATTAATAATGCATATCCAGTATCCAAAGCTATCATGTCTCTGCCACAAATCTAACTTGAAAGTATGTTATGAGGATGGGGTCAGAACACAAGTTCTGGTGACTGGATTTAAACTATACACTTTGAATAATCCTACATATACCGTTCAATCATATTATCTTATTTATTAGGTTACTTGGGTTATCAGCACACACGTCATACCCATTTACTTCCCAGTGGATTAACCTAATACAGTATATATGTAGCTACCCCCAATATTGAGGTACACCTCATGGTACCCCACTCGGACGGTCTCCACCGCAACATCATCGAAATACACGCAGTCCCTTATCCTACCCCGTAGTGACGTACAGATAACAATACTACGTTCCGCATATATCTATCATTACTATGCTACGTAAACGTACGGACTGTCACCTTTGTTCGATTCAGAATTCATACTGGAGTAATGCCCTCAATTCTACGATACACCATCCAGAGCCGACATGCATGTATCTACACTGTCCACCATACATATTGTTAATTGTAGCTCGAAGCCTTAATCGCACGTCCTCTAATGTGCATCGAGTTCGACGGCATGGCGATACAAGAAATCCAGAACTCGTTCGGGAGCTTTTCTATATCTGTACAGGCCCGTCTTTAAAGATCCTCTATATATAGAGATATACCTAGGGTCTGTTTCTGCGGTGGCATGACCCCACCTCAACCTCTCCCTCAACTAGTAAAGACTATAAGAGCTAAGCCACTGCCCCTATACAAACAATCTAAACATCCATGTGACATCTCCCCTCTACCCCTTACCCCGATAGTGAAGGGTGAAATGGTATCTTGGGTTTAGCTCTAGTCTTTTTGCATCCTACTGGCTATCGATGACGGGTATCCGATGATCTACTATCCTTGGTCTTGACCCTCCGCCTCCCCATTGAGGCAACCGCCGAATCACCCTGGTGTCACCGCGTCACAACATTTGGACTACATAGCTACTTCTACAGTTAAGGCCCACCCACCTAGTAGTTACGCGTAGACCTAACCTCTACGAGTACAGCCTAAGTCATCCGTCACCACACAGAGGACTACAAGAGCACCTTACGTATCTCAGGAAGCCGCATGCTTCCACTTCCAGTCCTTCGGAGTCGTCAGAACAATCAGACGATTGTACACTCCTCTCGTGCCTTATAATACCACGATGATCTACACCGTTGGGTTATTCACCCTCAAACGTGTGGACTGGTCCAAGCGCCTCAATTTAATATGTTGTTAGACCCTATGTCTAATCATTTTTTTATGCACTTAACTCACCTCATCAAGCTTCCAGTTAACTTGGTTATTCCCATTCATGTTGAATTCGTATTCAAACTACAAGTTTCTCTTGCTTATTAATTTCGGTCATATAACTTAACCCATTTCAGTTTATTTTAGTAAGCCCACAACATGTTATTCTCTAGATTGTGGTCCAAGGTCTGTAATCCACAATCTCTCTTATATTCTTGTTTGATTATAATAACATGTTTTACTTAATATGTAATTAAGTATATCTCAATTCACATGTTTTCCAATTAACATGTCACTTACCATTTATGATTAAATATAACTTATTTCATAAGTTTTCCTCATTATTTCTCTTTTAATCATAATTCCTCTTTACATCGTCAATACAACATGTCGTTGCTTACTTATAAACTTAGTTATATTAATTAAGGCCCATTAATAAGTTTCTCTACCCATTTATTATAACCTATGTAATAATTTCCCCCTTGTCCCTAGGACAAGTCTGAACATGTTATTCTTATCAATGGTTTTCAAACCTCCAATTTTACGGTTGCTTAATTTATAATTAAGTACAATATATTTTCCCCCTTTTTCTTAACTGGTTTTAGGTCTTCCCTTTTTCTGATTACTTAATTTACAATTAAGTGTCCCTTATCTCATTTCACCAGTTATCCCATTTCCTTATTAGTTTATTATGCATGTATAAATTCTATTGTTTCTACAAGTTATGCTTACCCTAAAAGGTGTCTTTAATTACGTAACTTTATTATTTTTACCGGTTATGTATACCACTAGGTGTCTTTAATTACATAACCCTATCGGGCTAAGTTTGCGAGCATATATGTAAATATTACCCAACCCCTCAGATTTGCTTAGCCCACCCACTGTCCAAGCAATTTTACTTAACCCTAACTTTAGTCCATATTCATACAATCCCTATGGTTTAGATTAGGTTAAGTAGTCCAATTCATTACCATGTCCATTTATGTTTTATAATGGGCTTGACCTCCGACATTAGGCCTACAACTAGCGGATGCTGGATATGCCAGTCGGGTCTGGGAAGACTTCTTCCACAAGTTGGGCCTAACCTCGGTCATAGCCCGTTTCGTATTTGCTCACTTAGACCTCTCACATTAGGTTCAACAATAGTGGTTGTTGGATATGCCAGTCGAGTCCGGGTAGACTTCCACCACTAATGCAACCTAACCTCGTGTCACAAGTGCAATTACAATTTCTAATTGTAATCGTAGGCATTCATTATTAATCAATTAATTATACTTATGTCTTTACAGGTGCTCATGCCCATTTACCCAATTATTTTCATGATGGATTATATGTCCAAATTCGTATTATTCAAATTATGCCCATTCATATTTTACATATGATCCCGTTTGCGCCAAAATCATTTTTTTATACTTTTGATCCAATTTAAGATCTTTAAACATAATTTGGTCGATGCCCCAAACCCATATTTATTTATTCAATTCTATGTTAACGTGAATCCATATAATCATATACTTACTCCAATTATTGCCTATATATAATTGGGACAAATTTACATGTAAACATTTTAGCACTCCAACTAATACAATATATGAATTTTTCCTATATGTTCAAATTTATATTATAACATGTAAACATTCCAACATTTCTACTAATTCAATATACGAATTATTTAAATTATCAATTTGATGTTATATCATGCTAATCATTCCCACATGTCACTTACACCACTTTAAACATTATTAGTGTATGTTTAGGAATCATAACATATCATATTCCAATTAGTCATAATCGGGAATGCTAAACGGTAATATACCATTATCTAAAATAATATGGCTTAAATCCACTCAACTAAAAGCCTTCCAAATCTTGAATCGGATCCAGACCCATTCTTCCATGGTTTTCCTAACTGAATTTAGGACCTAAATAACCATAGATCTTATAAACTAACCCCAAAAAGAAAGAGAAAAGAAGAAGAAAAGAGAAGAAAAGAGGGGAGGAACTAAAATAGATCAGATTCAGATCTTACCTCACATGTAGCATAAATCTAGGCGCATATCGTAGATCAAAATTCTTATCTCAAACTTTGAAGCTGAAGAGGCCTAGATCTAATTTTTATTTTTAGAATAGGTTTGGTGAAGAAGAGAAAAGGGCATAGTTTTGGCATCACCTTAGAAATTATAAGGATGAAGGTGAACCTTACCATCTTATTTATAGGCGTGCTAAATGAACTTGGTCCTTTAGATCTAATTTAAAGCCAATTTGAACCAACCACCTCACTCAAGAAAAAGAACATTGCAGAATTGCCCAGATTGCGCTGCACCCACGTGCCCATGCGCAGGGGTGTTGACACCCATGCTTGGGTGTCGACATAGGTATCAACACCACTATGGTGGTGTCGACATAATGTCGATACCCCCCACTATGTATATATATATTTTTTGATTTGAAATTTGATTTATTTATACTACATATAATACTTGCACATAAATCGAATTTCAAACATTCCTTTTGTTCACGTGCAATCCTTAATCTGAATCGTATTTATTTGCATTCAAATCTTATGCGTATGCAAAGCTTTTGTACGCAAAAAATTCTTTATTTTATTCCAAATCTAACTTTCGCAAATCAATTACATCAATTAATTCTCTTTTTTTAAACATCCTTCCAATTAAACCTCTTATTAAACCCTTTTCACACTAAACCGCTTTTTAATTAAACTGCTTTAACACTATGCCTCTTGCACTAATTGCTTACTCTCTTATTAATGTGTTGATATACTATCTTTAATGCACCCATTTTATTTACATTCTCTCTTTATTAATTGCTCTGCCAAATATGCCATTATTTCTTTTGTGCAATTAAATTTCCCTATATATATATATATATATATATATATTTGGATGCAGTTTACCTTTTTCCTTTAATCTTATTTATTCATTGCAATTTACCATTAATGCATTCTACCTTATGCATTCAATTTATAGCGTTCCATTTTCCTATTGCTATCCATGTGCCAATATGCATTAATTTATTGTTTAACTTTTTATCTTGCAGGCATTAAACTTTTAATCATCATGTGTGTGTATATATATATATACACACACACACACATCTTCCATACTTTTATACAATTAATATTTATTAATTAATTTCTCACTCTACATTCTCTGATTTATCTTCTTCTTTTTATTCTGTGTTATTTCTTTTATTATAAATGCACCATTAGTGTATGTATTTATTAATTTATTATTCATTATGTTTATGCACATATCTATATGTACATTTTGTAACTGCATTAAAAAATGCGGGGGTGTTACAATACAAAATACCAACAAGGTCTATCCGGAGGGGTATATCTGCCAGGGTGGTTCTATAACAAAAGGTCATCTAAGTTAGAAGCTAAGAAAGAGCAAGGCAAGAGCTCCGCTAATCGAAATACGGAAAGACGGAAGGGCTGTCGTTACTAACCTACTTAATACCGATACAATTGGTGATAAAGGCATTAAAGATACCAAGCCTAAAGTGCGCAGCGGTTATCCGGATCTAACCCCCGAAATATTCAAACACCGGGAGGTCATTTTGTTAAATAACGAGTAAAACAGCGGAAGCTACCCTATGGAAGGCTAGACTCCATTTGAAAGCTCTATCAGAAGGCAAACCGAAACACTAGAGAGGATACAGGCTATCCATACTAATCTGCCTAGTGCCGACACCAACAGGGGTTCCGAACCGATGGCTATCTATATACATCACGAGGGAAAGCTCCTCAAAGTATTCATAAAATATCGGAAGCCTACATCTGGAAGCCAAAACCGGAGGACAAACATCCTCCGAAATCCATGTACATTGACAAGCTTGTATCTTCTCAATGAAACTTCAATTGACTGGGACCCTCACTTCGGAATCTATAATCAGCACCATAAAGGCAGCCAGAAGTAAAGATCCGACACCATGAAGAAAAGAGGCCGATAGAGGTTTATGCTAGTCCAATAGCCCAACATTAGAAGGGGCCATGAATTCTCTATAAATAAGACCCCAGGTGTCACATTTTAGAGGACGAATTCTTCACTTCTTGTAACACCCCGTATTTCTCTGTGAACATAAAGTAACAAAACAAGGCATACTTAATTTTTAAGAGAAGAATTAAGGGAAACGGGTTACGTTATTGCGTTCTCTTGGAATTCTGCTTGAGATAGAGTCCGAGTTTGCGTAAATCGGACTCCGTATGAAGAAGTTATGGCATTCAGAAGTTTCAGAAAATTTAAAACAGCTCAGTTCGAAATTCAAATTCGAAATTCAAAACACACCCGGGCTGGGTGCGAAATTTCCCGGCTAGGACCCAGGTCTACCTGGGGGTCGACCTGGGTAGGCAGGTCGACCATGGGGTCGACCCGGGTGTCGACCTCTCCCCTTTTCCAGATCCGAGGACAGATCCATTTTTCTGCATTTAGACGCTCGCTCTGACTAGATTCGTTGCTCCTAAGCTATTTAAACAACCCCAAACCTCACTTTCTCTCCACACAATTTGATTACGCCTATACTCTACTCTAATTCATATTAAAATAAATCAATGGCGTCGCTACTCTGTTGAAACCAAAGCTAGAACTAGTGCTTCTTCTTCTTCCAATCTGAATAGGATTAAAACATAACCAAACAACGTCTAAGTCAACGGAAAGCTAAATCAACTCCTGAAAATTAGTTCCCAGAATCGTTCTTAAACCACAAATTGTGAGTACAGTTATTTTTAGATATGAAATTTAATGATGATCTTGACATGGTTATAAATCTGAATTGGAGATTATGCATATTCCTGTTTATCAGATCTTTTTTTCTGTGTAGATATATCTTATTATTACTATTCTGTATGTCTTCCTTCTGTTCTATAGCCAGGCTACCACAAGCCTGAGCCAAATCTCATAAGAGATTGACGTGCGAACGCTAAATTTGGGGAAAATTTTGAATGATGCATAATTGGGCATAACTGATTTGTGGCTGAATTGAGAACACAACATATGTTGTAGTTTCAGATCTAGGCATACTATATATGACGGTTTATGATTTGGAAGAAGGAGAGTTATTGTATGACAACATATGACTTGTAATTTGGGAACATAATGCATGTTATAATTCAAAAATATGATTTTGAGGACATAATACATGTTGTGGTTTAAGATCTAGATTTGGGGGCATATTTTATATGATGATCTATGACTTGAAAGAGAAAAAAAAGGGAAATATGATTTAGGCATAAACGATCTATATCAAAATAGGATAACTATTAATTGGGAATACACCTAAATGGGGATTTTGGATATTTGACATACGATGAAATAAAAGGCTATAATTTGTCATAATTCATATTGTATATCATGATTTGGGGTTTTTGGAGAATATTCTGTACTATGTGAATTTAACTAGAAATTTGGGGCATACGTTATATTGTGAATTATGTCCATAATTTGAACATGTAAGATTAGGCTCAATTTTATGATTAAGCGAGGTATGTCAATGGAATTTTAAGGTATGATTAAATCTGTTAAATTGTCTAATCTGTTAAATCTTTTGAAACTGAATACGGTGATTTGGGTTATGGAAATCGGTAGGCTCGATCTAAAATTGAGCAAAACATGTTAATAGAACTTTGGATAATCTGTTGTAACTTGTAAAGAAGTTAAATTGTCGAGTTGGCATAATTAGTCTGATATTGGCATAATCTGTGAATGAATACTTTAGCTAAAAGTAGGAATGCTGAGACACGAGGTTAGACTCTGTTTGCGGTAGAAGCCTGCCCGGACCCAACCAGCTTAACCAGCAACCGCAAACTGCTAGTCTAATGTGAGAGGTCGTAGGCATAAAGATGCTTAGACACGAGGTTAGGTCTGGCTTGTGGCAGAAGTCTTCCTGGATCCGCCCGGCACATCCAGCGGCCACAAGCTACCGACTTAATGTGAGAGGTCTATGCATTATTAATTAATGCAAATCTAAGATAAATGTGATACCTAAAACGTGTTGGGTGGATAGGGTTAAAAACAACTGGACTGATGAATCTAATAAACCCATTTCGTAAATCTGTAGGTCCAATACAAAGTTAGGTGAAACAATCTGTAAGCATGCTAATCTGTATATCTGATCCGTTAGTCTGAAAACTTGTTAACTTGTATGTCTGATCTAAGAACTATTTAATCTGAACTTTGTACATCTGAAATCTGTAGGCAAGTTAATCTGAAATCTGTTTGTCTGGAGACACAAGGTTAGGAGGGGTAATTACTTGTGTCATCTGTTGTTTGGGACCCATATTAGTCAGTAACCCTTTCTGGTATCAAAATGATGACCCAACACTAAGAGTGGTCTGGGCACGCTTACTGAACTAATTGTAAGAGGTTCACACTGATAATGGCGAGGGGTGTTGATGGCGCATTCCAACCGGGTCATGTGCGTGCATGGATCCGGTCTGCTCTGAGGATGTAAGACACCGTGACATCTGTAAATAGGTATGTGTCTATAGGTTGCCACTTTAGGGAGTGATACACCCTTCTGTGGGGCCATCATAGGGTATTTAAGTATTAGGGAGTCGGTCGCATGGGGTAGAATTTAGGGTACACTTAGTTCTGTCTATTTCTACAGGGGTACCGCCTGTTTCTGTTGGGGTGGCAACACCTGTCTGTTTCTGTGTGGGACCATCGGTTGGGGTGGTAAAGGCCTGTTACTAGTGTACACCTAATTCTAATATTCTGTTTCCATAGAGATTATTTTGTTTCCGTATCTAATTCCGTTCCTGCTTCTGTTTCTGTACGTAGGTCTCTGTTGGGGCGGTAAAGGCCCATTAGCTGGGTGGTAAAGGCCCATTATTAGCATTCTGTTTCTGTACCTTATGTCTCTGTTCGGGTGGTAAAGGCCCATTACTAACATCGTGTTTCTGAAAAGATCATTCTGTTTTCTGTTTAGACATTAGGACAACACCTAATTCTGTTATACTAGTATTAGTGCAGAGAAGTGAGAACTAAGTAAGAAGCTTAGCTTAGCCTATATCATTCTGTTTCTTCTGTTAACCTTCTATTCCTGTTACTATTATCTCTCATCCAGTTTTATTTACATGTCATGATACTATTATCTGTTTATATGCTGAAAGTCACTGGACTCACCAGACTTATGTCTGACCTAGTTTGTTTCGCCTCTTTTCTTTCCGTTTCCACCCTCTGTCCTAGTTCGTTTCGCCTCTTTTCTTTCTGTTTCCCCCCCAGGTGCTCAGGGTGGAAACGTAGGAACTTGATTCCGATTCGCTCTGCTTGAAGTGTTTGAAGTATTGCTTGGCTTCAACTCTATCTTTTCATGGAAGTTTTATGTTGGGGATTATGGCTTTGAAAATTATGCATTCTGAAGGCTTTTGTACAAGACTGATATTTGTGTACTTGAATTCCGATATTGTGGTTTTTAAAGATGTAACCAAACTTATTTCTGTTTCTGCTATAATAAAGTTATAAAATTTTCAATTACTACTTTATCTATCTTGTATATTTCTGTTATGTTTACTTATAACGTTCCACCGAAGTTAAGTCATTCCCTTTGCGAGTGACCTTAACGGAAGTGGGGTGTTACAGTTGGTATCAGAGCTGAAGGTTACCAGATCTAATAAAAAAAATTTGAAAACTATTTTCAAAAAGGTTTTAAAAAGGAAGTATTTTCAAAAGTAGAGTTTATTTTTAAAAACATAATCCACAAGAGCCATATATCTTTCTTTCGATTCTACGTTTTGAATCGCGTGCTTTTTCTTTTCAGCATGTTTGGGTTACCCGAGATACCCGAGGGCATACCGATACCAACTTGGTTCAGAAGGTATCTGGCGGCTATGGCCACCGCCGCAGGCCCAGTAGACGTTCCTCGTCCTCCTCTTCCTCCCCCTCCACGCATTGATACTTTTTCAAAGATATACAAGGACTTTCGGGAAATGGGCAGGAAACCTTTTCACGGGTCAGAGACGTTTGTTGATGCTCGAAATTGGCTTAAGGAGGTGGAAGATTTATTTGGTATCTTTGAGATAGAAGACGGAAGGAAGGTCCAATTAGCTGCTTGGTTAATGAAGGACGAAGCCTCGTATTGGTGGGAGGTCACGAATGGAGAAAATCCAGTGGTGACATGGAGGGATTTCAGGAATAGGTTCGAGATGAAATTTCTTTCACGAGCAGAAGAGAATTTATACATGGAGAGGTTCTTAGCATTGAAGCAAGGGAATTTATCAGTAAAGGAGTATGTCAGCAAGTTCAATCAGTTGGCGAGATTTGGCACAGACTTGGTGAACACACCTGAAAAGAAGGCCTTGAGATTCGTTAAAGGTTTGAATGAGACGCTACATGGATTGGCTATGACCCACATTCGTATGGGGGCTACCTTCGAGAAATTGGTTGACATGGCGTTAATGCATGAAGAGGAAGCCAAAAGTGAGAAGAAAGAGGAAAAGCTCGAAGGACCACAGAATAAGAAAGTAAGGCCCATAAAGGAAACATAAAAGAATGATGAAAAGTCTGAAGATAAGAAGGAGAAAAAGTTCTTTACTTGTGAAAGCTTAACTCACCTGAACAAGGATCGCAGAAAGAGGAAGGGCGCTTACTTCAACTGTGGAGAAATAGGACACTACACTAAGGACTGCCCAAAGAAACGAGGGCAAGGGCAGAGGGCAGAACCTACTTCTGGAAGGCGGGCGAATACTCTCAAGGCTGGTGGATAGGATAAAGATAGGAAAATTTCTGTAGAAGGATTAATTTCCTTATCTGATTATTGAGTTAAAACTCCCTTTGATTCTGGTATTTTGATTCTGTAATTGATACTATGCACTTTAATACTAGTCTTGTTTCTAATCCCGCTATAGTCTCAAACCCCATAAGGGTTACGACTCATTTGTTTGTGATAAGTTGGGGTTTGAAGGTATCTGTGTTAAGCATTAAGTTGACTGTGACGCATACATTCTGGTTTTTGTAGGATATGGTGGGGTTTTATCATGATTAGTTTCCTAAGAATCACTTGATAATCTGATCTGTACTAGTAGTCTATAAGTATCTGAATATTTCTGAAAAGGATAGGGTTTTTTACTCGAAGCGTGAAGTAGATTTCCAGTTTTGACATTGTTTAATGGGAGTAATTCTCTGAGTATCAATCTGATGTTGATTTCGGTCTTCGGGGTTGATACTTAGGGATTTATTTTCTTAACCGATGTCTAATGGGAACAGAACTTTTGTTTTAATTGTACTTGCTTCTATCACTCGGCTGTATCCTATCAATCGAGTCTTCGACCTTTAGGTAGAAACTAATGGGTGTAAACATGTGTTTGAGACATGTTATGTTGATGGTTGCAAGTGGATGCAAGTGGTTGCTAGTGGTTGCTCGTGGATGCATATATGCACACTAGGCACTAGATCGGCTCAAAAACGCTTTCACACTGCATATGGATGTGTGTGCATTTTTCAATTTTTGTGCATGCAAATTGATTGACTCATCATATGGGTGTTGCATTTGGATGACTGGTCATGCACTCATATAGAAATGATGTGTATCAAATAGGATTTCTTGCATACATAATTGGACTCATGGCACTAGCATAATTTGCATCAAGGAGGTCAACTGAATCAGTAGACCGCCTGATCTTTGCATTAGATAAGAGACATATACACACACTTTTGCATATGTCCATACAACATTAGAAGTTTTCTAAGGACAATGGATGTTTGTGGATGATTATTGAGTAGATGAGTGATTGGATGGTAGGATACATTCTTCTTAACTTAAAGATTTCGGGGACGAAATCCATTAAGGAGGGGAGAATGTAACACCCCCGTGTTTTTCTGTGAACATAAAGTAACAAAACAAAGTATACTTAATTTTTAATAGAAGAATTAAGGGAAATGGGTTACGCCATTGCGTTTGTCTCGGAATTCTGCTTGGGATATGTTAGATCCAAAATTGTCTCTAACACCCAAACTAGTAAATATTCTAATGAAATGAAAACTAAAACGAAGAAAACACACAGTTTATAGTGGTTCGGCGTTAAATAGCCTACGTCCACTTTTCTTCTTTTTTGATTGATGTCTTGAATGCGAGTACAATAATGATTTTCACTCAATTCTCACTCATTTCATACATTGATTCACTCAATTTCCTTCACAATATGACTTGACAGATGATTGTAGGCTAAATAGGTTGATAAAATTCGGGTTGAAAAGGAGTTTCAATCCTGAAAGTGCCAAAAGATCCTTCCAAATGTCTCTTAATGGTGTATTTATAGGTGGAAACTGTTCCTGGAGAGGGATCGGTTCGGATCCATGTGGCACCAATCCCGTTACAATCGGGTTCAGATAGAATCTGGTGATGACAGCATAACGGGTTAGTGGCAAACATGGGTAGAACGTGGGCATAACCGCTCCGAGTCTTCAGGAGTCGTGGGGTGTAACCGTAGCAGTACTTGACAATCAGTTCGGATCGGACACGCCGTAGCCGAACCCATCCGATCATGTTTCAGCTTCCTCGTTCTCTGTTTCACTATACTTTGATTTGGCAGGGAGAAACCTCCGATCCGACCCAGTTTTATGAAAGAATCTCCCGATATTCTATACTCTTTGTCACTTGATCTTCTAGCTTTGTGTAGCTTAGTTCATAAAGTAGGCTAACATTTCCCCCCCTCAAAGGACGCTTCTATCGAAGATGGAGTGTGCTTTGACATTGTCTATCCGTTGGCTTCAGAATTTGGACCGTTGGACAATCGCTTCCATTCGTTAGTGAGGACGCGTTGCTTCATACTTGATGTCTATATATACTATGGAATGTGCAAATTATTTCTTTTTGTTTTAAACAATTCCGAGAACTCCGTTTAATATCCGACAAATCCTCCAGGTAAACTTCTTGCATATTTTTCCTTGATTTAACCGTATGTGTTGAATTAACTCCTTAGGCTCTGTTTGGGTTCGGCCCTAACCCGAACAGCTTCAGCATTGTTGTGTTAACAGGCCTAATGTCCATGGGCCAACTTTCTGGTCCGAACAGAAAGAAGTTCCACGTTAATAGGAATACCAAAGGCCGGTTCAAACTAATATAAAGTCATCATTTCCTCATTTCTCTTCTTTGTTTCCACCACCCTATATAACTTGCTTCGAAGAAAGAAATCAAACCCTAACTCTCGAAATCGCAAAAATTCTCTTTAAATCCTCAAATCGATTACATAGGTGGGTTTAGAACTTCGATCATCCTTGTAATAACCGACTTCAGTTAGAATTTGTGGTTAATTTGAATGATTTGGTCATGGCTTCTGCTCAGCTTCGACGCCGTGGCCTCCTCTTCCCTCGCCATCGTCATTTGTGACTCCGTCATTACCTCGAGGCGTTGGGAGATGGGATTTGTTGTGATAGGAATAAACTGGTCAATGGAGATCTTGTCATGACAAATCTTTCAAAAATAAAAGGTTTTTTTTAGAAGGAGATGGGTTCAGTGCTGATGGAGCAGAGGAAGAAGAAGAAGACGAGGAGGAGAGTGTATGAGGTCGGTTCCGGTGAAGAGACATGGAAGTGGAGATGGGAATGGGATTTGCCTGACCGGATAGGGTCGGAATGAAAAACAAAAAGAAAGAGAGGCATGGACACTCAAGTCTATCCGGGCCGCTCCGAGTTCATACTTCCGAACCGATCCGGTTTTGCTCGCTGGATGTTGATGTCTACTTCAGACCAACACATAGCTTTCCCCCCGATCCGATCCCAACACATAAACCCGAACCGAAGCAGTTCAGCTTAATGCACAAGAATTTGTCCAATTGGTTAAATCAATGTTTTGATATAACCTTTAACTTAAAGAACAGTTAGGATAGCGCCTTATGATCATAAACGAACATTAAGAACTATTTCAAACATTGATGCTTCATCGAACCTTTGCATCACGCTCTCATGTGTTTACTTTGCACCTTTTGCACACATAGCACACACTTTAGTTCACACACACGGGGGGATATGGGCTATCTTACTCTCACTTATGTTATTTCAGTAGTTTAGTGATCATGGCAGAGGGATGTTCATCTAGGTTAGCAGAGAAAATAGAAGTTGCAGAAACTTCCGAGAAATTTACTCTTGATGACATATCCTCTCCCTCAGACCCTGAATGGGATGATGAGGGCCCAGATTATGAAGTAGAAGCGCAGAATAGTAAAATACATTCTGATAGTGAAGTTTCTCTTGGCAATGAAGAGGAAGGAGGGATAGGAGATAATCGAGATCCTGATGAGTTTGAGTCTGCCATTATATTGGAGTTACCCAAAGATTCTGTTGAATCAACGATTGACGACGATAGACTTGTTCGAATATGTCTAAAGCATGGGATACTGAAAAGAGATACCCTGGTGCCATCGAAAGCAGATTGTCCCCACAGTCCTACGGAAGGATTTATGACAGTTACCCGATTGATGTGTATGGTTGGGGCTATTCCACTGTTTGCGTCCTTTTTTTTGTCGACTTTCTGAGACAAATGCGGATTGCCCCCTTGCAATCACATCCCAACTCTTATGCTAACTTATACACCTTATATATAGCATACAAAGAGGTTTTAGGTACAGAGCCTACCTTCGATGACGTACATTTTTTTTTATAATTTAAAGCATCGGACTAAAGAGACTCCTTCCTTCTCGTATTTTGAATCAGCCCCAAAAAGTAAAATTATTACAGCTCCGTTTAGCAGCAAGGCTGGCGGTTCTAAGCTCGAATGGTTTTATATCAGGCAGCAGCCGGGGTGCGCCAGAAGATAGACTAAATCAATTAAAGCACCGATCTTCTAGATCTCAATTTTAAATGTTCATGCCAGCACATTAACCTGCTTTCTTTTTTATTCGCAGTTGATAATCCAAAGCAAATATCAGATCAATTGTACTTTGATCGTTTGCATCGACTTCTCTGTAGCGATCAAAAGTTTCTAACCATCGACAAAGTTCTTAAGGATGAGTATCTCCATCATCATGGGTTACTATCCATTGCCCGTAGCATAGGTTATGGGATGGGTCCACATGTGTACATACCCCCGGTTGACATTATTCCTGAGACGGGCGAGGGCTCGAAAGGTCCAACAATACCTCTTTGGACTTCACCTTTTCCATCTTCAACCCAGGACGACGAGTTGGCCAACATAGCTGAAAAGCACAGAGAAGGGTATACCGTCCCTGATGAAGCTATTTCTCCTGAGAAGTCAACATCTCCTAAAGAGCTGCCAACATATTCTTCTCAAGGAGATGCCCTTACTATCGACGATTCCACATTTAAGGGTTTAGGAAACCTTCCCCTGCCTGAAACCATCTATACTTCAGTGGACTTTGGCATGAACCCTTTGACTTTCACTTCTTCAGAGGAGACTACTCCCGCGAAGACCAAAGAGCCCGCTCACGCTAGTCTGGCTTCAGACTCGGGTTTGTTGGGGGAACACCACTTAGGACACACTCAACACATTAGCACCATACATCACAACACTCACTTATCATGTGAATACTGATTCTGAATTCCACTTACATTGTTGCGCAGGTACAATGTCTCGCTCTTACTACGATATCAGAAAAATGCACCTAGCATGTATAGGCCTCCTTTCGATATGGAGCATGATCACCGTGAGAGCCGGGGCAGAGATGACAGAAGGCCTCATGATTCTTATCGACCACACACCTCGCGCTCTCGTTCCCCCGTCCGGTCGGATCCAAACAGATATAAGAGCGACCAGAGTCGTCAAGGAGAAGACACGTCGCGGCCTAAAGACTGAACTTCTCCTCAAGACAAACACAGTCGGGAAAAAAGTCCACCGAAACATACCGATTCACGAGACGAACACAAAGTTTCTGAGAAGCGATCTGGAAAGGGTGATAAAGCCATCGTCCCGACTAAGCAAAAACACGTTGAACTAACATACTACAAACCTCCACCACTGGATGCTGATTCCAAAGTTAAGCTGTCATATCTGGAGAAACAGTTCTCAGATCATTACTTTGAGAATCTGACTTTTTTTCCTGCACTTGAGCCTATTTCCTTGAGGTGGGCAGATGAGGCTAAAGCAAAGATTGACGCAGTTGAGAAGCAATACTCGGAGATGTTCAAATATTCACGCAATCTCTCCAGAATTATTCGTACTTTAATTACAGACGTTGATTCGATGAAAAAGGCTGCGGAATCCTATGAGAAGGCCTTGAAAAATTTGGAGAAGGTCCTAGAAGACACAAAGGCTCAACTTGTCATCGCTCAACAAGACGCCAACAATTTCAAATAGCAATTTGAGGAGTTACAGAAGCGTTATCATGATTTGCTGGAATCTCATAGTCAAGAGCGTTTGGAGTTGAAGAAACAAGCGGAAGACGCTAAGTCGGACAGTGTCAAAATGCAACTGCCTTATAATTCTCTTGAGCAAGAAAAAGCCGAGTTAGCGAGAAAAAATGCTGAACTGGGGAAACGAAATGCTGAATTGGTGTCAAAGTTAATGGAAGCCGAGAATAGGGCTGCCCTAGCTGAGGGGAATGTGGAGAATGTCATTAAGTCTGCTGAAGACACCCGTAGAATGCTATCAGATGCTCAGGAAGAAGTGCACGGTTTTAGCGAATTACTAATTGAATTCTTTGCGCACATAATTTGTCGCCGAAACATCTCTTGGATTGAAGACTATCCAACTGCCTTAGTTCACGTATGGAGTCAAATCATCGAATGGGAGAAAGAGGAACTTAAGATGGACTTTGTTGATGAAGGTAAACTTATGGAGAAGTATCTGAGAGATGATGAACCGGCACGCCTGGCCGAGGGGTGTCGCCTCATTGCCGCTGCTATGGAGGAGGAGAAGCGCCTGGCCAAACAAAAGAATATCCCTGAGGCTGGTTCTTCTTCCGCTACCGCTGAAACTACTGAAGTCGAGGGATATGATCCCGAGAACCCGGGAATTTCTAAGGCATCTCTTTTATCTCCTATACTCGAATCAGCATCAGAGACGGTAGTCACCCCAATTGAGAAACCATCGGAAGGTATTTCTACATTTTCACCTCAATTTGTCAAGGCCGTCTCCACCTTTCATCACATAATTGGGCAATCAGTGGAGGATCCTTTATTTTCTCCTGAGTTGATACCTTTTGCTTCTCATTATGTAGGTGCTGGACTCACCGAGAAGATCGATGAGCCTCAGGGATCCTCTATTAGAGAGGAATCCATGAAAAAGGCTCAGGGTGGATAGGATAAGCCTACCACTGCCGAATCCGGAGGAGGCACCAAACTGTCTAAGGCCGACACTTCTCATGATGACGAGATGATAGATGCCTTAAAAGACGACGATGGTAATGAGGGGCATGAAGAAGATCCTGATGTGGCTATAATTAGGGATTCAAAAAGTGCCGATGACATTACTTTGGCTGAAATGAAAGCCGATCAAGACAAACGCATGCAGCTAAAAACTGAAGACTTGAACCCCGAAAGCCTTAAGCCCCTTGCAGTGGTGGATCCTAGATCAAGGTTAGTCATTAAGCTTTCAACTAGGTCTATTATAGAAGAGCTTGCTAAAAAATCTTCTCTTGATTCCAGTGAACTGACTCCTGGGAAGAAATCCACCGATTCTGGTACTTCAACTACAGAGAAGAAGAGGCCAAAGCGTCTTATGACTGATGCTGAAAAAGAGGCTAGGGCTACTCATACGGCTGCCAAAAAATCCAAGTCTGCTCCAAAGCCCAAGTGATGATGTGCTTTGTTTTATTTTGATATTCAATTGGTTCGCAATTGTTGTAGCGAGTGCGGCCCTCGCATCTTTTGCTTTATTTCCCTGTACAAACTCACGTGTTTGTAAATAAAAATAGTTTATTACCTGCAATGTCTGATAGTTGTTAGTTTAGTACTTAAGTAAAAGTGAAAATAGACAGCATGTCATATTACAGTTATATAATAAAGTCATTGTTGAGGGGAATATGTGTACACATATATGCTCCTAATTAATCCTGGATAACCGAGCAAGAATTATTCAAGATTCATTAAATTCAAAATCCAATTGCCCCCGATTCTCCTACGGTGCCATATTCCTTTCGTCATTGATGCCTATTCTTTCAACCATCTTTATACTCTCCTGTCCCATAACCAGGTTAGAGTATTGTTGAGGCGGTCTCTCATTCGAGTGCACCTTCACGCCCCAAGGGACGTCGTCTTCCCGTCCTTTATACTATATCTCGATTCATGAGAGTTATAGTTAAGAATGTCATCTTCCCATTCTTTTGCATTCTATCATGCAAGCGGTCATTTTGTTCGCTCCTGCACATAGGTTATCTCCAATTTTCTAGATTTAATTTAATGTTTTGTATTTCAGGGTCATGATAGAATGATTGTCAAATATATAGATTATGCAGGAAAGTAAATGACACACGATATTTTTATAGTAGTTCAGCTAAGTCGTAGCCTACATCAACTTCATAATCCTTTGTTCATATAAACGGACTTTTTAAGGCAAGTTGTGCCTTTTTACACAGCTTATAAAAACAAAAAGGAAGACATTTCATATTTAGCTCAGATATCGTCGTAAGTGCTGAGCATTCCAAGGTCTGGGAATCTCTTCACTGTCCACGGTCGTTAGCTTGAACGCTCGTGTATCAAGCTTTCGTTGGATGGTGTATGGCCCTTCCCATTTTGGACCCAATTGGGTCGAAGGTGGGAAGACTCGTTTCAGTACTAGACCTCATGGTTCAAAGGTTTTGAAGCAAACTTTCTGGGCATAATAACGTGCTACTTGATGTCGATGTCTCAAGGCTCGTAAGTCCGCTTTGTCTCTTTTTTCTTCAATCATATCAAGAGACTCTAAGAGGAGTGTCCTATTTTCATTGGGTTATAACACGCGACTCGATGCAAAGGGACTCCCAATTCTACCAGAATCACTGCTTCTGACCCAAAGAAAAGTGAATAGGGAGTATGGATGGTAGCCGTCTTAAAGGTTGTCCTGTAGGCCCATAAAGCTAGTGGCAACTCGTCTACCCATTTGGCTTTAGCCCGCTCCAACCGCTTCTTCAGAATAGATTTAATGACTTTGTTTATGGCTTCGACCTGGCCATTTGACTGCGGGTGAGCTACTGCAGTGTATCGTTTATCAATCTTGTACTTCTGGTAGAAGTTCCTAAATTCGATGCTGTCAAACAGTGTCCCATTATCGGTTATGATGGTCTTCGATATCCCAAATCGACAAATAATGTTTCTGACCATAAAACTGATTACCTTTCTCGCCGTGATGGTTGTTAAAGGTTCAGCTTCCACCCATTTTGTGAAATAGTCCATGGCGACGATCGCGTACTTAGCTCCTCCTCTGGCAATAGGTAACACTCCAATAATGTCAATTCCCCACATGGAAAATGGCCATGGGCTTACCATCGACTTGAGCTGAGTCGGAGGTGCTCTGGGAACTTTAGCAAATCTTTGACATCTGTCGCAGCGCCGTGAATAATCGGCCGCGTCTTTATTCACGGTAGGCCAGAAATATCTGTACCATAATACTTTCTTTGCTAGGGTTTGGCCCCCAGTGTGGTCTCCACACTCACCTTCATGTACTTCTTGCAGTACACGTTTAAAAGTCGTCGTGTGCGATACACCGTAATAGGGGCGTTGAAAACCCTTGGCGATAAAGGAAGTCGTCGTGTGGTCTTACAGCTCGCCTTTCGCTCTTTTTCAATGGAAGGGTTCCATTCTTGAGAAAATTCTTGATCGATGTCGTCCAGGATTCTCTCTCTGAGTTGACTTCTAAGGCTAGTTCCGCTTCCATTAGGTCGAAACTCGGTGATTCCAAAACCTCTATCGGAACCATTTCAGTTTCTTTAGGATTATCAGAACTTGCCAGCTTCGCCAGTCGATCTGCTTTCTGGTTTTCCGTTCTTGGAATGTGCGTTATGCTCCAAACTTCCCAACAACTCCTTTACCTTTTTGAGATAAGTAATGAGTCGAGGTCCTTTAGCAGTGAATTCTTCCCGAACCTGGCATACAACTTTCTTGGAATCGCAATATATATCTAGTGTCTTCACTCCCAATTCTTTGGCGAGTTTCATCCCGACAATCACGGCTTCATACTCGGAATCGTTGTTAGTAGCAGCAAACTCTAATCGTAATGCATATTAAATAGATCGTCCTTCAGGAGTTATTAAAACAACTCCGGCGCCGGACTTTCGATCATTTTTGGCTCCGCCCGTATATAGCTTCAACGGACTAAGCTCTGACTCTTGGTCCAAAGTAACTACCTTGTCACCCACCGTTTCCTCTTCGAGAATTGTAAATTCAGCTATAAAGTCATCCAATGCCTGCCCCCTTATTGATCTTCGTGGCTGAAAATTCAAATCAAATTGAGTTAGCTCGATCTTCCATTTAAGTAACCGCCCCGATGCTTCGGGTTTTTGCAACACTTGTCTCAAAGGTTGATCGGTATATACAACTATTGGGTGAGTCTGGAAATAGTGGCGAAGTTTACGGGAAGCAATCAGGAGGCTATAAGCAAGCTTTTCTATCTTCGGATAATTACGTTCCGCAGCAGCTAGCTTTTTGCTCACGCAATATATAGGCTTCTGGACTTTACCCTCTTCACGTACTAATGCCGTACTGACGGCGTGAGATGATACCACTAAGTAGAGTAACAAATCCTCATGTTCAACGGGTTTTGATAATATTGGGGGCTTTTCTAATAAGTCTAATAGATTCTGGAATGCCTCCACACAATCGGGGGTCCACTCAAAATTTCGCTTTCCACGTTTTATGAGATTGAAGAAAGGTACACATCTATCTGTAGCTTTAGAGATAAATCTACTCAATGCAGCAACTTTTCCGGCCAAGCTTTGAACGTCTTTGATCTTTTGTGGTTCTTCAATATTCCTTATTGCTGCTATTTGGCTAGGATTTATCTCAATTCCTAGAGAACTCACAATAAACTCAAGGAATTTTCCTGATGCGACCCCAAACGAGCATTTTAGGGGGTTTAACTTCATCCTATACCTTCGAAGAATATCAAACATTTCAGCTAAGTCCCTTGTATGGTCGGAAAATTGTTTAGACTTCACAAGAATGTCATCCACGTAAACCTCCATGGTTTCCCGATTTGATTATAAAACATGTGGTTGACCAGGCGCTGATACATGGCTCCTGCACTCTTTAACCCAAATGGCATTACCACATAACAATTTAACCCTAAGTCCATGATGAAGCTTGTATGCTTTTGATCTTGTATGTGCATGGGAATTTGATTGTACCCAGAATATGCGTCCATAAAGGATAAAAGCTCGTGCGCGGCCATCAAATCTACTAGATGATCAATTCTAGGGAGAGGAAAGCTATCCTTCGAGCATGCCTTGTTCAAATCAGAAAAGTCGATACATGTACACCACTTCCTGTTTGACTTTTTGACTAGGACAGGATTTATATCCAGTCAGGATATTTCGAATCCTTAATGAATCCATTATCTTTTAATTTCTCTGCCTCTTCTTTCAAAGCTGCTGACCGCTCTGGGCCTAACATCCATCTCTTCTGTTTGACTGGTGGGTGCTTTGGATTAATACACAAAGAGTGGCTCATGATGGCAGGCGAAATCCCACACATGTCAGCGTGAGTCCAGGAAAACACATCCAGATTTGCCTTTAAAAAATCAGCCAACTCTTTCGCTCGAACTGGATCTAGTTGCGAGCCAATCTTTAGTACTTTTGTCGAATCTGTCTCATTAAAAGGTATATCTACTTTTATTTCGTTGGGGGTCACCTTCCTATCCTCGGGTTCTCTATCCCCTCTGGGATCTATATCCTCGAGCACATCTGAGGGAGACTCTCTTGGGGCAGGACCCCTTATTTGCTATGCTAAGTTCTCCTTTGGAGGGGAAGAATCGTCCTTAGTTTCTATATTCAACCCCTTCATTAGCATCTTCAACTCCGTCATGTAACAAACTCGTCCTGTAGCTTGGTCTCCCCTCATCACCCCAATTCCTGAGTCAGTCGGGAATTTAAGCAGCAAGCACCAAGGTGCAATACATGCCCTAAACTCGGCAACGGCCGGTTGGCCTAGGAAGGCATTGTAGGGCGACTCCACATCCAAAACTACAAATGGCAGGATCCTCACTCTCTGGCGATCTCCCTGCCCTAATGTCATTGGTAATTCTACGTAGCCCATCAGAGCCGTCGACGCTCTGTTGAAGCCAGATATCCATCCTTCGCATGGCTTTAGATCTTTTGCTTCAAGTCTCATTTGTTCGAAAGCTTTCTTGAAGAGGATATTGACCGAGCTCCCGTTGTCCACTAATACTTTATGGACTAAAGCAGGGCCAATTGTCGTGGTAATTACAAGTGGATCGTCAGTTGGGTATTGACTCCAGAATCATCTCTACTGCGGAATATGACGTTGTATGACATCGTCTTTTGTTGTTTTACTAGAGTACTTTCTTCGAGGCTACTCATTCTCCTACCTCAAAATGTTTGGTGGCGTTGACATACAGATCCATTGCTTTAAAACTATGACCAACTGGGTGGGGTCCGCCTATAATGGTATTAATAATGACCCCCTTACCTTTCTGCCGGGCTGTGGGTTTTGAAGTAGGCTAGTTTTGGTCCGGGGCTTGTCCCCCTTGCCCCGTCCCTTGGGGCAACCTTGTACTCGTCTAACTTCCCTTCCGCAGCAATCTTTCGACTATATCTCTCAAATGACGGCATTCGTTGGTGGAATGACCGTGGGTTCCATGGAACAAACAAAACTTTCCCGTTGCGATCTCTTTCTCAGTGGAGTCTCGGGGTGGTGGTTTTTTGTACTGCAGTATGCTATATGTATCCAAGTAAATATTCTCCAACGTATCATTTAACGGCGTATAGTTTTCAAAAATCTGGAATCTGGGTCTTTTACTAGAGCTATTCCCTCGGTTTCTGTTCATTCTGTTGTCGTTCCCATTTCTGTTGCTATTACTCCCACTCTGGTTGCCAATGTTTACTTCAACCTTCCCTGAACTGTCACCAGATTGTTTCACAGCAACATTACTCTAGACACCTTCCATTGAGGCCCCTTCGGACTTTCTCTTCCTATTTGCATGAGCTTTTTCTCGCCTTAAGCTGATATTAGCTTTTTCATAGAACAATTCTCTAGTAGGAGGCGGTTTCCCAGACAAGTAATCCCTGAATTCTGTGTCAGGATCTACCCCTTCTATCAAGGCCATCAGGATAGTGGGCTCATGAGGATCTCTAACTTCACTAACAGCCAGGTAGAAGCGATCTAAATATGACTTCAAAGATTCTCCTGGGGCCTGTTTAATCCGTGACAACTCTATGACGCTCTATGACTTTCGGGCACGAAGTCGAAACTGATTCCTGAAGCGCTCACTCATTCTGCGAAATTTGATATCGACCGAGGGGGGAGTCGGGTAAACCACATTAACGCCACATCTTTAAGATAAATTGGAAAGGCTTTGCATTTTACAGCATCTGGAGCTGCTGTAGCATTCATGAACCATGCATACCTCATCAGATGCTGCCCTGGGTCCATTCTTCCTGAATATCGATCCATCTGAGGCAAGTTGAATCGTCGAGGGAAATGGAAGTCCAATATATCATCTGTGAAGGGGGTATGACTTTGCTCAATGCCCCAATTTTCATTAGTATACCATCGGCTCTTGGACATAATCTGGCGCACCATTGCCCATACATCGGCATTTGTTAATGTCTGCACAAGTTCTATAGGTCTGATGTTCGGATTACCCCTGGGTTTCTGATTAGGGGATAACCTCCTGTTTCTAGCGGTAGCTGCTCTACACTGCTCTCTGCGCTCCCGGTCGATCTCAGGAGGTAGAGGTTGAAGAAGCTGCTGTTGCGTAAGGTTGGTAATATTAGGATCCCTGGGTAGGACGTGGGATCCACGAATGGGTAGCAACATAGGCTGTTGCAGGCTTGGGTCATTAGGCCCAAATACACGAGCAACGTCTTCTCGGGATCCTAAAGATCCAAAAGTTAACTGATCGAGGTTCTGAGGTCGTTCAAGCGGCCTTCTCTCACGAGGTCATCCCTCATCTAAAGAAGACGAATCATCTGTTGCAAGGCGGCGTGTTGGGGAAGGAGTCTTCTGCTCTGGAGCTCTTGGAGTTCTCTACCCATAGTGATCATGCTTTCCTGCATATGAAGGCTGTCACGCCTTTGGGCTTCCAATGCCTCCTTAGTACTCTAGAGCATGTCAAGAAAGCATGAAAAATTTCCCTGTGTGATGGGTGTAGATGGATCAGGCTGAACATTAGTCATCGTGGCTGGAATCGGAGCGTTGGTGGGAGCTCGAGTAGAAGTTCCAACTTCATTCTGGTTCGGATCGGATCAGAGTGTAGTGGCATGATCGGAGCGGTTCGGATGGGGAGAATGAGTGCCCTCAACTTCATTGGACCGGCTCGGATAAGAGTCTTCCATCCGGTTCGGACCTTCCTGACCGGAGCGGCCTGCTCCAGAGTCTTTAGCACGTGACCTCGTTAGCACGATGGCTTGTTGATCTTCTCTAGTATCGTTTCCCCTAGCGCCTTGCACTTCTTATCCTTTTGTCTTGGCCATAATATTTCATTCTTCTACAGTTAGTCAACAAGTACATAAAGATGTCAGAAACAGATGATTAATTTCTTTGAACTTGAGGGTCCAAATAGTAGAATGATAATCCCAAAAAGCTGAGAATTCGAAAATCTCTCGGTGAAAGCACCAAAATGTTAGATCCAAAATTGTCTCTAACACCCAAACTAGTAAAAATTCTAATGAAATGAAAACTAAAACGAAAAAACACTCAGTTTATAGTGGTTCGGCGTTAAATAGCCTGCGTCCACTTTTCTTACTTTTTGATTGATGTCTTGAATGTGAGTACAGTAATGATTTTCACTCAATTCTCACTCATTTCATACATTGATTCACTCAATTTCCTTCACAATATGACTTGAAGGATGATTTTAGGCTGAATAGGTTGATAAAATTCGGGTTGAAATGGAGTTTCAATCCTGAAAGTGCCAAAAGATCCTTCCAAATGCCTCATGATGGTGTATTTATAGGTGGAAAATGTTCCTGGAGAGGGATCGGTTCGGATTCACGTGGCACCAATCCCGTTACAATCGGGTTCGGATAGAATCTGGTGATGACAACACAACAGGTTAGTGGCAAACATGGGTAGAATTTGGGCATAACCGCTCCGAGTCTTCAGGAGTTGTGGGGTGTAACTGTAGCAGTACTAGACAATCGGTTCGGATCAGACATGCCATAGCCGAACCGATCCAATCATGTTTCAGCTTCCTCATTCTCTGTTTCACCATACTTTGATTTGGCTGGGAGAAACCTCCGATCCGACCCGGTTTTCTGAAAGAATCTCCCGATATTCTATACTCTTTGTCACTTGATCTTCTAGCTTTGTGTAGTTTAGTTCACAAAGTAGGCTAACAAGATAGAGTCCGAGTTTGCGTAAATCGGACTCCGTATGAAGAAGTTATGTCATTCAGAAGTTTCAAAAAATTTAAAATAGTTCAACTCGAAATTCAAATTCGAAATTCAAAACACACCCGGGCTGGGAGGGAAATTCCCCCCCCCAGGACCCGGGTCGACCAGGGGGTCGACCTGGGTTGGTAGGTCGACTATGGACAGATCCATTTTTCTGCATTTAGATGCCCGTTCTGACCAGATTCGTTGCTCCTAAGCTGTTTAAACACCCCCAAACCTCACTTTCTCTCTACACAATTTCATTACGCCTATACTCTGCTCTAATTCATATTAAAATAAATCAATGGTGTCACTACTCTGCTGAAACCTAAGCTAGAAATAGCGCTTCTTCTTCTTCCAATCTGAATAGGATTAAAATAACAAATCAACGCCTACATCAATGGAAAGCTAAATCAAGTCCAGAAAATCAGATCCCGGAGTCGTTCTTAAACCACAAATTGTGAGTACAATTATTTTTAGATATGAAATTTAATGATGATCTTGACATGGTTATAAATCTGAATTGGAGATTATGCATATTCCTGTTTATCAGATTTGTTTTCCTGTGTAGATATGTCTTATTGTAACTATTCTGTATCTCTTCCTTCCTTCTGTTCTATAGCCAGGCTACAACGAGCCTGAGCCAAATCTCACAAGAGATTGACGCGGGAACGCTAAATTTGGGGAAAATATTGAATGATGCATAATTGACAATAACTGATTTGTGGCTGAATTGAGAACACAATATATGTTGTAATTTCAGATCTAGATCTAGGCATACTATATATGACGGTTTATGATTTGGAAGAATGAGAGTTATTGTATGACAACATATGACTTGTAATTTGGGAACATAATGCATGTTATAATTCAAAAATATGATTTTGAGGACATAATACATGTTGTGGTTTAAGATCTAGATTTGGGGGCATATTTTATATGACGATCTATGACTTGAAAAAAAAGAGGGAAATATGATTTAGGTGTAAAAGATCTATATTAAAATAGGATAACTATTAATTGGGAATATGCCTAAATGGGAATTTTGGATATTTGACATACGCTGAAATCAAAGGCTATAATTTGGCATAATTCATATTGTATATCATGATTTGGGATTTTTGGAGAATATTCTGTATTATGTGAATTTAACTAGAAATTTGGGGCATACGTTATATTGTGAATTATGTCCAAAATTTGAGCATGTAAGATTAGGCTTAATTTTATGATTAAGCTAGGTATGTGATTGACATAGAAATGTGTTTATTTTATGCTCTTATATCTTATCTTTTGTATATAAATAAATATTACTTGGGTATTGTTTTGTTACTTTTACAGATATTCCAACCCAGCCCGCATGCAACCAGAAAAGTAGAGAAATGGAGATCAGATTGCTATATATTTACATTTTGAAGAATTGTAGATGAAGATCCCACATCTAGTTGCTGTTGAACAAGAAAATGATTGATAAAAAGGCCATGCATATATCAAATCAAGGGAAGCTTGACAAAGAACCAAGAGGAAAAGAAGAAAGGCCAAAAATTTAATAGATTTAACTAAGGCCCATTTGAGACTCTCATTGTAAACTCTTTTGTGAATTCCCTAAGGCCCATCTATCATTGTATTAGGGTTAGGGTTTGGTTATTCCCTATAAATACCCTTGTAATATCATTGTAGCCACCATCCATTATTCTGTATTCTCTTCTCCATTAATAAAAGTTCTTCCTTTTTACTATTTCTGCATTTTTCTTTCTTAGCAATAGGTGTTGTCTTCACAATTAGTTTTGGAAGAGCACCAATTGTATTTTACATTTGTTTCATTAGTGATTAGTCGTTTGATTAGTTTCAACGACAATCCTAATTTTATTTTTGTTGTTCTTCTTATTCTGCACTTTTATTTTCCGCATTGTTGTTCTTGTTTTGCAATTTACTTTCTTTAGTGATTAATCGTTGATTAGATTCAACGATAATCCTAAGTTCGCAATTTCAGTTTGTTTTTATTTCAACAAAATCTCCAGGCTTCGTCTAACTCGCCCAAGAGATTAGATAAATAATTTGATTTTAATCTACCTCCCAGTGTTCGACCTGTATGCTTGCAGAATTTAATTTAAATGTCGTGCTTTTCTGATTCATAGATTAGCGACGATCAAGTTTTTGGCGCCGTTGCCGGGGAGGTAACGATTAAATTTTATTATTTATTTAATTTCCGATTCGTGTTAGTAAATTTTTTCCCTTTTATTTTATTTGTATATAGAATAAAATTCTAGATTGGTTGATTGGGTATTTAAACATTGATACCATGATCTTCTAATCAAGAAAGAAAAAAGAAAACAAAAAGACTAGCCGCTTTTCATTGATTCTTTGCTTTTTTTCAAGTAGTTTCCTTTTTTTTCCTTTTCCTTCCCTTCTCCTTTTACAATTTGATTTCATTACCAAAAAAAAAAAAAAACACACACACACACACAAATATTCCTCCTTTGTTTTCCTTCTCTGCACCTTCTTCCTTGCTTGCAAATCACTCTCCACCAAACACCCTTTTTGCCAAACCTTACCCATCCCAAATCCGTTCAATCCCAGCAAAACCACCTTCTTTCCCGTCCATCACAAATTGCTACTCTGTTCATCAATTTTTCTCTTCTCAGACCTTGTCCAAACCGAACTTCATCACACGGAACCACCATCAATAACAGTTTCCTCCCACAAATTCTCATACCACTCTGCCAATATTTGATCTCCCCACATCTTCACAAGACGCGAACAACCATCTTCACCCTTGTTACAATTTACCACGTCCATCCACGTTCACACCTGTCTCACCCAACAACTACAAACCTTCTTCTGCCACACAAAATCCCCTCCGACCATCTTTGTCAACAACTTCATCAGCCACCCATCTTCACCGTTTCATCTCCACTGGAAACAAACCCACCTTCACATAACACATAACCACCATCATATCGAAACCTTCATCACCGATCTGAACAACCAGCACCAATACCATCTTTTTGTCATCCATCACAACCGCACTCTCATCACATACCCCCAGATTCCAAACAATCTTCATTTTCCATCAACACTCAAACCACTTCCTTCCTTCACCGATCACATCTCCCATCTGCCACCACGCAATACCCCCTATACCACGCAATACCCCCTACCGCAGCATCAAAATCCAACCACACAGCAATTTTCCCCACCCAAAAGATTCAATCTTCTCTATTTGTTCTCTGAAAATCCGTCCAATAGTTTCGATCATCCACAAAACCACAATCCTCGTCGGATTTCAGACCTGTCATCCGCACCACGCCACGTTCATCCACACCTCTACCACTGTTCGAAATACCCTGCACCGAACCCATCGTTCCCCTATCCTCAATTCGAACAACCCCATCTTCCAACGCCTGTCATCCGCATATCACGGTCCTCCTAAAACAGCAATCGACAATCCCAATTCGATTTCGAAAACCCCAATTCGATTGCCAAAAAAAGGAGGCGCAGTCATGTTGATTTCTCTTTGGTTAGATTTTCCTTTTGTTTTCTAGATAGATAGTTTTGCTGGTAGTCTTTTATAGAAAAAAAGGGAAGTATTGCCTATTTGCTGTTTTTGATTTAAGGCGCATTTGTTTAATTGTTTTTGACAAATATCAGGGCCGGTGTTTTTTATTTGATTTGAGGGATTCATTTTCTTTCAAAAGCTGTGGGGACGTGAGTTTATTTTGGGTAAGAAACTTTTTTTTGTTGCGTGATTTACTCAGATATTTTCTGTGATTTTGGTGACCTGAGCTTGGACATATATTTTGTTGAAGTTCTCTGATTTGCTGCTCTAGTTTGGCACGTGGTGTGACATAAGGGGCGTGATTTCTGGAAATTTTCTGTTTCCATTTGTTTGGGATTGTGAAAACACAATTGTGCGGGTTACATTTATAAGGTGGTTTGACCATTTGTGCGTGGTTTTGATCAAGTGTGTGAGTTTTGAACTTTTGTGTTTTCCCTTTTTTTTAGGCTTAGTTTTCTTTATTTCTGTTGAACTTAGTTTTTTTGTGTGTTTGGTTTCTTCTTTTCTTTTAGTTTAGTTAGTTTTACTTTTTTCTCCCCTTTCATTCCAATTTAGTTTTTGTGCTTTTTTCAAAAAAAAAAATTCAAAAAAAAAAAAAAAATTCAAATCAAAATCGAAGTGAGGAAGAATTCAAGCAACAATCAAGGAATCCAGAGGTGAACAAAGCGCAAACAGTGAGATTTTAATCATTGACACTACTCAAATTATTCTGGATGGACTGCCATACCCTACTGTAATATTTTCTGAACTCTACAGGTGCTTTGCTGCGAACAGAAAATATAGACATTGCTTGTAAAAAAATTCTGCAGGGGCAGCGGCTTGCTTGTACAATTTTTTTTTTAATTTCTGTTATTATTCTGTGATTGTTCTGTGGCTGTTTTGTGACTGAAATTTCTGTATCTGCTTGTAAGGACGAATTTCCATAACTAAAAACATCACTCTAGTCGTTTTTCAAATCTGAAACTTGATTTGCAAAATAATATAATTGAAAAGTGGTGTTTTATGAAGTTGACTGTCTCGTATAATTGGATCGCGGATATATAGTAGTTCAATTTTTTGAACTTCTAGCAAAAGAGGTTGCATACTACCCGTAAAACATTGGTCGTATCCCTTAGTATTTATACTATACGTGAACGACCATAAGACACTCTTCCCCCTTCTAATTGAGTCAGTTAATTAATAGAGCACAACTCGGTATTTTATATTATTTTGAAATAGGAATAATTTATGTCTTACCCTAATTTCATTCAAATGTCTGATTCAAAAAAATCGTTGAGGGAAATGTGGGATCATAATCGGAGTAGACGTCCTCTTGAAGAGTATGAGTATGAAATTCAACTCATGAGGCAGAATATTCCAAAATTTCGTGAGCCCGATGCCAATTTTCAAAATTTTCCAATTGACCAACATTTTCAAAACCATGGATATAATCAAAATTGCGATTTCAATTCAAATTTCAATAATTTCGATTATGGGTCAGATCCACATGAAAATAGCTTTGAATCCCAATACAACCTTGATCCACATCAATATGGGGTTGTAAACCAAAATTTTCAAAATTATAGCTCATATCAACATCTTGAAACTAACCAAAATTGCAATTTTCCCTCGAATTTTAACAATTTTGGTTATGAACATAATTTTTATAATCAAAATGATTTCCAATATCCTTGTCCTTTTTCTGAAAATTCAAACAACTATAACTTTGGAAATAATTTTGATTGTGAAGTTGATGTGGACTATAATTTTGATAATCAAGAAATCAAAAATGAGAGCTCTCAAATCAACGACTCTGAAGAATGTCATTTTGATGAGAGGGCGGAAAGGCTAATTAAAAAAATGGATGAACTTCTTTGTTTAATGGCGTCTTATAAAGAACAACAAGAGCAACAAAATCAAATTCAAACAAGCCTTGAATCAGAATATAATTCAACTCTTAGTGACAACGAAAATTTTCAAATAACGACTTTTGAAATTGAGAATAACCATCTAAATGAAGTTGTTCACAATTCAGCAAGTGATTTGGACTTCGATTCTTTTCAAGAAAAAGATTTAAACTCAGATTTTGATCTTCCTCTTTCAGGCTGTGAAAAACATGAAATTCTAGAAATTGAACAGAATAAAAATGTTGAAATTTTCAATTCAAATGTGGAAAAGGATTTTAATGAGCTGGAATTTTTTGGATTGTATGAAGAGGAGTTGCCAAATGAGGATGAAACAGAATTACGCAACCAAGGCCCTTCGGGCTGGCTCGATGCGAAAGGATAATTTGAGTTAATAATTGTTGCAGTACCCTTACCCTCCGAATATCGGGAAGAATTAGCCTATTTTCCTCTTATCACAATGCATATCATTTTACCCATGATCTAAGGGGCAACTGATTACGCAAGGCTTCAGTTGCGCCATGCTAAATAAACCCCTTCTTTAAGGTACTTCAGAATTGCATAGTCTTGCAAGCATGGTATTTATCCCTTGAAGGATGAATAACTAATCTTCAGAACAGAGATTTTGATATTTAAGATATGGTAGATTTAGCTAAGGAGAACTGATCCCATATTGTCTTTCAGCAACATTAGATTACGGCTGTACCAATTTTCCTAAATAAAAGTTCTATATAACTTATTCCGGGTGTTAACGGAAAATATCGTTAAACATTTTAGTGCTAGAAGGAGGACTTGAACCTTCGACCTTGTGGTAAATCTGTCAAAAACTAATTTGGTAAATTTATTGCCACATGACAGAAAATGTGAAATAAAAATATTGGAAGAGCAAAATAAGGAACTATTTCCTAATGCAACCCTTGAAGGAAACATGGATCTAACACTCAATTTGAAAAATAACGAAAGGGAAGCAACTTCCTGCCTAATACAACCACCAAATTCAAATGCCATGGAAAATAATGTCGCAAGAATTATGGCCTTGAAGAAGCAAATCCAAGAGATGAAAGTTCAAATGAATGCCGCTCAAGCATAGAAGTCTTCAAGGCCCATCAAGTCTTGTCAAAGAGAAACGAATGAATCTGCAAAAAGAAAAGCTGCCATTCAACACTCTGAAGTAAAGGAGAAGCTTAAAGCGACCGCCTCTAAGAAGAAAAAGTCCCTTTTGATAGGAATAGACCATCAAGGATATCAATGTGAGCAAGAACAATCCGGGATTACCACTTCCAAAGGTTATGATCCTAAAAGAGCAAACTACGACAACTCAGAAGCCTATCATAAAGACATTGCTTAGAAGACTGTCAAAGAACAATTGGAAAGCAAGGGGAAGAGAACCCATGATGATAGATTTAATGAAAATGAGAGAGTATCCCCGTTGATTGATGAAATTATGAACACCATAATACCAACGAGGGTGAAGGTTCCAACCATAAAGTATCTGGGAACGACTGACCCTGATGATCATATAATGGATTTCGACAGCCATATGGATCTCTACAATGCTTCAAGAGCCGTCAGATGTTGTCTTTTCCTAGTAACCTTTCAGGGAGCACAACAAAGTGGTATCGTCAGTATAGATAAAATACCATCATGGAAACAGTTCTCCTATGAGTTTCCCACACAATTCTGCATCTGTAAAGATCTGACAATTGACTATACAGTCATTGCTAATGTCAAGCAGATTTAAGGGGAATCTCTAGGAGATTACATGAAGACATTTAACATCGAGTCATCAAAGGCCAAGGATATGAATGACTGCGACAAGCTGATAGCCATGCATTCATGGTTAATAGAAAATAACCCCTTCTGGAAAGAATTATACATTCACGGGTGTAAAGACTTGCAATATTTTCACTTCCAAGCTGACAAATTTAATCGCATGGACTAATTATTCTTCACAAAGAGAAAGTTCAGACCTCGAGCGGAATGAGGAAAGTCAAGCATCGGACGAAAGTCTCTGGAAGGAAATAAAAAGAGGTCAAGATTAGAAGATTCTAATACCAACTTGGTTGCTCTATGTCAGCCATCTCCTTTGTGTGTGCTGTGGCCAAAAAAGGGTTAATAACTTCCCCATCTCGTTCAAGGCCAACAATTGCACTAACCTTATTTCGGTGGAAAGTATTGCGAAATTCACAAAAACAATGGGCATAAGACTGATGAGTGCAAGGTATTGGACATGATTATTCAGAATCTAATCCGAGAGGGACATCTGAAAAAATTTGTTTTAAACAAGACAACATCTGCTCAGCATACAAGTGGACAACTAAAGGTTTTAGCAAATGCAATAGAAGCTACTATGGAAGAGGGAAACCTAGACTTGGGTACACCCATAAACTAAAACAATGTAATACAAGGTGGGGCACAACCTGCCCGAGATTGTCCAAGAGCCAGGAGTCAATATATGAAGGAAGCTATGGAGGGAATATTCTCCATTCGAGAGGAACCATCATTGAACAATGTGCGTTACGCTCTCAAAATGCACAACCTAGTGGTTTCTCCAGATGAGATGAATAAAGTGATCTACCATCCACATAATGATCCCGTTATGATAACAGCTCAAATCAGACTCTCTGTTGTTTCCAAGATCCTTGTGGATGATGGGAGTGCCATCAATGTCATAGTCAAGAATGCTTCGGATCAAATGGAAATTTCTGAATAGAAGTTAGAGCCAAGCAATGCACCGATTTTCGGCTTCAATAACAAGGATAAACTCTGGTGGGATAAATCAACCTCCTTGTTCAAGTTGGGATGTCTTCGCTCCATAGGACCTTCGAAACTCTCTTTGTTGTGATCGATCAACCATCCTATTACAACCCCTTCTTTGGGCAACCTACTTTGGATGAGATGGATGCTTCTGTTTCTTCCAAGTATCTTATGCTAAAGTTCTTGACCAAGCAAGGTGGGGGTACCATCATAAGAGAATAGTTTAGTTCTCGCGGGTTGTATTTTGCAACAGTTGACAAATACAAAAGGGAGTATTCTTCGTACTTTGATTCTTCTGATTTTTTTTTACCTTCGGATAAGGGATTCTTACATCCCACATTCGCACATTCGAACTAAAGTAAAGATCAATAAAGCTAACAAGCGTGTAAATGTAGGTACACCTCTTTGAAAAGAAAAAGGAAGAGAGCCGATGATGTAAAATTGACTAGAGAAGGAGAAATTGTCATAGATTTGGATTCTAGAGGGGATATTGAAAGAATGCAACCAACAAAGGATGTGGAAGAGGTAAATGTTGATTCTAAGGATAAGAAAAAAGTTGTCAACATAGGGAAAAGGCTGACAGAGCCCCTTAAGAGTGACCTAATTCGGTTCCTGCAACTCAACAAAGATGTCTTCGCTTGGACCCATTCAGACATGGTCGGGATAAACCCTTCTATTATGAGTCTTGCCATAAACATTGATCCTTCAGTAATCCCGGTTCGACAAAAGAAGAGACAATATAATAGAGATCGATCAGAAGCCTTAAAGGAGGAAGTCAAAAGGTTAGAAGCAAATGGGTTTATCAAAGAAGTTCTTTACCCAAAATGGTTGGCCAATCAAGTGGTAGTAAAAAGTCCAATGGGAAGTGAAGGACATGTATTGTTTACACAGATGTTAACAAGGCTTGCAAAAAAGGATTGCTATCCCCTTCAGTGGACATACCAATTGGTCGATGCAACAAGTGGTCACAAGATACTATCCCTTATGGATGCTTACTCGGGGTATAACCAAATTCCAATGCATAAACCCGACGAAGAGCATACGAGCTTCATCAATGATTGGGGAACATTTTGCTATAAAGTAATGCCCTTTGGATTGAAAAATGTGGGTGCAACATACCAAGGCTATTAAATAGAATGTTTCAGGAACGGATAGTGTGCAACATGGAAATATATGCATATGATATGCTAGTAAAGTCCATCAAAGCAGAAAACCATTTGAAGGACTTGGAAGAAATGTTCAATGTCCTAAAAAGGTTACCAAATGAAGTTAAACCCACAAAAGTGTTCTTTTGGAGTTCAATATGGAAAGTTCCTAGTGGTAAGTGAGAAAGGGATTGAAGATAGCCCTGACCAAATCCAGGCAATAAGAGACATGGAGGAGCATAAAACAAGCAAAGAAGTCATGAGCTTGAACGAAAAAGTAGCAACGCTTAGTAGGTTCATTTCCAAAGCCACTGACAAGTACGTTGATTTCTTCGATGTTATAAAGAAAAAGAAGAACTTCGAACGGAACGAAGAATGTAGAAAGGCCTTCCAAGAATTGAAATTTTATATGGGAATGCCTTTGATTCTATCCAGTCTCAAGAAAGGAGAAGTTCTATAACTATATATGGTCATTTCAGAATATTCGGTAAGCTCAGTCCTTATAAGAGAAAGTGATGGAACTCAACACCTAATTTACTACTTTAGCAGAAGGGTAAGGAAGTAGAAACCCAATACCCAATAATGGAAAAACTAGCATATTACCTAGTACTTACTGCACAATAACACAAAGGATACTTCCAAGCTCACCCCCGTTAAGGTTTTAACTAGCTTTCCTCTCAAACAGGTGTTCAATAAGCCCGAAACCACAGGAAGGTTAGTCAAATGGCGAGTTGAACTTAGCCAATACGAAATTGAGTTTCATTCTTGAGCAGAAATTAAAGGAAAAACACTCACATACTTCGTGAATGAGCATAAGCTTCATTACAGAACAATCAGTTAAAGAAAATGACTTAAAAGCCGAGTGGTAACTTTTTATAGATGGAGCCTTAAACGAACAGGGAGCAGGAGCAGGTTATATTATAATTACCCCCAATGGACACCACTTGCACTATTCCATGAAGTTAGAATTCCCAACAACTAACAACGTAGCCGAGTATGAGTCAATGATGGCCGGTTTGAATTTAGCACTGCAGTTGAAGACACCTTGAATAGAAATCTTTAGTGATTCAGAACTAATTGTAAACCAAACAAAGCAAGCCTATCAAAACAAGGATGCATGGCTGACCCTATATGTGAAAAGGATATTGAAGATGCTTACCCAATTTTAAGATTTTTCAATTCATCAAATACACCAAGGAGAGAATACCTAAGCAGATTCACTAGCCAAATTGTCCAGTTCCGGAGGAGCCCCCGAAACTCGAGTAAATCCCATAGGTTATCAAGAAAGACCTAGTATCGAACATGAAAAATCGGAAATAGGTAAAGTCTTTTTAGTCCCAACTAGGTCCCAAGCCTCGAAAAGGGGAGATGAAATGAACAAAGAGGAAAATTCTAAGGAGGAACCACCTTTAACGGAGACAAATTGCCATCGTGAAAATACCCGGATGACTCCCATGGTAGATTACCTCCTAAACGGAATCTTACCCTTTAGTTAACAAGATGCAAGAAAGATAAAACACCCAGCTCCTACATTTGTAATTATGGATAATATACTCTATAAAAAAGGACATTCACTTCCTTACTTAAGATGTGTAAGCATCGAAAACGGGCTTAACCTATTAAAAGAGGCTCATGAGGGATTGTGTGGAGACCCTTCTAATGGAATTAAGCTAGCCAAAAGGGTCATGCGATAAGGCTATTATTGGCTATAGATGTTTAGTCAAGCAACTGACTATGTCAAAAAGTGTGAAAAATGTCAATGGTACTCTAAGGTACCTCGGCTTCTCCCTAGTAAGCCAACCACTCTCTCGAGTCCCTGGCCATTTGATGTGTGGTGGATATATCTAATTGGACCCTTACTAGTCTCCAAAGATGGAGCCAAGTATGTCGTAGTTTCCATTGATTACTTCACCAAATGGGTGGAAGAAGAAACCCTTCTGACAATCACATATAGAAAGGTGTTAGGATTCGTGATAAAGAATATTGTTACCCGCTTTGGAAATACTTACCAGATCATATCATCTAATTGAACACAATTCGAAAGCGAAGAATTCACTCGGTTTTGCAAGAAAAATGGGATTATCAAATGCTTCTCCTCGGTAGCCCATCCAAGAGATAACGGAGCTGTCGAAGCTGCAAACAAAACCATAAAGACAATTCTTAAAAAGAGCCTAAACCAAGGTAAAGGAAATTGGGCCGAAGAGCTGTCCTTAGTGCTTTGGGCATATAGAACTTCCACCAAAACAACAATGGGGCACAACCCATTTTCCTTGACATATGGATGCGAAGCCATGCTTCCGGTTGAGGTTGAAATCCCATCATATACATGGGTAGCTTATGCGTTTAATCCTAGTTAAGGGTTAAGAAAAGAATCCCTAGACCTAATACAAGGACTAAGAGATGAGGCTGCAATCCGGACAGCTGAATATCAAAGGAGAATCACAAAATACTACAACATAAAGGTCAAGTCTAGAACCTTCGCAAAAGGAGAATTAGTTTTATGAAGAGTAATGGCTAACACAAAGAACCTAGCAGATGGCTCACATGGCCCAAATTGGGAAGGACCCTTGGTCGTCCATCAAGAAGTTATGCCCGGAACATATCGATTAAGCAGACCGAATGGTAATCTCGTTCCAAGAACATGGAACTCGGAACATTTATGACATACTTCTCAATAATAAAGGAGTAAGAAAAAAAGGCTTCCCTCTAAAGATGATCACATAACCAAGGGAACGGAAACCCTTTCAAAGCTCAGGGAAACCCGAAAGGGGTCAAACCATAAACGGATCAAATCCCTTGTCATCACCAAAATTGGTCAGGGCAAGGCATCCCTCGGAGGGGGATGTTGTGTTAGTCTTTCTCCATGCCTAAATCAGAGGGGTTTAGGTTAAAGCATCAAAAGCGTAAGCCTTTGTTTCACACCAAAAATGGTCGTGGTGGAGCGTCCAAAAATTAGCACGCCCTGCCTCTGCTCGTAAATAGTACACCCTCCCTCTGATATGAACTAAGCACATCCTAACTATGCTCATAGAAGAGCACGTCCTACCTATGCTTATGTTCCGCGTTACCCGCAGAAGGAATGCAAACCCTATCATCGCCTACGTTGGTCAGGATAGGGCGTCCCTTAAAGGGGTGTAGTGTTTAAGCCTCTATCAGCACCTACAATGGTCATTATAGAGCATCAAAAGAGTAAACCTTAATTCTGTGTCTACGATGGCCCGGTTTAAGTTTCTAAGACATTATCATCGCCTACGATGGTTAGGATAAGGTGCCTCCTGGAGGGAGGTCGGGTACATCCTTGGGCCCTACTTGTGGATAAGCTAGCCACATGCACCAAATGCACGGGCCTAGAGAGTGGCCAAAAAACACGTACATCCTCTGCTTTGACATAGAAAGCCCATGGAGTAGCTTATAAAGCATGTACAGCCTCTGCTTCACAAATCAAATCCAATGGGGATAGCAAAACATTAATACCAGAAGATAGTTTCTGGTCTTCAATCTTTAATCCCCAAAATAAGGGTTGGTTCGGGACTTCTATTAATACCAGAAGAGAGTTTTTGGTCTTCAATCTTTAATTACCTGAATAATGGTTGGTTTGGGGCTTCAATTAATACAAGAAGAGGGTTTCTGGTCTTCAATCTTTAATTACCCGAATAAGGGTTGGTTCGCGAGTTCTATTAATACCAGAAGAGGGTTTCTGGTCTTTAATCTTTAATTACCTGAATAAGGGTTGGTTTAGGACTTCTATTAATACCAAAAGAGGGTTTTTAGTATTCAATCATTAATTACCCAAATAAGGGATTGTTCGGGACTTCTATTAATATCAGAAGTGGATTTTTGGTCTTTAATCTTTACATTACCCAAGTAAGGGTTGGTTCCAAACTACCATCAAGATAGGAAATCGGTAATCAACTTCCGATCTTTAATGGTCAAGTAAAGACTAACACAGAAACAGTACCCTAAAGGTTTCATTATGCAATCCAATGTTAAAGATAACTCATAATTAAAATAAAAAAGAATCTAGAAAGAGAATTTGACTTGGAAAGTCAAAAACCGGAAGCAAACATTCGTCAAAGTATTCATAAATCACGAGGGCAAGCTCCTCAAAGTATTCATAAAAAAGGAAGCCTACATCCGGAAGCCACAACCAGGAGCACAAATGTCCTCTGAAATCCATATATATCGACAAGCTCGTATCCTTCTCAAAGAAAATTCAATTGACCGAGACCCTCACTATGGAAGCTATAATCAGCACCATAAAGGCAGCCGGAAGCTAAAAATACGAAACGAAGAAGAAAAGTGGCTGACGGAGGCTTTTGTAGGTTCAATAGCCCAACAGTAGAAGGGACCCCGAATTCTCTATAAATAAGACCCTAGGGGTCACATTTTAAAGGACGAATTCTTCATTTCTCAATCTTGTTTCAACTTCCTTGAGGAGTAAACCCTAATTTCAAAATCGGATTGAGGGATTTCTTCAACTCTTATAATACATAGACAATTTATGAATGGAGAATCCCGAGACTTAAACATCTTGTGATTTGATAATCATGTTGTGCCATTTATGATGAAACAGGGATTTAACACTAACCTTTCGTATGAAAGAATTGTTCATGACACCTTCGTAAGGAGGAAGGGCTTCGTCGAAACCCGAAGCCTTCCACCCTTTACCACTCGGGTTGGAAACGTGAATCAACCCTCTTATAATGAGCCTAATGCAACTCATCTCCAGAAAAGAGATTGACTACAGACTTATGACTTAATCACTAACGCAATCAAGGCCCTTCGGGTTAGCTCGATCCGGAAGGATCATTTGAGTTAATAAGTGTTGCAGTACCCTTACCCACCGAATATCGAGAAGCGTTATGTAACACCCCGCATTTTTAGTATAACTAATATATATATATATATATATATATATATATATATATATATATATATATATATATATATATATATATATATATATATATACATAGATAGGTTAATAATGGTGACGTACAATGCAAATTAATTAATACATGAAAGAGAAGGAAAGATTAATTCAGTGACAGTGTACATAACAGCGAAGATAATAAAATAAGGATACTTAATTAAAATATCAGGAATTAAGTAAAACGGACATCACCATTGTGTTCGTCTTGAAATTCTACTTGGAATAGAGTCGAAGTTTTCGAAAATCGGACTCCGTATGAAAGAGTTATGGCCTGCGGAAGATTGAACAAAAATTCAGAAAAATACCCAAGCAGGTTGACCTGGGGGTCAACCTACCCAGGGAGGTCGACCTGGGGGGCGACCTACCCAGGGAGGTCGACCTACCCGGGGAGGTCGAACTGGGGGTCGACCTTAGTGTCGACCTCCCCCCTGATTTTTCCAGATTTGGGCAGGGACGATTTTTGATGTGCTGGACGGACCGGATAGCTTCTAGGACGATTTGACATGGCCGCCACCTCAAAACACTAAATTAATTTGCAAGTTCTGCATCAACTTTGGAGTTTAATCAAATTAAGTAGCAAAGTTCTTCATCAATAATTCTTGCTCTTCACCAACAATCATGTAAGAAGATTAAATCAGTGTTCTACATCAACAACAAATCGCTTATTTCTATAAACCAGGCAATGTGAGTGGATTTGAACAATATTTGTTGTATAATGTTGCTTCTATTGTTTACCATTCCCCATAATGAATATGATGTTAATTTAATAAGATCTGTTATTTTATTTATGCCTACGTTTGAGTTCTCTCATTTTTTATCCTTTCCCCTTTTTATTTTTGGATCTAGGTTATCTCGAACCTGGACGAAATCTTATTATACAATACGCACGATTGGAATATGGGGATATTGGAATATAATCTGTAATTTTGGGGTTTGTGGCATAACAATTGTTATTGCATATATTGGGCATAATCTATTTTATGCAATCGAGGAATATAATCTATAATGTTGAATTTATGTAACATTGACATAATTGTCATTGGATATGGAATTGGTATAATTCAATCTTAACAACATGTAATTGGATAACATGGATTGGTGAAATTTATTCGTGACTTGAAAAGTAAGCTTAGAGGGTGAATTAGATTATATGTATGAACGTAGGAATGTTGGGGTATATATATTAGGAAAATATTGATTATATGAAATTGGGTATAATTGGATATTGGAAATTGGCATGTTTGGGTATGAATAACATGGAATTAGTGAATTTGGCTATAATTGGATAATTTGGGTAATATGAAAATTGGCTAACTATTATGTAATTGGTGTAGTGAATGGCAAGCTGGAAATAGGCATAAAAATGAAATGTAATTAAGTTGAATTTGGAACATATGACATGAATTTGGGGTTTGGGTGAAAGACGATTGTTAATGAACGACTATGACACGAGGTTAGAAGCTTTTGTGGTGTAAGACTTCCCAAAAATGGCAGGCAAATCCAGCAACCACAAGCGGACGACTAATGAAAGGTCAACGGCAAGAAATAGAGGCATAACGATTTATGACACGAGGTTAGGCGCGTTTGTGGTGTAAGACTGCCCAGAACCGCTCGACAAATCCAGCAGCCACGAACGGACGTCTAATGTGAGAGGTCATACATCGTTATGGCATTATAAATAAATTAAGAAATACCAACCTTAATAAGACATGTGGGTGACATGGGTATGGTTAGAGGGTTAAGTGGGTGATATAAATGACATTTAAAGCATAACTAATGTGGACTTAACCGTTGTGAGACATGTGATGTAAGACATAACCAAGGTAGACTTAATCGTAGTAAAACATGTGTAAGACATGGAAACTGTAATAAAAAGGGGGCTAAGTGGGACACGTGTGACATGTGAAACAGAATTTAGACATGCTTAACCAAATGGGACCCGTAACGGTGTCATAAATTAATTGAATTGGGTAAAGTTTAAGTAACGGGTTTAGTAAAAGGAAGGGTTAAGTCAAATCTAAAATTAATGACATAGTAATGGGGGAATGATAATTACCTATTATAAACTTGAGTTGCAGTGATGTAAAATTAAATAATAGGCAAACTTGTCATAGGGACAAGGGAAGGTTATGACTTGAGATGTAATACAAGACTTGAAGGGTGGGACGACTTATACTATGAAATAAGTCAAAACTAAAATTAATGACAAGAAATGGGGAATGATAAATAACCTATTATGAATAAACTTAAATAAGGCAAGAAAGGATAATAGGTGGAAATTATAACTTATGGGACAAGATAATTAAAGGAAACGATAAGGAAGACGAGATAACCTATATGTAAAGATATACTTAAATTTAGTGGTTTGGAAAGGAGAAATGTGAAATTAAAAATGATATAAGTTATATGAGTGGAAAAGAAGTAAATTAGAATCATATATGTTGGTTGGGTTGATTAATTCTCTGGGCGCCAGTCTGATGTTGATTTCAGTCTTCGGGGCTGGTGTTTAGAGGGTTATTCTCCTAATCAGTATGTATGTGGGATAAGGCACACTTAACTATGAATTAAGTATAACATGTTGTTGTAACCCAAAAAGGGAATAATTTATGAAATTGGAAAATAATATGTTGTGGGCTTATTAATGGACTTCAGCGGGTTAAGTATAAATTGAATTAATAAGCAAGGGTAACTTGGTGAATACGAAAAAAGGAAGCTAATGTGAATAACCAAGTTAAATGAGAAAGTTGACGAGGTGGCACAAGCGTGAAATAAATGGTTAGACTTAGGGTCTAATGACATATAAAAATGAGGCGCTTGAAGCAGTCCGTACGTTGTAGGATGAATAACCCAACGAGGTAGATCATGATGGTGTCATAAGGCACGAGCAGAGCGCACGTTTGCTATTTTGGTGGCTCCAACGGAGTGGAAAGGGAAGCACGCGGCTTCCTGAGACGCTAAAGGTGCTCCTGGTAGTCCTCTGTAGTGGTTTAGCTCCGGGCTAGGATTACAGAGGTTGGGTCTACGCAGAACTACCAGGTGGGTGGGCCTTGACTGCAAAAGTAGGGGGCAGTCAGAATGCTGTACGCGGTGGCATTAAGGGTGTTTCGGTGATTTCCTCAGGCGGAGGTGGAGGGTCAAGACCAAACGATAGCAAGATCATCGGACGCTATCACCAGCAACCTAAGGAATGCGAAAAGACAAGAGCTGACCCCTAGAAATCGTTAACCTTTGCTATCAAGGGACGGGTGCGGGGAGACCCCACATGGATGTTTAGAGTGTTTGCTTGTTAGGGGTGGTTGGTTAGCTCGTGTGGTCTTTACTAGTTGAGGGAGGAGCTGAGGTGGGGCCATAGCCACCATAGAAAAACCAAACCCGAGGGATATCTGTACATTGGACACTCTTAGAGGCGGGCCCGTACAGATATAGAAAAGCTCCCGACCGTGTTCTGTGTTTTCTGGTGTAGCCCTGCCACGGAACTTGGGTGCACAAGTAGAGGTTATGTGCAGTAGAAACATCGAGTACGATTGACGATACATACGTGGGAAAATCTAAGTACAACCATGTCTGCTCTAGGTGGTGTATCATAGAGTAAAGGGCATTATTCTGTGATGGAACCAAACTCGATCGAATAGTTCGAGGATAGCTGTCAGTACGCTTACGTAGCACAGCGGTAGTGGTTCTATGCGGATGTAGAGTTGTACATTACTATGGCATAGGATGAGGGACTGCACGTATTACTGTGGCGATGCGGAGGAGACTGTGTGAGTGGGGTATCACAGGGTGTACCTCAGTTCGGGGGTAGCTACATATACACTATATTAGGTTAATCTACTAGGGGGTAGATGGATGTGACGTGTGTGTAAGCCTTGAGTGCTAATAACACGTATAACCTAGTAAATAAGAAAGTGTAATTGAACGGTGTATGTAGGATTATTCAAGAAGTGTAGTTTAAATTCATTCACACAGAACTTTTGTTCTGACCACCTCCTCATAACATTCACAGGTTAGATAGAGACTTATAGCTTTGGGAATACTGATTTAGCAGTATTGTGATTAAGGTAAAGCTATGTTTTAAATATATAAATTTTACTCCTTCCGTTGTGAGGTGTTTTCCAAACTCTGACATATCTCTTTTCTCTGTCTTTTTCTGTAGGATACCAGAGCAACCAACTCGGGTTTTGGTGGATTGGATTTTTGAAAAGAAAATCGGTCCGTCGGAATCCGGGTTGTTACATCTGGTATCAGAGCTTCGGTTTAGTGATCTTAGGGAGATACTGAGTGAACGTATTTGTATTTTCTAAAATATAAATATTATATATATATATATATATATAAAACCTAAATCCATAAAGTAGCCCACTGGGTAGGGAAATAGTTGGGATATTTAGTTTGTACTCTAAAGTAATAAACATAGAAATTTTTGAGACCCTTAGGTGGTTTGGTTGGAAAGTATACAATATGAATTGGTATTTGAGAAAGAAAGCATCACATAAAATTAAAACTGGAATGTTATTTCAGAGTAGTGGGTTCGGAAGTGAAACCTTATAGATTGGAGAAGGTTAAGATTTGGAAAATGGATTAGGAATATTTATAGTCGAGAGAATTGAATTTGCATAAGTGCCTAGGAAAGCCTAGTTGAGTTGAAGACCCGCTTTGAGTCTAACCCAATGATAAACTTTTAAGAACTGGAATTTGTAAAAGGATTTGTGGTATTTTCCAAGATTTAATCTTAAAAGTATTTTGATAAATGCATGTCGGGTTTTAAAGTAAAGTGGGGTGTATTGTGTAAAACAATGATTTCTTTTTTTTTTAAAAGAATTCTCTCATAAAAAGGTGCATATTATGGAGCATAAATAGCTGGCTAGTTTTCATATATGAAAAGAAGTTTTGAAATTCAATTTTGTTACCAATAAATTTTGATTATTGATTTACGAAGAAATTTTGTTGGGTGGACAAAATAAGTTGTAGAAATAGAATAGATGTCTGCACCTTATAGCGAGTAGTTAAATTAACATTGTAATTAGAAACAATGTAAGCCCGATAGTTATCCTCATCTACTCCAGTTTTGTGATTTGAAAATAAAAAATGTTTTGCATTTTTATTCAGTAACATGTTTTTTATAGATTGGCAAAGGCAAGTTTTTGAGAAAAAGATAAAAGTTTTACCACTTTTAGTTTTTGGAAGAAATATGCAATGCAAAGAAGGGGGCCAAACCATACTTTTAAAAGAATGGCGTAGGTTAGGATTAAGGCCTAGAAAGATCGAAATAAAGTTAAGCCTATGAATTAAAGAAGTAGAACCTAACTGGAGATTGGTAGAGTTGAGTGATTCTCTGAGTATCAATCTGATGTTGATTTCGGTCTTCGGGGTTGATGCTTAGGGAATTATTCTCTTACCAATTTCCGGTCAAAGATTAGCTAACATGAAACTAATAGAAAAATCCCCTAGATTGCATAAACATTGAGAAACCTAGGTTTGTTGCTATAGAAAAAGAAAAATTATTGTTGCTTGAAAGAGAAGTATAGGCTAGTAATACACAGCATGGACTAGTGGTGACTACAAGGTAGTGAAGGGCAAGCACGTGTATAGATCCTGTTGAGTGGACTCGTGACATAAGTCCAAAGATTCTTGGCCCATAATAGTAGCTGTGTAGGATGTTGTTTGATTTGAAAACGAAAAGGCTTATTTGAAAATAATAGACTTAAGTAATTTGATTAAGTCAAATAAGCTAAGAAAGAAACTAGCCTAACTAAAAAAGAAAACAACAGAATCAATCAAGCGGCAAAACGAGATGGGAAAGAAAATGGAAATCTTAAGAAAAAGATGAATAAATATTAAATTTTTCCAAGATAAGTGGAAAAAGAGAAGAAATTTTCTTATGTGATTGTATTTGGATAGGAAAACAGGAAATCTTCATAGAATAGTCATATAAAAATCCAAGTACGATTAGAAAAGAAAAATGGAGGATGTTAATTTTTCCGTTTTACACCTTTTCGTAACATGAGAAATCGAATTTGGAAAATTAGAGTTTTCTAAATTTTGAATTTAATAATGGTTGGTAGGGTTTTGGATGCGAAAATTGGATGAATATGGTCTTACTCTGTAAGAGTGTAGGAAAATTTGGATGAAAAACGTTTTGATTTTTCTAAAATATTGCATTCGTATAGAACTGCAAGTATATTTAGGATGTGAGAAACATGTTTTGAAAGAGTTTTTAAAGTTTGCATACATATAGGTAGATCCAAATTAGGTGTACACGATTTGCTATGATGAAATTCACTTTGCACATGTGCACAATGTTGCAACAATCGGATGAACACTAATTGGATGTTGCGAGGGATTTTCTATTTTGCTCTTATCGAATTTTGGGGACGAAATTCCTTAAGGGTAGGGGAATGTAACACCCCACGTTTTTAATATAACTAATTTTTTTTATATATATGCATAGATAGGTTAATAATGGTGATGTACAATGCAAATTAATTAATACATGAAAGAGAAGGAAAGATTAATTCAGTGACAGTGTACGTAACAGAGAAGATAATAAGATAAGGATACTTAATTTAAATATCAGGAATTAAGTAAAACGGACATCACTATTGCGTTCGTCTCGAAATTCTGCTTTGAATAGAGTCGAAGTTTTCGAAAATCGGACTCCATATGAAAGAGTTATGGCCTGTGGAAGATTCAACAAAAATTCAAAAAAATACCCAGGCAGATCGACCTAGGGGTCGACCTACCTAGCGAGGTTGACCTAGGGGTCGACCTACCCAGGGAGGTCGATCTGGGGGTCGACATTAGTGTCGACCTCCCCCTGATTTTTCCAAATCTGGGCAGCGATGATTTTTGATGTGCTGGATGGACCGGATGGCTTCTAGGGCGATCTAATGGCTCTAAAACACTCTCTACACCTATAAAATAGTTCTAGACCTAACCTAATTCATAAACAATTCCTTCTAACGCCTCCATGCCGCCAAACTTCAACATAACATGGTCGCCGCCTCAAAACCCTAAATTAATTTGCAAGTTCTTTATCAACTTTAGAGTTTAATCAAATTAAGTAGCAAAGTTCTTCATCAACAGTTCATGCTCTTCACCAACAATCATTAAGAAGATTAAATCAGCATTCTACATCAACAACAAATCGCTTATTTCTCTAAACCAGTCAATGTGAGTGGATTTGAACTATAATTGTTGTATAATGTTGCTTCTATCGTTTACCATTCCCGATAATGAATATGATGTTAATTTAATAAGATCTGTTATTTTATTTATGCCTACGTTTGAGTTCTCTCCTTTTTTATCCTTTCCCCTTTTTTTCTGGATCTAGGTTATCTTGAACTTCGACGAAATCTTATTATACAATACGCAATATTAGAATATGGGGATATTGGAATATAATATGTAGTTTTGGGGTTTGTGGCATAACAATTGTTATGGCATATATTGGGCATAATCTATTTTATGCAGTCGAGGAATATAATCTATAATGTTGAATTTATGTAAGATTGACATAATTGTCATTGGATAAGGAATTGGTATAATTCAATATTAACAACATGTAATTAGATAACATGGATTGGTGAAATTTATTCGTGACTTGAAAAGTAAGCTTAGAGGGTGAATTAGATTATATGTATGAACGTGGGAATGTTAGGGTATATATATTAGGAAAATACTGATTATATGAAATTGGGTATACTTGAATATTGGAAATTGGCATGTTTGGGTATAAATAACATGGAATTAGTGAATTTGGCCATAATTGGATAATTTGGTTAATATGAAAATTGGCTAACTATTATGTAATTGGTGTAGTAAATAGCTAATTGGAAATAGGCATAAAAATGAAATGTAATTAAGTTAAATTTGGAACATATGACATGAATTTAGGGTTTGGGTGAAGGACGATTGTTAATGAACGCCTATGACACGAGGATAGACGCGTTTGTGGTGTAAGACTGCCGGGAACCTCCCAGCAAATTCAGCAACCACAAGCGGACATCTGATGTGAGAGGTCAATGGCAAGAACTAGAGGCGTAATGGTTTATGACACGAGGTTAGGCGCGTTTGTGGTGTAAGACTGCCGGGAACCGCCCAGCAAATCCAGCAGCCACGAACGGACGTCTAATGTGAGAGGTCATACATCGTTACGACATTATAAATAAATTAAGAAATACTAACCATAATAAGACATGTGAGTGACATGGGTATGGTTAGAGGTTTAAGTGGGTGATATAAATGACATGTAAAACATAACTAATGTGGACTTAACCATTGTGAGACATGTGATGTAAGACATAACCAAGGTAGACTTAACCGTAGTAAAACATGTGTAAGACAAGGATACTGTAATAAAAATTTGGTTAAGTGGGACATGTGTGACATGTGAAACAGAATTTAGATATGCTTAACCAAATTGGACCCGTAACGGTATCATAAATTAAATGAATTGGGTAAAGTTTAAGTAACGGGTTAAGTAAAAGGAAGGGTTAAATCAAATCTAAAATTAATGACACAGTAATGGGGGAATGATAATTACCTTTTATAAACTTGAGTTGCGGTGATATAAAATTAAATAATAGGCAAACTTGTCATAGGGACAAGGGAAGGTTATGACTTGAGATGTAATACAAGACTTAAAGGGTGGGACGACTTATACTATGAAATAAGTCAAATCTAAAATTAATAACAAGAAATGGGGAACGATAAATAACCTATTATGAATAAACTTGAATAAGGCAAGAAAGGATAATAGGTGGAAATTATAACTTATGGGACAAGATAAGTTATAGGAAACGATAAGGAAGACGAGATAACTTATATGTAAAGATATACTTAAATTAAGTGGTTTGGAAAGGAGAAATGTGAAATTAAAAATGATATAAGTTATATGAGTGGAAAAGAAGTAAATTAGAATCACATATGTTGGTTGGGGTGAGTAATTCTCTGGGTGCCAGTCTGATGTTGATTTCGGTCTTCGGGGCTGGTGTTTAGAGGGTTATTCTCCTAATCAGTATGTATGTGGGATAAGGCATACTTAACTATGAATTAAGTATAACATGTTTTTGTAACCCAAAAAGGGAATAATTTATGAAATTGGAAAATAACATGATGTGGGCTTATTAATGGACTTAAGTGGGTTAAGTATAAATTGAATTAATATGCAAGGGTAACTTGGTGAATCCGAAAAAAGGAAGCTAATGTGAATAACCAAGTAAAATGAGAAAGTTGACGAGGTGGCACAAGCGTGAAATAAATGGTTAGACTTAGGATCTAATGACATATAAAACTAAGGCGCTTGAAGCAGTCCGTACTTTGTAGGATGAAAAACTCGACGGGGTAGATCATGATGGTGTCATAAGGCACGAGGAGAGCACATGTTCGCTATTTTGGTGGCTCCACCGGACTAGAAGGGGAAGCACGCGGCTTCCTGAGACACTAAAGGTGCTCCTGGTAGTCCTCTGTAGTGGTTTAGCTTCGGGCTAGGATTACATAGGTTGCGTCTACGCAGAACTACTAGGTGGGTGGGCCTTGACTTCAGAACTAGGGGCAGTCAGAATGTTGTACGTGGTGGAATAAAGGGTGGTTCGGCGATTGCCTCAGGCAGAGGTGGAGGGTCAAGACTAAACGATAGCAAGATCGTAGGACGCCTGTCACCAGCAGCCTAAGGAATGCGAAAAAACAAGAGCTAACCCCTAGGGATCGTTAACCTTTGCTTTCAAGGGACGGGTGCGGGGAGACCCCACATGAATGTTTAGATTGTTTGATTGTTTGTTTGTTAGGGGTGGTCGCTTAGCTCGTGTGGTCTTTACTAGTTGAGGGAGGGTCTGAGGTGGGGACAAAGCCACCATAGAAAAACCAGACCCGAGGGATATCTGTACATTGGACACTCTTAGAGGCGAGCCCGTACAGATATAGAAAAGCTCCCGACCAAGTTCCGTGTTTTCTAGTGTAGCCCTGCCACGGAACTTGGGTGCACAAGTAGAGGTTATGTGCAGTAGAAACAACGAGTACGATTGATGATACGTGCGCGGGAAAGTCTACGTACAACCATGTCTGCTCTAGGTGGTGTATCGTAGACTAGAGGCATTATTTGGTGATGGAACCAAACTCGATCGAATAGTTCGAGGATATCAGTCAGTATGCTTACATTGCACAGCGATAGTGGTTCTATGCGGATGTAGCATTGTACATTACTATGGCATAGGATGAGGGACTGCGGATACTACTGTGGCGATATGGAGGAGACCGTGCGAGTGGGGTATCACGGGGTGTACCTCAGTTTGGGGGTAGCTACATATACACTATATTAGGTTAATCTACTAGGGGGTAGATGGGTGTGACGTGTGTGTAAGACTTGAGTGCTAATAACACGTATAACCTAATAAATAAGAAAGTGTAATTGAACGGTATATGCAGGATTATTCAAGAAGTGTAGTTTAAATTCATTCACACAGAACTTATGTTCTGACCCCCTCCTCATAACATTCGCAGGTTAGATAGAGACTTATAGCTTTGGGAATACTAATTGAACAGTATTGTGATTATGGTAAAGCTATGTTTTAAATATATTATATTTTACTCCTTCTGCTGTGAGGTGTTTTCCGAACTCTGACATATCTCTTTTCTCTGTCTTTTTCTGCAGGATACTAGAGCAACCAACTCGGGTTTCGATGGATTGGATATTTGAAAAGAAAATCGATCCATCGGAATCCGGGTTGTTACACATTAGCCTGTTTTCCACCTATCACAATGCATATTATTTAACCCATGATCTAAGGGGTAACTGATCTCATAAGGCTTCAGTTGCTCCAAGCTAAATAAACCCCTTCTATTAGGTACTTTAGAACTCTGTAATCCTGTAAGCGTGATATTCACCCCTTGATAGAAGAATAACTAATCTTTAAAATGGAGATTTTGATATTTAAGAAATGGTAGACTTAGCTAAGGAGCATTGATCCCATATTGTCTCTCAGTAACCTTTGATTGTGGTTGCACCAATTTTCCTAAATATAGATTCTATATAACTTATTCCGGGTGTTGATGAAAATTATCGTTAACACTCATATTCCATTGTTTTGAATATTTTAATAAAATGAAAATAATAAATTTAAATCTAAAATAGTTGGAATTAGTTGATTTGCATACTGTGTGCATTGGCAATATAAAAGAATTTAGTTAAATCTGATTTTGAATTATATTAACGAATTCATTTATTAAACGATATTTGAACATATAATTTACATTTAGATATAAACAATCTTGTAGCGTCGTGGCAGTTCGTAGTACTACGTTCTAAACTTTAAATGAATGTACATGATCCAATATAAGTCGGAATTCTTTGAAACAAGAATCGTTTTGATCTATTAGATAATAATTTTCTAGTAAAAGAGAAAAATCGAGATTTCATCTTGTATATTTTGAGTTATGTCCATATCAAATTTAGAAAGGTTGCTTTGGAATCTTTTATAAACCATAACGATTTATTTAATAAAATAAAAAAATTATTAAAAATTTGATATCGTTTTAAGATGGAATTGAAATGTTTGAAATCGGAACTAGTTTATTTTAGAGCTATACAAAATTCTGTTTGAAAATACCCAATAATAATTTATTACTATTACAATAAAGTGTTTTGAAATTGATTCGTATAAATTTAAATTAGACCTTTAAAAAGAGCTCTTATTCAAATGATCTCGGATTTCAATGAAACAAATTTTATTAAATCAGTATTGACTAATTATTGCAAGATTTCAAGTTATGCACCAATCAGAGTAATTCTGTGATCATACGCAAATTATAAATAAATTAATAATTTAAACTCAAACTAGCGATGTTTATGCAAAGGGATTTGGATTTTGACGAAACAGGTTTCATAGGGTTCGTAGTATCAAACTATACTAGTATGTCAATTTTCGTTGCGAACGAAGTTCGTATGTGATCATATGAATAAAGAAACGTCGAACGGAAATGGCGATAGGCATCAAGTTAATAAAATAATCAAACAAAAAATTAATAAACCTAAATATCTCCATTATTTATACCCTAACCCACGCAAACCATAGTACCCAAATGGATCAACCATCCTATTTTTGCAATTAAGTTCAATTTAAAATTTTAATTTACATCTTTAAATTAGTGAGGAATTTGAGGGGTTCATCAACTACAATGTTTTAGAGGATGCAAACCTCGACCTACAACAAAATATTGGTGGCCAACGGAGAGGTGTGGTAGCATAAATCGAGCTAAAACCGAAGCTACATAGTTTCGTTTCGTCTTGATTTGCGTGCAGTGGGGTCCTATTCAAGCCATGGTGCTTAAAGGGAAGTTTTAGAGGGAAGGAAGGCCGACAACTTTCATGTTTGTTTGGTCGCCGAAAATGGTCGGAGGAGGGAGATATTAAAAGAGGAACGGAGGTTGTGGTTTCGATTTGGTTTCCAAAGATTCTGGAGATCAGAGTTATCGTGGGTTGTTGGTGTCTTACGGGGAATGAGGAGCAGGAGGAAGGTGGTTCTAGGTGTGGTAGTGGCGAAGTTTATGATGGTCGGCGGTAGTTAAATTTCTAGTTTTCTCAGTATTCAGTTGTATTTAAAATCTAGGCAGTCAGAGAGAGCTTAGGGTCGGGGCCTACAGGCAATGGCAACGAAAGGAGTGGTAGAGGTGCCAATGTGGATTCGGCAGTCTCCGATGAGCTCTGGCAGGCACGGCGATAATGTTAAGGAAGCGTGGTTATTTCAATTGAGGCCATCGGGATTTTTTGTAATGGGGAAGAAAGTTAGATGCCGATTATATTATGTTAATCAGGTAATTATATAACTAATTAACTCACTAATGGCGATTATTTATATATAATATATACAAACTTTTAAACATCGATATCTCGTTCGTTTATGAACAAAATTAAGAGAAAATGGATTCGTTGGAATCGTAGAAGAAATGGTTGCACAATCGAGCTAGTTCAAAAAGATTTGGAGACAAATGGAATTTTATGTAATTACAAATGTATGTTTGAAATTATATAAATCGATGCACGAATCGTGAATCAAAACAAATTGAGAGTTAACTCTCGCGCTTTATGGAATTATATGATGTGTTAAATTGATATAACTATATTTCATAGTTAATACTATAAATCGGATGGCTGGGTGCCTTGGATGCTTATTGATTGTTTATTGGTTGTCAACATTCATATTTATGTCATATCGGAGGAGTTAGTTTAAAATATTTCATATTCTATTACAATATGATATTATGAATTGTGATGCAGGGAAGAACATGTTGGAAGAATACAACCGGATTCGTCAAATAAATTATATGATATTTATTTCGTCTTATTCGTATATATGAATTGTTCATCATGTAAACGCCCACATTTTACATAACGGAGGATCGTAAAATGTTCTTATTTAATTACCTATGGCTTGGATCATTCTCATATTTTGATATATTGGTTATAGGGATATGTGACATGTCCATAATTTTTACCAATTTGAATTGTGGCCATTTTCCCTTATCATCTTGTACAGGGAATAACTTTTGACTGGGATCGAATCTGGTGATGAGATTGGACTCATTGGAAAGGAAACGCTGTTGCCAATTCCATAAAGTGGTCACATTAAAGAATTGGTTCAGCGGTTTGGAGAAATCGTTGTTTTAGTGTTTCACAAATTTTATTCAGGTTTGGCTAGCCAAAATAGGCAGATTTGGAGTGGCCCATTAGTGGGCTAGTGGGAGGCTATAAATAGAGGGTTAGAGGCATAGAGAATAGTTTATTTCTTCATTCTCTCATTTAGATGACCTTGTGATCCTCCTTGCTAATCAGATACACTTTCCACCATTAAAATTCTAGATCTACAAAAGAGAATCAAAGATCTACATCGTTTGAAGCTATATCTACGTGAAGTAAAGAGAGATCACATCAACTCAAGAGGTTTGAAGCATGTTCTTCGCTGTTCAGATTGAGAATTTAGCGATTTCGAGTTAATTCGAAGAATTGGAGAGTGATATGCATCTCTCACACGGATTCAATCAAGTATACGAGTGTTTGATCTTATTTTCATCATTTTCGAGTTGATTTCACCAAGATATACATCATGGTATGTACATTTTCATTCGAGTCACCATAGGATCTAATCTAGCAACTTAAAACCGGTAATTCTTATGTCAATTCATATGTTTATGCAAGTTAGATCCATTATTTTAGCTTTATCATGATTTAGTGAATTTCATATGATTATTGATGAATAATTGTCATTTTGATGATGTTAATAGTTTCATAAAGTGTTGATTGTGGAATTGGATGTTTCGGATGAGTTGTTTGCATCGATCTTGTCGTTTGTTGATGATTTGGTCAAGATTGGAGTTGTTTTGGTCAGATTGGGATCGGGTCATTTTTTTAGTTCGTTGATGACGTGGCACGAAGTTTGGGTCATGTGGCTTGTTGCCCAAGAAAGGGGTTAGGTCATTTTTAAGACCTAAGGAGTTAGGTCGTTTTAGTGTTAGGTCGTTTTTGAGTTAGGTCATTTTCAAGACCTAGGGATGAGTTAGGTCGTTTTTAAGACCCAAGGAGTTAGGTCATTTTTGAGTTAGGTCGTTTTTAAGACCTAAGGAGTTAGTCGTTTTGGAGTTAGGTCATTTTTTTGACCTAAGGATGATATAGGTCATTTTCAAGACCTAAGGAGTTAGGTCGTTTTTGAGTAGGGTTGTTCTAAGACCTAAGGATGACTTAGGTCATTTTTAATACTTAAGGAGTTGGGTCATTTATAAGTTAGGAAGTTTTTAAGACCTAAGGATGAGTTAGGTTGTTTTTAAGACCTAAGGAGTTAGGTCGTTTTTGAGTTATACGGAGTTAGGTCGTTTTTAAGGCCTAAGGATGAGTTGGGTCATTTTTAAGACCTAAGGAGTTGGGTCGTTTTTAAGACCTAAGGATGAGTTGGGTCGTTTTTAAGACCTAAGGAGTTAGGTCTCAGGTCTTAGGTGTCAGATCTAAGGATTAAGACCTAAGGATTAAGACCTAAGGAGTAAGACCAAAAAGGTTCAAGACCTAAATAATGTCGACCAAACATTGCTTGTTTTTGGGTCGATGAGGGTTGTGGCTTTGAAGTGAGTTAAAGTGGGAATGTTCGAAGTGACGTGATGTGTTCGTTGATCATCGTAATGCAACTAATGCGTAGGCGACTCAAGGTGGTAAGTTCATGGGTAATGTTTGCTCGATAAGGTTGCTTGAGCTATTAATAATCATCAAGTTGGGTGAATAGAGATATTGAAGGCTGAGAGATTACCGTTGTCGTAGGTTCTAGCTGGCTAAAAGTAAGGGTATAATAGGGCACCTAAAGGATGGAGTGTTGCTAGTCGAGTACCCTTGGTATCGTCGAAAGGCCTAGATACGTGTCGTAGAAAGGCATATGGAGTTTTAGCAAGAACCAGGGTTACCATTAGCCCTTGACATATAGAAGGGTTGGCCATCATACGATTAACGATGGTTTCAAAGCAGTATAGGCAGTGATAGCCGGGGTCTTGGATGTTGGTTGTTTTGCTTGTACCGTCTCATGTAAGTTGTCTGACGTCGAGGCTGATATTTCTTATGTGATTGTCTGATGTTGGTTTAGGCCTTCGGGGCTTATGCTTAAGGGATGTTGATCTCGATTAAGGTGGTTTAGTTGAGTATAATTGGTTGCTATGGTTATTATTGTCTAGTTGTCTGGTTACTTCTGAGTGCCCGGGACGAACAATTGTTTGTTAATGCTTGTTTGTAAAGGCTATCACTGTCAGATATGGGAAAGATGGGTTTGGGTTCTTCTCTGGAGTTTTGGTAGATCGGTTGATAAATCTTCCTATTTTCAAACATTATTGATGATGTTAGATAGCTGTTTTATTACTCATTACGACTATTGTCTGACTCAAGGTTTTATGTGTAATAACCCGCCTATTTTTCGATAATGTATTTAAATATTTTAGTTAAATATAAGTCGTTAATCATTAATTATGTGTTTGTTCTAAATGTCACATTTTGTATACGGTTGAATTTGGACTCGAAACCACTTTCATTGAGTTCGGATCATCGTTTTCAACCGTTTTGACTACAAACATCAATATGTCTGGAGTAAGTGGATTTTGGGACTCTTGAGTAGGGCTTGGTTTAGCTAAGACTAGCCCACTAAAACTTAAATAGGTGGCCCCTTACTTAACCACTTCCCTAACCACTCTTCCTCACTTCTCCTCATTCACAAATTCCTAATCCTTAAGCAAAAAGAAAGAGAAATGAAAAACCCTAGCCCTAGGTTGTCATTAATAACTCAGTTCTTAAGGAAATCAGGAGTAAAGGATTGGGTAAGCTATCTCTTCTCCTTCTCTATCTTGATTTCTCTTTAACTTGACATGTATCTCAATCTCTCTATCTCATGAGAGTTTTTATCTATGATCCTAACACCTAGAATCCTTGCACGTTAAGATGTCAAGATCCTTGAGATGGATTGAAGATAAGTAGCTCCTAAAGCATATCCAATTCACCCGCTTGCAATCAAAGTTGAGTTCATATGAACTCACATCTATGCCTCAAGCATTTATGCTTGTAAAGTGTGCCATTGGCACTTATATATTGTGTGAATTTAGTTGTGTTGATTGGTTTTTGATTTAATATTCTCCAATTTATGAGTTTTAATTTGATGGTTTCATGTGTGAATCTTTGTAGTGGATTGAGATTGGTGTTATAGGTTGTTTTGGAAAGCCATAAAGGCTCCATTTTCACTTAGAATATGTCATGTACCATAAGAAGAAAAAAAATATTTGCTTCAGCTCAGACGTTTGACCAAAAATGATCAGATGTCTGTCTAAACTCTCAGGGAATTTTTTTCCTGACAACCGACGTCTATCCAGGAGGTGACAGACGTCTATGGGCATATTTTTACTGTTGACCACGGTCAATAGTTTAGGGCCATATGAGCCTATTCCCGGTCGAGTTTCGGTCCTTTTCGACCTTTTTTGTGACTTTTCAGTTTCCCTGCAGCTCGATTTTTTACGAACTTTTGATTTATTCATTGTGAATGGATTTTATAATCGATATTTATGAGATTATACTTTCATTATTAACACATAGATTCTTAGTTCGATCGTTATTTTAATCGATTTTATATGAGATTTGCCGCTTCAAAACTATACATAAAAAGGTTTTATATTATTAGTAGATACCAAATTCTTTTACCAAAATGGTTTCCAATCCTACTTCATTATACGAAGTTGTTTGACGAAATCGTTTTATAAATAATTTTCCAATCTACTTGTATATATTTTTGTAAACCTTTTTCTCGTTCGTATGAGAAATCTAATTAAACGCCTTAGTAAAGGCAAGGACTATGACCCCTTGCGTTTACTTCGACGGTTAATTATTTGACTCGTTCGATTGAAAAACCGTGGCAATGATCGTTTTATGTTTTTAGTGAAATATACAACTTGTTCGTAAATATTTGTGTAGAGCAAGTGGTTATAGGACATGTAGCTTGACTCATATATTTACTAGCTTGGGGTATGTTGCATTAACAGCGATCTTCGGGTTCACGGGGAACTTCGATTCATGTTGTTTGGCGTTCTTCGGATATGCAGGGAACTTCGGTTCATGTTGTTTGGCGATCTTCGGATTCGCGGGAACTTTGGTTCATGTTGTTTGGCGATCTTTGGATTCTCGGGGACGGTTCATGTTGTTTAGCGATCTTCGGATTCGCGGGGAACTACGGTTCATGTTGTTTGGCGATCTTCGGATATGCGGGAAACTTCGGTTCATGTTGCTTGGCGATCTTCAGATTCGCAGGGAACTTCGGTTCAATTTGTGAGTGATGTGCATGGTGTGTGGGTTTTGTGTGGGGATTTCTTAGAGACGTTGGTTAGACATTTTTGGTGTTTCATGCTTATGGGTGACCATGATTGTTGTTGCTTATATGTCATTATCTGCCTATATCTCTATTTCTATCCTAATTTATTATGATAAGTACATCTTGACTGATCTGTTTATTGTTTATTTTCTTATAAATAATACTCGGGTCAGACCGAGGTGTTGCAGGTGCTTCCACATGACTTCTAGCAGGATCCAGTTCTTTATTTTGGCTTACTACACTAGAGTTGTAGTTTATGTTGATATGTATATGAGACAGTGATTATTATGTATTCACATCCTTTTGGCATGTATTATTGTCTACTCTTTAGTAGCATAGTGGACCTTGTTTGGCCACTACCTCTATGCATACACTATGGTGTTATTATTCATGTCTATTCCACCTTTGTGATATGAAATTCTATGTCTGACTCTGATTGTTCTGTTATGTATTTTATTTTATTTCCAAATTCTATATAGCCATTGTGTATTAGATTTAAACTTGGATTAGACGTGCCGGATTTCCACATGAGAATAGAAAATTTAAGACCACATTATCCGACATGTTTAACACTCGTTCTAAGCTAATTTGGCGATGGTCGCTCCTAAACAACCTTATTCTTCGGGTTAGTCGACACCATTGCTTGCAATGGCCTTGGTTAGCGCGAGTATAGAGGTGGGGCATTACACTTGGTGTCAGAGCTAAGTTCGAAACAATATAGGATATTATGGCAAGGATCATTGTCCTAAGTTTCTTAGGAATCGTGTTTAGGATTTAAATCGAGTCTTAGGACCCGTCATTTCCTATCATATATTATGATTCCTTGATTCATTGATTCGAAATCCTTTTGAGATTAACAATTTTCTTTCTTCTTTTTTCAAAAAAAATGTCTACGCGTGCCCGATCGGACGCCGCTCAACCTGCTGCCACTCCGGTCGCGGAAGTATATCTGACAACTCAGCAACTTCTTGATCTTGTGACAAATGCCCAAGCTGCAGGAACTGCTGCAACGACTACGCATCCCAAATATGGGTTTGCTACCTTATGCAGCGATCACACCAAGCTTGGTGGAAATTTTTTAAGGGCACCGAAAGTGTTATGGATGTCCAAGCTTGGGTCAAATCATGTGAACGCATATTTTCTCGCATGATTCTTGAGGACTTGCATCGAGTTCAAGTAGTACTAGTGTGCTTGAGGGCAGAGAACTTGACTGGTATGAGCTCTTAATCTCTGAAATCCAAGAGAAGGACCTAACTAAGAAAAATTCCAGGAAAAGTTTGAGGCAAAATTGGTACCTGAAAGTGAGAAAGTAGGATTAGCCCGACGTTTTATGGACCTTGTTCTAGGTAGCTCTTATGTGGCTGAGTACGCCGCATCTTTCGACTCTCTCCAAGTATGTGCTTGAGTATATTGACACCACGAAGAGGAAGAATCGAAAATTCGTTTGTGGGCTCAAAAAGATTCTTAAGAAATCTTTACTACTTAAATTGGCCGAGCCTTTTGATGAGCTAGTGGATATAGCACTTAGTCTTGAAGAGGCCGATAAGGAGAGTGATGTTGAAGTTAAGAGCTCTGAGAAGTGGAATTCGGGTGACAAGTCTAAATATTATCCAAGTAAGAAAGGAAAACAAGAGGCTTCCAGAACAGAAACACCTAACTTTGGTCGTGGGAAATGTTTCAATTGCGGGTCAAAGGAGCACTACGCTAAGAAGTGTCACAAACCACGCACTTGTCACCATTACAAGGCTCTAGGTCATTTATTGTCCTCATGCCCCAGTCTTAGAAGTAAAAGGGAGGGAAAGCTAAATGTTGTTCAAGCCCTTAGAAACACTTCTTTCGGTTAAGGTAATTTTCATACTATCCTTGGTTGGGTTACTTAGTTTCATAGATATCCTACACGAGTTCTTTTCGACATTGGCGTGCCCTATTCGTTTATACCATAAGAAATTATTAGTGCTTATTCTATGGATGTTTTATGTCGATTCTTGGTTATTACTGTATGAGATTTTCCTTAGGTAATTGCGGGTATGCAATTTCTTTAAGGGGGGAAGTCTGTAACAACCCGCTTATTCTTTGATAATGTAGTTAAAAAAATTATTTAAATCTAACGTCGTTAATCGTTAATTGTGTGTTTGTCCTAAAAGTCACATTTTGTATACGGATAATTTGGACTCGAAACCACTATCATTGAGTCTAGATCATTGATTACAACCTTTTTTACTATAACTTCGATATGTTAGGAGTATGTGAATTTTGGGTCTCTTAAGTAGGGCTGGGCTTAGCCAAGACTAGCCCACTAAAACTTAAGTAAGCAGCCCTTTACTTAACCACTTCCCCAACCTCTTCACTCACTTCTCGTCGTTCACAAATTCCTGATCCTTAAGCAATAGGAAAGGGAAATTAAAAACCCTAGCCCTAGGATGTCATTAGGAACTTGATTCTTAAGGAAATAAAGAGTAAAGGATTGGCTAAGCTTCCTCTTCTCCTTCTCTTTCTTGATTGCTCTTTAATTTGACATGTATCTCAATCTCTCCATATCATGAGAGTTTTTACCTATGATTCTAACACCTAGAATCCTTGCATGTTAAGGTTTGAGGATCCTTAAGATGGACTGAAGATAAGTAGCTCCTAAAGCATATCTGATTCACCTGCTTGCAATCAAAGGTGAGTTCATATGAACTCACATCTATGGCTCAAGCAATTATGCTTGTAAAGTGTGCCATTGGCACTTATGTGTTGTGTGCATTTAGTTATGTTGATTAGTTTTTGATTTAACATTCTCCAATTTATGAATTTCGATTTCAGTTTGATGATTTCATGTGTCAATCTTTGCAATGTATTGAGATTGGTGTTATAGATTGTTTTGGCAAGCCATAGAGGCTCCATTTTCACTTAGAATACGTCGTATACCATAACCATTGATCCGAGCTCATCCGAGAGCCATTTGCACATCATTTCCTAGGCAAACAGTTGCCTAGGCTTCAGCTTAGACGTCTGTCCGGGGGAGGACAGACGTCTGTCCAAAGTTTAAAGAAAAAAATATAATTACTTCTGCTCAAACTCTGACCAAAAATAGTCAGACGTCTGTCCAAACTCTTGGGAAATTTTTTCCCTGTCAACATATGTCTGTCCAGGGGGGACAAATGTCTATGGGAATGTCTTTGCTGTTGACCAGTGGAGACCATGGTCAATAGTTTAGGGCCATTTGAGCTCATTCTCGACCGAGTTTCGGCCCATTTCGACCTTTTTTGTGACTTTTCTGTTTCCCTGCAGCTCGATTTTTTTACGGATTTTTTATTCATTCATTGTGAATGGATTTTATAATCGATATTTATGAGATTGTATTACTTTATTAACACGTGGATTCTTAGTTTGATCGTTATTATTTCGATCGATATTATACGAGATTTGCCGCATCGAAACTATATATAGAAAGGTTTTATATTATTAGTAGATACCAAATTCTTTTACCAAAATGGTTTCCATTCCTACTTCATTATATGAAGCCGTTTTACAAAATCGTTTTATAAATCATTTTCCAGTCTAATAGTATATATTTTTATAAACCTTTTTCTCGTTCGTATGATAAATCTAATTAAACGCCTTAGTAACGGCATGGACTATGACCCCTTGTGTTTACTTCGATGGTTAATTTTTGATGCGTTCAATTGAAAAACCGTGGTAATGATCAGTTTTTGTTTTTAGTGAAATATACAACTTGTTCGTAAATATTTGAGTAGAGCAAGTGGTTATGGGACATGTAGCTTAACTCTTATATTTACTAGTTTGGGGTATCTTGCACTAACAGCGATCTTCGGATTCGCGGGGAACTTCGGTTGATGTTGTTTGGTGATCTTTAGATTCGTGGGGAACTTTGGTTCACGTTGTTTGGCGATCTTCAGATTCGCAGGGAACTTTGATTCATGTTGTGTGGCGGTCTTCGGATATGCGGGCGATCTTCGGATTTGTGGGGAACTTCGGTTCAAATTGTGAGTGGTGTGCATGGTGCATGGGTTGTGTAGTGGGGATTTCTCAGAGATGTTGGTTAGACACTTTTGGGGTTTCACGCTTATAGGTGAACATGATTGTTGTTGCATATATGTGATTATCTACCTATATCTATATTTCTATCCCAGTTTATTATGATAAGTACAGCTAGACTGATCCGTTTATTGTTTATTTTCTTATAAATAATACTCGGGTTAGACTGAGGTGTTGCACGTGCTTCCACATGACTTCTAGCAGGATCCAGTTCTTTATTTTGGTTTACAACACTAGAATTATAGTTTATGTTGATATGTATATGAGACATTGACTCTTATGTATTCACATACTTTTGGCATGGATTACTATCTACTCTTTTGTAGCATAGTGGACCTTGTTTGTCCGCTACCTCTATGTATACTATATGGTGCTATTGTTCATATCTATTCCTCCTTTTTGTTATGAAATTCTATGTCTGACACTGATTGTTCTGTTATGTATTTTATATTGTTTCAGAATTCTAAATAGCCATTGTGTAGTATATTTGAACCTGGATTAGACATGTCGGATTTCCACATGAGAATTGAAAATTTAAGACCACATTATCCGACATGTTTAACACTTGTTCAATGCTAATATACAGATCTTCGCTCCTAAACAGTCTTATTCTTCGGGTTAGTCGATACCATTGTTTGCAATGGCCTTGGCTAGTGCGAGTATAGAGGTGGGGCGTTACATTATGTTTCCGCTTATTACCTTGGGCCGTTCATTCGATTTTGGATGGGCAGACTGAGTACAAAGTTACAGGTAGCACAACTTAGTGAGGCGAAGAAGCATGGCGATGAGGAGAAGGAGGCTTGCATATAAGTTTTTCTACTATCTAGTTCTTGTTGTTTCCACTTTTGTGATTGGTGTTATCTCTGAGTGTTTTAGTGAGGCAAATTTGTATAAACACTTGTGTTATAATGCAAGGGTGTATGGATATTCTTTCTAGTTGTTATGAAAGTTTATGTTTCTGCTCGGAAATGCTTCACTATATAGCCTTTTGTATATGTTCTATTATATTTTATCCGGGCGCTGTGAGCTATATGACCGGTGTCGCATTGTGTTGTTCAACTCTGATGATCGTCCATAGCTGTCTGGTACGTCTTTCAATGCATATTTCCCTTGTTAAGTGCAGGAGTTATGGGCGGCCGTCACATTTTTTATCCGAGCACTGGTTAATTGATACTAGCGAAAGTTCAAAGATGTAGTTATGTATGAGAGATGTATTTGTATATTTGGTGGATGTATATCATATAATAATATATAGTATAGTAGCATTTGAATTCCATTAGCAATTTTTCTTGTAAGTGTCTAATCATTCTATATTGCAAATTTAGAATGGGTCGACGAGCTTCAAGACATACTACTAAGGAGGGGTCTGCGCCTAAAGGGGGAAATGGCGGTACATCAGATCGCCCAGCCATTTTTGAAGCTATGATTGAGGCATTCATGAGAAGGGTACCCACTGCAGTGGCAACCACAGTAGATGTAAGTGCCTAGGGCTGTGGAATTTGCGAAGCTGTGTAAAGACTTCACATCTCTAGGGGAAAGTCATTCTAGGGGACAAATTCAACCGATGAGATTCAAATGTGGTTAGATGCTTGTGTACATATTTTTGGAAACTTTGGTATAAATGATGCAACTAAGAAAAATCTTACGTCAAGTTAGCTACAGGGCAGAACCATGGGTGGTGGAATTCTGTTACGCTTGGGACTCCGGAAGAAAGGATAACTTGGGAGCAATTCCAAGTCAAATTCGAGACGAAATTTATTACTGCTTAGAAGTCCGTTGTGTTCGAGAAATTTGTGGAGCTGAAGCGGAATGGTAAACCAGTGCTTGATTATGTTTCTGAATTTGAGGCATTATCCAAATATGCTTGTTTGTAAATTGACTCTCCTTATCAGAAGAATGAAAAGTTTGTTATGGTTTAGATACCTGTATTAGGAAGCTATTAGTGGATCATCTTGACAATCCATATGAGAAGTTTGTGGAAAAAGCTGTTCGACACGAAAGCTTGTTTCCTAAAGAATCAAATGTTGTTGCTGCAACCAAGGAAGCTTCGAAGCCACAACAGGGTGGTAATAATAATAAGAAGAGGAAGCAACAATTGTAGAAGGGAAAGGATGGAAAGAAGAAGCTTAAGAGTGAGGTGGTTTGCTATAACTTCCAATAGAAGGATCATTACTCTAATGAATGCAAGAATCTCAAAGCTGAGAAGATGTGCTTCAAGTATGGAAAGACTGGGCATGAAAAGAAGGATTGTCTAGAATCAGCTAAGGGAAAGCAGACTGTGAAGGCATATGATTTTGAAGATATGTGCTATATTCTTGAAAAGCTTCTACTGCAGAGGAGAATGGGAAGGGTGTCGTTGTTCAAGGTACTCTTTCTGTTCGAGGTGTTTTCTGTGACACCCCACGTCCGTTAATATCACTCACAAAGGGAATGCATTAAGTTTTGTGAAGCATTATAGGTAAATAGACACAAAATTTTACAAGACAGACATAAATAAGATAGCAGCGGAAATTTAAATTTTTGTTTCAAACACAAATCATACAACGTGTTTCAAAATACCATGAGTCTCAAAAACCATTACAACATAACTTCTGTTTTTTAACATCAAAGTACATAAATACTTAAAAGAAAACATAATTCCCCAAATAAAAGAGACAAAGCCATAGTGGAGATAAAAACTTGAGCCATACTTTGAATGAAGCTCTAGCAAGATGATATCTGAGTCATGACTAAGCCTGAGTGTTTCCTCCCTGAGAAACAGGGGGGACGGAAGAAAGAAGAGGAAACAGGAGGGTCAGACATAAAGTCTGGGGAGTCCAGTGACTTTTAGCAAGTAAATAAATAAAAGTAACATGACAGACATATAAAGTAGATAAGATAGATCACTACATAAATGGCAGGTGCGACAAGGTAGACAGGATAAGGTGCATACACTTCTCTAATGATTACTCTGTACTGTTACTAATACAACTAGAATGAGATGATCCCTTCTACTATAAGGTGGTAGGCTTAGGGCATAAATCCAAATGTACCCTAACCACTACCCTAATCGATCGTATACACTTCTTTAATGATTACTCTGCACTATTACTAATGCAACCAAAATGAGATGATCCCTTCTACTATAAGGTGGTAGACTTAGGGCATACATCCAATTGTACCCTAACCACTACCCTAATCGATCGGCTCCCTCCTCCGTAGATACTCTGCGTCGGCCCCATAGTAGGATCTATCACGTCCTAAAGTGGCACCCCCTCATTGATATGCTCAGCCCCATATCTACTGGTGTCACGGTCGTCTTATCCCCCTCTGCCCGGCTCATGCATGCACATATCCCGGTCTGTTTGCCCCGCCTACACTATCCTCCACGTTTGGATCTCTTACAATCAATCAGTAAGCGTGCCCCCTCTCCGCCTAGTATGGAGTATTTTTTTTGATACCTACTTTGGGTTACTGACTGAAATGGATCCCACGAAATATGATACAAGCTCTCCCCTTTGTCTTGTATCCCTCATTAGGTTTTTCACTGACTATGTATACCACTAGGTGTCTTTAATTACATAGCCCTATACTAGTTATACTTAACTTAAAATGTGTCTTTAATTACTAACTTTATTATTTCCTCCGGTTATGTATACCACTAGGTGTCTTTAATTACATAACCTTATCGAATTAAGTTTGTGGGCCTATATGTAAATACTACCCACCCCCTCCAGATTTGCTTAACCCACCCACTATCGAATCTATTTACTTAACCCTCACTTTAGTTCACAATCATACAATCCCTATGGATTAGATTTGGTTAATTAGTCCAATTTATTACCATGACCATTTATGGTTCATAATGGGCTAGACCGCCCGCATTAGGCCTACAACGTGTGAAGGCTGGACAAGCCGGTCTGGTCCGGGCCGTCTGAATCCACAGTTGGGCCTAACCTTGTGTCTTAGCCTGGTTCGTATTTGCGCAATTAGACCTCCCACATTAGGTTCAACACTAGTGGTAGTAGGATATGCCGGTCAGGTCCGAGCAGACTTCCACTATTAATGCAACCTAACCTCATGTTATAAGTGCTATTATAACTCCTAATTGTAATTACTAGACATTCCATTATTAGTTAATTAATCAATTAACTAATCAATTAATTAGACCTTTACCTTTATAGGTGATAATGCCCACTCTACCCAATAATTCGAATTATATGTCCGAAAATGTTCGTATTCAAATTATGCCAATATTAAACGTTTTCCCCGGTCCCTAACTAGCGCATTCATAAAATTGGTAGCATGCCTAGGCTAGAAAATAGCCTAGTCATAAACGATAATAGGGAAAATAATGGGAATATAACCAAAGTGATCATTTTAAGAAAACATGGCATAAACATAAACTAATATGGTGATAAGGTGGAAACATAAGCATAAAACCGATGAACTTGTGGCAATTACTAGTTCGACATAACTATGATATCATAGTGAGCATAAAGAGATCTAAATTAATCATTTAGGCGTCCAACTGTTTAGATCCAACTTAATTATAATGTGGTCATAAAAACAGATATAACATCATTAGGATGACATAGTAGCATGTTTAGATCTAAATATGGATTCACATGTCCAATTTTACAACGTATCTAAATTGACAACAATATGACAGGTGAAAGGTGATTTACATAAAGAACTAGATCTAACCAATGTTGTAGCTGTCCAAATTAATAGATTTACATTAACCATAATATAGTTACAATTCAAGATCCAAAAGGTGATATAATAGAATAACCACAATTGCATTGGATCTAGAGAAATAGATCTATCATGACATGATATAAGATTTAAGCATAGATTCATAGTTTACAATATATCCAAATCACAATCGTTCATGATTTACTTTTAAATATTCAAATCTAAAAGTAACTAGAAACTCACAGCGTTAGGATTATAAAAGAGAAAGAATGGATCTTGAATCTCTAGATTTGATTTGCAAAACTGATAGTTGTTTGAAGAAAACAAAATCGTGTCAGTTCGCACATCTGCAGCATGTGGCTTCCATGATTTCCAATAAAGAAAATAGGAGAATTGGACAAATGTATATAGCTACCAGGCCCCCTGAAACCAAGTGCCACATCAGCCCTAGGGGTGTCGACACCCCAATGAGGGGGTCAACCCATAGGTCGACACCCCTTAAGGGGGGTCGACCCCGGTGTCGACACCCCTCTAGGGGGGTCAACCCCCTAGAGCGGAAAATTTGTTGCATTGACGAATTTTTGATTTTCCAACTGTTCTGCATTGGGTATGACTCATATCTAACTCATACATGACTTATATGTGTATATATGTTGTTTTGGCGCGTATACAAACTTAAAACCCTCATAACTTCTTCATATGTTGCCCGTTTTATGCAAACCAAATGTCTATCTTGACTAGAATTTCGAGACACAATGGCGTAGTCCTTTCCCTTAATTCTAAATATTAAATTAATTATTATTTAATTTATCCTCTTTAATGTTAACAAAATTATGGGGTGTTACAGTTTCAGTTCGAGTGTTTTTTGATACTAGAGCATCGCATTCATTCATTTGAAATGAGCTTATGTGCCGCTTGGGTTTGGAACCCAAGATTTGTGATAGAACTTTGGTTCCCACTAATCCAGTTAGGGGTTCGTCCAGCCTTTGTATTCTTTGTTGTGGTCTTGTGTTATTGAGTCATGGCTTCTCTTTTGTGTGCGATTGCTTTGTTTTGAAATTAGCTGGATTTGCGATCATCTTTGTGATGGATTGGTTCTAGAGGTATGCGAAAAGTGTGAATTGCGAGAGGTTTGAGCTGATATTCGGGGATGTGGAAGGGAGAAAGGTTTTGATTCGTTGCAATCTCGAAAATGGTGTCTTCGTGAACTTAGATGGGTTTGTGATCATCTGTGCTAATCACTAATGAGTTTGAGGATTCCTTTGAAGAAGTCAAAGGTTTGCCGCTGCATCATGAGATCGAGTTTAGAATTGATTTAGTCGAGGGTGCTAGAGCAATTGTTATGCCTGTTAGGTGGATGGCGCATAAGGAACAGCGGGAGCTAGTGAAAGTTCTTGACCTTTTGGGAAAAGGATTCATTCAGAGAAATGTATCTGAATGAAGAGCACCGGTTGTGTTTGCAACCAAGGCTTGTGGATCATTGAGATTGTGTGTGGATTATCATGAGGTGAACAAGGTGACCAAGAAGAACAAGTATCTGTTACCGATGATTGATGACTTGTTCGATCAGCTTCACGAGGCCAAAGTGTTTTCTCATATGGATTTGGCAACGAGATTTCACCAACTGAGGGTGGCAAAGGATAGCGTGTCGAAGACCGCTTTTAGGACACTGTAACACCCCGAATTTTCTGATAATACTAAAATTAACAAATTCAAGAACACTTAATTTTTAGAAGAAGAATTAAGCGAAATGGGTTGCGCTATTACGTTCGTCTCAAAATTTTGGTCAAGATAGACATTTGGTTTGCATAAAACGGATAACTCATGAAGAAGTTATTAAGCCTTGAAGTTTGTATGCATATGAGAAAAATATATATATAGATGTATATAAAAATTAAATAAGTAAATATGCAAAAAAGTTCAAAGCAGTGGATCGGGATGGGGAATAACCGAACTGGCCCATTTTTGAGGTCGACCCAAGCCCTACTGGGTCGACTAGGGGTTGATTCAGGGTGTTTGGATGTCAAGTTGTGGGCCGATTCGCTCTAAGGCAGATGTGGCATCTGATTGGTTCTCATGGTTCAGGGTTAATCTAATGGTCCTAAAACACTCTCTACAACTATGTAAGGACCCTAAACCTAAAACCTAATTCTATTATTCACTCTCATCTAAACCTAGCCGCCACTAAAACCTAAGTTAAATTAAATCTAATCTAATTCAACTAAGAGAATTCAACGTTCTACATCAAAGGCGAGCAATTCAATTTTAGAATACAGATCCTAAAACTCAAGAATTCCTTTTTGTTGGTAAGTATAGTTACCTTTCAGATGTTAATAAATTAAAGATGTGATTTGTAATGAATTGGAAAATAGAATTTGAACCAAGTTGTATGTGATTGATGATGCGAATTCATGTCTAATTCTTGCGATAATTTGGTCATGTATGTCTTGGAATGATTGTGGTTTAATTGAACTTATCATATCATGTGGAAATTGGCGATGAACTTATTATGATTTGGGGAACGAAAGCATCATACGACATATAAGTTTGACAATGCTTTCATGATGTGTCATATGCAAGTTACATGTTTTATGTTAGACCCAAGTCAAGATCTATATATATATATACATATATATACAAATATATATATATGTTCATATGCAAGTTTCATGTTCTGTGTTAGATCCAAAAAAAAATTAGATCTATATTTATATGCATGTTTATAAAGTGGATTCATGCAAGTTCATATGATCATTATTGTTAGATCTAGTTCACATCTACATGTTATAGTTAACTTATACATGCGTTGGTAATGTACATGTCATGATCCTCCTAAATTCTGCTAGTTTATAAACTAAGTGTGTTCACCTATGCATAGATCTACATGTTCACATGCTCAGGCCTATGCTAGTTCTATATAATTTAATTGCAAGTTTCATGAGACATGTTAATTTAAATTACGTAACATATGTTTGATTAAATGTTCCCTTCTTTTACCTCTTGTTTATAAATTATGCTAATTTGCAAGCCCAATGACTTTATGTGATTAACGCAAATGTACAACAGGGGTAACGTTGGGAAAACATGAAACTACGTGTAATTGGCATATTTGGCTCATAACCATGTAAATGGTATGGCATTGAAATGGTATAATTTACAAACCAAAAACCATGAACTTGAATTAGAGGGAAAGTGGGCCATGACAATAAATTATTGACAAATTTACATATAAACATAAAAGAATAAATATGTAAATTTATAAAAGACGAATATTCCTAACCCGAGGTTAGACTGAGTTGTTTAAAACTGCCCGGAACCGACCGGCACATCCAGTGACCACAACAATACCTGTATAATGTGGGTGTTTAGTGCATTGAGCCAAAAAAGGACCTGAAAGTTAGACTAAGTTGTGGTGTAAAACTGCCCGGAACCGACCGGCACATCCAGTGACCACAAAAATACCTATCTAATGTGAGTGGTTGGTGCTTTAGAAAGCTAAGTCAAGATTGGTAGGGTTAAGTCAATTAAGGAAACACTTAACCAATTCAACATGTTAACTAAACTGATGGGTGAGGGTTAGGCAAATTTGGACACTTAACCAATTTAACATGTTGGCTAAAAAACCCTAGTAACGGGGACCTATTTCAGCAGTAACCGACACAGATGTATCATGGTACCCTGAACTGGGCAGGGTGGGGCACGATTACTGGGCTGATTGTAAGCGGTCAAAACGTCGGCGGGTGGTGCATCAGTGTAGGTTCCGACGGAGTATGGGCGTGCACGTACTCCAGAGTGGAAAAAGCAGGTATTGGGCATTAATAGTCATACACTGTGCATCTTGAATCGTGTCGGGTTACCACCATAGGACTTGATAGACCCAGTGGTTGGACTAACACAGGTATCTACAACCAAGCGGGGGCCGAATGACACACGTGATAAATGCATGCGAGTAAGAGCCGATCGACATAAGGGGATCATTTCATCATGAACACGTGGTGCTAGTTGGACAAGTATGAGTAGGTGCAGAGAAATTGCCATAGGTGCGATGTATATTCGGTTTATCCTGCCTTGTATAGTTTTATGTTAGATTGTTATTCTGGTACTGTCCTATTTTTCAGTTTATTCCTATCATGACCTTTTCCTTATTCACACACTGAAAAGTCACTAGACTTACTCAGACTTATGTCTGACCCATTTTTCTTTCGCTCTCTTTTCTTCTGTTTCCCCCCAGGTACCCAGGGAGGGAATAGCTCAGCTTAATTTGGACCGTTCAACTTTCCAAGCTTGAAGACTCTATGATGTATAGCTTGGAATCTCTTGCTTTTGGATATGGCTTTGGATACACTACTACTTGGGGATTTATGCAGTTTTATTTTGTTTTATGCTTCTTTAGAAAATAATCAAGACATAAATTATGATGTAATGGTTTGGAAGTTGTTTTGAAACAGTTTGTTGTAATGTTTTGTTATGAACCACGTTTGAAATAAAGTTTGTTCTATTTTCCGCTGCTTATATATAGCTGTATTGTAAATTATCTGTGTCTTTTACCTATATTGCTCCACCAAAGTTAAGGCATTCCCTTTGTAAGTGACCTTAACGGAGGTGGGGTGTTACACTTGGTATCAGAGCAAAGGTTTACTAGATCAAATAAAAGTTTTTGAAAATTATTTAAAAAAAAAAGAAGTATAAAGAAGCATTTTTCCAGAAAAAGTGTTATTTTACTTTAAAAGGCATAATCCCTCAAAGCCATATGCACTATCTTTCTATCCTTTTTTTTGAATCTTTCCTTTTTCGTTTCAGCATGTCTGGGAATCTTAACCTTTCAGAGGGTGTACCGATACCCGGCTGGTTCAGGAGGTACCCAGAGGCTAGGGCTAACGACGCAGGCCTAGCAGACATTCCTCCTACCCCAGCTGCAGCAGTTCCTCCTCCTCCTCCTCGTGCAAATGCTTTCTCAAAGATTTGTAGAGACTTTAGAGCCATGGGTGGAAAGAATTTCAATGGAACTGAATCATTTGTGGAAGCAAGAAACTGAGGATCTCTTCGATATTTTCGAAGTGAATGATAGACAGAAGATATAGTTGGCGGTGTTGTTGCTCAAAGACGAAGCCTCATATTGGTGGAAAGTCACTAACGCTGAAAGACCAATTGAAACTTGGATGGGTTTTAGAATAAGGTTTGAAATGAAATTCTTCTCACAAGCTGAACGAAGCCTTCAGATGGAGAAATTCTTAGCTCTCAAACAGGGAAGTATGACAGTCAAGGAATACGTTAATCAATTCAACCAGTTGGCTAGGTTCGAGTTGGAGTTAGTGAACACTCCACATAAGAAGGCTCTCCGATTTGTTAAGGGACTGAATGACCCACTACACAGCCTAGCTATGACCCACATACCCATGGGGGCGACTGATGAGAGACTGGTGGTCATGGCATTATTACACGAGGAAGACAAGGGCAAGAAAGAGGCAAAGGTGGAGGTGCCTCAAGACAAGAAAGCAGAGGGGTCACAGAACAGGAAGGTAGATTCAAAGAAAGGTGGGAAGAACAACAAACCCCATTACAAAAGAAAGTGTAATTTTTGTGGCATTCCTGGACATCTGGTCAAAGACTGCAGGAAGAAGAAGAGGAAGATCGGTGGCTGTTTCCACTGCAGCGAGACAGGACACATGGCTAAGGACTGCCCAAGAAAGCAAGGGCAAGGGAAGAGAGTTGGACCTTCTTCTGGAGGACGAGTTCACGCTCTCACAGCACCTCCGCAAGAACGAGGTAGAAATATTTCTGTCGAAAGTTTAGTCTATCTTTTTGATCATCCTATTCGTACACTCATTGATTCTGGCGCATCGCACTCATTTATATCTACTGCTTTAGTTGAATCTCTGCACTAGGACACCAGTATAGTAGAGGATCCCTTGGTTTTTTCAAATCGAATTGGGGGCTCAGCTTATTTGTCAATGGTTTATTTGGATTTGAAAATTTCTATACTAAGCGTTGGGTTTAGATGTAATGCCAATGTTTTGGGCTTCACGGGCTATGGTTTGATTCTAGGCTTGGACTAGCTATCCAGTAATGGTGTCGTCCTCGATTGTGAAAAGTGAGTGGTTAGTCTCATGACTCACCTTGGTAACACTCTCGAAATTTCTTGTAATCCCATGGACTCTGTTATGCTTAGCTATCTAGAATCTCTCAATGAGTTTATTGAGGACTTGCAGTCTGTTAGAGTAGTCCATGAATACTCGGATGTGTTTGAAGAGGTAAAGGGCTTACCTCTGAAGCGGGAGATAGACTTCCGCATATACCTTGTTGATAATGCAAAACCCTTTGCCTTACCCATTAGGAACATGGCTCCAAGGGAGCGGAAAGAGCTCAGCAAGCAAGTAAAAGAGCTGCTAGAAAAGGGGTTTATAAGGCGGATTATTTCTGGATAGGGAGCTCCAATAGTGTTCGCAACTAAAGCGGACAGTTCTCTTCGCCTATGCGTTGATTATAGGGAGCTAAACAAGCTGACCAAGAAAAATAGGCACCAACTCCCAAGAATAGACGACTTGTTCGATCAGCTTGTAGGTGCATCGATTTCTCCCAACTAGATTTAGCTACCGGGTCTCATCAGCTGAGAGTGGCTGAAGACAGTATTGATAAGACCGCGTTCAGAACTCCGGATGGTTTCTTCGAGTGGTTGTCATGCCTTTTGTCTTGACAAACACACCCGCTTATTTCGTTGATTTGATGAGCAGGGTGTTCAGGGAGTTCCTCAATAAGTTTGTGGTGGTCTTCGTAGATGACATTTTGATTCAAAGAGTGAGGAAGAGCATGCTCAGCATTTAAAAGAAGTCATGGATACTCTTCGAGCACATCAGCTGAAATCCAAATTCTCCAAATGCTATTTCTGGAGGGAGGAAGTATGATTTCTTGGACATATGGTATCCAAGAAAGGGTTAGTCGTGGACCCCGCAAAAGTAGTTGCGGTGCAAGATTGGAAGGTTCCATGGAATGCGACCGAGGTCCGGAGCTTCCTTGGGCTAGCTGGCTTTGACGGAAAGTTCATCAAAGACCTTGCGAAAATCTCAGCTCCACTCAGAAGGTTAACAAAGAAAAACATAACTTTCGCTTGGGATTTGTATTGCGATATTGCTTTCCAACGCTTGAAAAAGGCTCTGGCAATAACCCCAGTTCTGACATTGCCTGATGGAAGCAAGATGTTTACCGTATATACAGATGCATGCGGTACAGGACTAGGCGATGTCTTGATGCAAGAAGGGAAGGTAGTAGCTTATGGTGGAAGACAGTTGAGAGTACATGAGAAAAACTACCCAACCCACGATCTAGAGTTGGCTGCCATCGTCTTTGCACTTAAGTCTTGGCGCCATTATCTCTTAGGTGAGAAGTTTGAATTGTTTACTGACCATAAATCGTTGAAGTACATTTTCTCGTAGAAAGATCTCAACTTGAGGCAGCAAAGATGGATGGAGTTTCTTGCCTCATATGATTTTGAGATTTCCTATACTCTTGACAAGGGCAATGTAGTAGCAGACGCTTTGAGTAAAAAGAAGCTGACCCTAAGCCCTCTCTTTGTAGAAAGGCAAAGCTTGGAGTACATATCCAACTTTGATTTTAGACCCTCTATCGATCATGTGACTAGTTTGTTAGCCTCCCTAGAGGTGCGGCCTACCGTTTCGGACTCAATAGGGACCGCACAACGCGAAGACCCTCAGCTAGTTGATGTGCTAGATAAGCTGAGTAGGGGTGAGACTTCTAGTCACCTCAATAGATACTCCATCGATGATAACGGTTGGTTGAGGCGGGATGGAAGACTATGCGTCCCACAAGAAAGGGATTTGGTGAAGAAAGTTCTTGAAGAAGCACACCATTGCAAGTTGACCATACACCCCGGTGGAGACAAAATGTACAAGGACATCAAAATGGTTTTCTTTTGGAATGGCATGAAGAGGGACGTAGCTGAATTCATTTCTAAGTGCATGATATGCCAACAAGTCAAGGTGGAGCAGATGAAGTCTGGTGGTTTGCTTCATCCTCTAGAGGTCCCATAGTGGTAGTGGGATAGCATCTCGATGGACTTTATTGATGGGTTGCCTAGGTCAAGAAGAGGCAATACCAGTATTTCGGTAATAGTGGACAGGCTCACAAAAAGAGCTCACTTTATACGCATTATAAGTAGAAGGACTGCCTCATCTTTAGCTTCCATATATCTTAAAGAGATAGTCCAACTCCATGGAATAACCTCCAGCATTTTAAGTGACCGCGATCCTATTTTTACGAGTGAGTTTTGGAGGAGCTTGCAAGAGGCTGTTGGCACGCAGCTATGCTTAAGCACGGCCTATCACCCCCAAACCGTTGGTCAGACGAAAAGGGTGAACAGGGTATTAGAAGACCTCTTGAGATTATGCATTCTTGACTTCGGAGGAACATGGGAGGATCATCTTCCTTTGGTAAAGTTTGCCTACAACAATAGTTACCAAGCCACCATAGGCATGGCACCCTTCGAAGCTTTATATGAAGACCGTGTCGATCACAAACTTGTTGGTGGGAGTCTACAGATAATCTCATACTTGGACCAGATATGATTAGAGAAACTTCATAGAAAGTGGACTTGATACGAAAAAGAATGAAGACTGCCCAAGATAGACAAAAGTCCTACGCAGATAAGAGAAGGACCGACCTTGAGTTTGAGGTTGGGGACAGGGTTTTCCTTAAAGTATCTCCTTTGAGGAACGTCATTCGCTTCGGATCTACAGGAAAGTTGGAACCAAGATTTGTAGGGTCGTTTCTTATCATTGAAAGGTTTGGGAAGATGGCATATAGAGTAGAGCTGCCCGAAAGATTGGCTGGAGTTCATAATGTCTTTCATGTTTCTCACCTACGAAAGTGCATACATGAGTCTACGGAAGTGGTAGAACCAAGCATATTAGAGGAAGTAGAACGAGAGGCGACTGTGAGAAGAGTTTCAACTCATATCTTGGGTACGGAAGTCTAAAGGCTAAGCAACCGTGAAGTCAAGCTTGTTAAAGTTCAATGGTGCGACGCCGAGGAAGATGCGACTTAAGAAACCGAGGACAGAATACGCGCAGCCTACCCTTCTCTTTTTGAGGGTACATCCTTGATCTCTTTTTCCTTAAGTTTATATTTGTATCTACCTTTTTAGTACATCTCCTCGGTCCTATTCTTTGTCCTTAGGTAGAAACCCATTTGGATGTAAACATGTAATTGAAACATGTTATGGTTGATGGTTGCAAGTGGTTGCTCGTGGATGCATTTACACACAGATTAGGTGTTAGATCGGCTCAGTCACTTTCATATTGCATATGCATATATGTATTTATATATGACTGAAACTTGATGTGTTATCATATGGACGTTGCATTTTTGTGAATGATTGCGCATTCATGTATAAATTATGAGTAGGAAAATTTTTCATGCATAATGGACTCATGACACTAACATGATTCGCATTAAGGAGGTCAACTGAATCAGTGGACTGCCTGATCTTTTGCATTAGTATTAGGACATATACACACACTTTTGCATATGTTCGTATGACTTTAGAAGTATTTTAAGGACAATGGATGCTTGGGGATGATGGATGAGTAGATGGATGATTGTATGTTAGGATGCATTCTTCTTAACTTGAAGATTTCGGGGACGAAATCCATTAGGGAGGAGAGAATGTAACACCCCGAATTTTCTAAGAATATTAAAATTAACAAATTCAAGAACACTTAATTTTTAGAAGAAGGATTAAGTTATATGGGTTACGCTATTACATTCATCTCAAAATTTTGGTCAAGATAGACATTTGGTTTACATAAAACGGATAACTTATGAAGAAGTTATCAAGCCTTGAAGTTTTATGCATATGAGAAAAATACACACACATATATATATATATATATATATATATATAAATTAAATAAATAAATATGCAAAAAAGTTCAGAGCAGCGGATCGGGAGGGAGAAGAACCTAACCGGCCCATTTTTGAGGTCGACCCAAGCCCCGCTGGGTCGACTAGGGGTTAATTCAAGGTGTATGGCTGTCAAGCCGTGGGTCGATTCGCTCTAAGTCAGATGTGGCATCTGATTGGTTCTCATGATTCAGGGTTAATCTAATGGTCCTAAAATACTCTCTACAACTATATAAGGACCCTAAACCTAAAACCTAATTCTATTATTCACTCTCATCTAAACCTACCCGCCACTAAAACCTAAGTCAAATTAAATCTAATTTAATTCAAGTAAGAGAATTCAATGTTCTACAGCAAAGGCGAGCAATTCAATTTCAGAATACAGATCCCAGAACTCAAGAATTCCTTTTTGTTGGTAAGTATAGTGACCTTTCAGATGTGAATAAATTAAAGACGTGATTTGTAATTAATTGGAAAATAGAATTTGAACCAAGTTGTATGTGATTGATGATGCGAATTCATGTCTAATTCTTGCGATAATTTGGTCATGTATGTCTTGGAATGATTGTGGTTTAATTGAACTTATCGTATCATGTGGAAATTGGCGATGAACTTGTTATGATTTGGGGAACGAAAGCATCATACCACATATAAGTTTGACAATCCTTTCATGATGTGTCATATGCATGTTACATGTTTTATGTTAGTCAAGATATATATATATATATATATATATATATATATATTCATATGCAAGATACATGTTTTATATTAGACCAAATTCAAGATATATATATATGTATATGTATATGTATATGTATATGTTCATATGCATGTGTCATGTTCTGTGTTAGATCCAAAAAAAAATTTAGATCTATATTTATATGCATGTTTATAAAGTGGATTCACGCAAGTTCATATGATCATTATTGTCAGAACTAGTTCAGATCTACATGTTATAGTTAACTTATACATGCGTTGGTAATGTACATGTCATGATCCTACTAAATTATGCTAGTTTATAAACCAAATGTGTTCACCTATGCCTAGATCTACATGTTCACATGCTTAGGCTTATGCTAGTTCTATCCAATTTTATTGCAAGTTTCATAAGACATGTTAGTTTAAATTATGTAACATATGTTTGATTAAATGTTCCCTTCTTTTACCTCTTGTTTATAAATTGGGCTAATTTGCGGGCCCAATGACTTTATGTGATTAACGTGAACGTACAACGGGGGTAACGTTGGAAAAAACATGAAACTTCTTGTAATTGGCATATTTGGCTCATAAACATGTAAATGGTATGGCACTGAAATGGTATAATTTACATACTAAAAACCATGAACTTGAATTAGAGGGAAAGTGGGCCATGACAATAAATTATCGACAAATTTACATATAAACATAAAAGAATAAATACGTAAATTTAGAAAACACGAATATGCCTAACCCGAGGTTAGACTGAATTGTGGTATAAAATTGCCCGAAACCGACCGGCACATCCAGTGACCACAACAATACCTATCTAATGTGGGTGGTTAGTGCATTGAGCACAAAAAGGACCCAAGGTTAGACTGCATTGTGGTGTAAAACTGCTCGGAACAGATCGGCACATCCAGTGACCACAACAATACCTGTATAATGTGAGTGGTTGGTGCTTTAAAAAGCTAAGTCAAGATTGGTAGGGTTAAGTCAATTAAGGAAACACTTAACCAATTCAACATGTTAGCTAAACTGATGGGTGGGGGTTAGGTAAATTTGGACACTTAACCAATTTAACATGTTGGCTAGAAAACCATAGTAACGGGGACCTATTTCAGCAGTAAACCACATAGATGTATCTTGGTACCCTGAAGTAGACAGGGTGGGGCATGATTACTGGGCTGATTGTAAGCGGTCAAAATGTCGGCGGGTGGTGCGTCAGTGTAGGTTCCGACGGAGTATGGGCGTGCACGTACTCCGGAGTGGAAAAAGTAGGCACTGGGCATCAGTAGTCATACACTGTGCCTCTTGAATCGTGTCAGGTTACACCTCGTGGTGGGACCAACACAGGTATCTACAATTAAGCGGGGGCCGAATGACACACGTGATAAATGCATGCGAGTAGGAGCCGATCGACATAAGGGGATCATTTCACCATGAATACATGGTGCTAGTTGGACAAGTACAAATAGGTGTAGAGAAATTGACATGGGTGTGACGTATATTCGGTTTATCCTACCTTGTATAGTTTTATGCTAGATTGTTATTCTGGTACTGTCCTGTTTTTCGGTTTATTCCTATCATGACCTTTTCCTTATTCACACACTGAAAAGTCGCTAGACTTACTCAGACTTATGTCTGACCCATTTTTCCTTCGCTCTCTTTTCTTTCGTTCCACCCTCCCCCCAAGGTACCCAGGGAGGGAATAGCTCAGCTTAATTTGGACCGTTCATCTTTCCAAGCTTGAAGACTCTGTGATGTATAGCTTGGAATCTCTTGCTTTTGGCTATGGCTTTGGATACACTACTAATTGGGGATTTATGCAGTTTTATTTTGTTTTATGCTTCTTTAGAAAATAATCAAGACATAAATTATGATGTAATGGTTTGGAAGTTGTTTTGAAACAGTTTGTTGTAATGTTTTGTTATGAACCACGTTTGAAATAAAGTTTGTTCTATTTTCCGCTGCTTATATATAGCTGTATTGTAAATTATCTGTGTCTTTTACCTATATTGCTCCACCAAAGTTAAGGCATTCCCTTTGTGAGTGACCTTAACGGAGGTGGGGTGTTATAGAAACCATCCGGTTTCTTTGAATGGTTGGTGATGCCATTTGGTTTGACTAACGCACCAGCCTATTTCGTGGATCTTATGAATAGGGTTTTCAAAGATCATTTGAACAAATTCATGCATGTGTTCGTGGATGATATTCTGGTTTACTCTCGGAATAAGGAAGAGCCCAAGACACACATGCGGGTTGTTCTGGAATTCTTGCGAAAGCATCATCTGAATGCTAAGTTTTCAAAGTGTCACTTCTAGAAGAGAGAAGTGAGGTTCTTAGGCCATGTTGTTTCTGGAAATGGAATAACGAGTGACCTCGATAAAATGACAACAATCCAGGACTAGGATAAACCTAAGAATGCGACGGATGTTAGGAGTTTCCTTGGGTTGGCGGGATATTATCGCCGGTTTATCAAGAATTTCTCCAAGATAGCTGCACCATTAAGATTACTAACAATGATGAACCAAAAATTCACATGGGATGCAAAGTGTGTGAGAGCTTTTGGAATCACGAAAGAGAGACTGATGAGTGCTACTGTTTCGATGATTCCAAGTGGGAATATAGAAAAGGTGGTATACACCAATGCATATGGTACTGGACTTGGAGCAGTGCTCAAGCATAAGGATAAAGTTGTGGCCTACGGAATTCGACAGTTAAAGCCACATAAGAGAAATTATACAATCCATGATTTGGATTTGGCAGCGATCTTGTTTACTCTGAAGATGTGAAGACATTACCTGTTAGGAGCTCTATTCAAGGTTTTTACGGATCACAAGTCGTTATAGTATCTTTTCTCCTAAAAGGATTTGAATCTTCGGTAGCAAAGGTGGTTAGAGTTTCTAGCATCGTACGATTTTGGTATAGCCTATACTCCTTGTAAAGGTAATGTAGTTGCAGATATGTTGAGGCGAAGATACGCAAGTTTGGGAGAAATGTTTTTGGAATGGAAGAGCCTCAAGTACTTTGCAGGATTTGATTTCAGACCACAGTGCGAGTTGGAACCTGAAATGTTGCCAAGCTTATCGATAAGGCCTACTCTCATCGAATGGATTGGCAATAGCCAAAAGCGAGATGCGAAGCTTATCGAGTTTATCCAGAAATTAGAACAAAATGAAAAAGAGTTCGTGGTCAATCGAGAAGGTTGGCTTCGAAAGCAAGGACGATTGGTTGTTCCTGATATCAACGGATTAATTGATATGGTTATAAGAGAATGTCATCACTCAAAGTTGACGATTCATCCTGGTGGTAATAAAATGTATCAGGACATGAAGCGATCTTAGTACTAGGAAGGGATGAAAGGGATATTGGAAAGTTTATTTCCAAGTGCATGAACTGTCAGTTGGTGAAAGCTGAACAAAAGAAGCCAAGTGGATTGCTTCATCCATTGGGTGTTCCAACACGGAAGTGGGAGCAGATGTCGATGGACTTTATCGATGGACTACCTAGAACCAGGGCAGGAAATGAAGAAATTTGGGTTATCGTGGATCGCTTGACCAAAAGTGCCAGATTTATTCATGTCAAACCGACCAGGACAACATCGAAGTTGGATGAGCTATATGTAAAATGGATAGTTTGATTCCCTGGTATCCTGAAAAGCATAGTGAGTGATCGAGATCAGTTATACACGAGTGGATTTTGGAAAAGTTTGCAAGAGACTTTGGGAACCGAGTTGTGTTTGAGTACGGCTTATCGTCCCAAAACGGATGGTCAAACCGAGGGGGTTAACCAAGTTTTGGAAGATCTCCTAAGAGCTTGTGTATTTGTCTTCGGAGGATCATAGGAGGACCATCTGCATCTTGTTGAGTTTGCATATAACAACAACTACCAATCAAGTATTGGGATGGCACCATATGAGGCGTTGTGTGATAGATCGTGTAAATTCTCTGGCACGTTGGTTAGAAACTAGAGATAAGTTGATACTTGGGCCAGAGATGATTAGAGAGACATCGAATTATATCGAGATCGTTCGACTATGAATGAAGGCAGCCCAAGATCATCAGAAGTGCTACGCCGATAAGCATCAAAAAAATTTGGAATTTGACATGGGCGATATGGTTTTCATGAAGATTTCACCTTTGAAGTATGTTGTTTGGTTCAAAAGCAAAATAAAGTTAGCTCCCAGGTTTGTTGGACCGTTTCCGATAGTCGAGCGAATTGGAAAGCTAGCGTTTAGATTGTATTTACCAAAAAATATTTTGAGTATGCACAATGTTTTCCATGTGTCGTTTCTTCGGAAGCGGGTGCATGATTCAAATGTGGTGATATCTCCGGAGCAGTGTGAAGACCTAAAAGTCGAGACCGCAGTTACGAAGTCTCGTAAGACACTTCGCGTAGTGGGGAATGACATGAAACTAATTAGGAGGAAGATGGTTAGGTTAGTCAAGATACAATGGAGTGAGGATGATGCCGATTGTATGTGGGAGAAGGAAGAGAGTATGAAGATGACCTATCCAAAACTCTTCGTCGGTATGACCCATAAGTACCGTGTCATTCTCACCCCGTTATAACTTGTACTATTATTGTTGTTGTTGTTGTTATAATTATGCAAGCTAGGTTAAGGTTATGGATGCATGGCCTGATGGATGCTAGTTTGGATGGTAAATTGGCTGCTCATAGATGATAAGCACGTGGAATTGTTTTGGTTGCTTGTGTTTGTTTGAAATTTCGGGGGCGAAATTCCTAAGTGGGGAGAATGTAACAGCCCGCATTTTACATATCAAAGAATTGTAAAATATTCTTATTTAATTGCCTAAGGGTTGGATCATTCTCATATTTTGATATGTTGGTTATGGGGATGTGAGACATGTCCATATTTTTTTACCAGTTTTAATTATGACCATTTTACCCCGATTAGTCTTGTACAGGTTATAACTTTTGAGTGGTGTCGAATCAGGTGCTGAGATCAGTCTCATTGGAAAGGAAATGGTGTTGCCAATTCCGTAGAGTGGTTACATTAAAGATTTGGTTCAGCGGTTTAGGAAAATAGCATTTTAGTGTTTCATAAATTTTGTTCAGGATTGGCTAGCCATAATGGGCTTATATGGAGTGGATCATTATTGGGCTGGTGGGAGGCTATAAATAGTGGGTTAGAAGCATGGAAAATAGTTTACATTCGTCATTCTCTCATTTGGTTGAGCTCGTGATCCTCCTTGCTCAATCAAATACACTTGCCACCATTAAATTTCTAGATCTACATAAGAGAATGGAAGATCTACATCGTTTGAAGCTAGATCTACGTCAAGTGAAGATAGATAGCCTTAAATCAAGAGGTTTGAAGCATATTCTTCACTGTCCAGTTTGAGAATTTAGCGATTTCGAGTTAATTCGAAGAATTGGTGAGTGATATGCATTATTCAATCAAATATACGAGTGTTTGATCTTATTTTCATCATTTTCAATTTTTTTCCCCTAGATCTACATTATAGATAGCATCAAATCAAGAGGTTTGAAGCATATTCTTCGCTGTCCAGTTTGAGAATTTAGCGATTTCGAATTAATTTGAAGAATTGGTAAGTGATATGCATTATTCAATCAAGTATACGAGTGTTTGATCTTATTTTCATCACTTTCGAGTTGTTTTCCCCTAGATCTACATTATAGTAAATATATTTTCATCCGAATCACCGTAGGATCTAATCTAGCAACTTTAAACTGGTAATTCTTATGTTTATCCAAGATGGATCCACTATTTTAGTTTTATCATGATTTAGTGAATTTCATATGATTATTGATGAATAATTGTCATTTCGATGATGTTGATAGTTTCATAAAGTGTTGATTGTGAAATAGATGATTCGGATGATTGTTTTGCATCGATGTTGTCGTTTGGTGATGACTTGGTTAAGAATGGAGCGATTTTGGTCAGATCTAGAGTTGGGTCGTTTTTCTTAGGTCATTGTTTACGTGGCATGAAGTTTGGGTCATTCGGCTTGTTGCCCAAGAAAGGAGTTAGGTTGTTTTTAAGACCTAAGGAGTTAGGTCGTTTTTGAGTTAGGTCATTTTTAGACCTAAGGTTGAGTTAGGTCGTTTTTAAGAACTAAGGAGTTAGGTCGTTTATGATTTAAGTCATTTATGAGTTGGGTCGTTTTATAGTTAGGTCCTTTTTAAGACCTAAGGGGTTAGGTCGTTTTTGAGTTAGGTTGTTTTTAAGACCTAAGGATGAGTTAGGTCGTTTTTAAGACATAAGAATTGGGTCGTTTTGAAGGCCTAATTACGAGTTATGTCGTTTTTAAGATCTAAGGAGTTAGATCATTTTTTAGTTAGGTCATTTTTGATTTAGGTCATTCTTAAGACTAAAGAATGAGTTAGGTCATTTTTTAGACCAAAGTAGTTAGGTCCTTTTTGAGTTAGGTCATTTTTAAGACCTAAGGATGAGTTAGGTCATTTTTAAGACCTAAGGAGTTAGGTCGTTTTTAAGACCTTAGGAGTTAGGTCTTAGGTCGAAGGAGCAAGACCTAAGGAGTTTATGACCTAAAGAATGTCGACTAAACGAAGCTTGTTTTTGAGTCGACGATGGTTATGGCTTTGAATTGAGTTCAAGTGGGAATGTTCGAAGTGATGTTATGTGTTTGTTGATCGTCGTAATGCAACGAATGTGAAGACGACTCAAGGTGGTGAGTTTGTGGATAATGGTTGCTCGAGAAGTTTGCTTGAGTTATGAATAGTCATTGGGTTGGGTGACTAGAGATATTGAAGGCTGAGAGATTACCATTGTCATAGGTTCTAGCTGGGTCAAAGTAAGGGTATAATAGAGGCACCTAAAGGACTGGAGGGTTGCTAGTCGAGTACCCTAGGTATCGTCGAAAGGCCCAAATACCCGTGGTAGAAAGGCGTATGGAGTTTTAGCTAGAACCGGGGTTACCATTAGCCCTTGAATAATGGAAAGGTTGGCCATCATACGATTAACGATGGTTTCAAACCAGTATAAGCAGTGATAGCTAGGGTCTTGGATGTTGGTTGTTTTGCTTGTACCGCCTCACGTAAGTTGTTTGACGTCGAGGGAGATAGTTCTTAGGTGCTTGTTTGATGTTGGTTTAGGCCTTCGAGGCTTGTCCTTGAGGAATGTTGATCACGATTAAGGTGGTTTACATGAGATATAATAGGTTTCTATGGTTATTATTGTCTAGTTGTCTGGTTACTTCTGATTGCCTTGGATGAACTATTGTTTGTAAATGCTTGTTTGTAAAGGCTATCACTGTCAGATATGGGGAAGACGGTTTTTGGTTCTTCTCTAGAGTTTAGTTAGATCGATTGATAAATCTGCCTATTCTCATGTACTTTGTTGATGATGTTAGATAGTTGTTTTATAGCTCATTAAGACTGTTGTCTAACTCAAGTTTTTATGTTTCCTTTTATTACCCTGGGCTATTTATCCGATTTTGGATGGGTAGACTGAGTAGCAGGTTACAGGTAGCAAAACTTAGAGAGGCGAGGATGCAGAGCAATAACGAGAAGGAGGCTTGCTTATCTATTTTTCTACTATCTAGTACTTGTTGTTTCTGCCTTTATGATTGGTGTTTTCTCCAAGTGTTGTAGAGAGGCAAATTTATACAAACACTTATGTTGTAATCCAAGGGTGTATGGACATTCTTTCTAGTTATTATGAAAATTTAAGTTTCCACTCAGAAACGATTCACTATTATAGCCTGTTGTATATGTTCTATTATAATTGATCCTTGCGCTGGGAGTTATACGATAGGTGCCGCATTGTGTTGTTCAACTCTGATGATCGTCCATATCTTCCTGGCATGCCTTTCAGCGCATTATATCCCTTGTTAAGTATAGGAGTTATGTGTGGTCATCGCACATCCCAAGTAACGTTATATCCTATTTGGATGTTGATTATTGATTTTAATGTTGATCGTTGAATTGAAATTCAATGATCGTTGTGTTTTAATTAATAGGCAGTATTGATTAAGTGGTTATTAGCGAATGGCCTAAGCCCATATTTGTAGACATTGATTGGTCGTTAGAGAATTGACGCAATTAAAGTTATGAAATTTATTCTCATGAATAAAGTAAGATTTTAAGTTCTCTCTTAAAAAACGATATACAAAAACGTCTTCACTGTCCTTCCCAATGGAGACTGCCTTACGCCCCTTTTTTCTTTGCTTTATCTTAACCTATTTCTGCGCTTTACTTTCCAACCTCAAATTGATCTTCACGTCCGTTCCGTTTCGTCCTCCTTCTTTAGACGGCTCTTGCCATCGTGAAAGTTAGCCCGACTTTTAACCTAACCGTAATAACTTCAGATCTGTTTTTTCGTCTCTCTTCATGTCCTCATCTTATTAATCGGCTTATGACTCCTTTGCCACTCTCTATCGATTCATCGTTTAGTGTACTCTCAAATATAATTGGAACTTCACTTGTGAAAGGTATTAGTTACGTTTGCGACCCTTTCTTTTTCTCGCTTGCCACAAAATTGCACCGAAAGGCTTATGCACGGGTCAGGATTGCTCCGGCAATGAGCTGTTGCTTTGGTTGTGCAGAATTTGATTTGGATCGTGTTGTTGGTTTAACTCCCGTTATTTTCATTTGCTTTGTCCAAGTTATTTTCTTGTGATTTTTGACTTTGAGTGAATTGGGTAGTTGTTTTTGTGGTGTTTGTGTGGTTGCTGGTTGATTAAGTGCCTATGGCAGCTACCCTTTCATTCAGATCTATTGGTTTTTTTGAGGTGTCAATGGGTAAGTGATAGTGGTGATTTTGTGTTGAGGTAAAGCTTTAGTTACTACTATAGCTTTTCTGAGTATTACGTGAGTTTGGTAGGTCATAGTTTCCTTGCATTCTGTTTGTGAGGTATATGCCATTGTCTAGTGAAGTTGAAGTAGGTTGCTGCTGTGACTCCTAAAGGTAAGTTTAAGGAGGAAATCATGGCTATTTCAAATTATCTGGTGCTTCGTAGTGCTAGTGACTTGTCTTAAAGACAGCTTGCTGCCTTAGTATAAGTCATACTGTATTTGCAATAATTGGTTGTAATAGAGTTTGTGCAACTGCCTGGCAGCACTTGTACTGTAATTCTTGCTTTCCTAGTAACCAGTCACCCTATGTGGTGTATACTTTTAGTTTTGGAATCGTATGTAGTAGACTCGCATCCGCAAATCTCCTATATTTTTTTGTACTCATTATTTATTGTAATGAGAAAAGTGTTATGGATCACTTTAAAAACCAATTAGTTTTATGAGCAATGAAATCAGAAATTAACCCAAAGGGTTAATGATTTGAAATAATTGTTTCCAGAAAACAATTAAGAGGAATTATTAAATTAATTACATAAATAATTAACTTAATAGAAAGGATTAATGGAAATTAGTTAACGAGCTGGTTAATGTTTACTACTTGACAAAGTCAATTGTTTTATTGAAATTGATTATTACATTAATTTATTTTTTAGGTATCTAATCGAAATAATTCTTACGAATAATCATTAACTTAAGGAATGTTTTAAAAGGTTAATTAATCTTGAATTAACTATATTAAGATAATTGTCGAGTAGTTTGTTATTAATAAAATTAGTTATTATTTAATAACCTTTTAGCGGAAATTAATTATTTTATTATAAGTTAATAACGAAGTTAACTACTTTTATTTTGGTTTATAATTAACTATTACTTTAATTAATAATTGTTAAAGTGGTTACTTTTTTTAACTGGAATTAATAAGGTTTGTAATGAAATCTAGTTTCGAAGGAGTTCATAAACGGATTTTTATAATAAAATCAGAGTTCTATAAACAAAGTTCATAAAAGAAATTTTAAGTCAATGCGACAATTTAAAAATAAACGTTATACTTAATATTTAATTGAGTAAAAAGACCCGAAATAAGAGGGAATTGGCAAGGATGCAAGAAAATATGTTTAAAGGGTTTATAACAAATCTAAGTTTATAAATGAGGTTTTAATGGTTAAGGTGATGATCACAGAATTGACGATAACTTAAAGATTGAATTAAGTAAACATTTTGATTAAAAAAGACGTAATTGGATTTTTAATAAAAGGATCCAAATTAAGTTTTATAATAAAATATTAAATGATTTCGGCAAAGGATTCATTAAGTAGATTATTATAATTGAAATTGTATAATGAAATTTATAAGTGGAGGTAAGTACCAATTTACTTAATCAACGAATTAAATAAAATGATTATAATTGATAGCAATTTTCAAAAGAGAGGATACGGTTTATAAAAACATATTGTTAATAATAAGATTTAGTTGATATTACAAATATTATTAGTTTTGGAGTTGCAACCTTATTGCTATTCGAAGTTAAGAACGTTGTCAATTAAGGTCTGAGAGGTAAATAAAATACCCTAACTTGAACGACTTCAGGATTATCTAAGGATGGTATTAGTTTGTAATGGTAAGATTTTGGAATTAAATAATATCACAACTTTATTTGCAAGGTTGGAGGAAGTATAATAAAATTATTGAGTTTTATAATAAACAATGTATTGTATGGCATTTTTAAAATGTGACAATACTTATACAATTCAATTAAGTAAATGATATTATTTCTTAAATAGTAGAAATAGCATGTTTTTTATATATAATTATTTAATTTAACAAGAAAATGGCTGGGATTTTGAAAAGACATAACGATTGTGATGGAAGTGAATATTGGAAATTAAAATAATATTTCCATATCGTTAATTTTAATCTTGGAGGTTAGAAAGTTAAATAAACTGTTTACGATTATTGTTAAAACGAAAAATGAGCTAACACCCATAGAGGTGTGAAAACACTTTTTGATTACATCAAAACAATGTTAAAAGCAGCAAATAATAGAAAATTACCGTTGAAAGCAGTGTTCAGAGTGGTTCAGCCACAGGTTAGGCCTACATCCACTTTGAATATGTACTTTACTAATTTAACCATCTCAAATTACATGTTTTATCCTCAATTAAAATGATTCACATTGACTTACAAAAACCATAGTATAAACACACTCAAATTACACGAATACCGATGGTTATCGGTGTCAATCTTGATAATCAAGCTCAGTGAAGAAGATTGGAAGTCTCTGGAGAAGAATAATGCATGAGATCAACAATGGGCGAACTTTGGAAGGAGAAAATATGACTCCTTTTATGTAGGAAGTGGTCTGGTATTTATAGGTAGAGGTAGGAGTGTTCTAAGGTTTGTGATAGGATATACATGGTCCATGAAGCAGCGACCTACGATCCACATGGCTCCCGCTCCATAAGTCAGGATAATAAATCATGTATACTCTTAGATGCATAGGCCTTAGACGACCTATACCTATGGATCATTGGTTGATCCATAGTCCCGACGCATAATATGATATCCTTCATGCACGCCTCACTTTATTGGGTTGGATCGCATCTTAAGGTAATGATACATGTACTCTTCACGTGGAATGATATATAACTGACCCAAGATGTCTGCGACTCACTCTTCTTCGACCGATCCTTTGTTTCCGCTGATCCATGCTCCTTGATCCATCTCTCTTTAGCCCAATCCATTCCTTATATTATTGGACCGATATAGGATATATGAGGCCTTAAAGGCCAGGTCATTCAAAAGTACAGGTTGGGTGCGATCCATACGTGATGCAATGGGAACAACCTATGACCATGAACAATAGTTAACTTTTTAGACCACATGCTTCATATATTCGGGTCATGGGTTTAAAACTGGATTAACATTTCCCCTCGAAGTATATGTTACCAAAGAAAATGTATGCTTCGAAATAAGGGGCTCTAATGGCTTTTGACGGATCATGAATGATCCTCACTGAAAAGTAGTGGACGACCGGTCCTAATGGATCGTAACAGACACCAGACCGCTTCAAAACTTCCTTTGACCCATCCTTTCTTCCTATCATTCTATTTGTTGAGGGGAAAATTTTAATCGTTGAAGCACTCGAGAAAATTTCTTTGGCTTGAATCACTTACTTCGCTGTTGACCGATCAATGTCTCTGTCATTGCCAATCATCGGGGCGGCCCAATCACCACTAGAAATTAAGCACCACCATTCATTTGACTGATTTGACATTTTTCATGATAGTCGTTCTCAGATATAAGCCACTATGACTTCACCGATGTGCGGTGCATCTATGACGCTAATACTCGATCACCATCACTCATTGTAGGTGCCAATCCCGTTCGAAGTTCATGTCAAGTCAGTTTTGTCATGCTAATTACTTTGGCTTTTAGGTTGATAAGTAATTGATTTTGGTTGATCATGTACCTCGATTAATTGTGCTTTAGATTGAGTCTTGTGATTTGCGATTTAGGGGCGACAGAAATTTGGTTGTAATTTTTCTTTGTGTGTTATGTGTTTCGGTCAAATAATGGATCGCGACTTCTCATGGATCGCGTGCCTTGATTACACAATCGATCGAGACTTGGGATTTACGGTCGTTGAAGTTACTCCGACCGTGGATCTCTAATCCCGAATCCATGTATGATCTTCGGCTTTTAGTTTGCACATGGTCAATAGTTTGCTAGTTTTCAGGTTGATTACTGGAGTTATTGGAGATGATTCATTTTTGAAAAGCGATTGAACAATTTGAACATGCTTCTCTTTGCTAGTTGTCTTGTAATAGAAAATAGTTGCACCGTTTTGGCCGAACATTTCATCATCGATTGCCCACGTTGATGACGGATTAGTTTAATTATTGAAAACGAAATATTACAAATTTCTTGGCTTGACTGGAGCATCTAGGCAAAATCATGTCATTCAACAACTTATGACTTATCGACCAATGTTTGCATAGACACAACATCCTAATTTGATTTCGCGACGATTCTTGAGATCCGCTAGTCAACACACGCCGACTACATATTTCAAGCTTTTTCTTTAATAACATATATTATTTTGCATAAGACATCACACTTTAGGAAATGTACACCCACAAGTTATTTAAAAACGAGATTCCTTGTGTAAAATGGACACTCGACAGACGGTTCACCATTGTTCTGAAGAGGTAGCTACTTCTGCTCAAACTGGAGATTCTATTCAAGTTTTTGGCATTAGAGCGACTACGGCTTCAAGGTCGGAAGCATATCAGTCTTTTCCTGTTCCCCATCCTCTTGATATTCCACTGGAGAGATTCTCCTTAATGTTATCAACGTTCTTTTAATCAAGTATGCGCTCAATTTGGCATTCCGTAAGCTGATGCAAAATTACGGGAATGAGGAGTTTGTCGATTGTCTAGCCTTTGGCTTTGTCACAGTTAGTAGACATATGTGCATAAATGGAGCCATTCTTCATTTTAATCTATTCATGTAGATGGTCCTTCGGCACTTAGAGATTGCCCCCCTTTCAGCTGCACCCGAATTGTTATGCCATCTTAATGGTGGCTATGTGTGCTTTTTATTAGAATAATTCGCTGTATGCCTACTTTTTCGGACATCTTCTACTTATGCGTATTCAATAGGAGAGAAGACCATCCTTCTATTGTATTCGCTGAAGATGCTCGAAATCGTCGATTTAAACTTGACTTACAAGATAATTCTTCAGGATTCATGAACCAATTCCTTTTTGTTTGATGCCCAGAAAGATTTTATGGAATTTAAATGGAAGGAGTTGAGCATATTTGTTCATTGCTTTCCACTTAGATTTTCTAAGTGTTGATTATCACGTGTTAAATTTTCCTTTTTTTCCGCAAAACTACCATCTTCTGTTAAAGAATCCAGTGGTTAATCTACTCTTGAGACTCTGAAGGTTGTTAGACACAAGGAGAGGAGTAAAAAGTTCTTGATTAAGGAAGAATTCCTTCTCCAATTTTGGTTTCTCGACCCCTCTTAATTTTTCTTCCTCGAGAGATTTCTTCTTCTTCTCATTTTATAATCGAACATCAGATGCCCTAGCCTTTGAAGAAGATGCTGCACCAAAAGATTCCATTGAGGAGACAATATTAAAAAGTGTTTAGGCTCTGTTGGAGAAGCCGGATCATCTTCCTAGTTTAAACTACCTTTCGTCAACGAGGAGGAAGAAACTACCCATTATGAGGAAAAAACACCTGCAAAAATTGGTGAAGAGCTTGAAGAAGGAGAGCTTGACGGTAAAGGAGACTTTAATTTTGAAAGAGGTGATGCCAAACTCATGCTTCCAGTCACAAGGATGAATTTTCTGACATATACGGTAATTTGAGCGACCTCATTGTAACCTTAGGCGAGCTTTTCCAAAGAGACATTGCAACGTCCAAACTTATTGCACCGGTTTCAGGGACGTTCTCCGACTTGACCTTCGTTCCTCTTTCTTGACAGCCTATCTCTAAGATTGTGGCCACTTCGACTTAAAAAGTGACAAGCAGTTCATTGTTTGATGTGCACTAGATCACACATAACACACACTTTAAGCTTTTGACATTTTGCATGTGTATTTTTCTGTCTTACCCTTGCAATTCCTGCCTTAAATACTCAACTCCAATTTCCCTTTGTTTCAGGTATAGCCATGAGCCATTCATATCTGGATGACTTCAACCAGTACACAGTTCTTATAACACCGGCGTTATGCACCGTCTCGTTCTCATAGGGTAATTAATGAAGAAAGAAGGGAAAGAAAGGCCCAAGAGGAATGGGACCGATGGGATAGGGAATAGGGATGAGAAGAGTAGGAAAGCTCGTGACGATGCTCATGACCACGACTGATGGGAGGAAGATGACCGGAAGAAGAGGAAGGAAAGGGATGACAAGGAAAATGATCATGCTGGCAATGATTCGCACAAGCGTGACAGAGCAGACAATGATCTTGTTGTTGTTGTTTAGATATATGCATGCCTTAAGATGATTACTCCTCCAGTTTTTACTTCCCCGCCTCTTGACATCTACCAAATCATTTGAAGGCCATCCTACTCTCTCCTATCAACGCCTAGCACCCTCTATACATGATTTCCCTATTGGTTCTTAAAGGAGCACGCTTCGACTTAGGCATAAATCCAATAGATAGAGAGGTAATGCTTATGTATCTTGAGACAATGAAGGATGATATCGAGAGGTTGACTTATTGGCAAAAGCTAGTTTATGAACACCAAAGAGTCAACAAACTTAATTGTGAGGCCTTGCCGACTATGGAGAATGATAAGGCCGAATGGGACAGAACAATTAAGGAACGCGATAATGACATTGAATTTCTTGCCAAGAGGAATAAGGAGTTGGAGGCTAAAATTAAGAGGATTAAGGATGAGATTACAAATGCTTCCTCCTCCCATATGCATGGGGAAACCATGTTAGGAAACCAACTTTAGGATGCTCACGCAACCTAAAAGAATGCCGTAGACCGATTGGCCGTGGAGCAAAAAGCTATCGAAACTTGTTGAGAAAACACTGCCAATTTGCAGAAAATGGTTAATTCTCATTAGTTTGAAATTTCTTTGCCGAAGGCTAAAATTAAAGAAATTGAGCAAGCAAGATATCAAGCACTCTCTCATAAGCTAACTGCTGAACAAGACTATGCCGATACCTAGGCTGTGTTCAGCTCTACTTTATTCGAGTTTTATATTCTCAATGTCATGGGGCGAGGAAGCCTATCTTTCTTGGAAGATAAGCATGCGATTTCTTTGGCTGAGGTTTGGGAGGCAATTCTTGCACGGATGGAGGGCAGCGTATATACAGATGAGGATCTTTTGGAGCATTATTTGGATGATGAATCCTGAGCCTCCCTTGCCACGGGAAAGGAGTAGCTTAGGAAAAAGCGTGCCCTAGTGGTCAGAGATGAATCTTCTAGGGAGCATGTCCCAGATCCAGCTGTTACCATTGCCGACACTACTTCCATTGATGTAAACATTACTAATCCCAAGTCCCCTGTTGTGCCTTCCACTAATCCCGCTACTACTTCTTGAAAAAAAGAAAGATGATGTTAAGAACCTTCTTCGGGAAATGACGACAATGATGACGACCCAAATTCTTATGAGATAGACATTAGAAGCCCTCTTATCTCAGGTAAAACCGGCATTGATCCAGTTCTACTGGAATTATTATTCACTCCATATGAGTTCGATGAATTCCTTGCTTATTATTCACTTGAAACAGGTCTGGACACCCCGAAGCCTTCTCCTACCTGCCCAGAGGGATGACCATTGAAGCTATCTTCACTTCTTCTATAATGGTGATGATAAGCACTTTTGCTGTTACTCCTCCACTAATCGTCTCTTCTTTAGCTCTCAAGTCAACCCCCGCTTCCGCTTCCCATCCTAGGTCACAATCAGAGAAGATTGTTGCACTTAGTGGTTTAAATGACCCGATTGTCTTATCTAGAGGGGAAATATAAAATGTTGAAGATCAAGAAGACAGCTCGGAGAGAGAGATGTTACTAACCGTTTAGAGATTCCATCTTCGGATACATGGTCTCCATCAAAAAGATGCAGTCGAAAATGTACCGCCTGTAAGAAGACACATATTTCGCCTCCTTTTTACATTCCGCGGGATGATGAAGAAAATAAAGATGCGAGTCATTCCATCATCACAACTTCTTCGACTAGACTTGGAAAACTCCCATTAATGTCGCACGGCTCTTCTTAAGGCGGAAGTAAGAAAGATTCAGATGCTTAACATCTTATTCTACTTGTTTAGATTGTTATATGTAGTTTCTTTTGACCGTATTTTGTGCACGTGTCGATCCTCGCGTTTGAACTCTGTAAAACTTGCTTAGTGAAATGAAATTGCTCTTCGCTCTTTGTTGTACTTTAGCTCATGTATTTCCAAAGTACTCACTCCTTTATCGAATGTAAATCTTTTATTTATTGCAATGTTGTGATGAGCTTGTGGTACGTTTTCTAAGCATTTTTGTATCCCAATGTGGTTGTGTTTCCCTCACACCATGGGTCGTCACGAACTGTAAAAGCTAGATATGATCATTTTTAACGAATTTCTATGATTTTGATTGATGCACTAGAAGTTCCAACATTGTCGACGAAATCTTTTTATTTTTGCCAGCATGTTTAGAGCTTCTGAGCTTGCCAATGCATTAGGAAACCCGACTTCATGAGCTGATCAAGTGCCTCCTCTTGGGGAAGTCTTTTGTTCCCCCACTTGGGGAGGTCTTATTTTATTGTGCCCCCACTTGGGAAGGGCTTATATTTTTGTGCCCTCACTTAGGGCGGTCTTATATTTTTCTACCCACTTTTGGAGAGGTCTCATATTTTTCCCAATATTCATCTCAATCGGACCGAGTAAATTAGGCATTGACGATTTTATTGGCCGCCCCCGTGAGGTCTTCGGCTTAACCCAACTTCATCGATGTATCGAGCGAATCGATTTTATTGACTTATCGGGTGCCTCAGGCGAGGTCATTGGTTTAGCCCAACGTTCATCTCAATACGGCCAAGTCAATCAGGTGTCAAAGACTTCATCAGGTGCCCCCGGAGTGGTCTTTGGCTAAACCCAACTTCATCGATGTATCAAGCGAATCGATTTTATCGACTTATCGGTCTATGGTTTAGCCTAACGTTCGTCTCGATCGGGCAGAGTTAATCAGGCGTTGGAAACTTTGTCGGGTTCACCTAAGGGCGGTCTTTGGTTTAGCCCCATGTTCTTCTCAGTCCGGCCGAGTAAATTAGGCATCGGAGACTTCATTGGGTGCCTCTGTTAGGAAGGTCTTTTTTCTTGCTTTGGAAGGTCTTTTGCCGCTTGACTCTTAGTGTTTCCCATTTTCGATCCGCAAGGCGATGTGCTACGTCCTCGAATATATGCAAAGTGATGTTTGTAGCACTTGACGCTTAGGACGTCTTTGTCTAAATGACATATAGGGGCCATTAGGCCTTGTCATGTCGTTAGCTAGCAAGAGCTCTTCAGATAGTCTGCAATGTTAAATCAATTTTATCAACTTTTAAATTATTTAACAAAAATTTACAAATATTCGATCGAGATAAGAAGAAGCAGACTTTAATTAGTAGAGATGATGTAGCAAATGTTCAATTACAATGCCCCTGTTAAGCATGGGCCGCCTATATTTGTAACAAAAATTACCATAGTTTTTAAAATAATTGAACAACGCTTTTAGTAAAGTATGGACGTAGATGGTCGCTTTTCCATGCTCTAAGTATTTGAACTTCATCAACCGTTGTTAGCTTGAATTTTTCCTTAAGTAGCAGGAGAGGGGTCTGTTGCTTGTGGTTGTCTAACATATTGTTGCAACTTATGATGCCTGATAAACTCTTTGATTAAATTCTTCAAATGTCGACATTCATTAGTATCATGCCCGGGCTGATTGTGAAAGCGACAGAATTTTCCATAATTCATTGCCTTGTCCCTTCTCTTCAACTACAGTGGTTTCGGATAATATCTTGCATCTTTGGTGGAAAAGAAGATTGTGACACCCCATGTCCGCTAATGTCACTCACTAAGGGAATGCATTAAGTTCCATGAAGCATTATAGGTAATTAGACACAGAATAATTACAAGACAGATATAAATAAGATAGCAACGGAAATTCAAATTTTTATTTCAATATAAATCATAATACCATGGTCCACAATACCATAAGTCACAAAAACCATTACAATCATATAACTTCTTTCTTGCATCATCAGAGTACATAAAATATAAAAACATAATTCCCCAATTGAAAGAGTTAAGCCATAGTTGAGACAATAACTTGAGCCATACTTCAGAAGTAGCCCCTAGCAAGGTGATATATGAGTCTTGACTAAGCCTGGGTGTTTCCTCCCTGAGAACCTTGGTGAAGGGGAGGGGGGAATGGAAGAAAGAAGAGAAACAAAAAGGGTCAGACATAAAGTCTGGCGAGTTTAGTTACTTTTAGCCAGTAAATAAAATAAAAGTAACATGATAGGCATATAAAGTGAATAAGAGAGAGATCACTACATAAATGGCAGGTGTGACAAGGTAAGCAAGATTAGGTGTACATGCCTCACTAATGATTACTCTGCACTATTACTAGTATATCCTGAAAGAGATGATCCCTTCAACTGTAAGGTGTTAGACTTAGGTATTCATCCAAATGTATCCTAATTACTACCCTGATCGATCTGCTCCCAGCCCTCGTAGATACCTTGTGATGACCGCACAATAGGAGGTATCACTCCCTAAAGTGGCAAACCCTCGTCGTAATAATGTGCACAACCATATCTATAGGTGTCACGGTCATCTTATCCCATTCTGCCCAGCTTATGCACGCATGTGGCCCGGTCGGTTTGCGCCGCCCACACCATCCTCCACGTTTGGATCTCTTACAATCTGTCAGTAAGTGTGCCCCTTCTCCGCCTAGTATGGAGTACTTTATTTGATACTTTCTCCGAGTTACTGACTGAAATGGTTCCCACACAATATGGTAAAAGCTCTCCCCTTTGTCTTGTATCTCCCACTAGGTTTTCACTGACTATGCATACCATTAGGTGTCTTTAATTACATAGCCTTGTTTATGTCTATCGATTATGCTTACCTACATGTGTCTTTAATAAATAACCCATAATCTTCCAACCGGTTATGCTTACCTACAGGTGTCTTTAATTACATAACCCTGTCACTTCTACAAATTATGTTTACCTAAAAGATGTCTTTAATTACATAACTTTATTATTTCCATCGATTATGTATACCACTAGGTGTCTTTAATTACATAACCTTAACGGGTTAAGTTTGTGAGCCTATTACCCATCCCCTCTTCAGATTCACTTAACCCACCCCTCAACCATATTTACTTAACCCCCAACTTAAATTTAAGTTCATACAATCCCTACGGATTAACTTAGGTTAAGTAGTCCAATTCTTTACCATGTCCATTTATGGTTTCATAATGGGCCAAACCTCCCACATTAGGCCTACAACATGTGGATGCTGGACATGCCGGTCAGGTCCGGGCAGACTTATTCCAAAGTTCGTCCTAACCTCGTGTCATAGCCCACTTCGTATTTACATACTTAGACCTCCCACATTAGGTTCAACATTAGTGGCTGCTGGATATGCCGGTCGGGTCCGGGCAGACTTCCACCACTAATGAACCTAACCTCATGTCATAAGTACAATTACAATTCCTAATTGTAATTACTAGACATTCCATTTTTAATTAATTAATCAATTAATTAATCCTTTCCTTTTATATGTGTCAGTACCTATTTTACCCAATAATTTGAATTACATGTCCATAAAAGTTCATATTCAAATTATGCCATTTTTAACCCTTTTTCTCCTGTTCTTTAACTAGCGCCCTCACAAAATTGGCAACATGCCTTGGCTAGACAATAGCCTGGTCATAAACGATTATAGGGAAAATAATAGGAATATAACTAAATTGATCATCTTGGCATAAACATAAACTTGTATGATAATAAGGTGAACATACATACTACCACGGACATGAAATTGTCATCAGAACAAGGCGGACATAAAACTGATGAAATATGATGTCACAATATCTAAATTAGCAATTTAGATGTCCAATCAGTTTAGATCTAACAAGATAACATAAGGTGAGAATTTAGATCACATAAAATAGATCTAACATGTTAACATAAGATGACAATTTGGATCACATAAAGTAGATCTAACATGTTAATATAAGGTGACAATTTGGATCACATAAAATAGATCTAACATGAATCATAAGGTGACAATTTAGATCACATAAAATAGATCTAACATGAATCATAAGGTGACAATTTAGATCACATAAAATAGATCTAACATGAATCATAAGGTGACAATTTTAGATCACATGGAATAGATCTAACATGAATAATAAGGTGACAATTTTTGATCACATAGAATAGATCTGTCATAAATCATAAGGTGACAATTTTAGATCACATAGAATAGATCTAACATGAATCATAAGGTGACAATTTTAGATAACATAGAATAAATCTAACATGAGTCATAAGGTGACAATTTTAGATCACATAGAATAGATCTAAGGTGATAATTATAGATCACATAAAATAGATCTACATACATCCGCATCATAGCATATCATAAAAGTTACAAACAAGATCCATAATAATAACATAGTAGAACAATTGAATTGGATCCAGAGAAATAGATCTATCATGACATAGCATAAGATCTAATAATAATATTGATTCAAGGTTTGAAAAGTATCCAAATCAGAGTCTTTCATAATTCACTATTATTTATCTAAACCTAAAAGCAACTAGAGCTCACTGCGATTGGATTGCTAAGATGATAGAAAAGATGCCGAGTCTATGCTTGAATCTCAGAATTTGATATGCTTTAGTAGAAGATGAGTGACCCTAGTTTAGTTCAGAATCAGGCATGGTTTGGCCGCCATGATTTCTAATGAAGAAATATGTGAAATGACCATATACTTATAGCTGCAGAACCCTTTGAACCGACTGCAACATAAGCCCTGGGGCAAATCAGGTCGCGGGTCGTCTCCCACTTGGACAAAGGACCAAATACCCAGAAAAAACTATTCTGGGCGCAATTTACAGGCAAGCGTGTAAAAATACATGGACGCACTGGTCAAGTGAGCTAGGAATTTCTATTTTTTCTGCCAAACTTCTATCATCCATATCTTCTTCATACGTTATCCATTTTACACAAAACAGGTGTCTATCTTGACCAGAATTTCGAGACGGATGCAATGTCGAAGTCCGTTGCCTTTAGTTCTAAATATTAAATTAGTTATTATTTAATTTATCCACTTTAATGTTAACAAAATTTCGGGTGTTACAAAGATGTTCTACGGGGTATCACTTAACGAGGTAATCTCCTCGAGTCCTAAATAACGAAGCTTTTGCCATTATTTTCCCCTTTTTCTTTGTCTTCGTTTTCCCTTTTCTGCCCTCTCAACATCCTTCTTATCTTCTACATCGTTGCTTCTAGCCACACTCTAGGAAGTTTTTGGGGCTTCTTCCAACCTAATGAACTCATCGACCTATTTGTAGAATTTTTCGATTGTGTTGGGTTCTTTCTACTTAACCCAATTTCCAAACTTTGTGCTTTTATCCATAGCCCAAGCCAATGCCATTTGTATCATCCTCAGCTCCGGATCACAAACCTTTGTCACAACATTATTGAAGCAATTAAGAAAAGCCTTCATCGAGTCTCCTTGGTTCTAATTCAGTCCTAAAAGTGGCATGTTATCTTTGGCCTTTGAGGCATACAATCTAAATTACTCCTTAAACTTCCTTGCCAAATCATAGAATAGATCTACGGACTATGGTGGTAGCATAGTAAACCATAATGAGGCTACTCCTAGTAGATATATGGGGAAGTAAAGACACTTGAGCTCATCTGTCATTCTCTCACCATTCATAGGCCATTCATATTTGAACAAAAAAAGATTGGGATCACCGATTCCATTATATACGGGCATGGTTAGAGGGACAAACTTCTTCAGAAATTCAGCATATCGAATCCTTTCAGTGAAAGGAGTCTTGCTTGGAGCAAAGTACCACTCACTTTCATCTTCCTTCCTAGCCAAAGTTTATTTCATAATTTTCTTGATCATTCCTAGCCAAAGTTTATTCCTTTATGCTCGTCTAAGCAAGCAATCACGGTCATCAAACCGGGGCCCTGTATCTCCAGCTTGGGGAGGTGCCCCTCCAGTAGGATTTGCAATTTTACAGAAGCACGTTTTCCAAAATGATTTTTTCTGAATCGGGATTGTTTAAGAACATCAGCATTCACCTTGGAATCTTCAATATCGATGCCATTCCTGCCACTTTACATTGACATTTTATCTGACTCATCTACCTCCTCGACATGGAAACCACGATTCTCTTCTTCACCCAAGTTCCTTCCTTGACTGGGTCCAAGATTCCTCCTGGAGCGATCTAAAGCAGAGGAATAAGCATTTTCCTCCAAGTCAATCTCAACTATACGATTTGCTGGACTGGTTTGAACAGCTAGGAGAGCATCCAGTTTATCCATCAAAAACTTATTCTCAGTTTCCATCTGCTGGTGCAAACCGGCTACAACAACATCAAATTTTCCCCGGGTTACACCACCTCCTGGAGTTTGAGTAACAGTCAGATTGTTGGTTAGAGGAAAGACTGTGGCATCATCAATAGCATTTGTTGAAAGTCTTGCGAATTTACTGTTCTTCTTCTAAGGCGCAATAATATTAGACAACCTTTTAAGTCTTTTGAGAAATACTTTCCATGAACATGGCTTTTAGACCTTGGGAATCTATGGTGAAAGAAAAGGCTTCAAAGCTTCCAAATCAAGGCTCTTAACCTTATGGTAGTGGGTCCGATCCCCACGGTGGACGCTGTAACACCCCACATCCGTTAGTGTCACTCACAAAGGGAATGCACTAAGTTCTGTGGAGCATTTAGGGTAAAAGATGCAGATAAATTACAAGACAGACAGAAATTAAGCAGCAGAAAATAAAACTTTGCTTTATTGATAAAATAGTTTGTACAAAGATTTCTTTACAATATCAGAGTGTCATCTGTCTTACAAAATAAAGAAGCATAAAAATACATTTATATTCCCCAATTTTAGCAAGAGCCAGCCATAGCATCTGATAAGAGAATCCAAGCAGACTTCGACAAATCTTCAAGCTGGGAAAGAGTGACAGTCCAACTTAACCTGAGCTATACTACTCCCTCCTCTACTACCTGGGGGGGGACGGAAGAAAAGAAGACGAAAGAAAAACAGAGTCAGACATAAAGCCTGAGTAAGTTCAGTAACTTCTAGCATGTGAACATGGAAAAACAAGACGACATGAATTAACTGAATACAAGATTACACCATGATGATAGGGTCAACATGATTGGACAAGGTAATCACAAGATATGCTAAGATAAGATAAACTGGATACGCTCTAATACTTCGCCGCTTTGCTCTAATACTTCGCCGCTTCGCTATTTCCTTGTTATACTGATTTCTATATCTCTGCACCACCTATCTAGTGTCCCAACTAGTAACGATAACGTGATCCCAATCCCTATATTTTCCATTGCCTTCCGGCGTACATTCATTATTTATTACCTAGATCAAATCTAGGGTTTTCTATCAAGTGCTTTCTAGATTTAACTAGAGTTTACGCTATCTGCTGAACACTTCTCGAGTTCAGGGTTTATGCCACCTAGTCCAACTAGGGATTACGCTACCTGTCGAACGATGCCCCCAAGTCTAGGACACACTACCTAGAGTGGTATATGTTCCTATACTTCCCCACGCATGTATCGTGAATCGTTATCGCTTGTCTAGATGCACATGTCCTGTAATGTGCGGTCCGAGTCCTGTGACAGGGCAAATCAAGAAATACAGAACTCGGTCGGGAGCTTTCAGATATCTGCCGATGCAGATGCTAAGGTCTGTTTTTATTCCAGTGGCTATGGTCCCACTTGACCCCTCCCTCAACTAATGAAAGGCACACCTTGTAAAATGAGAACTATACGCCGGCCCCCGGTGCCCCCACTATCCTATGGCCATCCGCAACCATAACTAGATAGCAAGTATATGGTCTTTTGGAGTTCTCCGCCTTTCCGCTTCACGTATCTCGATTGACTCAAGATGGATGGTAGACGACGAGTTGCTATCACAGGGCTACCGTTTTCTCGCCGAATCACGCCGGTCCATCCTAGTCTTTAGGTTGCCATGTATTGCAACCAAGGCATACCCCTGGTTCTTCTACGCAGACCTTAACCTCTGTGGGCCCAGGCGGATCATCTACAGCCTCACAGAGGGATACCAAGAGTACCCTCACGTCCCCTCGAAGCCTCGGGCTTCGTAACCCAATTCGTTGGAGCCTTCTCTCTATTCAGACGGACATTCGCTCCTTCCCGTGTTATACTAAGAATTACTACTTAGTTTTACTAACTAAGATTTACCACTTAGTTCCAGAATCGTTGTTTTCTAAGGTTCACTACTTAGTTCCCTTTCCCGTCAATTTGGATTGGTTAAGTGTCATTAGTCAATTCAAGCCAACTTAACCCTCTTCATTCATCCTGTTATACTAGTTAAGTGTTATCGGTAATTCATGTTGACTTAATCCCACCACAAACTAAGTTATATTGGTTAAGTACTTCTTATTACTTAACCCTACCCATTCACCCTGTATTGGTTAAGTGTTCCTTTTTAACTTAACCTTGCCCGTCTGTCTTAACTAACATGTTATTAATGGTTAAGTATTATCCCTTCATGTTTAGACTTACCCCTATTCTTTTATCACAATCTGATGGTTAAGTGTTCAAGTTTACTTAACCCTATCGTCTAGCCCAGCTAACATATCAAATTGGCTAAGTGTATTAAATCTTACTTAACCCCAACCTCTAGTCTAGTTAACATGTTAATTTGGCTAAGTGTATTAACTTTACTTAATGTAACGACCCGTATTCTACACATCATAGGATTGTAGAATATTTATTTCTTTCCCGTATGAAGTTGTATGGTCATGTAACTTTGGGAAACATCCATTAGAGTCATTTCCCATGTTCATGATTTTTGTCGATTTTTAAATGACCATTTTGCCTCTAGTTGGTACTGTTTTGGCCATAACTTTTGACTGGAAAGGAATTTTGACCTGAAACCACTTCCATTAGATTCGTTTGATGGTTTACCTTTCCGTAGAGTGGTCATAATAGCTAAACGGACTTACCGTTTGGGAGATATGGCTGAAATAAGGTTTGGAGGGTGAAAAACTACTTAACCGGGCCAAATCGGGTGATTAGTGAGTAGGCCCATAACCCATTTCGGGATTAGGGTTATGGGAAGGCTGAAATGAGATAGAGGATCATTCCATTTCAGTTTTCTAGCCTCCATTTATCACCAAGGAACCCTAGAAATGGCCTCTAACCTCTAAATCACCTCCAAATCATCTCTTGGACAAGGATTTGGCTTAGCAAGCCCTAATCAAGGAAGATCTTCACCAAATCAACATTGGAGCTGTAGTTTGGCATTGAGATTCACATCAAATCAGAGAATTATTTCAGATCTTAGTTTATTTGTGGCTAAGGTGAGTGATTTGCATAGTTTTGCACTAATTATGGCTAATTAGGGGTGATTAGTGTTAAGTAACGAATTTAAACGTGATAAAATTCTGGAAAAATGTTTATAAATTCCTAAATGATGTTTTAGACCTCTGATATGAATTTGGGTTAATTTGGTTAAGTTTTGCTAATCCTATCATTAGTTTCACCTAAACATGCTTAAGGGGAAATGTGGGATTTTGGGTAAGTTTGATCCATTTTACAAGATATGATTGTTGTTTTGGTGTTTGTGTTCACTTGTACATGTTGCTATGACTGTATGGTATGTTTTGTGATAGATTAGAATAGTTAGAATAGTCGAAGACGCCGTCGTATGGCGCAAAACAGTCGCTGGAACAGCTGCAGGAATTATGCAGGGATTCGGATCGGATCGCATGCCACGTACACGATCCGCACTCGCGCTTCGCACCCCGATCCGAACCAGATGATCACGATCCGACATGAGGAGTTGCCATGCGATCTGCCTCGTCCTTCCACGAACCTACCAGCCTCACGAACTGATGGGAAGTCACGACCCGATCCATGTAGCACGATCCGACCCGTTGGAACACGATCCGCTGGGAGTCCACGATCCAACCAGAAGAGGAGACCCAATTCGATGGAGACTGGATTCACGAGACAATGGACGAGTGCGACCCGATCACCTGGAGGACCATGATCCGATCCGACGCAGGAGGCACGACCCGACCCGAATGATGAAGACCGATCCGGATGAAGATGATGACCAATAGCCTGAGATGCAAAGGTAGTCCAATATGGGAAGTTAGAGCTCAGGATCCAGTTGGGAACCGATGAGTTCACTTCATGGTTGGACTTTGTTGCGGGACGTGTGCTAAGGAGTTGTCGACGTTCATAACTTCGATTCACCACTGGAAATGGATAATGGGCTACTTATCAGTGCAGTATGGTCATTATGACCTGAGGGGCAAAGTGATGGTAGCAAGACTACGTTATCAGTGCAGTAGGGTCATTATGACCTGAGGGGCAAGGGGATGCGTAGTAAGACTATGAGCCAGTGCAGTGTGGTCATTGCGACTCCATGGGGCAGAGTGGACATAGTAAGGATTAGTAGGGCTATGAGCCAGTGCAGTGGGGTTCTTGTGACTCCAAGGGGCAAAGTGGACATAGCAAAGGATTTGTGGCTACGTTATCAGTGCAGTGAAGCCATTTATGACTTCATGGGGCAAAGTGATCGTAGCAAGGTATGTTAGGTGATCGAAGTGGTGAACATCGTATGCTTTACGCACTGAGTGAGAGATGTGAGGATGGATGCTATGTTTGATTGTTTGCCATCCCTATGACATGCACACCTCCCCTACCTCCGTATCTTTACACTGTTTGATATGGTACCTTAGAGTGTTGTACAGTATGTAGTGCTAACTCTTTGGTTGCAGGTCCAGGTTCAGGTATGTTTTAGTCTACCTGTTATTGTTCACTTTAGATGCTTATCGCTCATACCAGGCTTTATGTCTAACCCAGAGTTTTATGTCTCCTCTTATTACTCTGGCTGCTCACACGAGCAGACTAGAGACAGGTTAGCTGGTGATGCGCGAGTAGCTGATTCGGAGGCGGGCAGGAGGCTTCCACGTATGATATATATATATATATACACATTATCCCTGTGTCGTTGGTGGTCGCTACTTGGGCATTAGTAGTGTACCTCCTTTATCTTACTTTTTGCTTTGAGACAGTTTGAAAGTTGTAATAAGCTGTATTTTGGATTCCGCTGCTATGATGTTTAGTTCTGATTTCCAGCTTATGCACTGTCTCTCCTGTTTTATGTCAAGTATGTTATTATTATATTTTGTTCTATGCGCTGTGAGACATTCTACAAGTTCTTTGTATGTTCATTACCTTCTTCCCTTTCCTTCTCACGACCCGTTCCGTGCTAACTGGACATGTGTACAGCGCACTTTTGGAGTAAATGTCGGTTGGTGCGGGGCGGGCAGTCACACTTGGTATCAGAGCTCTAGCTTGCGTAGTTAACCTAGGGAAAGACACTAGGGAGAGATAGTATGCATATGAGAGCGCGTATTTGTGATTACTTTGGTTTTCCAAAGCTATATATATACTATTAGTAGTATAAAGAATGATGTCGCACTGCACTAGCACCACTATGGGGTCGTTAATCGTTTCCCTTTTTCAGATTGACGATGAGCCGAGACACGAGGGGTGCTGGTAGAGGGACCAACCAAGGGAATGCCGCTGACATGAGGGAGATGTTTACTAACCTCATAAGAGACATGCTTAGAGAAGTGCAAGGGGCAGTTCCCAATCCCGGATTTGGTGTTGGCCCAGTAGTGCAGGCGCCTAGGGTCGATTTCGCCAAGTTGTGCAAGGATTACACTAATCTTGGTGGAAAGCCGTTCCACGGAACGGAGTCGGCCACAGATGTTCAAGATTGGATGGATAGCTGTGATCGTATCTTTGATGACTTGGGTCTTGAGGATGCGATGAAGAGAAGGCTAGCGTCTCGTCAGCTGCAAGGGCGAGCGATGAATTGGTGGAATGCTATTAGAACAGCTACTCCAGAGGATCAGGTTATTTTGGATCAGTTCAAGGCTCGCTTTAGCGAGAAGTTTATCCCAGCTGCCCAGAAGTCAGTGTTGTTTAAGAGGTTCTTGGAACTCAAGCAGAACGGAAGGGAAGTTTCTGATTATATTGCTGAGTTCGACACTTTGTCGAAGTATGGACTGTCTCTTATCGATACTCCTGAAAAGAAGAATGAGAAGTTCATTACTGGTTTGGATGGATACTTGGGGGAAAGACTTATCAACCACATCGATGAGACTTTTGAATCGATCGTGGGGAAAGCTTTGAGATCAGAGAGTCTTTACCCTAAGTCAAAGACTGAGGCTGCATCTGCAGAAGGGCCAAAGCCGCAAGCAGGCGGTGGAGGCAAGAATAATTCTCAGAATAAGGGGAAGCAGGACCAATCAAAAGGTGGCCAGAAAAAGAGCAAGAAGGATGTTGAGTGCTTCAGTTGTGGAAAGAAGGGCCATTATGCTAAAGAATGTCGGGCCAAGCCAGCGGAAAGGAAGTGCTACAACTGTGGTCAAATGGGACATCAGAAGGATAAGTGTCCACAACCTCTTAAAGAGAAGCAGATTGTGAAAGCATATGCTATTGATGTTGTTCCTTCTTCGTCGAATGCCCCAACTGCGGCGGAGAAAGGAAAGAATGTTGTTATTCAAGGTATGCTTTCTATTTATGATGTGCCAGTTCGAGTTTTCTTTGATACTGGGGCTTCCCGTTCCTTCATATCTAGTGACCTGGTAGATAGGTTGGGACTGGAACCCGAGATAGTCGATAAACCATTGGTTGTGACGAACCCGATTGGTGGTTCGACTAGCCTTAGTATGATTTGCAGGAATTTGGTCTTATCGAGTCATGGATGTATGTTTGTATGTGATTGCTTTGTTTTGGGCTTTACTGGGTATGGCATTATATTGGGAGTCGATTGGCTCCAAAGATACAGGGTGGTGGTAGACTGTGAGGGCTTTTTGGTGACAGTGAGGGCGGATGATGGGCGGAGGGTAGTGTTTGGTAGTCTACCTAGTGATGGGGTTATGGCTAGTTTTGTAAATTCCCTCGACATCGCGCAGGATGAGTTGTCAGATGTGCCCGTGGTTGGCCAGTATCCGGACGTCTTCGAGGAGGTGACCGGGCTCCCACCACACCGAGAGATTGAGTTCCGTATTGATTTAGTGAAAGATGCCAGACCTATAGTGATGCCACTTCGTCGTATGGCACCAAGGGAGCAGCGAGAGCTCGGGGTGCAAGTCAACAATCTTTTGAAGAAGGGATTTATTAGAAGGAGTGTCTCCGAGTGGGGAGCACCAGTTGTGTTTGCCACTAAGGCAGATGGTTCCCTTCGTTTGTGTGTGGACTATCGCGAGTTGAATAAGGTAACGAGGAAGAATAAGTATCCTCTACCGCGGATAGATGATTTGTTTGATCAGCTGGAAGGGGCAAGGGTGTTCTCCCAGTTGGACCTCGCGACATGATTTCATCAGCTTCGAGTAGCAGATGAGAGTGTTCCGAAAACGGCATTCAGGACGCCGTCTGGATTTTATGAGTGGTTGGTCATGCCATTTGGGTTGACCAATGCACCAGCCTACTTTGTGGATCTTATGAATCGAGTATTCAGAGATCAGTTGAATAAGTTTGTTCTTGTGTTCGTGGATGATATCCTTGTTTACTCAAGGACAGAGGAGGAACGCAAGGGACACTTGAGGATAGTGATGGAGGTATTGAGGAAACACCAATTGAAAGCGAAATTCTCTAAGTGTCATTTTTGGAGAAGGGAAGTAAGATTCTTGGGTCATGTTGTTTCCGAGAGTGGTATTGCCGTGGACCCTGCGAAGGTGGCTACGGTACAGGATTGGCCTACACCCAAGAATGTAACAGATGTGAGAAGTTTCTTGGGATTAGCTGGATATTATCGTAAGTTTATCCAGGACTTCTCTAAGATAGCATCACCGTTGACTCAGTTGACTAAGAAGAATCAGTCCTTCGTCTGGGACGGAGTATGTGAGGATGCCTTCAAGAGTCTAAAGGGGAAGTTGACGCATGCACCAGTGTTAGTCATTCCTAAAGGGAATGAAGAGATGACGGTATACACGGATGCTTGTGGTACCGGACTGGGTGCTGTATTGATGCAAGGAGGTAGGGTTGTAGCTTATGCTAGTCGACAGCTAAAGCCGCATGAGAAGAAGTATCCTACCCATGATTTGGAATTGGCAGCGATTGTATTTGCGCTGAAGATGTGGAGACACTATCTCTTGGGAGAAAGATTCGAGTTGTTTACCGATCATAAATCGTTGAAGTATCTCTTCTCTCAGAAAGATCTGAATCTCCGTCAGCAGAGATGGTTAGAGTTCTTGGCTTCGTATGATTTTGATATCGCATATACACCTGGGAAAGGTAATGCGGTAGCCGATGCCTTGAGTAGGAGACATGCCAGATTAGGGGCAATGTTTCTTGAATGGAAGCAACTGGAGTATATCGCGGGGTTTGATTTCAGACCAAAGTGCGAATTGGATCCAGTTATGCTAGCTAGTTTGACGATCAGACCCACTTTGATAGAGCGGATTGGTTCTAGTCAAAGGAACGATCCTAATCTATTGGAAATCATCTCCAAGTTAGAGATGAACATCGACAGTGAGGAGATGAGTGTGTATGGGCTTGATCGAGATGGATGGCTTCGGAAGAATGGAAGACTAGTTGTACCCAATGTCAATGGATTGAGGGATGAAGTGCTTAGAGAATGTCATCACTCAAAACTGGCTATACATCCCGGTGGTAATAAGATGTATCGAGACATGAGACAGACTTACTACTAGGAAGGAATGAAAAGAGACGTTGGGAAGTTTATATCCAAATGCATGAATTGCCAGCTAGTTAAAGCCGAGCAAAAGAAGCCTAGTGGGTTGTTGCAACCATTAGAAATTCCCGAATGGAAATGGGAGCAAGTTTCGATGGATTTCATCGATGGCTTACCAAGGACTAGATCGGGATATGATAGCATTTGGGTAATTGTGGATCGATTGACTAAGAGTGCAAGATTTATACCAGTCAAATCGACCAGAACGGCAGCCAAGTTGGCAGGACTGTATATGAAGTGGGTAGTGAGATTTCATGGAGTACCCAAAAGCATTGTGAGTGACCGAGACCCGTTGTTTACTAGTGGGTTTTGGAAAAGCTTGCAAGAGGCTCTAGGGTCAGGATTACATCTCAGTACCGCATATCATCCTCGGACCGATGGTCAGACAGAGAGGGTGAATCGTATATTGGAAGATCTCTTGAGAGCTTGTATATTGGATTTTGGTGGATCATGGGATGACCATTTGCATCTAGTAGAGTTTGCATATAATAATAGCTACCAATCCAGTATCGGTATGGCTCCATATGAAGCTTTGTACGGAAGACCGTGCAACTCACCATCATGTTGGATAGAGACTGGCGAGAAGTTTGTGCTTGGACCAGATGTGGTGAGAGAAACTTCGGATAAGATTAAGATCATTCAGCAACGAATGAAAGCTACCCAAGATAGGCAGAAGAGTTATGCTGATAAGAGGAGAAGAGACTTGAAATTCTACATTGGTGACTTGGTGTTTGTCAAAATCTCTCCGTTGAAGAGCGTGATACGATTTGGAAGGAGAGGCAAGTTGGCACCAAGATTTGTTGGCCCATTCCCTGTTCTTAAACTAGTCGGGAATTTGGCGTATAGAGTTGGCTTACCAGAGAAAATGGCGGGAGTTCACAATGTATTTCATGTTTCCCAACTAAGGAAGTTCGTTCACGACTCAGATATGACTATTTCACCTGATCAGTTAGAGGACTTCGAAGTAGAACCCGAGGCGGTTGGGAACCGCAAGCCGATCCGTATTGTGGGACACGATACGAAGCAACTTCGAAGGAAGGCGGTGAAGCTAGTCAAGGTTCAGTGGGGCGAGGACGAGAATGATTGTACTTGGGAGATAGAGGAGAGCATTGGGAAGACATATCCAGAACTCTTTGCCTGGTAAGATTTACTTTGCGATTTAGCTATTCCGCATGCTAGGATAGACTTATTTTACTTGTTTTGCCAGTTTGATGGTTGTTTTATGGTTGATAGGCATGCGGGACCTTTGTGTGTGTTTGGATTAGGGAATTTCGGGGGCGAAATTTCTTAAGGGGGGGGGGGGGGAGAGTGTAACGACCCGTATTCTACACATCATAGGATTGTAGAATATTTATTTCTTTCCCGTATGAAGTTGTATGGTCATGTAACTTTGGGAAACATCCATTAGAGTCATTTCCCATGTTCATGATTTTTCTCGATTTTTAAATGACCATTTTGCCCCTAGTTGGTACTGTTTTGGCCATAACTTTTGACAGGAAAGGAATTTTGACCTGAAACCACTTCCATTAGATTCGTTTGATGGTTTACCTTTCCGTAGAGTGGTCATAATAGCTAAACGGACTTACCGTTTGGGAGATATGGCTGAAATAAGGTTTGGAGGGTGAAAACTGCTTAACCGGGCCAAATCGGGTGATTAGTGAGTAGGCCCATAACCCATTTCGGGATTAGGGTTATGGGAAGGCTGAAATGAGATAGAGGATCATTCCATTTCAGTTTTCTAGCCTCCATTTATCACCAAGGAACCCTAAAAATGGCCTCTAACCTCTAAATCACCTCCAAATCATCTCTTGGTCAAGGATTTGGCTTAGCAACCCCTAATCAACATTGGAGCTGCAGTTTGGCATTGAGATTCACATCAAATCAGAGAATTATTTCAGATCTTAGTTTATTTATGGCTATGGTGAGTGATTTGCATAGTTTTGCACTAATTATGGCTAATTAGGGGTGATTAGTGTTAGGTAGCGAATTTAAACGTGATAAAATTCTGGAAAAATGTTTATAAATTCCTAAATGATGTTTTAGACCTCTGATATGAATTTGGGTTAATTTGGTTAAGTTTTGCTAATCCTATCATTAGTTTCACCTAAACATGCTTAAGGGGAAATGTGGGATTTTGGGTAAGTATGATCCATTTTACATGCTATGATTGTTGATTTGGTGTTTGTGTTCACTTGTACATGTTGCTATGACTGTATGGTATGTTTTGTGATAGATTAGAATAGTTAGAATAGTCGAAGACGCCGTCGTATGGCGCAAAACAGTCGCTGGAACAGCTGCAGGAATTATGCAGGGATCCAGATCGGATCGCATGCACGTACACGATCCGCACTCGCGCTTCGCACCCCGATCCGAACCAGATGATCACGATCCGACATGAGGAGTTGCCATGCGATCTGCCTCGTCCTTCCACGAACCGACCAGCCTCACGAACTGATGGGAAGTCACGACCCGATCCATGTAGCACGATCCGACCCGTTGGAACACGATCCGCTGGGAGTCCACGATCCGACCAGGAGAGGAGACCCGATTCGATGGAGACTGGATTCACGAGACAATGGAGGAGTGCGACCCGATCACCTGGAGGACCACGATCCGATCCGACGCAGGAGGCGCGACCCGACCCGAATGATGAAGACCGATCCCGATGAAGATGATGACCAATAGCCTGAGATGCAAAGGTAGTCCAATATGGGAAGTTAGAGCTCAGGATCCAGTTGGGAACCGATGAGTTCACTTCATGGTTGGACTTTGCTGCGGGACGTGTGCTAAGGAGTTGTCGACGTTCATAACTTCGATTCACCACTGGAAATGGATAATGGGCTACTTATCAGTGCAGTAGGGTCATTATGACCTGAGGGGCAAAGTGATGGTAGCAAGACTACGTTATCAGTGCAGTAGGGTCATTATGACCTGAGGGGCAAGGTGATGCGTAGTAAGACTATGAGCCAGTGCAGTGGGGTCATTGCGACTCCATGGGGCAGAGTGGACATAGTAAGGATTAGTAAGGGTATGAGCCAGTGCAGTGGGGTTCTTGTGACTCCATGGGGCAAAGTGGACATAGCAAAGGATTTGTGGCTACGTTATCAGTGCAGTGAAGCCATTTATGACTTCATGGGGCAAAGTGATCGTAGAAAGGTATGTTGGGTGATCGAAGTGGTGAACATCGTATGCTTTACGCACTGAGTGAGAGATGTGAGGATGGATGCTATGTTTGATTGTTTGCCATCCCAATGACATGCACACCTCCCCCACCTCCGTATCTTTACACTGTTTGATATGGTACCTTAGAGTGTTGTACAGTATGTAGTGCTAACTCTTTGGTTGCAGGTCCAGGTTCAGGTATGTTTTAGTCTACCTGTTATTGTTCACTTTAGATGCTTATCCCTCATACCAGGCTTTATGTCTGACCCAGAGTTTTATGTCTCCTCTTATTACTCTGGGTGCTCACACGAGCAGACTAGAGACAGGTTAGCTGGTGATGCGCGAGTAGCTGATTCGGAGGCGGGCAGGAGGCTTCCACGTATGATATATATATACACATTCTCCCTGTGTCGTTGGTGGTCGCTACTTGGGCATTAGTAGTGTACCTCCTTTATCTTACTTTTGCTTTGAGATAGTTTGAAAGTTGTAATAAGCTGTATTTTGGATTCCGCTGCTATGATGTTTAGTTCTGATTTTCAGCTTATGCACTGTCTCTCCTGTTTTATGTCAAGTATGTTATTATTATATTTTGTTCTATGCGCTGTGAGACATTCTACAGGTTCTTTGTATGTTCATTTCCTTCTTCCCTTTCCTTCTCACGACCCGTTCCGTGCTAACTGGACATGTGTACAACGCACTTTTGGAGTAAATGTCGGTTGGTGCGGGGCAGGCCGTCACACTTAACCCCACTTTCTAGACTAGTTAACATGTTAATTTGGCTAAGTGTTTTCTTAGTTACTTAACCTCTACAAATCTTGTCTTGTTACCGTGAGTTTGGTTAAGTGTCCCTGTGGACTTAGCCCTCCGTTCTAGCTTAACTGTGCTTAAGTTGGTTAAGTGTTCCTATGGACTTAACCCTCCCATTCTAGCTTAACTGTATGAACCTAACCCCACCTACCAGTCTTGTTATCATGTTGAGTTGGTTAAGTGTCTTAGTTAACTTAACCCTAGCATTCTTGTTCTAGCTTTAACTAAATAAATTAAAGCCACAACCACTCACATTAGACAGATATTGTTGCGATTACTGGATGTGCCAGTTGGTTCCGGGCAGGTTTACATCGCAACTCAGTCTAACCTCGGGTTAGGCCTATTCGTGTTTTCTAGTTCAAAGGGTTTTGATTAATTTTCAAATCAGGTTTTTAAAGTAACCATCCCGTCCGTCGGATCAGTTAGGGATAGCCAGGGAGAGCAGGAAACTTGTATTTTCCAAACTAAAGCCTAGACACTATCCTCTCTGTCACCCTAGAACTTTCTGGTTTATTATTAAAAGAGATGTCGTTAACAAACCCTTAATTTGTCTAAATTAACATTTCCTCATTTAGGACAAATTCTATAAGTAAATTAATCCTAATTTACTTATTTCCCAATTACTCTTTTAATGTAAATTGTCAACATTTATTCTTACGGCCCATTTTCCCCTCTATATCATGTTTATGCTTTTTGGTATGTAAATCATACCAACGGAAGTGTCACTAACCATGATTTTGCTAATCCCGACAATTACTCCCAATTATGGCCAATTTCAAGTTTATGCCAATATACTTATTGCGCCAAATTAGCTAATCCAATTCTGATTTAACATTCTAATTCATGTCAAACTAGACTTTTAACTCTAGTTCACAATTCATGTAAATGCTTGATTTACACGTCAATACAAGATTCAAATTACACATCTTATAATTCATGTCAAATTTATCCAATTTGCATTTCTATGAACATGCCATAATACATGTTCCTAATTTATGCCAATTTCCAAGTTTAACTACGTTTTAGTAAATTTCATATTTTGCCCCAAATCGCATTCCCACCTTTCGTATAATTGTGATTCAATCTAGATTATAGATAAATCTAGATTCGCAGAAAATAGGGAATGAACCAAAGATTGCTATGAAAAGGATAGATATAACAACTGGCATAAAATGGTTTTGAATAACGACGTAGGTTCAAGAACATGGGTAGACCTAACTTAATAGGTAAATTCCCAAGGTCTAAAACCAAGAATAGACTGAGTAGGTTCAAGAACATGGGCAGACCTAACTTAATAGGTAAATTCCCATAGTCTAAAACCAAAGAAAACCAAGGACAAGCAGAATAAATAATCGAGTTTAGCCCCAATCTCAAAATCACAGAACTTAAGCAACACTTCCTAGTCATGAATCATGGAGGTTTAATCACAGATGTCCTTGTTATGTCATAGGCAATAGTTTATGTTAATCAAAGGCATAGGTTTTGTCAAGGAAGTAATCCTCATAGTCATAGTCACAATCATAGGCAATGTTCATAATCATAGGCAGTGTCCATAGTCATAGGCAATGTCCATAGTCATAGGCTAATGTTCATAGTCATAGGCATATGGTTTTTAGGTCCATAGTTTCATAGTCACGGTCTTATTTGTCTTTGAATCATGACAGTTCTTAATTAGGTCCAAAGAGATAGGCACAGATTCGAATAGAAAGAAAGAGAATTGGCATATTCTTTTATCCCTTTAATTTCATGTCATGAACAAAGAAAAACGTTCAAATCTAGAAATAACTGACTTACAGAGATTTAGATTAGAAAAGAAAGATGGCGTTGCTATGATTCGTAGAAAATCATTCGTTGAAGTCGTTTGAACCTCCTTTTGAATCCTAGCTTTAATCTCTTCTTCTTGAAAGTCTTTTGAGCAGCATCTCCTCGTCTTGTTTTATTTTATATATTATTTATTTATTTATTTATATACTTTAGAGGAGAAGAAGAAGCCATGTCTAACTAGAATCTTCGCAGCATAAGGGTAGAAAAAGAATTGTGAATAGAGAAGAAGACCAGGGCTGTTTATATAGTGTTAGGCGGACGAACCTGGTCAGAAAACGTGACCAAATACAGCAGAACGAACCAGCTGTAGAAAGCTGGAAAAAGCGGGCAGGTCGACACCCGTGTCGACTGGGCAGTCGACATGGGGGGGGGGGGTGTCGACTGCGAAGTCGACACCCCTGTCGACTTGACCTGGGCGGGAATTTTCCCGCCCTGCCCCCTGCGCGTTTGAATTTCGAATTTAACTCTATTTTAAACTGTCTTGGAATTTTCTGAAAACTTTGACGGGCCATATCTTGGTCATACGGACTCCGATTTTCGAAAACTCGGACTCTATTTCGCGTATTTTTCCGAGATGAACGCAATGGCGCAGCCCGTTTCCCTTGATTTTGATTTTAACTTTTTTATTCTTCCTCGATTTGCGAATCTTAGTGTTACAGAATTACGGGGTGTTACAAACGCCAAAATGTTAATACCAAAAATGAGCTAACACCAAGAAATGTGTGAAAACCCATTTTGATTCAGAAAAACAAAGTTAAAAGCAGCAATTAACAGAAAAGTATAGTAGAAAGCTTAGTTTTCAACCGTAGGTTAGGCCAACATTCACTTTTAATATGCACTTTATTGACTTCCCCGTCTCAAATTACAAGATTAATCTTCAACTAAAATGATTCGCAATAGGATATACGTAGTCCATGAAGCAGCGACCTGCAATCCACATGGCTTGTGCTCCACTAATCAGCAGAATAAAGCATGTATACTATCAGTTGCATGGGTCATAGACTACCTATGCCTATGGATTGTTAGGTGATCCACAGTCTCGACCCATGATACAATATTCTTCATGGTAGCTTACTTTCTCGGATCAGATCACATCTTAAGGTAACGATCCATGTACACTTCACATGGAATGTTGTATAACCGACCCAAGGTTTCCGCCACTCGCCCTTCTTCGGCCGATCCATTGCTTCCACCGATCCATCTTTCTTCGACCCAGTCCATTCCTTGTATTGCTGGACCGATATAGGCTATATGAGGCCTTAAAGGCAAGTCGTTCAAAATTACAGGTCAGGTGTGATCCATATGTGATGAATTAGGAATGACCCACGACCGTGAACAACACTTAACTTCTTAGATCTCATGTTTCATTATATTTGAGTCTTTGGTTTTAAACTGAGCTAACAGTTATATTAGGAATAACGTGTCAAATGAAATAATTTTGGCCCACATATAAGACTGGCAATTAGATTATACTGCTTGGTTAAGTAAATATAACGTTATTTCTAAGGTAAAGGAAATAAATGAAATTTGGAAATATATATACATATATGTAACGATATTTCCAAAGTAAAAGAAATATAGAAGGGGTTTATGAGAATAAAATAATATTTCCCAAGTAAAGGAAATAAAAAGGTATTTGGTTATATATAACAATATTCCAAGATAATGTAAATAAAAAGGGTTTTGTGAAATATAGCAATATTTCCATTTTTAAAGGAATAAAGAGATGAGTTCTGGGATATGTTTATTCTAAAAAAAAACCAAGTGTTAACTATTGTTTTAGGTATGAAAAACAAAAGAGGATTTGTTGAGATAAGTTATAGAATCGATTTTAAATCGATAACTTGATTTTAAATGAAAGGGGCCCGAGCTGCCCAAGTACTAATCTATACTATTTGAGTTGATATTTAAAACCCCGACTATAAATAAATATTGTTTGGACCTTTGGCTAGTTAGTTCGAAGAGACAAAGATGGGGACTAGACCCAAAACCACTTCGAACTAACTGTGCGTTCAAATCTAACTTGCACGAATACTTTTAAAGATGGAGCATTAGAGACTATGGATCTGCATTAGCGCAAGAAATACTCATTGAATTTCTCTAACTTACAACCAGAGTTATTCTGAGAGCGATTCTATCGTGATTGAAATATTTGGATTTGCAAGGGCTACTCACTACTGATTCTTGGGTGATTCTTATACAGGATGCGGTAGCAGTATTCCTTCAATTATATTCCTGGATGACTTGTATGGATGAATGTCTGACAGAGTATTTCCTAAGAGTCACGTACGTTAATTTTTTAGAAATTTACCAAGTTTGGCGACGAAGAAGGAATCATCTTTTAGCCAAACACCCAGGGTATATTTATGGATGTCAATTAGTGATTCCATGGGTCTAACAATGTGGCATTCAAAAAAATGTGATGTTCTCAAAAAGATAATCGTAACCTCAAGCCTCATCAACTAGGAAAGGGCAGAAATAAAGCATGTAGTATGACTATGTGGGTCATTCTCGTTAGGATTATTGTCACCATCTAGAGAAAATTCATTTGTCCTTCTTCTGTCATTTCTATATCTTACGGAATACAGTTTACTAGCTACTAACCATGGCTGACAATATGTTCGATACACTCAATTTGATTGAATGGTTGGTCATGCATGGGTGGGTTGCAAGACGTTCATTTTGAACCTCAGTTTATCCTCTCTAGATTACATTGATCGGTAGGTGGTTTCATGCCTTGTCATGTTGGAAATCCAAACCCCAATATGGTTGTACGTCTTTAGTTGCATACCAACTATTTTGGAAAGTGAGATGCAATCTCTCCGGCTACATTCTTATTTATTGATGGACTGATAGTCATTATTATAATATCTCTGGATTTTGATACAAAAAGTGATTTTTTGTATCTTAAAGTAATAACACGTAACATGTTTATATATGGGCATGCCTTACGAGGGTTCCATTCTTTCGAAGGATTTTCTAAAGTTAAGCCAGTTATTTGTCATATGAATTTATCATTGAATGTATTCCAGACTGATCTGGGTTGATTTTTCTTTGCTTCAGAATGTGCTCAGGTCAGACCGAGTATATTCCCAGGTTAGGTTTTCGCTTGGAGCTTCAGAGGGGGAGTTGGAGTCGAGATGTTATCATGTATCTTCTGGTATTAATTTATTCCGTTGTGTATGTGCTGTATTGAAATGAATGTGTACTCTAATGTTGTAATTATTTATATACAATTTCTTTTTATGTAAAGAGTTTTGATGTATTATATTTTATTCGTTCCACTGTGAGACTCTGATCTTCTTATTCTTCTATTCAAATATTTCTTTCTTTCTTTTCTCACCCTTTAACTTCTTTCTATAACAATTTGGGATTTTGAAACTTGACTTTTAACAAGTAATACATGATTATGTATTATTTTCGAAATTCAAGCATCGAATTTTTCGGATTGTTACACACTTCTTTTATACTATCTTTATTTTGTGATTTGATTGAGGCCCTTTCATAACACCCCACATTTTTATAATAGTCATCAATTAAATAAATATAGAAAATGATGAATGTGATAAACCCAATTTCGAGAGATCGATTTTTTTTCTTCAAAATTCCAATCTATCGAAAATCGGATTGGTTTGCTCTGGTATCCTGCAGAAAAGATAGAGACATAAAATATGTCAGAGCTCAGAAAAAATCTTACATCGGAATGGATAAAATATAATATAAATCAAAGTATAGCCTCACCGTATTAATAATACTACCTAACCAGTATCCAAAGCAATAATGCCTCGCGTCTCTGCCCCAAATCTAACCTGCGAGTATGTTATGAGGAAGGGGTCAGAACACAAGTTCTGGTGACTGGATTTAAACTATACACTTTGGATAATCCTACATATACCGTTCAATCATATTTTCTTATTTATTAGGTTACTTGGGTTAACAGCACTCAAGGATTACACACACGTCGTACCCATTTACTTCCCAATGAATTAACCTAATACAATATATATGTAGCTACCCCCAATATTGAGGTACACCCCATGGTACCCCACTCGCACGGTCTCCACCATAACACCATCGAAATATAAGCAGTCCATCGTCCTACGCTGTAGTGACGTACGGATAACAGTACTACATTCCGCATATGTCTATCATCACTATGCTACGTAAACGTACGGACTGTCACCTTTGTTCGATTCAGAATTCATACAGGAGTAATGCCCTCAAGTCAATGATACACCACCTAGAGAAGATATGCATGTATCTAGACTGCCCCTCGTACATACTGTTAACTGTAGCTCGATGCCTCAATCGCATGTCCTTTAATGTGCACTGAGTTCCATGGCAGGGCAATACAAGAAACATGAAACTCAGTTGGGGGCTTTTCCATATCTGTACAGGCCCATCTTTAAATAGCCTCTATATACATATATACCTAGGATCGGTTTCCGCAGTAGCTATGGCCCTACCTGAGTCCCTCCATCAACTAGTAACGACTGCAAGGCCTAAGCGACTGCCGCTACGCAAACAATCTAAACATCCATGTGGTGTCTCCCCTTAACCCCTTACCCCGATAGTGAAGGGTGAAATGGTATCTTTGGTTTAGCTTGAGCTTTTTCACATCCCACTGGTTGTCGATGATGGGTGTCTGACAATCTACTATCCATGATCTTGACCCTCCGCCTCCCCGTTGAGGCAACCGCAGAATCACCCTGGTGTCATCGCGTCACAGCATTCTGAATGCATAACTACTTCTGTAGTCAAGGCCCATCCACCTAGTAGTTACGCGCACACCCAACCTCTGCAAGTACATCCTAAGTCATCCGTCACCATACAGAGGACTACCAGGAGCACCTTACGTACCTTAGGAAGCCGCGTGCTTCCAGTCCCAGTCCTTCGTAGCCGTAAGAACAATTAGATGAATGTACGCTCCCCTCGTGTCTTATAACACCACGGTTATCTACACTGTTGGGTTATTCACCCTCAAACGTGCGGACTGGTCCAAGCGCCTCAATTTAATATGTTGTTAGACCCTATGTCTAAACATTTTTTTACGCGCTTGCCTCACCTCATCAGGTTTCTAGTTAACTTGGTTATTCCAATTCATATTGAATTCTAACTCAAACTACCAAGTTTCTCTTGCTTATTAATTTCAGTCGTATAACTTAACCCATTTAAGTTTATTAATAATCCCACAACACGTTGTTCTCTAGATTGTGGCCCAAGGTCTGTAATCCACATCTCTCTTGTATTCTTTTTTTATTACAATAACATGTTTTACTTAATATGTAATTAAGTGTATCTCAATTCACCTGTTTTCCCATTAACATGTCACTTACCATTTATGATTAAATATAACTTATTTCAGAAGTTTTCCTCATTCTTTCTCTTTTAATCTTAATTCCTCTTTACATCGTCAATACAACTTATCGTTGTTTACTTATAAACTTAGCTCTATTAACTAAGGCCCATTAATAAGTTTCTCTACCCGTTTATTATAACCTATGTTATAATTTCCCCCTTGTCCCTAGGACAAGTATGAACATATTATTCTTGTCAACGGGTTTCAGACCTCCAAGTTTAAGAATTACTTAATTTATAATTAAGTACAATATATTTTCCCCCTTTTCTTAACTGGTTTCAGGATCTCCCCTTTTCTGATTACTTAATTTAAAATTTAGTGCCCCTTTTCTCATTTCACCAATTATCCCATTTCCTTATTAGTTTATTATGCATGTCTAAATTCTATTATTTCTACAAGTTATGCTTACCTAAAAGGTGTCTTTACTTACATAACTTTATTATTTTTACCGGTTATGTATACCACTAGGTGTCTTTAATTACATCACCTTATCGGGCTAAGTTTGTGGGCCTATATGTAAATATTACCCACCCCCTCTGATTTGCTTAGCCCACCTACTGTCAAACCAATTTTACTTAACCCTAACTTTAGTTCATATTCACACAATCCCTATGGATTAGATTAGGTTAAGTAGTCCAATTCATTACCATGTCCATTTATGGTTCATAATGAGCTAGAACTCCCACATTAGGCCTACAACTTATGGATGTTGGATATGCCGGTCGGGTCCGGGTAGACTTCTTCCACAATTCGGGCCTAACCTCATGTCATAGCCCATGTCGTATTTGCGCACTTAGTCCTCTCGCATTAGGTTCAAATTAGTGGTCGCTAGATATGCCGGTCGGGTCCAGGCAGACTTCCAGCACTAATGCAACCTAACCTCATGTCATAAGTACAATTACAATTTCTAATTGTAACCCTAGGCATTCATTATTAATCAATTAATCATACCTATGTCTTTATAGGTTCTCATGCCCATTTACCCAGTTATATTCATGATGGATTTATGTCCAAATTCAGATTATTCAAATTATGCCAATTCATATTTTACATACGATCCCATTTGCGCCCAAATCATTTTTTTAATACTTATGATCCAATTTAAGATCTTTAAACATAATTTGGTCGATTCCGCAAACCCATATTTATTTATTCAATTCTATGTTAACATGAATCCATATAATCATACAACTACTCCACTTATTCCCTGTATATAATTGGGACAAATTTACCTGTAAACTTTTTAGCATTCCAACTAATCCAATATTTGAATTTTTCCCACATGTTCAAACTAATATTATAACATGTAAACATTCCAACATTTCAACTGATTCAATATATGAATTATTCATATTAACAATTTGACATTATATCTTGCTAATCATTCCCACATGTCATTTGCACCACTTTAATCATTATTAGCATATGTTTAGGCATCTTAACATGTTATATTCCAATTCGTCATAATGGGAAATGCTAAACGGTAATATACCATTATCTAAAATAATATGGTTTCCACTCACCTCGTAAGCTTTTCAAGTCCTAGATCTGGTCCGGGTCTAATCTTCCATGATTTTCCCCTAATTGAGTTCAGAACCTAACAACCATGGATTTACTAAAAGAGAAAGGGAAAATAAAGAGGCGGAAAAATTGGATAGATTGGATCTGGAACGTTACCTTGCTTTTCACGTAATTATTAACTCCTAAAAAAACATCAATCTTTTCCCTCTAGATCTTAATTTAAGATTTTCTAATTTATAAATCTAAATTTCTGAATATAATTTGAGGGGAGAGAGAGGAAGAGGGTAGTGGTAGAGCTCCAGCGTAGCCGCCAAATTAAGAAGTTTAGGGTTAGGTCTAAGGTCTAATTTATAGGTGTAGTGGAGGAACCAGGGCACTTAGATTTAATTTAAAAACATTAGAATCGTCCACGTTAGAGAACAACTTTCCAGATCCACGGGTGGGTCGACCCCCAACGGTCTAATTTCCCTCCAAATTTACCCGCTCGTGAATTTTGATTTTTGAACTAATTTTCAAATTTTCTGGATATATTTATTTAATATTTATATATACATATAAGCTCCTTATATGTATACAAACTTCTAATGCTCATAACTTCTTCATACGTTGTCCGTTTTACGAAAACCAGGTGTTTATCTTGACCAGAATTTCGAGAGGACAGAATGGTGTAGTCAGTTTTACTTAGTTCTGAATATTTATTTAAGTTATATTTATTTTATTATCTTGAGTTAACAATGCGGGGTGTTACAATGAAAAGGAAATGAACATTTTTGGAATTGTCAGAATTGGGCTTCGGAATGTGTACCAGTGTGTTTATTGCATTTCTCAGATATTGTCGTTATAGTGTATATATATATATAGCCCTTAAAAATAGCCATTTTGCATACAGATGAAGCCTCGAAACCACGTCCATTGAGTTCAAAATGTCGTTTGCGTGTTCGAAAACTATAAACATCTATACCGTTGGAGTTGGAGAAATTTGGTCCTTTTCTTTGGATATATGACCAAAATATTACTTTTTGCATATGAAAAAATTTGGATTCGAAACCACTTCCATTTGATTCAAAATGTCGTTTACGTGTTCGTAAAGTATATTCTTTGATATATTCCGAGCTTCAGAGTTTTAGTATCTTGATTGGGGTTTGGGTTAGCTAATCAAGCCCAACCGTTAAAGCACCCCATCAGCCTCTCTTCCTCTCATTCATCCCAAATACTTAAAATATAATGGAAATAGGGAAGGGAATGGGAAATAGAAATTCCAAAGCTAGGTTTTTAAATTGGAAGCTCAAATCAAGGGGTAAATCAAAGAGATAACTTGAGTAAGCTTCTCCATCTTCTCCCTCTTGCTTTCCTCTTCAGATAAAGGTATTTCCTATGACTTAACTTTTAGGAAATTTGTGCATTAATGCTTAGAGTGAAGATTAGTAAGTTTATATTAGAAGAGAGGTTGCTCTAGCTTGCTATTGAATCGATATCCTGCTTCTAACAAGCAAAGGTGAGTTCTTCGTGAGTTATTCATGAACTCACATCTATGCTACAAGCCTAAAGGCTTGTAAAGTGTAATTTAGGTCCATTTTGATTTGTGTATATGCATATGAATTGGTTAGATAAGTATACACTTTCCAATTCCTTATGTTTTAGTTTCGCTATGTTGAAAATCATGATTAAAATTGTCTGAACAATCTAATTCATAAGCTACTAGTTGATTTCGCGATATTGTGAAGATCCTTTGTCGCACCTGCAAGTTTTAAGACTTCACTATTCGCTTATATCGCGTTTGATTGCTTTGTTTAGAGAATTTAGTTACTTTTGAGCTTATAATTAAAATCATTACAATCTTATGTATATATGATTGTGCATGTGTTCTTAAGCAGTTTCGGTAAGCTAAAGAGGCTTCATTTTAGCTTAAGAAATGTTATAAGTCATCATTATTGATTCGAGATCGTCCGAGAACCGATTGCACATCGTTACATAGGAAAAATATTGCATTTGCATCAGTTCAAACGTCTAACCAATGCAACAACCGTCTGTTCAAGCTCTCGGGAAACTTGTTTCCTACAATTTGCTTCAATTCAAATATTTAACTGAAGTAACAAATGTCTGTCAAAGCTCTTTGGAAAGAAATAATTATTTGATTCAGTTCAGACAGCCGAACCATGGCAATAGATGTATGTCAAAGCCCTCTGGAAATAATTGTTTGCTTCAGTTCAGACGTTTGAACCGAAGCAGTAGACGTCTATCCGAGGGCAAAATAATTAAAATTTTAAAACGATCATAAATTTTTCATACATTGTCAGAATTCAGCGACACTGGATCCTTTGGAACTGTATCGATGAAGCCATTACAATGAAACTTATTTGTAGCTTATGGCAATTTTTGTCGGCGATAAACATTCGATGTAAACAATCAAATGTTTATCGTTATTTAACAATTTCAGAACCGATCAACGTGAGAACTGTCTCAGTCAAATCTTTTGTACAGTCATTTATTATTATAATTGTATGTATACAGTTTGCTTGTGATTGGAATATTGGTTTGTTGTTTGATGGATGTTTTACAGTTTTAATGTTATCATTATTAAAATGTGATTATAAATGTATATAAATAAAACGTTTATATTATAAATGATTAGGATGACAATTTACCCGCCCGTCCCCCGAATATTTGATAAGTTCACATGGATTGTGCTGTAAACCCCACATGGATATTGGAACGATAATTTTACATGTTGCCCGATTATTCAATTAATGATCATTGGTGTTGATTGAAAACCCCATACAGGTCAGGGGATGATAATAACTTCACACATCTCCCTTGTGTTTAGTTGTATGTTAACTAATTGATTAACTAACTGTTATAAGCATTATTTAATTGTTTAATGCTTATATAGTTGCAAATTGCACTCTAGTTGTGACTTGAATGTTTAATAGTTGTTTATCACTATTTTTGAATACATGCGTTGTATGGAATCCATATAAATAAAATTATATGGTAATTGATTGAGTTTGATTCCAATCTAGAAATAACGAATATTTTAAAATAATATTCAGTGAAGAATCAAAACATGACTTTGATGTCCGATTTTGGATGGGCACTAAAATATTGAAATACTCTAAGTTTGAAAACGATAAAAGATATTTTTATCTGAATGAAATAGTTTACAACTAGAATAAAGATTTGATAGGGTTTTAATATAACCAGAATTTTACCAAGTATGATTTGGAAAGGATTTGAATGGAAATAATCGTCGAAATATTTCGATATTAGATTCCGTGATTATACCGATATCTTTAAGGGGTTTGAAAGATATAGATAACCTTATTCCCAATGCGATATCTATTGGTTTCCGAATTTGATATTGAATATAAGTCGTTATGATTTCTATTCAGAGCCTTGTATTTAATATCAAATTGGATATTGGGTTTGTCGTGAATGGTATCTTTAATAATACCGTTCTTAAACCCAGTTGAGAATAGAGTAAATCTTTTCATTAACATTCAATGATATTTTCCAATTAATGAATGTAATTGGAATTAAATAAAAGTTATTTTGGGTTCTTCGTGAACGATGTTTTAAATGACATTAGTTCTTAAACCCAATTAATGGTGAAGTTATGATTTGAAATTTATAATCTTTTAAATAAGATTAATAGAATTTTCCAAAGTAAATTTTTTCCAGTTTAATATATTAAATTGGAATTGAGTGGAACTCGATTTAGTGTTAATTGAAATGAGCTTCTATCAGGGAAGGCGTTTACTATTTATGGAATTCAAAAGGCCTTTCCTTTATTCCACTTATAGTATTTGTCTGATACAGAAATTTATATCGATTATATACTATTATGGCATCGTGAGGGCTCCATTTTTATGGAAGATGATTTTGGGTTTATAGTGAACTGTATTTTAAATGAACCTAGTTCTTTAACCTAGTTAAAGAGAGGATTGATTTTCCTAAATTTGAATAATCATTAAGTAATGATTTTTAAGATTAAAACTAAGAAGAGTTTTAACGAGTCTTTACTTAGACTGAAATGGGAATGAGTTAAGTAAATTTACTAAATTCAAGAAATGTTCGAGATGGAGTATCACCAGTTTTACTCCATGCGATAGCTAAATCTTTAATTAGATTTGAAACGTGAAATGGTAATTAATATTACCAATAACATAGTGGGTGTTTGATATGAAATACCACCAGTTTTGCTCCATGGGATGAATAGGTTGGGGTTGGGATAATAAAAACAACGATTAGTTCGGTAAGGCTCGATAATCCCGACTAGTTTGATAAACCTTAATTGGGTTTAAGTTGAGAAAAGTATTATAAATCTTTTGAAATGATTTCAAAGAATATTTGAATAAAAGAATATTATGGATTAGAATGAGGAGTATGATGTGTTTTTATAGCACTTAATTATAAGATACGCGAGTTATTCAGAAAGACCGAGTTTAAACCATTCTGAAGAACTAATACGACGACTAAAAGTCAAATATTTGAAGATGGTGGTTGAAGACCGAAGATCTTCACATCATTTGGATGATTACTGATGTTTTGATTGGGCCGTACAACCAAGATGAGTTAATAAGTGGTGATCGTCCAGACGTGCTTGGAGATCGACCGGATATGCGAAGACCTCTCTCTTGTATTGGACATACGGGAGGAGGAATAAGGTTCCTCCGGTTTCGTTCAAACCAGAACGGACTTGCAAATGGATTGTATGTCTGATATTGTATTTCGTGCTGTATTCGTTGATCACTTCTAAATATATATGTTTGGTGGCGGAGAATTCATTCTCTTTCTTAATGCCCTTCTTTGAGGCATACGAGATTAGAGGTTATATATTAGTGGAAATCAACGGTATGGTATGGATTGATAATGTGGCATGCTGAGCTGCATGGATCAAAGCTTTTGTTGAAAAGCAGGGCTTTGTGGTTGATGATCAAAGCATAGCTTTATTATAGCATAGCTTTGTGTAGCATTAATTCGTGAGCTTCACACCCCGGTATGAACCAAAAATGGGATCAGGAACGCGTGGAAACGGACATACGTTAGTTTCTAGCTATGAGTGATGTCATTGTATGGATCCTAATCATTTTACTTTTATGGATGTTTGATATTACTTGATGGAAGGAGAGGTACCTCGGATTTGATTTGGGTCGCCAATGGCCCTTTTATTTGACCGACATACTGACCTTATGAGAGGTTTGATAGAACCGGCTAACGTATAATTTATGGTATAACCAATCATCGACGACTGACTGGCCAAGTGGAAAATCTATGGCTCACCAGATTTAAGTCCTGAGGCATTGTTAGTATGTCTTGAAATTGGTGAGGAAGATCTCTTGCCTTGGTTCACAGATGGATATCCAATTTCCAATACGCGACTTTTCGGTTTTAGTTCTAAACCCTATATATGGCGACATAATATATGGTACCTATGCCACCTATGATTGATACATTTATATTTGAAGTTGACTTCTTCACTTGTTGGAATAATAAAAGATAAATTTTGCGTATCAAGCATGTTTGTCTATTACAAGGTAAAACTCTATCCTCCGACTTGCGTTGCATTATGTGATGGGACTTGAGTCTTATAATAGCTTCATTTTTCCTTTTAGCATTGCATTGTATGTTTTATGGTATTCTTGGGAGGAAACACATTCCGTGTTATACGACGTGGTCCTTTGATTTACCAAACTTTAAAATAAAGTTAATAACGGTTTAATTTCTCATACCAGTCCCAAGAATGACTCGGAGTTTATTGTTTACACCTAAACTCTGAGTGCCAATAATTTCAACATGGTCTGCTAATAGTTTTGGTTTGCATATATTTCTTTTCATAGGATTTTAGATTACGGCTGGAGCTATATTCAGAATGCTTTATATCCGTGTATTTCTTTCAGTTGTGGTAGTTGATTTTTCTGCTGCACATTATGTTTATCTATTTAAATGTAATTTAAATCACTAATATTTTTCCGCTGTAAGTTATTTATTTGTAATCTAATATCTTGTACTCTAACGTAAATTGTTGTAATAGCAATGAGATGTTCTCATGTTTGTGTTCTGTTGCGTCCTGTTCTCATACAATTCGCATTTTCCTGTCTCTTTAGATAATGGGCGAATTCGGGGCATTACTGTTTGGTATTAGAGCTTTGGTTTACAAAGCTCGAGAACAAAATATATTAGAACCGAACGAAAGAATTCATCGGAGATAGGATTACTAAAATCCTATAAGAATGACTAGTTAGAGATAGGGTTATTAATGCCCTAGAATGAGTTTGAAGACTATTATTTGAAAAGAAAGAAAGAAAAAAAAACCGAATTTAGTTTTAAAAATTATTTTCTTATTACAAGTACTTGAATATTTTATTTTATTTTACTTTATTTTAGACTATTGAGTACAAGAAGATTTTGCATATACGTCTGATCCACGTGTATTCGAAGTCTCAAATATATAAGAAAGATACAGAATCACACTCTAGTTGCACATAGATGACTCTGACGGTAGCTCGAGCATCATCAGTGTTTATGTTCGAGTTTCGAAAGTGGGATATCTATATATTTCCGATTGATTGGTGTGAGAAACAAAACATAGTTAGAGTTTAAGTATTATTATTTGGCATTGGAAATTTTGAGTATATATAAAAGATATATGTTTGAAAAGCTAATTAGCTAATCGATTGCTGGTTGCGATGGATGGTAATTAGTTTGGCTATTTAAAATATAGGAACAATAAAACCAATGTGAAAATAAAAGGGTAAAATTTAGCCAAATCGAATTCAATATTGAACTGAATTGAAAATTAGTTTGAATTGGATATATACACACACACACACACACATATGTATATAAATGTTGTACACGTTATTGCGTAGAAGCTAAGAAGAGGAATAAAATTGTATGCCCAACAAATAGGTACATATTTACTGTATTTATTGGGCTTGATGATTTTATGAGCTGATTGGCTAACCGCTTGGCTTTTGAATTTTCTTTTGATATATGAGAGCCTGTAGAGGCCATTTGTCATTGTACCGATCAACCCATACAAAGGAGGTTATGGCGAGATGTCTCGAAAATTTAAGGCATTAGCCAAATTTTGAGAAATTAGAAACTTCTTAGAAACTGAAAAGTTAAAGAACTTGAGTCAAGCAAAGGTTGAGTTGGTTAAGTAAACGACCTTGAGTTCCTACTTCCTTTCTGGGGATGAAAATATTTTAAGTGGGGGAGATTGTAGCAACCCGTATTTTTGAAATCAATATAAAATTTATTTTTAATTGATTTTCATAGAAATTAAATATTTCAATGAATTATTTTGAGAATAAATGGTTTAAGATTTATTTTAATCGAAGTTAGAACGTATAAATTTAAAATTTAATTAAAACGAGCTTGAAATGGCGTGGTAGTTTGAAAATTTGGTTTTTAAACTTTGATTGAATGTAAAGAATTTGTAATACCCCACATCCATTAATGTCACTCACTAAGGGAATGCATTAACTTTCATGGAGTATTATAGGAGTATAGAACAGAATATCACAAGACAAATATATAAAATGGTACTTAAGAAAATTCAAAATTTATCCATTGTAGCGGAAAAGCAAAACATGTTTAGTTACAACATCAAAACCATATACTAGAGTCAAGCACACAAATATCCATCTTATACAAAAGTATTATCAGAGTTCATAAAAGTAAAACGATTATCCCACTCCAAATATCCATAATGGAAAAGAGATAAAGCTGAGCATTGCTTTCAACGCTTCCATGCATTTGAAGAAGAAAGGAATCCAAGTCAAGCTTCACTATTCCAACCCTGAGGACTTGGGGGATGGGGGTGAAGAAAGAGAAGAGGCGAAAACAAAAGGGTCAGACATACGTCTAGTGAGTCTTGTGACTTTAACAATATAATCAGTAAAGTAACAGGATAAGACCATAAACTGGATATAAGAGATGACTGTAACACAAGCAGATATGACAAGGTAAACAAGATGAACAAGATATAACGTTGATTGCACTTCTAATCACTATAAGATAATTCCTACACCGCACCAATGGTAATTACACCGCACCATTACTAGTCCCATACTGAAAGTTGACCCCTCTTACTACTCGTAGTAATAATAATAATGGTAGTTTCGTGTACTCCTAGCTGCTGTCATAGGTGCCGCCTGTTCCTATCTCCACTAGTTTTACCCACTACCCTCCTCATTCGATCGGCTCCCTAACTTGTAGATACCCGTGCTGGTCCCACAGTAGGGTGTATCACTCCCTAAAGTGGTAACCCGATACTACTAGAATGCACGGCTTATACCTACACGATGCAACAACGTCTTACCTACCAGCCCGACCCACGCACGCACATGACTCTGTTGGACTTGCGTTGCCACCACTAACTTTTTATTGACCTCTTACATTCAAACCCAGTAACTTGTCCCGTCCTCGACCTAGTTTGAGATCACATAGATACAGAATGGGTTACTGGTTGAAAAGGGTCCAAACACTTGACACAAGCTTCCCTCCTAAGCTTGGTCCCCACTAGGAATTCCCACTTAACCCCTTCTTATTCCCATGTCTTCTTACATATTTCACCATGGTTAAGTGCTTCAAATTATATTTCACATGTCCCCCATGTCACCCACTTAACCCCTATGTCTTACTACATGTCTTATCTTGGTTAAGTGTTTATTAATTCATTATAGCCGTAATCTTGCAAGACCTCCCACATTAAATTGCCGTTTTGAGGTTGCTGGATATGTCGGGCTGTTCCGAGCAGTCTTATACCGCAATCCAAATCTAACCTCGTGTCTTTGCATTATTTCGTATCTAGTTTCTGCCTTTGACCTCTCACATTAGATTACAAAATTGCGGTTGTTGGATGTGCCAGGCGGTTCCGGGCAGTCTTAACCGCAATTCGAATCTAACCTCGTGTCTAAGGTGTTCATTATCACTTTCTTAATTCATGTCCCAAATTTCAAATCTTAGATTATAATATATACGCATAATTTCCAATCTAAATTATGTTCATTATTTTAATCCAAATTTATGCCCATAATCTTATGTAAACAAATTGTACCAATTCATGCCCCAAATCTATTACATGATTTCAAGTCTTTTTATGCACAACTGCATATTATTCAATAATTTCCCCAAACTTTTCCCACAACTTTCCCACATCATTCATACGTATAATAATATGTTAGGCTCGCAGTTAGCCTAATCTCATAAAAAGTAAAAGAAGAGAAGAGGGGAAGGGAATCATGACATCAAATTTGGCATAAAAATAACCATAAGAAGTATGAACTGGCATAGAATAGTAAGATAGATCCAAGTAGTCAAATGAACTGGCATAGAGCAACAAAATAGATCTAATTTGCATATGGTACATAAATCGACATTGGACAATAAGATGGATTCAATTAGCATTTGGAACACAAACTGGCATAGAACAATAAGATAGATCCAATAAGCATATGGAACTTGAAATTTAGGTATGAATATAAAAGATAAGAATTCACCAAACATGATATGATTCATTTTACATGCATGTTCATAAAGTCTAATTCACAAACTTATCACAATTACTTTTAATTAATTATATGTGAAAGTAACTTAGACTCACAGAGGTAGAAGAGAAAGTAGATCTTAATTCTGTATTCTGAATTTGATTAGCAAAACGTTGTTGTAGAATTTGATTCTTATCTTCCAATATGAATACTCTATTCTAATTTTCTTTAGTGTAGAAGAAAGACGAGTTTAGGTTGTGACTGCTTGAAGGCGCCGTGGATTAGTGTAATGAAATTAAGGTTAGGTCTAGGTGTGTTTTTATAGGTGTATTAGGTGAATTACAGCCTTTAGATTAGATTAGAGCTCATCAGAACCACACAGCTTTAAAGACACGTCATCCAGCCAATCCTAGAAGGACATGTCATCATCCACAAAACACATCACCAGTAGGCTATCTAGACCCAACCGGTCGACCGGCCAATTTCAACTGGTCGATCGTTTGTGCTTCTTGCAAAAAATGGTCGACGGGTGAAAAATGGGTGCTCGACTTGTTCTCCCACTTTAAACTCCAAATCTTCCGAGCTTCATAACTTCTTCATACGATGTTTGTTTTACGCAAACTCAGACTCTATCTCAAGCCGAATTCCGAGACGAACACAATGGCATAACCCGTTTCACCTAATTCTTCCTTTTTAAAAAAAAATTAATTATTCTTTAATTATCTCTTATGTTATATTTTAAAATTACGGGGTGTTACATTCTCCCCTCCTTAAAGGATTTCGTCCTCGAAATCTCCAAGTTAAGAAGAATGTATCCTACCATCCATCTACTCATCCATCATCCACAAGAATCCATTGTCCTTAAAAGATTTCTAATGCTATATGAACATATGCAAAAGTGTGTGTATATGTTCCTTATCTAATGCAAAGATCAGGCGGTTTATTGACCTCCTTAATACGAATTATGTTAATGCCATGAGCCAACATGTATGCAATTTTTCCTAATGCACTTTATAAATTCTATATGAGTGCACAACCATTCACTCAAATGCAACATACACGTGATAACACATGCAATATACATCCATTAATTTAAATATGCACACTCATTCATATGCAATATGAAAGTGATTGAGCCGATCTTGTGTCTAATGTGTGTGTAAATGCATCAAGGAGCAACCACTAGAAAATATTTACATCCACGTGCATCGACCAAACATAACATGTCTCGAACACATGTTTATAACCATAGGATTTTCTACCTTATGATCGAAAATATAATCGAGAGGATACACTAAACGGTAGAACAAGTATAACCAAAGCGGTAGAAAAAGGAGAAGTTAAGAACATACCCTCAGAAAGGAAAGGGTACAACACATGTATCTGGTCTTCTGTTTCCAAAGTCGCGTCTTCTTAATTATCTCTCCATTGGGCTTTGACCAACTTGACCTCTCAATTACGTAATTTCTTGATCTCCGATCCAAGGATGCATGTAGAAACTCATCTAATCGTGGCATCTCTCTCTACTTCCACTTCTCTAAGCATGCTCGGATCTACTACTTCCGCAGTATCATGTAAACACTTCCTCAAATGCGACACGTGAAATATGCATGAATAAAACTCAGCTTCTCAGGCAACTTCACTCTGTAGGCCATCTTTCCAACTCGCTCTGTAATGGGGAATGACCCTATGAACCTCGGTGCCAATTTCCCTAAAGACCCAAAAAGAACTACATTCCTCAACGGTGATACTCTAATAAATATCATATCTCCAACACTGAACTCAAGATCGGTTCTTCTCCTATCAGCATATGACTTTTGTCGGTCCTGCGCCGTCTTCATGCATCTTCGAATCAAGTCTATCTTCTCTGAAGTTTCCCTAATCATCTCAGGCCCAAGAAAAATCTTATCTGTGGACTCCCACCAACAAGTCAATGATCGGCAAGGTCGTCCATATAAAGCCTCAAAAGGTACCATGCCAATACTAGTCTGATAGTTGTTGTTGTAGGAGAACTCTACTAATGGAAGATGCTCCTCCCATGTCCCTTCAAAGTCTAAGATGAATAACCTCAAAAGATCTTCCAGAATCCGATTAACTCTTTCTGTTTGGCCACCCATCTGCGGGTAATAAGTGGTGCTCAAACACAATTGCGTTCCTACCGCCTCTTGCAAGCTCTTACAAAACTCACTAGTGAAAATGGGATCTCGATCGCTCACAATAATAGAAGGTATGTCATGTGGACAAACTATCTCTCAGAGATAAACAAATGCTAACCATGATGTTCTCTTTTACTCTTATCGGGAATAAAATTGGCGCTCTTAGTAAGTCTATCCACTACTACCAAAACCCCTGTATTACCCTTCCTTGACCTCGGCAACCCGTCGACGAAATCCATGGAAACACTTTCCCATTTCCACTATGGAACCTCTAAAGGGTGAAGCAAACCACCAGGCTTCTTTTGCTCAGCCTTGACTTGCTGGCACACTAAGCATCTAGAAATGAACTCAGCCACATCCTTCTTCATTCCGGCCTTCATTACGGCCCAGAAGAAAACTCGCTTTATGTCCTTATACATCTTGTCTCCACTGGATTGGTCAGCATAGAATGATGTGCTTGTTCAAGGATTATCCTCCTCAAACCCTTGTCTCGAGGTACGCAAAATATCCCATCCCTACGTAACCAACCTTTGTCATCGATAGTATACCTACCAAGATGGCTCGAAGACTCACCTCTGATGAGCTGGTCTACTATCTCTATCAACTATGGTTCATCTCGGTGTGTCGCACCTATCTGTCCCAAAAGCGTAGGTCGTACCTCTAATGATGCCAACAAACCGGATACATAATCAATAGAGGTCTAAAGTCAAAGGTAGAGATATATTCTAAACTCTGCCGCTCGACAAACAAAGGACTCAAAGTCAACTTCTTTCTACTTAAGGCGTCAGCTACAACGTTACCGTTGCCAGCGATATATGCAATCTCAAAATCGTAGGACGCTAAGAACTCCATCAACCTTTGTTGCCTTAAGTTTAGATCTTTTTGAGAGAACAGGTATTTTAGTGACTTATGGTCTGTATACAACTCAAACCTCTCACCAAGCAAATAGTGACGCCTAGACTTAAGCTCAAAAACTATGGCAACTAACTCTAAGTCGTTGGTAGGGTAATTCCTCTCATGGACCTTGAACTGCCTTCCACCAGAGCATATCACTATTCCCTCTTGCATCAAAACTGTGCCAAGCCCTATCCCGCAAGCATCAGTATACACTGTGAATGGTTTACCCCCATCTGGTAGAACTAAAACTGGAGCTGTCGTCAATGCCCTCTTCAAACGTTGGAAAGCATCGTCACAGTCAAAATCCCAAGAAAAGGTCAAATTCTTTTTCGTCAACCGTGTATGTGGGGATGATATCTTAGCAAAGTCCTCAATGAACTTTCTGTAATAGCCCGCCAAACCAAGAATACTTCTTACTTCTGTTGCATTCTTAGGAACCTTCCAATCTTGGATTGCCACCACCTTCGTAGGATCCACTACTATCCCTTCCTTAGAGGCCACATGTCCTAAAAACCTCACTTCGTTTCTCCAAAAATGAATTTTGGAGAACTTAGATTTGAGTTGATGTGCTCGAAAGGTCTCTAAGACTTCTCTAAGATGTAGGGCATGCTCTTCCTTGCTTTTAGAAAATATAAAAATATCATCCACAAAGACCACCCTGAACTTGTTTAGAAACTCCCAAAATACCCTACTCATCACGGGTGCATTCGTTAGACCAAAAGGCATGACGAGCCATTCGAAGAAACCGTCGGGAGTCCTAAAAGCAGTCTTATCTATATTATCCTCAGCTACCCTCAACTGATGAAATCCTGTAGCTAAGTCCAATTGCAAGAAAACCGAAGCACCAACCATCGAGCAAATCATCTATCCTCGGCAATGGGTGTCTGTTCTATCTTCGTGAGCTTATTCTGCTCCTTATAGTCCACGCATAATCTAAGCGAACCATCAGCCTTTGTAGCAAAAACAACAGGAGCACCGCACTTCGAGATACTTCTTCTAATGAACCCTTTCTCTAGCAACTATTTCACTTGTTTACTAAGCTCCTTCCTTTCTCTAGGAGCCATGTGGCGCACAGGCAATGCGACTGCTTTGCATTGTCCACTAAGTATACACGGAAATATATCTCACGTTTTGGAGGTAAGCCCCTAACCTCCTCAAAGACATCTGCATACTCACGGACTACTCAAACAGATTGCAATTCATCAATAGATGTGTCAAGAGATTCTAGGTAGCTAAGCATGACAGAACCCTTAGGGTCACATGAGATATCGAGAGTATTCCCCAAACTAGTGAACAGTCTAACTACCCTCCTTTCACAGTTGAGAATGGCACCACACCTGGTTAGCCAATCCATTCCAAGAATCAACCCATAGCCCATGAAACCAAGTACATAAGCGTTGCATTCGAACTCAATGCCATACACATATATTCTCAAATCCCGACATAACATAAAAATATGAGCCCTACCCCCTATAGGATTTGAGACAACTACAAGATCCATAACTAGACTAGCATTTGGGTGTAGTGTTTCAACTAACGGAGCAGATATAAACGAATGTGAAGCGCTAGAATCAAAAAAAGTTCGGATAGGATGATCAAAAAGGAAAATCAAACTTTCAACAGAAATGTTTCTACCTCTCTCTTGTGTAGCTTCCATGAGAGCATGAAACTGCCTTTAGAAGTAGATCATGTCCTCTATCCTTGCCTTTGTCCTTTTCTCCTTGGGGAGTCTTTAATCATATGTCCTGCCTCACCACATTGGAAGCAACCCGTCTTCTTCTTCTTCCTACAGTCCTTGCTTAAGTGGCACAGTGTTCCACAATTAAAGCACATTTTCTTCCCTTTGCCCTTGTTATCCTTACCACCTTTCTTTTGTTGTTCCTGTTCTTTCTTCGGATCCCCTTTCTTATCTTGTGACTTATCTACATTAGCACCTTTCTCCTCTTTATGCATCAACGCCATGTCAACAAGTTTCTCGAAAGTAGCCCCCATAGGAATGTGGGACATAGCCAACCCGTGTAATGGTTCATTCAGAACCTTAGCAAATCTCAAGGCCTTCTTATGTGGTGTATTAACTAATTCCATTCCAAATCTTGCTAACTAGTTAAACTTGTTAACGTACTCCTTCACAGATAAACTCCCTTGTTTCAAAGCCAAGAACCTCTCCATGTATAAACTCTCCTCCGCTTGTGAAAGAAATTTCAACACGAACCTTCGTCTAAAGTCTATCCACGTCTCCACCACACGTCCTCAATTAGTTACTTCCCACTAAAAGGAAGCTTCGTCCTTCATCAACCAAGCAGCTAGTTGAACCTTCCTTCCATCGTCTATCTCAAAGATACCAAACAAGTCCTCCACTTCCTTGATCCAATTCCGAGCCTCAACAAATGTCTCAGTTCCATCAAACGATTTTCCGCCCATCGCATGGAAGTCTTTGCATATCTTAGAAAAAGTGTCCACACGGGGAGGAGGAGGAGCTGCAGCTGGGGAAGGAGGAATGTTGTCTGGGCCTACGGAAGTAGCCCTAGCCTCTAGATACCTTCTGAACCAGACTGGTATCGGTACGCCCTCGCGTATATCGGGTTTCCTAGACATGCTGAAAGGAAAATTGAAGAGATTCAAAATAGAGAATCGAAAGATAGTTATATGGGTTTTGAGGATTATGTGTTTCATAATAGACTTCTCTCTTGAAAATACCCTCTTTAAAACATGTTTTTGAAAATACTTCTTTCTAAAAATGCTTTAAGGAAATGGTTTTCAAAATCATTTATTTGTTTTGTTAACCTTCGGCTCTGATACCACATGTAACACCCCACGTCCATTAATGTCACTCACTAAGGGAATGCATTAACTTTCATGGAGTATTATAAGAGTATAGAACAGAAACACAAGACAAATATATAAAATGGTACTTAAGAAAATTCAAAATTTACTCATTGCAGTGGAAAAGCAAAACATGTTTGGTTACAACATCAAAACCACATACTAGAGTCATGCACACAAATATCCATCTTGTAAAAAATTATTATCAGAGTACATAAAAGTAAAACCTTGATCTCACTCTAAATAGCCATAATGGAAAAGAGATAAAGCTGAGCATTACTTTAAACACTTCCGAGCACTTCAAGAAGAAAGGAATCCAAGTCAGGCTTCACTATTCCCACCCTAACGACTTGGAAGGGGAGGGGGAAGAAAGAAAAGAGGCGAAAATAAAAGGGCCAGACATATGTCTGGCGAGTCTAGTGAATTTAACAATATAATCAGTAAAGTAATAGGAAAAGAACATAAACTAGATATAAAAGATGGCGGTAACATTAGCAGATATGACAAGGTAAAAAGATGAACAAGATATAACATTGATTGCGCTTCTAATCACTCTAAGATAATTCCTACACCGCACCAATGCTAATTACACCGCACCATTACTAGTCCCTTACTGAAAGTTGATCCCTCTTACTAATCATAGTAGTAGTAATAATAATAATGGTAGTTCCGTATACCTCTAGCTTCTGTCATAGGCGCATCCTGCTCCTATCTCCACTAGTTGTACCCACTACCCTCCTCATTCGATCGGCTCCCTAACTCGTAGATACCCGTGCTGGTCCCATAGTAGGGTGTATCACTCCGTAAAGTGGCAACCCTATACTAATGGAATGCACGGATTATAACTACATGATGCAACAATGTCTTACCTACCAAGCCGGACCCATGCACGCACATGACTCCGTTGGACTTGCGTTGCCACCGCTAACTCTTTATTGACCTCTTACATTCAAACCAAGTAAGCAGGTCCCATCCTCGACCTAGTTCGAGCTCACAGAGATACAAATGGGTTACTGGTTGAAAAGGGTCTACACACTTGACACAAGCTTTCCTCCTATGCTCGGTCCCCACTATGAATTCCCACTTAACCCCTTCTTATTTCCATGGCATGTTTCACCATGGTTAAGTGCTTCAAATTATATTTTAGATGTCACCCATGTCACCCATTAACCCCATGTCTTACTACATATCTTATCTTGGTTAAGTGTTTATTAAATCATTATAACAGTAATCTTGAAGACCTCCCAAATTAGATTATCGTTTTGCTGTTGCTGTATATGCCGGGATGTCTTATACCGCAATCCGAATCTAACCTCGTGTCTATGCATTATTACGTATCTAATTTATTCCTTTGACCTCTCACATTAGATTACAAAACTGCGGTTGTTTGATATGCCCGGCGGTTCCGGGAAGTCTTATACCGCAATTCGAATCTAACCTCGTATCTTAGGCATTCATTATCACATTCTTAATTCATGTCCCCAATTTCAAATCTTGGATTATAATATATACCCATAATTTCCAATCTAAATTATGTTCATTATTTTAATCCAAATTTATGCCCATAATCTCATGTAAACAAATTTTACCAATTCATGCCCCAAATCAATTACATAATTTCAAGTCTTTTTATGCCCAACTGCATATTATTCAATAATTTCCCCAAACTTTTCCCACAACATTCCCACGTCATTCGTACGTATAATAATATGTTAGGTTCGCAGTTAGCCTAATCTCATAAAAAGGAAAAGAAGAGGGGAAGAGAACCATGACATCAAAACTAGCATAAAAATAAGCATAAGAAGTATGAACTGACATAGAATAATAAGATAGATCCAAGCAGTCATAGGAACTGGCATAGAGCAAAAAAATAGATCTAATTAGCATACGGAACATAAACTGACATAGGACAATAAGATGGATCCATTTAGCATTTGGAACATAAACTGGCATAGAGCAATAAGATAGATCCAATAAGCATATGGAACATGAACTTTAGGTATGAATCTAAAGGATAAGAATTAACCAAACATGATTTGATTCATCTTACAGGTATGTTCATAAAGTCCGATTAACAAACTTATCACAATTACTTTTAATTAATTATATTTGGAAGTAACTTAGACTTACAGTGGTAGAAGGGAATGTAGATCTGAATTCTGTATTCTGAATTTGATTAGCTAAACCATTGTTGTAGAATTTGATTCTTACCTTCCAATATGAATAATCTATTCTGATTTGCTTTAGTGTAGAAGAAAGACTAGTTTAGGTTGTGGCAGCATGGAGGCGCCATGGATTAGTGTAATGAAATTAGGGTTAGGTCTAGGTGTGTTTTTATAGGTGTATTAGGTGAATTTGGGCCTTTCAATTAGATTAGAGATCACCAGAACCATACAGCTCAAAAGACACATCACCCAGCCAATCGCAAAAGGACACGTCATCATCCACAAAACACGTCACTAGGAGGCTGTCCATACCCAACCGGTCGACCGACAAATTTTAACCAGTCGACCGTTTTTGCTTCTGTCCAAAAATGGTCGACGGGTGAAAAATGGGTGGCCAACTTGTTCTTCCGCTTTAAATTTTCAGCCTTAAACTTCAAATCTTCCGAGCTTCATAACTTCTTCATACGATGTCCGTTTTACGCAAACTTGGACTCTATCTCAAGCAGAAATCCGAGATGAACGCAATGGCATGACTAGCTTCACCTAATTGTTCTTATTTTTTTAAAAATAAATTATTCTTTAATCATCTCTTATGTCATGTTTTAAAATTACGGGGTGTTACAGAATTCAATATAAATCAGAATTCAATAAAACAAGAAACGTTGGAATATATTAAACAGTAATTTTCTAATAAATGTAAAAAATTGAGATTTCACTTTATAAATTGTAAGTTATATCTAAATTAAAATTTATAATAATCACTATGGAATTCATATATATACATTTTTTTAATATTATAAATATCCCTTAAAATTAGCCATTTTGCATACGGATGATGTTCAAACCAAAAATTGTCCAAACACCAAAGGTACGTAAACCATACTTCACCAATAATAAAAAATGAGACCACAATCACAAAAAAGAAAGTAAAAACACAAGAATTTTTCTAGTGGTTCGATCTAAAATAGATCTACGCTCACTTTGGAGGCAGTTTCATTATCTTAGAGAAATTTACAAAGTGCATTGTCCCATACATCTTATTTATATCAGTCATTCTCTCTCTAAAATGATCTTCTACTTTGTACTCTCTATTAGCTTTAGATCTCACTTGAATTCGAGAAGAGATGGATTAGATCTCGTGATTAGATGATCTTCCTTGATTTCATCATGAAATTATTGGTAGATCCAAGCATTAAAGAGGAGTAATGGCGGTTGGAGATCACTTGGATTAAACTTGAGTGAGAATTAATGGTGTTTGAAAAAGATGGGATCCACTTGATGTTGGAGGAAGATGGAGTGAGCATAGGAAGCCATTAATAGGGCTTAGGAAGCTTGAAAATGGTGGAAAACTGAAATGACAGCCCGTTAGGGTGGCTTAGATCGGTCCCTAGAATGGCGATGAAAAAGGGTATTTATAGGTGAAGTTGGTACTAGGTGGAAATTCTGTAATTATGGTGAATAGGTTAGGGGTCGAGCGTACACGTATTTATAGAACTGCCATTAGACAGTTGGAGCCAGCTTTACATAGCTGGCAACATATGCACAACCGAACTTTCTTTTCCATGCACGAGCAACCTCTAAATATGATGAACGACCATGCTCCAAAATAATGTGCGTGCGAGCCTTCACATTTGACCACCGGCCCCATTTTATTATAGAAATGATATTAGCCATGTGCTTTGCTATACATAAGGGTTTGTTTTATTCTGAGTTGTCCTTCGCACATATACGTGGCTTCAAGATATCATGCGCATTATATAAAATGGGAACAAAATTTAACAACATGCCATTGCTACTTTTGTCACACTTAAATATGGGATCAACAATTACGAAAGTTCCATCCATTCTTTTATATGTTTACTATGCAAAATGGGGGTTAAAAATTACAAGCTTGCCATCCTTTCTTTTATTTATATAAATACGATTCATACTCGACCCTTCAACCTTGCCTTGCTTGACCACGCAGACGTGTTCACTTAGGGATGCTCGATCATGGATGGCCAAGACGCTCGACCTTGGCGCTGGAGTGCACCATCCTACTATTGGAAATGCTTGCTTGTGTTTCTGCACGTATTGCATTGATTCACGGTCTAAGCTTGGTATTGGTTCATTATATACTGCTTCAGTCATTTTGTACAACCTTCATTAAACCATACTATTCATGTTAAAGCTTGACTGATCCATGCAGTTTGAACTACATGTTTTTCATGACTCCTCGTTCAAGTGATGCTCGACCAGCCCGCTTGATGATGGAGTGAATGACCCCTTTGTTGGAATGCACGACCGGTGGTGCTCGTTCCATCGCTGAGAAGTGGCATGAGAATCTTTGCTATTGTCACGTATTTAATCAAACCATATCATGCGGACTTATGTAACTCTTGCTGACGAGCCATGTGTTTTATAATGCAACTGCTCCATGTTACATAAGAAAGGACATGTTCTTCAACATTTCGTGGCCAACTCATTCTGTTAGCACGTGTCCTTCATACTTGCTGTGCACCTTTTGTTTAGATGAAGCCATCACGTATTTGTAAGAAGCGTAACCAACCAGAATTTGTGTGAGAAAGAACGTGTGTGAACAGAAGCATGTGCAAACCATGGCATTATGTGGGGACCGACCAGCTAGGATACGAGCGACCTGACAACTTTATAATGCTCGAGCAAATGACGTTTTCGATCTACTAACTTGGCAATAAAGTGAACGCTGCTCGACAGTTCACGTAGATTGTGCTTGATCCGTGGTGCCAGACTAAGGCAAGCTAGAACTATCAGACTCACGGTGATTGAGCTTATAAAGTTAGACCGACCCTTGTAGTGCGCGATCACATTGCGCTCGATCAGGCTAGTGCTCATACATCTTGAAATGTGCCTGAATCATTGTTATCAGTCGACGCATTATTTCTGAACCGCGTTTTCTAACGGGGTTAACAGATGTATTTGGACTCGAAAGCACTTCTATTGAGTTTAAAATTCCGTTTGCGTATTCGAAAACTATAAACATCGATACCTTTTGGAGTTGGAGAAATTTGGTCTTTTTCATTTGATGTATGAGCAAGATATATCTTTTTGCACATGGACGAATTAGGCTCGAAACCACTTCCATTGGGTTCAAAATATCGTTTACGTGTTCGAAAAGTATAAACTTCGATATATTCCGAGCTACCGAGTTTTAGTCCCTCTTCTCATTTCACCAGTTATCCCATTTCCTTATTAGTTTATTATGCATGTCTAAATTCTATTATTTCTACAAGTTATGCTTACAGTAAAAGGTGTCTATAATTACATAGTTTTGTTATTTTTACCGGTTATGTATACCACTAGGTGTCTTTAGTTACATAACCTTATCGGGCTATGTTTGCGGGCCTATATGTAAATATCACCCACCCCCTCCGATTTACTTAGCCCACCCACTGTCCAACCAATTTAACTTAACTATAACTTTAGTTCATATTCATACAATCTGTATGGATTAGATTAGGTTAAGTAGTCCAATTCATTACCATATCCATTTATGGTTCATAATGGGCTAGACCTCCCACATTAGGCCTACAAATTGTGGATGCTGGATATGTCGGTCGGGTCCAGGCAGACTTCTTCCACAAGTTGGACCTAACCTCATGTCATAGACCGTCTCATATTTGTGCACTTAAACCTCTCACATTAGGTTTAACATAAGTGGTTGCTGGATATGTCGGTCGGGTCCGGGCAGACTTCCACCACTAATGCAACCTAACCTCGTGTCATAAGTACAATTACAATTTCTAATTGTAACCCTAGGCATTCATAATAATCAATTAATCATACCTATGTCTTTATAGGTGCTCATGCCCATTTACCCAATTATATTCATGACGGATTTATGTCGAAATTCATATTATTCAAATTATGCCAATTCATATTTCACATAAGGTCCCATTTGCGCCCAAATCATTTTTTTATACATGATCCAATTTAAGATCATTAAACATAATTTGAACAATGCGCCAAACCCATATTTATTTATTCAATTCTATGTTAACATGAATCCATATAATCAAATACTTACTCCAATTATTCCCTGTATATAATTGGGACAAATTTACCTGTAAAGTTTTTAGCATTCAAACTAATCCAATATATGAATTTTTTCCGGATGTTCAAATTATTATGATAACATGTAAACATTCCAACATTTCAACTGATTCAATATATGAATTATTCATATTAACAATTTGATGTTATATCATGTTAATCATTCCCACATGTCATTTGCACCACTTTAATTATTATTAGCATATGTTCAGGCATGTTAACATGTCATATTCCAATTCCTCATAATGGGGAATGCTAAATGGTAATATACCATTATCTAAAATAATATGGCTTAAATCTACTCACCTCATAGGCTTTCCAAATCCTGGATCTGGTCCAAATCTAATATTCCATGACTTTCCCCTAATTGAATTCAAAACCTAACAATCATGGATTTACTAAAAGAGAAAGGGAAAAGAAAGAGGAGGAAAAATTGAATAGATTAGATCTGGAACGTTACCTTGCTTTTTACGTAATTTTGAATGCCTAAAAAACATCAATCTCTTCCCTCTAGATCTTAATTTAAGATTTTCTAATTTATAAATCTAAATTTATGAATATAATTTATGGAGAGAGAGAGGAAGAGGGTAGTGGCGGAGCTCCAACGTAGCCGCCAAAGTCTGAAGTTTTGGGTTAGGTCTAAGTTCTTATTTATAGGTGTAGCGGAGGAACCAGAACCTTTAGATTTAATTTAAAAACATCAGAGTCGTCCATGTCTGAGAATAACTTTCCAGATCCGCGGGTGGGTCGACCCCTACGTCGACCCCCAACGTTCTAATTTCCCTCCAGCTTTTCCCGCTCATGAATTTTGATTTTTGAACTGATTTCGAATTTTCTGGATATATTGATTTAATATATATATATAAATATAAGCTCCTTATGTGTATACGAATTTCTAAGGCTCACAACTTCTTCGTAGTTTGTCCGTTTTACGCAAACCAAGTGTCTATCTTGACCAGAATTTTGAGATGGACGCAGTGACGCAGTCCATTTTACTTAACTCTATATATTTAATTAAGTTATCCTTTATTTATTATCTTGAGTTAAAAATGCGGGGTGTTACAATGAAAAGGAAACGAACATTTTTGAATTGTCAGAATTAGGCTTCGGAATGTGTATCAGTGCATTCGTTGCATTTTTCAGATATTGTCGCTATGGAATTTATATATATATACACACACACATATATATAGCCCTTAAAAATAGCCATTTTGCTTACGGATAAATTCGAATTTGAAACCACATCCATCGAGTTCAAAATGTCGTTTGCATGTTCAAAAACTATAAACATCGATACCTTAGGAGTTGTAGAAATTTGGTCCTTTTCATTGGATGTATAACCAAAATATTACTTTTTGCGTATGGACGAATTTGGACTTGAAACCACTTCCATTGGGTTCAAAATGTCGTTTATATGTTCGAAAAGTATAAACTTCGATATATTCCGAGCATTGGAGTTTTAGTACCTTGATTGGGGTTTGGGTTAGCTAACCTAGCCCAATCGTTAAAGCACCCCATCAGCCCCTTTTCCTCTCATTCATCCCAAACACTAAAAATATAATGGAAATGGGGAAGGGAATGGGAAATAGAAATTCCAAAGCTAGGTTTTTAAATTGGAAGCTCAAATCAAGGGGAAATCAAAGAGATAACTTGAGTAAGTTTCTCCATCTCCTTCTTACTTTCCTCTTCAATTTGCCGTATTTCCTATGACTTTCTAGGAAATTTGTGCATTCATGCTTAGAGTGAAGATTAGCAAGTTATATTGGAAGAGAGTTTGTCGACCTTGCTATTGAATCGATTTCTTGCTTTTAACAAGCAAAGATGAGTTCTTCATGAAATAACATCTATGATACAAGCCTAGAGGCTTGTAAAGTGTAATTTAGGTTCATTTTGATTTGTGTATGCATATGAATTAGTTAGATAAGTATACACTTTTCGGTTCATTGCGTTTTAGTATCGTTAAGTTGAAAATTAAGATTAAAATTGTCCATACAATATAATTCATAAGCTACTAGTTGATTTCACGATGTTATGAAGTTCCATTGTCGCACTAGCATGTTTTAAGACTTCACGATTCTCTTATATCACATTTGATTGCTTTGGTTAGAGAATTTAGTCGTTTTGGAGTTTATAATCGAAATTATTGCAATCTTATATATATGGTTGTGCATGTGTCCTTGAGCGGTTTTGGTGAGCTAAAAAGGCTTCATTTTAGCTTATTAAACATTATAACCCATTACCATTGATCTAAGATCATCCGAGAACCAATTGCACATCATTACATGGGATTTTTTTTGCATTTCTGTCAGTTTAGACGTCTGACCGACGCAACAGACGTCTGTTTAAGCTCTCGGAAAACTGGTTTCCTGCAATTTGCTTCAGTTCAGACGTCTGAACCGAAGCAACAGACGTCTGTCAAAACTCTTTGTAAAGAAATAATTATTTGATTCAGTTCAGACATCTGAACTGAAGCAACAAACATCTGTCAAAGATCTCTAGAAAAAAAAATTGCGTCAGTTCAAATGTCTGAACCGTAGCAACAAAACATCTGCAAGAGAGAAAAATAATTAAAATATTAAAATGATCATAACTTTTTCATACGTCGTCGGAATTCAGCGAAACCTGATCCATTGGAACCGAATCGACGAGAGCTTTACAATGAAACTGATATAGAGTGATTTGGAGCTCGTGGCAATTTTTTGTGGAGATAAACATTCGATGTAAACAATCGAATGTTTATCATTATTTAACGATTTCAGAACTGATCAATGTGAGAATTCTCTCACTCAAAACATTTGTCCAGTTATTTATTATTATAACTGTATATACACAATTTGCTTGTGATTGCAATATTGGTTTGTTCTTTGATGGACGTTTTATAGTTTTAATGTTATCATTACCAAACTGTGGTTATAAAAGTTTAAAATTAAACGTTTATATTAAAATGATTGGGAAGACAATTTACCCACCCGTCTCCCGAATATTAGATAAGTTCATTTAGATTGTGATGTAAACCCCACACGGGTATTGGAACGATAATTTTACATGTCGCCCAATAATGCAAATAATGATCATTGGGTGTTGACTGAAAACCCCATACTGGTCTGGGGATGATAATAACTTCACACATCTCTCTTGTGTTTAGCTGTATGGCAACCGATTGATTGACAAACTGTTATAAGCGTTATTTAATTGTTTAATGATTATACAGTTGCAAATTGCACTCTAGATGTGAATTGAATGTTTAATAGTTGTTTATCACTATTTTTGAATACATGCGTTGTATGGAATCCATATAAATAAAATTATTTGGTAATTGATTGATTTTGTGTAACAACCTGAAAATCTGGGCCAGTTTAAAATTTTTATTTTGAATATTTTAGCGAATTTTGAATATTTAAAATAGATTATTTTAAATAATATCGTCGAGGAATTTATTTTGAATAGAATTCGAACGTATATATTATACGCGTCGTCGTTAGAATATAAATATTTATATATAATTATAAATAGAATTGAAAATGGCGCGGTAGTTCGATAATTCGATTTCAAACTTCAATTGAATGTACCGGGTGCAAATCAATCCGGATTTTAGTGAAACCAAAAACGTTAGGATCTAATTGATGATATCTTTCCAACGAATCCGAAAAATCGAAATTTCCTAACGGGAATCAAAAGATATGTCCAGTTGAAATCTCTGAATAGTCGCTATGGAATTCAGGCCCTTAAAAATGGACATTTTGCAAACGACCTCGGATTTTGACGAAACCAGTTTTGTTGGGTCCGTGTTGTCGAGTTCTTGCTAGATTCCAAGTTTCATAATTTTTCGAATCGATATGTGAGCGTGGCATAGGAAAACGCGTTTGACCAGTTTCAGTTGATTTTAAATCGACTGGAAATTGGCCATTTTTCATACGGTCTCAGAATTCAACGAAACTAGTTTTGTTAGGACCTTATCGTCAATACGAAGCTAGAAAATATTTTTCTGGAATTTTTCTAGTTAGTATGTGACCCCGGTAATTTGAAATGTACGTTTAAAATTCAATAAAGTGATTTAAATGTAAATTCAAAGGAAACTGATTGTAACGATCGAATCAGCTTACGATATATATCCCATTGTGTTCGGAATGGGGGTAAAACGCTATGGACGACGGTCGTTGGGCCTCGTTTCGAGTTCGATTTTAAAAGATACTTTTGAATGGAAAATAAAAAAAATTAAATAAATTAAATAAATATATATATATCTCCTTAACTACCTACCCCCCTTCTACCATTGATTTCTGGAAAAAAAAAGAAAAGAAAGAAAAAAAAACCCGCAGATCCCTAAATCGCGCCGCCCACCTACCTATCACCGTCGCGCCTCACCAGACCCCCCCCCCCCCTCCGATCTCCTTCTCTCCCCTCTGACCACCGCCATACCCACCACCCCACGTGCCTCTCTCCTCTTCGTATAAACCCCAAACCCAAAGCCTTTCACCACCCGAAAAAGTCGCGCCTCCCTCCTCTGCTGTGCGACAATCCCCAAAACCCCCCCATCGAGTTGAAGACGGCCGATTGATCCTGGAGGCATGCGATTTGGCGAAATGATGTTGTGCGTGGGATTCTTCTGGTCGAGCATGGATTTGAGGATATCGACGAGGTGCAGCCTATACAATTCTGAAGGAAGAAAGGTTTAAGTTTATTTATTTGTTTATTTATTTATTTACATTAAACTGGTTTACAGAAAAATATGGTAATTATATATTGTTGAAATATAAAAAGAATCTGGTTTTTATATATACAAATTTAAAATAAAATATATATGAAGTTGTTTGAAAATAAAATACATATGAAGTTGTTTGAAATTAAAATATATACGAAGTTGTTTTAATAAAAATATAAATATACCTTTGTTTTTGAAATATACGAACTAGAACTTGTTTTTGAAAGGTGCGAACTAAAATTCGATTTTTATATATTGAACATCGAAATAAAAATATGATTTTTATATATAGAACTTCGAATTAAAAATGTGATTTTTATATGTTGAACTTCGAATTAAAAATGTGATTTTTATGTATTGAACTTCGAATTAAAAATGTGATTTTTATGTATTAAACTTCGAATTAAAAATGTGATTTTTATGTATTGAACTTCGAATTAAAAATGTGATTTTTATGTATTGAACTTCGAATTAAAAATGTGATTTTTATGTATTGAACTTCGAATTAAAAATATGATTTTTATATATTGAACTTCGAAATAAAAATATGATTTTTATATATTGAACTTCGAAATAAAAATATGATTTTTATATATTGAACTTCGAAATAAAAATATGATTTTTATATATTGAGTAGCGAAGTAAAAATTCGATTTTTACATATGTAGTGAAAGCGGATAACGAAGGTGGCAAAAAGGCGAGAACGAAGAAGCTTTATATCAAAGGAGAGTCAAGAAGCTAGGATAGCTATATGTGAGAATTTCTCACCTTTCAATTTCATTTCTATTTATATATATATACTAGGATGCAGACGGTGCTTAGTAGCACCCGACACAATCGTCCACAGACCATGGACTTGTTTGTTTGGTTGCATAGCTTAGTTATATGATTTGATTTGAATTTGGTTGTTTGGTGATTTTGATTGATGTGTGAATGGCGTGGGCCTTCACTAGACCGGGGATAAGGCTAGGCCTCGTCCCGTTTCTAGTATCGTGCCGTTATGCCGCCGAAATTTTCTAAAATAAGTTAGAAAAATAAAGATATCATTTTATTGAATAAATGAATTGAATAGAAATTCATAGGTTGGAATAAAATGTTTTGTCGTTAAAAATATAATTTTTAACGTGAATGTGAATAAATAAATATTCATTTACAAACCGGACGGTTTGTTTATGTACACCTATTTGAAGGACATTGATTGGGTCGATAAATTTTACACATCGCCCAACAGCACAAATAAAATATGTGTTTGATTGTTTGAAACCCCACACGGGTGTTGGGATGAAATTTGAAGTTCACTCATCCTGATTGATTAAATATGTCGATCGATTGATTGACAGGCTGTTATAAGCGTTGAATATCTATATTTGATGCTTATACAGTGTAGTGCACTTTGGTTGATGGTTGATTATTTTCAATGTCATTATATACATGTGTTGTATGAAAATCCATATAATTAACTTTATATGGTAATTGATTGGGCCTCATTCCAATTTGAAAAATAAAGAATATTATAAAATAAAAGTTCATGTGTTGACAGTACTCATCCATTGAGATTGGTCATGTGTTGAACGAAATATTTTAGTAATAAAATTTACATCTTTATCAATATAAAATAAAAGTTCATGTGTTGACAGTACTCATCCATTGAGATTGGTCATGTGTTGAACGAAATATTTTAGTAATAAAATTTACATCTTTATCAATATAAAATAAAAGTTCATGTGTTGACAGTACTCATCCATTGAGATTGGTCATGTGTTGAACGAAATATTTTGATAATAACAACTATTTTGAAAAAGAAATATTTGAAATAGAATATTTGAAAATAGAAATTTATGAAGCCGTGTTGATTAGATTGACGCCATTTTGACGTGAACGATAATCATATCGATTTTATTCATTTTAAAATGAATATTGAAAAGTGATTTCGAAATCGAATATTTTGAAATAAATTGAATTGAAAACGATTTCGAAATGAATTGAATTGAAAACGATTTCGAAATGAATTGAATTGAAAACGATTTCGAAATGAATTGAATTGAAAACGATTTCGAAATGAATTGAATTGAAAACGATTTCGAAATGAATTGAGTTGAAAACGATTTCGAAATGAATTGAGTTGAAAACGATTTCGAAATGAATTGAATTGAAAACGATTTCGAAATGAATTGAATTGAAAACGATTTCAAAATGAATTGAGTTGAAAACGATTTCGAAATGAATTGAATTGAAAACGATTTCGAAATGAAATGAATTGAAAACGATTTCGAAATAAATTGAAAACGAATTCAAATTGAATTGAAAGCGAATTGAAATGAATTCAAATTGAATTGGAATTTGAATTGAATAGAAATGAATTTTAAAACGAATTTATAAAGAAGAATTCAATTTTGATTTGAATTGAAAAGAAAGTTGAAATTGCTTTTGAAACGATTTTAAAACTATTTATATAATTCGTTTTAAATAGAAATCGACGAAATATATTATATATATATTATATATATATAATATAATGGCCTGAATAGAACGCGCCGCGCCGCGGCAGTTCGTGAATTTCGACCATTTATTTCAAACGGACATTACGGGAGATCCGACCGTCGGATTCTCCTAAAACCGGAACCGTTGGGTTCGTATCGAAAAGAGATTTCTAACGAATATTAGAAATTTGAAATCTAACGGTTGGATTTGGAGATACGTCCAAATCAAATTCGAAAAAGGTCGCTGTAAGTGCAGTTCGATAGCCGTTGATGGAAATCGACTGTACGGGCCTTGATAAAATTATTAAAAATAGTAATAATTTATGTAAAATCATAAGAAATGATTTAGAAAGAATTGGGATGAAAAACTCCATATTTGAAAAGATAAAAATAGATTTTTATCGAAATGAACTAGTTTTGAACTAGAATTATAATTCTATTTATTTTTAAATAAATAAATTGAATTTGAAAAGGGTTTTAAAAATAACCAAAATTTCCAATGATTGCATTGGAGTGGATTTGAATCGAAATTGTCTTCGGAATATTTCGATGTTGGAATTCGTGATTATACAGATGTTGTTATGGAAATTTGAAAGATATATATTTATATCGTTATTTCCAATATGACATTTGTTAATCGTAGAAGATGATATTGAATATAAGCCGATATATTTTCTATTCAGAGCCTTATATTGAATATCAAATGTGATTTGGGTTTGTCGTGAATGGTGTCTTCACTAACACTGTTCTTGAACCCCGTTGAGAAAAGATTAAATCTTTTTATTTAGATTTAATGAAGCGTACCAATTAAATAATATTTAATTGGGATTGAATTGATATTGATTTTTGGGTTTATCGTGAACAGTGTTTTAAACAACACTCGTTCTTTAACCCGATAATTAATGAATGTGATTTTGGGTTTATCGTGAACTGTGTTTTTAAATGACACTGATTCTTTAACTCAGTTAAAGATTAAAACTAAGTGGAGTTTTAATGAATCTTTAATTAGATTGAAAAGATCGAAAATGGAGTACCACCAGTTTTGCTCCAGGTGATAGTTAAATCTTTAATTAGATTTGAACGTGAAATGGTAATTGAATTTACCGATAACACCGTGGTGTTAGATATGAAGTATTGCCAGTTTTACTTCATGGGATGAATAGGTTGGGATTGGGAGATTAAAATAAATGATTACTTCGGTAAGGTTCGCTAATCCCGACTAGTTTGAATTGATATTCAAAAATAAATTAAAGAATAAATTTTAAAGAATTTATCTTTGATAAAATTAATGGGAACCTTTCCCTATGAATGTGAAATTTAGAAACTAACTGTCGGTTAGCCAAGCAGAATGGTTTTCTGGATATTGATCTGATGTTGGTTTCGGCCTTCGGGGTTAATGTTTGGGGAATTATTCTCTTGATTAATTTACGGTTAGTGACTGATGAATTGGAATGAGGCGTATGTTGTGTTTGTGTAACACTTATTTAAAATATACGCGAGTTATTCGGAAAGACCGGGTTTATCCCATTCTGAATAACTGATACGACGATAAGTCGAAGATGAAGACGATGGTCGAAGACCGGAGGTCTTCACGTCGTTTGGGTGATAACTGATGATCTTGATTGGGCTGTACACCCAAGAAGATGGAAACAGTTGGTGATCGTCCAGACGTACTTGGAGATCGATGGATATGCGGGGTACTAGGTGCCTCCGGTTTCGTTCAGACCCAGAACGGACTTGTAAATGGACTGTGTGTCTGACATTGGATTTTAGTCCGTGTGATTGATCTCTATTAAATATATATCTGTTTGGCGGCGGGGAACTTATTTTCTTGCTTAACGCCCTTCTCTGAGACGTACGAGCTCAGGGGTTATATATTGATGGATATCAAACGCATGGAGTGAATTGCCTGTGTGGCATGCCTAAGTGGCAATTGATCGAGGCTTCTGTTGAAAAGCAAAGTCTTGTGGTGATGATCAAAGCACGGCCTTTGTGGCGTAGCTTTGTGTAACGTTTACTTCGCGAGTTTCACACCCGGTATGAACCAAAAACGGGAGAGGACCTCAGGGAGGGCATGCGTTTCTTTCTAGCTAGAAGTGGCGTCAGTGGTTTTACACGCCCTGACGAGTTTGACTTATGTGGTTGTTGCTGTTGCGAGGCGCCTCGGTTATATCGGTTTCGGCCGATGCATTCTGGTCGGCTGACGGACCAGACTTACACCCCATAGGGTGGGGAGACGTAGTGTTCAGGCATTTTAATCCACATCGGTGGACCGGCCCTGACGATCCAAGGGTCGATGCGCTCTGACCCTGAGGCTCGGGCTAGAGAGTCTCGAAGTCGGTGAGGACTATCTTTTGCCTCGGTTCATAGATGGAAATCCAGCTTCCAAATACGTGACATTTGCGGTTTCATTTGTAGAGCCTAGTATGGCGACATAGTGGGATGGGGCGCTCATGCCGCCTATGATTGATACTTATGATTTGAAGTTGTTTTATACACTATGCACTTATAATAGTATCAAACGATTTGTTTTAAACGTATCAAGCATTCTTTGGCTGTTATAAGGTAAAAACCCTATCCCCCGGCTTGCGTTGCATTGTGTGATAGGACCTGGGTCTTATAACAGCTTCATTTTTCTTTATTTAGCATTGCGCTGTTTGTTTTATGCACTGGTATTCTTGGGAGGAAACTCGTTCCGTGTTATACGGCGTGGTCCCTTGATTTACCTAACTTTGAAAATAAAGATTAATAACTGTTTTAGTTCTCATACCAGTCACATGACTGACCTGGAGTTTATTGTTTTAACCTAAACTCTGGGTGCCCTTATTTTGACACGGGCAGCTAGTAGTTTTGGTTTTGCAGATTTATATTCTCAGGATCCTGGTTAACAGCTGGAACGATATCCGGAAAGCTTTGTATCCGTATATCTCCTTCTAGTTGTGTATTGTATTATTTTCCACTGCGATGTATTTTAATGTAATTTAAATCTCTGATATTTCTGTGTAATATTTACTCATACTCTGTATATTCTTGTAATCCGATGCATTGTTGTAATATACAATGAAATGTTCTTTTATATGCGTTCTGTTGTGGCTTGTTCTCGAACTATCCGACACTTTCCTTTACGGGGAAGTTACGGGTTTTCACATTTTGCTTCCAATTCAGAAATAACGAATACTTTAAAACAATATTCGATGAAGAATCAAAACATGACATTGATGTCCGATTTTGGATGGACACGAAAATATTGGTATAATCCAAGTTTTAAAAGGATAAAAAATATTTTTATCTTAATGAAATGGTTAACAACTAGATTAAAGAATTGATTGGGTTTTAATATAAACAGAAATTATTCAACGTATGAATTGGAAAGGATTTGAATGGAAATAATCTTCGAAATATTTCGATATTGGATTCCGTAATTATACGGATATCGTTGAGGAATTTGGAAGATATAGATATCGTTATTCCCAATACGATATATGTTGGTTCCAGAATTTGATATTGAATATAAGTCGATATGATTTCATTCCAAAGCCTTGTATTTAATATCAAATTGGATATTGGGTTTTTCGTGAATGGTATCTTTAATAATACTGTTCTTAAACTCAGTTGAGAATAGAGTAAATCTTTTCATTAACATTTAATGAGATTTTCCAATTAATGAAAATAATTGGAATTAAATGAAAGTGATTTTGGGTTCTTTGTGAATGATGTTTTAGATAACATTAGTTCTTAAACCCAATTAACAGTGAAGTTATGATTTTAAATTTGTAATCTTTTAAATAAGATTAATAGAATTTTCTAAATTAAAGTTTTTCCAATTTAGAATATTAAACTAACATTGAGTGGAACTTGGTTTAGTGATAATTGAAATGAGCTTATGTGAAGGAAGGCATTTACTATTTATGGAATTCAAAATGCCTTGCCGTTATTCCGCTTATAGTATCAGTGTGATAACGAAATTTATAAAGAATATATACTGTTATGATTTCCGTGATGGTTCCATTTTTATGGAAGATGATTTTGGGTTTATAGTGAATTGTGTTTTAAATTGGTTCTTTAACCCAGTTAGAGAGAGGATTAATTTTCCTAAAGTTGAATAATCATTAAGTAATGATTTTTGAGATAAAAATTAAGTGGAGTTTTAATGAATTTTTAAGATTGAAATAGAAATGAGTCAAGTAAATTTACCATGTTCAAGAAACGTTCGAGATGGCGTATCACCAATTATACTCAATGTGATAGCTAAATCTTTAATTAGATTTGAAACGTGAAATGGTAATTAATTTTACAGATAACACAGTGGGTGTTAGATATGGAGTACTACCAGTTTTTCTCCATAGGACGAATAGGTAGGGATAATAAAATAAATGTTTACTTTGGTAAGGCTCGATAATCTCAACTAGATTGATAAACCTTAATTTGGTTTAAGTTGGGAAAAGATATTATAAATCTATTGAAGTGATTTCCAAGAATATTTGAATAAAAGAATATTCTAGATTGGAATGAGGCATATGATGTGTTTTCATGGCACTTGATTATAAGATACGCGAGTTATTCAGGAAGACTGGGTTTAACCAATTTTGAATAATTAATACAATGACTAAAAGTCAAAGATTTGAAGACGGTGGTTGAAGACCAAAGATCTTCATGTCGTTTGGATGATTACTGATGTCTTGATTGGGCCGTACACCAAAGATGAGATAATAAGTGGTGATCGTCTGGACGTACTTGGAGATCGACTGGATATGCGAGGGCCTCTATCCTGTATTGGACATTTGGATGAGGAATAAGGTGCCCCCAGTTTCGTTCAGGCCCATAACGGACTTGCAAATTTTTTGTATGTCTGACATTGTATCTCGCGCTGTATTCGTTGATCTCTTCTAAATATATTTATTTGTTTGGTGGCGGAGAATTTATTCTCTTGCTTAACACCCTTTTATGAGATGTACGATCTTAGAGGTTATATATTGGTGGAAATCAACAGTATGGATTGACAATGTGGCATGCTGAGTTGCATGGATCAAAGCTTTTGCTAAAAAGCAGGGCTTTGTGGTTGATGATCAAAGTATAACTTTAATATAACACAACTTTTTGTAGCATTAATTCGCGAGCTTCACACCCCGGTATGAACGAAAAACGGGATGAGGAATGGATGGAAATGGACAAACATTAGTTTCTAGCTATGAGTGATGTCATGATATGGAGCGTAGACATTTTACTTATGTGGATGCTGGAAATTACTTGATGGAAGGCGAGGTACCTTGGGTATGATTTGGGTCGCCAATGGCCTTTGACTTGGTCGACATACTGACCTTATAAGAGGTTCGATAGAACAGGCTATTATATAGTTCATGGTATAACCAATCGGCGACGGCTGACGGCCATGTGATTGACCTAGGGTTCATCAGAGTCAAAGTCCTGAGGCATTGCTAGTGTGTATCAAAATCAGTGAGGAAGATCCCTTGCCTCGGTTCATATATTGAAATCCAATTTCCAACATGCAACTTTTCGGTTTTAGTTGTAAAGCTATATATGGTGACATAATATATGGTACTTATGCCGCCAATGATTAATACGTTTATATTTGAAGTTGATTTCTTCACTTATAGTAATAATAAAAGATAAATTTCGCGTATCAAGCATGTTTGGCTATTATAAGGTAAAACTCTATCCTCCGGCTTGCGTTGCATGGTGTGATGGGACCTGAGTCTTATAATATCTTCATTTTTTCCTTTAGCATTGCGTTGTTTGTTTTATGGTATTCTTGGGAGGAAACCCGTTCCGTATTATACGGCGTGGTCCGTTGATTTACCAAATTTTAAAATAAAGTTAATAACTGTTTTAGTTCTCACACTAGTCCCACGACTGACTCGGAGTTTACACCTAAACTCGGAGTTTAATTGTTTGCAGATATTTATTTTCACAATATCCTAGATTACGGCTGGAGCAATATTCAGAATGCTTTGTATTATGTATTTCTTTCAGTTGTGGTAGTTGATGTTTTCCCTGTACGTTATGTTTATGTATTTAAATGTAGTTTAAATCTCTAATATTTTTCCGCTGTAAAGTATTTATTTGTACTCCTATATCTTTTACTCTGGTGTAAATTGTTGTAATAGCAATGAAATGTTCTCATGTTTGTGTTCTGATGCATCGTGTTCTCATACAATCCGCGTTTTCCCGTCTATTCGGAGGCCGGGCGAATTTAGGGTGTTACTGATATAGTTCCATATATAATTTGGCCCAAATGGAGTTTGTACGACAAATTTACGAATGTCTGAAGTTTAGCATCAGAAAATATTTGTATGTAAATGCGTGTAAATATAATTTACATTTTTAAATTATGTATGTATATGAATTTGCATATGAATTCCCCGAAAAATGCTCATTTGAAGCTGAAATAAATGGAAAGTCAGAAAGAGGAATGTAATTAACAATAAAATTGAAATGTCCTTATTAATTGACATTAAAAAAAAATAGACATAAATTGAAGAAGAAGAAACAAATAAAATAAAAGCTTGTCATAAATGGTAAAAATCATGCAATAAAAGGTAGTTTGAAATAACATCAATTGAGTAGCTTTTCAATTTAGAATAGATATGCGCATATTAATATATTAATATATAATGGTGTTCATTTTAAATGGAATTAATGCACGTTAAAAATAATGTTCATTGAATTAAAAAGGGACTAGACATGCAGAGAGTAAAAATGGAATAAATTATACATGCGTATTAATTTTGCATTTGAAATTTCAAATGGATAAGACTAAAGAATGAGGAAGGAAATTGAATAATAACTATAAGAATTGTAACGTTAAAGAAGAAATTAAGGCACGAAATAATCAACGTGTTGAACAGTCTTTACACGTTTATGGCTCGACATATGATAGTGCTTGGGTCTACCTAGTGTCGACCCAATTTGGGTCGACCTATAATCTGTTAGTGGCATGATCTATTTTATGTCAAATGATGTGTTGTTCCAGTGGTGATTCTGATTTGCTTTCCATGAATCTAACGAACAAGGTTCTTTTGAGCTACTATAAATAAAATCCAGGGCTAGCAGTCAAATTAATTATTTTCTGAGCAGACGCTGTAGCCCTACCATTTCATTTCTTCTCCAAACCTTTTTTGAATTAAATTAGTTTAGTTTAGGCCTTTAGAAACAAGAATTGGAGAATGAAATTCATAGTCTAGGACTGTAGATGCTTGGAATTCCATTCCATACGAGGTGAGTTCTATGAATCTAATTCCGTTTTAATTCTTTTGTTTTCTTTTGGGTTCTGAATTGTAGATCTGTGGTTATTACAACATTGAATCATATTAAGGAAAAACCACGGTTAATAATTCTGAATTAGATCCTATAATTAGAAAGCTAACATGTAAGTGGATTTAAATTATGACTTTTGGTAATGGTATATTTAACGTTTAATTCCCCGTAATTCTTAATGTAATGAATAATTGAAATTGTGGTAATTATGATGTAATTCATTCCCTAATAGCTTTAAGAATAGTACTATTGTGTAAATTCATTCCTATATATTTGTGTTTGGGCTTAAGCAATGGCCGTACTAACAAGATTGTAAATTGACGATGATTATGTACATATTCCCAAAGTATATTTCTTAGAATATAATTAAAAGATTGGTTTGGGAAAATTATAGTAAAATGTGAAAAAATGGAATAGGACATAGGAAGCCTAGTTGTGTACAAAAATTTACTGTAATTAAATTGAAATTGGTAATTATGTAAGAAAACAGGAAATAATATGTAACTTAGAAAATGGGAACTAGTAGTGGTCTATGTTATTTTTTGTGGAAAAGGGATACATTTCCATAATTACCATTACAGTAAATTACAGAGACGTATTTGGAAGAAAAATAAAGGTAATAAGGATTAATGTGAAATTGGGTTTTTGCCGTATTCTGCACTAACCAAATATATATATATATATATATATATATATATATATATGCACACACACACATATAATGTAAAAAAGTGAAATAGCTTGCAACTACGGATCTGAATTGATGTATTATGGAAATAAATTTTTGTACATTTCCACCCCCCAAATTAATGAAGTGCGTGAAATATTTCCTGTAATAATAAAAATGTACAAGACGGTTAATAAAGAAAGGTTACAACAGTGAGGGTTCGCTTAAATAATGAGGAACCTAGGAAAAATGATTTGAATTGGGAATATAATCAATAATAATTAATGGAATGAAGTATAATAGATAGACTTGTCCTAGGGATAAGTGGAATTATAACGTAAGTTGTAATAAAAGATGAGAATATATTAATAAATCTTAGTTAAGTGAGCTAAGTTAATAAGAAAACCTACAAAAATGGTTGTCGTAATGATATAATGAGATAGAATAAAGTAGGCTTATTATTAATAAACTTATGGTAGGTAGGATTAAGTTTAATGAATGTAGTAATTATAAGTGGAAGTCATTTTCGGCAGAGTGAGGCTGATTATGGAAGATGAGCGGCTCATAGATATTGTCCATTGCGGTCGCGTGAGGCTGATTAGGGAAAGTATGCGATGAAATATAAAGCTAATAAACCAGTAGCTTGAATTGAAAATAAATGTGCAAATACTCAAGTTAATTAGCAATGTGATAAGTTAAAGCAGGCGGGTGATTAAAAGATTAGAAATTGGATCCAATATCGTAATGTGTACATATGGAGATAAAGAACCCAACTGTGTAGATCATCATGGTGTCTAGAGTCACGAGAGGAGCGTCCAACAGATTATTTTATGGAACTGGAGGGAAGCGCGAGGCTTCTATGGGACGTGGTAGGGTACTTTGAGATGAAATTTGGAGGAACAACCAGATGAAGTTGTTGCTCGTGGGCAGCTCTCTTGCAACATCTAGAGTATACCTTATCTACAATTATGGTGTGACAGTCAGAAGGCTATGGCAGATGAATTTGGGTGATCAGTGGTTTGCCTCGCTCTATGAGAAAGTTCTAAGGACCAAATTAAGGATAGTAATCATCGGATACATGTCATCGGTAGTCAGTATGATGCAGAAAGGCTAGAGCTAAACCAATTGACCAACTATCTTCCACTATCAGGATGTTAGTTGAGGTATATGCCAAATTGGATGTTAGGTTGGTTGATAGGGGAACGCCATTACATCTTAATGAAATCTTTCATCAGTTAAGGGAGGGGCCATAGTAGGTCTATAGGCACCGTGAAAAAAGACAAATCATATGTGTATATCTGTAATGTAGGCCTATCGAAGCTGTCATGTACAGCTATCAAAAGCTCTCAACCGAGTTTCATGCATTGGATGCAGCCTATTATGGAACTCGGGATATAATAGGTAATAGGTTCATGCGAAGGTCTAGATATGCGCATCTGGTGGTTTATTGTAGACGTTAGTGCATTACTCTGTGTCGATACGTGGTTCAATAGAGGAGTTTGGATACAAGGATCTGTACGCTTACATGGCATATTGATGGTGGTTCTGTGCGATCATATGGATAACTCATTAATCAATACTTTACATGTACGGTTTTCTCAAAAAGTTGGTCTCTCTTATGAATCTAGGTATAAATGAATTAGGCATGTATGTTGGATAGATTTAAGATAGATTTTAGAATACCGAATAAAAGTAATCAATTCTTATTTCTCTAAATTTTTGACTTTAGGGAAAGGTTGTTGAGAAATAACATTTTTGAAAACTTAAAATGGTTTATTAGGATAATTCCAGTAATGTGTTTGAAAATTAGGTGGAGCTTTAGGAAATTATCCTAGTATGTGACTAAACCGTAAACTTAAGCGGTAATTATAGAAAGTCTCAAGTAAGAAATAGGGAGGTGAAAATCGAAAGTGGTCAATAACAAATTGTTATACGACAATGTATGTGAACTAAGAAAAACGATGTTACAAATTTGTCTATTTAGTTATTACCGTTTTAGTAAAAAAGGATTAAGGGGAAAATGTAAAACTTGTATAGTTTATGTGGAAAGGAAGTAGAGAGGTTCCGCATAAATATTGATTTAAAAGATGATACAAATCAAGTGGAAAAATGTCCATTAATTCAAATGGGAATCAAGTTCCCATGTAAGTCGGTAATAAAATGGGAGAAGATTAAATTTTCACGCAAAGGACTAGAACATACCTCATTTGAATATGAAGGTAAATGAAAAGTAAGAGTAAGTTTGGGATTCTTGTATGGAAACCTATTGTACGATGTGTAATTAATGGAAATCAATATTTAAGCGCTTTTAGGAAATTAGAAGGCATGACATGTTGTCTTACTTTAAGAAATGATAAGAACAAGGCCCATGAACATGAGGTTACTTCATGGTGAAGTATGGGATGTCAGGTTTATATCTGTTTAAGTATCAGTTATAGTTAGCCTATGGATATCTGTACATAATTGGTGGAGAATTGAGAATGACTAATGGAACTAGCAGGTATGCGAGATAGGTTTGTAGAGAGTGGTAAATGGAAAGGAGGAATGCTATGGTTGGATGTATTCAGTGATGATTAACTTTTATTATGCCATGGAGACATGGTCCCTGGCCTCCAAGCCTGAGTAGATAATCACATTTAACCATCGTACCTTAGTAGTGATTGAAGTAGAGCCTTTATTTAGTACAGAGTTGCACTCCTATGTAGTATTCTATTTTATTGTTGAAAATAGAACGGTTTAGTATGCCATTTTTTTCTAGGTATGTGGGATGATTACTAGAAAAGAATAATGACGTGTCACAAACAATTAACAATGTGAGCAAGAAATGAATGACTAAAAGAAAAACAAATAAAATGGATAGTAATAAAGGCAATAACTGTAATGAACGAGAACAATAAGAAAAATGAAATTTTATCATAGTAGTTTTAGGAATGTTGAAAAAATCTTCTAGTGTAAACTGTGCTTCGAAAAGAAAGTATGAATTAGTGTAGAATTGTTGCCAAACGTTCCAAGTACAGGGAAAATGGTTAGTAAGAGTGAAGTGGGGAAATATGAATTTTTACACTTTCTTCATTTTTCTAACATAAGAAACCGAATTTAGAAAATTAGTTTTTTCTGAAATTCAGCAATATAAACTTGATTTGTGGGGTTTGGATGCAGAAATTGGATGAACTGCACTCTTATTCTATAAGGCTATAGTAAAATTCGGTTGCAAGGATATTTTTTGACTTTAAATGTTACAACCCGATTTTTTGGGTAACCGGGAGGTACATATTTAATAGGTTTTGTGATTCTTAAGATAATAGTTGATGATACGGGTTTGCGAGACCAACTCGTACAGTGCTTAGATAATAAATTTTGTTAAATTATATAACTTTGATATAATAGAAATTTATTCCAATATATAATCTTAAGATCATAATTTAATAGTTAAAGGGGATATTGAGAATATATTTTGGGAATCTATTTTTAAGAGAAAATATATATTTTCAGTATCAAAGATTAATTTGCTGATTTAATTTATTAAGTTACTAATTAGGGTTTAAATTCAAAGATGTATTTTGATGATAATACCAATAGAGGAATTTTGTTTAAATTACATTAGTTAATTTAAAGTGTACATGTGAATTTTAAGATATTATTCAAAGTATAAGTTGGTTTGTAGATTGTATGAGAATATAAATATTGATGTGAATTAATATTTGTAGAATTAGTGGAATTTATTATTGTTGCTAATAAATTTAAATTGTTGTGTTAATGAAGGGTATAACAACTATGTGTTATTAATAAATTAGTAAACTTTGTGTTTTAAAATACTAAAAATACATATAAGCATATGTATGTAATGTTGTGTTGAAACAAAAGAGTAGAAGTGTTTTATGTTATAATTATTGAGTTAAAACAATTTTATTATGGGTTGATAGCAATGATTGTAAATATTTGATCATCGAAAAGAATCATTGTAATTTTGGGCTATGATATATTGTGGTATAAATCTTAAATGTTCAAAAATTGCTGTGTTTAATAATAAAAATAAAAATGTGTGTTTTAACATGTTAATGACTTGTTTGTTAAAATAAATCATTGGTGATACTTGTTTGTTATGTAGTAGACAGTGCTTCGGTATAAATAATTATATTTTTGTTAAACACATTTATTTTAATACATTATATTGAATTTGATAATTTAATAAGTGTGATTGTGTTTTTGGGATAATTTACATGTTGAATAGTTAAAAGTAACACAACTTGATGAGTACTTTGTGTTTGTGTGTGTTAAGTGGTTTAAGTTTATGTTGGTTGTGTTTAACCTAGTGTAAAATGTGTTTAAATCCCTAGCACAGTGTAACTGGGATTAATTAACTGAATTAAACTAGTTTGGGCTTGAGTTGCGTATTTATCCCATTACCCCTTTTACTTGTATTGTTCTGGAGATTGTGAAACGACCCAAATCCCCCGATCACGGAAGAGAAGGGAAATCGCGGATTGAGTTGAGGACAAGACCAATCGGACCACAAACAATAGAACATTTCATTGCTATTACAACAATTACATCAGAGTACAAGAATATAACGGAGTATGAGTAAATAATATACCACAGAAAATATGAGATATTTAAATTACATTTAAATACATAGCAGCGGAAAAATAATACATAACACAACTGAAAGAAATAAATGGATACAGAGCTTTCCGAATATAGTTCCAGCTGTAAATCCAAGATCCTGTGAAAATAATATCTGCACAAACCAAAACTACTAGCTTCCCATGTGGAAAATAGGGGCACCCGGAGTTCAGGTTAAAGCAATAAACTCCTGGTCAATCATGTGACTGGTGTGAGAACTAAAACAGTTATTTAAAACTTTACTTTAAAAATAAAGTAAATCAAGGGACCACGCCGTAAAACACGGAATGGGTTTTCTCTCGAGAATACCAGTGCATATAACAAACAATGCAATGCTTTATGAAAAAATGAAGCTATTATAAGACTCAGGTCCATCACACAATGCAACGCAAGCCGGAGTATAGAGTTTCACCTTAAAATAGCCAAATATGCTTGGTACGTTTAAAACAAATCATTTTTGATATTACTATAAGTGCATAGTGTATCAAACAACTTCAAATATAAATGTATCAATCATAGACGGCATAATACCCTATCCTACTATGTCTCCATACTATGCTCTACAATAAAAACGAAATGTCACATATTGGAAATTGGATTTCAGTCTATGAACCAGGTCAAGGGATCGTCCTCATTGAATTCAGACAATCTAGCCTACCATGTCTCAGGATACAGCCGCAACTGCACCTGGAGCGTCAGGGCCAGTCCACACTTGTGTTAGGGGACTATAATTTCTGAACAATGTGTTTCCCCGCCCTATGGGGTATAAATCTGGTAAGTATGTCGACCGTGTCATCCATCGGCCCCGTAGTGACTAATATATCTGAGGCACCTCACTACCCATCAAATAATGTGCAACATCAACATGAGTAAAATGTCTGGGCACCGTACCATGACACCACTTCTAGCTAGAAAGAAACACGTGTCCTCTCTGAGGTCCTCTCCCGTTTCTGGTTTACACCGGGGTGTGAGGCTCGCGACTTAACGCTATACAGAAAGCTATGCTATTTAAAGTCGTGCTTTGATCATCAACCACAAGACTCTGCTTTTCAACAAAAGCATTGATCACTTGCATCTCAGCATGCCACACTGACAATTCACGTCATGCGACCTATGTCTATCCATATATAACCTCTAAGCTCGTATGTCTCAGAGAAGGGTGTTAAGCAAGCGAATAAATTCTCCACCACTAAACAGATATATATTTAACAGAAATCGTTCAACACTGGATAAGATCCAATGTTAGACACACATCCATTTACAAGTCCGTTATGGGTCTGAATGAAACCGAAGGCACCTTATTCCTCGTCCCATATGTCCAATACAGGAGAGAGATCCTCGCATATCCAGTCGATCTCTAAGTACGTATGGAAAATCACTAATGATTACCTTTTCTTTGGTGTATAGCCCAATCAAGACATCAGTAATCATCCAAACGATGTGAAGATCTCTGGTCTTCAACCACCGTCTTCATCGTCGACTTATCATCGTATCAATTATTCGTAGTGGGACAAACCGGATCTTTCTGAATAACTCGCGTATCTTATAAACAAGTTCTATAAAAACACAACATACGCCTCATTGTAATATAGAATATTCTTTTATTAAAATATTCTTTTCATATTTTAAACAAAATTAAGGTTTACCAAACTAGTCGGGATTAGCAAACCTTATCGAAGAAATCATTTATTTTATTTTCCAATCCCAACCTATTCATCCCATGGAGCAAAACTGGTAGTACTCCATATCTAACACCATAGTGTTATTGGTAAAATTAATTACCATTTTACGCTAAAATCTAATTAAAGATTTAACTATCGCCTAGAGAAAAAATGTTGATACACCATTCTCGATCATTTCATGAATTCGTTAAATTTAATTATCCCATTCACCATCCAATCTAATTAAAGATTCATTAAAACTCTAATTTAGTTTTAATCTCCAAAATCATTACTTAATGATTATCCAAAGTGAAGAAATTAACCTTATCTTTAACTGGGTTAAAGAACTAATGTCGTTTAAAACACAGTTCACGATAATCCCAAAATCACATTCCATTAATTATGGAATCTTCACGGAAAATAGGTCAATATATATAATCGATACAAACTTCCATATCCAACCAATAATATAAATGGAATAACGGCAAAGCCCTTTCAATTCCATATCATAGTAATAGTCTTCCTCGACAGAAGTTCACTTCGATTATTACCAAATCGATTTCCTTTCCGTTCCAATTTATTTTATTAAATTGGAAAACCTTTCTTTGGAAAATTCCCTTAATCTTAATTAAAAGATTTATAAATTCCAAATCACATTTCACTGTTAATCGGGTTAAAGAACGAATGTCGTTAAAACACAGTTCACAATAAACCAAATTCACATTCCATTTTCTTCCAATTACTAAATGTAACTGGAAACTCTAATAATCTTAATTAAAAGATTTATTCTTTTCAAATGGGGTTTAAGAACAGTGTTATTGAAGACACCATTCACGACAAACCCAAAATCTAATTCTTTTATTCAATTCCAATTTAATATTGATTATTTGGAAAACTTCACTAAATTTTACTTAAAAGATTTATTCTTTTCTCAACTGGGTTTAAGAACAGTGTTATTTAAGACACCGTTCACGACAAACCCAAAATCCAATTTAATATTAAATACAAGACTCTGAATAGAAATAATATCGGCTTATATTTTATATCAAATTCGGAAACTAATGGATATCATATTGGGAATAACAATATCTGTATCTTCCAAAATTCATATAAAAATATCTTATAACCACGTAATCCAATATCGAAATATTCCGAAGATTATTTGCATTCCAATTATTCCAATTAATTTATTGGGAAATTCTGGTTATTTTTAATATCATTTCAAATCCAATTTATTTGTTTAAAAATATTGGATTATTATTCTAGTTAATAACTAGTTCATTTAGATACAAAAATATTTTTATTTTTACAAATGGGGAAAATTCTTTCCAAATCATTTATTATGATTTTACACAAATTATTAATATTTTTAATAATTTTATTGAGGCCCATTCAGTCGATTTCCATAAACGGTGATCGAACTGCATTCACAACGACCTTTTCCAAATTTGATTTGGACATAGTTCAAAATCCAACTGTTAGATTTCAAATCTCTTATATTCGTTGGAAAGTTCTTTTTGATACGAACCCAACGGTACCGGTTATAGGAGAATCTGACTGTCGGATCTTCCTTAATATCAATTCGAAGTCAATGGTCAAAATTCGCAAACTATCACGGTGCGGCGCGTTCTATTCAGGCCATTAAATATATATAATATATATATTATATATATTTCATCGATTTTCATTTAAAATGTATTTTATAAATCGTTAGTAAATTCGTTTTAAAACGATTCCAACTTTCATTTCAACTTAAAACCAAAACGATTCCAACTTTAGTTTCAATTTTAAACCAAAATTGAATACTCCTTATCATTATAATATTTAAATGATAATATTTTCCAAATATATGATTTTGAAATCATTTCCTTTTCGATATTCATTAAAAAAATGAATAAAATCGATATAAATATCGTTTGCCTTAAAGTGGCGCAAATCTAATCTACTTGGCTTCACACGTTTCATATTTCAATCCATTACTGGATATTATTTTAAAATATTCCTTATTTTAAAATATTGATTATTCGTTATTTTAAAATATTCATTAACTTAAAATATTCATTCCTTCTGAGTTGGAATTAGACCCAATCAATTACAATATAATTTATTTATATAGATTTCATACAACATATGTATACAGCAACAATGATAAACAGTCAACCATCATCCAGAGTGCATTACACAACTGCATAAGCATTACATATAAATAATTAACACTTACAACAGTCTGTCAACCAATCAATTGACATACAACTGAACAATTGGGACTCGTGTTCGTCAAATATCATCTCAATACCCATGTGAGGTTCCAACCAACAAATACTGAATATTATTTGTGCAGTTGGGCGATGTGTAAAATTATCGACCTAATAGATATCACAAAAATAGGCGAGCATAAATAAGTCGTCCGACTTGTAAATGGATGTGTAAACTTATTTTTAACTATCCAATAATTATTTTATTTATCGCAGTTATAAGCTAAAAATAATATTTTTAACTAATTAATTTTTTCTAACACTTTTTAGAAAATTTCGGCAGCATAACGACACGATACTAGAATCGAAATAAGGTCTAGCCTTATCCCTTGTTTAATACTGGCTCGTGCCATACACAAACCAATTTAAATCCAATTCACATCCAAATCAAATCCGAACAAATAAATCAATCAATATCCAAATTTCCACAATACAATCCAAACAAACAACCATGGTTTGTATAATAAAATAGTGTCGGGGGCTTCTGAGCCCCGTCTGCATCCTAGTATATATTTAACTATAAAATAATTAGAGTTAGAAGGAGTTCTCACCTTTGGTTTCCACTCCACCCTTCTTTGATTTTCAATCTTAAATCTTTCCAGAAATCCAGCATGTCTATTTTATAAATAACATACATACGTTAAAAATCATATTTTTAACTAACAAACAATTTTCCTTTGTATAACCATTTATAAATAGTATACATGAGCCAAAAATCATATTTTTATCTTTCTAAAAATATTTTCATGTCATACCCTAGTTAAAAATCATATTTTTCACTTACTAAAAATATTTTCTTTATACGATAAAAATCATATTGCTACATCACTAAAAATCATATTTTTATACAACTAAAAAATCATATTTTTAAACTATTCCATATATATATATATAAATCACATTTTTATAACGCTATTGTACATATATAATGCTATTATATGTATAAAAACCAAATTTTTGTCTTGCTATCCATATAATAAAAATCATATTTTTGTCTTGCTATTCATATAATAAAAATCATATTTTTTTCTTGCTATTCATGTAATAAAATCATATTTTAATCTTGCTATTCATATAATAAAAATCATATATTTAAATAATAAAAAGAAATCAGAAAAACTTACTGTTTTCGATCGGAGTAGGGGATGCTCATGAGGTTCGTAGGAGGTGGGGGTGTTGAGGGGTGCGTAGGTGGTTGGGGAGGTGGCCGGGGGTTGAGGCGGCGACTGTGGGTCAGTTCAGGTGGCGGCGACGTATTTAGTCGATTTGAGGAGAGGGGTTTGAATCGGAGAAGTGGGAGGCTAGAGGGGGTGTGGTGGCGTCAGAGGGGACGGCGACCGATCAGAGGGGGTGGCGGTGGGCATCTGGCCGCGGGGAAAGGGGGCAACGGGCCGGAGTACTGAAGGCGACAGATTTTAGAAAATTAGGGCGCGATTTTTTATTGAGAGAAAAAATAGGGTTCCAGGGTATTTATATAAATTAATTTATATTTATTTAATTAAATTCTAAAAAGTGAATTTTCTATTTGAACCCCAAATCAAACACAACGACTATCGCCACTAGCCAAATACCCTTATTCCGGACACAATGGAATATGTTCGGTAAGCCAATTCGACTGTTACGATCAGTTTTCATCAAAATTAAAATATAAATTAATATAACATTCAAAATTGATTTTAACGTATATTTTAAATTACCAAGGACATGTGACTCCAAAAATTCCCGGAAATTAAATCTAGCTATGTTTTGACGATACGGTCATAACAAAATTAATTTCGTCGAATTCGGAGACCGTTTGAAAAATGGTCATTTTCCAGCCGATTAAATTAAAATTGAAATTAACAAACGCATTTAAATTCACCACGCCCACATATTAATTCCAAAAATTATGAAAATTGGAATATAATATAGTTTGACATCCCCGATCCAACAAAAGTGGTTTCGTCGTCGTTTGCAAAACGGCTATTTTTAAGGGCTATATGTTATATTAAAATATATATATATTCCATAGCGACTATTTTAAATATTAAACTGGATATAACTTTTTATTCTCGTTATGAAATCTGGATTTTTCACATTCGTTAAAAAGATCTTATTAAACAGATTCAAATATTTCTTGTTTTACTGAAATCCAATTTATTTTGAATTATGTACATTCATTTGAATTTTAAAATCGAATTTTCAAACTACCATGCCATTTCGGGCTCGTTTTATAATTAAAATAAATTTTTATGTTCTAACTCTGATTAAAATAAATTTTTAGTCGTTATTATTTAAAATATATTATTTTAAATTTTGAAAATCCATTTAAATAGCTAGAATTAAAATTTTAAATTGGTGCTGAAATTCCGGGTTGTTACAGTCTCCCCCACATAAAATTTTTCATCCTCGAAAAGGAACGGAGCTGAATTTAGCTTACCAATTCAACTTCCATTCTGGCTTTCATTCTTCAACTTTTCAATTTTTAAGAATTTCTAAATTTCTCAAAAATTTGGCAAACACCCTAAATTTTCTAAAAATTTCGCCATAAACTCCTTTGTACGGGGAGACCTTTAAAACTGCAGCTTGCCTCACAGGGCCCTCATCGATCCGAAAGAAAAAGAAAAGGCCAAGCAGCTAGCCAATCGGCTGATAAAATCATCCAAACCCAAGAAATACAGTAAATATGTACCTATCTGCCGGGCATACAATTTAATTCCTCTTCTTTGCTTTCTTATATGACGTGTTAAGACATATATATATGTACATGTAGCAATTTCAAATCATTTTCAATTCAGTTCAATATTTGATTCAGTTTGGCTAAATTTACTTTCCATTGTCATATTGGTTTTATTAGTGGAATCATTAATCATACATCACAACCAACAATCAATTTGTCGATTAACGCTTCAAATGTATAATTTTATATATACCCAAAAAATTATTTTTGATGCCAAATCACAACAATATATTCCAACTATATTTTGGTTCTCACACCGGTCAATTGGAAATATATAGATATCCCACTTTCGAAACTCGAACATATATACTAATGCTGCCGCGGCATCATCAGAATCATCTTCGGGCGACTAGAGTGTGATTCTATATCTATCCAGTATATTCTATATCATCAGAATCATCTTCGGGCGACAAGAGTGTGATTCTATATCTATCCGGATGTGAGGCTAGAAGCTACGCTTTATCATCACACCTGATTCACTTTGAATGCCACATCGTCAAATCCATCAAATCACTGATTGACGTCCTCAACAGTGCATTACGTGTTAGCTAAAAGAAGTTTCCTTCTCCGCTTCCACTCTTGGTACGGTTGGAGAAATCAATATACGTGATCGTATGGAAATACTCTGTTAGACATCCGTCCATACAAGTCATCCAGGAACAGGATGAACCGAAGGCACTATTCAATACATCCATCTTAGGCACTGTTATCTAAGAATTATACAATAGCCCTTGCACTTTACTCCGTCTTCAATTATCTTTGGCATATATGATTCGCAACGCTTATGCCAATACAGAGTGGTTCTTTGGATAATAATCCAACCGGTCTCTCCATATTAACAACGTAAATTGGTCAAAACTTCGATAGTCTGTGATTCAACTATCGAAGGAAAATACGTGTGCAAACAACGATATCATTTCCAGAAGGAAATTATATCGATCAATCATCATTCAACATATATATATATATATATATTCACATTTCCTTATTTTCTATGTTTAGAAAATATAAGTTATTAACACTGGAAAACATTCCCATTGTTTATTTACATATCACTGTTCTTCCCCATCTATCAGACTCTAACTATAAACTAACAAGAGAACAACTTCCTAAGTATAAACCCCAAAGGCTGAAACAAACATCAGATCGATTCTCAAGAAACCATTCAACTTATTAATCTCTAGTCAGTTCCTAATTTCTGTTTAACTCCATTTGATTAACTATGTTCGATTAACTACTTTCGATTAACTCGACTAGACTAACCATATTCGACTAACTCGTTTCGAATAGCTAATTTCGATTATACTCCTTTTCATTAACTCTATTTACTTTCCAAATAAATATCCCTTGTCTAATAATTCCCTTTTTACAGTTTTTAACAGCGTTTATCCACTTATCAAATAATCCCTTTTTACAGTTATTATTCACTTATCCAATAATTCCCTTTTAACAGCGTTTATTCACTTATCAAATAATCCCCTTTATCTATATTTATTTTCTAAATAAATTCTCCCTTATATTTCTATTTATTTCCTAAGTGAAAAATCCCTTTATAATACCTTATTTATTTATCTTAAATAAATAATTCACTTTATAAAATATTCCATTTATAAATATTCTTTTTATAAATATTTCCTATTTTATAAAATCCTTTGATTTTATGAATATTTTATTTTCAAATATCACTTTAAATTTCCCTATCAACATTCTTGTATGTTATGCTATTTGACATATCAAATCACGATGACCAACATCGTCCAAACACACAAAATCGACAACAGATTATATATCACATCATATATCACAATATATGAATAACAGTAAAATAAATATTGAGAATTCCAGTTGGATTCCTCCAACCTGTCTCCCTGCATCACAGATGTTAAACAATATAGATAACATCACTTTCAGTTCCATATGATATATTCTGTTAAACAGAATCAATATAGAAATTCAACTAACTGACTAGCAGTTCAATCAAACAGTCAACACACAGTCAATCAGCCAATATTTAACAGTTCTAAAAATACAACATGAAATTATAAACTGTTTAGAGTTAGTGAGATTTACTCACATTGGCAGTTCAAGAACAATAAACTGTTGTTTGATTTGAATCAAACAGTTTATTTCGCCATAAATTCAAACGAGCTTCAATTCGCCCCGGTCAGTCTTATTGTGTTGCTCTCGTCCATACGATCCCAACGAATCTTGTTTTGCCCAAAATTGATGTCGTATGATGAAGATATTGCAATTCGAAGTTTATACATGTAATTAAATAAATAAACTTAATTAAATATCCATTTGGGCTTTTACCTTTGACCTGGCCTGCTTCAAATGAAAGAACCCTAGCTCGCCAAAGTTTTCTTCCCCAAATAAACACCCCGTCGCTCCAGACATTCACAGACCTTCTTCCTCTACTTAATTTGACCTCCTACCGCTCCTTAGTTGCTTCATGAAAATTCCAACAAAAATCAAAATCGCGACCTCCTTCAAAAACCGCAATCCCTCGTCACCGACTGGATACACTCGAGCTCACGGTGCTCCTCATGTCGCTTGCTCCAGTTCGAGACCCCCTCAACTTTGATCGACGAAAATTAATTTGAAAAATCCCCCAAAAAAATGTGAACTCCTGCGGTTTTGCGTCCTTACTCCATAACGACATCAAAAATCCAAATTTGAAGCTCCTACATCATACGATTTCCAACCCTAGCTTTATTGTTGATTTTTGAGCAACCCAAAGGAGGCGTCGCACTTCATTGGACTGGTATAGGCGCAAAGGGAATTGTATGAGGGATCTGAAAATATATGGTTCATGATTTTAGAGGTTTTATTTGTATTTGTTTGGGATTTTATTTTTCTGCAGTGATGGCCTGATGGGTTTTTATACGGTTTTGAACTGGCGTTTGTGGTAGGTACGGTCTGTGGCTGAAAAAGGGATTCGCGTGGCCTTCATTTGGCCAAGAAAAATGGTGGGATATTTTTACTTTTGATTTTTATATTTTAATTTCACCAATTTCTCCTTGTATCTGACTTCTAAAAATCCCTATGATTACATACCATACCTAAAAATCATAAAAATTGACATGCAGCTAGAGTTCGGCATTACGGTCCCAACGAAACTGGTTTCGTCGAATTCCGACTTCGTATGTTCACACAACGTATTTTTAACCGTCAAAATACTGGCTGTTTCACTCTAAAAATCCGTACGACCACACAGTGACTCTAAAAATCACGAAACTTGATATCTAGCAATAATTTAATATTGCGAATCCAACAAAATTAGTTTCATCGAATTCTGATGTCGTTTGCAAAATTGGCTATTTTTAAAGCTCTGAATGACCCATCTAAATATATAAATATATTTAAATATAATTAAATTAAATATAATTAAATTTATATTATCGTATATATTCACAGTGGAGTATCATACAGCTCTACAATATTCCTATATGAATTTCTAACTTGATATTTCAAATCTTGATTAAATCGATATTCGATTTATATTGAAATTCCTTTTTAAAATATAAATAATTCCTTTATAAATTATAAAGGAATTCCACAGTGACTTTTCTAAAATTTGATTTGGACATAAATCAAAATCTACACAATGAAATCCCGATTTTCACTTCCACTAGAAATATATACTCCACCAGCTCCACACGTTTCTTGTTTCACAGAAATCCGGTTTAAAACGAACCTTGTACATCCAGTTGAAGTTCAAATCGCCAAATCGCGAATTGCAGCACCATTTCAAGCTTGATTTTAATTATGATATAATTATACGTTCAAACTGCCGTTATTTAAATATATTCGCTATCGTAATTCAATACTAAACTGAATTACATCTTCTGAATTGACCAATTAACACTGTATCGCCATTTCAGCCAATTCTGATTATTTCAGAATTAAATATATATTATTTAATTTATTATTTTAATTAAATATTCACTATTATTTAATTACATGACCATTTAATTCAATATATCACTATTTATATAATTAAATAAATTAATTATAATACCTCTGCAAATGCGGGTCATTACATGTACACACACAGTGCATATGATCATGAAGCATTAAAAGTCTTTTAAGGACAATGGACGCCAGTGTTTGATGGTTGAGTAGATGGACGATTGGATGTTAGGACTCACGTTCTCCTAGACTTGAAGATTTCGAGGACGAAATCTTTAAGGAGGGAAGAATGCAACAACCCGAATTTTCCGTTAAACTATAAATTAACAAATTTAAGTATAATTTTTTCTTAATGAAAGAATTAAGGGAAACGGGTTAGGCCATTGCGTTCGTCTCGGAATTCTACTTGAGATAGAGTCTGAGTTTGCGGGAATCGGACTCCGTATGAAGGAGTTATGACCTCCGGAAGTTTCAGAATTCAAATTAAAATTCAAATGGTTCAAAAATTCAGTTCAATTTTCGAATTCAGACCCAAACTGGGTTGGGCGGGAAAATTCCCGCCTAGGCACCAGGTCGACCTGGAGGTCGACCTGCCCAGTCGACCTGGTTTGGCCCTCGTTGGCCTGGTCGGGTTCTGGTCGATTTGTAAAGCTTGGCTATGTCACTAGGGTTGACTTGTCGCATTTGGGTTGGCTCCTCTCGAAGTGAATGGTCTAGATTCATTTATGATCATCTGACGGCTCAAATCTATCTGAAATTCTATATAAACAACTTAAGACTCCAACCTAAATTCACATAAGAAATTAGAGACAGAGCCGCCATGCTGTCAGGAGAAAACTGAGAGGAGCCTCTACTTGTAGAAAAGCTTAGAGACGAGCCAAATTAAAGTTAAAACAATAATCAAATCAACGTTAATCTACCCAAAGGAAAGCAATTCAAATTCAGAACTCAGAAATCAGAAAACAAGACCGTCGTTTGTTGTAAGTATATTGATTTTTCCGATGTGAATAAAAGTTAGGATTTGATTCGATGTAAAATGGAAATGGAATTGTGTTATTATGTAACAACGATGTTAATTTATATCTATGTATTCAAATGATTGTGGTATTGTGATGTTTTTGGTATAGTTGAGTTGATATTGATCCTATTGTACATTTAGAATCGCATTCAAGTTGTATAGTTCATGATGTAATCTACACCTATATGTTTATGCGATTATGTCGGTTGTATGTGATTAAGAGTTCATGTATATGTATTCTAAAACCTCTATGCCTAAATGATTAAGTTTATATACATGCTTATATGTCTATACAAAAGTTGCAAGTTCATAATTGGATCCATGCCAAGATCCATTTTAATACAAGTTTCATGTTATAGTTGTAAACATGATTTGGATCTAGTTCGCACATGCGATGAAATTATACATACTTTGAGGACATGTTATATTCTTGTCATATGCTAGTGATGTTCGATGTTATGCCTAGATCTAAACATGTTTAGGCTTATGTTGTCTAAATCATATGTTAATTCATGTGACACCTATTTGGTTAGACCCCTATTTCAATGCAAGTTCACATGTATGTAAGTTGATTTAGCCTATGTTGCATGCTCATACCTATGATATTCATGTTGACTATTTTGCAAGTTCACACCTATGATGTTCATATTGACTATGCCAAAAATGCCAAGTTTACACCTATGTCATGTTTATGTTTATGAATTCTCTTATGCCAATTTTGTGTGCGCTAAATTAGGCTAAGTTTTTAGCCTAATATTATATGTTAAAAATCATGTGAACGAAAATTAGGCTAAGTTTGTTAGCCTAATACTTAGACGGGGTAACGTTGGGATAAATTGGTAATTATAGGAAAACTTGACATAAAATATATGGAATTGGCATGTTTGTCACATGCCAAAATTGGTGGCATTTAAACAGTATAAATTCTTATACCAAGAATGTTAAACTTGGAAAGTGGGCTATAACATTTAATTTACATATAACAAGTAATAAAGACATATATACAAATTTAGAAAATATGAGTATGCTTAACACGTGGTTGGATTGAGTTGTGATGTAAACCTGCCCGGACCCGCCCGGCTGTCCAGTAGTCACAACAATACCTATCCAATTTGGGTGGTTAAGCATGAATCCCAATAAGGACCCGATGTTAGACTGAGTTACGGTGTAAATCTGCCCGGAACCGACCGGCACATCCAGTAACCGTAACAATACATGTCTAATGTGAGTGATCGGTGCTTTAAAAAGCAAAGGACAGACTGTCAGGATGGTAGGGTTAAGTTAACTAAAACACTTAACCAATTCAACATGTTAATGAAATTGATGGGTGGGGCTTGGTAAATATAGTCACTTAACCATTTAACATGTTTGACTAGAAAACCCTAGTAACGGGGACCCATTTCAGCAGTAACCCAATTAGGTATCAAGGTACCCTGAAACTAGGCAGGGTGGGGCAAGATTACTGGGCTGATTGTAAGCGGTCAAAGCGACGGCGGTGGGTGCAATAGTGTGGGTTCTAACGGAGTGCGGGCATGCACACACTTCGGAGCGGACAAACAGGGAACTGGGGGCACCAGTAGTATAACCTATGCATTTCTAGTTGTGTGTTAGGCCGCCACCATGGGACTTGATACACCCCATGTTGGGACCAGCATAGGTATCTACAATCTTTGGGGGCCGTAAGGCACAGATGACTATGCGAGTAGGAGCCGATCTGTAGAAAAAAGGGTCACTTTACCTCCTTCATGGTGTGCTAGTTAAGACAATACAAGTAGGTGCAAGAGATACAGCGTGGGGTGCGATAGTATATTCGATTCAAACTGCTTTGTCTTAGTTTATAATACTCTCCTATTTCCAGTTTATACTTATCATGCCCTTTTTCTTATTCTCATACTGGAGTGTCACTAGACTTACCAGGCTTTATGTCTGACCCTATTTTCTTTCGTCTTCTTTTCTTCTATTCCCCCCCAGGTCCACAGGGAGGAAACAACTCAGCTCAGTCCGACTCTTTGCAAGCTTCAAGATAGTAGATGTACGGTTTAGACTATCTTGCTTTAGCTATGGCTGTTTGATACAATCATGGGGATTTATGCAGTTTTAATTATGTTTTATGCTTCTTTATTTAATAACCAAGACAGAAATGATGATGTAATGTTTTGGAAGTTACTATATGATAATTATGGAAATGTTTTGTATAAACACGTATTTATGAAATAAAAAGTATGTTGTTTTTCCGCTGCTTATATATATGTGTTTGTATCTGTCTTGTGTTTTATCTGTGACTTTTACTTGCAAACATCCACCAAAGTTAAGGCATTCCCTTTGTGAGTGACCTCAATGGAGGGTGGGGTGTTTTAAAAATCCATTTGCGTAGCGTTTGATATGATCAAACGTGAAGAATGAAAATCCATTTGCGTAGCATTTGATATGATCAAACGTGAAGAATGAAAATCCATTTGCATAGCATTTGATATGATCAAACGTGAAGAATGAAAATCTGTTTGCGTAGCGTTTGATATGATCAAACGTGAAGAATGAAAATCCATTTGCAAAGCATTTGATATGATCAAACATGAAGAATGAAAATCCATTTGCGTAGCGTTTGATACGATCAAACGCGAAGAATGAAAATCCATTTGCGTAGCGTTTGATATGATCAAATGAGAAGAATGAAAATCCATTTGCGTAGCGTTTGAGATGATCAAACGTGAAGAATGAAAATCCATTTGCGTAGCGTTTGATATGATCAAACGTGAAGAATGAAAATCCGTTTGCATAGCATTTGATATGATCAAACGTGAAGAATGAAAATCCATTTGCATAGCATTTGATATGATCAAACATGAAGAATGAAAATCCATTTGCGTAGCGTTTGATATGATCAAACGTGAAGAATGAAAATCCATTTGCGTAGCGTTTGATATGATCAAACGTGAAGAATGAAAAATCCATTTGCGTAGCGTTTGATATGATAAACGTGAAGAATGAAAATCCATTTGCGTAGCATTTGATATGATCAAACTTGAAGAATGAAAATCCATTTGCATAGCGTTTGATATGATCAAACGTGAAGAATGAAAATCCATTTGCGTAGCATTTGATATGATCAAACGTGAAGAATGAAAATCCATTTGCATAGCGTTTGATATGATCAAACGTGAAGAATGAAAATCCATTTGCGTAGCGTTTGATATGATCAAACGTGAAGAATGAAAATCCATTTGCGTAGCGTTGATATGATCAAACGTGAAGAATGAAAATACATTTGCGTAGCGTTTGATATGACCAAACGTGAAGAATGAAAATCCATTTGCCTAGCGTTTGATATAATCAAACATGAAGAATGAAAATCCATTTACATAGCGTTTGATATGATCAAACGTGAAGAATGAAAATCCGTTTGCGTAGCATTTGATATAATCAAACTTGAAGAATGAAAATCCATTTGCGTAGCGTTTGATATGATCAAACGTGAAGAATGAAAATCCATTTGCGTAGCGTTTGATATAATCTAACGTGAAGAATGAAAATCCATTTGCGTAGCATTTGTTATGATCAAACGAGAAGAATGAAAATCCATTTGCGTAGCGTTCGATATCATCAAACGTGAAGAATGAAAATCCATTTGTGTAGCGTTTGATATGATCAAACATGAAGACAGAAAAGTCCATTCACGTAGCATCTGAAAAATCGAATGCGAAGAATGGCAAGTCCACTTGCGTAGTGTCAGAAAATCTCAACCACGACAAGTATCAGGTTTCACCCTATGCAGGGGCACAAAATCTAATCTACTTCCCGTAGAGAAGACTAGCAATGGCCTCCTAAAACGGGGCATCAATAATCAGAGACTTCTCCAAAGAGAAGCAGAGAATAAATCACAAATACACATTTCTCAGATGAGAAATATCGTATACCATCATATTAGCCATTAAAACGATAACGTTTGAAATCCACAGTCGACTTTAGTCGATTAGTTGATTTTAAGCGATAATGCGAATTCGAATTAGAATATCGTTTTTGTGCAAATAATTTTTAGTAAGTTTTATGCCATTGAGAAAAACAGTCATGTACAGACACTTTATTCAATTCAAGATAAAATTCGCTATGATTCGTTTGCTAATGATTAAACTAATCTGTTATTGATGTAGGCGATCAATAACAAAGTATAAGTCCAAAATCGTGTGAATGCTTGTTTTAATTACAGAACAGGTTGCATGGAATAAATGAATTCAAAGCATGAGTTGCCTCAACAAACAAAAAGCTACGACCGGGTCTCAAAGCAAATTATGTTTATTTCGGAGCCCGCATTTCTCGCAAGCGAAAAATACAAGCTTTAAGGGGCAAATGTTAACACCGTTAGTTCAACGCGGCTCAGAGAGAATACGGCAGCGACATAATGCACAACGGACTAGGCAGCTTTGCCACACACGTTTTGGCGACATGACTCAAAGTCATTCACACGACTTGGGGCAAGACCGTCAACGCGACATGTAGTCAAGCCGTTCACTGCGACTTGAAAGCAGCCCGTCAAAACATCATCAGATTAAGACATGTCGTGTCGTTTCATTCATATCGCATGCACCACTGGCCTCATACCGCAGATTTCAACTAATCGTAATCAGTCATGCTGCGCTCAACCTCATGTCGCGCTAACAACATCATTCATACCATAAGAAAGTTAAAGTAGAAAAACCAACTGTAAAGAAAGAAGTATAGGTTGTCATTGTTGGATCATGCCGTGAGGGATCCTTACCACGAACTAGTTTCTCCCGTAAGCCTTACAATTAAATCATGTCATTAGAAACTCCAGTAGTCAAGGCGTAGGGTATTCATGTTGCCTGTTAAAGCATGGCGTTCTCCAGCATAATCATGTCATAAAGGTGTGCAGGCATCCCTAGTAATTACTACGATAGGAACTCATTCTTTAAGTCGATTATGTCATTCATGACGTAAAATATAAAGTGCAAGACCGCTAACTGTTTAAGTCGCAACCAATCATGCCGTTAACATTCGGAATAAACCTAGTCATGTGAACTTTCATGACACACATGAGTCATACCTCATTCAATTCAAGTCGCTCGTCATCCAAGTTATTTGATGAGATAAAGGCCTTTGGACTGTTTTATAACTTGTCAGGTCGTTCCATGATTTTATATACCAAAAAGGAATGCATAGTAACACAGTCTGATGTGGAACATTTACTATAAAAATATTGAATGGGAACTTTATCATGATGTTACTCCAATCATGTCGTATATAAGACATGAATACGCCATGTCACAAGGTTCATTCCGTATGCTATAGATGTTTTCAATCTATGGACTCTTTTAAGTCAATTCGCTAAAACCGTGTGGTGAAGTGTAAAGATGGAGCGGTTGGCTTCATGAAACTATGGAAATATAAAGAATGTCATTGGGACAAAGGAGGAAATTATGTGGTAACTCCATTTGTACCGTACACCCGATATAGAGCATGACGTATGCCAATGAACAACCATATATACTTGAATTCATGATGTTCCAATCATGGCATCCCAGCTCTCATTTCGTCAGCATAGAATATCCCATTACATAATAATTCATGAAAGCAGGCACGTGGTTTCGTATCATGATAAGTTACATGCTAACCCATTATGGTATTACACCGCATCCACGTCGTTCCAAAGCAAAGAGCATGGTGCCACTAAGGCATGTTCACCACAGCCATCCATGTCGTTAAGAATAATCATATCGCACACGTGGCTGAGGAGAACAGCTAATATCGTTTCAACCAAGTCATTGCACACAATGGTTTCATGCCGCATGTATGGAGCAAGTCGCGGACCAGCTATAAAGTGCTTTTTTAAGCAGTGTACCCTAAATTACGAATATGCCACTACCCTTGACACATTATTATAAATACCCCCCATAATTCACTTGGGGAGGGGGACCGAAAATTCATTCCAAGGGGGAGACTCTACCAAATTGAAAACTCATTTACAACATCTCTAATGGCTTCTATGGATTCAACAACACTTTTTCCAACTTCATGAAGATCAAATCAATGTCAATGATCATGAGGGCTTTCTACAATTAAATCGAAGCACCATCAATCTCATTCAAGCTACGAGATGAATCACTTCAACATCATTCAAGGGATCTCATATCTTCTCTAATCCACTCTAAATCCAGATCTAATGCAAAGCTCTTACAAAATCATGGAGAAGGGTCAAAGCACTTGAAGGATTGTAGATTCATACTTCTATCACTATTAAGCTAGAGACTCCATCAACTACTCTCCAAATTTAAGAGAAGTTAGATCATAAATAGAGTGAGAAGGTAGAGATGATTGTAATGAGGGAAATTCATATGCTGTAAGCTAAAACGTCATAATGAGAATTGGCTAAAAGTGGACGTAGATTTATATTGAATCGAACCACTGTAAAAACTCCTTTGTCTTCTTGTTGCTTTTTACTTTGTTTTGTGTTCGTGGCCTCACAATTTTGTACCATTTATTTGGTGACGTGCTTTTTTAGCATCAATTGGTGTTTGTGCCATTTTTGATTCAAACAATTGTATATGGCGGTTTTGTCACGTTACTTCTGCGTGAAGTATCATTTATTATTAAAATACAAGATCTCTTTCCCTATAAATAGGCAACAACTCATAACCCTAATTTTTTTCTTTGTTGGTCAGCACAATAACATATCGCGCCTCCACCTTCTCTAAGGAATGATCTGAGCAATAAATCCTTTCTCCACAAAAATCGCAAAACCCTTAGATAGATTGGAGACACTCGTAACTTCTATTGTGTCAAGCTTTTCGAGATAAACACACTGGCCAACAGTGATCAAATTTCAGGCGCAAGGATGACCTCAATCGGTCACAAGGGACCGATGTTTGAGGCCAGATTGGGGGCGCAGGAAACATTCGAGTTAAACGGAATTGGAGGCGGTGATAGCTGGTGTGGTGGCTCAGGTCTCGATGGGTCCGGATGGTTTCCAGGGCGGTTGTCGATGCGGCAGTTCGGTGATGAGAAGTAAAGTTTAGGTACCTTTATCAAGGACGTGGTATTCAATGAAGTCGACTGAGGTTCCAAAAAGTTGGGCATGCATGGGACGAATGAAGTGGCGGCCTTCTTTTTGATGAATGTGTGGTTTAAATGTGAAGGCAGCTGCGTGTATAAAAGTTGGGCATATTAAGTTTAATACATGAAGAGGATCTGTTTGCGTGGTAATTGGAAATGCCTGGAACAATGTTCTAGAACTAAGAAAATAAAGGTAACGAACAATTGAAATATGCAGATGGGGAAACAAAGGGGCACTGGAGCTCAAAGTGTTTGGTAATCGTAGGGGTAAATTTTTTCATGGGATCATTTCATGCGGAAGGAGCATAAATGTTGAACGAGTAGAACAATACAGGCATTAGAATGGTAAAAGGGAATTGGGTCTGAGGAACATAGTTGGGAAGGGGAGGGACACATAGCAGAGGGAAAGTGTTGACGGCAAAAAATGTCGTAAACACCAAAGATTCCTAATTACTAGGAATTATAAATATGGTCGCATAGACAAGAACATATTATAGAACATAAACAGTAAATAACATAAGAGATTTATAGTGGTTCCGCCTCAGGGAGGGCCTACATCCACTTTGAAGAGTTGTAGGAATTTTATTGATCACTTGAAAGATTACAAGGTTGAGATCCTCTCATTACATTCATTGACTATGATATATGAAGCTACAATAGTCATATTTGCAAGGAATAGTAAAATGGACAAGTTTGCCCTTCTTCTTCCTCAAAGAGGAGATGCCATTAATGAAGCTTTATTGAGGTCTCAAAGCCCAAGAATTTTCCTCTTTTGAAGTGTGAGGTAGTGGGGTATTTATAGGAAGTGGTTAGGTAGGGGTAGTTAGAAATGGGGACCATCTTCAGGAAATTCGCGCCTCCAGCTGTCGGCCATGGAAAATTCGTACCTGCATGGAGGTACGAAATTTCGCACTTGTTAGGTACGGAATTTCGGACCTAGGAGGTACGAAATTTCGCACCTTGGCAGGGTGCGAAGTTTGTTTGGAGGGGACGTGGCCGAGGTTCGTTTGCGCTGTATGTTGGTTCTTTGGGGGCGTCGAAGCTCCTCAGCACGAAGTAAAGGAATCTATCATTTAGCAGGTCGATCGCCTCTGGGACTGTGGGGCCCCGGACCCCCACCAACACTGCGTCCGGACCTGCTTGATGGCTCGCCTTCGGCTCAGATGCTGACGGATACTGATGGAGGTTGTGTCCATGGGATGCGACATCCTACTAGTGGCCAGACTCGAGTCTTCTGATAGTGGCCCCCGGATGATATTGGCGGCACCTCCGGGCTGTGTAATGTCACGCGATATGTTGAGTCAAGTGTGTCTTGTATACTTTTGATGACCGGACCAAAGGCTGGTTAACAAAAAGTAATTGGGCAAATTTTGAACAAATGAAAGCAGCTCGTTTGTTTTCCTTGCATGAGGCCAGCGTGGAGATTAAAGTAGGATTGGGTACAACATTGAATGTGGCAACGGTTTACACGATGACAATGGGGACTGGACCAGAAGTGTGGGCAGTTTTCTCAAAGCGAGGTAGTGGGATCGAGGGGTACCATTTGAACAAAAAGATAAATGGACTGGGCAATTCAATTTGAAATAAGTTCATCAAATGATATCGGCCAAAGTTTTTATACTTTACAGATAGATTAAGTTTAAATAAATTTTTCTTAGGATAAATTGTTTTAAAGAAGTAAAATAATTGGGTTAGTCAGTTAGTTTATAGGATTAATTGACATGAATAATCTGAAGTTTAACGCATCCTCCCATATTAATCCCAAGTTTGCGTTATTTAAAAATAATCCCAAGTTTAGGGGGTGCCTTCCCAAATTGATCCCACTGAACCATCAACTGGCTACAGCCGGTTTTTACTTTTTACTTTACCAAATCTGACATGGATTAATTGTTCGCCTTCCTTATTCAATCGTTCTTCTTCCTCACTGGACTTCATTTCTTTTCTGCTATATTATTGCTCTCTATTTCGACATCAATGAAAATTCAGTCGCTATCTTCTATTTCAAGTTCGTCAGGGGTGGCGAAGGCAAGTAACAAGTGCCATCACAAAATTCCAGCGGGGCTCGGGACTGCGAAGGTTGGCGCGAATGCAGGGAAGAAGTTTTTTGGTTGTTCCATGTGGCCTATAAGAATATATTGGGGTTTTTTTGTTGTGTTTTTGTGATTGATGATTTGCGCATTGGTGATTTGTGAATTGATGATTTGGTAAGCTAATTTGGGAATAGCTAATGTTGATTGATGATTGGCGAATTTTTGGTAATATTAATTGCAGAATGGCGATTGTGGGTATTTTTTTGTGGTACGAAGAAGTTTATGAAAGCAATAACAATGCTGAATTGGGTGTTTTTCATGTTAAATTGATGAAAACGAAAGGACTATATCGCAGCTACTTGTGGATAGGAAGAACTTTGTAGATAAGCCGGGAAAACCAAAGCAAAAGAGAGAAAAAGCAGATGATATAGCGGCAGATTTGAGGAAAGAGTTGGCCGTAAAGAATGTTGAATGCGGAAAATATGAGAAAGAGGAAAATTCTTCGCTGCTACATTAGCTATGTCATGGATCATGGCTGGAATTGTTGTTTGTATAACGATGGCTTATTATAGGATGTAGTTTAGGGGTTTGGAATTGTATTCATTGACAGTGTAGTTTATGTAGTGATATGATGTAATGTTGTACTAGCTTTTTTTAGGAATGTGCAATGACAATGTAGTGTTTTCATTGATAGTGTAATGTATGTTTTCAATGACAATGTAATGTATGTTTTCATTGATATGCAAGCAAAAATGGCATGAAAATAGCTTGCTCATATGATATGCAAGCTGAAATGCAAATTAGCGTGCTGAAATGTGCTAATATTAGTATGCTGTAATGCATATATGCATGCTGAAATGCTGAAGTGCATATTAGCATGCTGTATTGCATATATGCATGCCGAAATGCTGAAATGCACGCTGATGTGTATTAACATGAACAATTGTAGAGAAATGATAATAGTACAATAACAATACAACAGTACATTAACATGAACATTTGCGCAGAAAGATAACACGCACATAACATTACAAACCAGTACAATAACAGTACCCATAACATTACAAAACCAGTCATGTAATAGTACACATAACATAACAAACCAAAAATTAACATTACAAACTAGTCATGCAACAGTACGATAAAAGATCAAGTTGGTGGGTAACTTGACATTACATAACAAACCAGTCATGCAACATAACTAAAATTAACATTACATAACAAAACAACGGCCTATGGAAGATCGAGTTGGTGGGTTACTTGATGAAGCCTGTGTAGGTAACACAAACTGATTTTGAACTTGTATACTGGAGATCTGAAACAATGAAAACAATGTATGAATGTATGATATAAGAGCACAATACATACAACAGTGCGCTGAATTAGCTTAATAACTTACCTTTCTTATTTGAGAACCATCAGACCTTATATACACCCCATCTCCATGAAACTTTGCAAATGCACCTTGACTCGATTGTTTACCTCCTCTTGATCCTCTGACAGCTCTGATCATCCTACCTCCTCTTCCAGTCCTTGCAGGCTCCGCTATAACTTGGCTTTGGTTCGCTTCACTTGAAAGAAAGCTTATTGCACCACCGGTATCGTTCTTTCTTGGCTTTCCTCTTGATCTTTTTGGTTCGTGCCTCATTCTGTCTCAACCTGTCAGGACACTTCCTTTTTGTATGCTCACTAGACTTGCAAACACTAAATGTTAGCATCATTCCATGAGCTGTTAATCGACCTTTCTTTTTTGGATCCTCGTGTGGGGCTTTCGTCCTATTCTTTCTCGGTCTTCCTGGTCCTATCTAATTGGAGGTGGTTGAAGGGGGGTGTAAATTCTTGGCCAGTGCCTTTCACCTTCACATGGAGGGATTGAACCAATGTATTCTTTAAGGTATGCATCCCTCGAATAACACACATCAACAAATTGTTCCGCCTCCATATGCCAAAAAGAAGATGCATGCTACTGCATGGCAACATGGAATGCCACACAAATCCCACTTTCTGCATGTACATGTCTTCTGCTCTAGGTTGACCATGAGACTATCCATTTTGTGGGTGACTTGAAACGAGCGATCACTAGAAGGCATTACAACACAGTAGACAGCTTCCGCTTTCTCTTTGTCCAATTGAGTCTGAATTCTAGGGCACAGCCTTGCATTGCTCTTCGACATTGCTTGTCTTTTTTGAACGAGTCATTGCATAAGTGCAGATCTTATATCCTCCAACATGTATATAATATGTTTTCTCCTAGCTTGAATTATGTACCCATTGAATGTCTCTGCAAGGTTGCTAATGTTCACATCACACTTCATGTCTGTTCTTAGAAAAGCTTTTCAACAGTAAATCGGATTCGCTGCTTTGAAATCAATGACAGCAGCAGCGCTAACTTGCTCCATCTTTACGAGAGCATCATCATAATCTCCTTTATTGTAAGCCTGTGCTGCCTTCCAGAATACTATCTTCATTTCATCTCCTTTGTGGGTCTTGTGCCAATTGGCAAAGATGTGTCTAGCACAATGTCTGTGCTCTGCCTTAGGCAACACCTTTGCTACTGCATTCAAAATACCCTATATAAAAGAAACATGCAACAATTAAAGTGGTGCTCAAAGACAATAAAAAACTAAAATGTTTCCATAAACTAGTAGATGAGAAAAAGATTGAAATTTTACCATATTCTCATCATAAATTATTTCCCATCCAACTCCAGTCCCTTCCCCTAGGCTACTCTGCAGTTCTATAAAAAACCATCCCCAAGAATCATTGTTCTCTCCTACCACAACAGCCTATGCTAATGGTTACATTTGGTCATTGGCATCCCTACCTATGGCTGCTAATAACATTCCACCTAAGAATGTTTTCAGAAAACACCCATCAACACATAAAACCCTCCTGCATCCATCCAAGAACCCCTTATATAAACCTTCAAAGCATGCAAAAATTCTTTGAAAAATAGGTATTGGTATTGGTATTCCTTTGATCATTTCATGCTCCAACCTAAAAACACTTCCAGGACTTGACTGTCGTAGCGCCTCTGTGTATCTGCATAGTTTATTATAGTGTTCAGTCATTGAACCATGCAGTTTTTTGTGAGCCCAATACTTCACCTTGTAAGCTTTGTCTCTCTTTATAACAACTCTGTACGCTCTCCCCACAGTCTCTATTATTTCTGATGCTGGCCAAGAGATTTTGTTTTAAATACTTACAACAATTTCTCTGCCAACCAAGTGGATTTAAGCTGTCTATTTTCATCCATTGCCATATGGTAATTATGATCACTTTCAACTGGCTTCACTACAAAAGAGGCTTGCCTATAATCCATTGAAGCATACAGTCTAAAAGGACAGCCTGGCTTACATCTTACCCCTAATCTTTGCAACCTTGACATGTCACTAACTTTGAATGTTATGTTTCATCCTTGTGCCACATCATACTTTGCAACTGCTGATCTAAATTCTTTTCTTAACGGAAATCTTTAACTGACTCTCCACTCAAATATTGACCAATCAGTTCTCTCATTCACCATATGTTCTCAATTCTTCTCTTCCTAGCAATAATCCCTTCATCAACATCGCTATCATGCGGTGTATGAACCTCATCTTCACTGTTTCGCACTCACTCACATGTGCATTGTCACCAACTCTTGATGTCCCCGATTTTTCTTGAGAAGTTTCTTTTCCTTGATATCCTAACTTCCCTTTAGTTGCTTCCTTTTGAAGCTCATCAACAATTTTCCTTAGCCTCTCATTCATACCTCATCTACACGTAAAGTGGATGCTAGTTGGGAAGCATTTTGTTGAGGTGATGCATTTTCATCTAAAAGTAAAGAGGAGGCTGGTTGAGGTGTTTGAACTTCGGTTTGAGTTGACAGAGAAGTTTTCTTATGAAATCTAGGCGATGCTCTTCTTTCCAAAAAAGGAATCTCTTTAGCTGATGAGAAAGGTTGCTCACGATTTCTAGACGATGATCTAGTTTGAGGATTTTTAGGAGAAACCTTCCTATTAGGAGTAATCTTCTTCCTTCGTCTTGCATTAGTCTATGGTGGAGAGTTGATTGGAGTGTGAGCATAATCATGCAGTGCATTGTGTACGCTATCAGCCAAGTTTGGGGGTTCTGCATCAGTGTAAGGAGGAATATCAATCCCATGCACCACAAACAACTCAACACAATGATACTTCACTGTAACACCCCACACTTTTTATACAATTAAAAAATGTGTATATATATATATATATGCATAGATAGGTAAATAATGGTGATGTACAATGAGAATTAATTAATACATGGAAGAGAGGGGAAAAAATTAATTCAATAATAGTGTGTGTAACGGAAAAGATGATAAAATAAGGATACTTAATTTAAATTTCAGGAATTAAATAAAATAGACATCACCATTGCATTCGTCTTGGAATTCTGCTTGGGGTACAGTCCAAGTTTGCGTAAATCAGACTCCGTATGAATGAGTTAAGGCCTTTAGAAGATTCAATTAAAATTCAAAACTATTTGAAATTCGACCCAGGAAGCTGGGCAGGAAATTTCCCGCCATCAACCAGGCAGGTCGACCTGGGGGTTAGGTCGACAAGGGGGTCGACCTGGCGGTCAACCTACACCTAGGGAGATCGACCTGGGGGTCGTCCTACCCCCCAGATCTGGGCAGTTTCGTTCCTGCGATGTGTTTTAATGTTCCTGTGACATGTTTTAATGAGCTGTACGAATCTGATGGCTTCTAGGTCAATCTAATGGCTCTAAAACACTTTCTACACCTATAAATACATAGAAAGACCTAACCCTAATTCATAACAATTCCTCAAGTTGCCTTCGTGCTGTTGAACTCTCAATTCTCTTAGCCGCCGCCTCTAAAACCTAAATCAAATTAGAAATTCTTCATCATCAATTCAAGCCCTTCACCAATAATCAAAAAAGAAGATTAAATCAGCATTCTACATCAACAACAAATCATTTATTTCTCCAATCCAGTCAATGTTAGTGGATTTGAACTATATTTGTTGTATAATATTGCTTCTATCGTTTACCATTCCCCATAATGAATATGATGATAATTTAATAAGATCAGTTATTTTATTTATGCCTACGTTTGAGTTCTCTCCTTTTTTATTCTTTTCCCTTTTAATTTTTATAGCTAGGTTATTTCAAGCCTATGTCTATCATGGATTTATGAGGTTTAATGGGAACGGGAGATTAAAAAAGGGAAAAAGGGTTGGTTTGGGCATAATATGGGGATTGGAAGGTTTTGTATAGAATTATGGACATCATGTTACTGTAATGTTGAATTTATGTAAGTATGACATAATTTTAATTGGATATGGAAATGTTATAATTTAATACTAACAACTTGTGATTGGAAAACATGGATTGGTGAAATTTATTTGTGATTTGAAAAATAAGCCTAGAGGGTGAATTTTATTATATGTATGAACGTGGGAATGTTGGGGTATATATATTGGGAAAATATTGATTATATGAAATTGGGTATAATTGGATATTGGAAATTGACATGTTTGGGTATGAATAACATGGAATTGGTGAATTTGGCTATAATTGGATAATTTGGGTGATATGAAATTTGACCGGTTATTATGAAATTTGTGTAGTTAATGACAAATTGGAAATAGGTATAAAAAAATAAATTGTAATTAAGTTGAATTTGGAACACATGACATGAATTTGGGGTTTGGGTGAAACCGATTGTTAATGATCACTATGACACGAGGTTTGGTGCGTTTGTGGTGTAAGACTGTCCGGAACCGCCCGGAAAATCCAGCAACCACAAGCGGACATCTAATGTGAGAGGTCAACGACAAGAACTCGAGGCGTAACGGTTTATGACACGAGGTTAGGCACATTGTGGTATAATTCTGCCCAGAACCGCCCGGCAAATCCAGTAGCCACGAACAGGCGTCTAATGTGAGAGGTCATACATCATTACGACATAATAAATAAATTATGAAATACTAACCATCATAAGACATGTGGGTGACATGGGTATGGTTAGAGGGTTAAGTGGGTGATATAAATGACATGAAAAGCATGACTTTTGTGTACTTAACCGTTGTAAGACCTGTGATGTAAAACATGACTAAGGTAGACTTAACCGTAGTAAGACATGTGTAAGACATGGAAACTATAATAAAGCGGGTTAAGGGGGACCCGGGCGACATGTGAAACAAAAATTTAGATATGCTTAACCAAATGGGACCCGTAACGGTATCATAAATTAATTGAATTGGGTAAAGTTAAGGTAACAGGTTAAGTAAATGGAAGGGTTAAGTCAAGTCTAAAAATTAATGATAAGAAATGGGGAATGATAAATAACCTATTATGAATAAACTTGAATAAGGCAAGAAAGGATATTTGGTGGAAATTATAACTTATGGGACAAGATAAGTTATAGGAAACGATAAGGAAGATGAGATAACTTATATGTAAAGATATACTTAAGTTAAGTGGTTTGGGAAGGAGAAATGTGAAATTAAAAATGACATAAGTTATACGAATGGAAAATAAGTAAATTAAAATCATATATGTTGGTTGGGTTGAGTAATTCTCTGGGTGCCAGTCTGATGTTAATTTCGGTCTTCGAGACTGGTGTTTAGGGGGTTATTCTCCTAATCAGTATATATGTGGGATAAGGCATACTTAACTATGAATTAAGTATAACATGTTGTTGTAACCCTAAAAGGGAATAATTTATGAAATTGGAAGATAACATGTTGTGGGCTTATTAATGGACTTAAGTGGGTTAAGTATAAATTGAGTTAATAAGCAAGGGTAACTTGGTAAAAACGAAAAAGGAAGCTAATGTGAATAACCAAGTTAAATGAGAAAATTGATGAGGTGGCGCAACCGCGTAATTAATGATTAGACGTAGGGTGTAATGACAGATAAAACTAAGGCGCTTGAAGTTGTCTGTACGTTATAGGACGAATAGCCCAACGAGGTAGATCATCATAGTGTCATAAGGCGAGAGGGGAGAGCACGTTCATTATTTTGGTGGCTCCAAAGGACTGGAAGGGGAGGCAGGCGGCTTCCTGAGACGTTAAAGGTGCTCCTGGTAGTCCTCTGTGATGGTTTAGCTTTGGGCTAGGATTACAGAGATTGGGTATGCGCGGAACTACTGTGTGGGTGGGCCTTGACTGCATAAGTAGGGGCAGTCAGAATGTTGTACATAGTGGCATTAAGGGTGGTTCGGTGGTTGCCTCAGGCGGAGGTGGAGGGTCAAGACTAAACGATAGCAAGATTGTCGGACGCCTGTCACCAGCAGCCTAAGGAATGCGAAAAGACAAGAGCTAACTCCTAGAGATCGTTAACCTTTACTATCAAGGGATGGGTGCGGGGGGACCCCACATGGATGTTTAGATTGTTTGCTTGTAAGGGGTGGTCGCTTAGCTCATGTGGTCTTTACTAGTTGAGGGAGGGGCTGAGGTGGGGCCATAGCCACCATAGAAAAACTAGACCCGAGGGATATATGTACATTTGACACTCTTAGAGGCGGGCCCATACAGATATAGAAAAGCTCCCGACCGAGTTCCGTGTTTCTGGTGTAGCCCTGCCACGGAACTCGAGTGCATAAGTAGAGGTTATGTGCAGTAGAAACATCGAGTACGATTGATGATACGTACGTGGGAAAGTCTAGGTACAACCATGTCTGCTCTGGGTGGTGTATCATAGACTAGAGGGCATTATTAGATGATGGAACCAAATTCAGTCAGTACGCTTACGTAGCACAGCGATAGTGGTTCTATGCGGATGTAGCGTTGTACATTACTATGGCATAGGATGAGGGACTGCGCATATTACTGTGGCGATACGGAGGAGACCGTGCGAGTGGGGTACCACGGGGTGTACCTCAGTTTGGGGGTAGCTACATATACATTTTATTAGGTTAATCTACTAGGGGGAAGATGGGTGCGACGTGTGTGTGAAGCCTTAAGTGCTAATAACACAGATAACCAAATAAATGAGAAAATGTAATTGAATGGTATATGTAGGATTATTCAAGAAGTGTAATTTGAATTCATTCACACAGAACTTATGTTCTGACCCCCTCCTCAAAACATTCGCAGGTTAGATAGAGACTTATAGCTTTGGGAATACTGATTTAGCAGTATTGTGATTAAGGTAAAGCTATGTTTTAAATATATTATTTTTTACTCCTTCCACTATGAGTTTTTTTCCGAACTCTGACACATCTCTTTTCTCTGTCTTTTTCTGCAGGATACCAGAGTAACCAACTCGGGTTTTGGTGGATTGGATTTTTGAAAAAAAAACGGTCCGTCGGAACGCGGGTTGTTACATTTGGTATCAGAGCATAGATTTACGATTCCTATATAGATAATGAGTGAGCGTATTTATATTTTCAAAAGTATAAATATATTATATAAACCTAGATCCATAATGGAGCCCACTAAGTAGAAAGAGTAAAGTATGGAAAGAGTTGGGATATCTCTTTTGTACATTAAAGATAAGAACATAGAAATATTGAGACCCTTAGGTGGTTTGGTTGGAAAGTGTACAATATGATTGGTATTGGAGACGGATGTATCCCATATAATAGAAACTGAAATGTTAGTATTTCAGATTAGTGGGTTTAGAAGTGAAACTTTATAAATTGGAAAAAGGTTAAAAAGTGGAAGATGGATTAGGAATGTATATAGTTGAGAGAATTGGCTTTGGGAAAATTTTTAGGAAAGCCTAGTTAATTTGGAGACCTACTTTGAGATTAATCCAATGATTAACTTTTAATAATTTGAAATTATAAAGTTTTGGCAAAAGGGAATTTGTGGTGTTTTCAAGTTTTAATCTTAAGAGATTTTGATGTTTGAAAGAGATACGATGGAATCATATTTGAAAAATTCCATATTGGATTTTAAAGTAAAGTGGGGTATATTTTTAAAAGTAATGGTTTCTTGTTTTAAAAGAATTCTCTCATGAAAAAGTGTACGTTATAGAGCATGTATAGCTCATTAGTTTTCATAATATAATATATGAAAGGATTAAAAAGTGAAGCATACAAAATGTTGCATTTTGTAAAAGAAAGTTTTAAAATCTCTATTCGGTTGACAATAAAATTTTATTTATTGTTTTAGAAAAGAATTTTGTTGTGTAGACAAAATAAGTTGTAGGAATTAAGAATATGTTTGCACCTTGTAGCAAGTAGTTAGATTAACATCGCAAGGTATAAACAGTGTAACCCATTAGTTGTCCTTGTCTACTCCAGTTTTGTGATTTGAGAAAAAAAATGTTTTGCATTTTTATTTAGTAACATGTTTTTATGGTTTGGCAAAGGCAAGTTTTTGAGAAGAAGATAAAAGTTTTACCACTTTTAGTTTTTGGGAAGAAATATGCAATGCAAAGAAAGAGGACAAACCATACTTTTAAAAGAATGGGATAGGTAAGGATTAAGGCCTTGAAAGAACGAAATAAAATTAAGGCTATGAATGAAAGAACTAGAACATAACTGGAGATTGGTAGAGTTGAGTGATTCTCTGAGTATCAATCTTGATGCTTAGAGAATTATTCTCTTACCAATTTCCGGTCAAAGATTAGCCAATATTAAACTAATAGAAAATTCCTGTAGATTGCATAAACATTGAGAAACCTAGATTTGTTGCTTGAGAAAAAGAGATAAAGTATAGGCTAGAAATACAAAGTAAGGACTAGTAGTGACTACTAGGTAGTGGAAGGGCAAGTAAGTGTTGAGAGTTGGTGGTTGGACTTTTCTTTAGAGAAATAGTCTTATGATTCTTGGCCTTTGGTAGTAGCTATGTAGCATGTTGTTTGGGTTAAAAACAGAAAAGCTTATTTGGAAAATAAGTTTAAGTAATTGGAGTAAGTCAAATAAGCTAAGAAAGAGGATAGCCTAATTAAGAAGAAAACAACAAATCCAATAAAGCAACAAACTGAAGGGAAAAGAAAATGAAAATCTTAAGAAAAGTTGAATAAAAATGAAATTTCTCCAAGATAAGTTGAAAAAGAAAAGGAAATTTTCTTATGTGGGTTGTGCTTGTATAGGAAAATAGGAAATCTTTATAGAGTAGTTACATAAAGTGTAAGTACAGTTAGAAAAGATACATGAAAGAAAAACGGAAGATGTGAATTTTTCCGTTTATACCTTTTTATAACATAAGAAATCGAATTTAGAAATTAGATTTTTCTAAATTTTGGAAACTTAATAATGATTGGTAGGATTTTGGACGCAACAATTGGATGGACTATGCTCTTATTCTATAAGTGTGTGGGAAATTTTGGATGAAAAAAAGAGCTTTGATATTGCATTCATACAGAACTGCAAGAATATTTAGGATGTGAGAATCATGTTTCAAAATCAGATTTTAAAAGTTTGCATACATATAGGTAGTACCAATTAGGCATACATGCTTTACTATGGTGTATTTCATTTTGCAGATGTGCACAATTTTTGCAACAATTGAATGCACACTTGATGGATGAATATTGCAAGGGATTATCTACTTTATTCTTATCGAATTTTGGGGACGAAATTCTTTAAGGGTGGGAGAATGTAACACCCCGCATTTTTAATATAATTAAAAATGTGTGTGTATATATATATATGCATAGATAGGTAAATAATGGTGATGTACAATGAGAATTAATTAATACATGGAAGAAAGGGACAAAAATTAATTCAATAATAGTGTGTGTAACATAAAAGATAATAAAATAAGGATACTTAATTTAAATTTCAGGAATTAAGTAAAACGGACATCACCATTGCGTTCGTCTCGGAATTCTGCTTGGAGTAGAGTCCAAGTTTGCGTAAATCGGACTCCGTATGAATGAGTTTTGGCCTTTAGAAGATTCAACTAAAATTCAAAACAGTTCGAAATTCGACCCAGGCAGCTGGGCGGGAAATTTCCCGCCATCAACTAAGCAGGTCGACCTGGGGGTCAGGTCGACCAGTGGGTCGACCTGGGGGTCAACCTACCCTTAGGGAGGTCGACCTGGGGGTCGACCTACCCCCCAGATCTGGGCAGTTTCATTCCTGTGACGTGTTTTAATGTTCCTGTGACGTATTTTAATGTGCTATACAAATCTGATGGCTTCTAGGTCAATCAAATGGCTCTAAAACACTCTCTACACCTATAAACACATAGCAAGACCTAACCCTAATTCATAACAATTCCTCAAGACGCCTCCATGCTGCTGAACTCTCAATTCTCTTATCCGCGGCCTCTAAAACCTAAATCAGATTAGAAATTCTTTATCTACAATTTAAGCCCTTCACCAATAATCAAAAAAGAAGATTATATCACTGTTCTACATCAAATTTCACCAATCTAGTCAACGTGAGTGGATTTGAACTATATTTGTTGTATAATATTGCTTCTATCGTTTACCATTCCCCATAATGAGTATGATGATAATTTAATAGGATCAATTATTTCATTTATGCCTACTTTTGAGTTCTCTCCTTTTTTATTCTTTCCCTTTTTTATTTTTATAGCAAGGTTATCTCGAGGCTACGTCTATCATGGATTTATGTGGTTTAATGGGAACGGGAAATTAAAAAGGGAAAAAGGGTTGGTTTGGGCATAATATGGGGATTGGAAGGTTTTGTATAGAATTATGGACATAATGATACTGTAATGTTGAATTTATGTAAGTTTGACATAATTGTAATTGGGTATGGAATTGGTATAATTTAATATTAACAACATGTAATTGGACAACATAGATTGGTGAAATTTATTTATGACTTGAGAAATAAGCCTAGAGGGGGGATTTGATTACATGTATGAACGTTGGAATGTTGGGGTATATATATTGGGAAAATATTGATTATATGAAATTGGGTATAATTGGATACTTGAAATTGGCATGTTTGGGTATGAATAACATGGAATTGGTGAATTTGGCTATAATTCGATAATTTAGGTAATATGAAATTTGGCTAACTATTACGAAATTTTTGTAGTTAATGACAAATTGGAAATAGGTATAAAAATTGAATTGTAATTAAGTTGAATTTGGAACACATGACTTGAATTTGGGGTTTGGGTGAAAGACGATTGTTAATGAACGCCTATGACACGAGGTTAGGCGCGTTTGTGGTATAAGACTGCCCGGAACCGCCCGGCAAATCTAGCAACCACAAGCGGACGTCTAATGTGAGAGGTCAACGGCAAGAACTAGAGGCGTAACGGTTTATGACACAAGGTTAGGTGCGTTGTGGTATAAGTCTGCCCGGAACTACCCGGCAAATCCAGTAGCCACGAACAGACGTCTAATGTAAGAGGTCATACAACGTTATGGCATAATAAATAAATTAAGAAATACTAACCATAGTAAGACATGTGGGTGACATGGGTATGGTTAGAGGGTTAAGTGGGTGATATATGTAACACCCCACGTCCATTAATCACTCACAAAGGGAATGCATTAACTTCCATGGAGCATATTTAGTGTATAGAACATAATATAACAAGACAGATATAAATAATGATAATTGAAAATTTTAAAACAACTTTTATTGCAACGGAGAAATAGTTTGATTACAACAACTTCATAAACCAAGTAAACTTAATATCCATCTTGATAAATTGTTTCAGAGTACATAAAATAAAAAGCATAAACCCCAACACAAGTAGCCATAAAAAAAAGATGAGCTGAACTTTGCTTTCAGCAATCCAAGCACTTCCAAAAGAGAGAGAAAGAGATCCAAGATCAAGCTCCACTAGAACTAGTCCCACCCTGAGAACCTGGGGGGAAAAGGAAGAAAAGAGGCGAAAACAAGGGGGTCAGACATAAAGTCTGGCGAGTATAATAACTTTAACGATATATATTAAAGTAACAAGGATAAAGCATAAACTGGTAAGATAAGATATGACCATGAAACAAGTGGGCATGACAAAGCAAATAAGAGGAATATTCTGGCGTTAATCTCGTTCCTAATTACTATAGGATAATTACTATACTGCACCACCACTAGTCACCCTAAAAGTTGATCCCGCCTATAGAACTTAATAATGATAATGGTAGTTCGTGTATCCCTAGCTGCCTTCATAGGTGCCGTCTGCCCCTGTATCCAGAAGTTGTACCCACTACAGCCACTCGATCGGCTCCCTAACTCGTAGATACCCATGCTGGTTCCACAGTGGGATGTATCGCTCCCCAAAGTGGCAACCCGATACCACTAGAAATGCACGGCTTATATCTACACGATGCAACAATGTCTTACCTACCAGCCCGGGCCCATACACGCATATGACCCCGTTGGACTTGCGTTGCCACCGCTAACCCATTTTGACCTCTTACAATCAAATCCAGTAAGCGTGTCCCGTCCTCGACTTGGGTCGAGCTCACAAAGATACTTAATGGGTTACTGGTTTGAAAAGGGCCCCCCCATGCACGACAAAAGCTTTCCACCTATGCTTGGTCCCCACTAAGGTTTCCCACTTAACCCCATTTTTATTCATGTCTTCTTACATGTTTCAACTTGGTTAAGTGCATCTAATCGTATTTCACATGCCACCTAAGGCACCCACTTAATTTCCCATGCCACCCAAGGCACCCACTTAACCCCCCATGTCCCACCACATGTTTATCTGGTTAAGTGTTACTTAACTCATTAGGACTGTAACCTTGTAAAGACCTCCCATATTAGACTGGCATTTGCGGTTGCTGGATTTGCCGGGCGGGTTCGGCTAGTCTTATACTGTAAACGGGCCTAACCTCGTGTCTTTACAACTATTACGCATTTACATCATGCCTTTGACCTCTCATATTAAACTGGCATTTGTGGTTGTTGGATTTGCCGGTGGGTCCGGGCAGTCTTACACCACAAAAGAGTCTAAGCTCGTGTCTTAGGCGGTTTAGTATTACACATCTTTATTTAACTCCAAATTGGATTAATATACCTATTCAAACTTGTCAATAAATTCCAAATTTATTTATGTCCATAATTGTCTCGTAAAATTATGTCCATAAATACCAATTATGCCAATTAATGTCTCAAATTAATTATATGCCTTTTTAAGGCCATTTATACCAATTTACAATTTTATGTATATTCAATATTATCCCAACGTCTCCACGCTATTCGTACGTTTTCATATGACATATGTTAGACTCGCAAATAGTCTAACTTATAAAAAGAAAAACAACATCACATAACACTTAAAATAGATCTAAGGATCATGACATAAACTTGCATATGAATTTCATTCAAACTAGCAGAGGATAGGGAACTAGCATAGGTAATGGGCATAAACTTGCATAACTTATGTACTGCTATAGATCCGAACATAAAGGTGTGAACTTGCATATGGATCTAAACTTAAAGATGTAATCTTTCATATAGATCTAAATATAAAGATGTAAACTTGCATATAGATCTAATCATAAAGGTGTAATCTTGCATATAGATCTAAACATAAAGGTGTAATCTTGCATATAGATCTAAACATAAAGGTGTAATCTTGCATATAGATCTGAACATGTAGATTAATGTCACATAAACTAGCTTATGCATATACATGTTTCACATATATTTCAACAACCCAAACTTGCATAAGATTCATACATGTATATATGATCCAATCATCACAAAATTACATAGGATAGATGATTCAACTTGCATAAGATATATGATTCAACTTGCACAAGCTATATGATTCAACTTGCATAAGATTCACATATGATGCAACTTGCATAAAATTCACATTAGAACTAATATGTGATCCAACACCACAAACATACATATAATTTACATCACATGATTCAAAATCATATTCTTATGATCCCAATTATATCTTATCATAATTAAATTAATGAATTATCTTGTGAAAGTTATCATACTCACAATTAAAAAGAATAGTCTTGTCTTTCTGGAATCCATATTCTGAAACTGATTTGCTTGCCTCTAATGTAGACTTAGTTGTTATTTTAGATTTGATTTGATTTTGATTTAGGCCTCTGTCTTGCTTTAGGGTTGAAAGTGTATGGCGGCTAATCTAGGTCCTCTATTGACGGCATGGCGGCTCTATATATGAATTTGTGTGATTAGGGTTAGTGGTTTAGGGTGTTTTTATAGAAGATTAATTAATTAAGAGCCGTCGGATTACCCTAGGAATGACCAGAACCATTCAGATAGCCACCTAAGCCCTAGTGACTTAGCAATGACTCACTTTACGGATTAGAATACGCTAGAAAGCTTTGCAGGCTTTTCTCCCGGCCTGGGCGCACTTGGCAGGTGCGCTAGTGCATTTTTGTACTGTCGCACTTCACAAGTGCGCCAGTGCATATTTTTTCTTCTGGTTTTTCTACCTTCGTTCATATCTCCTTCATACGGTGTCCATTTTACGTAAACTCGGACTCTATCTCAAGCAGAATTTCGAGACGAACGCAATGGCGCCACCCATTTCCCTTAATTCCCACATTTGAAATTAAGTATTCTTTAATTTGTTAAATTTAATATTTAAAATTACGGGGTGTTACATTCTCCCCTCCTTAAAGGATTTCGCCCCCGAAATCTCCAAGTTAAGGAGAATGCATATCCTAACATCCAATCATCCATCTACTCAACCATCAAACATCGACATCCATTGTCCTTACAAGATTTCTAATGCTGTATGAACATATGCAAGAAGTGTGTGTATATGTTCCTTATCTAATGCAAAATCAGGCGGTCTACTGATTCAGTTGACCTCCTTAATGCAAACTATGATAGTGCCATGCGTCCATTATGTATGCGAAAGAATCCTATCGATACACATTATTTCTACATGTGTGCACAACCATTCATCAAAATGCAGCATCCATATGATAACACAACCATTATACATCCATTAATCTAAATATGCACACACATTTATATGCAATATGAAGGTGATTGAGCCGATCTAGTGCCTAAGGTGTGTGTACATGCATCCACGAGCAACCACTAGCAACCACTTGCATCCATTTGCATCCATCAAACATAACATGTCTCAAACACATGTTTGCAACCATTGGGTTCTTCCTATTTAAAGATCGAAGATGTCATTGCAAAGATAATGCTAAAAGATAGGAAAAGTATCAACAAAGCGGTAGAAAAAGGAGAAAATAAAACATACCCTCAAAAAGGAAAGGGTACAGCGTACGCATCTTATCTTCCGTCTCCCAAGTCGCGTCACTTTGATCATCTCCCCATTACACTTTGACCAACTTGACCTCTTCTTGCGAAGCTTTTTGACCTCCGATCCGAGAATGCGTGTAGGAGCTCGTCTGATCGAGGCATTGCGCTCTACTTCTACTTCTACTTCTTCGAGCATGCCCGGCTCTACCACTTCCGCCGTATTGTGCAAACACTTACGCAAACGTGAAACATGAAACACATCATGTGCTCCGCTGAGCTTCTCTGGTAACTTTACTCTATACGCCATCTGCCCAATCCTCTCTAAAATTGGAAAGGGTCCCAGGAACCTTGGTGCCAACTTCCCTACTGATCCAAAGCGGACTACGTTTCTCAACGGTGACACCTTAACAAAAACCATGTCCCAAACATTGAACTCAAGATCGGTTTGTCTCCTATTACCATATGACTTCTATCAGTCTTGCGCCGTCTTCATTCGCCATCGAATCAGGTCTATCTTCTCCGAAGTCTCCCTAATCATGTCGGGTCCAAGTAAAACCTTGTCCGTATATTCCCACCAACAATTAGGTGATCGGCACGGTCGTCCATAAAGAACCTCCAAAGGTGCCATGCCAATGCTAGCCTGAAACTATTATTATAGGTGAACTCCACTAGTGGAAGTTGTTCTTCCCATGTTCCTCCAAAGTCTAGGATGCATAGCCTTAGAAGGTCTTATAGAATCCGATTTACTCTCTCGGTCTGGTCGTCTGTCTGAGGATGATAAGTGGTACTTAAGAATAATTGCGTTCCAACCGCCTCTTGTAAGCTTTTCCAAAATTCGCTCGTGAAAGTGGGATCTCTATCGCTCACAATGTTAGAGGGTATGCCGTGCAAACAGACTATCTCTCGAAGGTAAACGGATGCTAACCATGCGGCGGTCCTTCTACTTTTAAAGGGAATAAAATGGGCACTTTTAGTAAGTCGGTCTACAATTACCCAAATCCCCGTATTACCCTTCCTTGATCTTGGTAACCCATCTACAAAATCCATGGAAACGCTTTTCCCATTTCCAAAGCGGAATCTCTAAAGGATGGAGCAAACCTCTGGGCTTCTTTTGCTCCGCCTTGACCTGTTGGCACACTAAGCATCTAGCAATGAACTCGGCTACGTCCTTCTTCATTCTGGCCCAAAAGAAAACTCGCTTCATATCCCTATACATCTTATCACCACCGGGATGTATGGTCATCTTAGAGCGATGTGAGTCTTCAAGAATTGCCTTCTTCAAACTCTTGTCTTGTTGTACGCAAAATCTTCCATCTCTACGTAGCCAACCTTTCTCATCTATAGCATATCTATTCAAATGACTCGAGGACTCCCCTCCTATAAGCTTGCCTACTATCTCAACCAATTGTGGGTTGCTTCGCTGTGCCTCTCCAACTCGACCCAAAAGTGTAGGTTGCACCTCTAACGATGCCAATAATTCGGGTACAAAATCGACAGAGGGTCTGAAGTCAAATAAAGATATATACTCCAAACTCTACCGCTCTAAGAACAAAGGACCTGAAGTTAACTTCTTTCTACTTAAGGCGTCAGCTACAACGTTACCCTTGCCAGGGGTATATGCGATCTCAAAATCGTAGGATGCCAAAAACTCCATCCATATTTGTTGCCTCAAGTTTAGGTCCTTCTGTGAGAATAAGTACTTTAGCGACTTATGGTCTGTATACAACTCAAACCTCTCGCCAAGCAAATAATGACGCCATGACTTAAGCGCAAAAACTATGGTCGCCAACTCTAAGTCGTGGGTAGGGTAATTTTTCTCGTGGGCTTTCAACTGCCTTCCACCATAGCATATCACCCTTCCCTCTTTCAATAAACCGCGCCAAACCCTGTCCCGCAAGCATCGGTATATACAGTGAATGTTTTACTCCCATCTGGTAAAACTAATACTGGAGCGATCGTCAAAGCCCTCTTCAGACGTTGGAAAGCATCTTCACAGTCAACGTCTCAAGAAAAAGTCAAGTTCTTCTTCGTTAATCGAGTGAGAGGGGCTGATATCTTCGCGAGGTCCTTAATGAACTTCCTATAATAGCCAGGCAGCCCTAAAAAGATTCTTACTTCTGTTGCGTTCTTAGGAGTTTTTCCAATCTTGGATTGCCACCACCTTGGTGGGATCCACAGCTATCCCTTCCTTAGAGACCACGTGTCCGAAGAACCTCACCTCTTTTCTCCAAAAATGGCACTTGGAGAACTTAGCTTTTAGCTGATGCGCTTGTAGTGTCTCTAAGACTTCCCTAAGATGTACCGCATGCTCTTCTTCATTTTTAGTGAAAACCAGAATATCGTCTACAAAGACTACCACAAACTTGTTTAGAAACTCCCTAAACACCCTACTCATTAAGTCAACAAAGTATGACGGTGCATTCGTCAAACCAAAAGGCATGACGAGCCACTCAAAGAAACCGTCAAGAGTTCTAAAGGCAGTCTTATCGATGCTATCTTCAGGCACCCTTAGCTGATGAAATCCTGTAGCTAAATCTAGTTGCGAGAAAATTGAAGCACCCACCAGCTGATTGAATAAATCGTCTATCCTCGGCAATGGGTGTCTGTTCTTCTTTGTTAGCTTATTTAGCTCTCTATATTCCACACACAATCTAAGTGAACCATCAACTTTCGTACCAAAAATGACTGGAGCACCCCTCCGAAATACTTCTTCTTATGAACCCCTTCTCAAGCAATTCTTTCACCTGCTTACAGAGTTCTCTTCTCTCTTTCGGAGCCATATGGCGCACTGGTAATGCAACTGGCTTTGCATTATCTACTAGATATATTCGAAAGTCTATATCATGCCTCGGGGGTAAACCTTGAACTTCGTCGAAGACGTCACTATATTCATGGACCACACGAACAGATTTCAAATCATCATTGGATGCGTCAAGGGATTCTAGGTAGCTAAGCATTACCGGACCTCTAGGGTCACAAGAAATATCAAGGGTCTTTCAACAACGAGTCAACAATCTAACTACACTTCTTTCACAATCTAGGATGGCACCATATCTAGCTAGCCAATCCATACCTAGAATCAAGCCGTAGCCCATGAAGCCAAGAACAAAGGCGTTGCATTCAAACCCACTGCCCAAGATAGACACTCTCAAATCCCGACAAATCATAGAAAGATGAGCCGAACCACCAATAGGATTTGAGACTACTATGGGATCCGTAACTAGACTAGTATTTAGGTGCAGTGTTTTAACTAACGAAGCAGATACAAACGAGTGTGAAACACCAGAGTCAAACAAAGTACGAACAGGATGATCAAACAGAAAAACTAAACTTTCAACGGAAAAGTTTCTACCTCTCTCCTGTCTTGGTGCCATGAGAGCTTGAGTCTTCCCTCTCGCCTGCCCTGGTGCCATGAGAGCCTGAAGTTGCCCTCCAGAAGTTCTTTGCCCTTGCCCCTGTTTACTTGGGCAGTCCTTAACTAGATGACCTGCCTCTCCACAGTGGAAACAACCAGTCTTCTTCTTTTTCCTACAGTCTTTACTCAGATGGCCTGGTGTCCCACAATTAAAGCACTTCTTCTTTCCTTTGCTATTATTGTTCTTCTCGCCTTTCTTGTTTTGCTGTTGTGTTTTCTTTTGGTCCCCTTTCTTCTCCGGTGCCTTATTAGCATTAGCACCTTTCTCTTCCTCATGCATAAGCGCCATCTCAACCAATTTCTCAAAGGTAGCTCCTATAGGAATGTGGGTCATAGATAACCCATGTATTGGCTCATTCAAACCATTAAGAACCTTGGGGCCTTCTTCTTAGGTGTGTTTACCAATTCCAAGCCAAATCTCGCCAACTGATTGAACTTTTTGACTTACTCCTTTATTGATAAATCCCCTTGCTTCAATGCCAAAAATCTTTCCATATATAAATTCTCTTCTGCTCGTGAGAGAAACTTCATTTCGAACCTACGCTTGAAATCTATCCATGTCTCTACCGGACGCTCTCCGTTCGTGACCTCCCACCAAAACGAGGCTTCGTCTTTCATTAACAAAGCAACCAATTGGACCTTCCTTCCATCTTCTACTTCGAAAATACCAAATAGATCTTCTATCTCCTTAAGCCAATTTCGAGCTTCAACAAACGTCTCTGATCCGTGAAAAGATTTTCCGCCCATTGCTCTAAAATCTTTGCATATCATTGAAAAAGTATCAACATGGGGAGGAGGAGGAGGAGGAGCATTTGCTGGGCCTAAGACATTAGCCCTAGCTTCCAGGTACCTTCTAAACCATCCTGGTACAGGTATCCCCTCGGGTATCTTGGGAATTCCAGACAAGCTGAAAAGAAAATGAAGAGATTCAAAACGGAGAATTCAAAAGAAAGATATATGGCTGTTGGGGGTTATTTTTTTAAAACAAACTTTTCTCTTGAAAATACTTTCCTTAAAACATACTTTTGAAAGTATTTCGTTATAAAATGCTTTTTGAAAAATAGTTTTCAAAATTCATATCTGGTCTGGTAAACTTCAGCTCTGATACCACGTGTAACACCCCCCGTCCATTAATATCACGTACAAAGGGAATGCATTAACTTCGATGGAGTGTATTTAGTGTATAGAACATAATATAACAAGACAGATATAAATAATGGTACTTGAAAATTTTAAAACAACTTTTATTGCAGTGGAGAAATAGTTTGATTACAACAACTTCATAGACCAAGTACACTTAATATTCATCTTAATAAATTGTTCCAGAGTACATAAAATAGCGTAAACCCCAACACAAGTAGCCATAAAAAAAGATGAGCTGAACTTTACTTTCAGCAATCCAAGAACTTCCAAAAGAGAGAGAAAGAGATCCAAGATGAAGATCCACTGGTACTAGTCCCACCCTGAGAACCTTGGTGGGGGGGGGAGGAAGAAAAGAGGTGAAAACAAGGGGGTCAAACATAAAGTCTGGCGAGTATAATAACTTTAAAAATATAATTATTAAAGTAACTAGGATTAGGCATAAACTGGTAAGATAAGATATGACCATGAAACAAGTGGGCATGACAAAGCAAATAAGAGGAATATTCTGGCGTTAATCTCGTTCCTAATTACTATAGGATAATTACTATACTGCACCACCACTAGTCACCCTAAAAGTTGATCCCGCCTACAGAACTTAATAATGATAATTGTAGTTCGTGTACCTCAAGCTGCCGTCATAGGTGCCGTATGCCCCTATCTCCACTAGTTGTACCCAATACCCCCATTCGATCGGCTCCCTAACTCGTAGATACCCGTGCTGGTCCTACATTGGGCTGTATCACTCCCTAAAGTGGCAACCCGATACCACTAGAGATGCCCGACTTATATCTACACGATGCAACAATGTCTTACCTACCAGCCCGGGCCCACGCACGCACATGACCCCGTTGGACTTGTGTTGCCACCGCTAACCCGTTTTGACCTCTTACAATCAAATCCAGTAAGCGTGTCCCGTACTCGACTTGGGTCGAGCTCACAAAGATACTTAATGGGTTACTGGTTGTAAAATGGCCCCCCATGCACAACACAAGCTTTCCACCTATGCTTGGTCCCCACTAAGGTTTCCCACTTAACCCCATTTTTATTCATGTCTTCTTACATGTTTCAACTTGGTTAAGTGCATCTAATCGTATTTCACATGCCACCCAAGGCACCCAATTAATTTCCCATGCCACCCAAGCCACCCACATAACCCCCCATGTCCCACCACAAGTTTATCTGGTTAAGTGTTACTTAATTCATTAGGACCGTAACCTTGTAAAGACCTCCCACATTAGACTGGCATTTGCGGTTGCTGGATTTGACGGGTGGGTCCGAGCAGTCTTATACCGCAAACGAGCCTAACTTCGTGTCTTTACGACTGTTACGCATTTAATTCATGCCTTTGACCTCTCACATTAGACTGGCATTTGTGGCTGCTGGATTTGCCGAGCGGGTCCGGGCAGTCTTACACCACAAAAGAGTCTAACATCGGGTCTTAGGCGGTTTAGTATTACACATCTTTAATTAACCCCAAATTGGATTAATATCCCTACTCAAATTTGTCAATAAATTCCAAATTTATTTATGTCCATAATTGTCTCTTAAAGCTATGTCCATAAATACCAATTATGCCATTTAGTGTCTCAAATTAATTATATGCCTTTTTAAGGCCATTTATACCAATTTACAATTTTATGTATATTCAATATTATCCCATCGTCCCCATGCTATTCGTACATTTTCATATGACAAATGTTAAATTTGCAAATAGTCTAACTTATAAAAAGAAAAACAACATCACATAACACATAAAATAGATCTAAGGATCATGACATTAACTTGCATATGAATTTCATTCAAACAAGCATAGGATAGGGAACTAGCATAGGTAATGGGCATAAACATGCATAACTTATGTACTTCTTTAGATCCAAATATAAAGGTGTGAACTTGCATATGGATCTAAACATAAAGATGTAATCTTTCATATAGATCTAAACATAAAGATGTAAATTTGCATATAGATCTAATCATAAAGGTGTAATCTTGCATATAGATCTAAATATAAAGGTGTAATCTTGCATATAGATCTAAACATGTAGATTAATGTCACATAAACTAGCATATGCATATACATGTTTCACATATATTTCAACAACCCAAACTTGCATAAGATTCATACATGTATATATGATCCAATCATCACAAACTTACATAGGATAAATGATTCATCTTGCATAAGATATATGATTCAACTTGCATAAGATATATGATTCAACTTGCATAAGATTCGCATATGATCCAACTTGCATGAAATTCACATAAGAACTAACATATGATCCAACACCACAGACATACAAATAATTTACATCACCTGATTCAAAATCATATTCTTATGATCCTAGTTATATCTTATCATAATTAAATTAACGAATTATCTTGTGAAAGCTATCATACTCGCAATCAAAAAGAATAGTCTTGTCTTTCTGGAATCTGTATTCTAAAACTGATTTGCTCGCCTTTGATGTAGACTTAGTTGTTATTTTAGATTTGATTTTTATTCAGGCCTCTATCTTGCTTTAGGGTTGAAAGTTTATGGCGGCTACTCTAGGTCCTCCATTGACGGCATTGTGGCTCTTGATATGAATTTGTGTGATTAGGGTTAGGGGTTTAGGGTGTTTTTATAGAAGATTAATTAATAAAGAGCCGTCGGATTACCCTAGGAATGACCAGAACCATTCAGATAACCACCTAAACCCTAGTGACTCAACAATGACTCACTGTACGGTTCAAAACACACTAGAAAGCTACGCAGGCTTTTAGCCTTACCTGGGTGCACTTGGCAGGTGCGCCAGTGCATTTTTGTACTGGCGCACTTCACGAAGTGCGCCAGCGCATTTTTCTTTCTTCTGGTTTTTCTGCCTAACTTCGTTCGTCCATATCTCCTTCATACGTTGTCCATTTTACGCAAAATCGGACTCTATCTCGAGCAGAATTTCGAGAAGAAAGTAAGAGCGCAAACCATTTCCCTTAATTCCCACATTTGAAATTAAATATTCTTTAATTTGTTAACTTTAAAATTTAAAATTACGGGGTGTTATAGTATAAATGACATGTAAAGCATGACTAATAAGGACTTAACCGTTGTAAGACCTGTGATGTAAAACATGACTAAGGTAGACTTAACCGTAGTAAGACGTGTAATACACGGAAACTATAATAAAGGGGGTTAAGTGGGACACGGGTGACATGTGAAAAAAAAATTTAGATATGCTTGACCAAATGGGACCCATAACGGTATCATAAATTAATTTAATTGGGTAAAGTTTAAGTAACGGGTTAAGTAAATGGAAGGGTTAAGTCAAATCTAAAAATTAATGACAAGAAATGGGGAATGATAAATAACCTATTATGAATAAACTTGAATAAGGCAAGAAAGGATAATTGGTGGAAATTATAACTTATGGGACAAGATAAGTTATAGGAAACGATAAGGAAGATGAGATAACTTATATGTAAAGATATACTTAAGTTATGTGGTTTAGGAAGGAGAAATGTGAAATTAAAAATGATATAAGTTATATGAATGAAAAAGAAGTAAATTAGAATCATATATGTTGGTTGGGTTGAGTAATTCTCTGGGTGCCAGTCTGATGTTGATTTCGGTCTTCGGGGCTGGTGTTTAGGGGGTTATTCTCCTAATAAGTATATATGTGGGATAAGGTATACTTAACTATGAATTAAGTATAACATGTAGTTGTAAACCTAAAAGGGAATAATTTATGAAATTGGAAGATAACATGTTGTGGGCTTATTAATGGACTTAAGTGGGTTAAGTATAAATTGAGTTAATAAGCAAGGGTAACTTGGTAAACACGAAAAAGGAAGCTAATGTGAATAAGCAAGTTAAATGAGAAAATTAATGAGGTAGCGCAAGCGTGTAATTAATGATTAGACGTAAGGTCTAATGACAGATAAAACTAAGGTGCTTGAAGCAGTCTGTACGTTATAGGATGAATAGCCCAACGAGGTAGATCATCACGGTGTCATAAGGCACGAGGGGAGCGCATGTTCATTATTCTGGCGGCTTCAACGGAGTGGAAGGGGAGGCAGGCGGCTTCCTGAGACGTTAAAGGTGCTCCTGGTAGTCCTCTGTGATGGTTTAGCTTTAGGCTAGGATTATAGAGGTTGGGTCGGCGCAAAAATACTGGGTGGGTGGGCTTGACTGCATAAGTAGGGGCAGTCAGAATGCTGTACGCGGTGGCATTAAGTGTGGTTCAGTGGTTGCCTCAGGCGGAGGTGGAGGGTCAAGACCAAGTGATAGCAAGATCGTCGGACACCTGTCTCGACAGCCTAAGGAATGCGAAAAGATAAGAGCTAACCCCTAGAGATCGTTAACCTTTGCTATCAAGGGACGGGTGCAGGGAGACCCCGCATGGATGCTTAGATTGTTTGCTTGTTAGGGGTGGTCGCTTAGCTCGTGTGGTCTTTACTAGTTGAGGGGGGGGGGGGGTGAGGGAGGGCCATAGCCACCATAGAAAAACTAGACCCGAGGGATATCTGTACATTGGGCACTCTTAGAGGTGGGCCCGTACAGATATAGAAAAGCTCTCGAACGAGTTCCGTGTTTCCGGTGTAGCCCAGCCATGGAACTCGGGCGCGCAAGTAGAGGTTATGTGCAGTAGAAACATCGAGTACGATTGATGACACATATATGGGAAAGTCTAGGTACAACCATGTCTATTCTGGTGGTGTATCGTAGACTAGAGGGCATTATTGTATTATGTAACCAAATTCAGTCAGTACGCTTATGTAGCACAGTGATAGTGGTTCTATGCGGATGTAGCGTTGTATGTTACTATGGCATAGGATAAGGGACTGGGCATATTACTATGGCGATACGGAGGAGACCGTGCGAGTGGGGTACTACGGGGTGTACCTCAGTTTGGGGGTAGCTACATATACATTATATTAGGTTAATCTACTAGGGGGTAGATGGGTGCGACGTGTGTGTGAAGCCTTGAGTGCTAATAACACTGATAACCTAATAAATGAGAAAATGTAATTGAATGGTATATGTAGGATTATTCAAGAAGTTTAGTTTAAATTCATTCAAAAAGATGTTCTGACCCCCTCCTCAAAACATTCGCAGGTTATACAGAGACTTATAGCTTTGGGAATACTGATTTAGCATTATTGTGATTAAGGTAAAGCTGTGTTTTAAATATATTATATTTTACTCCTTCCGCTATGAGGTGGTTTCCGAACTCTGACACATCTCTTTTCTCTGTCTTTTCTGCAGGATACCAGAGCAACCAACTGGGGTTTGTAACAACCCGTATTTTCAATAACCTGTAATAATGTAAATCGAGGCAGAGTTTAATTCTAAAATCTGAATCAAGGGAAACGGGCTATGCCATTGCGTTCGTCTCGGAAAAATACGCGAAATAGAGTCCTAGTTTTCGAAAATCGGAGTCCGTATGACCCAGTTAAGGCCCATTGAAGTTTTCAGAAAACTTCTATGTTAAAAACAGATTTAAAATTTAAATTAAAAACAAGGATTAGGGCACAGCTGGCGTCAGCGGGAAAATTCCCGCCAAGACCCCCAAGTCGACAGGCATGTCGACAGGGGTCTAAGGGAGTCGACTGCCCTGTCGACAGCCCTGTCGACAGGGGGTAGCCAGGCAATGTTGCCTGGCGCACCATTTTGATTTGGGCTGGGTCTTGTGGCTTGGTTCTAGAGAATTCCGAAATTTGATGGACCTAATTGAATCTAGTGTTAATCCTATAGTCTAAATCACTAGCCTAATCTATAAATAAGACCCTAACCTACCCTAAATCATTCATTATTCATTCTAGCAACAAAACTATGGCAAAATCAAAACTCTCATGGCCTCCACTCTCTTCATACAATTCCTAAATTAATTCCTAAGTGATTTACCATGCATACAAGTATATTTGGGCTTGTATGATCCTCCTTAGCTTGCATTAAAGGCTTGTTTCTCTATTGGCATCATAAAGGAGGAGTCTTGATCAAGTTTGCTTGCATTTGGGGGTTTTTAATTAGTTGCATAAGGGGTTCCTTACATTTGCTATACTCATTTGAGTCCGCATAAGCATTGTAAGCCCTCTTACCTTCATTTTAGAAACTCTAAAGTTAATATGTGATGAAAGTTGGGATCTTTGCAAGTTTGTTTGGTTATGTATGTTTATGCATGTTCACTATGCCATGTTTTGCAAGTTTATTGAGTTATGCATGTTTATGCAAGTTCACCAAGCCATGATTTGCAAGTTAAATAAGTTATGCATGTTTATGCGAGTCCACTATGCCATGATTTGCAAGTTAAATGAGTTATGCATGTTCATGCAAGTTCATTATGCCATGTTATGCATGTTTAATAAGTTATGCATGCTTATGCAAGTTTAAAATGACAAGTTGTGCATGTTTGATAAGTTATGCATGCTTATGCAAGTTTAAAATGACAAGTTGTGCATGTTTGACAAGTTGTGCATGCTTATGCAAGTTTAAAATGACAAGTTGTACATGTTTGACAAGTTGTGCATGCTTATGCAAGTTTAAAATGACAAGTTGTGCATGTTTGACAAGTTGTGCATGCTTATGCAAGTTTAAAAATGACAAGTTGTGCAAGTTTAACATGTTATGCATGTTTATGGTAATATGCAAGTTCACTATGCTAAGTATGCAAGTCTAACATGTTATGCGTGTTTGTTGTGATAAGCAAGTTCATCATGTATGTTGTGCCAAGTTCCCTCTTCCTATCCTTTATGCGTTATTACGAATATGTAAGCGATATAATGACGTTAGGGGTTTGGGTAAACTTAAAATACATGAAAATATAAGATTGGGAATTTACCTATTAAGTTAGGTCTACCCCTTGGGAATTTACCTATTAAGTTAGGTCTACCCAAGCATTTGTTGACTTGTAATTATGTTTTGAAATAAAGTGGACATGACACTTAGAAAACATAAGTGCGGCCAACTCGAGGTTGGGTTGAGTTTGTAGCGTAATTCTACCCGGAACCGACCGGCTTAACTAGTGGCTACAAACAATAGGACTCAATGTGAGAAGTTGGTCATGTGGTGCCAAAACCCGAGGTTAGACTAAGTTGTGGTGTAAACCTACCCGGACCCGCCCGGCCTAACTAGTAACCACAACAAAGGTCTAATGTGAGAGGTTAAGGTGCATTAAGTTAATTAATGCCTCATGATTAGGGTTAAGTCAGGGTCCACTAATACTTAACCAGTTTGGGGATTCGAGGGATTGAAATGGGGTTAAGTTGTGAACTGTCGGTTACGCTTAACCAATTAATCCATGATTAGAGAAGGGTTAAATCACACTTAACCCTCTTAGAAACCCTAGCAGCGTGGTCTGTTCCGGCAGTAATCCCAGTTGGGTATCATTCACAACCCTAGAGGACTAGGCTAGGGCGGGGGCACGATTACTGGACGGATGTAAGCGACCAAAAGGCGATGGCTGAGTGGTACAGCGGTGCGGGTCCAGGCGGGCTACGGACGTGCACGTAGTCCGGTGTTGGACAAACTCGAGGCACGGGTACCAGTAGGTTAGGGCTGTGCATTATTGCTTAAGTGTCCGGGGTTGACACCCGAGGGCTTGATACACCCAAAGGTGGACCCAGCACAGTTTAACTACAACCATATGTGGGCCATATGGACACCAACACTTGACGTGTTAGGTTTATAGGGAGCCGATCGACTAGACCGTTGGGCTGGACCTTATATTAAGGTCACTTCATGTTATTGGGTTGAAGCTTGGGCCAAGGGATCAATACCTGTTATGTTGGTTTGCTAGTACACCGTGGTGCAAAACTTAACCTTATTTTATGCGATGACACCTCTATCTATCTTGTAGTTGATTTATCATGCCAGTATGTTGTTATTTATGATCATCTCAGTTTCCATCATGATGTTAACTTTATTAGTTTATAGACTGATCGTAGCAGGGCTTACTCAGTCTTTTTGACTGACCTGTTTTCTTTCGCCTCTTTTCTTCCGTTCCCCCCCAGGTTCTCAGGGAGGGAATACTGGAGCCTAGCTTGGATTTTAGCTGCTTCCTTGGATAGCTCAAGTATGCTTTGGACTTGAGCCGCTATGGTTTATCACTCTTATTTGGGGATAGTACTTATGTATTTCAGTTTATCAGATGATGTATTTATCTAGACTTGTAATTTTGGGAAATTGACATTTTGATGTACCAGACTTGTGTTTTGAAATGGTTTAAAAATCTTCCGCTGTTTTATCTACTTACTCTGTTTATTTACATATATATATATGTCATGTCCTGCCTTGCTGTATCATCATGCATGTTTACCTTGTTTTAAAACGCCCCACCAAAGTCGGAGTTGCTTGCAAGAGCCACCCTGGCGGAGGTGGGGTGTTACATTTGGTATCAGAGCATATGGTTTACGAGAAGGGATAAAAAGGTTTTTAAAACTTTTGAAAAGAAAAACTATTTTCAAAACCAAGTATTAAGTATTTTCCAAAGAAAAGTCTAGTTATTTTTAAAAGGCTATTCCCCAAAAAAGTCATTAGCACTATCCTTTGATCCCTCGTTTGAACTCTTTTCTTTTCGTTTCCAGCATGTCTGATAATCTCATCTTGCCCGAAGGGGTAACAATACCCGATTGGTTTCGTCGGTACTTGGAAGTCACGACACCGGTCCCGGGTGTCTCTAGTGTTGTCTTTCCAGTCAAGGCCGCTGTTCCTCCTCCTCCTCCTTCCGTAGCTGATGTTCCTCTTCTCCCTCAGTCTCCACAAGCGGATTTTGCGGAAACTTGTAAGAACTTTAAGATGATGGGTGGCAAGAATTTTAGTGGAACAGAGACTTTTGTAGAGGCAAGGAATTGGTTGAAAGAGACCGAAGATCTTTTAGCCACCTTTGATATAGGTGACCGCAGGAAGGTTTTATTGGCAGTATGGTTGCTAAAGGAAGAAGCTGCACGTTGGTGGGTAGTCACCACCGCTACTAGGCCAATTGAGACTTGGGATGACTTTAGGGGAAGGTTTGGACTGAGGTTCTTATCACTGAAGCAAGGGACATGACTATTAGGGAATACATAGATAAGTTTAATCAACTGGCTCGGGTCAATTTAGACTTAGTTAATACAGCTCAGAAGAAGGCCCTACACTTTGCTCTAGGATTAAACGAGCCATTACATGGTTTGGCCATGTCTCATATACCATTGGGGGCGACTTTCGAGAATTTGGTGAATATGGCCCCACTTCAAGAAGAAGATAACAATGACAAGAAAGAGGTCAAGGCGAATGAGTCTCAAGGCAAGAGAGTAAATTCCGGGAAACGGGGCAAGAATAACAACAATCGCAAGGACAAGCCAAGAGAGAATAGGGAATGCGACTTCTGTGGTAAAGTTGGACATATAGCCAGGGAATGTAGGAAGAAGGAAAAGAGAAAGCGGGGCGAATGCTTTCATTGTGGTGAGTTTGGACATCTCAACAAGGATTGCCCAAGGAAACAAGGGCAAGGTCAGACTCAGTGTGCAGGACTATCTGGAGGGCGAGTTCATCCCCTCAACATCGTTCTTCCAGCTTATGATAGAGGTAGTGTTTCTGTTGAAAAATCTTGTTTACATTTTCTGATTCTGGCACATCGCATAGTTTTATTTCATTTGATCTAGTTGAAAGTTTTGCACCTAAGTACTAGTCTAGTTGATGATCCCGTATGTGTTTCAAATCCAATTGGAGGGTTCTGTCCGTTTGTCTGTGGTCTGAGTGGATTTGAAAATTTCTATCTTGAGTATAGAATTCTCGTGGGATGTTTATATTCTCGGTTTCAGGGGATATGGGTTGGTTTTGGGCATGGAATGGTTGTCCTGTTTTGGAGCCATTCTGGGTTTTTGTATATAGGGTGTGGGGCTCATGACTCGCCTCGGTAATACCCTAGAAATTTCTAGCAACCCTATGGGTCCCGTCATGTTATGTTATCTTGAATCCCTCAACTCGTCTATCGATAGTTTGCAATCTGTGAGGGTGGTCCGAGAATATCCTGATATCTTGGGGGAAGTGAAGGGGTTACCCTTAGACGTGGGATGGATTTCCGCATTATCTGGTTGGTAATACCAAGCCAGTTTCGTGGCCGGTTAGGCACATGACCTCACGAGATGAGAGTTAAGAAAGTAAGTCAAGGAGTTGCTTGAGAAGAACTTCCTGAGACGAGGCATTTTCGAGTAGGGTGCTCCAGTAGTATTCGTTACTGATGTGGACAGTTTGTTTCGCTTATGTGTTGATTATCGTGAGAGGAATAGATAACCGTTACCAAGGATCGATGATTTGTTTGATCAGCTTGTAGGAGCATCTGTTTTCTTTTGATCTAGCTACCGGATTCCATCAGCTTAGGATGGCTGAGGATGGAATTGACAAGACTGCGTTTAGGACTCTGGATGGGTTTTAGAATGGTTAGTCATACTATTTGGTATGACTAATGCACCCGCATATTACGTAAACTGGATGGGTAGGGTGTTTAGGGAGTCCTTGAACAAGTTTGTCATGGTCGTCATAGACGATATTTTGATCTCCTCAAAAGAACGAGGAAGAACATGCTATACATCTCAAGGAGGAGATGGATACGCTTAGAGCCACCAGTGGAAGGTCAAGTTCTCCAAATGTCACTTTGGAGGAAAAAAGTTGGATTTCTTGGGCACATAGTTCCTAAGTAAGGCTTAGCGGTGGATTCCGCTAAAGTGGTTGCGGTTTAAAACCGGAAAACTCTGAGGAGGGCAATTGAAGTAAGAAGCTTTCTCCGTTTGGCTAGTTAGCATTCCCTGAGCTTAGACTTACTCTTCGGGATCAAGAAGGGGGTTTCACAGGAAGAAGACCCGCAGTTAGTCAAGAACATGGACCAGTTGATTCGAGGCGAGATGTTAAGTCACCTCGCTAGATATATTATAGATGACAAGGGATGACTAGGGCACGATGAGAGATTATGTGTTCCTCAAGTAAAAGACCTGGTAAAGAAGGTTCTTGAAAATGCGCATCACTCGAGGAGGTGGCCGAGTTGGTCTCTGGATGCATGTTGTGCCACCCGGTTAAGGCCAAGTCATAGAAGCCCAGCGGGCCATTACCTCCATTGGAGGTTTCGCAAGGGAAGTATGAAAACATCTCAATAGATTATGTGGATGGACTACCTAGATCAAAGAAAGGGAATACGGGTATGTGGGTCATAATAGGTAGACTCACGAAGAGTGCTCATTTCAGTCCGGTGAAGAGCAAGAGGACTGCGTCATGGTTAGCAACGGTTTACCCTCAAAAAGTTGGCCAGTTTTGAAATGGCCTACAGGAAGCCAGGGGTAGGCAACTGAATCTAGGTATGGCCTATCACTCATAGGCGGATGGTTCATTTCGATTAAACATGAGTTATAGAAAATCACGTTTATAAGGGCAATTGGCAACGTGGATTGGTATTTTCAAGAAAAGTTCTGCTGCATGGAATACTTTATAGTAAGTAGACGAGATCCAGGATTCACTGGTGAATTTTGGAGAGCTGGCATGAGATCATGAGGTTATAGTATGTTTAAGCCAAGTATACAGAAGGGAGAATAAGTGGAAAAGAAAGACGAGAGGCGATAATGAAATGAGTTCCAACTCGAATTTGGGAAATAGGAGTTAGGAAGCCAAGGAATCATGAAGTGAAAGATAGTCAAAGCACAGTGGAGTTAAGCTCAAGGAAACGTGACTAAGAAGAGTGAAGACTAGATACGCGCATCATATCTCTTTTTAAGAGTGCATCTTTGATCCTTGTTTTCCTGTAGAGCTTGCTTGCAAGTTATCTTTTGTATATATCCTCTCGGTCCCATTCTCGATCTTATTTCCGTTGTAAACTCCATAAGGGGGTTAAGACTCATCGGTTAGTACTATATGTCAAAGTTTGAATGGATTTCTAGTAATCCAAAAAGGAGTTTATCTTGCTTATCTTCTAAGATCTCTTTGCAGCATATCTCTCTGTCCATGTTTATCTAGTTTATCGTGCCTATCTTGTCATGAGAACCTTAGGTAGAAACCCTTTGGATGAAACATGTATTTGAAACATGTTATGCTTGATGTTTGCAAGTGGTTGCAAGTGTTCGCAAGTGGTTACTCGTGGATGCATTATACACATTAGGCACTAGATCGGCTCACACACTCTTCATGTTGCATATGCATGAGTGTTTATGCTTATTCATGATTGAAACTTGTTGTGCCACCACATGGATGTTGCATATGGACGAATGTTATGTGCACTCATATAGATACTATGAATTTAGGAATTTGCATACATATGGATTCATTTCACTGACATACATATGCATTAAGGAGGTTTACTGTATCAGTAACCGCCTGATTTACATACATATGCATTAAGGAGGTTTACTGTATCAGTAACCGCCTGATTTTTTTTGCATTAGGTAAGTACATATACACACACTTTTGCATATGTTCATACCACATTTAGAATCCTTTAAGGACAATGATTGCTCGTGGATGATGTTTTAAGTAGATGGATGTTGGATGGTAGGATATGTTCTTCCTAACCTGAAGATTTCGGGGACGAAATCCTTTAAGGAGGGGAGAATGTAACAACCCGTATTTTCAATAACCTGTAATAATGTAAATCGAGGCAGAATTTAATTCTAAAATCTGAATCAAGGGAAATGGGCTATGCCATTGCGTTCGTCTCGGAAAAATACGCGAAATAGAGTCCGAGTTTTCGAAAATCGGAGTCCGTATGACCCAGTTAAGGCCCATTGAAGTTTTCAGAAAACTTCTATGTTAAAAACAGATTTAAAATTTAAATTAAAAACAAGGATTAGGGCACAGCTGGCGTCAGCGGGAAAATTCCCGCCAAGACCCCCAAGTCGACAGGCATGTCGACAGGGGTCTAAGGGAGTCGACTGCCCTGTCGACAGCCCTGTCGACAGGGGGTAGCCAGGCAATGTTGCCTGGCGCACCATTTTGTTTTGGGCTGGGTCTTGTGGCTTGGTTCTAGAGAATTCCGAAATCTGATGGACCTAATTGAATCTAGGGTTAATCCTATGGTCTAAATCACTAGCCTAATCTATAAATAAGACCCTAACCTACCCTAAATCATTCATTATTCATTCTAGCAACAAAACTATGGCAAAATCAAAACTCTCATGGCCTCCACTCTCTTCATACAATTCCTAAATTAATTCCTAAGTGATTTACCATGCATACAAGTATATTTGGGCTTGTATGATCCTCCTTAGCTTGCATTAAAGGCTTGTTTCTCTATTGGCATCATAAAGGAGGAGTCTTGATCAAGTTTGCTTGCATTTGGGGTTTTTTAATTAGTTGCATAAGGGGTTCCTTACATTTGCTATACTCATTTGAGTCCGCATAAGCATTGTAAGCCCTCTTACCTTCATTTTAGAAACTCTAAAGTTAATATGTGATGAAAGTTGGGATCTTTGCAAGTTTGTTTGGTTATGTATGTTTATGCATGTTCACTATGCCATGTTTTGCAAGTTTATTGAGTTATGCATGTTTATGCAAGTTCACCAAGCTATGATTTGCAAGTTAAATAAGTTATGCATGTTTATGCGAGTCCACTATGCCATGATTTGCAAGTTAAATGAGTTATGCATGTTCATGCAAGTTCATTATGCCATGTTATGCATGTTTAATAAGTTATGCATGCTTATGCAAGTTTAAAATGACAAGTTGTGCATGTTTGATAAGTTATGCATGCTTATGCAAGTTTAAAATGACAAGTTGTGCATGTTTGACAAGTTGTGCATGCTTATGCAAGTTTAAAATGACAAGTTGTACATGTTTGACAAGTTGTGCATGCTTATGCAAGTTTAAAATGACATGTTGTGCATGTTTGACAAGTTGTGCATGCTTATGCAAGTTTAAAAATGACAAGTTGTGCAAGTTTAACATGTTATGCATGTTTATGGTAATATGCAAGTTCACTATGCTAAGTATGCAAGTCAAACATGTTATGCGTTTTTGTTGTGATAAGCAAGTTCATCATGTATGTTGTGCCAAGTTCCCTCTTCCTATCCTTTATGCGTTATTACGAATATATAAGCGATAGAATGACGTTGGGGGTTTGGGTAAACTTAAAATACATGAAAATATAAGATTGGGAATTTACCTATTAAGTTAGGTCTACCCCTTGGGAATTTACCTATTAAGTTAGGTCTACCCAAGCATTTGTTGACTTGTAATTATGTTTTGAAATAAAGTGGACATGACACTTAGAAAACATAAGTGCGGCCAACTCGAGGTTGGGTTGAGTTTGTAGCGTAATTCTACCCGGAACCGACCGGCTTAACTAGTGGCTACAAACAATAGGACTCAATGTGAGAAGTTGGTCATGTGGTGCCAAAACCCGAGGTTAGACTAAGTTGTGGTGTAAACCTACCCGGACCCGCCCGACCTAACTAGTAACCACAACAAAGGTCTAATGTGAGAGGTTAAGGTGCATTAAGTTAATTAATGCCTCATGATTAGGGTTAAGTCAGGGTCCACTAATACTTAACCAGTTTGGGGATTCGAGGGATTGAAATGGGGTTAAGTTGTGAACTGTCGGTTACGCTTAACCAATTAATCCATGATTAGAGAAGGGTTAAATCACACTTAACCCTCTTAGAAACCCTAGCAGCGTGGTCTGTTCCGGCAGTAATCCCAGTTGGGTATCATTCACAACCCTAGAGGACTAGGCTAGGGCGGGGGCACGATTACTGGACGGATGTAAGCGACCAAAAGGCGATGGCTGAGTGGTACAGCGGTGCGGGTCCAGGCGGGCTACGGACGTGCACGTAGTCCGGTGTTGGACAAACTCGAGGCACGGGTACCAGTAGGTTAGGGCTGTGCATTATTGCTTAAGTGTCCGGGGTTGACACCCGAGGGCTTGATACACCCAAAGGTGGACCCAGCACAGTCTAACTACAACCATATGTGGGCCATATGGACACCAACACTTGACGTGTTAGGTTTATAGGGAGCCGATCGACTAGACCGTTGGGCTGGACCTTATATTAAGGTCACTTCATGTTATTGGGTTGAAGCTTGGGCCAAGGGATCAATACCTGTTATGTTGGTTTGCTAGTACACCGTGGTGCAAAACTTAACCTTATTTTATGCGATGACACCTCTATCTATCTTGTAGTTGATTTATCATGCCAGTATGTTGTTATTTATGATCATCTCAGTTTCCATCATGATGTTAACTTTATTAGTTTATAGACTGATCGTAGCAGGGCTTACTCAGTCTTTTTGACTGACCTGTTTTCTTTCGCCTCTTTTCTTCCGTTCCCCCCCAGGTTCTCAGGGAGGGAATACTGGAGCCTAGCTTGGATTTTAGCTGCTTCCTTGGATAGCTCAAGTATGCTTTGGACTTGAGCCGCTATGGTTTATCACTCTTATTTGGGGATAGTACTTATGTATTTCAGTTTATCAGATGATGTATTTATCTAGACTTGTAATTTTGGGAAATTGACATTTTGATGTACCAGACTTGTGTTTTGAATTGGTTTAAAAATCTTCCGCTGTTTTATCTACTTACTCTGTTTATTTACATATATATATATGTCATGTCCAGCCTTGCTATATCATCATGCATGTTTACCTTGTTTTAAAACGCCCCACCAAAGTCGGAGTTGCTTGCAAGAGCCACCCTGGCGGAGGTGGGGTGTTACAGGGTTTCAGTGGATTAGATTTTTGAAAGAAAAAAATTGGTCCGTCGAAAAGCGGGTTGTTACATTCACCGCAATTTCAGCCATTTGCAGCACCTCCTTGTCTTCATAAACCCTCCTGAGCCCCTCATCCAAAGATTTATCTGGCAATAAGTAATGCATCTGGTCAATTGTACTTTATTGCCCACATTCTTGAGCTAACTCTTTCAGCCACCACTGACATAACAAATCAGGGTCGACATTGATGGTTTTAGACTCGCCTCCAACATACTCTAAACCATTTGGACTTGACTGAAATGAAAAGCCATGCCAAAATTTCAGACCTACTTTGTCCATTTTAACCCAAATCTGTTTTCAACATAGAATATCAATACACAAATCGACTTGCCCTAGCTCTATTGAGATCGAATTCAAATACATAGTACAAAGAATTGAAATTACCTACCACAATCGAGAGAGCCAAAGCAACGTGAAGAATTGCACATAGATCTATGAAATTTCACAAGAAATGTAAAACAGATGAAGTCCCAGTAAAGAAATGAAGTTGGTAGAGTAAAAACTGGCTATAGCCAGTTGATGGTGCAGTTGGATCAATTTGGGAAGACACCCCCTAAACTTGGGATTATTTTTAAATAACGCAAACTTGGGATTTATATGGGTGGACGAGTTAAACTTCAGATTATTCATGTCAATTAATCCTAGTTTACAAGATTTAAAACAAAGTAAAATCAGGTGTGGGGAGCAAATCAAGTTTAGGCGGTCTAATTTAAAGAAAATTATTTAATTAATATGTAATTTAGAAAGGTTAAATATTTAGTGGAATCGAATAGCTTATAACGAGTATAACTTGTACATATTTTAACAGAATTGGATAAACCAAATTGCTTTGCGATCACAGTGGCAAGCACAATATTTTGGAACTGAACAGGCGAATGTAGGAGATGACAGGAATTTACTGTTAAATTAAATGACTGTTTAATTTAACTATAACTAAACCGAATCAAATCAAAGTGAGTTTAACTCACTTAGTTTACCCACTTATATTATATAAGTCAGGTTTATTATTTGTATGCTATGTTTGTTAATTGTTTGATGGATGCTATATATATATATATATATATTTATTTATATGTGTTGAACTAAATTGATTAAATTAAACGTTCATTTAATTTAATTTGAATCAAATCGTTTCGTTTAATGATTAATTCCAAACAAGGTAACTTACCTCGATGGTTACGTTTATAAAAATACAAACGTATTAGATTAACATATGTATGCTTGGATTACTATTATTTATTTATTGTTGAATAATATTTCTGTGTATCAAATTGAAACTAAGGTAACGTATTTGGATGCAGGGAGAAACAAGTTGGAGGAATCCAATTGGATTCCTCAAATTTATTGTTATTTTCATATCACAATTATATGAACTGTTTCACCTATATGGATTGGATAATTCATTTGATTGTTGACTGTTAAACCGAAATTTAATGGTTGTTTGTTTTCAACCAGTGGACAGTATTGGTTGAGTAATTGGCATCAGATGGCTTGAAAATCAATTGTTTTATAAATAAAGATTTACCGTCATGAAAATCGACTGGAATGAAGTCATAAAATTATTTTATAACTAAAGATAAATTTTTAAATCTATTATTTTGGAATGGAAATTTATTAAAAATGAAATAAATATTTATTATTTATTATTTAAGTATAGGTAATTATTAAATGGCTTTATAACGTAAATTCTTATCTTAATAAGATTTATAAGCAAGCAAGCAGAACTTGACTAGACGGTTAAGAATTGAATTAATTATTCTAAGAAATAATTAAATGTAGTTATTTAAATTTATAATATTATTAATTAATTTAAAGGAAGAATTAATTATATTACTATTTAATTTAAAAGGCAGAATTATTTAACGAGATAGCAATGTTTTGGATTAACAAAATCAACCGCTTTTATTGGAATTGATTATTAGATTATATTAGTTTATTATCAAATAAATCTATTGAAATAATTTAATGAACATTTGTTTTAATTTAATAAGATATAGAAAGAAGTTTATTATTTATATTAGTCAATTAAGTAATTAACTACTTTTACAGTAGTTAGTGATGAAGTAAATTATTAATTTAATTAATAATAATTTAAAAGATTTATTTTGAAGTGCAATTCATTTAAGTAAGAAATCAGAGTTTGAAATGGAGTCGAGTTGAATTGTGAAAAGAGAACTGAATGAGTTTTATATTAAAACCAAATTATATAACTTAGTTATAAAGAGATTTAAGCGAGTACGATAGCTTAATTAAATGTTACTTAACAGTAGGATTAAGTAAAAGAAATCGAGATATAAAAGGAATCGAGATATATAAAGGGATTTATATCAAACCTGAGTTTGTAAATAAGATTTATAAAAGAGACGAGGAGTTAAAACGTTGATGGGTGAGAATTAATAATGAAATTAAGTTGAATGAATGGAATTAAAACGTGATTTACAAAATTGGTTGAATGGATTACAAGTGAAATAAAATGAGTTGATAACGAGTTAAGATAAGAAATGGAACCTAACTGGATATTGGTTCAGTTGATTGATTTGCTAAGTGTTAATCTGATGTGAATTTCGATCTTTGGGGTTTACATTTAAAGGATTATTCTCTTACCAATTTACGGTCTGGGACTAATGAATGTTAAAATACAGAAATGCAAGGATAAAAGATATTTCCATAGTAAATAGGAAATAGAAGACTTGAGAATGGATAAAAGATATTCTCAAAGAGGAAAAAAGGGAATAAAATATTTAAGAATATATAAGATGAGATTTCCAGGGTAACGGAAATGAAAAGGAGATTTATGAAAATGCATAATGATATTTTCAATGCGAGAAAATGAGAATTAGAATGGTTTTATTCTAAAAGGAAAGTGTGGTATATGATTTTCAAGTATTGAAACAAAAGAGATTTATCGTAATGACTATTTTTACGAATAAGAAGGTAAACTGATTTCCCAGTTTAGAAAATGAACAATGATGTGCAGATGATAATCAAATAGAATATTGGATATTGTTATATTATATTTTCAAAGTATTAGAATAAAAGGGGTTTTGTGAATATTAGTAAGAAGTGCAATGTTATTTCCAAATATTAAAATATTTAAATTAACCATTTATTTAATTATTTTAAATTAAATAAGCCAAATGATGCTGAGTACTAAACCAGTTAATATATTTTATTTTATGGTTGAATGGTTGTTTATTTGATAGTTAAATAACCAACTATCAAATATGGCTAATACGATTGTTGGTACGGAAAGACCGGGATCGAATTACATTCGAAAACCATTCCGACAGCAAATACGAAATGTTGAAAATTTCAGATACGGATCGAGATGGAGAAACTGAGTACCGTGGATCTTCATAAAATGGTAGAATGACTTAATATCTCTGGCTTAGCGGCCAGAGATATACTGTGATTCTGTCATGGTTGAAATCAACAGATTTGCAAGGACTACTCGCTACTGATCTCTAGGGTGATACTTAGGATGTGGTAGGAGGGTAACTTCGGTTCATTCTGTTCCTGGATGAATGTCGGACAAAATATTTCTTAAGATTCACGTACGTTGACTTTTACAAATGTATTTCCGTTAGTGGCAGAGAAAAGGCCTTTCTCTTAGCTTAACGACCGATGTATGGTTGTGGACGTCAATTAGTGATTTGGCGGATCTGATATTGTGCATTTAAAGTGTTGGTGATGTGATGTGCTAAAGATAGTGTTAAACCTCAAGCCTTTACAAATGGAAATGGTATAAAATCGGGTATGTCGCATGGCTAAGTGGGTCGTACCCAAGTAGGGTGTGTAATCAGCTATCTAGAGAAAATCCATTTCATTCTTTAATCTATTTCGATGCTGTCCCTTTTTGGGACACAGTGGTTGGAGCCCAACCATTGGTGACATACATTTGGCATACTCAAGCGAAATGAGTGGCCGGTCATGCTTGGCCTGGGTTGCAAGATGTTCTTGTTAAACCCTGTGTATTCCTTTCTAGAGATATACTGTCGAAAGGTGGTCCCATACCTTGACAGTTGAAAATCCAAAGTCCAATAAGAGCCCGTGGTTTTGATTGTATACTATATATATATATATGTGTGGAACATGAGATGAAAACCTTCCGCTAGATTGATATTTAATTGTGTGTAGACACTATTATAATATCAGAATAAGCTATGTTTTCAAAAAGAAATGATTTGACTTTAAAATCAAGTTGTGTGATATTTTAAACTTAGTGTGTTTTCTCACTCTGGTTCACCAGACTAATCGGATGTTTTGTAAATGCTCGGGTTAGACCGGGTTGTACAGGTTTAGGTTATCGGATGTTGTGATGTCCGAAGACGAGTTGAAGGTGTTCAGATGTATGATATCTAGTATTTATTCAGCTATGTGTTGTATATGAGGACAGATTATTATAACTGTCCAGATGTATCGTTGTACCCTGATGATTCTATGTTTTTATTTCAAAGCTCTTAATAAAGTTTTATTTTCTATTATATTTTATTCCGCTACGATATGGGACTCTGATGTTGTAGTTCTTCTTCTTCTATTCTAATATTTCTTTCTTTCTTATCTCACCCTCTATCTTCTTCATTAACTATCTATGTTTTCAATACTTGAGTTCTGGCAAGTAATACGGGTTATGTATTATTGTTGGAATTCGGTCGTCGAATCCCTCGGGTCGTTACATATGACTTTTTTAGATTTGAAAGAGGGATTTGGTTAACTTTCCGAGTTGACAAGCATCACATAAATTTTCAGTTTTGAATTTTATTTTGGGTAATCCTCTTACAAGATCATTTTTAGATAATTTGTTTATTGTTTTAAAGTTAATATGGCAAAATCGTTTGTCCCATAACCAAGGATTATTATCTTTGGCGAAAAAACACATGCTTGGATTATTATTAATTGCCATATTTAAAATATAAATATTTTTGTCTCGATTTCCTTTAAAAATAAGATTTTGATTTTAATCAAATATGCTACATTTATTTTCAGAAAATTTTATTTTAATACCTTTGTCACACAATTGACTTATACTTAATAAATTGTGTTTTAAGTTCTTAACTTGTAAAACATTCGAAATAAGAGGTGAATTAGATATATCGTAATTGCTCACGTCGCCTTTGCCGATGATGAATCCTTTGGAATTATCTCCAAATGTGATAGTTCCTCCTTTTGAGTAAATGATATTTGATAGCATTTACTTGTCTCCTGTCATATGTTTTGAGCAACCACTGTCTGGTATCCATTTTCCTCTGTTTTGTTGAGTGGGACCTGTAAAAAAATAAATCAAAAATTTCATTGGTACCCACTTCCTTCGTTAGGGTCATAAGGGTTAAATCTTAGGAAGCCAGACACAAGAGGGCTTAGGTTCCTTTTTGAAAAAATAATTACTACTATAATGAACAGAATCTAAAAAGTTTTTAGTATAAGTATTCCTAATAAAAATATTATTTGGCTTCGGAATCCATATACTAATATTTTTTCTTAGTAGAAATATTTTTACTACTAGAAATTTTAAGTTTAATATTAGAATTTTTTAAATTGGATTTCCTTTTTGAACTAATTTCTTTATTATAACCAAGTCCTTTTTTACTTAAAGCAGGTTGAGAATTTTCTAATATTTTAGATAAATTCTCTCTACCCTTGTTAAAATTATTTACATTTTTAGAAATACTTTCTAACTTAGTTTTTAAACTAGAATTTTCTAACTCTATAATTTTAATTTTAGTATTTAAATCATTATTTTCATATGCTAAAAATTCATTTTTATTCTTTTGAATCTCGATTTCTTGACTCAATAAAGTAATTTGAGAATTTGCAATTGAAAGAGAGTCTTGTAACTTTCAAATTTCGTCTTCTAAAATTTCTTTCTCATCTTTCAAAAGATATCTCTCAAATTCATCTTTATTTTTATCTTCATTGGCTTGTTTAAACTTTCTCTTAGACATTTTCCTAAACTCTAATATTTCAGTATTAATTTCTACTAATTCATCAAATGTAAAATCACTTACATCATTGTCCTTAGCCATGAAGCACGCGTTTGCTTGTTCACTATCACTGTCGCTATCACTTTCACAAGATGAATCTGAGTTGTCCCAAGTGACTGAAAAAGCTCATTTCTTTGATTTTCCATTTTTGCGATTTCTCTTTAGCTCTGGACAATTCTTTTCATAATGTCCGGTCTTGTGACATTTGAAGCATTCTACTAGAGGAGGGTCAGGTTCTTTTGATGAATCCTTCTTTATATTCTTGCTTTGACTCAGGTTCAGGTTCTTTTGATGAATTCTTCTTTATATTTTTGCTTTGACTTTTTCTATATTTTAGAAATTTTCTAAAATTCTTATCAACAAATGCTACATCTTCTTTATCTGAAATGGAATCTTCTTTTTATGCATGGAAAGATACATTTTTCTTATCTTGCACCTGTGCTTTCTTTGCCTGCAAATTCAATTCATAATACATTAGATTACTGATCAATTCTTCCACTTTCATGGTAAAGAGATCATTAGATTCTTCGATCGCTAATACTTTTCTCTCCCATTCATCCGTTAAAGAATTCAAATTTTTTGAAACTATGTCAAAGTCGGAGTACTTTTCTCCTATTCCTAATAAGGAATGGTAAATGTTTTGAAAATGTGAATACATATCATTTATGGATTTGTTTTCATTCATCTTAAAATTTTGAAACTGATTCTTGAGCATAGATATTTTACTTTGTTTAACTTTGTTAGTGCCTTCATAAGTAATTTTAAGTGTTCTCCATATTTCATATGCAGTGTTGCACATACAAATCCGATTGAACTCATTTCTATCTAAAGCTCAATTTAGCATTATCATGGCCTTAGCATTTGCAGTAGCTTCATTTTTCTCAATATTTGACCATTCAGTGTATGCAGTAGTAGGTGATGTATACTCTTTTTGAGTAATATTCCATGCATCGTAACTATTTGCTTGCATGTATATTGTCATTCGTGTAGCCCGGTGACTATAATTTATACCATTAAAGAAGGGTGGTCGAGCAGTTGATTAGCCTTCAGAATATCTAGTGTTAATGCTAGTATTATTATTGTTATCCATATTATCTAAATATTAAATAACGGTTTTACAGTTACATGTTGCCCTTGCTCTGATACCAAATGAAAAGTCGATGTGTATGACTTAAAAGGATCTTATATCGATATACCAGAAATATATGTGATATGCAATAGTTACGTAGGTAAAACCTAACTTATTGATATATATCACAAGTAAATAAATGCGGTAAATAAGGTAATGTGACACCCGTAATTTTATACTGGTTCGGACTTCCCGCCCTACGTCCAGTCTTGAAGCTCCTCTTCGGAATTCACTAACAACGCTCTCTCTTAACCCGGAGGAATAGGTCTAAACACCCGAGCACTAACAAGGATGCCTCTCGCATGAGCAACTACACAGGCCTTCAACAATTACAAGTATTTGACTTCTGATTTGTGTTCTTGAATCAACATAGATAGCCAATAGTTTACATACAACCGTCCTATAATCTGATCCTCGAGCATATGATTCGAAGGCGGAGATTTAAGGAAGTAAGTTGCTTGTCGAATCAAATGATATTAGATCGATTCAACGATTCCACAAGTATTTGAATTGGAGAGCTTTTTATTTGCAAAGAGTGTAAATGGAGAGAATAGAGATGATTAGTAAAATCAGTAAATCTCAGTTAAGTTTGGTGATTGTAAAACATGATTGAAGTTGTTTATATAATAATGTAACAGTAGCAATCTTTGATGAAGGGTCTCTATAAAGAGTTGTGTTCATTTCCATTGATTAGTAAAGAGGAATCTCTTCATGAAAGATGGTGAATTTTCATAAAATAATTTCTGGGTCGAATCAGTCGACTGGTTAAAAATCATCAGTTGACTAGTAGAATTGAATCCTATAAATAAAAATTTCAAAACTAGCAGTTATATTCGAAAACAGGATGACCAGTCGAATTGTCCTTTTTCTACCAGTCGACTGGTATGCCAGTTTCTACATATATATATGACTTTAAAAGGTTTATATATATATATATATGTATGTATGTATATATATATTACTTTGTTTTTGCACATTCGTGTATATTTTAGGATAGATTTTAACATAATTCTAACACGACTCAATGTACATATATATATATATATATAAAACCTTATCTCTATGATGTGATTTCCATTGCAACTTCATTCGTTGGCATCGATCAAAATCTTGTTATCAACAATTTCTAGGTTAGAGATCTCAATTTTGTTTGTTCCATGTTAATTTGTTAATAGTTGTTAGTAAATTAAGCATATCATTTATTTTTTAAATCGGAATTGGGATTTTCTTAAAGTTTTAGAAAGCCTGGAAAGATTATGACAACTTTCATTTGATCACTTTCTAAAATTATGACGATCGACCCTGGCCTTAATTGTAACACCCCACACCCGCTAAGGTCACTCACTAAGGGAATGCCTTAACTTCGGTGGAGCATTTTAAGTGAATATAGAACAGAAAAATTACACAAGACAGATTTAAATACTTGAAAATCTAAAACATCATTTCATTGCAGCAGAAGGTAAACATGTTTAGTTACAATACCATAAAGAGTCAAGTACTAAATATCCATCCTGATAAAAACATAAGTACATAATCCCACTACATAACAATAGCCATAAAAGAAAAGATAAGCTGGGCTTTACATCACGGTCCAAGCTCCAGAAGATAGATAAAGAAATCTGATCAAAGCCCACTAGTGCTAGGCCCAACCTGAGGACCTGAGGGGGAAAAAGATAAAAACAACGGGGTCAGACATAACTCTGAGTGAGCCCTATAACTGTAACCACACAATTATTAAAGTAATTAGGGTATGATATAACTTGGTACGGGATGACTGGGGATAAATGACTACACTAAGTAGCCAACTAAACATAAGGTGAACTAGGATAACGGTAAAGACGCATCTACCCACCCAAGGATAATTACTAACTGCACCACACCAGTCATTCCTACTTAAAGGTTGATCCCACCCAAGGACTTAGAGAATTTACCCAGTAGTTTCGTGTACCCCTAGCTGACTACATAGGTGCCGTCTGCCCCTATCTCCACTAGGTGTACCCACTACTCCCAAGCGATCGGCTCACTACCGTAGATACCCGTGCTGGCCCCACAATGGGGTGTATCACTCCCCAAAGTGGCAACCCGATACAACAAATGGTGCACGGCTTATACCTACACGATGCAACAACGTCTTACCTACCAGCCCGGGTCCACACACTCATATGAAACCCGTTGGACTCGCGTTGCCACCGCTAACCCGTTTTGGCCTCTTATAATCAAGCCTAGTACGCGTGTCCCGTCCTCGACATGGGTCGAGCCCAATAAGATACATATGGGTTACTGGTTGAAATGGGCCCCCACAAGCTACCACCTAAGCTTGTCAATTTATCTAGTGCATCCCACTTAACCCTTTAATCATGTTTAATTACATGTTTCCACTTGGTTAAGTATTCTAATCGTATTTTCTATTGCCACCCAAGGCAACCCACTAGATTTCCTCATGCCACCCAAGGCACCCACTTAACCCCTCATGCCCACTACATGCTTATCTGGTTAAGTGTTTCTTAATTGATTAAGAACGTAACCGTTGTAAAGACCTCTCACATTAGACTATCTTTTATGGCAGCTGGATTTGCCGGTTGGGTCCGGGCAGCCTTACGCCATAACCGAGTCTAACCTCGTGTCTTTACACTTGTCACGTATATAGTTTGTGCCTAAGACCTCTCACATTGGGCCAATCATTTGTAGCCGCTGGATTTGCCGGTCGGTTCCGGGCAGTCTTATGCTACAAAAGGGTCCAACCTCGTGTCTTAGTCGATTAATTACACCTAATTAATCACCCCCCAATTAATTTTCCCTAATTAATTCCAATTTTAACGATGTACATAATTGACTCAATTATGTCCATCACTTTATGGTATGCATAATCATACCAACTTCACACCATTTCATTAACATGTATATTAACCCCATCGTTCCCCACGTAATTCGCTAACATGACATAAAAGGGAAGATTCATCATAAATATAATGGGTTCAACTTGCATAGCATTAGCATCAACATGGGTTTAAAGGTGTCAACATGCATATAGCATCAACCCAACTAGCATAAATGATCAACCCAAACTTGCATGAATCACATATGTCATAAGGAGGTTAATTTGCATAAGTTATTTATGTCATACAAAGGGGTAAACTTGCATATGTATGTATGACATACAAAGGGGTTAACTTGCATATGTATGCATATCATTCTAAGGTGTAAACTTGAACATGTTACTTGCATATCATCAAACACCAAACTTGCATAACATGTCATATATGGACTTGCATATAATCATACACCAAGCTTGCATAACATATCATATATAAACTTGCATATAATCATACACCAAACTTGCATATCATGGTGTCATAATGGATCAATGTTTCTCATATGACTTGCATAACTTGCATAGCATCACAAACACATAGCATATGACTTGCATAACTTGCATAACATCATGAACATGTAGCATATAACTTGCATAACATCATGAACATGTAGCATATGACTTGCATAACTTGCATAGCATCATTAACACATAGCATATAACTTGCATAACATGCATAACATCATTAACACATAGCATATAACTTGCATAACATGCATAACATCATTAACACATAGCATATAACTTGCATAACATGCATTGATCCACATTCATAGCCATAACCTCATTGTATCCTATCATAATCATTTCAATAATTGGTCATTAAGGCTATAGAAAACTCACAACTTGTTGATTAGCACTCCTAAGAAGAAGATTAAGTTGCTAGAGTTGATTAGAGATTGATTTGAGATGTTATCTTCTTCTACAAATTGATGGAGGCCCCTTCAAGTTGCATTTTGACGGCATGACGGCATTGTATCTATTTTTAGTATGAATTAGGGTAGTCTTAGGGTTTATTTATAGAGTAGTTAGGTGTTTTAGGCCATTAGATTAACCCTAAATTAGATTAGAGCCGTCAGATCACGTCCTAGCCACTAAAACACAACCCAAAAGACAAGCTGGTGCACCCAGGTTACCTGGGCTCGACCAGGGAGGTCGACCCCCAGGTCGACCCTAGGGTCGACTCCCCAGTCGACCTGGGGGGGGAGGTCGACTCCCCAGTCGACCCCTAGGTCGACCCGCTGGGTCTGGCGGGATTTTTCCCGCCACTTCTGAAAATTGAAAATTTTGTTTTTAAATCTGAATTTAAATTTCTGAAAACTTCTTTGGGCCTTATCTGGGTCATACGGACTCCGATTTTCGAAAACTCAGACTCTATTTCGCGTATTTTTCCGAGACGAACGCAATGGCATAGCCCGTTTCCCCTGATTCAGAATTTTAAATTTAATTCTGCCCTGTTTTATATTATAGCTAGTTATTCAACATACGGGGTGTTACATTCTCCCCTACTTAAAGATTTCGTCCCCGAAATCTCTAAGTCAAGAAGAACGTATCCTACCAACCAAACAACCATCTACTAAACCATCAAACACTGGCATCCATTGTCCCTAGAGTTTCTAATGCTGTATGAACATATGCAAAGAGTGTGTGTATATGTTCCCTATCTAATGCAAAATCAGGCGGTCTACTGATTCAGTTGACCTCCTTAATGCAAACCATGATAGTGCCATGCATCCAATATGTATGTGAAAGAACCTTATCGACACATACCATTTCTACATGAGTGCACAATCATTCACCAAAATGCATCATCCATATGATAGTACAACCATTATACATCCATTAATATAGCTACCTACACACAATTTTATGCAATATGCAATATGAAGTGATTGAGCCGATCTAGTGCCTAGAGTGTGTGTATATGCATCCACGAGCAACCACTAGCAAACACTTGCATCCACACGCATCCATCAAACATAACATGTCTCAAACACATGTTTCAACCATAGGTTTTACCCTATCTAAAGGTCAAAGGTACTAATGAGAGGACATACTAAAGATAAGATAAGTACTAAACAAACGATAAAGGAGAAGTTAAAAGACATACCCTCAAAAAGGAATGGGTATAGTGAACGCATCTTCGCTTCTATCTCCCAAGTAGCATTGCTCTCATCTTCTCCCCATTGCACTTTGACTTGCTGCACCTCTCTGTTCCTCAACTTCTTAATCTCTGACCCAAGGATGCAGGTAGGAGCTCGTTGAATAGTTGCATCACGCTCTACCTCCACTTCTTTTAGCAAGCTCGGCTCTACCACCTCTGCGGTCTCATGAAGGCACTTCCTTAAATGTGACACATGGAATACATCATGCACCCCACTAAGTCTCTCGGGTAAATCCACCCTATATGCCATCCGTTCAATCATTTCCTTAATAGGAAACGGCCCAACAAATCTTGGAGCTAACTTCCCAATGGACCCAAAGCGAACTACATTCCGTAATGGAAATACTTTGAAAAAGACCATGTCCCCAACCTCAAACTCCAGATCCGTCCTCCTCTTGTCCGCATAAGATTTTTGCCTATCCTGCGCTGCTTTCATCCTTCTTCGAATCAAATCAATCTTTTCCGAAGTCTCTCTAACCATATCGGGCCCAAGCAAGATCTTATCCGTAGATTCCCACCAACATGTAGGTGATCGATAAGGCCTTCCATAAAGAGCTTCGAAAGGAGCCATACCAATAAAGGACTGAAAGCTGTTATTATATGCGAACTCCACCAATGGAAGATGCTCTTCCCATGTACCTCCAAAATATAAGATACAAAGCCTCGAAAGGTCTTCTAGAACACGATTCACCCTCTCGGTCTGGCCGTCCGTCTGAGGATGATATGCGGTGCTCAGACACAATTGAGTCCCCACTGCTTCTTGCAAACTTTTCCAGAACTCGCTAGTGAAGATAGGATCTCGATCACTCACTATGCTAGAGGGTACCCCATGCAATCGAACTATCTCTCGAAGATATACTGAAGCTAGCCATGGAGCAGTCCTCTTGCTCTTCACAGGTATGAAATGGGCGCTCTTAGTAAGTCTGTCTACCACAACCCAAATTCCCGTATTACCCTTTCTTGATCTGGGTAACCCGTCAATAAAATCCATCGAGACGCTATCCCACTTCCATTGCGGAACTTCCAATGGGTGAAGCAAACCACCTGGTTTCTTTTGTTCCGCTTTCACCTGTTGGCACACCAAGCATCTAGCGACATACTCGACCACATCCTTCTTCATACCGGCCCAAAAGAAAACTCGCTTCATGTCCTGGTACATCTTGTCCCCACCGGGATGAATGGTCATCCTAGAACGGTGTGCATCATCAAGAATAGCCTTCCTCAAACCCTCGTCTTGCGTTACACAAAGTCTACCGTCTCTACGCAAGCACCCCCTATCGTCTAGGGTGTACCTACTCAAATGGCTGGACGACTCCCCCCTTATGAGCCTCTCTGCCAACTCAACCAACTGTGGGTCGTCCCGCTGTGCCTCGCTAATCCGCCCCCAAAAGAGTAGGTCTAACCTCCAAGGATGCTAGCAAACCGGGTATATAGTCAACGGAAGGTCTGAAATCAAACATCGAGATAAATTCCAAGCTTCGTCGTTCCACGAACAATGGACTCAAGGACAACCTTTTTCTACTCAAGGCGTCCGCCACCACGTTACCCTTGCCAGGGGTATATGTTATCTCGAAATCATAGGATGCTAAGAACTCCATCCACCTTTGCTGTCTCAAGTTCAAATCCTTCTGAGAAAACAAGTACTTCAATGATTTGTGATCAGTGAACAATTCGAACCTCTCTCCCAGAAGATAATGGCGCCAAATCTTAAGCGCAAAAACAATAGCGGCCAACTCTAAATCATGGGTAGGGTAATTTTTCTCATGCTTTCTCAACTGCCTTCCACCATAGGCTATTACCCTTCCCTCTTGCATTAAGACTGCGCCCAGTCCAGTCCCACAAGCATCGGTATAGACAACAAATGGCTTACTCCCATCTGGCAACACTAAGACTGGAGCTGTGGTTAAAGCTCTCTTTAACCGTTGGAACGCATCATCACAATCTACGTCCCATGCGAAGACTAGATTCTTCTTCGTCAAGCGAGTTAATGGGGCTGATATCTTCACGAAGTCCTTGATAAACTTGCTATAGTAGTCAGCCAACCCCAAGAAACTCCTCACCTCGGTAGCATTCTTCGGAACCTTCCAATCTTGGATGGACACTACCTTCGCGGGATCCACAGCTATCCCTTCCTTGGAGACCACGTGCCCCAAGAACCGCACTTCCTTCCTCCAGAAGTGACATTTAGAAAATTTAGCCTTAAGGCTATGCGCTCGAAGAGTCTCCAACACTTCCCTAAGATGTAGGGCATGCTCTTCTTCACTCTTAGAAAATACTAAGATGTCATCCACAAAGACCACCACGAACTTATTAAGGAACTCCCTGAACACCCTACTCATCAAATCAACAAAATATGCAGGGGCATTCGTCAAACCAAATGGCATCACCAGCCACTCATAGAAACCATCCGGAGTCCTAAAGGCAGTCTTGTCTATGCTATCCTCAGCCACCCTCAACTGATGAAACCCCGTGGCTAAGTCCAACTGAGAAAATACTGAAGCACCAACCAACTGATCAAAGAGATCATCAATCCTCGGCAATGGGTGTCTATTCTTCTTTGTGAGCTTGTTGAGTTCTCTATAGTCTACACAAAGTCTGAGGGACCCATCCGCCTTCGTAGCAAAAACTACTGGAGCACCCCACTCCGATATACTTCGTCTTATGAACCCCTTCTCAAGCAACTCCCCTACTTGCTTATGGAGTTCCCTCCTCTCACGAGGAGCCATGTGGCACACTGGTAAAGATACAGGTTTAGCATTATCCACCAGATATATTCGGAAGTCTATCTCCCGCTTCGGAGGTAAGCCCTTCACCTCCACAAAAACATCCGAGTATTCCTGGACTACTCTAACAGATCGCAAACTCTCGACCGAAGCGTCAAGCGATTCAAGATAACTTAGCATAACAGAATCCATGGGATTACAAGAAATCTCGAGAGTGTTCCCCAAGCGGGTCATGAGCCTAACAACTCTCCTTTCGCAATCAAGAACGATACCATTACTGGATAACCAGTCCATGCCCAAAATCAACCCATAGCCCGTGAAGCCCAAAACAAAAGCATCACATCTAAACTCAATGCTAAGTATAGAAATCTTCAAACCCAAACATATCATGGACAAATAAGTGGAGCCCCCAATTGGGTTTGAAACAACCAAGGGATCATCTACTAGACTGGTGTCTAAGTGCAGTGACTCAACTAATGATGATGAGATAAACGAATGAGATGCGCCAGAATCAAACAATGTACGGACAGGATGATCAAATAGAAAAACCAGACTTTCAACGGAAATAGTTCTACCTCTTTCCTGAATCGGTGGAACCGCGAGAGCCTGAACTTGCCCCCTTGCCTGACCCGGTGCCATAAGAGCTTGCACCTATCCCCCTGAGGTAGATCCCGTCCTTTGCCCCTTCTTAGGGCAATCCTTCACTAGATGCCCTGCTTCGCCACAGTGATAGCAGCCAGTCTTCTTCTTCTTCCGACAATCTTTGCTTATGTGGCCTGGTATCCCGCAATTGAAGCACTTCTTCTTCCCCTTGCCACCGTTGCCTTTCCCACCTTTGTTTTGTTGCTGTTGAGGTCTCTTTTGATCTCCCTTCTTCTCGGGTGCCTTATTAGCATTGGGACCCTTCTCTTCCTCATGCATGAGTGCCATGTCAACTAGCTTCTCAAAGGTGGCCCCCATAGGGATATGAGTCATAGCCAATCCATGCATCGGTTCATTCAAGCCTTTAACGAACCTCAAAGCCTTCTTCTCCGGTGTATTCACCATGTATATGCCAAACCTTGCCAATTGATTAAACTTGTTGACATATTCCTTCACCGAGAGGTTTCCTTGCTTTAGAATCAAGAACCTTTCCATATACAAGTTTTCCTCCGCCCTTGAGAGAAATTTTGCCACAAATCTTTGCCTGAAATCCGCCCAAGAGTCAACGGGGCGTTCTCTATTAGTGACCTCCCACCAGAATGAGGCCTCTCCCTTCATTAACCAAGCAGCTAACTTGACTTTCTTTCCTTCTTCCATCTCAAAGATGTCTATCAACTCTTCCACCTCCTTAAGCCTATCTCTAGCCTCCACAAAAGTTTCTGATCCTTGAAAAGGTTTCCCTCCCATAGCTTTAAATTCCTTGCAAGTCATAGCAAAAGTATCCGTGCGAGGAGGAGGAGGGGGAGGAGAAAGATCGGGTGCTACGGTTGGTGGAGGAACATTTGCTGGACCCGCAGTGGCGGCCCTAGCCTCCATCAATCTCCTATACCATACTGGTATCGTCACACCCTCCGGAAAGTTAAGATCTTCAGCCATGCTGAAACGAAAAAGGAAAGATTCAAAACGGAGAATTCGAAAGATAAAGATATGGCTATTGGGGATTATGCTTTTCTTTCAAAAACTTTTCTCTTTAAAGACATGTTTTTGAAAATATTTCTTCCAAAAATGTTTTTAGAAAAATAGTTTTCTAAAAATTTTATCTGTTCCGGTAACCTTCGCTCTGATACCACGTGTAACACCCCACACCCGCTAAGGTCACTAACTAAGGGAATGCCTTAACTTCGGTGGAGCATTTTAAGTGAATATAGAACAGAAAAATTACACAAGACAGATATAAATACTTGAAAATCTAAAACATCATTTCATTGCAGCAGAAGGTAAACATGTTTAGTTACAATACCATAAAGAGTCAAGTACTAAATATCCATCCTGATAAAAACATAAGTACATAATCCCACTACATAACAATAGCCATAAAAGAAAAGATAAGCTGGGCTTTACATCACGGTCCAAGCTCCAGAAGATAGATAAAGAAATCTGATCAAAGCCCACTAGTGCTAGGCCCAACCTGAGGACCTGAGGGGGAAAAAGATAAAAACAACGGGGTCAGACATAAGTCTGAGTGAGCCCTATAACTTTAACCACACAATTATTAAAGTAATTAGGGTATGATATAACTTGGTACGGGATGACTGGGGATAAATGACTACACTAAGTAGCCAACTAAACATAAGGTGAACTAGGATAACGGTAAAGACGCATCTACCCACCCAAGGATAATTACTAACCGCACCACACCAGTCATTCCTACTTAAAGGTTGATCCCACCCAAGGACTTAGAGAATTTACCCAGTAGTTTCGTGTACCCCTAGCTGACTACATAGGTGCCGTCTGCCCCTATCTCCACTAGGTGTACCCACTACTCCCAAGCGATCGGCTCCCTACCGTAGATACCCGTGCTGGCCCCACAATGGGGTGTATCACTCCCCAAAGTGGCAACCCGATACAACAAATGGTGCACGGCTTATACCTACACGATGCAACAACGTCTTACCTACCAGCCCGGGTCCACACACGCATATGAAACCCGTTGGACTCGCGTTGCCACCGCTAACCCGTTTTGGCCTCTTATAATCAAGCCCAGTACGCGTGTCCCGTCCTCGACATGGGTCGAGCCCAATAAGATACATATGGGTTACTGGTTGAAATGGGTCCCCACAAGCTACCACCTAAGCTTGTCGATTTATCTAGTGCATCCCACTTAACCCTTTAATCATGTTTAATTACATGTTTCCACTTGGTTAAGTATTCTAATCGAATTTTCTATTGCCACCCAAGGCAACCCACTAGATTTCCTCATGCCACCCAAGGCACTTACTTGATTTCCACATGCCACCCAAGGCACCCACTTAACCCCTCATGCCCACTACATGCTTATCTGGTTAAGTGTTTCTTAATTGATTAAGAACGTAACCGTTGTAAAGACCTCTCACATTAGACTATCTTTTATGGCAGCTGGATTTGCCGGTTGGGTCCGGGCAGCCTTACGCCATAACCGAGTCTAACCTCGTGTCTTTACACTTGTCACGTATATAGTTTGTGCCTAAGACCTCTCACATTGGGCCAATCATTTATAGCCGCTGGATTTGCCGGTCGGTTCCGGGCAGTCTTATGCTACAAAAGGGTCCAACCTCGTGTCTTAGTCGATTAATTACACCTAATTAATCACCCCCGAATTAATTTTCCCTAATTAATTCCAATTTTAACGATGTACATAATTGACTCAATTATGTCCATCACTTTATGGTATGCATAATCATACCAACTTCACACCATTTCATTAACATGTATATTAACCCCATCGTTCCCCACGTAATTCGCTAACATGACATAAAAGGGAAGATTCATCATAAATATAACGGGTTCAACTTGCATAGCATTAGCATCAACATGGGTTTAAAGGTGTCAACATGCATATAGCATCAACCCAACTAGCATAAATGATCAACCCAAACTTGCATGAATCACATATGTCATAAGGAGGTTAATTTGCATAAGTTATTTATGTCATACAAAGGGGTAAACTTGCATATGTATGTATGACATACAAAGGGGTTAACTTGCATATGTATGCATATCATTCTAAGGTGTAAACTTGCACATGTTACTTGCATATCATCAAACACCAAACTTGCATAACATGTCATATATGGACTTGCATATAATCATACACCAAGCTTGCATAACATATCATATATAAACTTGCATATAATCATACACCAAACTTGCATATCATGGTGTCATAATGGATCAATGTTTCTCATATGACTTGCATAACTTGCATAGCATCACAAACACATAGCATATGACTTGCATAACTTGCATAACATCATGAACATGTAGCATATAACTTGCATAACATCATGAACATGTAGCATATGACTTGCATAACTTGCATAGCATCATTAACACATAGCATATAACTTGCATAACATGCATAACATCATTAACACATAGCATATAACTTGCATAACATGCATAACATCATTAACACATAGCATATAACTTGCATAACATGCATAACATCATTAACACATAGCATATAACTTGCATAACATGCATTGATCCACATTCATAGCCATAACCTCATTGTATCCTATCATAATCATTTCAATAATTGGTCATTAAGGCTATAGAAAACTCACAACTTGTTGATTAGAACTCCTAAGAAGAAGATTAAGTTGCTAGAGTTGATTAGAGATTGATTTGAGATGCTATCTTCTTCTACAAATTGATGGAGGCTCATTCAAGTTGCATTTTGACGGCATGACGATATTGTATCTATTTTTAGTATGAATTAGGGTAGTCTTAGGGTGTATTTATAGAGTAGTTAGGTGTTTTAGGCCATTAGATTAACCCTAAATTAGATTAGAGCCGTCGGATCACGTCCTAGCCACTAAAACACAGCCCAAAAGACAAGCTGGTGCACCCAGGTTACCTGGGATCGACCAGGGAGGTCGACCCCCAGGTCGACCTTAGGGTCGACTCCCCAGTCGACCTGGGGGGGGGGGGGGAGGTCGACTCCCCAGTCGACCCCCAGGTCAACCCCCTGGGTCTGGCGGGATTTTTCCCGCCACTTCTGAAAATTGAAAATTTTGTTTTTAAATCTGAATTTAAATTTCTGAAAACTTCTTTGGGCCTTATCTGGGTCATACGGACTCCGATTTTCGAAAACTCGGTGTAACACCCCACTCCCGCTATGATCACTCACTAAGGGAATGCCATAGCATCGGTGGAGTATTTTAGTGAATATAGAACAGAAAAATTACAACAAGACAGATATAAATAGTACTTGAAATTTTAAAACATCATCTCATAACAGCGGAAGTAAAACATGTCTGGTTACATCATAAAACCACAATAAAGGTCAAGTACAATATCCATCAAAATAAAGAAGTACATAATCCCACTCTCATACAATAGCCAAACAAAAGAAAAGATAACTGGATAACTGGAGCTTTACATCTATCCAAGCTCCTAAAGACTGGAACAGCAATCCGATCAAGCTCCACTACTGCTAGGATCCACCGTAGGACCTGAGGGTTGGGAAAAAGATAAAAACAACGGGGTCAGACATAAGTCTGAGCGAGTCCTATAACTTTAACAATACAATCGTTAAAGTAACCAGAGAAGACATAAACTGATATACGGTAACATATAGGGATGAATGGCTACCCTAAGCAGTCAACTAAACGAAGATAAAGGATAAAGACGCATCTACCCTCCCTAAGGTAAATTACTAAACTGCACCACACCAGTCGTTCCTAACTTAAAGGTTGATCCCACCCAAGGACTTATAAAATTTACTAATTAGTACCTGCGTACCCCTAGGTGACCAAGTAGGCGCCACGGGGCCCTACAATCCATTAGGTGTACACACTACTTCCCATTCGATCGGCTCCCTAACGTAGATACCCGTGCTGGCCCCACCGTGGGATGTATCATTCCCCAATGTGGCAACCTGATGAAACTAAAGGTGCACGGCTTATATCTACTCGATGCAACAACGGCTTACCTACCAGCCCGGGCCCACTCACGCATATGAAGCCCGTTGGACTTGCGTTGCCACCGCTAACCCGTTTGCCTCTTACAGTCAAGCCCAGTATGCGTGTCCCGTCCTCGACATGGGTCGAGCCCACAAAGATACGTATGGGTTACTGGTTGAAATGGGCCTCCACAAGCTACCCACCTAAGCTTGTCCCTTTTTCTAGTATATCCCACTTAACCCTTTAATCATGTTTTAATTACATGTTCCATTTTGGTTAAGTATTCTAATCGTATTTTCTATTGCCACCCAAGGCAACCACTAGATTTTCTCATGCCACCCGAGGCACCCACTTAACCCCTCATGTCCCTCTACATGCTAATGTGGTTAAGTGTTTCTTAATTAATTAATTAAGAACGTAACCTTTGTAAAGACCTCTCACATTAGACTGTCTTTTATGACCGCTGGTTAAGCCGGTTGGGTCCGGGCAGCCTTATGTCATAACAGAGTCTAACCTCGTGTCTTTACATTAATTACGTATTTAGTTTGTGCCTAAGACCTCTCACATTGGGCTAACATTTGTAGCAACTGGTTAAGCCGGTTGGGTCCGGGCAGTTTTACGCTACAACTGAGTCCAACCTCGTGTCTTAGTCAATTAATTACACCTAATTAATCACCCTCATAATTTTATATTAATTATCCCTAATTAATCAAGTTTTCTTAACATGGGTAGACCTAACTTAATAGGTAAATTCCCATGGGGTAGACCTAACTCAATAGGTAAATTCCCAACACATAGTATGGGTACACCTAACCAAATAGGCAAATTCCCATACTATGTTTATTTATTTTGTGTTATGCATAATTATATTAATTTCACACAATCTTATTAACTTATGCATTTAATTACCCCATCGTTCCCACGTAATTTCGTTCATGATATAACACATATAAAAGGTGTCAACTTGCATATGAATGAACATGTTTCAAAGGTGCCATCTTGCATATTAACAAACACATAACTTGCATATGAACTTGCATAACATGTCACATAACTTGCATATAATATGTCACATAACTTACATATTCATTTTGCATAACAAACTTGCATATTAGCTTATAGACTTGCATAATGTGTCATCATGAACTTGCATATTAATAAACATGTAACTTGCATATTTACATACATGTAACTTGCATATTAACAAACATGTAACTTGCATATAAAGAAACATGTAACTTGCATATTTACATACATGTAACTTGCATATTAACAAACATGTAACTTGCATATTAACAAACATGTAACTTGCATATTTACATACATGTAACTTGCATATTAACAAACATGTAACTTGCATATTTACATACATGTAACTTGCATATTAACAAACATGTAACTTGCATATTTACATACATGTAACTTGCATAGCATATTACCATGAACTTGCATAACATGCATATGATTACATAGCCCACAACTTGCATATTTAGCATCATGCAAACATAACATACATCATATTAAACTTGCATAAGCTTACATACTCAACATGCATAAACATAAGATTAATGCTAACATCATATCATATGATTCAAAGCTCATTAACCCACATACAAAACCATAAATCTCATCACATCTCATCTAATTAGTTTACCAAAAGATCATCAAAGTGATAGAAACTCACAACTAGCAACTTTGAACACCAAATGAAGAAGATTAAGATGCTAAGAAGGGATTAGAAGTTGATTAGAGAGTGATTAGTATGCAACCCTCTTCATAAAATTAGTGGAGGCCATGAGAGCTAGCATTTTGCCATAGTTTAGTCACTAGGTTTAATTATGAATGAATTAGGGTAGGTTAGGGTCTTATTTATAGATTAGGCAAGTGTTTTAGGCCATAGGATTAACCCTAGATTCAATCCAAGCCATCAAAGCATGTCTTGGGGAAGAAGTCAAGTGTAGGAACCATCTAGGGCCTTTAGATTAAAGATGGACCATGAGAACCATTCAAATGCAAAATCTGCACTTGAGCGAATCGGCCCACGGGTTGACAGCCAAACACCCTGGATTAACCCCTAGTCGACCCAGCGGGCTCGGGTCGACTTCAAAAATCGGCCGGTTCGGTTATTCCCCTCTCCCAATTCGCTGTTTTGAGCATTTTTGCATATTTATTTATTAAATTTTCAATTATATATATATATATATATCAATATATATATATATATATATCTACACAACCCATTTCACTTAATTAAGTATACTTTAATTTGGGAATTTTCGTGAAACTTCGCGAGGCCATATCTTGGTCATACGGACTCCGATTTTCGAAAACTCGGACTCTATTTCGCGTATTTTTCCGAGACGAACGCAATGGCATAGCCCGTTTCCCTTGATTCCCATTTTAGAATTAAATTCTGCCTCGATTTATGTTATTACAGGTTATTGAAAATACGGGTTGTTACATTCTCCCCTCCTTAAAGGATTTCGTCCCCGAAATCTTCAAGTTAGGAAGAACGTATCCTACCATCCAATCATCCATCTACTCAAAGCATCATCCACGAGCAATCATTGTCCTTACAAGATTCTAAATGCTGGATGGATATATGCAAAAGTGTGTGTATATGTACTTACCTAATGCGAAAATCAGGCGGTTACTGATACAGTAAACCTCCTTAATGCAAACCATGATAGTGCCATGCATCCAATATGTATGCGAAACCCTATTGACACATACAAATTTCTACATGCGTGCACAACCATACACAAAAATGCATCATCCATATGATAACACAGCCATGATACATCCATCAATCTAACTACCACATCCATTTATGCAATATGCAACATGAAGTGACTGAGCCGATCTAGTGCCTAATGTGTGTGTATATGCATCCACGAGCAACCACTAGCAAACAATTGCATCCATATGCATCCATCAACCATAACATGTTTCAAACACATGTTTCAACCATAGGTTTTACCCTATCTAAAGGTCATAGGTATTAGCGAGAGGATATACTAAAGATAAGATAAGTACTAGACAAGCAATAAAGGAGAAGTTAAAAGACATACTCTCAAAAAGAAATGGATACAAAGAACGCATCTTCGCTTCCGTCTCCCAAGTAGCATTGCTTTCGTCATCTCCCCATTGCACTTTAACTAGCTGGACTTCTCTGTTCCTCAACTTCCTAGTTTCTGACCCAAGGATGCGAGTAGGAGCTCGTCGAATCGTCGCATCACGCTCTACCTCTACATCTCTAAGCAAGCTCGGCTCTACCACCTCCGCGGTCTCATGTAAGCACTTCCTCAAATGTGATACATGGAATACATCATGAACACCACTAAGTCTGTCGGGCAACTCCACCCTATATGCCATCCGTCCAATCCTTTCCTTAATAGGAAACGGCCCAACAAATCTCGGTGCTAACTTCCCTACGGACCCAAAGCGAACAACATTTCTCAATGGAGATACTTTGACAAAAACCATGTCCCCAACCTCAAACTCAAGATCCGTCCTTCTCCGATCCGCATAAGATTTCTGTCTATCTTGCGCTGCTTTCATCCTTCTTCGAATTAAATCAATCTTCTCTGAAGTCTCTCTAACCATATCCGGCCCAAGCAAGATCTTATTCGTAGATTCCCACCAACATGTAGGAGATCGACAAGGCCTTCCATAAAGAGCTTCGAAAGGAGCCATACCAATACTGGACTGAAAGCTGTTATTATATGCGAACTCCACCAAAGGAAGATGTTCTTCCCATGTACCTCCAAAATCCAAGATACAAAGCCTCAAAAGATCTTCTAAGATACGGTTCACCCTCTCAGTCTGACCGTCCGTCTGAGGATGATATGCGGTGCTCAAACACAACTGAGTCCCTACCGCCTCTTGCAAACTTCTCCAAAACTCACTAGTGAAAATAGGATCTCGATCACTCACAATGCTGGATGGTACGCCATGCAATCTAACAATCTCTCTAACATAGACTGAAGCAAGCCATGGAGCGGTCCTCTTACTCTTTACGGGTATAAAATGGGCACTCTTGGTAAGTCTGTCTACCACAACCCAAATTCCCGTATTGCCCTTCCTCGATCTCGGTAACCCGTCGATGAAATCCATCGAGACACTATCCCACTTCCACTGTGGAACTTCCAATGGGTGTAGCAACCCACCGGGTTTCCTTTGCTCCACTTTAACTTGTTGGCACACTAAGCATCTAGCCACATACTCGGCCACATCTTTCTTCATACCGGCCCAGAAGAAAACTCTCTTCATGTCTTGGTACATTTTGTCTCCACCGGGATGAATAGTCATTCTTGAACGATGTGCATCATCCAAAATAGCCTTCTTCAAACCCTCATCTTGCGGTACACAAAGTCTACCGTCTCTATGCAACCATCCCTTATCATCTATGGTGTATCTACCCAAATGGCTGGACGACTCCCCTCTTATAAGCTTCTCTACCAACACAACCAACTGTGGGTCGTCTCGCTGAGCCTCGCCAATCCGTCTCAAAAGAGTAGGTCTAACCTCCAAGGATGCCAACAAACCAGGTACAAAATCAACAGAAGGTCTGAAGTCAAACAAAGAAAGAAACTCCAAGCTTCGTCGTTCCATGAACAATGGACTCAAAGATAGCCTTTTTCTACTTAAGGCGTCTGCCACCACGTTACCCTTACCAGGGGTATACGCTATCTCGAAATCATAGGATGCTAAGAACTCCATCCACCTTTGCTGTCTTAAGTTTAAATCCTTCTGAGAGAATAAGTACTTCAATGATTTATGGTCGGTGAACAACTCGAATCTCTCACCAAGAAGATAATGGCGCCAAGACTTAAGTGCGAAAACAATCGCGGCCAACTCTAGATCATGGGTAGGGTAATTCTTCTCATGCACTCTCAATTGTCTCCCTCCATAGGCTATTACCCTTCCCTCCTGCATCAAGACTGCGCCTAATCCTGTTCCACAAGCATCGGTATAAACAACAAACGGCTTACTCCCATCCGGGAGCACTAAAACTGGAGCGGTGGTCAAAGCTCTCTTTAACCGTCGGAAAGCATCATCACAATCTACATCCCACGAGAAAACCAGATTCTTCTTCGTCAAGCGGGTTAATGGGGCTGATATCTTCGCGAAGTCTTTGATGAACTTCCTATAATATCCTGCCAACCCCAAGAAACTTCTTACTTCGGTAGCATTTTTAGGAACTTTCCAATCCTGGATAGATACTATCTTTGCGGGATCCACAGCTATCCCTTCCTTAGAGACCACATGCCCTAAGAACCGCACTTCTCTTCTCCAAAAATGACATTTAGAGAATTTAGCTTTAAGACCATGTGCTCGAAGAGTCTCCAACACTTCTCTGAGATGTAAGGCATGCTCTTCTTCACTCTTGGAAAAGACCAAGATGTCATCCACAAAAACTACTACAAACTTATTCAGAAACTCTCTGAACACTCTACTCATGAGATCAACAAAGTATGCGGGGGCGTTTGTCAACCCAAATGGCATCACTAGCCACTCATAAAAACCATCCGGAGTCCGGAAAGCAGTCTTCTCTATACTGTCCTCCGCCACTCTTAACTGATGAAACCCTGTAGCTAAGTCCATCTGCGAAAATACTGACGCGCCAACCAACTGATCAAAGAGATCATCTATCCTCGGTAATGGGTGTCTATTCTTCTTCGTGAGCTTATTAAGTTCTCTATAATCCACACAAAGTCTGAGGGACCCATCCGCCTTCGTGGCAAACACTACTGGAGCTCCCCACTCCGATATACTTCGCCTTATGAACCCCTTCTCAAGCAACTCCCCTACTTGCTTATGAAGTTCTCTTCTCTCACGAGGAGCCATGTGGCGTACTGGCAAAGACACTGGTTTGGCATTATCCACCAAATAAATTCGGAAATCTATCTCCCGCTTCGGAGGCAAACCCTTTACTTCTTCAAACACATCCGGATATTCCCGGACTACTCTGACAGAACACAAACTCTCGACCGAAGCATCGAGCGATTCAAGATAACTTAGCAAAACAGATTCCATGGGATTGCAAGAGATCTCGAGAGTGTTACCCAAGCGGGTCATGAGCCTGACAACTCTCCTTTCGCAATCAAGAACGGCACCATTACTGGATAACCAGTCCATGCCCAAGATCAACCCATAGCCCGTGAAGCCCAATACAAAAGCATCACATCTAAACTCAACGCTAAGTATAGAAATCTTCAAACCCAAACATATCATAGACAGATATATGGAGCCCCCAATTGGGTTTGAGACAACCAAGGGATCATCAACTAGACTGGTGTCTAAGTGCAGTGACTCAACTAACGATGATGAGATAAAAGAATGCGATGCGCCAGAGTCAAACAAAGTACGAACTGGATGATCAAACAGAAAAACCAGACTTTCAACGGAAATAGTTCTACCTCTCTGCTGAATCGGTGGAACTGAGAGAACCTGAACTTGCCCCCCTGACTGAGGTGGTGCTATAAGAGCTTGCACCTGGCCTCCTGAGGTAGACCCCGTCTTCTGCCCCTTCTTTGGGCAGTTTTTCACAAGATGCCCTGCTTCACCACAATGAAAGCAACCGGTCTTCTTCTTTTTGCGACAATCCTTACTAAGGTGTCCTGGTGTTCCACAATTGAAGCACTTCTTCTTCGTCTTCTTTTTGTCACCATTGCTTTTTCCGCCCTTGCCTTGTTGTTGTTGTTGCGGTTTCTTCTGATCCCCCTTTTTCTCTGGTGCCTTAGAATTCTTATCATCCTCATGCATAAGTGCCATGTAGACAAGCTTCTCAAAAGTGGCCCCCATAGGAATGTGAGTCATAGCTATTCCTTGCAATGGTTCGTTCAAGCCTCTAACGAACCTCAAAGCCTTCTTCTCCGGTGTATTCACCAACTCTATGCCAAACCTTGCTAATTGATTGAATTTGTTGACATATTCTTTCACCGTGAGATTCCCTTGCTTCAAATTCAAGAACTTCTCCATAAACAGATTCTCTTCCGCCCTTGAGAGAAACTTAGCCCCAAACCTTTGCTTAAAATCTGCCCAAGAGTCAACAGGGCGCTCTCCATTAGTGACCTCCCACCAGAATGAGGCCTCTCCCTTCATTAACCAAGCCGCCAACTTGACTTTCTTTCCCTCTTCCACTTCAAAGATATCTAGCAACTCTTCCACTTCCTTAAGCCAATCTCTAGCCTCTACGAAAGTCTCTGAACCAAGAAAAGGTTTTCCTCCTATAGCCTTGAACTCCTTGCAAACCTTAGCAAAATTATCCACTCTAGGCTGAGGAGGAGGAGCGGTTGTCTCTGGTGTAGTAGCATTGGCCGGACCCGCAGCCGCGGCCCTAGCCTCTTGCAACCTCCTATACCATAGTGGTATAACTAAACCCTCCGGGATGTTAAGATCTTCAGCCATGCTGAAACGAAAGAGGAAAGATTCAAAAAGGAGATTCCGAAAGATAAAGATATGGCTATTGGGGATTATGCTTTTCTTTTTCAAAAACTTTTTCTCTTAGAAGACATGCTTTTGAAAATACTTTTTTCGAAAATACTCTTAGAAAATAGTTTTTCTCAAAAATTTTATCTGTTCTGGTAACCTAAAGCTCTGATACCACGTGTAACACCCCACTCCCGCTATGATCACTCACTAAGGGAATGCCATAGCATCGGTGGAGTATTTTAGTGAATATAGAACAGAAAAATTACAACAAGACAGATATAAATAGTACTTGAAATTTTAAAACATCATCTCATAACAGCGGAAGTAAAACATGTCTGGTTACATCATAAAACCACAATAAAGGTCAAGTACAATATCCATCAAAATAAAGAAGTACATAATCCCACTCTCATACAATAGCCAAACAAAAGAAAAGATAACTGGATAACTGGAGCTTTACATCTATCCAAGCTCCTAAAGACTGGAACAGCAATCCGATCAAGCTCCACTACTGCTAGGATCCACCGTAGGACCTGAGGGTTGGGAAAAAGATAAAAACAACGGGGTCAGACATAAGTCTGAGCGAGTCCTATAACTTTAACAATACAATCGTTAAAGTAACCAGAGAAGACATAAACTGATATACGGTAACATATAGGGATGAATGGCTACCCTAAGCAGTCAACTAAACGAAGATAAAGGATAAAGACGCATCTACCCTCCCTAAGGTAAATTACTAAACTGCACCACACCAGTCGTTCCTAACTTAAAGGTTGATCCCACCCAAGGACTTATAAAATTTACTAATTAGTACCTGCGTACCCCTAGGTGACCAAGTAGGCGCCACGGGGCCCTACAATCCATTAGGTGTACACACTACTTCCCATTCGATCGGCTCCCTAACGTAGATACCCGTGCTGGCCCCACCGTGGGATGTATCATTCCCCAATGTGGCAACCTGATGAAACTAAAGGTGCACGGCTTATATCTACTCGATGCAACAACGGCTTACCTACCAGCCCGGGCCCACTCACGCATATGAAGCCCGTTGGACTTGCGTTGCCACCGCTAACCCGTTTGCCTCTTACAGTCAAGCCCAGTATGCGTGTCCCGTCCTCGACATGGGTCGAGCCCACAAAGATACGTATGGGTTACTGGTTGAAATGGGCCTCCACAAGCTACCCACCTAAGCTTGTCCCTTTTTCTAGTATATCCCACTTAACCCTTTAATCATGTTTTAATTACATGTTCCATTTTGGTTAAGTATTCTAATCGTATTTTCTATTGCCACCCAAGGCAACCACTAGATTTTCTCATGCCACCCGAGGCACCCACTTAACCCCTCATGTCCCTCTACATGCTAATGTTGTTAAGTGTTTCTTAATTAATTAATTAAGAACGTAACCTTTGTAAAGACCTCTCACATTAGACTGTCTTTTATGACCGCTGGTTAAGCCGGTTGGGTCCGGGCAGCCTTATGTCATAACAGAGTCTAACCTCGTGTCTTTACATTAATTACGTATTTAGTTTGTGCCTAAGACCTCTCACATTGGGCTAACATTTGTAGCAACTGGTTAAGCCGGTTGGGTCCGGGCAGTTTTACGCTACAACTGAGTCCAACCTCGTGTCTTAGTCAATTAATTACACCTAATTAATCACCCTCATAATTTTATATTAATTATCCCTAATTAATCAAGTTTTCTTAACATGGGTAGACCTAACTTAATAGGTAAATTCCCATGGGGTAGACCTAACTCAATAGGTAAATTCCCAACACATAGTATGGGTACACCTAACCAAATAGGCAAATTCCCATACTATGTTTATTTATTTTGTGTTATGCATAATTATATTAATTTCACACAATCTTATTAACTTATGCATTTAATTACCCCATCGTTCCCACGTAATTTCGTTCATGATATAACACATATAAAAGGTGTCAACTTGCATATGAATGAACATGTTTCAAAGGTGCCATCTTGCATATTAACAAACACATAACTTGCATATGAACTTGCATAACATGTCACATAACTTGCATATAATATGTCACATAACTTACATATTCATTTTGCATAACAAACTTGCATATTAGCTTATAGACTTGCATAATGTGTCATCATGAACTTGCATATTAATAAACATGTAACTTGCATATTTACATACATGTAACTTGCATATTAACAAACATGTAACTTGCATATAAAGAAACATGTAACTTGCATATTTACATACATGTAACTTGCATATTAACAAACATGTAACTTGCATATTAACAAACATGTAACTTGCATATTTACATACATGTAACTTGCATATTAACAAACATGTAACTTGCATATTTACATACATGTAACTTGCATATTAACAAACATGTAACTTGCATATTTACATACATGTAACTTGCATAGCATATTACCATGAACTTGCATAACATGCATATGATTACATAGCCCACAACTTGCATATTTAGCATCATGCAAACATAACATACATCATATTAAACTTGCATAAGCTTACATACTCAACATGCATAAACATAAGATTAATGCTAACATCATATCATATGATTCAAAGCTCATTAACCCACATACAAAACCATAAATCTCATCACATCTCATCTAATTAGTTTACCAAAAGATCATCAAAGTGATAGAAACTCACAACTAGCAACTTTGAACACCAAATGAAGAAGATTAAGATGCTAAGAAGGGATTAGAAGTTGATTAGAGAGTGATTAGTATGCAACCCTCTTCATAAAATTAGTGGAGGCCATGAGAGCTAGCATTTTGCCATAGTTTAGTCACTAGGTTTAATTATGAATGAATTAGGGTAGGTTAGGGTCTTATTTATAGATTAGGCAAGTGTTTTAGGCCATAGGATTAACCCTAGATTCAATCCAAGCCATCAAAGCATGTCTTGGGGAAGAAGTCAAGTGTAGGAACCATCTAGGGCCTTTAGATTAAAGATGGACCATGAGAACCATTCAAATGCAAAATCTGCACTTGAGCGAATCGGCCCACGGGTTGACAGCCAAACACCCTGGATTAACCCCTAGTCGACCCAGCGGGCTCGGGTCGACTTCAAAAATCGGCCGGTTCGGTTATTCCCCTCTCCCAATTCGCTGTTTTGAGCATTTTTGCATATTTATTTATTAAATTTTCAATTATATATATATATATATATATCAATATATATATATATATATATCTACACAACCCATTTCACTTAATTAAGTATACTTTAATTTGGGAATTTTCGTGAAACTTCGCGAGGCCATATCTTGGTCATACGGACTCCGATTTTCGAAAACTCGGACTCTATTTCGCGTATTTTTCCGAGACGAACGCAATGGCATAGCCCGTTTCCCTTGATTCCCATTTTAGAATTAAATTCTGCCTCGATTTATGTTATTACAGGTTATTGAAAATACGGGTTGTTACACTCGGACTCTATTTCTCGTATTTTTCCGAGACGAACGAAATGGCATAGACCGTTTCCCCTGATTCAGATTTTTAAATTTAATTCTGCCCTGTTTTATATTATAGCTAGTTATTCAACATACGGGGTGTTACATTAATGCACGACCGACCCAACCTGTCTACTTCACCCCTGTACTTCACGAACGAATGACCCACCCAGACAGGACCGGCCAATCCAACCCAAAAGTGAGATCATCCCCAGGCTCGCTCGACCGACCCTTTACTCCATAGGTTCACTCGACCGAACCCTTTTACTCCACAGGTTCACTCGACCGCTTACCTTCACTACACCATATATGCTGATTAAGCTGTGTTTTTAGCCGCATCTAAGGCTCTTAAACATGGCCAATAGCCATATCAAAAAACGGCGTATTAAAATTTTAGATACGGCTACAAACCGTATCTCATAAGTAATAACATACAGCTTATAGCCGTATCTAAGTAGTATTCAGACACGGCCTTTGACCGTATCGAATTATATCCGTGTGTGCACATATTTATATATATGCATATATATATATACAGAAATTGTAGCACATATTTTTCGTATAACACAGCATATATACCTCAATTTATACACAAGAATAACACAATTTATATTTTGTATATATACTCAAAGCATTTACAAGTTTTTTCATAACACGAACACAATGTATAACATACTAACATATACAAACGAAACTGTCAAAGATTTTCGTAATAATGCGAACTAACAAAAAAAGGTAAAAACATATGAACAGCCTGATATATATAACTCCAGTCAAGGCCGGGAAGATTGAGCGTACGTGCTGATCAATATGCCGATGAAATCCAAGTGTTTGCTGTAAATCAAAGCAGTACTACTATGAGAATAAGCTAGCTCATGATGCTGATCATAAATTTTTATATATAACAGCATAAATATTTATATATGCTACTATGTACATAGTTTAAAACAAAAACTTAAAAGGCCAACCTGATGATTGGCAGTAAAACTGAAACATGATAGCCAGCGCCTGAGTTCCAGCAACACAAAAGCACCCAAATCTGTAGGAAAAATGAAGTAATTTTATGCCTGATTGCACACAAAATATCGTGTCTTTGTGTTCGTACTGATAACAGCGAAGGGCATATTGTGTCTTTGTATTCGTGTGTGCATATTTGTCAATTATATGTATAACATGTTTATGTAATGCTACAGGACATGATTTCATTCTCCAAAACAATTCCATTTCTTTGAACTAGTTTATTTTTCATTCTCCAAAATCTGCGCAAACATGATTTGCACGTAATGACTCACTAATTCGCTCTAAAAGTATTAAACCACAAACTCGTTATAATTCTCCTTGTCACTTGGCTGCAATATTGTAGATATAACATTGCTATAGCCTTCCCCTTTCTATTCTATAACCCTAATATAGCTAATGTAGTGTATCCAAGATGAGGGGATGGAAAAAAGCGAGATATTACCTGAAGTTTATATCAAAAATGCTCTGATTTTTCTTGCTAAGTACCATGACAGAAATCCCAATCCACCAGACCCTACACAACTAAGGTTTTACTACATAGTTATAACCTATTATACGGTTCAAAACACTAACAACTTCTCGTATTACATGAAGGGTTGTACACCTTGAAATCCATCTATCTATTATTACACATAGAATAGAAACAATGCAACTTGGCTGCCTGCATGGTTTTCTTACATTTCAAGGTAGGAGATCCTGTTTCTATCTTCTATGTTTTTAACAAAGCATATAAAACTGCAAACCCAACTACATCCCTAAATCTACTCTGTGAAGAACCAAGTAAATGTGGTTATCTAAATTTCATTTGCCTACAAGTACAAATGTTTATTCTTATCCCCAAATCTACTCTGTGAATGATGTTATTATAATCAAGATCGCTCCTTTTTTAGTTAATCTTTTACTTAGCCTTGCGAAAATTAAAATCCTGGCTCTGTCCTTGAGAGTGACATTAAGATAATATGAACAAGTAAAAAGAATTACCTGAATGTAACGATACAAATTAAGAATAAGTTTATTAGCACATCGGAATTACCCAAAGTCCACAATCTTCAAATTACCCAAATTTGGGGTCTCTAGCTTTGCGCTGGTCGATCATTGGTTCCAGTGATGCCAGTGATCCAACCAGTGAAAAGCTGGAGACACACAGATCGAATCATCTCTACCACAGGAGGAAATTCCAGAGAAAGATGGAGGCACGATTTGGTCACCGATCGAAAACCTTAATTTGGGTTTTCGGTCGCCATTAATAAAACAAAAGGAAAAGGGAGCGGCCAAATTGTGTTTGGAGTGCCTGAAGGGGTGCACAATATGATATAAATTAGATTTGGCCAAATACCGTGTCAAATGAACCAATCCGAAGAGTCCCCGATGGACGGTCAGATTTATGGTGTTTAGGGTGGTGCAGATCACAAAATGTAGTTTGCTACGACTCTAAGACTTATCAAATATGATACGGCTATAAACTGTATTTTATACCCGCAACGTTGTGTGCCAAATTGGCTAATATGGTGTAGTGCTTACACCCAGCTTGCTCGACCAACCGACTCCCTGGCTCGCCAGAGTCTGCTTTCTGTGTTGTTTCCCAAGAAATCACACCCTGGAGCGAACGATCCTCCTACGTGCGACCCAAAACCTGCACTTCATAATCTCTACTCCTATTTCCACCAAAAATTTGCCAAATGATAGTTTGACGAAATCAACTAATCCAATACATCCAATACAATCATAAGCATGTTATGAAACAACTAGCATCATGAAAATGACAATTATCATCAAATTATGCAAATTTCACCAAAAACCATAATAAATGAACATATGATCTAAATTGAGGATCTAACTTTCATAATCATATGGAATAGCATAGAAATTACCTATCTAAACTTGTTAAATTAGAACATAGGGTGGGTAATATGAAAATGGACTTAATATGGCATAGGTCTATAGAAAACACTTGAATTTATGAGAGAACATGCACAAACACTCATATATTTCATTGCATTCATATGAGAGATGTAAATTACTCACCGATTCTCCCAAATAAGCAAAGATTAACGAAAAATGAATCCGGATAGAAAGCACCTTGCACTAAACACCTTGATCCGATCAATCCTTGCTTTAATAGTCGTAAGTCGAGCCTTTAATGGTGTAGATCTATGATTTCCCTCCTTAGATTTGGATTTTTAATAGTGGAGAGGTGTTAGAGGAAGAAGGAGCACAAGGCCACCCAATGAAGAAATGAAAACCTAAACCAATTCCTATATCCCTCTCACCTATTTATACCCTCCCATCAGCCCACTAGTGGGGCTATCCAATTCAGCCCATTATGGCTTACCAGACCTGGACAACCAACTGAAAAACCTTAAAACAGCGATTTCTCCCAAACCGTTGAGCCAAATATTTAATGTAACCGATCTACAGAAAGGCAATCATTAATTCCTTTCCAATGGCACACGTCTCACCCTCTGATTCGACCTAAGTCAAAAGTTATGCCCTGTATGCAACACCCCATAATTTGTTAACATTAAAGAGGATAAATTAAATTATAATTAGTTTAATATTCAGAAATAAGGGGGGTCGACCCCATAAAGTGGGGGGTGACCCCCCTAGGGCTGAGATTGTAGCCGTTTAAGAGGGATGGCAGCTATATATAGAGGTCCCTTTTCTCTATTTTCTTTATTAAGAATCCATGGGCGCCAAACTCTACCGATGTCTGAACTGAATTGAACAAGTTATCTTCTACAACTATCAACTAAAGCAAATCAAACTTAGAGATTCAAGCGTAGATCCACAACCCAACAAGCTTCTTTTCTAGTTCTATCTTCTTAGTCAAACACTGTGAGTTCTAGCTTACTTTAAGATTTAAATGACTAAATGTATAACATGACAGTACCGTGATTTGGATCTGTCTTGAACCATAAACCTATGTTTTTCTTGGATCACGAACTTTATTATGCTAGATCTATTTTTATAGATCTAATTCACCTATGATCAGTTTATCATGTCACCTTTATTGATCTGAACCTTTGTCAAGTTTGTGGTTAATTTGGGATTATCATTATATGGCAATCGAACCTTCGTCTATATCTGATCATCAAGTATTGATTAATTGAGATCTGTTATTATTGGACATATAAACTCTTATTTGAATCTAGTTTTATCGTTACCCTTTTTACTAGATCTATTTTAATGTCCACATTATTATTACTATTACACGTCTATGCCAGTACATATGTTTATGTCACTTTTAGAATGATCACTATTGTCATTATTCCCATCACTTTTCCCTTCTTATGACTAGGCTACTTTCTAGCCTAGATGCCGCCAAATATATGTGAATACATTAGTTAGGGAATGAGGGAAAAAGGTTAGAATTGGCATAATTGAAATATTGTTTATATGAATTGGACATATAATTCTAAATGGGGAAAAAGGGCATAATCACCTATAAAGATATAGGTAAGAAATTGGATAAGAATGAAATGACTAATAATTACAATTAGAAATTGTAATTGCACTTATTACACAAGGTTAGGCTGCATTAGTGGTGGAAGTCTGCCTGGACCCGACCGGCATATCTAGCAGCCACTAATATTGAACCTAATGTGAGAGGTCTAAGTGAACAAATATGAATCAGGCTAAGACACGAAGTTAGGCCTAACTCGTGCAATAAGACTGCCTGAACCCGACCGGCATATCCAGCATCCACAAGTTGCAGGCCTAATGTCGGAGGTCTAGCCCATCATAAAACATAAATGGACATGGAAATAAATTGGACTACTTAAGCTAATCATATCCATGGGGATTGTATGATTATGAACTAAAGTTAGGTTAAGTAAAATTTATTGGATAGTTGGTGGGTTAACCAAATATGGAGGGGGTAGGTAACATTTACGCATATAAGCCAACAAAACTTAACATGATAAGGTTATGAAATTAAAGACACCTAGTGGTATACATAATCAGTGGAAATAACAAAGTTATGTAATTAAAGACACCTTTAGGTTAAGCATAACTTGTAGAAATGATAGGGTTATGTAATTAAAGACACCTAGTGGTATACATAGCTAAAGAAAACCTAGTGGTGGATACAAGATAAGGGGAGAGCTTGTATCATATTGTGTGGGATCCGTTTCATCCAGTAACTCGAAGTTGTATCAAAACATGTACTCCGTACTAGGTCGGAGAAGGGGCATGCTTACTGGACTGATTGTAAGAGATCCACACATAGAGGACGGTGCGGGCGGCGCAAACCGACCGAGCCATATGCGTGCATGAGATGGGCAGAGGAGGATAAGACGACCATGACACCTGTGGATATGGGGTTGTGCATATCAACGAGGGGTTGCCACTATAGGACGTGATACATCCGACGGTGGGCCGGCACAAAGTATCTACGCGGATTAGGAAGCCGATCAATTAGGGTTGTGGTTAGGGTACATTTGGACTTATGCCTAAGTCTACCTCCTTATATTGGAAGGGATCATCTCATTCTGGATATACTAGTAATAGTGTAGAGTAATCAGTACAGAAGCGTATACACCTTATCCGGTCTACCTTGTCACACCTACCTTTTATGAATTAATCTCTCATCCACTTTATATGCCTTTCATGCTACTTTTATTTATTTACTTGCTAAAAGTAACTAGACTCGCCAAACTTTATGTTTGACCCTTTTTGTTTCCACTTCTATCTTCCGTTCCCCCCCCCCCCCCCCCCCCCGGTTTGTAGGGAGGGAATTCTCAGGTTTAATCAAAACTTAGTTATCATCTTGCTAGAAGCTGCTTTCGAAGTATGGCTAAAGTTCTTATCTCTAATATGGTTTGGCTATTTTTCTTGGGAAATTGTGTTATTCTTTTTATATTTATGTACTTTTATCGTACAAGACAAAAGTTATATTGTTGTAATGCTTTTTGTGTCTTATGGTATTTTGGACCATACATTAAGATTTATGTTTGAAATAAAAATTTGAATTTCCTCTACGATCTAATTTATATGTCTTGTAATTATTCTGTGACTTTTTACCTATAACGCTTCACGGAACTTAATACATTCCCTTAATGAGTGACATTAATGCATGTGGGGTGTCACACTTGGCATCAGAGCTGAAGGTTACCAAATAAGATAAAAGTTTTGTGGAAAACTATGTTCAAAAAGGTTTTAAATGAAAGCATTTTCAAAAATAAAAGTCTGTTTTGAAAAGCATATTCCCCAAAGCCATATGTATTATCCTTCGGTCCTTTGTCTAAATTTTTTCCTTTTCCTTTTCAGCATGTCTGGGGAACCTAACATTCCTAATATCCTGGTGGGCATCACGATACCCAGATGGTTCTGTAGGTATCTAAAGGCCACGATGCCTGCCAAATGACAAGGAAACATTCCTCCCCCAGCTGTAACAGTCATTCCTCCTCCCCCCCTTCAGGAGCCGCTAATTTCGCTAAGATCTACAAAGTCTTCCGTGTTATGGGAGGGAAGCCATTCCATGGGAATGAGACATTTGTAGAAGTGCGTAATTGGCTTAAGGAGACTGAGGACTTGTTCGTAATCTTTGAAGAAGAGGATCGAAGAAAAATTCAGTTAGCTGCTTGGCTATTGAAGGATGAAGCTTCATTTTGATGGGAGGTAACCCAAGCAGGCCATCTGCTGGATACTTGGGATGACTTTAGACAAGGATTTGAGAAAAAATTCCATTTCCAATCTGAGAAGAGCATGAAGATGGAGAGGTTCTTAGCACTCAAACAAGCAAACTTGACGGTGAAAGAGTATGTGTACAAATTTAACCAGTTGGCAAGGTTTGGACTGGAAGTGGTAGACATGCCGCATAAGAAGGCATTGCGGTTTGCTAAAGAGCTAAATGAACCCCTTTATGGGTTAGCCATGTCCCATATTCCAATGGGAGCCACCTTTGAAAGAATTGTTTGTATGGCCTTGATGTATGAGGAAGAGAAAGGGGAAAAGAAGGAGGTTAGAGCTGAAGAAACAACCCAAAATAAGAAGATATGGACCAAGAAAGGACCGGAACAACAACAACAACAGAAGAAAGGAGGAAAGAATGACAAGGGTAAGGAGAAAAGGAAGTGTCACGGTTGTGGGAAAGAAGGTCTCTTGATCAAAGACTTTAAAAGAAGGAAGAACACTTGCATTAATTGTGGAGAAGTCAGACACTTTGCCAGGGAGTGAACACAAAAACTAGGATCACAGGGACAAGGGCAAAAGGCAGGAACTTCTGGAGGGCAGGTGCATGCTCTCGTGATCAGTGCTCCTGATAGAGGTAAAAAAATTTGAGTGGAAGGTTTAATTTCTCTTTCAAAATATCCTATTAGAACATTTTTTGATTCTGGCGCTTCACATTCATTTATATATAGTTCTGTGGTTGAATCTCTGCACTTAATTACTAGTATGATAGTGGATCCCATAGTTGTTTCAAACCCCGTTGGTGGTTCGGCTCATTTATCTATGATTTGTCGGGGTTTGAAAATATCTGTGTTAGGTGTCGAGTTTGAATGCGATGCATATGTGCTCGAGTTTATGGGCTATGGATTGATTCTAGGAATGGATTGGCTTACCGCGTATGGTGCCATTCTGGATTGTGAGAAGAGGGTCGTTAGGATTCTGACTTGTCATGGGAGGACCCTCGAGATTTATTGTGACCTCCAAGGGTCTATTATGCTTAGCTTCCTAGAGTCTCTTGATGCATCCATAGATGACTTGCAATCTGTTCTAGTAGTCCGAGATTATTCTGGTATTTTTGAGGAGGTCTAAGGATTACCTCTAAGGCATGAGATCGATTTTCGAATATATCTGGTAGGCAATGCAAAGCCAGTTGCATTACCAGTGTGCCATATTGCTCCGAGAGGAAGGAAGGAGTAGAGTAAGCAAGTAGAGGAGCTGCTTGAAAAAGGGTTTATCAGATGAAGCATATCTAAATGGGGTGCTCCAGTAGTATTTGCAACTAAGGCTAATGGATCGCTTCGTTTGTGCGTGGACTATAGAGAATTGAACAAACTCACAAAGAAGAATAGGCACCCACTTCCGAGGATAGACGACTTGTTTGACCAGCTTGTCAGCGCCTCGGTATTCTCTTGGTTGGACTTGGCCATGGGGTTTCATCAGTTGAGAGTGGCTGAGGACATCATAGACAAAACTGCTTTTAGGACTCTTGATGGTTTCTTCGAATGGCTAGTAATGTCTTTTGGACTGACAAATGCATCCGCCTATTTTGTCGATCTAATGAGTAGGGTGTTCCGGAAATTCCTGAATAAGTTTGTCGTAGTCTTTGTTGATGATATTTTGATCTTCTTCAAGAGCGAAAGGTGCATGCCCAGCATTTGATAGAAGTTTTGAAAACTCTCTGTGACCATCAGCTTAAGGCAAAGTTCTCTAAATTCCATTTTTGGAGAAAGGAGGTGAGATTCTTATGGCATGTAGTCTCCAAAGAAGGGATGGCTGTGGATCCCGTGAAAGTAGTTGCAGTGCAAGAATGGCATATTCCTAAAAATGCAACAGAGGTGAGAAGATTTCTTGGATTGGCATGTTAATATAGGAAGTTCATTAAGGACTTCGTTAAGATATCAGCCCCACTCACCAGGCTGACGAAGAAGAACTTGGCATTTTCATCGGATATATATTGTAATGTTGCTTTCCAACGTCTGAAGAGGGCTCTTACAAGAGCCCCAATCTTGATTTTGCCCGAAGGGAACAAAGTGTTTACGGTTTACACCGATGCATAGGGTACATGGCTTGGTGCGATTCTGATGCAAGAAGGAAAGGTAGCGTGTATAGGGGTAGATAGTTGAGTGTTCATAAGAAGAACTACCCCACCCATGATCTAGGGCTAACTGCCATAGTATTCGTGCTAAAGACTTGGCGTCATTATTTACTTGGAGAGAAATTCGAGTTATACACCGATCATAAATCTCTCAAGTACCACTTCTCACAGAAGGATCATAATTTAAGGCAACAAAGGTTGATGGAATACTTAGCTTCTTACGATTTTGAAATCGCTTATACCCCTGGTCAGGGTAATGTGGTGGCTGACGCACTAAGTAGGCATAGGATGGTGTTGAGTCCTCTGTTTGTGGAGAGGAAGAGCTTGGAGTTCATATCAACCTTTAACTTCAGACCCTCCATCGTGATTTTGCCAGGTTTATTTGCATCATTAAAAATACGACCATCTCTTACGGATCAGATAGGAGCTTCACAGTAAGGTAACCCACAGATTTTAGACATCATAGATAAGCTCAGAAAAGGGGAGACTTCTAGTCACCTCAGGAGATATACCATAGATGAAAAGGGGTGGTTGCGATGAGATGGAAGGCTACGTGTCCCTCAAACGTTAAGCTTAATAAAGGCAGTCCTAGAAGAAGCCCACCATTCTAAGATGACCATTCATCTAGGCGGCAATAAGATATAAAGAGACATGAAGAGGGTTTTCTTTTGGGCTGGGATGAAGAAAGATGTGGATGAACTTGTTTCTCAATGTTTAGTCTGCCAGTAGGTTAAATCTGAGCAAAAGAATCCCGGTGGTTTACTTCATCCTTTAGAGGTTCCATAATGGAAGTGGGAGAGCATCTCCATGGACTTAATAGATGTTTTGCCTAGATTAAAGAAGTACAAAACCAGTATTTGGGTAGTAGGGGACAGATTGACTAAGAGCAATCATTTCATTCCAATGAAGAGTAAGAGGATGATATCATGGTTGGCAGCGATTTACGCTCGTGAGATAGTTCGTCTTCGTGGAGTACCTTCCAGTATCGTAGGCGATCATGACCCCATCTTTACCAATGAAATTTGGAGGAGCTTGCAAGAAGCATTTGCACACAGTTGTTTTTGAGCACCTCTTATCATCCTCAGACCGTTGGGCAGACGGAGAGGGTGAACAGAATTCTTGAAGATCTTTTAAGGCTATGTATCCTAGTCTTCGGAGGAACTTGGGAAGAGCATCTTCGTTTAGTAGAGTTTTCCTATAGCAACAGCTATCAAGCCAGCGTCGGCATGGCACCCTTCGAAGCATTGTATAGACGACCTTGTAGATCACCAAATTGTTGGTGGGAATCTACAGAATGATGACCAGATATGGTTAGAGAAACGTCCAAAAAGATTGACCTTATTCGATGGCAGATGAAGACGACCCAAGATAGGCATAAATCATATGCAGGCAAGAGAATGACTGACATCGAATTTGAAGTAGGAGACTTAATTTTTATCAAAGTATCACCTCTAAGGAATGTGGTTCGCTTCGGATATGCAAAGAAGTTAGCACCTAAGTTTGTGGGACCATTTCCCATAACCAAGAAGATTGGCCAAATGGCCTATAGAGTAAAGCTTCCAGAAAATTTATCTGGTGTTCATGATGTTTTCCACGTTTCTCATCTACGAAAGTGCTTGCATGGCACCACGGAAGTTGTTGAGCCAAATATATTGGAAGAAGTGGAAGTAGAGCGGAAGGCAACAGTCACACGAGTCCCCACTTGTATTCTTGGATCAGAAGTTAAGAAGCTACGCAGTAAAGAAATCAAGTTAATAAAGGTTCAATGGGGAGATAACCCAGAGGATGCAACTTGGGAGACCGAAGACAAGATTCGTGCTTAGTACCATTTTATTTTCAAGGGTATGTTCTTAACTCCTTTTCTAAAGTTTATCCATACTTGTTTCTATCATTTGAGTATGTCCTATCAATAGTATTTTCTACCTTTAAATAGGAATCTTATGGATGTAAACATGTGTTTGAGACATGTTATGTTTGATGGATGCAAGTGGATGCAAGTGTTTGATAGCGGTTGCATGTGGATGCATATGCACACACATTAGGCACTAGATTGGCTCAATCACTCTCATAATGCATATGGATGTATGTGAATTTTCCTTTTCTTTTAGTGGATGAAAATTGATTTACTATCAAATGGATGTTGCATTTGGATGAGTGAGTGTGCACACATATAGAACTTCCATGTTATATAGGATTATTTGCATACATATTGGATTCATGGCACTAACATACATTTCATTAAGGAGGTCAACTGAATCAGTAGACCGCCTGATCTTTGCATTAGAATAGGGACATAGGGACATGTACACACACCTTTGCATATATTCATATAAGCATTAGAAATCTTTAAGGACAATGGATGCCAGTGATTGATGGATGAGTGGATGGATGATAAACGGTAGGATATGCATTCTTCTCAACTTAGAGATTTAAGGGACAAAATCCTATAAGTAGGGGGGAATGTAACACCCCGTAATTTGTGAACAATAAATAGGATAAATTAGATTATAATTAATTTAATATTTGGAATTAGGGGAAATGGACTATGCCATTGCGTTCGTCTCGAAATTTTGGCCAAGATAGATGTTCGGTTTGCATAAAATTGACACCATATGAAGAAGTTATATATATATATAGTCCAAATAATTAAAATTCAGTACAAATTTCAAAAATTATGTTGGCGAGAAAACTCCCGCCCCAGGGGTGTCAACCCCTAAGCAGGGGTGTCGACACCTTAAGGGGGGGTTGACTCCTTAAGGGGGGTCGACCCCATAAAGGTGGGGTCGACCCCCCTAGGGCTGAGGTGTCAGTCATTTTAGAGGGCTGGCAGCTATATATAGAGGTCTCTTTTCTCTATTTTCTTCATTGAGAATCCATGGGGGGCAAACTCTGCTAGTGTCTGAACTGAATTGGATACGTTATCTTCTACAACTATCAACTAAAGCAAATCAAACTTAGAGATTCAAGCGTAGATCTACAACCCAAGAAGCTTTTTTTTCTAGTTCTATCTTCTTAGCCAAACACTGTGAGTTCTAGGTTACTTTTAGATTTAAATGACTAAAAGTATAACGAGATAATACTATGATTTGGATTTGTCTTGAATCATAAACCTATGTTATTCTTAGATCTAAAACTTTATTATGCTAGATCTATTTTTACAGATCTAATTCACCTATGATTAATTTATCATGTCACCTTTATAGATCTAAGCCTTTGTCAAGCATGTGGTTAATCTAGAATTATTGTTATATAGTCAATTGAACCTTTGTTTATATATAGACCATTAGGTTGTGATTAATTGAGATCTGTTATTATTGGACATATGAACTCTTATTTGGATTTGTTCATCCTATGTATATTGGATCTTGTTTTATCGTTACCCTTTATACTAGATCTGTTTTCATGTTCACCTTATTATGCCTATTACTTGTCTATGCAAGTATATATGTTTATGCCACTTTTAGAATGATCACTATTGTCATTATTCCCATCACTTTTCCCTTTTATGACTAGGCTACTTTCTAGCCTAGATGCCACTAAATATATGTGAATCCGTTAGTTAGAGAACGGGGGAAATAGGTTAGAATTGGCATAATTGAATTAATTTTTATATGAATTGGACATATAATTCAAAATGGGGAAAAAGAGGCATAATCACCTATAAAAACATAGGTAAGAAATTGGATAAGAATGAAATGACTAATAATTACAATTAGAAATTGTAATTGCACTTATGATACGGGGTTAGGTTGCATTAGTGGTGGAAGTCTGCCCGACCCGATCGGCATATCCAACAGCCACTAATATTGAACCTAATGTTAGAGTTCTAAGTGCACAAATATGAATCGGGCTAATATACGAGGTTAGGCCAAATTCGTGGAATAAGATTGCCCGAACTCGACTGGCATATCCAGCATCCACAAGTTGCAGGCCTAATGTGGGAGGTCTAGCCCATTATAAACCATAAATGGACATGGAAATAAGTTGGACTACTTAACCTAATCTAATCCATAGGGATTGCATGATTATTACTAAAGTTAGGGTTAAGTAAAATTGGTTGGACAGTGGGCGGGTTAAGCAAATCTGGAGGGGGTGGATAATATTTACACATATAGACCCACAAAACTTAACCCGATAAGGTTATGTAATTAAAGACACCTAGTGGTATACATAATCAGTGGAAATAATAGATCCATGTAATTAAAGACACCTTTAGTGTAAGCATAAATTGTAGAAATGATAGGGTTATTTAATTAAAGACACCCAGTGGTATACATAGACAATGAAAACCTAGTGGTGGATACAAGATAAGGGGAGAGCTTGTATCGTATTATGTGGGATCCGTTTCATCCAGTAACCCATAATAGGTATCAAAACATGTACTCCATACCAGGTCGGAGAAGGGGAACGCATACTAGACTGATTGTAAGAGATCCAAACGTAGAGGACGGTGTGGGCGACGCAAACCGATCGGGCCACGTGCGTGCATGAGTCGGGCAGAGGGGATAAGACGACCGTGACACCTTTAGATATGGGGCTGTGCATATCAGCGAGGGGTTGTCACTTTAGGACGTGATACCTCCTACGGTGGGGCCGACACAGAGTATCTACGCTGATTAGGGAGCCGATCAATTAGTGTAGTGGTTACGGTACATTTGGAAGTATGCCTAAGTCTACCTCCTTATATTGGAAGGGATCGTCTCATTCTGGATATACTAGTAATAGTGCAGAGTAATCATCAGGGAAGCATATACACCTTATCTTGTTTACCTTGTCACAGCTGCCTTTTATGAATTAATCTCTCATCCACTTTATATGCATGTCATGCTACTTTTATTTATTTACTTGCTAGAAGTAACTAGATTCGCTAGACTTTATGTCTGAACCTTTTTGTTTCCTCTTCTTTCTTCCGTTCCTCCCTAGTTCGTAGGGAGGGAAATCTCATTCTTAGTCAAGATTCAGTTACCGTCTTGCTAGAAGCTGCTTTCGAAGTATGGATCAAGTTCTTATCTCTACTATGGCTTAGCTCTTTTTCTTGGGGAATTATGTTATGCTTTTTATATTTATGTACTCTGATGGTACAAGCAGAAGTTATAGTGTTGTAACGTTTTTTGTGACTTATTGTATTTTGGACCACGCAGTATGATTTATATTTGAAATAAAAATTTGAATTTCTTCTACTATCTTATTTATATACATCTTGTAATTATTCTGTGACTTTTTACCTATAACGCTTCACGGAACTTAATGCGTTCCCTTAGTGAGTGACATTAACGGACGTGGGGTGTCACACTGTACAAGACTAACAGGGGAAAAATGGTCACAACCAAGATCGCTAAAAATTATGGACATGTCTCACATCCCCATAAGCAACATACCAAAAGATGAGAACGATGAAACCCTCAGGAAATAAAGTAAAAATATTTTACGATTCTTCGATACGTAAAATGCATGCTGTTACATTCTTCCCTCCTTAGGAATTTCACCCTCGAAATTCCAAGTAAACACAAGCAACCACAACAATTCTGCATGCATATGATCCATGAGAAGCCAATTCTATCATTCAAACTAGCAACCATCAAGCCATGCATCCATAGCCTTATCCTAGCATGCAGAATCCTATCAAACAAGACACAATGATATAACGATGACACAATATCTAAGGTCCTACCGACGAATAGTTCTGGATGAGTCGCCCTCATGCTCTCTTCCGTCTCCCATGTATAATTGTAACACCCCACCTCCGCCAATGCCACTCTTGCAAGCACACTAGCATTGGAGGGGCGTTAAACGAGGTAAACATGCATGTAGATATCACAAGACAGAACATATAAGTAAAAATAGAGTAAATAAAGCAGTGGATAAAACTAACATTTCAAAACCATAGTCAAGTTACATCAAAGTACTTGGTCATTATTTTCCACAAAACATAGTCTAGAAACATCAACTGAAAACTGGAAAGAAAATCATAAAGTAACTATCCCCAAGGTAGAATAGAGCCATAGCGTGCTCAAGTCCAAACTGTACATGAGCTATCCAGAAAAGCAGCTAAAGATCCAAGCTAGGTACCAGTGTTCCCACCCTGTAAACCTGAGGGGGGGGGGGGAACGGAAGAAAAGAGGAGAAAGAAAACGGGTCAGTCAAAAAGACTGGTAAGTCCTATCTACTATTAGTATAAAAACTAATAAAGTTAACTGAACATGTAAAACAGAGATGAGATGTAGGGTGATAACTGGCATTGTGAAAAGTTAACAAGATAGATCAAGTGTGGCATCGCATATACAAGGTTAAGTTGCACCAGGTGTGTACTAGTATTCCAATCCATGTCAAGTATAAACAAGAAATGATCCCTTGGCCCAAAGCTGGCCCACATCATGAGATGACCTGAATCGAGGTCCAACTACTCAGTCTAGTCGATCGGCTCCCTATAAGCCTAACTCGTCGTGTATCGGTGTCATACGGCTTAATTGTGGAATGTAGTTAACTGTGCAAGGTCCACCCCAGGGTGTATCCAGCCCTAAGGTGTAAACCACAGACACAATTCAAGCACGCACAGTCTAAACCTACTGGTGCCCATGTTCAACTCCGGACTTAATGTGCACGACCATGGTCCGCCTGAACAACCGGTGCACCCTTCAACCGTCTCTTTTGGTCTCTTACAATCAGTCCAGTAATCGTGCCCCACCCTAGCCTAGTCCAGGGTACCCATGATACTTCCAAGTGGTTTACTGCTAAAAAGGACCATGTAACTAGGATTTCAAGTGGGTTAAGTGTGGTTAACCCTATCCAAACCATGTATTGAGTTGGTTAAGTGTATTCGAGCAGTTCATGACTTAACCCTATCAATACATCGGGTTTAATTGGTTAAGTATATTCAAGTAGTCCATGACTTAACCCTACCAATCCATCGTGTTTAATTGGTTAAGTATTCAAGTAGTCCATGACTTAACCCTACCAATCCATCATGTTTAATTGGTTAAGTATTCAAGTAGTCCATGACTTAACCCTACCAATCCATCGTGTTTAATTGGTTAAGTATTCAAGTAGTCCATGACTTAACCCTACCATGTGGCATTAATTAACTTAATGCACCCCAACCTCTCACATTAGACTTTGTTGTGGTTACTAGTTAAGCCGGGCGGGTCCGGGTAGCTTTACACCACAACCTAGTCTAACCTCGGGTTTTAAGTGCGATATGACCAACTACTCACATTAGGTCCTATTGTTTGTAGCCACTAGTTAAGCCGGTCGGTTCCGGGTAGATTTATGCTACAAACTCAACCCAACCTCGAGTTGGCCACTTTCATGTTTTCTACATGTCATGTCCACGTTCGTGTTTTCAAGCATAAACACATGTCAAACTTTCATGTCATATTTTCAAGTCATGTTTTCATGTTATTTAAGTTTGCCCAACTACCAATAACGTATTCCCATCGCACGTAAATTCGCATCAACGCAAATAGATCAAAGAGGGAACATAACAATATGACAAGGTGGGCATAAGGTGGCAAAGTCTATCACAAGTCAAACATGGTGATATTTGAGGCCAAAAGGGGTTCAACATACTAACATATGGCCTCAACATGTATGATAGCACAAAAGGTGTCTTGGCCTCAAACATATCAAATAGCATAAGGGTGATTTGGCCACTAGCATGCGTAATATCATTAGGGTGGTTTGGCCACAAGCATATTAAGGAACATGAGGGGTCAAGGTTTGGCCACAAGTTAAACATGGTGGCATATGAGGCAAATGTGTTCATAAACTTGCATATTACATTATAAGCCTCAAAACATGCATGATCTCAACCTTAGCATAATAGGTGAAACATGGCCATAAATAGCATAGGATGATAGCTAATGATTCACATATAACATCATATGCAAGATAACATAAGGGTTATGAGAGTTTCTATGTTGCTTTATGCAACATTTCAAATCAAAGGTCATATCTTTCTATGCACAAAGTCAAGGTAATAGCTTTACAAACATGCATAGGATAAATCTATGCATAACATGATAGAATCAAAGCACAAATCATACTTAGGCCCAAACTCAAACTTGCAACATGTCATATTTAACTTCATAGTTAGAATCTAAGAGTAGTATAGGGCTTACAATGCTATGAAGACTTATAAAATAAAATAAAATTGAGACGAAGCCACGCTAGCAACACTAAAAGCCCCAAATGAATATAAGCTCCAAGTTGTCTTAAGAAACAAGAAGCCCCTTTGATTTGTATGAAGAAAGATCTTTATTTTGATGAAGAAAGGTGGCTCTTTTACTTGCTTAGGACACTCAAATTTTCATGAAGAGGATGGAGGCCATGATATGAAGATGGAGGCCATGATCAAGAAACATTTTGGCATAGTTTAGTTGTAGGAATGATTAATGAGGGTTTAGGCTAGGTCTTAGGGTCTTTTTATAGAGTTTAGGATTAGTTTTAGCCATAGGATTAACCCTAAATCAAATCTGAGCCATCATATCACGTCACTAGCCAACAAAACAGGTCCAAACAGCCCAATTAAGTGCACCAGGCCAACCTGGCCGACCAGGGAGGTCGACCCCCAGGTCGACTCTAGTGTCGACCTGGTTGGGGGGGAGGTCGACCCTAGTGTCGACCCCCCTATCGACCTGTCTGGGCGGGAATTTTCCCGCCCAGTCTGTTTTGGTTGAATTTGAATTCTAAATTCAAATTTGAACTGTTTTTGAACTTGAAATTTTCTGAAAACTTTGACGGGCCATAACTTGGTCATACGGACTCCGATTTTCGAAAACTCGGACTCTATTTCGCGTATTTTTCCGAGACGAACGCAATGGCACAGCCTGTTTCCCTTGATTCAGATTTTAACATTAAATTCTGCCTTGATTTATGTTATAACATGTTATTCAAAAATACGGGTTGTTACATCCTCCCCACCTTAAAGGATTTCGTCCCCGAAATCTTCAAGTTAGGAAGAACGTATCATACCATCCATCATCCATCTACTCAAAACATCATCCACGAGTAATCATTGTCCTTAAAAGATTCTAAATGTTGTATGAACATATGCAAAGGTGTGTGTATATGTACTTATCTAATGCGAAAATCAGACGGTTACTGATTCAGTAAACCTCCTTAATGCAAAATATGTTAGTGTAATGAGTCCATATGTATGCGAATTCCTAATATAATCCATAGTCTCTATATGAGTGCACATAACATCCATCTATATGCAACATCCATGTGATATCATACAAGTTTCATCCATGAATAAGCATAAACACTCATGCATATGCGGTATGAAAGTGTGTGAGCCGATCTTAGTGCCTAACGTGTATCATGCATCCACGAGTATCCACTTGCAAACACTTGCAACCACTGGCAAACATCAAGCATAACATGTTTCAAATACATGTTTCAACCAAGGGTTTCTACCTAAGGTTCTCATGACAAGATTTACGAAACAAGATAAACATGGATAGCAAAAGAAAGATATACCAACTAGGAAAAGAGATTGAAAATGTACCCTAAAAAAGAAATGGATAAAGGCCACGCATCTTCTCCTCGGTTTCCCAAGTTGCGTCTTCCTCTGCTTCACTCCATTGCACCTTAACAAGCTTAACTTCTTTGCTTCTTAGCTTCTTTGTCTCCGTTTCCATGATACGAATCGGAGCTCGTCTCAGGGTTGCCTCTTTCTCCACCTCCATGTCTTCAAGAATTCTAGGTTCAACCACCTCAGCGAACTCACGTAGGCACTTTCGGAGATGCGAGACATGAAAGACATTATGCACTCCGGCCAGCTTCTCGGGCAATTGCACCATATAAGCCATCTTCCCAATTCTCTCTATGATAGGGAAGGGTCCTACGAACCTTGGTGCCAGCTTCCCAACTGCTCCAAAATGAACCACATTTCGCAAAGGAGAAATCTTCACAAAGACCATATCTCCATCTTTAAATTCTAAGTCTGTCCTTCGCTTGTCTGCATAGGATTTCTGTCTATCTTGGGCCGTTTTCATCCGTCTTCGAATCAATTCAACCCTCTCGGATGTGTCCCTTATCATGTCAGGCCCAATTATAAGCTTATCCGTCGTCTCCCACCAACATGTTGGTGGCTTGCACGGCCTCCCATACAAAGCTTCGAATGGTGCCATCCCTATGCTAGCTTGATAGCTATTATTATAAGCAAACTCTACAAGAGGGAGGTGGTCTTCCCAAGTACCACCAAAGTCAAGAACACAAAGTCTCAAAAGATCTTCTAGCACCCTATTCACCCTCTCGGTTTGGCCATCCGTCTGGGGGTGATAGGCTGTACTTAGATTCAATCGCGTACCCATCGCTTCTAGCAAACTATTCTAGAACTGGATGGTGAAGATTGGGTCACGACTGCTAACTATGCTGGAAGGAACTCCATGCAATCGCACTATCTCTCGAAGATAAACAGATGCTAAACCTGATACAATCCTCTTGTTCTTTACTGGAAGGAAATGGGTGCTCTTCGTAAGTCTATCAACTATGACCCATATCCCATAAAGCCCAAATAGTTTGGTCATCTTAATGGACATCTTCACCCCAACTATAAATCACAAACATGCGAGTCATACTCCTTATGGGGTTTGCAACAGAACTAAGATTGAGAATAGGACCGAGAGGATATACTTAAAAGATAGCATGCGAGTAAGCTCTACAGAATAGTAGGGGTCAAGGACATATAATGCGCGTATCTAGTCTTTAAATCTTCTAGGCTGCATTTTCTTGTGCTTAATCCGATCGTGCCTTGACCGTCTTTTAATTTCACAATTTCGTAGCTCTTAATTCTTATTTCCAAAATATGAGTTAGAACTCATTTCACCGTTGCCTCTCGTTCCACTTCCACTTATTATTTTCCTAAAATACTTGGCTTAAACATAACTGCGTGCTCATGGTTTCATGCAAGCCTTCCAAAATTCGTTAGTGAATCCTGGATATCGTTAACATACCATACGGTATTTCACGCAGAAGAACTATCTCTTGAAAACAAATGCCACTCTACGTTGCCAAATGTTCTTACTAGCGTGATTTCTATAACCCATGCTTAAGCGGAATGGACTATCCGCCTTAGTGGCGAACACTACTCGATTGGATTACAAATTTCCAAAAAGTGCCAAGGGATTCTAGATAACTAATCATGACGGAACCTTAAAGGTCACACGAGATTTCAAGGGTATTACCGAGGCGAGTCATGAGCCTCGCAACCCTATGTTCAAAGTCAAGAATGGCTCCATAACTGGACAACCAATCCTTGCCCAAAATCAACCTGTATCCCATAAACCCGAGAACATAAGAATTACACATGAATTCTATGCTCAAGATAGAGATTCTCAAATCCATACAAATCGCAGATAGATGGGCGAAACCCTCAATTGGATTTGAAACTTCTAACGGGATCCTCAACTAGACTAGTACTTAGGTGCAAACTCTTCAACAAGATCAGAAATAAAACTATGCGATGTGCCAAAATGAAACAAGGTATGAACAGGGAAATCAGAAATGTAAACATGACTTTCTATAGAAACACTACATCGATCAAAAGCTGGAAGAGCGAGGAGAGCCTGCAACTGCCCTCCAGAGGGTCCTGCTTGCCGAATTTGCCTTTTCCCTTGTCCTTGCTTTTTCGGACGATCCTTACTATAGTGTCCAGACTCTCCACAATGAAAGCATTCTCCCAACTTCCTTTTCTTCTTCCTACAGTCTTTGGCTATGTGCCCAGTAATCCCACAGAAGTTGCACTTCCTCCTTTCTCTTGACTTGTTGTCCTTGCTGTTGTTGTTCTTGCCTCCTTTTCCGGAATCTACCTTCTCGCCTTGGGACTCATTTGCCTTGACCTCCTTCTTGCCACTCTTATCTTCTTCTTGAAGCAGGGCCACACTTACCAAACTCTCGAAGGTCGCCCCCATGGGTATATGAGACATGGCCAAACCGCGCGATGGCTCATTCAATCCTAGAGCAAAGCGTAGGGCCTTTTTCTGAGCTGTGTTAACCAAGTCTAGACCGAACCGAGCAAGTTGATTAAACGTATCCACGTATTCCCTAACTGTCATGTCCCCTTGCCTTAGAGATAGGAACCTCTCCATCCGAAGGTTCTCTTCTGTCGATGATAGAAACCTCAATCTGAACCTTCTCCTAAAGTCATCCCAAGTCTGAATTGGTCTAGTAGTGGTGGTGACTACCCACCAATATGCAGCTTCCTCTTTCAATAACCATACCGCTAATAGAACTTTCCTAAGGTCTTCTATATCAAAGATAGCAAAGAGGTCTTCAGTTTCCTTTAACCAGTTTCTTGCCTCAACAAAAGTCCCTGTCCCAATAAAATTCTTGCCACCCATCGCCTTAAAGTCCTTGCAAATCTTCGCGAAATCCGTTTGTGGATGCTGAGGAGGAGGAGGAGGAACCTCAGCAACGGGAGGAGGAGGAATGTTAGCCACGGGGGAAGGAGGAGGAATGTTTGCGGGGCCGGCTTCATTCGCCCTTGCCTCCAAGTACCTTTTAAACCAAACAGGTACTGGTACGCCCTCCAAAATGGCAAAATTATCGGCCATACTGAAACGAAGAAAAAGATAGATTGAGAATGAGGAAACAAAGGATAGTGCTAATGGCTTTTGGGGAATAGCCTTTTAAAATAACTAGACTTTTCTTGGAAAATACTTAATTGGTTTTGAAAATAGTTTTTCAAAAGGTAAGTTTTAAAAACCTTTTGCTCAAATCTTGTAAACCTTATGCTCTAATACCAAATGTAACACCCCACCTCCGCCAATGCCACTCTTGCAAGCACACTAGCATTGGAGGGGCGTTAAACGAGGTAAACATGCATGTAGATATCACAAGACAGAACATATAAGTAAAAATAGAGTAAATAAAGCAGCGGATAAAACTAACATTTCAAAACCATAGTCAAGTTACATCAAAGTACTTGGTCATTATTTTCCACAAAACATAGTCTAGAAACATCAACTGAAAACTGGAAAGAAAATCATAAAGTAACTATCCCCAAGGTAGAATAGAGCCATATCATGCTCAAGTCCAAACTGTACATGAGCTATCCAGAAAAGCAGCTAAAGATCCAAGCTAGGTACCAGTGTTCCCACCCTGTAAACCAGAGGGGGGGAAACGGAAGAAAAGAGGCAAAAGAAAACGAGTCAGCCAAAAAGACTGGTAAGTCCTATCTACTATTAGTATAAAAACTAATAAAGTTAACTGAACATGTAAAACAGAGATGAGATGTAGGGTGATAACTGGCATGGGGAAAAGTTAACAATATAGATCAAGTGTGACATCGCATATACAAGGTTAAGTTGCACCAGGTGTGTACTAGTATTCCAATCCATGTCAAGTATAAACAAGAAATGATCCCTTGGCCCAAAGCTGGTCCACATCATGAGATGACCTGAATCGAGGTCCAACTACTCGGTCTAGTCGATCGGCTCCCTATAAGCCTAACTCGTCGTGTATCGGTGTCATACGGCTTAATCGTGGAATGTAGTTAACTGTGCAAGGTCCACCCCAGGGTGTATCCAGCCCTAAGGTGTAAACCACAGACACAATTCAAGCACGCACAGTCTAAACCTACTGGTGCCCATGTTCAACTCCGGACTTAATGTGCACGACCATGGTCCGCCTGAACAACCGGTGCACCCTTCAGCCGTCTCTTTTGGTCTCTTACAATCAGTCCAGTAATCGTGCCCCACCCTAGCCTAGTCCAGGGTACCCATGATACTTCCAAGTGGTTTACTGCTGAAAAGGACCACGTAACTAGGATTTCAAGTGGGTTAAGTGTGGTTAACCCTATCCTAACGATGTATTGAGTTGGTTAAGTGTATTCGAGCTGTTCATGACTTAACCCTATCAATACATTGGGTTTAATTGGTTAAGTATATTCAAGTAGTCCATGAGTTAACCCTACCAATCCATCGTGTTTAATTGGTTAAGTATTCAAGTAGTCCATGACTTAACCCTACAAATCCATCGTGTTTAATTGGTTAAGTATTCAAGTAGTCCATGACTTAACCCTACCAATCCATCGTGTTTAATTGGTTAAGTATTCAAGTAGTCCATGACTTAACCCTACCATGTGGCATTAATTAACTTAATGCACCCCAACCTCTCACATTAGACTTTGTTGTGGTTACTAGTTAAGCCGGGCGGGTCCGGGTAGCTTTACACCACAACCTAGTCTAACCTCGGGTTTTAAGTGCGATATGACCAACTACTCACATTGGGTCCTATTGTTTGTAGCCACTAGTTAAGCCGGTCGGTTCCGGGTAGATTTATGCTACAAACTCAACCCAACCTCGAGTTGGCCACTTTCATGTTTTCTACATGTCATGTCCACGTTCGTGTTTTCAAGCATAAACACATGTCAAACTTTCATGTCATAATTTCAAGTAATGTTTTCATGTTATTTAACTTTACCCAACTACCCATAACGTATTCCCATCGCACGTAAATTCGCATCAACGCAAATAGATCAAAGAGGGAACATAACAATATGACAAGGTGGGCATAAGGTGACAAATTTATCACAAGTCAAACATGGTGATATTTGAGGCCAAAAGGGGTTCAACATACTAACATATGGCCTCAACATGTATGTTAGCATAAAAGGTGTCTTGGGCTCAAACATATCAAATAGCATAAGGGTGATTTGGCCACTAGCATGCGTAATATCATTAGGGTGGTTTGGCCACAAGCATATTAAGGAACATGAGGGGTCAAGGTTTGGCCACAAGTTAAACATGGTGGCATATGAGGCAAATGTGTTCATAAACTTGCATATTACATTATAAGCCTCAAAACATGCATGATCTCAACCTTAGCATAATAGGTGAAACATGGCCATAAATGGCATAGGATGATAGCTAATGATTCGCATATAACATCATATGCAAGATAACATAAGGATTATGAGAGTTTCTATGTTGCTTTATGCAACATTTCAAATCAAAAGTCATATCTTTCTATGCACAAAGTCAAGGTAATAGCTTTACAAACATGCATAGGATAAATCTATGCATAACATGATAGAATCAAAGCACAAATCATACTTAGGCCCAAACTCAAAATTGCAACATGTCATATTTAACGTCATAGTTAGAATCTAAGAGTAGTATAGGGCTTACAATGCTATGAAGACTTATAAAATAAAATAAGATTGAGACGAAGCCACGCTAGCAACACTAAAAGCCCTAAATGAATATAAGCTCCAAGTTGTCTTGAGAAACAAGAAGCCCCTTTGATTTGTATGAAGAAAGATCTTTATTTTGATGAAGAAAGGTGGCTCTTTTACTAGCCTAGGACACTCAAATTTTCATGAAGAGGATGGAGGCCATGATATGAAGATGGAGGCCATGATCAAGAAACATTTTGGCATAGTTTAGTTGTAGGAATGATTAATGAGGGTTTAGGCTAGGTCTTAGGGTCTTTTTATAGAGTTTATGATTAGTTTTAGCCATAGTATTAACCCTAAATCAAATCTGAGCCATCAAATCACGTCACTAGCCAACAAAATAGGTCCAAACAGCCCAATTAAGTGCACCAGGCCAACCTGGCCGACCAGGGAGGTAGACCCCCAGGTCGACTCTAGTGTCGACCTGGTTGGGGGGGAGGTCGACCCTAGTGTCGACCCCCCTATCGACCTGTCTGGGCGGGAATTTTCCCGCCCAGTCTGTTTTGGTTGAATTTGAATTCTAAATTCAAATTTGAACTGTTTTTGAACTTGAAATTTTCTGAAAACTTTGACGGGCCATAACTTGGTCATACGGACTCCGATTTTCGAAAACTCTGACTCTATTTCGCGTATTTTTCCGAGACAAACGCAATGGCACAACCCGTTTCCCTTGATTCAGATTTTTACATTAAATTCTGCCTTGATTTATGTTATAACATGTTATAACATGTTATTCAAAAATACGGGTTGTTACAATAATTGTCGCCATCCTGACTCCACTGTACCTTGAATAGCTTAGCCGTCATCTTCCTAAGTTGTTTTTTGTCATTCCCCACAACACGAAGTGGCATATGAGGTCTCACAACTGCGTTCTTTAATTCTAGATCTTCGTACTGCTCCGGAGGTACCACCAAAGTTGAATCATGTATAAACTTCGGTAGAAACAACACATGGAACACATTATGCACACTCGACGTTTTCTCGGGTAACTCCAATCTATATGCGAGCTTTCCAACTCGCTCGTCTATCGGAAAAGGTCCAACAAACCCTGGAGCTAACTTTCCTTTACTTTCGAATCGAATTACATGCTTTAACGGTGAAATTTTCATGAAAACCATATCGCCAACGTTGAATTCCAAATCCTTACGACGCTTATTGGTGTAACTCTTCTGATGATCTTAGACTGCTTTCATTCGTTGTCGAACGATCTCGATAATATCTGAGGTCTCTCTAATCACCTTTGGCCCAATTACCAACTTATCTCCAGTTTCCAACCAATAAGCTGGAGAATTACACGATATCCCATACAACGCCTCGTATGGTGCCAATGCTCGACTGATAGCTATTATTATATGAAAACTCAACTGGATGTAGATGGTCCTCCCATGAACCCCCAAAATCCAACACATAAGCTCTAAGGAGATCTTCTAAAACTCGATTGACTCTCTCGGTCTGACCATCTGTTTGGGGATGATATGCCGTTCTCAAGCACAACTCGGTTCCCAAAGCTTCTTGCAAACTTTTCCAAAATCCGCTGGTAAACATCGGATCTTGATCGTTCACTAGACTCTTTGGGATACCATGGAATCTAACTATCCATTTGACATAATGTTCAGCCAATTTCGACGCCGTCCTAGTCGACTAGACAGGAATGAATCTTGCACTTTTGGTCAAGCGATCCATGATGACCCAAATCCCTTCATTTCTTGCCCTGGTTCTAGGTAGTCCGTTGATAAAATCCATCGATACTTGCTCCCACTTCAACATAGGAACTTCCAATGGAAGAAGAAAACCACTCAACTTCTTCTGTTCAGCTTTCACTAACTGACAGTTCATGCACTTGGAAATGAATTTTCCAATATCTCTCTTTATCCCCTCCCAGTAGTAAGCTCGCTTCATGTCCTGATACATCTTATTACCACCGGGATGAATCATCAACTTCGAGTGATGACATTCTCTCAGAACCTCATCTCTCAATCCATCAATATTAGGAACAACTAATCGTCCTTGCTTTCGAAGCCATCCATCTCGATCGATTTCGAACTCTTTATCTTCTTGTTCTGGCTTCTGGATAAACTCGACAAGCTTCTCATCTCGCTTTTGGCTTTCGCCAATCCTTTCGATAAGAGTAGATCTTATCGACAAGCTTGCCAACATTTCAGGTTCCAACTCGCACCTTGGCCTGAAATCAAACCTTGCCAAATACTCAAAGCTCTTCCATTCCGAAACATCGCCCCCAAATTTGCATGTCTTCGACTCAACGCATCATCAACTGCGCTACCTTTACCAGGAGTATAGGCTATACCAAAATCATACATACGATGTCGGAAACTCTAACCATCGTTGCTGCCAAAGATTCAAGTCTTTTTGGGAGAAATGATACTTCAATGACTTTTGATCCGTAAACAACTCGAATCGAACCCGCAACAAGTAATGTCTCCACATCTTTAGAGCAAACACCATCGCCGCCAACTCCAAATCATGAATTGGCTAATTCTTCTCATGCGGCCTTAGCGATCGACTCGCGTAGGCCACAACCTTATCCTTCTGCATTAGTATTTCTCCAAGTCCAGTACCACATGCATCAGTGTATACCACCCTCTCTTAATTCCCACTTGGAATGGTCAACACAAGTGCACTTGTCTATCTCTCCTTCAAGATTCCGAATGCTTGTTCACACTTCACATCCCATGCGAACACTTGGTTCTTCTTCATCAATCCTATCAACGGTGCAGCTACCTTAGAGAAATCCTTGATAAAATGTCAGTAATAACTAGCCAACCCAAGGAAGCTTTGAACATCCATCACATTCTTAGGCCTATCCTAGTCCTGGATTGCTTCCCTTTAGAGAGGTCAACCGCTATCCCATTTCCAGAAACAACATGACCTAAGAACCTCACTTCATTCTTCTAGAAGTGACACTTCAAAAACTTTGCCCTCAGCTGACGCTTTCGCCAGATCTCTAACACAACTTGAAAGTGTGTCTTATGTTCTTCCTCATTATTGGAGTAAACCAGAATATCATCCACGAACACAAGCATGAACTTGTTCAACTAATCTCTGAAAACTCAATTCATAAGATCCACAAAATATGCTGGTGTGTTAGTCAATCCGAATGGAAACACCAACCATTTGAAGAAACCAGATGGTGTACTAAAAGCAGTCTTTGGCGCACTATCATTTGCCACCCTTAACTGGTGAAATCTTGTTTCTAGATCCATCTGAGAAAACATTTTGGCCTTATGAAGCTGATCGGATAAGTCATCAATCCTTGGCAACAGATACATGTTCTTCTTAGTCACCTTGTTCATCTCACGATAGTCCAAACACAATCTTAAAGAGCCATCCGCCATGGTTACAAATACGACTGGAGCACCCCATTCGGATACACTCCTCCGAATTAATCCTTTTTCCAAAAGTTCTATAACTTGCACCTCCAAGTCCCGCTATTCCTTAGGCGCCATCCTCCTAAGAGGCATAACGATTAGTCTAGCACCCTCGACCAAATCGAACCTAAACTAGATCCCACGATGCTGTGGCAACCCTTTGACCTAGCCAAAGACATCTACATACTCATTAGCAATCAACACTGATGGCAGGTCTTGTTGTGGAATCCTTAGCGAATATAGATAACTCACAAAAACCCCATCTTCGCGCCTGTATCTAATCAACTTCTTTCGCCCTTCCACATCCCCGACCCTCACTTCTAGCTTCTCGCAATTCACCCTTGCCGCATACTTCTTGAGCCAATCTATGCCTAAGATGATCCCATACCCAGCGAAGTTAAGAACAAGGCAATCACACACAAAAGAGCAACCATGACTCGACAACACCAGACCACGACAAGTCATGCACAAACTGGACGAACTCTTAAATAGATTAGTCACGATCAATGGTCTATCACAAATCTCGGGTTCCAAACCCAAGCAACAAACAAGCTCATTGCAATTGAATGAATGTGATGCTACAGTATCAAACAAAACTCGAAATGAAACACCATTAACAGAAAGAGTACCTTGCACCAGGACACCCTTTCCCTTCTCCTCTGTAGTAAAAGCTCTTAAAGACGACGACGCGACTTCCAAAGCATATGCCTTCACAATCTACTTGCCTTAGCTAATTCTAACAGTCTTTCTTCTCATGCCCAAGCTTTCCACACTTGAAGCACTTCTTCTCAACTTTGAGGTTCTTGCACTCATAAGCAAAATGGCCTTTCTATTGGCAGTTAAAGCAAACCACCTCACTTTTGGGATTCTTTTGGCCACTCTTTCCTTTCTGTTGTTGCTGCTTCTTCTTCTTATTATTACCACCCTCCTGGCTTTTGTTCTTCATTACGTGCAACAACAGACATTTTCATAGGAAACAGGCTTTCATGCCTCGAAGCCTTCTCGACGATCTTCTCAAAGCGATCATCAAGGTGATCCACAAGCAAATTCCCAAGATATTCATCCAACCCTAAGACAAACATCTCGTTCTTTTAATAAGGAGCATCCACATATGAACGAGCATATTTCGACAAAGCCTCGAAGTTAGAAATATAGTCAAAAACTGGCCGACTATTCTGCTTAAGCTCCACAAATCTCTTAACCAGAATAAACTTTCACACGGTGGAGATAAACTTCGCTTCAAACTTAGCTTGGAACAACTCCCATGAAATATCCTCTTCAGGGGTCCCAAGTGTTATAGAGTTCCACCAGTCCATTGCTTTGCTCTCTAACAGCCATGATGCAAGCTTTCACTTTGTTGCATCATCAATGCCCCAGTCCTTAAAGATCCTAACAAAAGAATCCATCCACATTTGGACTTCCTCAATAGGTTCAGTGCCCTTGAAATGTATTCCTCCCAATGAAGAAAAATCTTTGCATAGCTTTGCAAATTCTACAGTTCTAGGCAATGGAACTCCTGCACCAACTGTAGCCGCCACTGGAGCGGGGACCCTATTCATGATCGCTCCTGCCATGGCGTCGAACATGGCTGCGTAGTCTAGTTCGCCACCATTCCCCCCTCCCCCAAGTATTAGCTCCCTTACTATCATGTCTTGATGGTCATCTGCTCGTTCTAAATCTACAATTTAGAATAATTAGCCACTTCCAAGAAAAACTGCTAAGAGATACAACCGCTACAACTATATATGCTAATATACATAGTAAGCATCCAACTGAAATCTACAAGTACATCTCTCATATGTGATTACGTCTTTGAACTTTAGCTAAAATCATCAATCAGAGCTCTGATACCAAATGTGACGACCGACCCTGGCTTTAATGCACGTCCGACCCAACCTGTCCATTTCACCCTGTACTTCACGAACGAACGACCGACCTACGTAGGACCGACCAATCCGACCCAAAAGTGAGACCATCCCCAGGCTCGTTCGACCAACCCTTTTACTCCATAGCTTCGCTCGACCGAACCATTTTTCCTCCCGGCTCACTCATCCGCTTTCCTTATACCTAGCTCACTCAACCGACCGACTCCCTGGCTCACCCAAGCATGCTTTTTGTCTTGTTTCCCAAGAAATCACACCCTGGAGCGAACGATCCCCCTACGTGCGCCCCAAAACTTGCACTTCATAATTTCCACTCCTATTTCAACCAAAACTTTGCAAAACGATAAATTCGACGAAATCAACTCATCCAATACATCCAATACAATCATAATCATGTTATGAAACCACTAGCATCATGAAAATGACAATTGTCATCAAATTATGCAAATTTTACAAAAAACCATAATAATTAACATATGATATAAATTGAGGATCTAACTTTCATAATCATATGAAATATCATAGAAATTACCTATATAAACTTGTTAAATCTGATCGTAGAGTGGATAATATGAAAATGGACTTAATATGGCATAGATCTATGGAAATACACTTGAATTTGATGAGATAACATGCACGAACACTCATATACTTCATTGCATTCATGTGAAGATGTATATCACTCACCGATTCTCCCAAACAAGCAAAGATCAGTGAAAAAGGAATCCGGACAGCAAGCACCTCGCACAAAATAACTTGATCCGATCAATCCTTGCTTTAATAGTCGTGGATCTAGCCTTCAATGGTGTAGATCTATGATTTCCCTCCTTAGATTTGATTTTTAATAGGGGAGAGGTGTTAGAGGAAGAAGGAGCACAAGCACAAAAAATGAACAAATAAATAGCTAAACCATTTCCCATATCCCTCACCCTGTATTTATACCCTCCCATCAACCCACTAATGGGCCTCTCCAATTCTGCCCATTATGGCTTACCAAACCTGGACAGCCAATTGAAAAACCATAAAACAGTGATTCCTTCCGAACCGTTGAGCCAAATGTTTAATGTTACCACTCTACGGAAAGGCAATCATCAATTCTTTTCCAATGGAACAGGTCTCACCCTCTGATTAGACACGAGCCAAAAGTTATGCCCTGTACAAAACTGACAGGGGAAAAATGGTCACAACCAAAATCGGTAAAAATTATGGATAAGTCTCACATCCCCATAAGCAATATACTAAAAGATAAGAATGATCCAACCCTCAGGGAATAAAATAAAAATATTTTACGATTTCTCAATACGTAAAATGCGGGACATTACAAAAATTCTTTGAAAAGTGCCAAAAACTTGATGCAACCATGTTGCCCTATTATTGGAATTTTCTAAGTTCTTTGACGTAGATCTTAGTTAGTATTTTTACCATAACTTTCACGTTTCTTGTCAAAATTCAATTATCTCGGATGTTTTGGAAATCCTAGAATGTATTCTACAAGTTTCATGTTTTGAGTTTTACTTTATTTTGACGATAGCTTATTTGAATTTGCACTTTTGCATTGCTTTCCTGAGAGATAAATTGACAAAAGTTTTTTTGATGAGTATGAAAAGAGAATTAGCATATCTTTCTCGCTTCTTATCAGAATTCAATTATCTTTGATGTTCGAGGAAGCTTAGAATGTACTCTACAAGTCACATGTTTTGAGTTTTTTAAAATTTTGATGGTAACCTAGTGAAAATTCTAATTTTCTCACTGCCGCTGTCGTAGACAGCAGGCACATATTCAATCTAAAACCATTTTAGCCATAACTTTTGAACCGATGATCGGAATCCGATGATCTTGGACATTTCGGAAAGCTTGAGTCGTATGTCATGATTTCATTTAAAGTCTGTTTGAAAATTTTGATGTTTTCAAGCTCAATACTATAGATTTATCCTCTGTACTGTGGTTCCTTTCATCTTAGTATGTATTTGTTATTTGTTATAGGGCTTTGGTGCATGTGTTGCCTTACTTTGATTATTATTTCTGATGTATATGACATGGTTTTACTGGCTCTAAAGCTTGGCAAACCAAGCGGCGATTAATCCAAATCCCAGATCTATGTAGATTTTGGTGGTTCGATTCTTGATTTTCATAAGGTATTTTGTTGACGTTGAACACTTCTGCATGATTTTGAGCTAGTTTTCTATATATTAATAAATAAAGTTTTCTTTATAGTTTTAGAGGTTAAATATAATTTTTATGGTTTTACTTTTGGTATTAAATGGCCTCAAAACAATAGTATAAATTTATTTATAAAATTATGAGATTTTAGGGAATAAAACAACTGCTTATGAAAACCGATTTAAAGCCCATTTTGCAAACCAAGTATTTTCCTTGTATAAATCTACACTTTTAAAAATTTCGGGGAGGCATGTTGGCGATTGAATAATGTCGTATATCCCACGGTATCGGACGTGGCGGTATATGCTTTTTTTTAATCCTAGATTCATCCAATCGAAGCAATGAATCTTAGTGATTCTTAGTGTTTCTGTGTTTTCTGTGATTTAATAAATCATAATGATTCTCCGTGTTTCAGTGATATTCTGTGATCCTCTAAGATATTCAATATTTTGTGATTTATTGTGAATTTTTGTGTTTTCCCGTATAGAGAAGACTTAAGTGTGTGAAACGTTATATGGAAACGTATGGTATAAGACGTACGATTATCACTTTTCGGGTTACTATCTGAGGTTCTGTGAAGTATTCCTACGTGACTTCTATTACTAGACCTTCGGGTCATTCCTATGTGAATTCTGTATGGGCCTGCGTGTCAATCATATGTGAAATCCTATGTGAACTCTATAGACCTTCGAGCCATTTGGATACCTTTCTTTGTGATATAGTACTGGCTATGGTTTTAAGCCATCCTATATGATAGCACGTGTAGGCATAGCTTCCGCTTGCCACTCTGCGTTGGATCCAAACTCTGTGTTTTTGTGTTTTTTGTTTATTATTGATTTCACTATTGTTAGTCCCAAAACTGGCACCCAAATTGACTGAAATTACAATAAAGTGAGATCAAAAACAGAAAAAAGACACAGGATTTATAGTGGTTCGGCGTTAAAGAGCCTACGTCCACTTTATATCACTTTGCTTGATGATGTAGATGAAAATACAATAAGATATTCACTCAATCTCACTTACTTTTCATATACATTCACACAATTATCTCAAAATATACTTTGAATGATGATTTGGATTGTTTGGCAATCCTGGAATTCGGTTCTCAAAAATGTTTGAACCCTCAGAGTGCCAAAAGATCCTTTCAAATGACCCTTGGGGGTCTATTTATAGGTGAGAATCCCTTCGAGATCCGGTTCGGATCGTAGACACATGGCCTCCATCCCATGACTTTCGGAATTGGGTGAGTTCTGGTGAGGACAACACATCTGGTTAGTGGCCATCGTGGGTAGAAAGTGGTTGTAACTGCCCTAAATATCCAGGAGGTCGTTGAGTGAAGTAGCAGGGTGTACTGGGTTCGGTTCGGATAGGCTAGCAAATGGGGCTCGGATCGGAGCATCCCATCCGATCCGATCCGGCTTGAATTTTGCTTTTCCTCACTTTGTTTCGCTTTGCTTTTCTCTGACCACACCCGATCCGATTTATAGGTAGATTATATTCTAATACTTGATCTTTTAGCTTTGTGTAGCCTCTGTTCCTAGCCCTGTAATTATGATCCGAACCGGAAGCGTAACAGAGTGTCTTTTGTCCACTTGATCTTCTGACTTCTTGACTTTGTATAGCCTAGTTTACAAAGTAGGCTAACATTTTCCCCCCTCAAAGGATGCTTCTGTTGAAGACGAAGCGTGCTTTGATATCATCTGCTCATTGATCCTTGATTTTGAGTCGTTGAAAAGTCATTTCCATTGACGTATAGGGATATGTTGCTTAAGAAAGTCGCATCTCTTGATGTCCATATATATCTCAAAGCGTGCGGACTACTTTTTTCATTTTTAAAAACCTTCAAGAGCTCCTTTTAACGTTTAGTGGTTCTTCCTGGTAAATTTTTCCTTTATTTTTCTTCGAATTCAACTTGCGCGTCAAGCCATTGTGCTTAGTTCTATCCTGTTCGGACCCGAACTGAACTGGGTTTCCCTTTGTATTGCTTAATGCTGGTCCAGCAGGCCAGAATGTGTTCGTGGGCCTGTATTCCGGTCTGAGCAGGGAGAAGAAAACTGGGAATACGATTAGTCACTAAGAATACATATATAAACCCATTACTTATTTCCTTCCTCCTCCCTTTCTTTCATTAATCTCGCTCAACAGATCCTACACCGAAACGCTAGCTTTCAGAAAGCTCAAAAACTATGATATTCTCTTGTTAGTCTTCAATTTAAACACCTCGGTAGGTTTAAAACTTCAATTATCTTAGTAATAACTAGTTCCAATTGAAATTGCGGTCGATTTGAGTGATTTGAGTGTGGTTATCGCTCGGCTTTGACGCCGTGACTCTCCCCTCCCTCGCCGTCGTCGTTGGTGGTTCCGCCATCACCTCGAAGCGATGGGAGGTGGAAGATGGTATTTGTTCAGTTCTAACTGGGGTTTTGGAGACGGGATTGTGTTTGGTGTTGGTTGAGGAGGAAGAAGGATATGAAGAGCATGGGGGATCAGTTGGGATGAGGAGGTATGGAAGATGGAGGAGAAGAAAAGGAAGAAAGGTTCAGAAGGCCAGATCGGGTCGGGGCAAAAGTTGAAGAGGGAGATAGAGCTCACCTAACCGGATCGGGTCAGACAGTACTCTCGCAACCGGATCAGACAGGAAAGTGAAATAAAGGAGGAGAGGGGCATGGTTTCTTAATTCGATCCGGGCCGTTCGAGGAGTCTACTTCCGAACCGATCCGACTTTGATCCCTGGGCTTCAATGTTTGTCTGAGTCCAAGGCAGGGCTGTGCCCCCGATCCGATCCCAATGAATGCATCCGAACCGAACCGAAGAGCAGTCCAACTTAATGCATAAGAACTTGTTTAACTGGCCAAATCAACTCTTAGCATAATCTTCAACTTAATGGACAGTTAGGATAGTGCCTTGCGAACATAAACGAACATCAAGAACTGTTCTGAACATCATTGCGTTGCCAAGATTTTGCCTTACACTTTCGAGTGTTAACTTTACATCTTCTGCACACACACCGTACACACTTTAGTTCACACACGTGCACAGGGGGACACGGGCTAATTTACTCTAACTTATGTTATTACTTCTTCGATAGTTTAGTGATCATGGCCAAAAGACATTCTTTTAGACTGGCAGAAAAGAAAGAGGTCCCAGAGACATCCAACAAAGCTACTCTTGACGACATATCTTCTTCCTCAGACCCTGAATGGGACAACGAGGGATCAGATTATGAAGAAGAGGCGCATAACAGTGAAATGCCTTCTGACAGTGAAATTTCCCTGGGCTGCGAAGAGGAACGAGGGGTTGGAGATACTCGAGCTCCTGACAAATTTGAATCTGCTGTCATATTGGAATCACTTGAAGATTCTGTTGAATCGACAATTGACTATGATAGGCTCCTTCGAATATGCTTGAAGTACGGGATACATAAAAAAGATACCCTTGTGTCGTCTAAAACCGACCATCCTCATAATCCTCCGGAGGGATTTATGGCAATCACTCGATTGATGTGCATGGTCGGAGCTATTCCACCGTTTTCTCCCTTTGTCGTCGACTTTCTAAGACAGATGCGGATTGCCCCCATGCAGCTGCATCCCAACTCCTATGCTTACCTGCATACTTTATACGTGGCATACCGCGAGATCTTAGGCACAGATCTCACTTTTGATGACATTCATTTCTTTTATAACTTTAAGCATCGGACTCGAGAAACTCCTTCTTTTTCTTACTTCGAGTGTGTCCCAAAAAGAAAGATAATTTCGGCGCCATTCAGCAGCAAGGCCGGCGACTCCAAGCTGGAATGGTTTTATATAAGGCAACAGCCGGGGTGTGCTGGGAGATGGACAAAATCGAGTAAGGCACTAGTTTTCTAAATCTTAACTCTGAAAGTCCACGCCACCACATTAATCCATTTTATTTTTGTTTGCAGTTGATAATCCAAAGCAAGTATCGGGTCAAGTGTATTTTGATCGGATGCATCAGCTCCTCAATGGTGACCAAAAATTTCTAACTATCGACGAGGTCCTCAAGGATGAATATCTTCATCACCACGGGATGCTGTCCATTACCCGTAGCATAGGTCACGGGTCAGGTCCATATGTATATATCCCTCCGGTGGATATAATTCCAGAAATGGGCGAGAGCCCGAAAGGCCCCACCATGCCACTTCGAACTTCACCTTCTCCAAGTTCGACTCAAGACGATGAGTTGGCTAATTTACCTGAAAAGCACCGAGAGGGGTACATCACTCCTGGGGATGTTGTTTCTCCTGAGAAATCACCATCTCCTAAAGAACATCCAACAGGCGCTTCCCAAAGAGATGCCCCTATTGTTGATGATCCTACATTAAAGGGCTTGGGAGATCTCCCCCTTCCCGACACTATTTACACTTCCGAGGATTTTGGCACAAATCCTTTAGTTTTTCTTCTTTGGAGGAGGCTACTCCTGTTAAGGCCAAAGAGCCCGCTCGCACTGGCTCGGCTTCAGAATCTGGTTTGTCGGAGGGGGGACAGCACTTAGGATGCACTTAACACAATTGCACCCCACTTCACAGCACTTACGTCTTATGAGAATACTGATTCTGAATTCCACTTGCATTGTTGTGCAGGTACAATGTCTCGTGCTCACTATAACATCAGGAAACTATGCCGCAGCATGACCAGACCACATCATGATGTCGAGCATGATAGTCGCGAAAGCCGCGGTAGGGAGGATAGAAGGCCCTATGATTCTTATCAGTCGCGGTCCTCGCGCTCTCGCTCTCCCGTTCGGTCGTATCCAGAGCGATATAAGGGCTACCAAGGTCGTCGAGAAGATGACAGGACGCAGTCAAAAGACCCAATTTCATCTCAAGAAAAGCGCAGTAGGGAAAGAAGCCCGCCGAGAGATACCGAATCGCGAAGCAAGCGCAAGGTTCCTGCTATACGGCCTTGAAGGGATGAGGAGGCCATTGAGCCTTCCACACATAAGGATACCGAGCTGACATTCCCTACACCTCCACCATTGGATGCTGAAAGTGCAGTTAAGCGGGCGTATCTGGAGGAGCGATTTCCCGAACACTACTTCGAAAACTTGACTTTCTTACCTGCTCTTGAGCCTATTTCCTCGAGGTGGGCAGACGAGGCCAAAGCAAAAATTGATGCGGTCAAGAAACAATATTCATAGATGTTCAAGTATTCGCGTCTTTCCAGAATCATCCGAAATCTAATCACGAATACTAGCTCGATGCAGAAGACCGCAGAAGATGACGCAAGGGCCTTAAAAATTTTAGGAAAAGACCTAGAGGATACACAGGCTCAACTTGCTATCACTCAACGGGACGCTGCTAGCTTTAAGCAACAATTTGTAGATCTACAAAAATGCTATCACTACTTGCTCGAGTCCCATATTCAAGAGCGTTTGGAGCTGAAAAAGCAAGCAGAAGACGCCAAATTGGCTAAGAAGATCGCCGAATTGGAGTAGAAAAATGCTGACTTAGCTTCCAGTTGATGGAGGACGAGAACAGGGCTGCCCTGGCGAAGGGTAATGTTAAAAGCTTCATCAAATCGGCCGAAGAATCCTGCAAGCAGTTAGCGGAGGCCCAGGAGGATGTGCAGGGCTTTGGTGAATTACTGATTGAATTTTTGGCACATATAATCCGCCGCTGAAACATCTCTTGGATCGATGATTATCCGACTACCTTGGTTCATGTATGGAGCCAAATTGTTGAATGGGAAAAAGAAGAACTCAAGGTAGATTCCATTGACGAGGACAAACTTATGGAAAAGTATCTAAGAGATAACGAGCTGGCGAGCCTAGCCGAGGGGCGTCGCTTGATTGCTGCCGCCATGGATGAGGAAAAGCAGAAAGCTAAACAAAAGGACATCTTGGAGACTGGTTCTTCTTCCACTACCGCTAAAACTCCTAAAGTAGAGGGATACGACACCAAAAACCCGGCGATCCCTCAGACATCTCTTTTATCTCCTTTTCTTGAATCGGCTTCAGAGGCGGCAGCTACTCCAGCTGAAAAATCATCGGAAGGTATTTCTACCTTTTCACCCCACTTCGTCAAAGCTGTCTCCACTTTCCATTGCATAGTCGGACAATCAATGAAGGACCATTTTTTTTCTCCCGAGTTGATAACTATTGCTTCTCATTTTGCAGGTGCTGAACCGTCCGAGAAGGAAGTCGTTCCCTAGGGAACCACTGCCGAAGCAAAGTCAGCGGAGAAGGATGAAGGAGATAAGGGTAAGGCCGACGCTCCTCACGATGGCGAGATGATAGATGCCTTAAAGGATGATAGTGGCGATGAGGGACATGAGGAAGACCCTGAGGTGACTATAGTTGGGGAGTCAAAAAGCGCTGATGACATTACTTTAGCTGCATTGAAAGCCGAACAAGACAAATGCATGCAGCTTAAAGTTGAAGACCTAGACCCCGAAAGCCTTAAGCCTCTCGCAGTAGTGGATGCTGGATTAATGGTAGTTGTTAAGCTTTCGACTAGATCTATTATAGAAGAACTTTCTAAAAAGTCTTCTCTTGATTCCAGCGTTCCGACTCCCGGGAAAAATTCAACTGATTCCAACACTTCAGTCTCAGGGAAGAAAAAACCAAGGCGCATCTAAACTGCTACTGTAAAAGAGGCGAAGGATGCTCAAAAGGCTGCTAAAAAATCCAAGTCCACTTCAAAGTCTAAGTGATGAAGTGTTTTGCTTTATTTTAGCATTTAATTGGCCCACAATTATTGCAGCGAGTGTGTCCCTCGCATCTTCTTTTTGCATGTTTTCCTATACAAATTCATACATTTGTAAATAAGAATAATTCATTTCTTGCAATGCCTGTTAGTCGTCAGTTCAGTACTTATGTAAAAATGCAAATGCATGTCCTACTAAAATTGTGTAATGGAGTCATAGTGGGGGGAAATATGTGTGTACATACATGCCCCCAGTCAGTCTTGAAAAACTATTCAAGATTAAATTAAAAAGTCCGAATGTCCCCGATTCTCTGATGGGGGTCACATTCCTTTTGTCATTGATGCTTGTTATTTTCTGGCATCTTTTATACTCTCCTGTCTTATATTCAGGTTAGAGTTCTTGCTGAAACGGTCTCTCATCTGGGTGCACCTTCACGCCTCAGAGGACGTCGTCTTCCCGTCCTTTATACTCTCTCTCAATTCTTGAGAGTTAGAGTTAAGAATGTCCTCTTCCCATTCTTTTATGTCTTATTGTACAAACAGTCGTTGTGTTCGTTCCTGCATATAAGCCATCTCCAACTTCTAAGATTTTAGTTTAACATCTCGTATTCCACAGTCACAATAGAATAATAGTTGAAGATATAAATAATGCAGGAAAGTAAATGGCACACGATATTTTTATAGTGGTTCGGCTAAGTCATAGCCTACATCCACTTTATAGTCCTTTGTTCGTATCAACAGACTTTTCTAAGGCAAGTCGTGCCTTTTTACAGGGTTTATAAGAAAAACAAAAGAAAATACAACATCCCTAATTCAAATATCGCATCAAGTGTTGGGCATTCCAAGCCCCAGGCACTTCTTCGCCATCTACGGTCGTTAACTTGAAGGCTCCTGTCTCAAGTTTCCGTTGGATGACGAATGGTCCTTCCCACTTTGGACCGAGGTAAGGAAGGGATTGAAAAACTCGCTTTAGCACCAAATCTCCTAGTTCAAAGGTTCTAAAACGAACTTTCTTTTCATAATAGCGTGCCATCTTACGTCGATGTATTGACGCACGCAAGTCTGCCTCGTCCCTTTTCTCTTCGATTTCATCAAGGGACTCGAGGAGGAGTGCCCGATTCGTCATCGGGTCAGAATATGTCACCCTGTAAGAGGGAACTTCAAGCTCTACCGGGATAACTGCTTCTGAGCCAAATGAGAGAGAGAAAGGTGTATGACCAGTAGCTGTCTTAAACGTTGTCCGATATGCCCACAAAGCCCAGGGCAATTCATCCACCCATTTCGCTTTTGTGCATTCCAATCGCTTCTTGAGGATGGACTTTATGACTTTATTTATTGCTTATACTTGCCCATTCGACCGTGGATGGGCGACTGCAGTATACCGCTTGTCGATCTTGTATTTCTGGCAGAAATTTCTGAATTCGGCACCATCGAACTGGGTTCCATTATCAGTTATAATAGTCCTTGGAATCCCAAATCGGCATATGATATTTCTAACCATGAAACTTATCACCTTTCTCGCTGTGATTTTGGTTAAGGGCTCAGCATCCACCCACTTCATAAAATAGTCCACGGCGACTATTGCATACTTCGCTCCTCCTTTGGCAATCGGTAGAACTCCGATGATGTCAATTCCCAACATGGAAAACGGCCATGGACTCACCATCGACTTGAGCTGGGTCGGTGGTGCTCTGGGGATCTTGGCGAACCACTGGCATTTGTCGCAGCGTCACGAGTAATCAGTTGCATCTTTATTAGTTGTGGGCCAGAAATACCCATACCGCAATACCTTTTTTGCTAAGGTCTGACCTCCCGTATGATCTCCACATTCACCTTCGTGTACTTCTCTTAGTACACGCTTGATGTCGTCACGCGCTATACATCGTAACAGGGGCATAGAAAATCCTTGCCGATAAAGGGTATCATCTTGAAGGATGTATCTGGTGGCTTTGCGAACTATGGCTCGCCTCTCACTCTTCTTTGGAGGGAGTACTCCATTTCTAAGGAATTTCTTGATTGGGGTCATCCACGACTCCCTCTCCGGTTCTGCTTCGAAACTAATTCAATTTCCATTGACTCAAAGCTTGGCGATCCCAGTGTCTCTATTGGAACCATTTCGGTTTCCTCCGGACTGTCGGAACTAGCCAGCTTTGCTAGCCGGTCTGCCTACTGGTTTTCAGCTCTTGGGACATGCGTTATGTTATACCGTTCCAAGTTGCTCAACAGCTCCTCCACTTTCCCGAGATAGGTAATAAGTTGAGGTCCTCGGGCCACAAACTCCTTTCGCACTTGGCAGACGACTATTTTGGAGTCGCAGAATATATCCAATGCCTTTATTCCGAATTCCTTAGCAAGTTTCAGCCCGGCAATCAGGGCTTCATATTCAGATCATTATTAGTCACTGAAAATTCTAGTCGCAGAGCATAATATAATGATCGTCCTTCAGGAGTAACTAAGACGACTCCAGCTTCGGACCTTCGGTCGTTCTTGGCTCCGTCTGTGTACAACTTCCATGGATCTAATTTTAATTCCTCCTCTGACTTGACTACCTTGTCGTTGATTATCCCCTCCTCCGGAATTGTGAACTCTGCTATAAAGTCAGCCAGAGCTTGCCCCCTGATCGATCTTCGCAGCTGAAAATTTAAATCAAACTGACTTAATTCAATATTCCATTTGATCAACCGTCCCGATGCTTCGGGTCTTTGCAACACCTGTCTCAGAGGCTAATCAGTGTATATGGTTATTGGGTGAGCTTGAAAATAGTGGCGAAGTTTTCGGGAGGCGATTAGAAGGCTGTAAGCAAGCTTCTCGATCCTTGGGTAGTTACGTTCTTCAGCTGCCAATTTCTTACTTACGTAATATACCAGCCTTTGCACCTTGTCTTCTTCCCGGACCAAGGCGGTGCTAACGGCGTGAGCCGATACTGCTAGATAAACAAACAGCTCTTCATGATCCACTGGCTTTGACAAAATCGGTGGTCTCTCTAGTAAGTCTAATAGATTTCGAAAGGCCTCAACACAGTCCGGAGTCCATTCGAAATTTTTCTTTCCCCTTTTTATAAAGTCAAAAAACGGGACGCATTTGTCTGTTGCTTTAGAGATAAATCTACTCAACGCATCTACTTTCCCTGTAAGACTTTGGACATCTTTGATTCTCCTGGGTTCCTCAATGTTCCTTATCGCTGCTATTTGACTGGGATTGATTTCAATCCCTCGAGAGCTCACGATGAAACCTAGAAATTTTCCAGATGCCACCCCAAACGAGCACTTCAAAGGATTTAATTTCATCCGATACTTTCGCAGGATACCGAACATCTCTGCCAAGTCTTGCGTATGGTTGGTGGACTGTCTTGATTTGACGAGCATATCATCCACATAAACCTCCATAGTCTTCCCTATTTGGTTATAAAACATCCTGTTCACCAAGCGTTGGTAGGTAGCTACCACATTTTTCAATCTTAACGGCATGACCGCATAACAATACAACCCCAAATTTGTGATGAAGCTCGTGTGCTCTTGATCAGGCACATGCGTGGGAATCTGGTTGTATCCGGAATATGCGTCCATAAAAGAAAGTAGTTCGTGTCCCGCCGTCGAATCCATAAGCTGGTCTATTCTGGGGAGTGCGAAGCTATCTTTCGGGCAGGCTTTGTTCAGGTCTAAAAAATCAATGCATGTCTGCCACTTCCCGTTTGACTTCTTTACCAAACAGGATTCGATATCCAGTCGGGATATATCGAATCTCTAATAAATCCGTTCTCTTTCAGCTTCTCCACCTCTTCTTTCAGAGCTGCCGACCTCTCTGGGCCCAGCACACGTCTTTTTTGCTTTACAGGCGGGTGTTTTGGGTTTATACTCAACGAATGATTCATGATGGATGGTGATATCCTACACATGTCAGCGTGGGTCCAGGCAAACACATCCAGGTTTGCCTTCAGAAAGTTAGCTAGTTCTTTGGCTCGGTGCAGATCCAACTGGGATCTAATCTTCAAAACTTTTGCTGGATCAGCTTCATCAATGGGTATATCCACTGTCGTTTCGTTAGGAGTTGCCTTTCTATCCTCAGGTTCCTCATCCTCTCTGGGATCTGGGTCTTCAGGCATTCCCTTGGGCAACTCCTTCGGGGCTGATCCCTCTAATTGCTACGCCGAACCCTCCTTTGGAGGAGGTGAGGTACCTTTAGTCTCGATGTTGAGTCCCTTCATCAGCATCTTTAATTCAGCAATATAACAAGCTCGTCCGGAGACTTGATCTCCTCTTATTACTCATGTTCCGGCTTCAGTTGGCAACTTTAGCAATAAGCACCACACTGCAATACAAGCCCTGAATTCTGCAAGGGCAGGACTTCCTAAAAATGCGTTGTAGGGCGAATCTATATCCAGCACTACGAACTGAAGCATTCATACTCTTCGACGATCCCCTTGCCCCAATGCTACGGGTAATTCTATATACCCCATTGGAGCTGTCGATGCCCCATTGAAGCCTTGGATCCAACCTTCATAGGGCTCCAAATCTCCAGACTCAAGTTTCATCAGATCAAATGACTTCTTAAATGAAATGTTGACTGAGCTTCCATTGTCCACTAGTACCTTATGAACCAGTGTCGGTCCAATAGTAGTGGTAATAACCAACGGATCTTCGGTAGGTGATTGGATTCTGGTGTCGTCTCTGCTACGGAACACTACATCATCAAACATTGTCTTCTGTTGTTTCACAGGGGTGATATCTTCCAAATCATCGCACTCATCCACATCTATGTGCTTAACTGCATTAACGTATTGGTCCATTGCTATGAAACTGTGGATAGCTGATGTAGTCCACCTACTATGGTGTTAATGACAATCCTTTGCCTTTCTGTTGCGCTGTAGGCTTGGGAGCGGACTGATTCTGGTTTGGGGCCTGTCCTCCTTGCCCCCGTCCCTTGGGGCAGCTTTATACTCATCCAACTTGCCTTCACGAAACAACTTCTCAACCACATCTCTCAAGTATCGACATTCGTTTGTTGAATGTCCGTGAGTTCCGTGAAATAAACAAAATTTTCCGGTAGCAATTTCATTCTCTGTTGAATCTCGTGGCGGCGGTCTTTTGTATTGCAAAACATTATACGTGTCGAATAAATGTTCTCTAATGTGTCATTCAACGGTGAGTAGTTTTCAAATGTCTGGAACTGGGGTCTTTTGTCAGAATTACTTCCTCGGTTCCTGTTTCTCCTATTACCATTCCCATTACGGTTGTTGTTGCCCCCGTTCCCATTATTATTGTTTCCATTCTTGTTTCCAACATTCACTTCTACTTTCCCAGAGCTTTCTCCAGACTGCTTTACTGCCACATTACTCTGAACAGCTTCTTTTGAGGCCGCCCCGGACTTCCTCTTTCTGTTTGCCCTTCCTTCCTCCCGTCTTAACTGAATATTGGCCTTCTCATAAAACAACTCTCTTGTGGGAGGCGGCTTCCCAGAAAGATAATCTCCAAACTCTGACTCAGGATCAACTCCTTCCATTAAAGCCATCAAGATGGTAGGCTCATGCGGGTCGCTGACTTCTGTTATAGCTAAATTGAAATGGTCTAGGTACGACTTCAAAGACTCACCAGGAGCTTGCTTAATTCTCGATAATTCAATAACATTCTTAGACTTTTGGGCATAAAGTCGGAATTGATTCATAGAACGTTCACTTAGTTCTTTGAAATTCGAAATCGATCGAGGAGGAAGTTGGGTAAACCATAGTAATGCCACGTCTTCTAAGTAAATCGGGAAAGCCTTACACTTCACAGCATCAGGGGTAGAGGCAGCATTCATAAGCCATGCATATCGCATCCAATGTTGTCCCGGGTCGGTTCTCCCGTTATATCTGTCCATCTGTGGCAAATTAAAACGTCGGGGGAACTGAAAGTCAAGAATGTCATCAGTAAAGGGAGTATGGCTTCACTCAATACCATAATCTTCATTGGTGTATTTTCGACTCTCAGACATGATCTGGCGTACCATAGCCCATACATCAGCTTTGGTCAAGGGCCGTTCAGGCTCCCTAGCTCTGATGTTCGGGTTTCCTCTGGGCTCCTGATCAGGGGACGCCCTCCTTCTTCTAGCGACTTCTGCTCTGCTTTGCTCCCTATGTTCCCGGTCGATCTCGGGAGGAAGGGGCTGAAGCATTTATCCCTGAGTGGGATTGGTGAGGTTAGGGTCTCTAGGAAAAACATGGGATCCTCGCATTGGTAATAGCATAGGCTCCCTCAAGCTCGGATCATTGGGTCCTAGTACACGAGCAGCGTCCTCGCGGGATCCCGATGATTCGAAAGTCATTTGCTCCGAATTCTGAGGTCGTTCGAGCGGCCTTCTTTCACGGGACCGTTCTTCCTCGGAAGAAGAAGACTGATCCATTACAGTATGATGAACTGGGGATGGAGTTCTTTGTCTGCGGAGTTCGCCAATTTCCCTACTCATGATTTTCATATTCTCTTGCATCATAAGATTGGTGCGCTCGTTGATTCTAATAGCCTCCTTAGTGCTCTCAAGCATGTCAAGAAGGCGCGTTTCCTTGGGTGACAGGCGCAGATGGATTGATCTGGTCATTGGTCTTGGTGGCAGGAGTCGGAGCATCTGGAGGGTCTCGAGTAGAGGTTCCAGCATCACCTGGCGTCGGATCGGATCGGAGCAAAGTAACCTGGACGGATCGGTTCGGGTTGGGGGAGTGCACCTCTTCAATGTCTTCTACTCGGTTCAGATCGGAGCTCTCTCTGTGTGATCAGTTAGGATTTCCTGAACTTGTCTGATCCGCTCCCGAACTCTGCCCACGAGACCTCGTCACGACCGGATTTTGCTGATCTTCACCAACTTCGTTCCCTCGATTGGTTTGAACTTCCTTGCCTTTTACTTTGGCCATAATTCTTCAACAATCAACCAACAAGTATTTAAAAGCGTCAAAAATTGGGGATTAACTTCTTTGAACTCAACGGTCCAAACAGTAGAACGATAATCCAGAAAAACAGAGAATTCAAACAATTCTCAGTGAAAGCACCAAAATGTTAGACCAAAAAGTGGTTCTAACACCCAAATTGACTGAAATTACAATAAAATAAGATCAAAATCAGAAAAAATAGACAGGATTTATAGTGGTTCGGCGTTAAAGAGCCTACGTCCACTTTATATCACTTTGCTTGATGATGTAGATGAAAATACAATAAGATATTCACTCAATCTCACTTACTTTTCATATACATTCACTCAATTATCTCAAAATATACTTTGAATGATGATTTGGATTGTTTAGGAATGGTGGAATTCGGTTCTCAAAGATGTTTGAACTCTCAGAGTGCCAAAAGATCCTTTCAAATGACCCTTGGGGGTCTATTTATAGGTGAGAATTCCTTCGAGATCCAGTTCGGATCGGAGACACGTGGCCTCCATCCCATGACTTTCGGGATCGGGTGAGTTCTGGTGAGGACAACACATCTGGTTAGTGGCCATTATGGGTAGAAAGTGGTTGTAACTGCCCCGAATATCCAGGAGGTCGTGGAGTGAAGTAGCAGGGTACACTGGGTTCGGTTCGGATAGGATAGCAAATGGGGTTCGGATCGGAGCATCCCATCCGATCCGGCTTGAATTTTGCTTTTCCTCACTTTGTTTCGCTTTGCTTTTCTCTAACCACACTCGATCCGATCCGATTTATAGGCAGATTATATTCTAATACTTGATCTTTTAGCTTTGTGTTGCCTCTGTTCCTACCCCTGTAATTCCGATCCAAACCGAATGCGTAACAGAGTGTCTATTGTCCACTTGATCTTCTGACTTCTTGACTTTGTATAGCCTAGTTTACAAAGTAGGCTAACAACTATAGTGATTATTATTATTATTTCTGGTGATTTCAGTAATGATTTTAAATTGTTAATGGAGTTTCAGTGATTCCATAACTTTATGTTTCAATGATTCTATAACTATGGTTCAGAGATTCCGTTATCTTGTGTTTTAGTGATTCCACGATTTTTTGAATCAGTGAATTATATGGTTTTATGATTCCATCTTGTGATTTCTTTGATTTTGAAGTCTTCCATTCGTTTCATGTGATTTTTACTTATGATTAGCTTAATCGTATAATTCGTGCTAAGACTTTTTTTAAGTATGTGTTCATGTTTCTTGCATACAACCACATATTGATATCGTGGACTCGTACATGAAGCATTTGTAATCTTGAGTGTGTGTCATTCCTTTCCAAAAGAATGGAAATTGCCATATCAGAGTTCCATGTGAATCCACGTTTTAATATTCTTTTTTTAGGAAAGGAATTATTGTCTTGTTGATATATCATCTTTTATCACATTGATATGTAAAGCAGACTGATCCGTGTATGTAATACAAGGGACATTCCGAGTTGTTTTTTAGTTTACTATCTCTTGACTCGTGGATTTTCTGTAGTAGCTTAGACTATCCTCTGAAGACCTTTTCCATGTTGGTTATTTGCTTATTCATGTTGATGTTGATTATCTATGTAGGCCATGTTGTATTCGTATTGCATATTCATTTGAGATGTAGCACATGTAAATGTTATATTCAGTGACTGTATCATTATGTATATGTTCTGTGATCTGATTTTGTAATAAACTGTATATTGTTCAGAAATGATCCTTAGCCATTGTAGTTTGCTATTAGAAGTATTGAGTATGTCGATCCACTTGACAAAAGGAAAATTTACTCACCTAGTCGACTTACTCTGTACTTGACTAGTATGAAATTATGAATTGTCGCTCCTAACCAGCCCTATTCTCTGCTCTAGTAGACAGTATTGCCCAGTAATACTCTTTATTAGGGTAGGTCTTGGGGTGGGGTGTTCCATTAAAAGTATTAGGGTGGGGTGTTACATTAAAAGTATTTCATTAATATAGAAATTGCAAGTATATTTAGGTTGTGTGCATCATGTTTTCAAAATGTTTTAGAAAAAGACAGCCTTCGGATGTGAGGTACCGCTTAGAAATTCTTTGCATACATGAATTTTTATAGTGTATTCCACTTTGCCTTGAGCACAAATGGTTGCAAAACTAGATATACACATGATGGCTGTAAATTATACAACAAATTACATAAGCGCACCCTTTATCTAATTTCAAGGAAGAAATTCCTAATGGGTGCGAAAATGTAACACCCCGCATTTTTACAATATTAATACAATTAAATCAATATAGAAATAGATGGATGGAAAAAAGACTTTTTTGGAATTGTCAGAATTGGGCGTTGGAACTTGTATCATTTTGTTCGTTGCATTTTCCTTATAAATTTACATATATAATATGTTCCGAATGGGGTTCATACAACAAACTTACAAATGCACAAAGTTTAGCATTAGAAAATATTTGTATGTAAATATGTGCAAATATAGTTTATACTTATAAATTATGTATGTACATGACTTCCCAGAAAAATGGTCGTTTGAAATTGAAAAAATAGGTAGCTAGAAGGAGGAAAGTAATTTATGTTAAAATTGAAACATTCCTATTAATTGACATCAACAAAGAAATATATTTAGATATATATTATAGAAGAAACGAGCAAAATAAACATGTGTTACAAGTGGTACAAAATTATGGATAAAAGAAAGTTCAAAATTAGCGTTTCAGTTTAGAATAGATATGCGCATATTAAATTATTAATATATAAATAGTGCACATTTAAAATGGAATTAATGTGCATTAAAAGTAATATTCACATAATTAAAAAGGGATTAGACACGTAAAAAGTTAAAATAGAAGAAATTACATGCTCGTATTAATTTAAGATTTGAAATTTGGCATGGATAAGGCTAAAGAATAGGGAAGGAAATTATATAATAAAGTTAAGAATTGTAACGTTAACGATGAAATTAAGGAAAGAAATAGCCAACGCGTTAAACGGTCTGTAACCATTTATTTAAACATGTATGGGTCGACCTATAATAGTGATTCCATCAACTAGCACTATGCCATAGATGGAATATTGCAACACTAAAGAAACGATGCAGTAAGTGCCAAAAAATGCTGTTATAGGCCAAATATTATTTGTGGCAACACTTTCTTGGTGTTGCGTTTTGCCACGTTTCCTTAAAGTCAAAGGCAACATCTTTGCGATCCTAAGGCAACATCGGTACAGGTGTTGCTACAGGTACTAAATTTACAAGAAGGTGGGGCCTACTAAAATCTACATCCCGGATTCATGGAATCCCTAATAAAATACGTTGCCTGGGTTCACGGAATCCTATTGTGGGGATCACATGCATTAATCTATGGCAACACTTTTACCATCCAATGGAAACACTATATCATAGCTATGACAACATTTAACATCACATACTGCAACATTATATCATAGAAATGGCAACATTACATAACATACTACAACATAACATCATTAACATCGCACTGAAATTAACAAAGAACTTTTTATTTCAAATTAACTAGCAATAAAAGTACTACTTAGTCAACTACAAAATAACAAAACATGGCCACTAAATTCAATTTTACAAACATTTCAATTACATACACAGCCAGTACTAAACTCATGTTTTCATTAAACTAAAACAATTTCAAAATATAGCGCAAGCCTCCAATGCATTCAATGTCTCTACTACCTCGAGTACCTCTAACGCCTTCAGTAACAAGTTCTTGAACAACCTCATCACTGCCTCCTTCACTTGCATGCCTCGGTTACGTTTCAATATAGACGGTTCATTTGCATTTCAGTTGCATAAATGAGTTTCATTTGCATTTCGTTTTCAAAACTGAGTTGCATTTCATTTGCATTTCAGTTGCAGAACTAAGTTTCATTTGCATTTCAGAACAAAAGGCATTTCAATTGCATTTCAGTAGCATTTCAGTTGGATACCTAAGTTTATGGCCTGCATGCCATAGTTGCAAATTGATGCAATGACTTAATTTGTTCATAGCACAAATGATACTAAGCAAACAATTAACAGTTACAATGTGGATAAAATTATCACTTACCCGCAATTTAGGTTTAATGGGCAATGTGGGAAAAATTATCACTAATCGACAATATGGCAACAATTATCACTAATCTACAATGTGACAATTCTTTAAATTATACCTGACAAATGTCCATGCATGCTATTTCATGTTACTTCACTGCACTACATTGCCATTGCAACATACCAATGAACTCCAAACATGATCCAGGACATAGCTAAAGTTGCTGCAAAGAATTTTTCTTCTTTCTCGTGTTTTCCACACTTAATGCACATTAGGGCCAACTCTTCCTTCATATCTGCCTCAACTTCATCGGCTTTTGCCACCTTTTGCTTTTTCTTCAGCAGCTTTTCTTTAATTGTCTTCCTTTTCACGAGCAATTGCAATATAGTCTTTTCTTTGTCCATCAATTTAACAGTAGTATCATCCAATTCTTGGTAGCTATTGATTTCATGCACTTCGTCATGCGACATAAAGTACCCACAATCTCAATTCTGCACATATCTTAAATTCTCGATTAAAACATCACTGAAAGATATGATAATCGACAAAGCAATCAAAAAACCTAATTAATACTTACCGACCACATGGAGCAACCAAAAAACTTCTTCCCCGCATTCGACCCTACCTTCACAATCCACATCTTCGCTGGGTTTTTGTGGTGGCAGTTCTTTCTTGCAGCCACTGCTAATGAATTTGAAGTAGAAATTGATTGACTGGTCATTGAACTTGAATTGAAGGAAGAATTGAAGTGATATCACAAACTGCAAATCACTTCAGTAATATCACAAACTGTAAATGATTATGTATATATTCCATATCATAAATTTCATGCAGTAGGCTTTCAGGCATGTATTTCATGCATTCAGTACTAGTGTTCATAACCAAAACAAAACATGCGTATTTTTACTAGACTTTCTTATACACACACACCAAAACAAAGTTCACATAAAATTTTAAAAGCATGCATCATGAAGAAACAATCATCCATTGGCAGTTTATTGATCTATGTGTGAAGATATATCATTATGTGGCTTTTGAAGCATATCCAAGCATTACCTAAACAATGCTTGGTTAATTGGCATACAATGATGTCAATGGTGATGCACACATCAATGTACAGCAGGTGTAAACATTCATAGATGAAGTGAATTTGCACATAATTTCTGACTATGCATACAGAACTTATCTAATTGGGAACTAGGTGAAAAATCATGCATATAACATACATGAAAATACTTAGGAAATGAATAGTATCATGTATATGTAAGAATCCTTACGAAACCATTTTCATAAACAGCCGTATATCTTATTAAAAAAGCTAGAAGTATCATGCCTCAATCATCACCGATAATAGCAACTTGGGAAATCTGAGTAGTTGTTTTGAACATGCAGCTCATATAAGGTCGATGGTCTAATTCTTCACAACCACACCTCGCTAGGAAAGTTATGTGTTGTTAAATTGATTAACAACCCAATAGCTGCTCAAAGGACATTTCAGTGAATCGGCATACAAAAGAACTACAAATAATAGAAACTAATTGTATACAACTTTAAACTGAATTTTTTTTTAGATCCATTGACAAATAATAGACAAGAATTGCTAATCACCTTACACTAGTTATACTCATGGTGATAACAATTTCAGTTTGTCTATAGGCTAATTAATAGCGGTGATAAAAAAGCAACAAAAACGTAAATGAGATACACAGGATGAAAAGCTTGCACCTTTCTTCTTGGATTGACTACTATTTGATGATGGAGATGGGGAGAAGTGTTAGGAGTTAGAGTAAAGGACTAGCTAGAATAAGTGGAGGACGCAGAGAGGGTTGGAGTAGAAGAAGTAGATGAATGAAAATTAGGGATTGGAATTGGAAATTTGGAGGTGAGAACGAACAATTCTAAGAAGTTAAGAAAGACGAATGAAATGAGTAACATAAGTTGATTTCCTATTGGTGGTGGAGGACTATAATGGATTAGTGAGGTGACAACTATATATGTTGTTTTTAAAAGGTAAATTGACGGATAGACATGCATCTTTTAATAGATGTAGATTGATGGCATGGTAAATTAAATTTATAAGTTTACAACTTAGCTACTGCAACACAATTTGATATATATGTTAACACATTGAACAGTGCATTGCAATTGACAAAAATAAGCATAGCTGTGGCAACATTTTAGCTGGCAACACCTTGGATTTTCATTGTAGTAGGTCATTTATGGCGTAGTTAGTGTCGACTTAATGGTGTCTGGGTCGACCCAGTGTCTATCCAAGGAGGAGTTGTGTTGACCCATAATCTGCTGGCGGCGTGCCCTATTCTAGTTCAAATGTCGTGTTTTATTTTCAGCATTGATTTTGATTTTCTTTCCACGAATCTAACGGACTAGGTTCTTTTGAGCGCCTATAAATAAATGTCCAGGGCTAGCCGTCAAACTCATTAATTTCTGAGAGGTAGTTAAAGCCCTGCCATTTCATTTATTATCCAAAACTTTTCTAAATAAAATTAAATTAGTTTAGGACTTCAGAAACCAGAATTGGAGAGTAAAATCATAGCTTAAGATTGTAGGAATTCAGAATTCCTTACCGTACGAGGTAAGATCTGTGGATCTAATTCCAATTCAATTATTTTGTTATCTTTTGGGTTTTGAATTATAAATTTGTGGTTATTTTAGTATTTAATCAAATTAGGGAGAAACCATGGTTAATAATTCTGAATCAGATCCTGGAATTGGAAAGCTAACAGGTGAGTGGATTTAAATTATGCCTTTTGATAATGGTATATTTATCATTTAATTCCCTGTATTTATTAATTTAATGAATAATTGAATTGTGGTAATTGTTAAGTAATTAATTTCCTGAAAGCATGAAGAGTACTACTACTATGTAAGTTCATTCCTATATCTTTCTGTTTACGGTCAAGAAATTAATGTAATAACAAGATTGTAAATTTGACGATGATTATGTGTATATTCCCAATGTTTATTGCCTAGAATGTAATTAAAATATTAGGTTGGGAAAATTTTTAATAAAATGTGGAAAAATGGAATAGGAGATAGTAAGCCCACTTATGTAGAGAAATTTTCCGTAACTAAATTGGAATTGGGAATTGCATAAGAAAAAACAAGAAATAATATATAACTCAGAAAAAAGGAATTAGATATGGACTAAGTTAGTTGGGGTGGAAACGGGATACATTTCCATAATTACCATTATGATCGATTATAGAGAACGTAGTTTCAAGAAAATGAAAGGTAATAGAGATTAACTTGAAACAGGGGTTTTGCCATATTGCACACTAATCAAATATATATATATATATACACACACGTAATGTAATAGAGAGAAATGACTTTCAACTATAGATCTTAATTGATTTATATTATGGAAATATATATTTGTACATTTCCACCGATCAAATTAATGAAGTGTGTGACATATTTTTTGCAGTACTAAAAATGTACAAGGTGGTAAATAATGAAAGGTTACAACAGTAAGGGTTCTCCTAAATAATAAGGAACCTAAGGAAAATGTAATGAATGGGGGATATAATCTATTATAATTAATGGAACGAAATATAATGGATAGATTTGTCCTAGGGACAAGTGGAATTATAACGTAAGTTTTAATAAAAGATAAGATGAGAAATTGTTAATAAACCTTAGTTAATGGAACTAAGATAATAAGCAAACCCACATCACCATTTGTGGTAATAGTATAATATCAGGTTACAGTTAATTGATAAAGATTAAAGTTGGCTTATTATAATTAAACTTATGATTATGAGGATTAAGTTTGAAAAATGTAATAATATTAAGTGAAATTCCATTCCGGCTGCGTGGGGCTGATTAGGGAAAATAAGTGGCTCATAAATACGGTCTGTTTCAGCAGCGTGGGGTTGATTAGGGAAAGTAAGCAACCAAATATAAGCTAATAAATTACCAGTAACTTGAATAGAAAATGAATATGAAAATAGTCAAGTTAACTAGGAATGCAATAAGTTAATGCAATATTATGACTATAAGACTAGGTATAGGATTTAGTAACATGATAGCGTGATGCACTTGGACCAGTCCATACATATGGATATGACGAACTCAACGGGGAAGATCATCGTGGTGTTTGGAGATATGAGAGATGCATGCCCAACTGATTATTCGACGAGACCGGAGGGAAGCATGAGGCTTTTGCGGGATGTAGTTGGGTACTTTGAGATGGCCCTTCGAGGAACATCCGGATGAAGTCGTCGCTTGAAGGTATGTCTATTTCTCCATCTAAAGTATACATTGACTGCAACTACGGTGTGGAAATCAAAAGGCTATGACAGATGGCATTGGGTGATTAAGAGGTTTTCCTCGCTCTAGGAGGAGGTGGTCAGGACCAAATAAAGGATAGTAATTGTCTTATACCTGTTAATCGACAGTCAGTAGTGTGCGGAAAGTCTTGAGCTAAACCAACAGACCAATGATCTTTCACTATTAGGATGTTTGTTGAGGGAAATGCAAAATTGGATGATAGATTTTTTGATAAGGGCATGCCATTAGCTCTAAATGCAGTCTTCCATTAGTTGAAGGAGGGATTAGGGTGGGGACATAGCCACCATGAAAAGAGAAAGACCATATGTGGGTATTTTTTATGTAGGCCTAGCAAAGCTGTCATTTGTAGATATTGAAAGCTCCCGACCGAGCTCCATTCATTGGATGCAGCTCTATTACGGAACTCAGATTATAGTGCGCAGTACGTTAGTTCAAGGGTCGAGATACACGTACTAGGCGGTTTATTGTAGATGTTAGAGCATTAATCCGTGTCGAGACATGGTTCAATCGAGGAGTTCGAATGCGAGGATCCGTACGCTTACGTGGCATAGCGATGGTTGTTCTATGTGATTACGTGGCGTGGCAATTGAGATTTCCATGCACGATTCGGCATAAGATGTGGTTGTGTATGCTTCCTCAGTGTGACGGCCGAGAACGTACGAGGAGGGTACTATGAGGAGTACCTTGAAATGTTGGGCACAACTAAATATATATTATATTACGTTTAATGTATTGGGAGTAAATGGGTGTATCACGTGTGCATAACCTAGAGTGTTGTTAACCCGATAACCTAATAATTAAGAATATGTAACTGAATGGTTTATGTACTATTATTTCAGAATGTATAATTTTTCCTCTCATCAAAACTTGTGTTCCCACACCTTCCTCGTAAAATGCTCGTAGTTTGATTTAGACAGAGATTTGGTAGCCTTTGGACATTTGTTGTAACACCCCGCCTCCGCTAGGGTCACTCGCAAAGGAATGCACTAGCTTTAGAGGGGCATTATTGGTAAACATGCACAGAAATATCACAAGACAGAACATATGAAATAGCGGAAGTAAAATCAAACTTTCATAAATTCAATAATTAAGGTCTAAAGCCTTTTACATCAGAGTACATCAAAACCTGTCTTGCAATAGTAAAGAAGCATAAAGACTTTTTTAATAAATTATTCCCCAAGTAAAACAGTAAAGTAGCCATAGCCAAGAGAAGTCCAAGCCATCCATGATGACCTTCAAGCAGAAGAAGTCCGAACTAAACAGCACTGTTTCCTCCCTGTAACCTGGGGGGGAAACGGAAGAAAAGAGGCGAAACAAAACGGGTCAGTCAAAAAGATTGAGTAAGTCCTATCTACTTCCAGTATAAAAACAGGTAAAGGTAACATGACATGCATAAACTGAAAGTAAACATAAGGATAACTACAAGATAGATAAACAAAACCAAGGTAGCCGGTTGAACTACTGTGGCAAGGTAAACTAAGGTATCATGATAAACTACAGTGTTACGATAAGTCAAGGTATCACATCATCAGATTTCTATCGAATACATCATCCCAAGGTATCTGCCCCGTCTAACATCCCAAGGTATCTATTATGTATATTCTTCCTAGTTCTAATCATGTATATTTGCTCTGCACCCTTCGTACTAGTGTCCCAGCCTTGTTAGGTGTTAACCTTGAATGTCCCTTACTCAGAGTCGTGTAATGGTCCATGTCAACCCAATATATCGCATACATAGGTTACTCAAATCATATGTTTCTTTCCATGTATATAAGTTCAGTCCTTTGCCGTACCTCGTACGGGCTTCCTCATGTCGTATTATCCTTGAAATCGTTTGGACTGTCACCCTTGTTCTAGCTAGGCTCTTCCATATGAATCATCGTTTGAACTACTAGGACTTACGCCACCAAGCACCACTAGGGATTACGCTTACCTATTGCACGCTTTCGTATTTCGGTTTGGGTTAAACCACCTAGCACCACTAGGGATTACGCTAACCCTCAACCGCGCCCTTTTTCCCACGCATTCATCGTGAATCGTTTTTCTATAACTGTATGCACATGTATCACATCGTGCCATCCGAGTCCTGTCACAGGGCAAACCAAGAAATACAGGACTCGGTCGGGAGCTTTAGATTTATCTGCCGATGCAGATACTAAGGTCTGCTTTTCTACACGTGGCTATGGTCCCACGAGACCCCTCCCTCAACTAGTGAAAGGCAACACAAGAGAAAATCTTGCATGAGAACTACACTCCGGCCAGCCCACATCCTACGGCCTACCTCACCCATAATTAGATAGCAATCATGGTCTGTTGGGTGTTCCCTGCCTTTCCGTACGTACACGCTTGACTCAAGATGGTAGATGATCGACGAACTTGCTATCTCGGGCACCTTGGGTATTCGTCGACTCACTGCTATCCACCCCAGTCTTTAGGTCGCTCGCATAGCAACCAAGGCATATTCTTGGTTCTTCTACCGCAGACCTGAGCCTAGTATAATGACCTGGCAGCTCACAGAGGGATCCCAAGAATATCCTCACGTTCCCCGAAGCCGCTGCTTCGTTACCCAGTTCGTTGGAGCCTTTATCTAAATCAGATAGCCTGCTCCTACACGCATACTTAAACGTTGACCTAACGTATCGGGTTACTAATCTATCTAAGAAGTGGTCCAAATTTCTTTGACTAAGAATTATTACTTAGTTTCCCTTAACTAAGGTTTACCACTTAGCCTTATTTCCATTATCCTTGTTAACTATGGTTATTTACCTAATCCTCCGAATTAGGGTTTATCTAATGGGTTAAGTGTCACTTAAGTTCACAACTTAACCCGTCTACAAAACATGTCGAAACTGGCTAAGTATCCAAGTCCAAGACTTAACCCTACAGACCATGTGTCAAGTTGGTTAAGTATATCAAGCAATCCATGACTTAACCTCGTCTAATTATCATTTTAGATTGGTTAAGTATATATATTAATTTGACCCTATCAAATTACCGAGTCAAATCGGTCAAGCGTATTCGAAACGATTCGTGACTTAGCCTTATCATGTTTTTACGTTAGATTGGTTAAGTATAGGTTAACTTAACCTCATCAAATTAACGAGTTAGATTGGTTAAGTATAGGTCACTTAACCTCATCAAATCATCGTGTTAAATTAGTTAAGTGTTTAACTTAACCCCATCCGATTACCATGTTTAGATTAGTTAAGTCTAATCTTAACCTCATCCATTAACTGTATTATACGGTTAAGTGTCATTAAGAAAATTTACTTAACCTTACCAAGTTATCGTGTTGGATTGATTAAGCGTTGGTTAACTTAATCCCGTCCCCTCGTCGTATAAAAATGGTCAAGTGTCGTCAGGCAAATCAAGTTACTTAACCTACCCAACCCTGTCATGTTTTGTTAAGTATCATTAGCCTAATCAAATTACTTAACCCATTTGTCCATGTCATATTTGGTTAAGCCTCATTAATCAAATTAACTTAACCCTATTATGTGGCATTAATTATTTAATGCACCCCAACCTCTCACATTAGACTTTGTTGTGGTTACTAGTTAAGCCGGGCGGGTCCGGGTAGATTTACACCACAACTTGGTCTAACCTCAGGTTCAAGCACAACATGACCAACTTCTCACATTGAGTCCTATTGTTTGCAACAACTAGTTAGGCCGGTCGGTTCCGGGTAGTTTTACGTTGCAAACTCAACCCAACCTCGAGTTGGCCACTTTCATGTTTAGCCTAGTGTCATATCCATAGTCAAGTTTTCAAGCAATTGGGTAGACCTAACTTAATAGGTAAATTCCCAATGGGTAGACCTAACTTAATAGGTAAATTCCCAAGCTTATGTTTATGCATATTTACATGTTAACTTACATGCTATATTCAATGTTGCATGTTGTCATGTTATACCCATTTAACCCAAATCATGTTTCACATCATATTTCATGGAACTTCAAGTTAAGTTTCTCATGTATATTCACGCTCGTCTAACCTAACCCCAAAACGTGTTTCCAACGTAAGTATAGACGAGTCAACATAGTAGGAATACTATGACTACAAATTGGCCTCGAACATGCATAGTGTCATAAAAAGGGTTTTGGCCACAAACACACAAAATGTCACAAGGGAATTCGGCCACAACATGCATATTATCAAAAAGGGTTTGGCCATAAACATGCACAACTTAAAAGAGGGGATTGGCCATAAGCATGCATAATCTCATAAAGGATTTGGCCACAAACTTGCATGATAACATAAGGGGTTTGGGTTCATAAACATGCATAAGCCCCAAAATCTTGTCTTAGCCAATGTTTCACACATAAAGTGGTTCCTAAAGGTTCATGCTAGCATTTCATGCATAAAGATCCAAACTTGCAAGTTAAACTAGGCTATGCATAGCATGAGAGTCATGATTAAGTCACTCACATGGCCTAAAATCATAATCATGAACACAAGAGGCAAGGTAAGGTTCATATAGGTTCGCATAATCATGTTTAGCCTCATTTTATCCCATGTCATTATCAAAACTACCGTTTCCATCTAAAAGTAGCTAGAACTTACATAGTATGGCAAGAGGACTAGGAGCATGAATCATTTTGGCGAAGAAAGGTGGCTCCTTTGATGAAGATCCGTCATGAAACTCGCATAGCAACGTTGATTTGGCCTCTATTTGGTGTAGCAAGCTTCCTCATCTTGATTTGAACCCGATTTGAATGCATAGGCTCTAGGGATTGGAGATGGAGGCCATGATCAAGATTGATTTTGGCAGCACTTAGTTGCTAGGTTTGATTTTTAGGGATTTAGGATAGGTTTAGGGTCTTTTTATAGAGATTAGAATAGTTTTAGGCCCTAGGATTAGATCTAGGATTAATCTAGGCCACAGAAATCGTCACAGGCCTATCAGACCAGACCAAGACAGCATCCAGGTGCACCAGGCCACAAAACACGGAGTTGTGTTTTTGGACCCAGTCGACACCCAAGTCGACAGCCCTGTCGACTTGGGGTCCAGGGGTGTCGACAGCCCTGTCGACTCCCCTGTCGACATGGGCTTTGGCGGGAAAATTCCCGCCTACCCCAAAACTTGAACTTCCTAGGTGATTTTCAAACTTGAAAACCCTGAAAACTTCGACGGATCATAACTTGGTCATACGGATTCCGATTCTCGAAAACTCGGACTCTATTTCGCGTATTTTTCCGAGACGAACGCAATGGCATAGCCTGTTCCACTTGATTCAGAATTTAAAATTAAATTCTTCCTTGATTCTCGTTTTAACATGTTATCGAAAAATACGGGTTGTTACATTCTCCCCACCTTTTAGGATTTCGTCCCCGAAATCTCCAAGTTAGGAAGAACATATCCTACCATCCATCATCCATCTACTCAAAACATCATCCACAAGCAACCATTGTCCTTAGATGATTTCTAATGCCGTATGAATATATGCAAAAGCGTGTGTGTACATGTTCCTTAGCTAATGCTAATGATCAGGCCTGGATAATCTTTCTAATGCAAAATATGTTTAGTGCTATGAATCCAACATGTATGCAAATAGTCCTAGTCATGTAAATACTATATGCGTGCACAATCATTCATTCATATGCAACATCCGCATGATAACACATTCAATTTCATCCATAAGCAAGTATAAATACTCGTGCATATGCAATATGAAATGTGACCGAGTCGAGCTAATATCTAATGTAAATTCGCACATCCACGAGCAACCACTTGCAACCATTTGCAACCATATCAACCATAACATGTTTCAAATACATGTTTACATCCGTAGGGTTCTACCTAAGATTCCCTGAAACAGGGTCGAGAAGATAAACAAAACAAACTCCGTACGGGGTTAGTAACAGAGACAGGACTGAGAGGATATCCATAAAAAAAATAGCCTACAAGCAAGCTCTACAGAAAACAGGGATCAAGGATATACTCCCAAAAAGAGATATCATGCGCGTATCTAGTCTTTGACCATCAAAGTCGTCTTTTAACTTCGCGATTTCGTAGCTTCTTATTCCTGTTTCCATAACATGAGCTAGAACTCATTTCCTCGTCGCCTCTCGTTCCACTTGCACTTATTCTCCTTCTAGAATACTTGGCGCAAACAGGACTGCGTACACATTATTCCATGCGAGCCCTCAAAATTCACTAGTGAATCCTGGACCTTGTACCATAAGGTATTCCACGTAGAAAAACTTTCTCTTGAAAGTAAACAAGTCACCGTGCGCACTTACTAGGGTAATTCCCATAACCCATACACAATCGAAGTAAACCATCTGTCTTATTAGCGAACACCATTCGATCGGGTTTCTAATTTCCAACAAAGGCATCTAGGGATTCTAAGTAACTAATCATGACAGAACCCAAAAGGTTACGCGATACTTCGAGGGTATTACCAAAGCAAGCCAAGAGTCTAACTACCCTCCTTCTAAAACCGAGAGTGGCACCCCTTACTGGATAACCACTTCATCCCTAGAATCCATCCACAACTTATAAACATAAGCATTAGTTCCAAGCTCAATACTTGACATAGACATTCTCAAATCCAAACAAGTCATGAATAAATGGACCGATCTTCCAATAGGACTTGAGACAAAAACGGGATCCTCTACTACGCTAGTACTAAGGTGCAGAGACTCAACTATCGAAGCGGACTTAAAAGATGCGGTGATCACAACAAAGTCCCGACAGGATGATAGAGAAGAAAAGCTAAACCTTTAACAAGATCGTTACCCTCCTTCTGAGGTACCCTAGAAATGAGAGCATACTATTGCCCTCCCGATGATCTTGTCCTTGTCCCATGATACTTAACTATCTATCCCGTTTCACTATGCCAAAGGTACCCTCTCGTCATGGGTTTCATTGTTCATCTTTCTCCCTCCTTTTAGGACTCAGCCATACCAACATGTTGCTTATCCCTGAACTCGTATCCTTTATCCTTGTTCTTACTATCCTTTCATGCATAACTCTGCAACGGTCTCTCGAGAACCACCTCCATCGTACGGGAAACACTTACGCAGCTAGAAAGACTAGTCGCAGTCAAAACCACTGTGACTACAGATGGAGGAAAGAAAGGCAAAGAGATTAAGTCAAGGAAACAAGGATAATGCTAATGGCCTTTGGGGAATAGCCTTTTTCTTAAAAGAAAATTTTCTTGAAAAATGCTTCTTTGTAAACGATTTTCAAATAGTTTTCAGAAGGTCTTTAAAAACTTTTGCCCAGTCTAGTAACCTTCTGCTCTGATACCAAATGTAACACCCCGCCTCCGCTAGGGTCACTCGCAAAGGAATGCACTAGCTTTAGAGGGGCATTATTGGTAAACATGCACAGAAATATCACAAGACAGAACATATGAAATAGCGGAAGTAAAATCAAACTTTCATAAATTCAATAATTAAGGTCTAAAGCCTTTTACATCAGAGTACATCAAAACCTGTCTTGCAATAGTAAAGAAGCATAAAGACTTTTTTAATAAATTATTCCCCAAGTAAAACAGTAAAGTAGCCATAGCCAAGAGAAGTCCAAGCCATCCATGATGACCTTCAAGCAGAAGAAGTCCGAACTAAACAGCACTGTTTCCTCCCTGTAACCTGGGGGGGGGGAAACAGAAGAAAAGAGGCGAAACAAAACGGGTCAGTCAAAAAGACTGAGTAAGTCCTATCTACTTCCAGTATAAAAACAGGTAAAGGTAACATGACATGCATAAACTGAAAGTAAACATAAGGATAACTACAAGATAGATAAACAAAACCAGGGTAGCCGGTTGAACTACTGTGGCAAGGTAAACTAAGGTATCATGATAAACTACAGTGTTATGATAAGTCAAGGTATCACATCGTCAGATTTCTATCGAATACATCATCCCAAGGTATCTGCCCCGTCTAACATCCCAAGGTATCTATTATGTATATTCTTCCTAGTTCTAATCATGTATATTTGCTCTGCACCCTTCGTACTAGTGTCCCAGCCTTGTTAGGTGTTAACCATGAGTGTCCGTTACTCAGAGTCGTGTAATGGTCCATGTCAACCCAATATATCGCATACATAGGTTACTCAAATCATATGTTTCTTTCCATGTATATAAGTTCAGTCCTTTGCCGTACCTCGTACGGGCTTCCTTATGTCGTATTATCCTTGAAATCGTTTGGACTGTCACCCTTGTTCTAGCTAGGCTCTTCCATATGAATCATCGTTTGAACTACTAGGACTTACGCCACCTAGCACCACTAGGGATTACGCTTACCTATTGCACGCTTTCGTATTTCGGTTTGGGTTAAACCACCTAGCACCACTAGGGATTACGCTAACCCTCAACCGCGCCCTTTTTCCCACGCATTCATCGTGAATCGTTTTTCTATAACTGTATGCACATGTATCACATCGTGCCATCCGAGTCCTGTCACAGGGCAAACCAAGAAATACAGGACTCGGTCGGGAGCTTTAGATTTATCTGCCGATGCAGATACTAAGGTCTGCTTTTCTACACGTGGCTATGGTCCCACGAGACCCCTCCCTCAACTAGTGAAAGGCAACACAAGAGAAAATCTTGCATGAGAACTACACTCCGGCCAGCTCACATCCTACGGCCTACCTCACCCATAATTAGATAGCAATCATGGTCTGTTGGGTGTTCCCTGCCTTTCCGTACGTACACGCTTGACTCAAGATGGTAGATGATCGACGAACTTGCTATCTCGGGCACCTTGGGTATTCGTCGACTCACTGCTATCCACCCCAGTCTTTAGGTCGCTCGCATAGCAACCAAGGCATATTCTTGGTTCTTCTACCGCAGACCTGAGCCTAGTATAATGACCTGGCAGCTCACAGAGGGATCCCAAGAATATCCTCACGTTCCCCGAAGCCGCTGCTTCGTTACCCAGTTCGTTGGAGCCTTTATCTAAATCAGATAGCCTGCTCCTACACGCATACTTAAACGTTGACCTAACGTATCGGGTTACTAATCTATCTAAGAAGTGGTCCAAATTTCTTTGACTAAGAATTATTACTTAGTTTCCCTTAACTAAGGTTTACCACTTAGCCTTATTTCCATTATCCTTGTTAACTATGGTTATTTACCTAATCCTCCGAATTAGGGTTTATCTAATGGGTTAAGTGTCACTTAAGTTCACAACTTAACCCGTCTACAAAACATGTCGAAACTGGCTAAGTATCCAAGTCCAAGACTTAACCCTACAGACCATGTGTCAAGTTGGTTAAGTATATCAAGCAATCCATGACTTAACCTCGTCTAATTATCATTTTAGATTGGTTAAGTATATATATTAATTTGACCCTATCAAATTACCGAGTCAAATCGGTCAAGCGTATTCGAAACGATTCGTGACTTAGCCTTATCATGTTTTTACGTTAGATTGGTTAAGTATAGGTTAACTTAACCTCATCAAATTAACGAGTTAGATTGGTTAAGTATAGGTCACTTAACCTCATCAAATCATCGTGTTAAATTAGTTAAGTGTTTAACTTAACCCCATCCGATTACCATGTTTAGATTAGTTAAGTCTAATCTTAACCTCATCCATTAACTGTATTATACGGTTAAGTGTCATTAAGAAAATTTACTTAACCTTACCAAGTTATCGTGTTGGATTGATTAAGCGTTGGTTAACTTAATCCCGTCCCCTCGTCGTATAAAAATGGTCAAGTGTCGTCAGGCAAATCAAGTTACTTAACCTACCCAACCCTGTCATGTTTTGTTAAGTATCATTAGCCTAATCAAATTACTTAACCCATTTGTCCATGTCATATTTGGTTAAGCCTCATTAATCAAATTAACTTAACCCTATTATGTGGCATTAATTATTTAATGCACCCCAACCTCTCACATTAGACTTTGTTGTGGTTACTAGTTAAGCCGGGCGGGTCCGGGTAGATTTACACCACAACTTGGTCTAACCTCAGGTTCAAGCACAACATGACCAACTTCTCACATTGAGTCCTATTGTTTGCAACAACTAGTTAGGCCGGTCGGTTCCGGGTAGTTTTACGTTGCAAACTCAACCCAACCTCGAGTTGGCCACTTTCATGTTTAGCCTAGTGTCATATCCATAGTCAAGTTTTCAAGCAATTGGGTAGACCTAACTTAATAGGTAAATTCCCAATGGGTAGACCTAACTTAATAGGTAAATTCTCAAGCTTATGTTTATGCATATTTACATGTTAACTTACATGCTATATTCAATGTTGCATGTTGTCATGTTATACCCATTTAACCCAAATCATGTTTCACATCATATTTCATGGAACTTCAAGTTAAGTTTCTCATGTATATTCACGCTCGTCTAACCTAACCCCAAAACGTGTTTCCAACGTAAGTATAGACGAGTCAACATAGTAGGAATACTATGACTACAAATTGGCCTCGAACATGCATAGTGTCATAAAAAGGGTTTTGGCCACAAACACACAAAATGTCACAAGGGAATTCAGCCACAACATGCATATTATCAAAAAGGGTTTGGCCATAAACATGCACAACTTAAAAGAGGGGATTGGCCATAAGCATGCATAATCTCATAAAGGATTTGGCCACAAACTTGCATGATAACATAAGGGGTTTGGGTTCATAAACATGCATAAGCCCCAAAATCTTGTCTTAGCCAATGTTTCACACATAAAGTGGTTCCTAAAGGTTCATGCTAGCATTTCATGCATAAAGATCCAAACTTGCAAGTTAAACTAGGCTATGCATAGCATGAGAGTCATGATTAAGTCACTCACATGGCCTAAAATCATAATCATGAACACAAGAGGCAAGGTAAGGTTCATATAGGTTCGCATAATCATGTTTAGCCTCATTTTCTCCCATGTCATTATCAAAACTACCGTTTCCATCTAAAAGTAGCTAGAACTTACATAGTATGGCAAGAGGACTAGGAGCATGAATCGTTTTTGCGAAGAAAGGTGGCTCCTTTGATGAAGATCCGTCATGAAACTCGCATAGCAACGTTGATTTGGCCTCTATTTGGTGTAGCAAGCTTCCTCCTCTTGATTTGAACCCGATTTGAATGCATAGGCTCTAGGGATTGGAGATGGAGGCCATGATCAAGATTGATTTTGGCAGCACTTAGTTGCTAGGTTTGATTTTTAGGGATTTAGGTTAGGTTTAGGGTCTTTTTATAGAGATTAGAATAGTTTTAGGCCCTAGGATTAGATCTAGGATTAATCTAGGCCCCAGAAATCGTCACAGGCCCATCAGACCAGACCAAGACTGCATCCAGGTGCACCAGGCCACAAAACACGGAGTTGTGTTTTTGGACCCAGTCGACACCCAAGTCGACAGCCCTGTCGACTTGGGGTCCAGGGGTGTCGACAGCCCTGTCGACTCCCCTGTCGACATGGGCTTTGGCGGGAAAATTCCCGCCTACCCCAAAACTTGAACTTCCTAGGTGATTTTCAAACTTGAAAACCCTGAAAACTTCGACGGATCATAACTTGGTCATACGGATTCCGATTCTCGAAAACTCGGACTCTATTTCGCGTATTTTTCCGAGACGAACGCAATGGCATAGCCTGTTCCACTTGATTCAGAATTTAAAATTAAATTCTTCCTTGATTCTCGTTTTAACATGTTATCGAAAAATACGGGTTGTTACATTTGTTAGGCAATGTCATTATTTCGGCTAGGCTATACGTGATTATTATATTTTATCCATTCCGTTGTGAGATGTTTTATTGAGATCTAATATTTTTATTATCTTTATCTTTTCTATATGATACTGGACAAGCCAACATGAGTTTCTGTGGTTTTGGATTTAGAATTTTTAAAAAATCTGGGCCCGCTGGAATTTGGGTTGTTACACCTTTGATTATACGACTGTTGTTCGAGGTGGGTAGTAATTGCGACCATGCTTTACCATCGATCCAGATGGGAAATTGTTAGAATCCTACCCTAGGTATTGTCTCGTGTGCCTTGTCATATTGTCTTCATCGAGTCCCTCTACGATCTTGATTTGTGCTACACCTACCTTCTGATAGCCACTAGTTTATAATGGACTTGGTGGTATTTGTATAAACCGTAGCAACATAAGCGGTGTAAGGGTAATAATGGTAATCCCACTTACACTATTTTCAATAGTATATTAAGTATAGACACTATTATAATAGTGTACTGTATTATGTAATATCTTGTTTAACGGATCCTTAAAGAATGCAATCCCAAACAATCTTTAAGCTACTTGTACATTTCATTTGACCATTCCACTTGAGTCGATTTACTATTTAGAATGTTAATCCTGGCTCGAGTGTTATGTTTTTGATTTTATGCATGAGTCAGTTGAGGAGTTCATCTTTGGTGATTCATCTTTTGAGAGTTGGAGATCCATTACAGGTATAGCTTATTATCTATTTGCCATTGCTATCTTGTTGATTCAGTTATTCCTTTTCCACCAATTGCTTATGTACTAGGCATTTATATATTTAAGATTTCTAATGTATAAATTTATTACGATGATATTTAGTATTTTGACTTTGGAGATTTTGAAATTAGTAACTTCGTAAGCTACTAAGTCATCTATTCTGCTACGAGTTAGTCTTCTATTTTGTATTTGTGATCTATCCATTTTCTAAGATTTAATTATATTAAAACCCATTGTTAAAATAACTGTTGTTTTGAACAATTCGAGTTGGTTTCATTATCGACTTGAAATGCTCAAAAAGGAAGGTAATACACTTAGCTGAGTTTGTGTCAAGTTTTCACCAAAAGAAAAAATGAAGTAGAGTTTTATGTGGTATTGAAGGAGAGGTTTATGTAGCTCAGGAAAATTATACATTTAATATTGCTGACTTTCAAATATTTTAAGCCATTGTAAACGTCGATATGATGAAGCTAACATTGGTCTTCTAAAAGCAACTTTGTATAAACTTCTACGTACTAGACACTATGCAATATTGAATACAAATATTATGTTTAGTTATTATTATTTTATTTTTACTACAATTAAGATAATTCTTTTAGAAAAGTTGTTGTTGTTATATATGTGAAATGATACTCAGTTGTTGATTACTTAATATGATTATGACTATATCACAAAACTAATACTTATTTGCATGCAGAAATGATTTTGTGCAGCTAAATATATCATAAAATTTTACAAAAAATGATATCTACATACATGCAAAAATAACGCCCTATTACTAAATCAAACGAAATGTTGTAGCAAAGTTGACACCTACATACACTCAAAATGGTACCCTTTCACTGTATACAACAAAATGCTTTTTCAAACCTAATATCTATACTTGTGCACAACACAACTTCGTTACTATCAAAAATACAAAAGTATAACAAAATTGACAACAATGGGGATACAAAACTGATATTTTGTTATTGTAAACAACACAACAATATAACAAGACTGATACCAGACTGGTTCAAAATAGATAACTTGTTACTGTAAAAAAACAATACTATGCCACCATATAAAAAAATCATTAATATTGCATACCTGAACTGATACCATTATTATTATTATTATTGTTGTTCTTGTTGTTGTTGTTATTATTATTATTGCTATTATTATTATTATTATTATTATCAATTACTAATAACAAATAGCAAACAACATATAGTATGCAAATATTAAACACATAACAAGAATTCAAAATGATATCATATAACGAAATTCAATTATAAAGAATAAAAATCAATATAGGTTTCCAATATATCCTATAACAAAGTACTTACATTTTCCAATTTAATTTCATAAAATACGAAAAATACTTACATCTCTTAATGCAAATCTTTTAAAAAAAATCACACTCACTTTGAATCTTAATAATTACGTTTGTTATGGCTATATTTTTTGCGTGCACAACATTTATTTTGCTTATTTGGAAAGAATGCAAGCATTCTTTTTCATTTTACAGAAGGTTTATAGGCACCAAGTTTATCAATAGGTGGGTTAATGACATCTTCAAAGCTAGAATCAACAGTAGGCTTATCGTTGATGCGAAAAAGTAGCGTCTCTCATATGCCAACACCAAGAGTGGGTTAAATAGTAAACCTGATAACCAAATATCCAAAATGCAATGAAATGTAAAGGGATAGGCAACATTTTATTGTAGCTTCGGCACTAACGCCTACGACCACTTCAGAGTGATCAATTATCATCATTTCAACAATTACAATGATTGTCCGAGATTGTGCACTTTGAGTTTAGAAAATTGTGTTGGTGGATAACAAGTCTTTATTAATCCCCAATAAGGCCATAATAAACTTATTCAAGCCAATGTGTGAGAATTGTCATCAGGTACAACTATGCACAAAAGCAAGGTGAGCGTTAACTAGAATGTCCAAAAGTGGTGAATAAACTTCTAAGTAAAGTTCACAAGTCCAAGACATGTCCTAAAACCATAGAAATGACCGTGGAACACTTTAATAAGCTACAAAAAGAGCTTTCCTGTGTACCAAGTAGCAACCAAAATCACAAAATTCTAACCTCTTTAAATGCCAAGAGAGTTGTATTTATAGGTGGAGATTTCATGCATTGGCCCGAGTTTCGTATCTTGGGGGGATATAAATTTTGTATCCCACGGAATTAGTCAAAAAACCATTTTCCATTGTAAAACTCGAATCTCGAGACCAGAAGCCAAAAATTGATGATTGACATGATTTGATCAGCCAAAATGAATTGATCGCACGGGATTTCCATGTGCCATATCTAGGTCAAGAATTTCTAATCCACTTCTATGCCAAATGCCAGATCACAAAGGGCTGAGGAACACACACAAAAGTGGGATATTATATCAGTGGAAGGCATGTGGGGCAAGCTTTTGATGGAGGGATTTCGTATCCCAAAGGGATAAGAAATTTGTATTCGAGAGGGATACGATCTTCCTAACCAGGCACGACTTGGTTGTATCAAGTTGCGGAAGGATTTTTCCTTGATCTGTTCGTTATGATCACCACCTTTTGTTGTGCAATCTCTAAACTTTTCCAAATCCCGATGTTTGCTGGGGTTGATGAATGCATGGATTTTCCCTGGATCTACCGTGTTGATCAGCCATTTTTCCTATGCCAAATCATGATGCCAAGCCAAATCCTGGGGCCGATCCCCAGTGCTGCCAAGTGATTTTGAATGATCGACATGATGCATGCAAGCAAATCTGAAGTAATCTGAGCCGAGCCGAGCAAAGTTTGGCTAAGTGATTTTGGGTGATCGACTTAAGGTGCTCAAGCTTTTTTGAGTGATTGACACGCGTTTACCACACATGGTCGAATCGATGCCAATTCCAAGAATAAACTATATTTTTAACCCGATTGCTTTGTGCTTCCGAGGGGACGTGCTCGAGTCCGAGTTCTGCTAGCTATAAACATGACATATGACTGTTTACCAAAAAGTGGGTCAATATTTTACCCCCTAAAACAAGTCTTCCTTAGGAAAAGGTTGATGTATTTTGTGAGAAATATATAAATCTGTGGGCTTGTTGGGTCTGGCCGTGGCAAGTGTATAACTGCAAAAGAGATTTGCACTTGTCGGACCAAGCTACGAGGTAATGTGTATTTGATGGGCTTGGCGAATGAGATTTCAATGTTCGGAGGGCCAAGAGAAGGAACTTTTGTTCTTAGCAAACCAAGTCGTGGATTTCTTTATGCTTGACGAACCCAGTTAGAGAATCTTAGTACATGGCAGACCAAGTCCTAAAAGTCATGGATTGAAGTCTAAAAGTTGCAAACCGAAGTTCATGGAATAAAATATGCAGACTTGAATCTAGAAGGATTTTGGAGTCTGGAACCCGTGGATTTGAGTCCAAAAGTTTTTACGGACCTAAGTTGATGGACCGGAGTCCCAAAATGGTGAACCGGAGTTCGTGGACCGGAGACCGTGGACTTGACTCCAAAGTGGTGAAAGGAGTCTGTGGACTTGAGTCCAAAGTGGGGAACCAAAGTTTGCAAACCTAAGTTCAAGAAACTGAGTTCAAAAGTTTTTTTCGGCCAGAGCACGTGGACCTGAGTCCAAAAGTGGTAAAACGGAGTTCGTGTCCATGAACCTAAGCCCAAAGTGGTGTATCATAGCTCCTTGACCAGAGTCCTTGGACTTAAGTCCAAAGTGGTGAACCGAATCCCATTGACCTGAGTCTAAAGTAGTGAACCGAAGTTCATGGATCAGACTCCGTGGATCTTAGTCCAAATGTTTCGGAACCAGAGTTCGGGGACCTGAGTCCAAATAGATTCAATGGGCCTAAGCCCACGTATCATAGACCCGAGCCCTAACATAGTATTTTAATAATGTCAACGATGTACTACGGTCAATAGCCGCACTTAGAGCATGTCCAGGAACCACGGGTCGGCTTTCCCTGTGCGTGAGTTGGCATGGCCGGTTTGGTTACAAGTTGGACAAATCCAAAAGCAAACGATCCTAAATAAAAAGAACAAACATAAGTAATGAACCGTAGTTCAGAAAGCTAAAAAGATCCATAGGGCTGAATTAGTAGATAACGATTCCACAGTGGTCGCGTCCCGACCTACCTTTATCCTTGGATGTAGTAAGGGGATTAACATATTCTACTGCTATTTTCGGATCTCTGACATATTGTAGAAGCTCGCTATATTTGATGCGTTCATCAACTTGAACATGATGCAGCCTGCACTTGTTAGTGTCCTGACCTGACAATTCATGAAACACGCAATATTTTCCGGAATTTATTTGCCTCTCGGTAGGGTCCCTTTTGGGAGGCTTTTGAAGAAGGGGAGTTTTGTAAATGTCAAGATAAATCCTTTCAAATCTATTAGTGAGCTCAGTGCATAACAGGAATTTTGGCTCGATGTGAGGCCGTGTATTCTGATCGTCCTAAGATTAACCTTCCTCTTTCCAAGGAAACTTATTTCTTGACTGTTGCCGAGTTGATTAGATGAACCAATTTTTCATCTCGGGAGTCTTCTTCACTTAAAAATATTTCTTCCCCAAAGTAGAATTCAACGAGATCCCTTGGCGGGTCACATCATAACGAGATTTCAAAGTCTGCCTTATCAATGATACAAGAGATGGCGACCATTAGGACCATGGATGGATCCATTCTATCGACAGAGGCCACCACCGCATTGATTTTTTCTAGATATTTACAAAAAGTCTCGCCTGTCCTTTGCTCAACTATCGTCAGAGTTATAACATTCCAGGCTGGGTGATGTTAACCCTGAACCGCTTAAAGAAATTTCTAACAAAGACATTCTAACTTTAAATTGATTTGGAATTCATTTGCTTGAGCCACAAGGAAACGATGTCTGCAAGATAGAGTGGGAAGAACTTTTCCATAATGCTATTTGTTGACAAATTTTTTGGTCAAAGCTTCCACACATGAAATATCTGGATAGCATCGTGCTCAGGCATGGAAAACATCGTCAGAAGATAGGAAGTGATTTGGTTGAAGTCGCAACACAAACATAAACAGGCCCAAAACTCCAATCAGACGAACTATTTTGGGACTGAAAACATCAATCATAGAGCTTTTCTTTGTAACTCTTATAGCACGCTGAATTAGCTTCAAGTAGATCTTACTTTTGTGCAAAACGGACTTACAGTTTGGAAGTTATGCCCGTTTCTGTGAATGCACTCAGAACCGAGAACTTGGATCCTAGAACCGGGTCGCCCCCCTTGGGCCCGACCACCTCCATGGCTCGTGCACCATCACCTCAGCAATACCGGCTTATGACACACCTCTGGACCGCGACCTGACCATAAATGACAAAACCTTCTTCTCACGTCAACTCATCCTCGCCCGCCGCCCCTGACCGACTCGCCATCACGATCCGCACCTGATCACCATCACGACCCGTCAGGAACTGCTCCACCGAAGAGCTTCAACGCTCAATCCCTCACCCCGGTCATAGGCCCCCTATGTCACAAACCGCCTATACCAGAATGTCAACAGCACTCGATTTTGACCTATTCTCAAGGCTACTCGCACTCCTACTTTCCCGGATCGGGTGTCACGTGCCTTGACATGAACCGGTCCTCCCTGAGGCTCTCCTACAGCTATATATACACCATATGAGGACACAATGAAGGACTTTCTTGGCTTTTTGGCACTAACACCTCCCAGCCTCCATTGTCAAGTACACAATGACTTTCTGAACTCCTCAAATCAATTTAACCCGAGGATTTCATCTATAAAATCATTCTCTTTCCCCCCTTCTTCACTGATATATGAGGATGTTGTACATAATTGGATCTCATGGATTGTGAGACGGCATTGTAACTGTAATTTCTTAGGATTTAAGAAAATATAAAGTGGACGTAGGCATGGTTTGAACCGAACCACTATAAAAACCTCGTGTGTTCCCCGTTTTTACTACATTTTCTGCATTTTGTGATCTGTGATTTGCAACTGTGAGGACTTCGCACTGAATTTGGGTGTTAGGCCCAGATTTTGGTCTAACATTTTGGCGCACTAGGTGGGGGCACACGACAACTTCACCTTCTAGCTTAGATTATTTGGCTACTAGATCGATGGCAATCAAAAGGAAGAAAATTGGAACTTCCTCTCATATTGAGGATGTTGATGCTGAAGGCACAAGGGACGAGCTAGGATAGTCAGGGGGAATCCTCCTTTGGGAATCCATCGGCATACTTGGCTAGATACAAGATGGACGACATGATTACTGAAATGAAAAACCAGATGGCTAGGCAGGATAATCTCCTCAGGAAACTACAGGAGTTTATCGATGGATTTTTTGCTCGGATTGTGGAAGGCCGAGCAACGCTCAGGTCATTGGAAACGAACCCACTGAAGCGGCTCAAGCTTCTCATGGACTCGGGGACAACCCTCTCGCTCTTGGAAATGGCCAGGATCAACCAACTTCCTCTCTATTTTAGATGAACACAAGAATGCAAGCTCACGCTAAACAGCAAGAAGCGGTTCGTGATGAGGCTCAAGGACTCGATTGGCTCGCCCCTTCTCTCACGAACCGACCTCCATGACTTAGATCCAAACCCGGCTCGTGATGGGGACCCACGACCCACTCGTGGTGCAACCCCGGCTCACGAACCATTCCCAGCAACTCACTCCCAGCAGCTCACCATCAGCTTCCTTCTCTCATGCTCAACGTTGGCGGCACCAGCTCTGATCTTGGCAACTTGCAACAACTTTTTGATGGTGATCGGCTTGCCAATCTCATTTAATGTCTCTCGAGAGTCCGCACTTATCAGAATGACATGGCTGATGTCAATCACAATCCATTCACACAAGAAATTAGGGCTTCCTGCAATCCCCCAGATTTCAAACTTCCACAATTGAAGCCCTACAACGGCAGGACAGATCCTACTGTGCACCTGATGCGCTACAAACGACATATGGAAGTTCAATCGAAATCGGAAAATGTCATGGCTAAATGTTTTTCCCTCTTTCTGACTGATATAGAAGCCATGTGGATTTGGCAGTTAGAAACGGAATTAATTAACAGCTTGAATATGTTGGTCGCTTGCTTTCTTAAAAAAAATCGGGTCCATATCGCACGACCCAAGAACGTCATGTCACTCAGTACAATCAAGCAGAGACCAAGAGAAACTTTGCGCTCATTTCTAGAAAGATTCAACGTTGCAGCAGCATCAGTTGACTGACCTGAACCCTCGATGGTACTGATGGCAGCAGTATCCGGCGTTCTAGATAACTCAGAATTCAAAAAATCTTTGTATCGAGAACCAACATGAAATCTCAGCAAATTCTACCTTGAATTGGATAAATTCCTGCATGAAGAAGATGCAACTTCTAAGAAATGCATTCTTGATGTCAACATGCTTAAAGACGGAGGGCCATCTGATTTTGGAAATGACAAGGGAAAAGCTACTGTCAAGAATGACCGCAACACTCCGCCCCGGAGAGGGCCCAGATATGAAATTTACACCAAACTCAATTCAACTTGACTGACATCTACACGGACACAAATGGTGGCATCTCCTACCCAATGCCTCCCAAGAGGCAGCCATCGGAAAGAGAACGTGATTCTGGAAACCTTTGCATATTTCGTGATATGGATGGTCATGACACAAATGAATTCGGACATCTTCGTGGCTTGATAGAGGAACGGGTTAGATGTGGAGAGCTACCCGAGTATGTGAAACAACTTGCAGCACCTACACATGTGCTGCCACCTCCTGCTCCAAGGAGTGGAAGTGGTCCTGGATCGGGCTCTCGCGGGATCATCATCAACTGATCTGGATGAGATCTGCTTTCATTTTCTTCCTTTCTTAGGCTTTAAAATTGATTTTTTCTTTCATTAGAGTTTCCGATCGGTTGAATCAGAGTACACACGTAAGGCGTTAGGATGTAGCCCTAAAGCATGCTTTAGACTCGATGTCAAACCAATCAGGATTTGATTTGGTTTTGCATTTTGAATTGAATAAGGAAGGATTTACCAAGCATGGTTTTTGTTTGGTAAATTCAAGTGTCTTGTCAGGTTGTGGAAAGATTCTCAATCTTGGAAAAGTTTGGCTTATATTTATTACGAAACTCCAGGAATGATTGTGCCTAGGGATGGACTATCGTGTCAGGCTGTGGCAAGCGTAGCTCTACTTCAGGTCTGCATATGGTTTATACTCACTTTGGAATCCTAAGTATGGATTTTATACTTAGGATTGGCAAACGGTCTTGTCAGGATGTGACAAGAGAAATCGGGTATGGATTTTACTCTGTTTGAACTTCTTGGTATGGATTATGCCTAGAAGGTTTGGCCCTTGCCAGGATTTGGCAGGATGACTAGGTTGTTCCTCGAGTTTGGTTTGTGCTTGATAGACACTTAAGCATGGTTTATGCTCGAAAAAATTCAAACAATACTGTCAGGATTTGGCACATTTTTACCTCTATCTCTGTACAGGTTTGGACTATACTTGCGGCAGGAAGGACCCGACGAGGTCCCAAACTCTTGAATTTCCATGGATTTTGGATTCCTTGGATTATTCAGAACACATCTTCCTTCACCCAGCAAGATATGTTTAAGGGGGCAAATTTGTTGACACATTTTTTGGTCAAAGCTGCACGCATGAAATATCTGGATAGCATCGCACTCAGGCATGGAAAACATCGTCAAAAGACAGGAAGTGATTTGGTTGAAGTCGCATCACAAACATGAACAGGCCCGAATCACCTATCAGGCAACCTATTTTGGGCCCAAAATCATCAATTACGGAGCTTAGCTCCGCAACTCTGATAGCCCTCTTAATTAGCTTCAAGTATAGCTTTCATTTGGTCAAAACGGACTTACGGTTTGGAAGTTATGTCCGTTTCCGTGAACGCACTTGGAACCGAGAACTTTGATCCTGGAACCGGTCCCCCCCCACCCCCCCGGGGCTTGCCCACCTCCACAGCTCGTGCACAGTCACCTCACTAATGCCGGCTCGTGGCACACCTCTGGACCACGACCCGACCGTGGATGAAAGCACCTGCTTCTCACGTCAGCTCATCCTCGCCCTCTCGCCCTGACCAGCTCGCCATCACGATCCGCACCTAATCACCATCACGACCCACCAGGCACTGCTCCATCGAAGAGCTTCAAAGCTCGATCCCTCACCCCGGTTCGTGGTACCTCCCTATGTCACGAACCTCCTATACCAGAACAGCAACAACACTCGATTTTGACCTATTCTCAAGGCTACTTGCACTCCTACTTTCCGGGATCGGGTGCCACGTGCCTTGACACGAACCAGTCCTCCCTGAGGCTCTCCTACAGCTACAAATACACCATTTGAGGGCACAATGAAGGACTCTCTTAGCTTTTTGGCACTAACACCACCCGGCCTCCATTGTCAAGTGCACAAGGACTTTGTTTACTCCTCAAATCAATCTAACACGAGGATTTCGTGTATAAAATCATTCTCTTTTCCCCTCTTCTTAATTGATATATTAGGATACTGTATGTAATTGGATCTCACAGGTTGTAAGACGACATTATAACCGTAATTTCTTAGGATTTAGAAAAGATAAAGAAGACGTAGGCATGGTTTGAGCCGAATCACTATAAAAACCTCGTGTGTTCCGCGTTTTTACTACATTTTCTGCATTCCGTGGTCTATGGTTTGCGGCCATGAGGACTTCGCACTGAATTTGGGTGTTAGGCCCAGATTTTGGTCTAACATTTTGGCGTGCCAGGTAGGGGGCACACGACAACATCAACTTCTAGCTTGGATTATTTGGCTTCTAGATCGATGGCAACCAAAAGGAAGAAAACTGGAACTTCCTCTCATGCTGAGGATGTTGGCGCTGAAGGCCCAAGGAATGAGGATAGTTAGGGGGCATCCTCTCATGGAAATCCATCGGCATACTTGATTAGAGACGAGATGGATGGCGTGTTTGCTGAAATAAAAAAATAGATGGCTAGGAAGGATTATCTCCTCAGGAAACAATAGGAGATTATCAATGGATTCTTCACTCGGATGGATGGAAGGCCGAGCAACGCTCAAGTCATTGGAAACGAAGCCACTGAAGCGGCTTATGCATTGCATGGACTCGGGGGCAACACACTCACTCTTGGAAATGGACAAGATCGACCAACTTCCGCTCTAGTTCAGATGAACACAAGAACGCAAGCTCACGCTCAATAGCAGGAAGCGGTTCGTAATGAGGCTCCAGGACTCGATCGGCTTGTCCCCCCTCTCTCACGAACCGACCTCCACGACTCAGATCCAGACCCGGCTCGTGATTGGGACCCACTACCCGCTCGTGGTGCACCCTCTGGCTCACGAACCGGTCCCAGCAACTCACTCCCAGCAGCTCACCGGCAGCTTCATTCTCTCACGCTCAACATTGGGTGCACCAGCTCTGATCTTGGTAACTTGCAACAACTTTTTAATGGTGCTTGGCTCGCCAATCTCATTCAATGCCTCTCGAGAGGCTGCACTTATCAGAATGACGTGGATGATGTCGATCACAATTCATTCACCCAAGAAATTAGGACTTTCCGCAATCCCCAAGATTTCAAACTACTAAATTAAAGCCCTACAACGGCAGGACAGATCCTACCGTGCACCTGATGCACTACAAACGTTATATGGAAGTTCAATCGGCATCGGAAAACATCATGGCTAAATGTTTTCCTCTCTTTCTGACTGATATAGCAACCATGTGGATTCGGCAGTTAGAAAGGAATCGATTAATAGTTGGAATATGTTAGTCGATCGCTTTCTTAAACAATTTTGGGTCCACATCGAACGACCCAAGAACGTCATGTCACTTAATACAATCAAGCAGAGACCCAGAGAAACTTTGCGCTCATTTCTAGGAAGATTCAATGTTGCAGCAGCGTCAGTTGACCGATCTAAACCATCGATGGTACTGATGGCAGCAGTATCTGGCGTTCTAGATAACTCAGAATTCAAAAAATCTTTGTATCGAGATCAACCACAAAATCTCGGCGAATTCCACCTTGGATCAGATAGTTTCCTGCATGAGGAAGATGCAACTTCTGAGAAACGCATTCTTGATGTCAACATGCTTAAAGACGGAGGACCATCTGATTCTGGAAAAGACAAGGGAAAAGATATTGTCAAGAATGATAGCAACACTCAGCCCCGGGGAGGGCCCAGATATGAAAATTGCACTGAACTCAATTTGACGATGAATGACATCTACATGGACACAAAAGGTGCCATCTCCTACCCAATGCCTTCTAGGAGGGAGCCATCGCAAAGAGAACGTGATTCTAAAAAACACTGCATATTTCATGATATGGATAGTCATGGCGCAAATTAATGCAGGCATCTTCGTGACTCGATAGAGGAACGGGTTAGATGTGGAGAGCTACCTGAGTATGTGAAACAACCTACAGCACCTGCACATGCGCTGCCAGCTCCTTCTCCAAGGAGTGGAAGTGGTCCTGGATCGAGCTCTCGCGGGATCATCGTCAACTGATCTAGATGAGATTAGCTTTCATTTTCTTCATTTCTTAGGCTTTAATAATTGTTTTTGCTTTCATAAGGTTTTTCGATTGGTTGAATCGGAGTACACACATACGGGGTTAGGACGTAGCTCTAAAGCGTGCTCTGGACTCGATGTCAAACCAATCAGGGTTTGCTTTGGTTTTGCATTTTGAATTGAATAAGGAAGGATTTCCCAAGCATGGTTTGTGTTTGATAAATTGAGGTGTCTTGTCAGGTTTTGGCAAGATTCTCAATCTCGGAAAAGTACATCGTATACTCATTATGGTACTATAGGTATGGATTGTGCCTAGGGATGAACAATCTTGTCAGGCTGTGGGAAGCATAGCTCTACTTCAGGTCAACGTATGGTTTATACTCAGTTCAGAATCTTAAGTATGGATTATACCTAGGAGTGGTAGATGGTCTTGTCAGGATGTGACAAAAGAAATCGGGTTTGGATTATACTCGGTTTGAACTTCTTGGTATGGATTATGCCTAGAAGGTTTGGCCCTTACCAGGATTTGGCAAGATGACTTGGATGTTCCTCGAGTACGGTTTGTGCTCTGTAGACACTTAAGCATGGTTTATGCTCGGAAAAATTCGAACAATACTCTCAGGATTTGGCACATTTGTTTTACCTCTATCTCTGTATAGGTTTGGATTATACTTACGGCAGGAAGGAACCGACGAGGTCCCGAAGCTCTTGAATTTCCATGGATTGTGGGTTCCTTGGATTATCCAGAACACATCTTCCTTCACCCAACAAGATATGTTCTGAGGGGCAAACTTGTTGACACAATTTTTTGTCAAAGTTTCCACGCATGAAATATCTATATAACATCGCGCTCAGGCATGGAAAACATCGTCAAAAGACAGAAAGCAATTTGGTTGAAGTCGCATCACTAACATAAACAGGCCCTAAGCTCCTATCAAACGACCTATTTTGGGCCTGAAAATATCAATTACGGAGCTTAACTCCATAACACTTGTAGCGCTCTGAATTAGCTTCAAGTAGATCTTTCATTTGTTCAAAACGGACTTACTGGTAGTTATGCCCATTTCCGTGAATGCACTCAGAACCGAGAACTTGGATCCTAGAACCGGGTCGCCCACCTTGGGCTCGCCCACCTCCAAGGCTCGTGCACCGTCACCTCACCAATACTGGCTCGTGACACACCTCTGGAATGCGAACCGACCATGGATGACAGCACCTGCTTCTCACATCAAGTCGTCCTCGCCCAGTCGCTCCAAACCGGCTCGCCATCACGATCCGCACCTGATAACCATCACAACCCTCCAGGCGCTGCTCCACCGAAGAGCTTCAACACTGGATCCCTCACTCGGGTTCGTGTGTTCCCCGTTTTTACAACATTTTCTGCATTCTATGATATGTGGTTTGCAATTGTGAGGGCTTCGCACTGTATTTGGGTGTTAGGCCTAGATTTTGAACTAACATTTTGGCGCGCTAGGTAGGGGGCACACGACAAATTCACCCTTTAGCTTGGATTATTTGGATACTGGATCGATGGCAGTCAAAAGGAAGAAAACTGGAACTTCCTCTCATCCTGAGGATGTTGATGCGGAAGGCACAAGGAACAAGGATAGTTAGGGGGCATCCTCACATGGAAATCCATTGGCATACTTGACTAGAGACGAGATGGACGGCGTGATTGCTAAAATGAAAAACCGGATGGCTAGGCACGATGAAATCCTCAGGAATTAAGAGGAGATTATCGATGGATTCTTCGCTCGTATGGATGGAAGGCTGAGTAACACTCAAGTCATTAGAAATGAAGGCACTGAAGGGGCTCGTTCATCGCATGGACTCGGGGGCAACCCCCTCGCTCTTGGAAATGGCCAAGTGATTTTTTGTGATCGACATGAGGTGTTAAGTTATTTTTGAGTATTCGACACGCATTTACCACGCGTGATTGAGTCTATGTCGATCTCAAGAATGAACTATATTTCCAACTCGATTCCGAGCGTGTCACACTTCGACCAAATAGCTATATGCTTTCGAGAGGACTTGCTCGAGTCCAAGCACACTGCTAGCCATAAACTTGACGTTGACTGCTTTACCTAAAAGCGGATCAACACTTATTATAGTAATAAATATGATTTATAGCATTATGAAAGAGGATCAACAAGCATCAATAGAAAAATAGTTTTCGATAAAGTCATAAAAACATAATCTTAAAGATGCATTTAACACCACGAGCACAAGGAAATCCTATGATTTTGCACTAATTATAACTACACGTCCACTCCTTAAGATCAACATGAAAAGAAATGAAGATTTCATTTTAGTAACAAACAATGAAGACTTGTAAACATCCCATCCAAATTGTTCTTCCATCAACTCATTTAACTGGCACTCCATGAATGGAAAAAGATGATTATTCCTCAAATTGACACTACTATCTTCTTCTAGCCTTTTATTCCATAATTTTAACATGAAATCCATGTAATCATGATGTAATAGGCAATTCTCTTCCATTTAAAATCCAAATATTTAAGCTTTCAGCCATATTCGAACTATATTCCTAATATCTTCAATCCCAAAAAAAAACAAGTCAACCCACTTATCAAACGATTTGCCCATTAGAAAGTTTATAGCAGCAACACCATCGATTTTCAAAAATTTAAAATGCTCTCCTTCAAGTTCATTCATGTTCGAAGCTCTAAAAAAATCTTAAACAAATCAATAATGGAAATTGCATTCTTCAACTTAATTGTTGAAAGTAAATTTTGTTCCATATATAGATAACAATAGCAATAAATTGCAATATGAAAAACTTCACGAATACCTTAAATAAAACCTTGATGACAATCCAACATAAAAACAAAATAATGACTTTCTATAAGCATTTCCATTAAATGGCATAAAAACCATCTTCAATTATCCAAGTTTTCAATAGAAACTACACCTAAAGCTAAAGACGAAAAACCTAAAAATAACATTCTAGTATAAAAATCAAAATAGTGATAAATCAATACTCAAATCAAAATCTAATATCTAGAATATGCTACCAACATTAAAAAGTGATACCTAAAAAATGGAAACGTAAATTTGAAATTATTACCAACAGGAACTGATATTGAAAAAAGTAACATGTAAAGAAAAACAAAAAAACAAAAGTTCATAACACATATGATAAACAAAGTGCTACTCATTACAGATACTAAAATCTAGATTTGGTTTTATCATATACTAAAAACAAGAAACATAAATATAATATTATTACTAAAAACACCGATATTGGCAAAAGCAAACATTAAAAGTAAAACAAAACAAATGAAATCTCATAGCACATATACAAAATTATACTCTAAATAAACTCAGAAACCTAAAAATGATGCCATTAAATAATTAAAATTGATACTAATTATTTACCATAACAAGTGAGAACATCTAACAATCTTAGAACAACAAATAATAAAATCACACCTTGATTACCCATTTATGCAGTAGCTCCCATTAAAATAGCTGGTTGTCCCCATAAGATTGTAGCACCTATAAAAATTGTCGCTCGGCAATGTTAAAACCAAGCGTATAAGCAACAAGACCAACAAACACTCCCTCAAATTGGTCGGTAGAGGCATTAATGTAATGACCCTCATTTTATGTATTGTAGGATCATAAAATATTTTTATTTAATTCCCTGAGGGTTATATTATTCTCATATTTGATATGTTGGTTATGGAGATGTGAGACATGTCCTATAACACCCCGTAATTTTATAACACAAAAAATGATAAACTAAAGAATACTTAATTAAATATTAGGAATTAAGTGAAACTGACTGTGCCATTGCGTTCGTGTCGGAATTCTGCTTAAGATAGACCCCAAGTTTGCACAAAACGGACAATGTATGAAGAAGTTATTAAGCCTAGAAGTTTGTATACGAATAAGAGAATTATATATATACACCTAACTAAGTCAAAACCGTTCAAAATAATTCGAAAAGAGAAGCAGGAAGTCTGGGACGGAAATTCAGAGATTTGTGCATCTACATCTGCAATTATTCTTCTATTCTTAGATCCAATCATAGTGATTCTATGCTATTTTTAGGTCTAAATACTTAAAGGATAATCTTAACATGTATATAAATTGGATCTAAGCCTGTGACTAGTTGAACCATATCAGATCTACCATAACCTGTGTATGTAACTTATTTTGACATAACTATGGATTAGATCTAAGCCTATGTCTATATATCATGTCAGATCTACCATTATTTGTATATCAAATTCACAAATTAGATCTCATCATGCCTTTTTATGATAATGAAACTATGCCTAATCAGTTCTATTATCACATGTTCATCAGATTTGTTCTTATATGCCTATCTTGTCATTATGCTCAATTCTGTCGTTGTATGCGTATTAGTTGCTATGCCTATTTTGCCGTTATATGTCAATCTTGTTATTATGATCATTTACGTTCTCTTCGCTTCTTCTTTTCGCTTTTTATTTTATAGCCAGGCTACTTTCGAGCCTAGGCATGCGGCTGAAATATGCGAATGCGTGAAATTGGGAAAGAGGGGGAAAACGTTAAAATTCGGGCATAACTTGTATTGGGAAATTTGGTCATAACTTGAATTAAATATACAAATATGGATTTGCGGCATAAATCAAATTGTGATCTATATCTTAATTTTGGGCATACGGTTCATGATTAATATGACTTGGAAAAGGGGCATGAAAACCTATAGTGGCATAGGAATAATTGGTTAATAATGGAAATGCCTAGAATTACAATAATTAGAAACTGTAACTGCGCTTTCGACACAAGGTTAAATTACACTTGTGGTGGAAGTCTACCCGGAACCGACCGGCATATCCAGCATCCACAAGTGGTGAATTAATGTGAGGGGTCTAAGTGCATAAACACGTAACAGGTTAAGACACGAGGTTAAGTCTGGCTTGTGGAAGAAGTCTGCCCAGAACCGCCTGACATATCCAGCATTCACAAGTTGTGAGCTTAATGTAAGAGGTCTAGCATAATATACACATAAATGAATATGGTAATGAACTTGAATACTTAACGTAGTTGAATCCATAAAGGATTTTATGAACATGTTAGCTTGAGTAGGGGTTAAGTAGACTTGTATGAATCAGTGGGAGGGTTAGGTATATCTTCGGGTGGTGGGTAATATTTATATAGGCCCACAAACTTAATCTGTGGGGTTATGCAATCGTTTACTCTAGTATGGCATGCAATCTTTTTACTCCGGTATGGCATACAATCTTTTTACTCTGGTATGGCATAACCTATGGAAAACCTAGTAGTGTAGATACAGGCCTAGGAGGAGCTTGTATAATCTTGTGTGTGGGACCAGTTTCACTTAGTAACCCGTATATAGGTATCAAACGAGTATTCCGAACTAGCTTGGAGTCAGGCACGCTTACTGGGCTGATTGTAAGAGATCCAAACGTGGGGGACGGTGTAGGCGGCGCATACCGACGGAGTCATGTGCATGCATGAGTCCGGCAAAGGGTCCGACAAAGGGTCCAGCAAAGGAGGCTAAGACGCTGTGACACCAATAGATATGATTGTGCACATCCTAAAAACGACGTGTTTCCACTTTAGGAAGTGATACATCCTATGGTGGGGCCAGCACAGGGTATCCACGGAGTAGGGAGCCGATCAATTGGAGTAGTAATTACAGTACATCTAGAATCTGGTATGTTTAGGAGCCCATTAATAACCTTAGGGGTAACTCCGGTATGTTTAGTTGGGCTGCCTGTTGATTGTATGGGGTTAAAACCTCTCACTAGAAGCATGCCTAAGTCTACCATCTTGTAGTTGTTGGATCATCGCATTCTGGTTATACTGCTATTAGTGCAGAGAAAGAAAAGTGTTAGGGAAGCGCTACATATTCTATCATGTTTATCTTGTAATACCTGCATTTGACATTGTTATCTCTTATCCAGTTTATATGCCTATCATGATGCTTTTACTTATTTATATGCTAAAAGTAACTGGACTTGCCGGACTTTATGTCTGACCCATTTTGTTTCCTCTTCTTTCTCTTTCGTTCCCCCTCCCCCTCCCTCCCGGGTTCTCAGGGTGGGAATAATCAAGCTCGATAAGTATACTGCTTTCATTCTGCTTAGAGCTACTTAGATGTATTGCTCGAGTTCTTATCTTCTCTACTGTGGCTATGTTTTTAGGGAATTATGCTCTTTTCGTTATTATCGTACTTTGATGATTTTAGTACAAGACAGAAGTTTTAATGATGTACTGGGTTTTATGCATTTTAGACTTATGAGGTAAATATGTTTTGAACCACGATGCTATCTACTGAATAAAAGTTTTCAATTCTGCTGCCATTTTATATCTGTCTTGTAATATTTCTGTTCTGTTTACCTATAATGCTTCACAAAGCTTAATGCATTCTCTTAATGAGTGACATTAACGGACATAGGGTGTCACACTAGGTATCAAAGCTGAAGGTTACCAGATCGGATGAAAGATTTTGAAAATTATTTTCAAAAAGGTTTTAAAAGAAAGCATTTTGAAAAGAAAAGTCTGTTTTGAAAAACATATTCCCCAAAGCCATATGTAATATCTTCCAATTCTTGGTTTGAATCCCTTTTTCTTTTCTTTTAAGCATGTTTGGGGAACCTAATATTCCTAAGGGGGTTACGATACCAGGCTGGTTCCGTCGATATCTAGAGGCCACGGCACCTGCCGCTGGTCAAGCAGACGTTCCTCCCCCAGCTGCACCTGTTGTTCCTTCCCCCCTCCCCCTCCCCCCCCCTCCTCGTGTAGATAAATTCTCTAAGATCTATAAAGATTTCTGTGCTATGGGAAGAAATCCATTCCGTAGAACCGACTTTCATACAGGCAACGAATTGGCTAAAAGAGACAGAGTATTTGTTTGGAATTTTCGAAGTGGACGATCGTAGGATGGCCGCATGGCTGCTGAAAGACGAGGCTTCATTCCAGTGGGAATTGATACAAGCGGTAGTCCAGTAGAGACTTGGGATGATTTTCGGTAGAGGTTTGAAATGAATTTTCTTTCTCAAGACGAGAAAAGTATGCAAATGGAAAGGTTCTTGGTGCTTAAGCAAGGAGGCATGATTGTCAAAGAATATATTAATAAGTTCGACCCCCTGGCAAGGTTTGGGTTGGAGCTAGTAGATACCCCGCATAAGAAAGCTTTGCGGTTTGCTAGAGGATTGAATGAACTCCTTCATGGGTTGTCTATGTCTCATATTCCAATAGGGGCAACTTTTGAAAGTCTTGTTGATATGGCATTGATGCATGAGGGAGATAAAGGTGAAAGGGAAGAAGCTAAGGTTGAGGAAACATAAAACAAGAAAGTGTTTCCCAAGAAAGGACAACAACAACAAAAGAAGGACGACAAGGCTAAGGATAAGAGGAAGTGTCATAATTGTGGACGCGAGGGTCATTTGGTCAAGGACTGCAAAAGAAAGAAGAATTCTTGTTTTATTTATGGAGAGTTCAGACACTTTTCTAAGGAATGCCTGAAGAAGCAAGGACAATGTTAAAGGGCAGGATCTTCTAGAGGGCAAGCACATGCTCTCGTAGCCAATGCACCAAATATGGGTAGGACAGTTTCCGTGGAAGGTTTGATTTCTCTTTCCAATCATCCTATTAGAACTCTTTTTTATTCTGGCACTTTGCATTCTTTTATATTTGATTCTATGGTTGACTCTTTGCACCCTAGTACTAGTATGGTTTTGGATTCGGTTGTTGTCTCAAACCCTATTGGCGGTATGGCTCATCTTTCCATGATTTGTCGAGGTTTGAGAATATCGGTGTTAGGCATCTAGTTTAACTGCGTCACATCTGTTTTCGGTTTCATGGTCTATGGTTTGATTCTAGAGATGAATTGGCTAACCATTTTTGGTGCCATTCTGGATTCTGAAAAGTGGATGGCTAGATTTTTGACTTGCCATGGTGGACCCTCGAGATTTCTTGTGACCCAAAGGGGTCTGTCATGCTTAGTTTCTTAGAGTCACTTGATGCATGTATTGATGATCTACGATATGTACCAGTAGTCTATGAGTATCCTGATGTTTTTGATGAGGTTTGGGTTACCCCCGAGGCGCGAGATTGATTTTCGTATATACTTGGTGGACAATGGAATGCCAGTTGCATTGCTTGTGTGCCATATGGCTGCAAGAGAAAGAAGGGAGCTCGGCAAGCAAGTATGGGAGTTATTTGAGAAAGGGTTTATTAGGCAAAGCATATCTAAATAGGGTGCTCCAACGGATGGTTCGCATTGCTTATGTGTGAATATGGAGGGTTGAATAAGCTCACTAAGAAAAATAGGCACCCACACCCGAGGATAGGTGATATGTTTGACCAGCTTGTTGGTGCATCTGTTTTCTCTCAGTTAGACTTAGCCACGGGATTTCATCAATTGAGGGTGGTCGAGGATAGTATAGACAATACTATTTTTAGAACTCCAGATGGTTTCTTCGAGTGGCTTGTTATGCCTTTTGGGTTAACGAATGCACCCGTCTATTTTGTTGATCTGATGAGTAGGGTGTTTTGGAAGTTTCAAAATAAGTTCGTTGAGGTCTTTGTTAATGAAATCTTAATTTTCTCGAAGAGCGAGGAACAACATGCCTTACATTTAAGGGAGGTTGAAAAATTATCTCTGCGCACTAGATTAAAGCAAAATTCTTCAAATGCCATTTTTGGAGAAAAGAAGTGAGATTCCTAAGGCATGTGGTTTCTAAAGATGGGATAGTAGTTGTAACGGCCCGGGAATTTTTGACCTCGGTAATCGACATACAACACCATATCGACGATTCGGGAACCGAAAATACCAGAACGTCAATAGAAAGAAGTTAGATGGTGAGAATATACAAGATAAAATATTTAAATAAAGAAGAAGAACATAAAAATGAAATCAGAGTAAAGCACGAAACTCACAGCAGCACGAATAAAATATAGTATACAACATAACTTGGAAATGCAAATCTTTCATTTATGTATATATATATATATATACAAATCATCATTAGAGTATAACACTTACAACATAGTGGAAATAAACAATAGCTATATAATTCTGAAGCCTCCTGCTCCAAGCTTTCCAAGTATATCTGTAAATTGTGACTCCTTGACTGCCCATACAAAATTGCGCACCTAAGAGTTTAGGGAAAACAAAAAAAAACTCTGGGTCAGTCATGTAACTGGTGTGAGTAAACTCCAACCACTTGTTTAACTTCTAAAATCCTTTTAAAAGAAAGAATAATCATAAGACCAATCCACACATAAACACAGATGGTTTTTTCCTTACGATAACCCAAAACATCCTTTTAAAATCCATACTTTTCTGATGTTATAATAATGTCTAAATCAAATAAATAGTAATCTAGTTGAACGCTTTCATCTCATGTTCCACATATATAATATATAATCAAAAACCGAAGATGCTTATTGGGTAATGGATTCCAACTGGTAAGGTATGGGACCACCTTCTGACAATGTATCTCAAGAGAGGAATACACTGGGATCAACAAGAATATCTTGTAACCCAAGCTAAACATGACCGGTCAATCATTTCGCTTGATTGTACTGAATGTATTATCATCAATGGTTTTGATCAGCAACCGTTTCCCGAAAAGGGACAGCATTGAATATAGATTAAAGAAGCAAATGAATTTTCTCTAGATCAGGTGACAATACACCCTAATTAGCAGCTGCCCACTTAGCTATGCAACCTACTAGATTTTATACCATTTCCTAGTTGTGAGGCTTGAGGCCATAACGTACAGATCATACCTCTATTCACTTTGAATGCCACATTATCATACCTGCAAAATCACAAATTTATTTCTCCAAAAATACCACGGGTACACGGCTAAGAGAAACGGATTTTTCTGCCACTAAACATAAATACGTTTTAAGAGATCAACTCTGTCAGGCATTCTTCCGTATAGGTTGTCCTAGGATTGGACAAACCAAAGGCACTATTCTTGTTAACGATATTTTTCGTCAACACCGGAGATGGGTCAACCAGGATGGACCTAAAGTAGGAGTGGGTGATTTGGCTATTTTTGGGTGAAATCAGACTACTTCCCTGAATATTGAAATCTGGGAGGATGGAGTCAGTTGGGGACTCCAGATGACGGACCTAATTTCTGGGGATGAAATTCATGTTCCTTTTCGAGAATACATTGGGGAATCCATAATTATCTGGATAATGAAAAATAGACTGCAACTACTATAATTAGAGAAATAATAACACACACTTATACTGCAATTTTCATATGAGAAGATATTCTTCCATTGAACTTTTATTGAGAGTACATAAATACAAAGGAAATAAATTTCCCTACTCAATTCAGCATCTAGTTTTCTTTCTTTTTTATTACAAAAATGTAGGCCAAGAATCCCCTAAAACGTGACCCCTGGGGCCACATTTATAGTGGTTCAGGGCTCCATCCGCTGGTGGGCAACTGGGCCTTTGGGGGTCTCTGCTGTCCGGTTTTTCCTGGGTTTCGTACGTTCACCTTTTGGCCGTCCCTGGAGTATCAGTTATGGTTTTCGGATTTTATTTGAGCGTTTGACAACAGCTCCCAAATGTAGGCTCTCGGACGTAAGCTTTCAGATGTAGGCTTTTGGATTTATCGTGAATGCATAGAGAAGTCTTGACCCCATGGCGTAGTTGATGGCTACCGGTTCGAATCCGCTGTGGGTTTCGGTACCAGGTAGCCTAGTACAGGAAGCCTGTATCCCTGCTCGGGTCTTGGTTACCCCTCCGGTGGGACCTTTGCGGCAGCCTGTATTCTTAGAGAATGGTTTCTGGTGTCACTTTTGTTTATTCGCGGATGTGGTCTTTTGGTATTTGCGCGGTAGATGATCGGAAAGCTGGTTCTGGCTGATCCTCACGTTCTCTCGGTTTAGTACCTCTGGTGCTCTTGCCTTTAATCGTTCCGGTACATAAGTTAATCACTTCCGGAAATTCTCTTGAGCTTCATTCGACGAGTTTATTGATTTTGACTCCCTTGGTTTTGGATTAAGGTGGCTCTTTTCTTCGGAGTCTTTTTGTTGAGCTGATACTGTCGAAAGGATCTTGTCGGATTGAACATGGCGAATAGACCCTGTCGGTTACATACCACAGTTCTTTGCAATCTTTTCCCCTAGTGGAGAGAAAAGGCTTCGGTTGATGCATCTTTTCAAGTTATTTCTTCCTATTCTTGTCCTTCTTGGTATTTAACCCCCACTTTCTATTGAGCCTCCTGCAAGCTTTCAGTCATCCGATACCCGGTAACAACCCGTAATTTTAAAACATGACGTAAGAGGTAATTAAAGAATAATTAATTTTTAAATGAACAATTAGTTGAAACGGGTTACGCCATTGCGTTCGTCTTGGAATTTTGCTTGAGATAGAGTCCAAGTTTGTGTAAAACAGATATCGTATGAAGAATTTATGGACGATGGATGTTGAGCAGAAAAAGCATAAAACAGGCTGGAATAGCTGGCGCACTTGCGAAGTGCGCCAGAACAAAAATGCACTGGCGCACCTGGGAAGCGCCCATGCCGAGGCAAAACCTACAGAGAATTGTTGAGAGTTCTCTGATGACATGTCCTTCAGGATTTGGCTGGATAACGTGTTTTCTGGTTAGATGAGCTCTAATCTAATCTAAAGGTCCTAATTCACCTAATACATCTATAAAAAACACCTAAACCTAACTCTAATTTCATTACACTAATCCACGGCGCCTCCATGCTGCTCTAATCTAAATTAAAACTAGTCTCTCTTCTCTTCTCCAAAGCAAATCAGAATAGGAGTATTCAAATTGGAAGATAAGAATCAAATTCTACAACAACGGTTTAGCTAATCAAATTCTGAATTCAGATCTATTCTCTAATCTAAATCCTGTCGCTGTGAGTCCACATTACTTTCACGTATAATTAAATTAAAAGTGATTGTGATAAGATTGTAAATTGGATTTTATGAATATACCCGTAAGATGAATCATATCAAGTTGTGTAAATTTTTATCTTTCAGATTCATACCCAAAGTTCTATTATCATATGCCTATTGGATCTATTTCGTTGTTCTATGCCAGTTCATAGTCCATATGCCTATTGGATCTATTTTATTGTTCTATGCCAGTTCATATTTCATATGTCTTTCTGATCTAGTTTATCGTTATATATCTGCTTATGTTTCATATGTTGTTCGTATGTTTATGCCAATTTTGATATTTATTCTCTTCTCCTCCTCTTTTTTTTATGAGATTAGGCTAACTTCGAGCCTGACCTATTGTGTTGAGATTTGCGTACGAATAATGTTTGATCGATTGGGAAAAGTTTGGGGAAATATGTAATAAAATGAGATTATTGGCATAAATCAATTTGGGCATAATTGTGTATAAAGTGTATACCTGAGATTTGGCATAAGTTGGATTGGGCATAATTGGATATAATTTGTATACATGAGGTTTGGCATAAATTGTTAATAATAGTGAACACAAATGAATTTGGGTGTAATTTGGCATAGCATGTATATGTAAGATTATATGCCTAATTTGGATTAAAATTACAAACATAATTTAGATTGGAAATGATGGGTAATTGTAATATATTTTAATCCAAGATTTAAAATTGGGACTTAAATCAAGAAAGTGATAATGAACGCCTAAGACACGAGGTTAGATTCGAATTGCGGTATAAGACTGCTCGTGACTACCCGACACATCCAACAAACAAAATTTGGTAATCTAATGTGAGAGGTCAAAGGCATAAATTAGATACGTAATAATGCAAAGACATGAGGTTAGATTCAGATTGCGGTATAAGACTGCCCGGAACCGCCCGACATATCCAGCAACCGCAAAACGACAATCTATTATGGGAGGTCTTGCAAGATTGCGATTATAATGAATTAATGAACACTTAATCAAGATAAGACATGTGATTAGACATGAGGATAATAAAGGGTTAAGTGGGTAACAAGGGTAACTTGTGAAACATAATTAAAGCACTTAACCAAGATAAGACATGTGGTAAAACATGGGAACAGTAAAAGGGTTAAGTGGTTGACATATGTAGTATGTATCGCATGGGTATCATGTATAACATAAATAATGAACACTTAACCAAGATAAGACATGTGGTGTAAGATATGGAAATAGTAAAAAGGGTTAAGTGGGTGACATGGGTAACATATGAAACATAATGAACGACTTAACCAAGATGAAACTTGCGATATGACATGGGGATAAAAAGGGGTTAAGTGAGAATTCCTAGTGGGGACCAAGCTTAGGAGGGAAGCTTGTGTTAAGTGTATGGACCCTTTTCAACCAGTAACCCATTTTAGCATCTATGTGGGCTCGAACTAGGTCGAGGACGGGACATGCTTACTGGGTTTGATTGTAAGAGGTCAATAAAGAGTTAGCGATGGCAGTGCAAGTCCAATGGAGTCATGTGCGTGCGTGGGTCTGAGCTAGTAGGCAAGACACTGTTGCACCGTGCAGATATAAGCCACACATTTTAGCAGTATCGGGTTGCCACTTTAGGGAGTGATACACACTAACGTGGGACTAGCATGGGTATCGCCGAGTTAGGTAGCCGATCGAATGGGGAAGGTAGTGGGTACAAATAGTGGAGATAGGAGCAGGCGGCACCTATGACAGCAGCTAGGAGTACACGAAACTACCATTATTATTATTATTATTATTATGTTTAGTAAGAGGGTACAACTAATGGAGATAGGAGCAGGTGGCACCTATGACAGCAGTTGGGAGTACACGAAACTACCATCATCATTATCGTTATTATTATTTGTAAGGGGGGCACAACTAGTGGTGGTAGGAGCAAGTTCGGCATCTATGAGAGAAGCTAGGAGTACATAATCAAACAAGGAGGATAGTGGGTACACCTAGTGGTGATGGGTGCACAAAGGTTACCTATGATGGCATCTAGAAGAACAAGAAACTATCATCATTCTATTTAGCCAAGAGGGATCATCTTTTTATATGAAACTAGTATTGGTGCGGTGCAGAGAATATCTTATAGTGGTTAGAAGCGCAGTCAATGTTACATCATGTTCGTCTTGTTACCTTGTCATATCTGCTTATGTTACAGTCATCTCTTATATCCAATTTATGTTCTTATCATGTTGCTTTACTAATTATATTGTTAAAGTCACTAGACTCGCCAGACTTTATGTCTGACCCTTTTTGTTTCGCCTTTTTTCTTTCCTTTTTCCCCCCAGGTTCTCAGGGTAGGCATGTTGAAGCTTGATTCGAATTTTCTTGCTTGTAATGCTGAAAGTAATGCTTAGCTTTGTTTTGCTTTCATATAGCATTTTGGATTGGGGATTATGGTTTTAAAAATTATGTACTATGATGGCTTTTGTACAAGACTGATATTATGTATTTGGCTTTGATGCAATGGGTTTAAAGATGTAACCAAACTTATTTCTGTTTCTGCTGCAATAAAGTTGTAAATTTTTCTAGTACTATTTTATGTATCTGCCTTGTTATATTCTGTTCTGTTTACTTATAATGCTCCACGAAACTTAATGCATTCCCTTAGTGAGTGACATTAACGGACGTGGGGTGTTACACGTGGTATCGGAGCTGAAGTTTACCGAATCGGATAAAAGATTTTGAAAGCTGGTTTCAAAACGGTTTTAAAAGAAGTATTTTCAAAAGAAAAGTTAGTTTTGAAAGGCATATTCCCCAAAGACATATGCAATATCTCTTTATTTTTCTGTTTGAGTCCTTATTTCCTCCTTTTTTGAGTCTCCGAGGCTCCTGGCTTTCTGTGAGGTAACCTCATCGCAGCATGGTTCCGTAGGCATTACGAGACTACGACGACTGTCGATGGGCAAAGAGGTGCCTAACTTCCATCAATATCCACAGTAGTTTCACCTGCGGCTAATTTTCTTTCTAGCTTTGTTGGGTTTTCGCGCGATGGAGGCAGTTTTAGAAAGACTTGTTAACATGATTCACAAGGATGAGAATGAGAATGATACAAAAAGAATATAAAGGAGAAAAGAAGGAGGTCAAGGTTGAAGGATCACAGAATAAGGAAATGGAACCTAAGAAGGGTGGAAAGAACTATAGACCCCCCCCCCCTAAAAAAAAGAGAGGAAGTGTCATTACTAAGGAATAGTGGTTCATATATAGCCCAAGACTGTAGGAAGAAAAAGAAGAAGAATGGTTGTTATCATTATGGAGAGACAGGACATCTTATCAAGGATTGTCCAAAGAGGCATGGGCAAGGGCAAGGACAAAGTACAGGATCTTACGGAAGACAGATGCATGACACATGGCTGGCATACCTGATAGAGGTAGAAAAGTTTCTGTTGAAAGTTTGATTTTCATTTTTGATCATCCTGTTCGAACTTTGTTTTATTTTGGCGCTACTTTTTTGTTTATATCTGCTTCGTTAGTTGAAACACTGCACCAAAATACTAGTTTAGTTATGGATCCCATTGTAGTCTCAAATCCTATTGGTGGTTCGGCTCATTTATCTATGATTTGTCGGGATTTGGGAATGTCTATCTTGGGCGTTAAGTTTTAATGCAACACTTACGTTCTTGGTTTCATTGGCTATGGTTTGATTCTAGGGATAGATTAGCTAGCCAGATATGGTGCCATCCTTGACTATAAAAGGAGGGTAGTTAGATTGTTGACTCGTTGTGGAAAGACTCTTGTTACTTCATGTGACCCTTGGAGTTCGATATGCTTAGCTACCTAGAATCACTTGACGCATCCATCGATGGTTTGTAATCTGTTCGAGTAGTCCGTGAGTATGATGATGTCTTTGAGGAGGTTAGGGGCTTACCTCCAAAACGCGAGATAGATTTTCGTATATACTTGGTAAACAATTCAAAGCAAGTTGCATTGCCTATGGCCACATGGCTCCTAGAGAAAGGAGGGAGTTTAGTAAACAAGTGAAAGAGTTACTTGAGAAAGGGTTCATAAGAAGAAGTATCGGAGTGGGGTGCTCCAGTTGTTTTTCCACGAAGGTTGATGGTTCGCTTTAGATTGTACATGGACTATAGGGAGCTGAATAAGCTCCCAAAGTGAAGCAGACACCCATTGTCGATAATAGATGATCGGTTCGATCAGTTGGGTGGTGCTTCGGTTTTCTCCCAGTTGGACTTAGCTACAGGATTTCATCAGTTGAGGGTAACTGAGAATAGTATAGATAAGACTGCTTATAGGACTCCCAACGGTTTCTTCAAGTGGCTCGTCATGCCTTTTGGTGTGACGAATGCACCCGCATATTTTGTAGGTTTGATGAGTAGGGCATTTAGGCAGTTGCTAAACAAGTTCATGATAGTCTTTGTGGATGACGTCTTGATGTTCTCTAGAAGTAAGGAAGAGCATGCTCTACACATTAGGGAAGTCTTAGAGGCCATTCGAGCACATCAGCTCAAGGTTCCAAATGCCATTTTTGGAGGAAGGGAGTAAGCTTCTTAGGGCACGTGGTCTCTAAGGAGGGGATAGCAGTGGATCCCTCGAAGGTGGTCGCAATCCAAGATGGGAAGATCCCAAAGAATGCAACAAAAGTAAGAAGTTTTCTTTTGGGCCGGAATAAAGAAGGATGTGGCAGAGTTTGTTTCTTGATGCTTAGTGTGCCAGCAAGTCAGGGCTGAGCAAAAGAAGCCTCGTGGTTTGCTTCACCCTTTAGAGGTTCCGCAGTGGAAATGGGAAAGTGTTTCCATGGATTTCATCGGCGGGTTGCCGAGGTCAAGGAAGGGTAATACAGGGATTTGGGTAGTAGTAGATAGACTTACCAAGAGCGCCCATTTAATTCCCGTTAAGAGTAAAAGAATAGCGGCATAGTTAGCATCTGTTTATCTCCGAGAGATAGCTCGTCTACACGGCATACCTTCTAGTATCGTAAGCGACCGAGATCCCATTTTCACCAATGAGTATTGGAAAAGCTTGCATGAGGCGGTAGGAACGCAATTGTGTTTGAGCACCGCTTATCACCCTTAGACAGACGGCCAAACAGAAAGAGTGAATCAGATTCTATAAGATTTTTTGAGGTTATGCATCTTGGACTTTGGAGGGACATGGTAGGAACATCTTCCACTAGTATATTTCGCCTACAACAACAGCTATCAGACAAGTATTGGCATGGCACCTTTTGAAGCCCTATATGAACGACCTTGCTGATCACCGACTTGTTTGTTGGTATCTACTGATAAGATTTTTCTTGGGCCCGAGATGATTAGGGAAACTTCGGAGAAGATGGACTTGATTCGAAGACGCATGAAGATGGCACAGGACCGGCAAAAGTCATATGCTGATAAGAGAAGGACCAATCTTGAGTTCAGTGTTAGAGACATGGTCTTTATTAGAGCATCACCGTTGAGGAATGTTGTTTGTTTTGGGTCTATAGGGAAATTGGCACCAAGGTTCGTACGGTCAGTCCCCATTACAGAAAGAACTGGACAAATGGCCTACAGAGTGAAGTTGCCTGAGAAGCCCAGTGGTGTTCATGACGTATTTCATGCATCGCATTTGCGAAAATGTTTACATGATACCGTGGAAGTAGTAGAGCCGAGCTTCCTTAGAGAAGTGGAAGTAGAGCAAGATGCCATAGTTAGACGAGTTCCTACATGCATCCTTGTATCGGAGGTCAAGAAGTTACCCACCCGAGAGGTCAAGTTGGTTAAAGTCCAATGGGGAGATGATCAAGGAGACGCAACTTGGGAGACTGAAGGCAAGATACGCGCGTCGTACCCTTTCCTTTTTGATGGTACGTTCTTAACTTCCCCTTTTTCTACCATTTTGTTTATACTTATTCTATCGTTTAATGTATCCTCTCGAATAGATCTTCGATCTTTAGGAAGAAAATCCTATGGTTGTAAACATGTGTTTGAGACATGTTATGTTTGGTGGATGCAAGTGGATGTAAGTGTTTGCTAGTGGTTGCTCGTGGATGCATTTACAGACACATTAGGCACTAGATCGGCTCAATCACTTTTATATTGCAAATGAATGAGTGTGCATATTTAAATAAATGGATGTATATTGAATGTGTTATCATATGGATGTTGCATTTGAATGAATGGTTGTGAACTCATATAGAAATGATATGTATCATTAGATTTCTTTTGCATACATAATGGACGCATGGCACTATCATGTTTTGCATTAAGGTGGTCAACTGAATCAGTAGACTTCCTGATCTTTGCATTAGATAAGGAAATTATACACACACTTTTGCATATGTTCATATAGCATTAGAAGTCTTTTAAGGACAATGAATGCTTGTAGATGATGGATGAGTAGATGGATGATTGGATGGTAGGATACATTCTTCTTAACTTGAAGATTTCGGGGACGAAATCCCTTAAGGAAGAGAGAACGTAACAACGCATAATTTTAAAACATGACATAAGAGGTAATTAAAGAATAATTAACTTTTAAAAGAAGAATTAGGTGAAACGGGTTATGCCATTGCATTCCTCTTGGAATTCTTCTTGAGATAGAGTCTGAGTCTGCGTAAAATGGTTAGCGTATGAAGAAGTTATGGATGATAGAGCTTGAGTAGAAAAAGCAGAAAACAGGCTGGGATAACTGGCACACTTGTGAAGTGCGCCAGAACAAAAATGCACTGGCATACCTGGGATGTGTGCCCATGCCAAGGCAAAACCTGCACAGAATTCTGGAGAGTTCTCTGATGACGTGTCCTTCGGGGATTGGCTGGATGACGTGTATTCTGTTCAGATGGTTCAGATGAGCTCTAATCTAATCTAAATTCCTAATTCACCTAATACATCCATAAAAACACACCTAAACCTAACCCTGATTTCATTACTCTAATCCATGGCGCCTCCATGCTGCTCTAATCTAAACTAAAACTAGTCTTTGTTCTCTTTTCCAAAGCAAATCAAAATAGGAGTATTCAAATTGGAAGATAAGAATCAAATGCTACAACAACGATTTAGCTAATCAAGTTTAGAATTCAGATCTATTCTAAATCCTATCGCTGTGAGTCCGTGGTATTTTCACATATAATTAAATTAAAAGTGATTGCGATAAGACTGTAAATTGGATTTTATGAACATGCCTGTAAGACGAATCATAACAAGTTGTGTAAATTCTTATCTTTCTGATTCATACCCAAAGTTCTGTTATCATATGCCTATTGGATCTGTTTCATTGTTCTATGTCAGTTCATATTCCATATGCCTATTGGATCTATTTTATTGTTCTATGCTAGTTCATATTTCATATGCCTTTCTGATCCAGTTTATCGTTATATGCTTGTCATGTTTTACATGTCGTTCGCACATTTACGCCAATCTTGATGTTGATTCTCTTCTGCTCTTCTTTTCTTTTTTAAATGATATTAGGCTAACTTCGAGCCTAACATATTGCGTTGAGACTTGCATACGAATAGTGTTTGAACGATTGGGAAAAGCTTGGGGAAATATGTAATAAAATTAGATTAAAATCTATTAGGGAATAATTGTGTATAAATTGTATACATGAGATTTGGCATATGTTGGATTGGGCATAATTGGATATAATTTGTATACAAGAGGTTTGGCATAAATTGTTAATAACAGTTAACACAAATTAATTTGGGCGTAATCTGGCATAACATGTATACGTAAGATTATAGGCATAATTTGGATTAAAATTATAAACATAATTTAGATTGGAAATTAAGGTTAATTGAAACATATTTTAATCAAAGATTTAAAACTGGGACTTGAATCAAGAAAGTGATAATGAAAGCCTAAGACACGAGGTTAGATTCGAATTGCGGTATAAGACTGCCCGAAACCGTCCGACACATCCAGCAACCGCAATTTGGTAATCTAATGTGAGAGGTCAAAGGCTGAAATTAGATACGTAATAATGCAAAGACACGAGGTTAGATTTGGATTGCGGTATAAGACAGCCGGAACCGCCCGGCATGTCCAGTAACCGCAAAATGGCAAACTAATGTGGGAGATCTTGCAAGATTACAATTATAATGAATTAATGAACACTTAGCCATGATAAGACATGTGATTAGACATGGGGATAATAAAGTGTTAAGTGGTAACATGCGTAACATGTGAAACATAATTAAAGCATTTAACTAAGATAAGACATGTGGGAAGACATGGGAACATTAAAAGGGTTAAGTGGGTGACATGGGTAGTATGTATTACAGGGGTAGCATGTATAACATAAATAATGAACACTTAACCGAGATAAGACATGTGGTATAAGACATGGGAATAGTAAAAGGGGTTAAGTGGGTGACATGGGTAACATGTGAAATATAATGACCGCACTTAACCAAGATGAAACATGTGATATGACATGGGGATAAAAAGGGGTTAAGTGGAAATTCCTAGTGGGGACCAGGCTTAGGAGGGAAGCTTGTGTCAAGTGGGTGGACCCTTTTCAACCAGTAACCCATTTTAGTATCTATGTGAGCTCGAACTAGGTCGAGGACGGGACACGCTTTCTGGGTTTGATTGTACGAAGTCAATAAAGAGTTACCGATGACAGTGCAAGTTTAACGGAGTCATGTGCGTGCGTGGGTCAGGGATGGTAGGTAAGACGCTGTTGCATCATGTAGATATAAGCTATGCATTTAAGTAGTATCGGGTTGCCACTTTAGGGAGTGATACACCCTAATATGGGACCCGCTTGGGTATCTACGAGGAGGGAGCCGATCAAATGGGGAAGGTAGTGGGTACAACTAGTGGAGATAGGAGCAGGCGGCACCTATGACAGCAGGTAAGAGTACACGAAACTACCATTATTATTATTACTACTACTATGTTAAGTAAGAGGGTACAACTAGTGGAGATAGGAGCAGGCAGCACCTATGACAGCAGCGAGGAGTACACGAAACTACCATCATTATTATCGTTATTATAATTAGAAAGGGGGTACAACTAGTGGTGGTAGGAGCAAGTGGGGCACCTACTAGAGCAACTCGGAGTACATAATCAAACAAGGAGGATAGTGGGTACATCTAGTGGTGATGGGTGCACAAAGGTTACCTATGATGGCAGATAGAAGTAAACGAAACTATCATCAATCTATTTAGCCAAGAGAGATCATCTTTTAGTATGAAACTAGTATTGGTGCGGTGCAGAGAATATCCTATAGTAGTTAGAAGCACAGTCAATGTTACATCCTATTCATCTTGTTACCTTGTCATATCTGCTTATGTTACAGTCATCTCTTATATTTAGTTTATGTTCTTATCATGTTGCTTTACTAATTATATTGCTAAAGTCATTGGACTCGCCAGACTTTATATCTGACCCTTTTTGTTTCGCCTCTTTTCTTTCCTTTTCCCCCCAGGTTCTCAGGGTAGGCACGTTGAAGTTGGACTTGGACTTTCCTTTTTGAAGTGCTAAAAGCAATGCTTAGCTTTGTTTCGCTTTCATACGGAATTTTGGATTGGGGATTATGGTTTTAAAATTATGTACCCTGATGGCTTTTGTACAAGATTGATATTATGGACTTGGCTTTGATGCAGTGGGTTTAAATATGTAACCAAACTTATTTCTGTTTCCGCTACAATAAAGTTATAAATTTTTGAAGTACTATTTTATGTATCTGTCTTGTTATATTTTGTTCTATTAACTTATAACGCCCCACGAAACTTAATGCATTCCCTTAGTGAGTGACATTAACGGACGTGAGGTGTTACATACCCCTTCAACGCTAGCTCACGTTGCTAATAATTTTTGGTTGTAACATTTGCCTCCCCGTTTGTGAAGGGGTGTTTTCGACTTTTCAAGTCAAACTCTTTGTCTTTCCCGAAGTGTCATTTTGGATCCCTTTGATCTTCCTTGGCAAGGGAACGTTGATTGGTCCTCGTTTATGCAGTGGGGATCAAGGTAACTATCCTTGCACAATTACCACTGCTTCTACTTAACTTTTACTAGCAACATTAATTTCTTGAGCCAGATTATTTGTTCACTGAGGATTTGAAGCTTATCGTAGGTAACTCTCTACTTAAACCTTCAGTAAATATTCCTGTTTTAGTTTTTTTTAACTGGGGGTTGAATTGTTTTACCCAAATTCATTTAGGGTGCTTCACATTGGGTACAAATTGTTCGTATCTTAATAACCTGAGAGGCAATTCATGGCAATCAATCTATACACCTTTTCCCCCAAATATCAACTCTTGGGTTAGGGTCATGCAAGTGTATCAGAGCATTTTTTTTCTTCAATGAATGATTGGACTGATGTATAGGATCTATCACAACACTCATTATTCCAACTACCCATTACTAATAGGCTTGTGCGTAATCACTTCCAAATGTTCTAATGAGTGGGATATAAATTTTATTTGTTCACGAAATTATATCACCTAGAAGTATCATATCTGGTAAAAGGAGTTCCGATTTATTGTCCGTTGATGCTTGTGATCTTTCTTGGAGGGGAAAGTCTTCCTCTTGGAGAAATCATTGATCCCTTATTAAGATGATGTAAACTCCATTCTTGCTAGCTTTGGAATGGACAATGTGGAGGCTGTTCCTGCTCTTACCGTGATGACATCATGCATCCTCCTGAGGGATACTTTGCCTACTCAGCTATACACATCTGGCATGGGGGCTCCTTTCCTTTTCGTCCTTTTGCGCTTGGACTTGTGCAGGATTTGGGAGTCGCACCCAGTCAATTTCTACTAAGCACTTACACATTGCTCTTATGCCTGGAAGTACTTGTTCTGAAATCGGGTCAGGTTTCTCTTACTTCGAACCTCACCGGTTATCTAATGCGCTTTATAAGGGATGCTGGCTTTCCCTTATTCCATGTTTCCCCTTTGCGGAAGATTGTCAACGACGATGAAGGCAAGGTTATGTCTTGGACAGATCAATTTTTCTTTATTAAATGTCCTACAGGTATTTCTGGCAAATTTGCTAATCGTGGTAAGCCCTATTAACGCTTCGTAGGTGGTTATTTTCCCATTTGTAATATATCTTTAATTCCCTTCTGTCATATTTTTCTTCTGAGGAGGTGTCTTTAACCGAGAGCGAACTGTGCGCATTTAAGCTTATTTTGAAATTACTAGAAAAGCCGCCTAGTTGGTCCACTCTAATAACCAAGGACAAGCTGCGTCTTTATAACCTTTTTCCTCATGGATAGAAGATATTAGGGCGTCCTTCTGTCTGTCTTCCCGGTACTAAACTTCTATTGGCATGTTTCGAGGTGTTCGCTCCTTAGGCTCCTTTATTTCCAGGTTTGTTTTGTTGATTCGACAGTTTCATTATGGAAGTCCTTTTGACACTAATGTTTCACGCCCTCGACTTTTCCTTGACCTTTCATTTGACTAGGATTTTCGGTTTTGGAAACCCCTATCGTTGTTAATGCTTTGAACTGGGCCATCACGGCTGCTCTCATGAGGCTAACCGAATTTCCTGCTTTTCCGTTAGCTAAGAGATTGAGGTTCGATACTTCTACCTCCGCGATTTCCGTGAGTGTCTTTGGTAAGGAAGTGAGAAGTGGTGTGTTTTCACCATTTCCTCCAAGCACATCCGGGGAGGGTGTAAGTGCTATGTCGCATACTCCTACTTCCCAAACAATCGGCATTTGATTGCTCGGCAGATTGAGGTACGGCACTTTATTTTTATTCTGAACATCCCACTTATAGCAACTATATGCTAAATGCTTCTGATTTCCCAGATGATTAAGAAATGGCGTTTGTCTAAGCCCATTCGTTCTTCTTCTATTATTGAAATTACTCGGCTTTGGGAAGCGAACATAGCTTTGAGCGATGAGTGTGGGAGGTTGAAGGCTTCTTTGGAACACACTGATTTAGCCTTGGAGAAGGAGAGGCATGTTAGGTATGTAACTCCTGACAAGGTGTAGGCCTTAGAGCACCAGATGGCGGAGGACGTGGTTACCCATGCTAATGAGCTTCGAAAGAAGGATAGAAAGCTTTCTCATGCCGCCCAGATATTTTATACAGCCCAAGACACGATTTCTGGTTTCTTGCAAGTTGACCTTCCACAGATTAAATCGGGCTGTTATGAAGATGCCCTATTTCATCTCCTTTGTGACAATCCTCAGATTCCTTCTCAATCCTCAGATTCTTTATAAGCTCCAATCTGCTTGTATACCTTCATCTGGGATTGGGTCATGGAGAGGATTAAGTTGGGTGAGGAAAGAATTGAGGTTTCGTGAAGGAATGATCCTGCAATTGAGGACCTTTTATACATTGACTGTCCTTCGGACGACTTACTCAAGGAGGGGAAAGCTCCTGCCCCTGCTGGTAGTAATAAGGAGAAAGGGTGTATCGGCCCCAGGGATAGCGACTGCCTAGGCGAGCATATTGTCAACGATTTTGAATCGCCAATGCCTATAGAAGGCGACCCCTCTGGTTTTCCGGGAGGGAAGAAAGCTGTCGGTTGTGAAGTCCCTTCCCCTCGGGTATAATTCTTACTCTGGGCATGTTTTTCTCTTTTCCTGGATGTTGGGCTTCGAATAGTTCCCTGTCATTATAATATATAGGAGAAAAACTGTTTTCCTACCTTAAGCAGAATTAAGTAAAAAAAATTCCCAACGTTTTTATGTTAGGTAGGTGGTACACTTTGTATGCCAAATTCTGCAACTTATGCAACATTTGTATGGGGTTCCCTTTCGCTATCCACAAGGGCTAACTCGATTATTAGTGTGACATCCCACGTCCATTAATGTCACTCACTAAGGGAATGCATTAAGTTTCATGAATCGTTATAAGTAAACAAACACAGAATAATTACAAGACATATATAAATAAGATAGCAGCGGAAATATTAAATTTTTATTTCAAACATAAATCATAATGTCGTGGTCCATAATACCATAAGTCACAAAAACCATTACAAAAAAATAACTACTGTCTTGCATCATCAGAGTACATAAGAATATGAAAAAAATAGTTCCCCAATTGAAAGAGTTAAGCCATAGTAGAGACAAGAACTTGAGCCATACTTTAGAAGTAGCTCCTAGCAAGATGATATCTGAGTTCTGACTAAGCCTGAGTGTTTCCTCCCTGAGAACCTGGGGGGAAACGGAAGAAAGAAGGAGAAACAAAAGGGTCAGACATAAATTCTGGCGAGCCTAGTTACTTTTAGCCAGTAAATAAATAAAAGTAACATGATAGGCATATAAAGTGGACAAGAGAGATCACTACATAAAAGGCAGATGTGACAAGGTAGACAGGATAAGATGTATACACTTCTCTAATGATTACTCTGCACTATTACTAGCATAACGAAAATGAGATGATCCCTTCCACTATAAGTTGGTAGACTAAGAACATACGTCTGTGTGTACCCTAACCACTACCCTAATCGATCGGCTCCCTACTCCGTAGATATCCTGTTCTGGCCCCACAGTAGGAGGTATCACTTCCTAAGGTGGCAACCCTTAAGATGTGCATAGCCATATCTACGGGTGTCACGGTCGTCTTATCCCCCCTTTGCCCGGCTCATGCACGCACATGGCCCGGTGAGTTTGCGCCGCCCACACCGTCCGCCTCGTTTGGATCTCTTATAATCAATCATTAAGCGCACCCCTTCTCCGTCTAGCACGAAGTACTTTATTTGATACCTTCTCCGGGTAACTGACTAAAATGGGTCCCACACAATCTGATACAAGCTCTCCCCTTTGTCTTGTATCCCCACTAGATTTTTCACTGACTATATATACCCTTAGGTGTCTTTAATTACATATCCTTATTTATTTCTACCAGTTATGCTTACCCTAAAGGGTGTCTTTAATTAAATAACTTTATTATTTCCTCCGGTTATGTATACCACTAGGTGTCTTTAATTACATAACCTTTTATATTTTCCACCGGTTATGTATACGACTAGGTGCCTTTAATTGCATAACCTTTTTTGTTTTCCACCGGTTAAGTATACCACTAGGTGTCTTTAATTACATAACTTTATTAGGTTAAGTTCATGGGCCTATATGTAAATATTACCCACCCCCTTAAATCTACTTAACCCACCCACTGATTCAAGCATGTTTATTTAACAGTTAAGTTTATGGGCCTATATAAACTAATATTACCCACCTACCCAAGATTTACTTAACCTTCCCGCCGATTCAATCATGTTTATTTATTTGTTAAGTTTGTGGGCCTATATATAATAATACTACCCACCTACCCAAGATTTACTTAACCCTCCCGCTGATTCAAGCATTTTTATTTAACGGTTAAGTTTGTAGGCCTATATATGCTAATATTACCCATGTACCCAAGATTTACTTAACCCACCCCTTTTGCTCAACCAAGTTTACTTAACCCCCAACTTAAATTTAAGTTAATACAATCCCTATGGATTAACTTAGGTTAAGTATTCCAATTCTTTACCATATCCATTTATGGTTTATAATGGGCTAGACCTCCCACATTGGGCCTACAACATGTGGATGCTGGATATGCCGGTCAGGTTCTGGCAGACTTATTTCACAATTCGGCCTAACCTCGTGTCATAACCTGATTCATATTTACGTACTTAGACCTCCCACATTAGGTTCAACATTAGTGGCTGCTGGATATGCCGTTTTGTTCCGAGCAGACTTCCACCACTAATGTAACCTAACCTCGTGTCATAAGTACAATTACAATTCCTAATTGTAATTACTAAACATTCCATTTTTAATTAATAAATCAGTTAATTAAACCTTTTCTTTTATAGGTGTTAATATACATTTTACCCAATAATTTGAATTATATGTACAAAAATGTTCATATTAAAATTATGCCAATATTAACCCTTTTTCCCCCATTCCTTAACTAGCGCACTCATAAATTTGGCAGTATGCCTAGGCTAGACAATAGCCTAGTCATAAACGATAATAGAGAAAATAATGGGAGTATAACCAAAGTGACCGTCTTGGTTTATACATAAACTAGCATGATAATAAGGTGAGCATACATACTGGCATGGACATGCAATTGTCATCATAACAAGGTGGACATAAAACTGATGAACGGTTGGTAGTCAATTGATTCTAACATAACTATGGTGTCACAATAAGCATAGTAAGATCTAAATTAGCAATTTAGATGTCCAATCGGTTCAGGTCTAACATGATAACACAAGGTGATAAATTAGATCACATAATTTAGATCTAGATGTGAAAATAGATCTAACATGATAGCATAGGGTGATGAATTAGATCACATAATTCAGATCTAGACGTTAAAATAGATCTAAAAGTTTCAATGTCCACATAAATTAGATCTACTTATTTAGAAACAGATCTACACAAATCCACATCATAGAAAGTCATAGAAGTTAACATTAAGATAAAGATTTAGATCCAATCCGAACCAATTCAAGGTGACATGTGTTCATGATTTACATAAATGATTAGATATATCCAATGATATAACTGTCCAAATTAACAAACTTTAATTAACCACAATATACTTACAAACAAAGATCCACAATAATAACATAGTAGAATAAAATTATTGAAATGGGATCTAGAGAAATAGATCTATCATGACATAGCATAAGACATGATAATAGCACAGATTCATGGTTTACACATATCCAAATCACAGCCTATCATAATTTACTTTTATTTATCTAAACCTAAAAGCAACTAGAACAAGCGCTAGGTTTAGATAATTGAGAAAGAACAAATCTTGAATTTCTGAATTTGATTTACAAAGTACGTTGTTGAACAAAACGGTTCTATCTCGGTTCGTATCTTGGCAGCATATGGCCTCCATGATTTCCAAAAAAGAAAATAGGAGAGTAGGACACATATATACAGCTGGCAGACCCCTTGAAACTGAGTGCCACATTAGCCCTAAGGGTGTCGACACCACTATGGGTGGGTCGACCGATAGGTCGACACCTCTTAAGGGGGGTCGACCCCTAGATCGACACCCCTCTGGGGGGTCGACCCCCTAGAGCGGGATTTTTGCTACCTTGATGAATTTTTCAAATTCGAACTGTTATGGATAAAATTCTGACTCATCTCTAACTCATGTTATATATATAATCTTTCTGCTCATATATAAACTTAAAACCCTCATAACTTCTTCATACGTTGTCCGTTTTATGCAAACCAAATGTCTATCCTGACCAGAATTTCGAGGCGAACGCAATGGTGTACTCCATTTCATATGCCTCTGAATATTAAATTAATTATTATTTAATTTATCCTCTTTAATATTGTTAAAAATTCGGGGTGTTTCATTCTCCCCTACTCAAAGGATTTCGTCCCGAAATCTCTAAGTTGAGAAGAATGCATATCCTACCATCCATCTACTCATCCACCAATCACTGGCATCCATTTTCTTTAAAAATTTCTAATGCTTATATTAATATATGCAAAGGTGTGTGTATATGTCCCAACACTAATGCGTAAATCAGGCGGTCTACTGATTCAGTTGACCTCCTTAATGTAATATATGTTAGTGCCATGAATCCAATATGTATGAAAATTATCTTATTATAACATGTAAGCTCTATATGTGTGCACGCTCATTCATCCAAATGCAACATCCATATGATAATACATCCATTTCCATTCATAAAAGAAAAGGAAAATGCACATACATCCATATGCAGTATGAAAGTGATTGAGCTGATCTTAGTGCCTAATGTGTGTGTGTATGCGTCCATAGGCAACCACTAGCAAACACTTGCATACACTTGCATCTATCAAACATAACATGTTTCAAACACATGTTTACATCCATAGGATTCCTATCTAAAGGCCGAAAAATACTATGGATAAGATATACTCAATTGACAGAAACAAGTAATGATAAAACTTTGAAAAATGAGTTAAGAACGTACCCTCGAGAAGAAAAGGGTAGGAAGCATGAATCTTGTCTTCGACCTCCCAAGTCGCATCTTCTGGGCTATCTCCACATTAGATGTTTAGCAATTTGATCTCCTTATTGCGCAGCTTCTTAACTTTTGATTCAAGAATATGGGTAGTGACTCGTCTGACTGTCGCCTACCGTTCCACTTCTACTTCTTCCAGCATACTCGGTTCAACAACTTCTGTGGTGTCATGCAGGCACTTCCGCGGATGAGAGACTTGGAAAACATAATGAACACCAAATATATTTTCTAGAAGTTTCACTCTATAGGCCATTTGGCCGATTCTCTCAGTTACGGGAAATGGTCCCACAAATCTAGGTGCCAACTTTCCTACTGCTCCAAAGCGAACAACATTCCTCAGTGGTGATACTATGATAAAAAACCGAGTCTCCTGTTTTGAATTCGATGTCAGTTCTTCTCTTGTCTGCATAGGACTTCCGCCTATCTTGAGAAGTCTTCATCCGCCACGAATAAGGTCAATCTTTTTGGATGTTTCCCTGACCATATCTGGTCCAAGTAATAATCTTTCTGTAGATTACCACCAAAAAGTTGGTGACCTATAGGGTCGTTCGTACAATGCTTCGAAGGGTGCTATTCCAATGTTAGCTTGATAACTTTTATTATAGGAAAACCTTACTAAAAGAAGATGCTCTTCCCAAGTCCCTCCGAAGTCTAGGATACACAGTCTTAAAAGATCTTCAAGAATTCTGTTCACCCTCTCTGTCTTCCCATTTATCTGAGGATGATAAGCGGTGCTTAAAAACAACTGTGTAAATAATGCTTCTTGCAAACTCCTCCATGATTCGCTAGTAAAGACGGGGTCACGATCGCTTACGATGTTGGATGGTACTCCATGAAGACGAACTATCTCACGAACATAAATTGCTGCCAACCATGATGTCGTCCTCTTACTCTTAACTAAAATAAAGTGAGCGCTCTTAGTGAGTCTATCTACCACCACCCAAATACTGGTATTGCCTTTCTTTGAACTAGGCAAACCATCTATGAAGGATGGAGTAAGACACCGGGCGTCTTTTACTCAACTTTGAATTGCTGCCAAATCAGACATTGAGAAACAACGCTGCTACATCTTTTGTCATCCCATACCAAAGAAAACCCTTTCTCAAGTAGCTCCAGTACTTGCTTAATCAGCTCCCTCCTTTCCCTTGGAGCCATATGGCGCAATGGAAATGAAAATGGCTTTAAATTGTCCACCAGATATATACGAAAATCGTTCTCGCGCCTTGGAGGTAAGCGCTGTACCTCATCAAAAACATCAGAATAATCTCGAACTATTGGAACAGATTGCATATCATTGACAGATGCATCAAGAGACTCTAGGAAACTAAGCATAACCAACCCTTGGGGGTCACAAGAAATCTCGAGGGTCCTCCCATGACAAGTCAAAAGCCTAACGACCCTCCTCTCATAATCCAGAATGGCACTATGTGTGGTAAGCTAATCCATTCCTAGAATCAAGCCATAGCGCATAAACCCGAGCACATATGCTTTGCACTCAAACTCATCGCTTAACATAGATATTCTCATACCCCGACAAATCATTAATGAATGAGACAAACCACCAATGGGGTTTGAGACAACAACGGGTTCTACTACCATACTAGTGTATAAGTGCAGAGATTCAACTACAGAACTAGATATAAACGAGTGTGAAGCACCAAAATAAAAAGGGTTCTAATAGGGTGACTTGAAGGAGAAATCAAACCTTCCATGCAACTTTCCTACCTCTATCAGGAGCACTAGCCACAAGAGCATTCGGTTGTCCTCCAGAGGTTTCTGTTCTTTGACCTTGCCCTTATTTCCTTGGGCACTCCCTAGAATAGTGTCCAACCTCTTCGCAAACAAAGTAGCGTACTTCCTTTTCCTGTAGTCCTAGGCCAATTGACCCTTTCGCCCACAACTATGGAACTTCCTCTTACCCTTAGCCTTGCCATTCTTCTCGACCTTCTTCCGTTGTTGTTACTGTCCTTTCTTGGGCCATACCATTTTATTTTGTGTTTCCTTAATCTTAACTTCTTCCTTTCAGATTCATTTGGACTTTATATGTGTTCCCTTCCTGGGCCATCATTTTTCTCATCCTTGGGTTGTGCTACTTAGCCCTAACTCCCGTGTTCCCCTTTTACCTTCCTTGTGTAACAAGCTAACAAGTCTATCGAAAGTTGCCTCCATCGCACAGGAATCCTTACGAAGCTCGAGAAAATTAGCCGCAGGTGATACTACTGCAGCTACAGATGGAGGTTAGGCACTTCATTGCCCTTCGACATGTGCCGCAGTTTAAACATGCATACGACATTATGCCGGAACGGGGACACCTTTCAGGAAGAATCGGTTTCCCAGACAAAAAAAAGAAGGAATCAAGAGGAGAATCGAGAGATACTTCCTATGGCTTTAGGGAATATGTTTTTCAGAATAGACTTTTCTTTTCGAAAAGGCTTTCTTTTAAAACCTTTTTGAAACTAATTTTCAAAAACTTTATCCAATCTGGTAACCTTCATCTCTTATACCAAGTGTAACACCCCACGTCCGTTAATGCCACTCACTAAGGGAATGCATTAACTTTCATGAAGCGTTATAGGTAGCAGACAAATAATAATTACAAGGAAAATTTAAATTTTTATTTCATACATAAATCATAATGTCGGGGTCCATAATACCATAAGTCAAAAAAATCATTACAATAAAATAACTAATGTCTTGCACATCAAAATACATAAGAATATGAAAAACATAATTCCCCAATTGAAAGAGTTAAGCCATAGTAGAGACAAGAACTTGAGCTATACCTCAGAAGTAGTTGCTAGCAAGATGATATCATAGTCCTGACTAAGCCTGAGTGTTTCCTCCCTGAAAACCTAGGGGGGAAACGGAAGAAAGAAGGATAAATAAAAGGGTCAGACATAAAGTCTAGCGAGTTTAGTTACTTTTAGCCAGTAAATAAATAAAAGTAACATGATAGGCATATAAAGTGGATAAAAGAGATCACTACATAAATGGAAGGTGTAACAAGGTAGAAAAGGTAAGATGTATACACTTCTCTAATGATTACTCTGCACTATTACAAGCATAACTAAAATGAGATGATCCCTTCCACTATAAGTTGGTAGACTTAGTGCATACGTCTGTGTGTACCCTAACCACTACCCTAATCGATCGGCTCCCTACTCTGTAGTTATCCTGTGCTAGCCCCATAGTAAGAGGTATCACTTCCTAAAGTGGCAACCCTTAAGATGTTCACAACCGTATCTACTGGTGTCACGGTCGTCTTATCCCTTTCTGCCCAGCTCATGCACGCACGTGGCCCGGTCGGTTTGCGCGGCCCACACCATCTGCCTCGTTTGGATCTCTTATGATCAATCAGTAAGCGTGCCCCTTCTTTGCCTAGCACGGAGTACTTTATTTGGTACCTTCTCCGGGTTACTGACTGAAATGGGTCCCACACAATCTGATACAAGCTCTCCCCTTTGTCCTGTATCCCCACTAGGTTTTTCACTAACTATGTATACCCTTATGTGTCTTTAATTACATAGCTTTATTTATTTCTACCAGTTAAGCTTACCCTAAAGGGTGTCTTTAATTACATAACTTTATTACTTCCTCCGGTTATGTATACCACTAGGTGTCTTTAATTACATAACCATTTATAATTTCCACCGGTTATGTACACCACTAACCTTTTATATTTTCCACCAGTTTTGTATACCACTAGGTGCCTTTAATTACATAACCTTATTAGGTTAAGTTCGTGGGCATATATGTAAATATTACCCACCCCCTTAAATCTACTTAACCCACCCACTGATTCAAGCATGTTTATTTAGTGGTTAAGTTTGTGGGCCTATATATACTAATATTACCCACCTACCCAAGATTTACTTAACCCTCCCTCTGGTTCAAGCATGTTTATTTAACGGTTAAGTTTCTGGGCCTATATATTCTAATATTACCCACATACCTAAGATTTACTTAACCCTCCCGATGATTCAAGCATGTTTATTTAATGGTTAAGTTTGTGGGTCTATATATATTAATATTATCCACCTACCCAAGATTTACTTAACCCACCCCTTTTTTTCAACCAAGTTTACTTAACCCCAACTTAAATTTAAGTTCATACAATCCCTATGGATTAGCTTAGGCTAAGTAGTCCAATTCTTTACCATGTCCATTTATGGTTTATAGTAGGCTAGACCTCCCACATAAGGCCTACAACATGTGGATGCTGGATATGCTGGTCGGGTCCTGGCAGACATATTCCACAGTTGGGCCTAACCTTGCGTCATATCCCGAGTCATATTTACGTACTTAGACCTTCCAAATTAGGTTCAACATTAGTTGCTGCTGGATATGCCGGTCGGGTCCGGGCAGACTTCCACCACTAATTTAGCCTAACCTTGTGTCATAAGTACAATTCCTAATTGTAATTACTAAACATTCCATTTCTAATTAATCAATTAATTAAACCTTTCCTTTTATAGGTGTTAATAACCATTTTACCCAATAATTTGAATTATATGTCCAAAAATGTTCATATTCAAATTATGCCAATATTAACCCTTTTTCCCCTCTTCCATAACTAGCGCACTCATAGATTTGGTAGCATGCCTAGGATGGACAATAGCCTACTCATGAACGATAATAGGGAAAGTAATGGGAATATAACCAAAGTGATCATCTTGGCATAAACATAAGCTAGCATGATAATAAGGTGAACATACATACTGGCATGGACATGCAATTGTCATCGTAACAAGGTGGACATAAAACTGGTGAATGGTTGGCAGTCAAATGATTCTAGGATAACAAAGATGTCACAATAAGCATAGTAAGATCTAAATTAGCAATTTAGATGTCCAATCTGTTTAGGTCTAACATGATAACACAAGGTGATAAATTAGATCACATAATTCAGATCTAGATGTTAAAATAAATCCAACATTTTAACACAAGGTGATAAATTAGATCACATAATTCAGATCTAGATGTTAAAATAGATCCAACATGTTAACACAAGGTGATAAATTAGATCACATAATTCAGATCTAGATGTTAAAATAGATCTAACAGTTTCAATGTCCACATAAACTAGATCTCCTGATATATAAATAGAACTACACAAATCCACATCATAGCAAGTCATGGAAGTTACCATTAAGACAAAGATTTAGATCTAATCCTAACCAATTCAAGGTAACATATGTTCATGATTTACATAAATGATTAGATCTATCCAATGATATAACATTCCAAATTAACAGACTTATATTACCACAATATAGTTTCAAACCAAGATCCACAATATTAACATAGTAGAATAAAATTATTGAAATGGGATCTAGAGAAATAGCTCTATCATGACTTAGCATAAGACATGATAGTAGCATAGATTCATGGTTTACACATATCCAAATAACAGTCTTTCATAATTTACTTTTATTTATCTAAACCTAAAAGAAACTAGAACTCACAGCGTTAGGTTTAGAGAATTGAAAAAAAAAACGGATCTTGAATTTATGAATTTGATTTGCGAAGCACATTGTTGGAGAAAATGGTTCTGTCTCAGTTCGTATCCCGGTAGCATATGGCCTCTATAATTTCCAGTGAAGAAACTAGGAGAATAGGACACATATATAGCAACCAGACCCACTAAAACCCAGTGCCACATTAGCCCTAGGGGTGTCGACACCCATATGGGTGGATTGACCCATAGGCCTACACCCCTTAATATGGGTCGACCCCTAAGTCGACACCCCTCTAGGAGGGTCGACCCCCTAGAGCGGGGATTTTGCCGCCTTGACAAATTTTTCAAATACGAACTATTATGGATAAAATTCTAACTCATCTCTGACTCATGCGTATATATATATAATCTTTCTACACGTATACAAACTAAAAACACTCATAACTTCTTCATACAATGTCTGTTTTATGCAAACCAAATGTCTATCCTGACCAGAATTTCGAGATGAACGCAATGTGTAGTCTGTTTCCTATAATTCTGAATATTAAATTAGTTATTATTTAATTTATCCTCTTTAATGTTGTTAAAAAATTCGGGGTGTTACAGTTTGTATTGTGACGAGTTTACTTTACTATGAGGGGGCATTACACGCGATTTGTAGGTTGAGAAAAGAATTTCGCATGACCCCTACTCATGCTCTCAGGAAAACGCGTCTCCTCAAGAGACTTGAGTGTGTTTATACTGCATTTCCTCAGCTCTCCTTTAATTTTTGGAGTGGGGATCTTGAAGCAATGTTAAAGAGATTAAAGATGAATCATGCTAAGGCATTATGTAAACTATAAGTGTATGAAGAAGTGATGTTTATAAGTTCGCTTTTATGTCTATATGTCATAGTTGGTAGGCTCCGGGTTTAACCTGCGTAGAGGTGTATGTATATAAAGGAAAGAAGGGAAGGCATGATCTTTGAAAATTTGAAAAGAAAATAAAAACGTAATCACTTTTTTTCGTATATCAATGGGCAGGTTGATCAACGTAAGATCCCTTCCTCCCTAGATGGAATGTCGCCAATGAGAGAGGTTTCTTCCTTGTCTCATGAAAGGAAGATCTTACATTAGAATTTATCCATCAAGCACTTAACTGAAAGAAAGAACATTTTGAAAGGGCAGCTAGAAGAAAGAAATAGCACAATTATGGGATTGAGTACATAAATAAAGGCCAAACCCTCTATCGAGTTCGAGGATGAGTTAATGGATCTTCTTCAATGCTTCGACGACCTAGAAATTGACTTAAACAGTGCTACCACAAAGTGCGAGACATGGGAACATTGTTTCGAGAATATCCCTATAATGGCGGGGTCTTCTTCCCCTAACATCACGATAGCTCGTAAAGCTTCCGCTCTCTAGAAGTGTTATTATTTAAATAACCCTCCTCCAGGGTTAAAGAAATAATTATTTCTGAGTGGTGTAAAAAAGTTGTGGCTGGGATGAAAGGAATCAATGATTCCAAGTTTATGAAGGATTCTCATGATTGTGTCATCAGATATGTTGACCAAATTAGACATCTGCAGGAAGAAAACCATAATTTACGTGTAAGCATTTTTGAATTGGAAAAGGAAAACAAGTCTCTCAGTGCAATATGTAGGGCTTACAACAGAGCTTCGAAGCTTCAGATTAAACCTTTTGATCACTTTGGCGAGACAAGCAGGAAAATACAAAGGCTTAACAAGCTACTAGGCATTGCACTTAATCATGCCATCGACCCTCATTTGCCTGAGGATGGAGTGGGCCCAGACATTTTAGCGACATTTTGTAATAGTGATACATAATTTGTTCATAATTAGGGTACTGAGAATGTAATCTTTTGGTGAATAAATTTATGTATTGACAACATTTAGTATGTAAATAACCGTTGGTACAAAAAATGAGTGTGAATTGCTTGCATGATGAATGACCTAAGAGGTTTCTTTGAGTATGAGAAAATACAACCTTTTTTTATCAGGCCTTATTTCTGACAATGAGTTTTCATCAACTTCCGATATTGTGGATCCTCCTTCATAGGCACACCAACCGTTGTTTTGATTTGAGATAATACCTTGGAGGTCTTCGTGCCATCACTTGGATGGTTGGGACCTTCTTCTAATACTTACAAAGGGTTTCCTCCACCTAGTTTCAGATGTCAATATGTAGAAGACTTGCATCCCCTCCAGTATTTGTTCGGATCCAAATCGATCCGGATTCGAGTATCAACAATAGTAGACCGGTACCTCCTCTGGCATCTGTGAAACGCCGAATCAATCCAAAATTCGGGAGTTAATAAGATTTGACCGGAACCTCTTCTGGTATTTGTACAGAGTTGGATCCACCAAGATTGGGGTATTTGAAGATTGAAGACCGGGAACTCTTCTGGTATTAACGAAGAGCTGAATCCAACCAGATTCGGGTATTTGAAGATTGAAGACTGGGAACCCTTTCTGTATTAATGAAGAGCCGAATCCACCTAGATTTGGGTATTTAAAGATTGAAGACCGGGAACCCTTCCAGTATTAATGAAGAGCTGAATCCACCCAAATTCGGGTATTTAAAGATTGTAGACCGGGAACCCTTCCGGTATTAATGAAGTAAGTATCCCCTTTGGATTTGATCCGGGAAGCAGAGGTTGTATGTGCTTTTGAGCCTTTCCTCGGGCTTTTGATGCCAAAGCAGAGGATGTACATGTTTCGTTGGCCACTCTCTGGGCCTGTGCGTTCGGAGCGCTTGGCTAGCTTATCCACAAGCAGGGCCCAAAGACTTACCTGACCTCCCTCCAGGAGGCTCCTTATACTGACCATCGTAGGCGATGATAATGGCTTAGAAACATAGACGGGGCCCTGTAGGCACAAAACTAAGGTTTACTCTTTTGACGCTCTATACGGGCCATTGTAGGCACTGATAGAGGCTTATAAGCACCCCCCACCGAGGGGTGCCCTATCTTGACCATCGCAGGAGATGATACGGGTTCACGTTCCCTTCTGTGGGTAATACAGATAATAAACAGAGGTAAGACGTGCTCTTCTACGAGCAGACGTAGGACATGCTTAGTTCTAGCAGAGGCAGGACGTACTCTTCTACGAGCAGATGTAGGGCGTGCTAATTTTAGATGCATCACCACGACCATTTCTGCTGTGAAACGGCGGCTTACGCTACGATGCCTTAACTGTGCCCCCTCTGATTTAGGCATGGAGAAATACTAACACACCATCCCCCTCCAGGGGATGCCTTGCCCAAGATAATTTATTTTTGGCAAGGGTTTTTCTTCTCTTTATCCATTTATGTCTTGACCCTTCCTTGATAATTTCGTTTGTAGAGTTTCTCTCCTTTGTAATAGGGGTTAATCCTTCTCTTTCTTATTCAAAAGGGTTTCAACGATGTGACCTCCTATGCTTTCAACGATGTGACCTCCTATGCTTTCCTTACATAACTTTGAAATTTTCCTTGGTTCAATAATTTGATGATCATCCTCTCCACCACTCTGTAGTGGTTAGTTTCGTGTCCATTTACCATTTGGTAATAGCAATACGATCCTTCTCTCTTCGCTTCGTTCTTGGGTTTCTACTTGGGCGACGGGCAGAAATTTAACTCATGTCCAATTAGGAAATAGATAGCGTCAATCGATATATGAGCTTATAACCCTTTGGTAATCTCGACGCGAAATTCTTCTTCCCTTACTGCATTTTGATCTTTTTGCCACTCAATTTTTTCGTTCTTCCATTATCTCTAAACTTTCTTTTTACTGCCTCCGATATGGGGGTATATCTTCTTCAGACTTTTTATCGACCAGAGGAATAGGATTTTTCTCAATGTTTTGTATGAATATGGTTTCTCTAGCCTTTGTAAGGTTGGATTCTTTGGCGAGGAGAAAGGAATTTTATCTCTCAGTTGAGGGTTGGTAAAGGGCAAAAATCAGGGTTGACCTTATGCGGAAGGGGTTAATGCTCCATCGATCAGGTCATAAGATTCTACGTCCTCTTTCTCTTGGATATGGAGGGTTTTTAATTTGGATCTTCCGATCGCCCATGGCTCGTCAATATTCTCCCCAACCATGGGAAATCCATCAGTCATCGGTGGAGATCTTTTACTCATAATGTTCCCCTCTTCAAGGTCTTAGTCCGGTCCGGGACAAAACAATCACAGGTAGGTATGTGGTAGGGTTAACCAAAGGATCGGAGGTTCAAGCCCACCTTCTAGCATCAAAATTTTAACGATATTTTTTGTCAACACTGGAGATGGGTCAACCAGGATGGACCTAAAGGAGGAGATGGGCGATTTGGCTATTTTTGGGTGAAATCGGACTACTTCCGCGAATATTGAAATCTGGGAGGATGGAATCATTTGGGGATTCTAGATGGCAGACCTAATTTCTGGGGATGAAATTCATCTTCCTATTCGGGAATATGTAGAGTCAAGAATCCATGCTTATCTATATAATGAATAATAGACTGCAACTACTATGATTAGAGAAATAATAATACGAACCTACAGAGCTTTTTTCATATGAGAAGATCATTTTCCATTGGACTTTTATTGGGAGTACATAGATACAAAGGAATGAATTTCCCCACTTAATTCAGAATTTTGTTCTATTTTTTTTAGTACAAAAATGTAAGCTAAGAATCCCTCTGAAATGTGACCCATGGGGCCATATTTATAGTGTTTCGGGGCTCCTTCCGCTGGTGGGATATAGGGCCTGTAGGAATCTCTTTTGACTGGTTTTTCCTAGGTTTCAGACAATCACCTTTCGGCCGTCACTAGAGTATCAGTTATGGTTTTCGGATGATATTAGTCCCTTTGACAACAACTCCCGAATGTAGGCTTCCAGATGTAAGCTTTCGGATGTAGGCTTTCGACTTTATCGTGAATACTTAGAGAAGTCTTGACCTCATAACGTATGTTGATAGCTATCGGTTCGAATCTGCTGCGGGTTTTGGTACTAGGAAGCCTAGTACGGGAAGCCTGTATCCCTACTCGTGTGATGACCGCCCACAGTCCCTGCACTAAATAAGAGGAATAATGCATTAAAAGATGTGCCAGTCTGCTATGGACGATCATCAGAGTAGGTAAACACATCGGAACCTGTCGTAGAACTCACAGCACAAGGATAAAATATAATAGAATATATACAATAGGCAATAGCAGTGAGGCATTATATAGCAAACTTTCCAAACTTTCACAAGATCCTAAAAGATTATTCCAACATTATATGAATTATTAAGTATGTACAAAAGGCCTCACTACAACACTCGTAGAGCAACTCAAATAGCGAAAACATAAATACTAGATAGTAGTAAAACTGGTACGTGAGCCTCCTGCTCGCCATCGATCAGCATCATCATCCTCACTAAAGCATCACCTATCACCTTCTAATCAGTCTGCCCATCCACAACCAAATGAACAGCTCAAGGTAATAGGAGGAAACATAAAACCTTGAGTCAGACAACAATCTTAGTGAGCGATAAAACAGCCAATAAACTTCATCAATAAAGTATATGAGAATGGGTAGATTTACCAACCACTACCGAATACTAGAGAAGAACTCAACCATATCTTCCCCAATTCAGACAGTGATAACCTTTACCATAAAAAATACAACCATTCATTCATAGAAACCAGAACATCCATCCAATCATGGCAAACACTCATAACATCTAGATTATATCTATCTCATGTAAACCATCCTAATCGAATTCAACATCCCTCAAGAACAAGCCCCAAAGGACTAAGCCAATATCAGACTAGCATTCAAGGAGCACCACCTTTGATGTTGGATAACCTATATGAGACTGTACAAAAAGAACAACCAAACAATCAAACATCCATGACTGACTCTGGTTATCACCGCCAATCCTGCTTTGAAACCATCGTTAATCGTATGACGGCCAACCTTGCCTCATGTCAAATGCTAATGTTAACCCCAGATCTAGCATAAACTCCATATGTCCAACCTTGAAAACTAGGCCTTTCCCTATGACCTAGGGCACTCGTCCTATAACCGGTCTTTTAGACGTCTCTATGTACCCCTGCTTCGATCCTACTAGAACTTACGACAACGCCGATCTCTCGGCCTTCGCATCTCGAGTCATATAGGCCGACTATTTTTCATAGCTCAAGCAACTTCCTTAAGCAACCATTATCCACCAACTCACGACCTTTGAGTTGTCATCACATTCGTTGTTCTACACCAATCAACGAACACATTCAACACTTCGAGCTTTCCTACTTGAATTTACTTTGAAGTCACACCATCACCAAGCTAATTACACCACCATGCTACGGCTAGGGTTCGGGGGGATTGTCCCCAAAAAATATTTTTCAAGCCCTTTTCTTCCAACCTGGGTCGTTCCCGAAAAACTTACTTTTTCAGAAAATGATCCTATGCGACCAACCCTGTCTTGCTCAGCCGACCGACCCAACATGGTGCAACCAACCCTCCCTTTAGCTGTCGACTCGCTTCTAAACAGGTAATGTCTCCACATCATCAGAGCAAACACAATCGCTGCCAACTCTAAATCATGAGTTGGATAATTCTTCTCATGCGGCATTAGCTGTCGACTCGCGTAGGCCACAACCTTTTCATTTTGCATCAGTACTGCTCCAAGTCTAGCACCACATACGTCGGTGTATACCACCATCTCTTCATTCCCACTCGGAATGGTCAACATTTGTGCACTCGTCAATCTCACCTTCAGGATTCCAAATGCTTGTTCACACTTCGCATCCTATGTGAACACTTGGTTCTTCTATGTCAGTCTTGTTAACGGTGCCGCTACCTTGGAGAAATCCTTGATAAACTGTCAGTAATAACTGACCAACCCAAGGAAACTAAGAACATCCATCGCACTCTTAAGTCTATCCCAGTCCTGGATTGCTGCAATTTTCCGGGGTCAACTGCTATCCCATTTCCAGAAACAACACGACCTAAGAACCTCACTTCATTCGTCCAGATGTGACACTTGGAAAACTTAGCTCTCAGCTGATGCTTTCGCAAGATCTCTAACAGAACTCTCATGTGTGTCTTATGTTCTTCCTCGTTTCTGAAGTAAAACAGAATATCATCCACGAACACAAGCACAAACTTGTACAACTGGTCTCTGAATACCCTATTCATAAGATCCACAAAATACGCTGGCACGTTAGTCAACCCGAATGGCATTACCAACCACTCAAAGAAACCGAATGGTGTCCTAAATGCAGTCTTTGGCACACTATACTTAGCCACCCTAATTGGTGAAACCCCATTGACAAATCCATCTAAGAAAACAGTTTGGCCTTGTGAAGCTGATCCAACAAGTCATCAATCCTTGGCAACAGATTTTTGTTCGTCTTAGTCACGTTGTTCAGCTCACGATAGTCCACACACAATCTTAACGAGCCATCTGCCTTGGTTGCAAACACGACCGGTGTGCCCCACGTGGAAACACTTCTTCGAATAAATCCCTTCCCCAGATGGTCTCTAACTTGCACCTCCAACTCTAGCTGTTCCTTAGGCTCCATCAGCGGCAACCCTTTGACCTCATCAAAGACATCCTCATACTCATTAGCGATCAACACGGATGACAGGTCTTATTGTGGAATCCCAAGCAACTATAGATAAGTCACGAAGACCCGGTCTTCATGCCAACATTAAATTATCACCTTTCGCCCTTCCACATCCCCGACCATCACCTCTCGCTTCTCGCAATTCGCTTGCCTCATACTTCTTGAGCCAATACATACCTAAGATAATCCCATACCCAGCGAAGTTAAGAACAAAGCAATCACACACAAAAGAGAAACCATGACTCGACAACACTAGACCATGGCAAATCATGCACAAACTGGATGAACCCCCAACTGAATTAGTTACGATCAATGGTCTATCACAAATCTCAAGTTCCAAACCCAAGCAACAAACAAGCTCATTGCAAATGAATGAATGCGATGCTCCAGTATCAAACAAAACTCGAACTGAAACACCGTTAACAGAAAGAGTACCTTGCACCAAGTCACCCTTTCCCTTCTCCTCTGCGGTAGGAGCTCTTAAAGAAGATGGCATAGCTTCCAAAGCATATGTCTTCAAAATCTGCTTGCCCTTAGCTGATTCTAGATAGCCTTTCTTTTCATGCCCAGGCTTTCCATACTTGAAGCACTTCTTCTCAGCCTTGGGATTCTTGCATTCATTCGAATAATGACCCTTCTGTTGGCATTTAAAGAAAACCAACTCACTCTTTTGCTTCTTTGGCCATTCTTCCCTTTTTTGGTTGCTTCCTCCTCTTATTATTACCACCCTGTTGTTGATTCTGTTCTTCCTTAGGTGCAACAACATACATCTTCTTATGAAATAGACTTTCATGCCTCAAAGTCTTCTCGACGATCTTCTCAAAGCTATCATCGAGGTGATCCACAAGCTGACTCCTAAGATATTCATCTAACCCCAAGACAAACTTCTTGTTCTTTTGATAAGGTGTATCCACATATGGATGGGCATACTTCGACAAAGCCTCGAAGTCAGAAATATAGTCAAGAACTGGTCGACCATTCTGCTTAAGCTCGACGAATATCTTAAACAGAATAGATTTTTGCACGGTGGAGATAAAATTCGCTTCAAACTTAGCTTGGAATAGCTCCCATGAAATATCCTCTTCAGCGTTCTCAAGTGTGACAGAGTTCCATTGCTCTGCCCTCCAACTGCCTTGATGCAAGCTTTTCCTTTGTTGCATCATCAATGCCCTGGTCCTTGAAGACCCTAACACAAGTATTAATCCACCTCTGGACTCCTTCAACTGGTTCGGTGCCATTAAATTGTTTTCCTCGTAATGAAGAAAATTCTTTGCATAGCTTTGCAAATTCTACAGCTCTAGGCATTGGAACTCCAACATCAACCGTAGCCGCCACTGGAGCAAGAACCCTTTTCATGATCATTGTCGCCATGGCCTCGAACATGGCTGGGTAGTCTGGTTCTCCACCATTTCCCTCTCCAGTATTAGCTCTCCTAGCAGTGTGTCTTGATTCTCGTCTACTCATTCTAAATCTGCAACTTAGAATAATTAGCCACTTCCAAGAAAAACTTCTAAAGAGATATGACCATTACTACTATATATGCTAATATATATAGTAAGCATCCAACTGAAATCTACAAGTACGTCTCTCACACGTAATTACATCTTCAACTTTGGCCAGAATCGTTGACCAGAGCTCTAATATCAAATTTGTCGACCGCCCACAACCCCCGCACTAAACAAGAGGAGTAATGCACTGAAAGGTGTTCCAGGCTGCTATAAACGATTATCAGAGTAGGTAAACACATCGGAACCTGTCGTAGAACTCACAGCGCAAGGATAAAATAAAATAGAACATATACAACAGGCAATATCAGTGAAGCATTATATAGTAAACTTTCCAAACTTTCACAACATCAGGAAAGATTATTCCAACATTATAGGAAGTATTAAGTATGTACATAAGGCCTCACTACAGCACTCATAGAGCAACTCAAGCAGTGGAAATAGAAATAATAGATAGTATTAAAACTAGTACGTGAGCGTCCTGCTCTCCATCAATCAACATCATCGTCCTCATTAAAGCACACCTGTCACCTGCTACTCAGTTTGCCCATCCACAACTGGATGACCAGGCCAAGGTAATAAGAGGAAATATAAGACCTTGAGTCAGACAACAGTCTAGGTGATTGATAAAACAACTAACAAACTTCATCAATAAAGTATATGAGAATGGGTAGATTTACCAACCACTACTCACACCAAAGAAGTACTCAACCATATCTTCCTACATCGGACAGTGATAGCCTTTACGATAAACAATACAACCATTCATTCATGGAAACCAGAACATCCATCCAATCATGGCAAACACTCATAACATCTAGATTATATATATCTCATGTAATCCGTCCTAATCGAATACAGCATCCCTCAAGCACAAGCCCTAGAGGCCTAAACCAATATCAGACAAGCACTCAAGGAACATCTACTTCGACGTTGGATAACCTACATGAGACTGTACAAATAGAGCATCCAAACAATCAAACATCCATGATTGACTCTGGCTATCACTGCCAATCCCACTTTGAAACCGTCGTTAATTGTATGACGACCAACCTTGCCTCATGTCAAGGGCTAATGTTAACCCCAGTTCTAGAAAAAACTCCATATGTCCAACCTTGAAAACTAGGCCTTACCCTAAGACCTTGGGCACCCGTCCTACAACCGGTCTTTTAGACGTCTCTATGTACCCCTGCTTCGAACCTACTAGAACTTACGACAGCGCCGATCTCTTGGCCTTCGCATCTCGAGTTATATAGCCCGACTAATTCCCATAGCTCAAGCAACCTCCTTAAGCAACCATTATCCACCAACTCACGACCTTTGAGTTATCATCACATCGTTGTTCAACGCCAATCAACGAGCACATTCAACACTTTAAACCTTCCTAAAGTCACACCAACACCAAGCCAATTACACCACCGCGCTGCGGCTTGGGTTCTGGGGGATAGTCCCCAAAAAATTTTTTTTAAGCCATTTTCTTCCAACCTGGGTCATACCCGAAAAACTTACTTTTTCAGAAAATGACCCTGTGCGACCAACCCTGTCTTGCTCAGCCGACTGACCCAACATGGCGCAACCAACCCTCTCTTTTATCACTCCAACATGGTGCGACCAATCCGTACTTCTTGGCTCGACCAACCACTGTTGGTTGAACCATACATCCATGTTTCAAAACAAGAACGACTGACCAGCTCATCCTTGCACCAGTAGATGACCGACTGACAAGATTAATTTACCCATAGGCTCGCTCAGACCTGTCACCTAAGCTCACTCGAACAAAACAACCATCTAGGAATGCATGACCAATCCAACACTAGGAGTGACCGATCACCTACTTCTTAAAGCCAAAACCCCGTGATTTTTCCACTTGCACAACCGACTCTGATCGCTTCTGCTTCATTTAATCGATCCCCGTTTCTGTCTTGTCCTCCAAGAAACTACTCCAGGTGTGAACGACCCCTTGCGTGCGACCTAAAACCTGCACTTCACTAATTCCACTCCAATTTCCACCAAAACTTCGCCAAACATTAGATTCGATGAAATCAACTTGTCTAATCCATCAAATATGATCAAAAACACAGTATGAATCCGCTAACAACATGAAAACAATTTTTTCCCCGGATCGTACACAATCACACCAAAAACCATCATGAATGAACATATGAACAAAACTAAAGATCTAATTTGCATAATCATATGGAATAACACTGAATTAATGATTTAAACTTACTATATGAGATCATAGGGTGGTTCATGTGAACATGGACTAAACATGGTGTAGATTTAAGGTAAAACACTTAAATATGATGAAATAACATGATCAAACACTCATACACTTCACTGAATCCATGTAAGAGATGTAAACCACTCACAGATTCTCCTAAACAAGCAAAAATCGATTAAATAGGAATCCGGATAGTTAGCACCTCACACCAAATAACTTGATCCGTTGAATCCTTGCTTCAATTGACGTAGATCTAGCCACCAATGGTATAGATCTTCAATTTCCCTTCTTGGATTTTGATTTTTAATGGTGGAAAGGTGTTATAGGAAGGAGCACAAGGCACCAAATGGGAGAATGAGAAACTGAACTATTTCCCATATCCCTCAACCCCAATTTATACCCTTCCACCAGCCCACTAATTGGCCTTCCCAAATCAACCCACTGTGGCTCTCTAAACCTTGACAGCCAACTGGAAAACCTTAAAACAATTATTTCTCCCAAACCGCTGAGCCAAATTTTTAATGTAACCACTCTATGGAAAGGCACCCATCAATTCCTTTCCAATGGCTCACATCCCCATAAGCAACATATCAAAAGAGGAGAATGATCCAACCCTCGGGAAATGAAATAAAAATATTTTACGATCTTTCGATACGTAAAACGCGGGCTGTTACAGCTCGGGTCTCGGTTACCCCTTTGGTGGGGCCTTTGCGGCAGCTTGTATTTTTAAAGGATGGTTTCTGGTGTCACTTTTGATTATTCGCGGATGTGGTCTTTTGGTATTTGCGCGGCGGATGATCAGGAAGCTGGTTCTTGGTGATCCTCACATTCTCTTGGTTTAGTACCCCCTGTGCTCTCTCCTTTAGTCATTCCGGTATTATAACACCCCACCTCCTCTAGTGTCACTCACAAAGGAAATGAACTAGTTTTGGAGAAGCGCTATCTAGGTAAACAAACACAGAGATATCACAAGACAGAACATAAATTTAAAACAGCGGAAGAATAAAAAACCAACTTTCATTATTCCATTACAATAAGTTCTAAATAAAGAAGCATAAACCTGAAATAGCAAAACTAATTTATTCCCCAAAGAGAGAAGAAAAGCAGCCATAGCATAGCTCAAGACCAAACCGTACATGAGCTGAACCGAATGCAAGAGATATTCAAGCCAAGTGCTAGAGTTTCCCCCTGAGAACCTGGGGGGGAAACAAAATAAAACGAGGCGAAAGAAAACAGGTCAGTCATAAAGACTGGTAAGACCTAGTGACTTTCAGTATAAAAACTAGTAAAGGTAACAAGACAGGTATAAACTGAAAATAAACACAAGGATGCTGATAAGTCTGGCATGATAAACTAAGATAACGAGATAACTCAAGTATAGCATCGCAAGTTCAAGGTTCGCTGCACCAATTGTACTAGTATCCTAACCCATGTCAAGTATTAACCATGAAATGATCCCTTGGCCCAATATCATGAAATGACCCAACCGGGGGTCCTACGGAACGATTCACTAATCGATCGGCTCCCTACAAGTTCTAGCTCGTCGTGTGCCTGTGTCATGTGGCCCAATCATGAAATGTAGTCACCTGTGCTAGGTCCACCATAGGGTGTATCAAGCCCTAGGGTGCCAACCACCGACACGAATCAAGCACGCACAGTGTAAACCTACTGGTGCCCAATGCCTGCTTTTTCAACTCCGGACTACGTGCACGACCATAGTCCGCCTGAACCTACAATGGCGCACCTACTCAGTCGTCGTTCTGGTCGCTTACAATCAGCCCAGTAATCGTTCCCCACCCTGCCTAGTCCCAGGGTATCGTGATACATCTAAGTGGGTTACTGCTGAAAAGGACCGCGTAACTAGGGTTTCTAATGGGTGAAGTGTTGTCATTTAAATTCGTGACTTAACCCTATCCAAATCATGTATCAAGTTGGTTAAGTGTGTTCAAGCGGTTCATGACTTAACCCTATCAAATCATCGTGTCAAATTGGTTAAGTATATTCAAGTAGTTCATGACTTAACCTATCCTATGGCACAAATTCATTAATGCACCCCAACCTCTCACATTAGACTAGTTGTTGTGGTCACTGGATTTGTCGGGCGATTCCGGGCAGATTTACACCACAACGTAGTCTAACCTCGGGTTTTAGGTGCGATATGATCAACTACCCACATTGGATCCTATTGTTTGCAGTCACTGGATTCACCGGGCGGTTCCGGGAAGATTTACACTGCAAACTCAACCCAACCTCGAGTTGGCCATTTTCAAGTTTATCTAAGTGTCATGTCCATGTTCAAGTTTTCATGTCAAAATTCATGTCGAGTTTCATGTCAGATTTCATGTAAATTTCATGTCAAGTTCTTGTCCATATACAGGTTCAAGTTATAACAACGTTCATGTTCAAGTTCAAAGCCAATTCATGTTTTACCTAATCTACCCGAATCGTATTCCCATCGCACGTAAACTCGAATCGATACAAATAAATCTAATTATGGAATAACATAAAAAGGGACGGGTATAAGGTGGCAAAAGTGATTACTAGCATTGCATGGTATAATTTGAGATAAATGACTACAACAATACTGGCATATGGAATATCGGCCTCAAACATTAAGATTCCAAATTTAGCAAAATAAGGTACTAGTCATGATAATAGTTGACATAAGTTGATAGTCATGGTAACGGTTGACATAAGGTGATAGTCATAAACTTGTGACTAATAATAGATTCAACATTTCAGGCATGATAATATGAAGGGTTTTTCTTTTTGATTTACAACATGAATAGGCCCCAAATCAACGTTACAGTAATATACCCAAAAGTCAAGATCCAAGATGAACAAGAATGGATGTAAAATAGTCATCATACAGAGGTCCAATTTCAATTTACAACATATTCACATTACGTTTACAGTTTAAATCTAAAAGTAATTGGGGCTTATAGATCGTGGTTCGAGAATTAGTAAAAGAAAGTCGATGTTGAATCTTTATGTGCCTAGTCGAGTCCTAACAGAAATCCCTAAATCAGCAAATCTCTCAACGTAGTTTCAACGTAGAAGAAGTAGTCTCTTTCTCTAACTTTTCAACCAGAATTTGAGCAGCATAAGGTCAGAGAGAATTTTGTGTAGAGAGACTAGAGTTAGGGGCTGTTTATATAGGTTCAGGCCAACGAATCTAGGCAGAAAGCGGACTAGAAACATCAGAGTGAACTCTAACTCAAAAATGGGCTCGGCAACTAGGTCGACACCCAGGTCGACTCTATGGTCGACCTGGTCCTGGGTAGGTCGAATCTATGGTCGACCCCCAGGTCGACCTGGTCCTGGGCGGGAAATTTCCCACCCAGTCCGTTTTGGGGTTTGAATTCCAAATTTGAATTCGAATTCTAAGCTGTTTTGAACATGAAAATTTCTGAAAACATCGAAAGGTCATAACTTGGTCATATGGACTTAGATTTTCGAAAACTCGGACTCGTTTCGAAGCAGAATTTTGAGACGAACGTAATGGCGTAACCAGTTGCCCTTGATTCTTATTTTAAAAATTAATTCTGCCTTGATTTATGGTTATAACACGTTATCAAAATACGGGTTGTTACATTCTCCCCTCTTTAAAGGATTTCGTCCCCGAAATCTCTAAGTTAGAATGAATATATCCTACCATCCAATCATCCATCTACTCAAAACATCATCCACAGGCAACCATTGTCCTTAAAAAAAATTCTAATGCTGTATGAACATATGCAGTAAGTGTGTGTATATGTACTTATCTAATGCAAAAGATCAGGCGGTTACTGATTCAGTAAACCTCCTTAATGCAAGATATGTTAGTGTAATGAGTTCAACATGTATGCAAATTCCTAACATAATTTTATAATCTCTACATGAGTGCACATAACATTCATTCATATGCAACATCGAATTGATAGCATAACAAGTTCCATCCACGTACAAGTATAAGCACTCATGCATATGCAACATGAAAATGTGACTGAGCCGATCTAGTGCCTAATGTGTGCCATGCATCCACTAGCAATCACTTGCAAACACTTGCAACCATTTGCAAACAACAGCCATAACATGTTTCAATCACATGTTTACATCCATATGGTTCTATCTAAGGTTCTCAAGCTAAGATCGAGAAGATAACAAGACAAACATAGGTAGTAAAAGCATGATACGAAAGGTTTTCAAGTTCATAAGAAAAAGAGATCGAGAATGTACCCTAAAAAAGAAATGGGTAAAGCGCGCGTATCTTCTCTTCGGTTTCCCAAGTTGCGTCTTCTTGGGCTTCACTTCACTGAAATTTACCTAGCTTGACTTCTCGATTCCTTAGCTTCTTGATCTCCGTTCCTAAGATATGAATCGGAACTCGCCTCAATGTTGCTTCTTTTTCCACTTCTACGCCTTCAAGGATGCTTGGCTCAACCACTTCGGCTGATTCATGTAAGCACTTTCGGAGATGCAAGACATGGAAGACATTGTGTACTCCGGCCAGCCTCTCGGTTAATTCTACCTTATAGGCCATCCGCCCAACCCTCTCAGTGATAGGGAACGGTCCTACGAACCTTGGTGCTAGCTTTCCAACCGCTCCAAAACGAACTACATTGCGTAAAGGAGAAACTTTTATAAAGATCATGTCTCCGACTTCGAACTCTAGGTCTGTCCTTCTCTTGTCCGCATAAGATTTCTGTCTATCTTGGGCCGTTTTCATCCGTCTTCGTATCAACTCAACCTTCTCATAAGTGTCCCTTATCATGTTAGGCCCAATTATAAGCGTGTCTGTCATCTCCCACCAACAAGTTGGCGACTTGCACGGTCTCCCATACAGGGCTTCGAATGGTGCCATTCCGATGCTAGCTTGGTAACTATTATTATATGCAAACTCGACGAGAGGAAGATGGTCTTCCCAAGTACCACCAAAGTCAATAATGCATAGTCTCAAAAGATCCTCTAGTACCCTATTTACCCTTTCGGTTTGTCCATCCGTCTACGGGTGATAGGCCGTGCTTAAGCTCAGTCGTGTACCGATTGCTTCTTGCAGACTATTCCAAAACTGGCTAGTGAAAATTGGGTCACGATCACTAACTATACTGGAAGGGACCCCGTGCAACCGTACTATCTCTCGAAGGTAAATAGACGCTAGCCATGATGCGGTCCTCTTGCTTTTCACCGGAATGAAGTGAGCACTTTTCGTGAGTCTATCAACTATGACCCATATGCTAGTATTTCCCTTCCTTGACCTAGGCAGTCCATCCACAAAATCCATCAAGATACTTTCCCATTTCCATTGTGGAACCTCCAAAGGGTGTAATAGCCCTCCGGGCTTCTTCGACTCGGCCTTTACTTATTGGCACACCATGCACTTCGAAATGAACTCTGCCACGTCCGTTTTCATTCTAGCACAAAAGAAAATGCGTTTCATATCCCTGTACATCTTATCCCCTCCGGGATGTATGGTCATCTTCGAGTGATGCGCCTCCTCGAGGACTTTCCTTACTAAGTCTCCCACTTGTGGGACACATAGCCTTCCATCATGCCTTAGCCATCCCTTGTTATCTACGGCATACCTACCGAGGTGACTTGACGTCTCACCACTAATTAGCTTGTCCATGATTTTGACTATCTGTGGGTCTTCCTTCTGTGAAGTCCCTACTTGATCTAGAAGTGTAGGTCTTAACTCAAGAGATGCTAGCATAGCAGCCAATGACTCAACAACAGGTGTAAAATCAAAGGTTGCTATAAACTCAAGGCTTTTCCTTTCAACAAACAAGGGGCTCATGGTCAACCTTTTCCTACTTAGCACATCTTCCACCACGTTACCCTTGCCAGGGGTATAAGCTATATCGAAGTCGTACGATGCCAAGAATTCCATCCACCGTTGTTGTCTCAGATTCAAATCTTTCTGCGAGAAGAGGTAATTAAGCGATTTGTGGTCGGTATACAGCTCGAACCTCTCCCCTAGGAGATAATGGCGCCAAGATTTAAGTGCAAAAACGATCGCCGCCAACTCCAAGTCATGTGTGGGATAGTTCTTCTCATGAACTTTAAGTTGTCTACCCCCATAGCATATCACTTTCCCTTCTTGCATTAGGACAGCGCCTAATCCCGTGCCACACGCATCTGTGTACACTGTAAGCATCTTACCTCCGTCGGGTAATGCCAAAACTGGAGCTGTGGTGAGGGCTCTCTTGAGTCTCTGAAAAGCAATCTCACATTCTATGTCCCATGTAAACGCAAGGTTTTTCTTTGTTAACCTAGTAAGAGGGGCTGAAATCTTAGCGAAGTCCTTAATGAACATCCTATAGTAGCCTGCCAAACCGAGAAAGCTTCTCACCTCCATTGCGTTCTTAGGAATTTTCCAGTTTTGTACCCCAACTACCTTTGCGGGATCCACAGCTATGCCTTGCTTAGAAACTACATGTCCAAGAAACCGAACTTCCTTCCTCCAAAAATGTTATTTGGAGAACTTGGCCTTTAACTTGTGTGCTCTAAGCGTATCCATGACTTCCTTGAGATGCCTAGCATGCTCTTCTTCATCTTTTGAGTAGATCAAAATATCATCCACGAATACCACCACAAACTTGTTGAGGAACTCCTGAAACACCTTACTCATCAAATCTACAAAGTACGTGGGTGCATTCGTTAACCCAAACGACATGACGAGCCATTCGAAGAACCCATCTGGAATCCTAAACGCAGTTTTGTCAATGCTATCCTCGGCCACTCTAAGCTGATGGAATCCTGTGGCTAGATCGAGTTGAGAGAAAACAGATGCTCCCACAACCAGGTCAAACAAATCGTCGATTCTTGGTAGTGGGTGTCTATTTTTCTTTGTCAGCTTGTTTAACTCACGATAATCGACGCACAGACGAAGCGACCCATCCGCCTTAGTAGCAAATACCATCGGAGAACTCCATTCAGAAATGCTTCGCCTTATGAAATTTTTCTCAAGCAATTCCTTAACTTGTTTACTGAGCTCTCTTCTTTCTCGCGGGGCCATGTGCCTAACGGGCAATGAAACTGGCTTGGCATTATCAACAAGATAAATTCGGAAGTCTATCTCGCATTTAGGGGGTAACCCCTTCACCTCATCAAAGACATCTGGATATTCTCGGACCACTCTTACAGATTGCAAAATGTCGATGGACAAATCAAGAGATTCTAAATAACACAACATGACGGACCCTTGGGGTTACAGGAAATTTCAAGGGTATTACCAAGGCGAGTCATGAGCCTCACTACCCTTCGTTCACAATCAAGAATGGCTCTATAATTGGACAGCCAATCCATACCTAGGATCAAACCGTATCGCATAAATCCAAGAGCATAAGCATTACACGTGAATTTGATGCTTAAGATAGAAATCCTCAAATCCACACACATCATAGATAAATGAGCGGAGCCCCCAATTAGATTTGAAACTATAACGAGATCCTCAACTAGACTAGTACTTAGGTGCAGATTTTTAACAACATCAGAAGAAATAAAAGTATGCGATGCGCCAGAGTCAAATAAGGTTCGAACAGGGAATTCAGAAATGTAAACAAGGCTTTCTACGGAAATATTACTGCCTCGTCAAGTGCTGGAGTGGTGTTGAGAGCATGCAACTGCCCTCCAGAAGGTCCTGCTCGCTGGGCCTGCCCTTGCCCTTGTCCTTGCTTCTTAGGGCAATCTTTGCTGATGTGTCCAGTATCTCCACAATGAAAGCATTCACCCAACTTTCTCTTCTTCTTTCTACAGTCTTTAGCTAGATGTCCCGTAATACCACAAAAGTTACACTTCCTTGTCTCACGTGCCTTGTTATTATTGTTGTTGTTGCCCTTGTTATTCTTGTTGCCTCCCTTCATGAAGTCAACTTTCTTATTCTGAGTCTCATTAGGCTTAACCTCTTTCTTGATATTCTTGTCTTCCTCATGAAGTAGACCCATATCCACCAAGCTTTCAAAGGTCGCCCCCATGGGTATATGGGTTGTGGCAAAACTGTGTAGTGGCTCGTTCAATCCCCGAGCAAAGTGTACAGCCTTTTTATGGGCTATGTTGACCAAGTCCAAACCGAACCGAGCAAGCTGATTAAACTTATTCATGTACTCCCTAACAGACATGTCCCCTTGCTTGAGTGCTACGAACCTCTCCATCTGAAGGTTCTCTTCTGCTGACAATAAGAATTTAAGCCCAAACCTCTCTCTAAAGTCTGCCCAAGTCTCAACTGGCCTGGTAGCGTTGGTGACTTCCCACCAAAATGTAGCTTCCTTATTCAACAACCATGCTGCCAACTGAACTTTCCTATAGTCCTCCACATCAAAGATAATAAACAAGTCTTCAGTCTCCTTTAGCCAGTTTCGTGCCTCAACAAAGGTTTCAGTTCCAACGAAGTTCTTGCCGCCCATTGCTTTAAAGTCCTTGCATATATTGGCAAAGGCGGTACCAGGAGGAGGAGGAGGAACCACGTGCACTGGGGGAGGAGGGATGTCTGTTGGGCCCGCGCCGTTGGCCTAGCTTCTAAGTACCTTCGGAACCATCCAGGTATGGGTACTCCCTCAGGAAGGTTAAGATCAGACATGCTGAGAAACGAGAAGAAAAAGATTCAAACGAGAAAACAAAGGAAAGTGCTAATGGCTTTTGGGGAATAGCCTTTTTAAACATAAAACTTCTATTGAAAAATGCTTCTTTATAAACGGTTTTGGAAATTAGTTTTAGAAGGTTTTTAAAACTTTTTCCCCATCTGGTAACCTTCTGCTCTGATACCAAATGTAACACCCCACCTTTGCTAGTGTCACTCACAAAGGGAATGCACTAGTTTTGGAGGAGCGCTATCTAGGTAAACAAACACAGAGATATCACAAGACAGAACATAAATTTAAAACAGCGGAAGAATCAAAAACCAACTTTGATTATTCCATTACAACAAGTTGTAAATAAAGAAGCATAAACTTGAAATAGCAAAAGTAATTTATTCCCCAAAGAGAGCAGAAAAGCAGCCATAGCATAGCTCAAGACCAAACCGTACATGAGCTGAACCGAAAGCAAGAGATATCCAAGCTAAGTGCTAGAGTTTCCTCCCTGAGAACCTGGGGGGAAAACAAAAGAAAAAGAGGCGAAAGAAAACAGGTCAGTCATAAAGACTGGTAAGTCCTAGTGACTTTCAGTATAAAAACTAGTAAAGGTAACAAGATAGGTATAAACTGAAAATAAACATAAGGATGATGATAAGTCTGGCATGATAAACTAAGATAACAAGATAACTCAAGTATAGCATCGCATGTTCAAGGTTCGCTGCACCAATTGTACTAGTATCCTAACCCATGTCAAGTATTAACCATGAAATGATCCCTTGGCCCAATATCATGAAATGTCCCAACCCGGGGTCCTACGGAACGATTCACTAATCGATCGGCTCCCTACAAATTCTAGCTCGTCATGTGTTTGTGTCATACGGCCCAATCATGAAATGTAGTCACCTGTGCTAGGTCCACCATAGGGTGTATCAAGCCCTAGGGTGCCAACCACCGACACGAATCAAGCACGCACAGTGTAAACCTACTGGTGCCCAATGCCTGCATTTTCAACTCCGGACTGCATGCATGACCATAATCCGCCTGAACCTACAATGGCGCACCTACTCAGCCGTCGTTCTGGTCGCTTACAATCAGCCTAGTAATCATGCCCCACCCTGCCTAGTCCCAGGGTATATTGATACATCTAAGTGGGCTACTGCTGAAAAGGACCGCGTAACTAGGGTTTCTAATGGGTTAAGTGTTGTCATTCAAATTCGTGACTTAACCCTATCCAAATCATGCATCAAGTTGGTTAACTGTATTCAAGCGGTTCATGACTTAACCCTATCAAATCATCGTGTCAAATTGGTTAAGTATATTCAAGTGGTTCATGACCTAACCTATCCTGTGGCATAAATTCATTAATGCACCCCAACCTCTCACATTAGACTAGTTGTTGTGGTCACTGGATTTGTCGGGCGGTTGCGGGCAGATTTACACCACAACGTAGTCTAACCTCGGGTTTTAGGTGCGATATGACCCACTACCACATTGGATCCTATTGTTTGCAGTCACTGGATTCGCCGGGCGGTTCCGGGAAGATTTACACTGCAAACTCAATCCAACCTCGAGTTGGCCATTTTCAAGTTTATCTAAATGTCATGTTCGTGTTCAAGTTTTCATGTCAAAATTCATGTCGAGTTTCATGTCAGGTTTCATGTAAATTTCATGTCAAGTTCTTGTCCATATACAGGTTTAAGTTATAACAACGGTCATGTTCAAGTTCAAAGCCAATTCATGTTTTACCTAATCTACCCAAATTGTATTCCCATCGCACGTAAACTCGAATCAATACAAATAAATCCAATTAGGGAATAACATAAAAGGGGACGGGTATGAGGTGGCAAAAGTGATTACTAGCATAGCATGGTATAACTTGAGATAAATGACTACAACAATACTGGCATATGGGATATCGGCCTCAAACATTAAGATTCCAAATCTAGCAAAATAAGGTACTAGTCATGATAATAGTTGACATAAGGTGATAGTCAGGGTAACGGTTGACATAAGGTGATAGTCATAATCTTGTGACTAATAACAGATTCAACATTTCAGGCATGATAATATGAAGGGTTTTTCTTTTTGATTTACAACATGTATAGGCCCCAAATCAACGTCACAGTGATATACCCAAAAGTCAAGATCCAAGATGAACAAGAATGGATGTAAAACAGTCATCATACACAGGTCCAATTTCAATTTACAACATATTCATATTATGTTTACAGTTTAAATCTAAAAGTAACTGGGGCTTACAGATCGTGGTTCGAGAATTAGAAAAAGAAAGTCGATGTTGAAACTTTATGTGCTTAGTCGAGTCCTAACAGAAATCCCCAAATCAGCAAATCTCTCAACGTAGTTTCGACGTAGAAGAAGTAGTCCCTTTCTCAAACTTTTCAACCAGAATTTGAGCAGCGTAAGGCCAGAGAGAATTTTGTGTAGAGAGACTAGAGTTAGGGGCTGTTTATATAGGGTCAGGCCAATGAATCTAGATAGAAATCGGACAAGAAACATCAGAGTGAACTCTGACTCAAAAATGGGCTCAACAACCAGGTCGACACCCAGGTCGACTCTACGGTCGACCTGGTCCTGGGTAGGTCGACTCTATGGTCGACCCCAGGTCGACCTGGTCCTAGGTGGGAAATTTCCCGCCCAGTCCGTTCTTCGGTTTGAATTCGAAATTTGAATTCGAATTCTGAGTTGTTTTGAACTTGAAAATTTCTGAAAACTTCGAAGGGTCATAACTTGGTCATACGGACTTCGATTTTCGAAAACTCGGACTCGTTTCCAAGCAGAATTTCGAGACGAACGTAATGGCGTAACCCTTTTCCCTTGATTATTATTTAAAAAATTAATTCTGCCTTGATTTATAGTTATAACACATTATCAAAATACGGGTTGTTACAGGTACTTAAGTGAATCACTTTCGGAAATTCTCTTGAGCTTCATTCGATGAGTTTATTGCTTTTGACTCCCTTGGTTTTGGATTAAGGTGGTTCGTTTACCCAGAGTCTTTTTATTGAGCTGATACTGTCGAAAGGATCTTGTCAGAGTGACCCTGACGAATAGACCCTGTCGGTTACACCCCACAGTTTTTTACAATCTTTTCCCCTATGGGAGAGAAAAGGATTCAGATGATGCGACATTTTGGGTTATTTCTTCCTATTCTTGAACTTCTTGGTATTTTGCCCCCATTTTCTATTGAGCCTCCGCGAGATTTCGGTTATCCAATACCCCTTCACCGCCAGCTCAATTCGCAATTGATTTTTGGTAGTAATAATTCTATAAATCCATATTGGGCAATTTCTACCTAGGATTTTCCAGAACAACCCTTGTAGAAACTCCGTCTTCAATTATCTTCAACATATTTGATTCACAATGCTAAGGACCAAACAGAGTGGTTTTCAGATAATAAATCTGATTTCGGTCTCTCCGTATTGACGATGGAAAAATGGTCAAGACTTTGATAGTTGGTTATTTCACTATCAAAGGAAAACATCCATGCACACCATGATGTTGTTTCCAAACGGAAATTTAATCGATCAATCCTCAATCAACATTTTCTTTTTAATTAATTATTCATTTCCCCATTTTCCATTTCCATATATTCATCAAATCCCTATTTTATAATTTTAGAAAATATACGTTATTGACTTTGGAAAATGTTTCCATTTCAGATTCACGCACCACTATCTTCCCACCTCTATCAGTCTCTAAATGTAAACTAGTAAGAAAACAATTCCCTGAATATCAACCCTGAAGGCCGAAACCAACATCATATTGATATCAAGAGAGCTGTTCAACATAACTAATCTCTAGCCAGTTTCTAATTTCAGTAATTCCATTTAAATTCCTATTTCAAACCCCAAATTCCTTTATAATATTTTCATTTTGCAAAATATTTTCTTAAATCCCTTATTCGCTTCAAATGGGAATAATATTTCTTTTATCAAATCAAAATAGTGTAATTTCTCATTTAAAACCATAGTTCAAACCAAAATTTCTTTTAATACTTCTATTTATAGAATTATTTGTAAAAATCTATTTTTTTATTTTCAACACTTATAATCTCATTGAAAATCTCCTTTATAACTGCTACGTTCGCATTCAATTTCAAATATTGGTGTTGAAACCGATTTTACTTCTCTACATCCTTATATATTCCATATATCAAATGATAAATAATTTATGAAACATTATTTATAAATTAATTCTCAATCTATCTGTTAAAACATATTCTATTTAAAATCTACTTAAAATCCATATCTCATTGTTCTTTTATATCTCGCCATTTCCTTTTTATTATTATATTAATTTTCCAATTATTTGCTTTTTATAAAATCTACTGATTTTATATAATTTTAAATTCAATATCCATTTCAAACATTCCTTTTTATATTATAATATTTCTTACGGTATATAAAATACCACACCAGTATCATCCAAACACATATAATCAATATCAATAACGGATTATATATCACATCCTATATCACAATATATGAAAAACAGTATTATAAGCATTGAGGAATCCAGTTGGATCCCTCCAACCTGTTTCCCTGCATCCACAGATGTTAATCAACAAAAATAACACGAATATGAAACATTGTGATAAACAGAATCAACACTCGATTAATGATATATATATATATATCTATGTATATATATATGTATGTATATATATATATGCATATATATATGTATATATATCGTTATCTATATTCTCAACCAATTAATTAGCAGTTCATCCAAATAGTCAACACACAGCAATCAACCAACATTTATCAATCCTAAAAATACGTTATAAAAATATAAACTGGCAGAGTTAGTGAGTTTAACTCACATTGGACGTATATCGTTAAATAACGATAAACTATCGTTGGTTCAGACTGACATTATATTCTTCCATAATTTGTAATGAGTTCTAAATCACTTCAACTGGTTCCATTTTGTTGCCCTTGTCCATACGATCCCAAGGGATCTTGTTTCACTCAATTCTTGCATTACATGACGAAGTTATGAATTTTCTAAACTCGTAAATATTTAGACATTATAATTCATTAATTAAAATAAAATTAATTATTCTTTTACATTATTAACACTGATAAATGCACGGTTTCTTTCTAAATAGTGTGCTCATCATCTTCTACCCGCAAGCACTCCCAGTAACAAACTGTCATGATCAATTGTTGCATTCCATTTTCTCCATAAATAAACAAACTAAATATACCACTCTTCTTTTCAGTTAACCTTCTCTCTAATCTAATCCACGTATTAAAATTTTCTAATGCATCTTCTCCTACACCAAGAATTCCAACTCTTGCCTTAACAAGCCTTTACCTCATGTCTTCCTTTCTTTGCTTTATTAAGGTCCAATTTGAAAATACATTTGGCTTCCTAAATCACATTATTATCCTTATCAACACCTCTATCTTCCTCACATCTCCAGTACACAACCAAATGCAAAACTGCATCATCAAAACACCATGGCCGCACTAGAACTTACATCCCTCGCCCTCTTTTTTTTTCTTTTGCCATTCAATATTCACATTCTTTTCTGCTCCGCTACCATTTCCATTAACAACCACCTGCACCATGAAGTCCGCTGCCAACCTTTGCTTCTACTACCAATTCATCCCTCTTTAGTCACGTAGTGTGACAGTTTCCAAGCCTTACATGTTTTCTATTACCCTTCCATCTTCACAAAATGATTCCGCTCACTCCTGCTAAAACAAAAACCATTGCTAGCGAAGATCTGAGACTCCCCTACATCTTCACTGTACTACCCAGTACAAACTGCGCTTCATTTAACACCAAATGCTGATAAACGCTCCCCCTCTCCATACTGTTTCTACCCAACTCAAGCTCACGTATATAAACGTGTTTCTCCCTCCATTGCATTGACTTCCAATCACCGCCACAAACTAATCAATCCGACCCTCCTTCGAACAGTATGTCTGCACCTCTTCAACCTGGATCGAGCCTCCCTCCATCTTTAGCATTGCCAAATGTTGTGCTACCTGGGAGAGTTTAAAAGCACAGAATTGTCCTCCTTAGCTAATATATACGGGCAAGTTACAGTTACTTGTCTGCTAAGGAATAGAAGGACATAATTTGATGTGAAGGGACGGCAGTGCTATGGTAGGTGGTTGTGTCACTTGGTCATGAAGTATTAGGGTCATAGGTCCCTACTTAGTTCTTTTAAGCATGCATGAGGAGGTACAAAAATTTTCTGCTAAGGAATTTCAAAAGTTAAGATGTTTATATATGTTAAGTTTTTCATCATATTCTACTTTTGACATTGAGATACCTACTTGTTGGATATATTGTTTTCACGCCTGAGCATTAACTTGGGTACTTGGTTATCTTGTTATTTAAGTGAATGTTATTAAATGAACGGTTTGTGTTACCATGACTTATGTAAACAAAAGAATAAGTAGTATAAATAATGAGCTTTCGTTGTCTCCTTGATTCCCCCCTATTTATGTTCTTATTTACTTTGTTTTATTATTGGTCTTAATATTATAACAGAAACTAAACACTATATTTTTAATGTTAAAACATGTATGTATATATAGTGAATTATTTTAAATTATGCTTTTGAATCAAAGTGCTAAATAGCCTAATACCTTAATTGTTTTAGTTTGTATGGAATATCTGGTCATGTAAAACTCTGTTCACATACAGACTGCTAGTGACCAAAATAAAAATACCATTGTGACTAACAATGTGTCACGATCCTAAAAACCTAAAAAATAGGCAAGTTAACTTATTTTGTGAAATCCAAAAATGCAGATTCAGGGTACAAAATATGTTGAACGAAAAAGTTGCTTATTTCCCAAAATAAAAATTACCAAAAAAATCCATTAATTAAATTGAGCATACGTCTCAAATATCTTGTTTACATTCAAAACCAATAATTTATTATAATCAAATAATCATTATGGTTTATAAACAATTCCATGGCGACTCTCTGTAAAATAGATTTTGACATAACATAAAATACATAAGACGAAATCCAAAATTTTCACTTCCATTAGAAAAATATAGCTCAACGGATTCGAACGTTTCTTGTTTGGAAGAAATCCGACTTATAACGAATCCTGTATACTCAGATGAAGTTCAAATCGTAATATTACGAACTACCGCGACGTTACGAGCTCGATTATAATTTACATCATAATTAATACATTCAACTATCGTTTAAATAATATATTAATTAATATAACTCGAATTCAAATTCGATTAAATATCGTATATTGTCTAATTCACACAATACTGTCAATTCAAATATTTTCGTCTATTTCGAAAATTATATATATTATTTAATTATTTATATTAATTAAATATTCAAAATTATTTAATTTAAATCATTTGAATTACCAAACCATTATTTAAATAATTAAATAATTAATTATTCGACCGTTAAAAATACGGGACGTTACATTCCTTTACCTTAAAAAAATTTCGTCCTCGAAATTACTAAGGTAGAAAACAAACCCTATTTCCTGGGTAAAAAATTATTTGTTTGCTTCTTTATCTTCAGTTTCAATTGAACTAATTAATTTCAATTTAAAATATTAATTCATTCTAACCAACTCAAATTTTCAAAAATTCTAAAAAATTTCTGATACCTTAAAATTTAGAAAATTTCGCCAGCATCTCCTTTGTACGGCTCAATAGATATAACTACAACTCTCCTCTCTAGGCCTTCTCCAATCTAAAAGAAAATAAAATAGCCAAGTGGCTCGCCAAATAGGCTCATAAATCAGCCAACTCATATAAAAATAAACTTGTAACATAATGGTGTTTGCTAGCTTTTAGACCAAGCCACCAAGGTCCAAGCATATGTCTAATACGAAGCCTTGTTCATGAAGTTGCATCCTTCACAGTTCACGATCGCCCCCATGATCACGATCCGATCCGCTCTCACCAGCTCGATCCGATCCGATCCATCCACTCAAACACTCCACGATCCGACCTCTGAAGCTGAGAACCGAAGGTCACGACTGAGTCATACACGATCCGATAATATAGGATCTCACGACACCTGTCCACAACTGCTATATTGACTATTTCTCCATCAAGCCACGAACCAGTCCGAGATCTCCGGGATTTGTGTCACGTTTGACCACGATCCGTCTATAGATATCACCTATAAATAGCCCCAGGCTTGGTATTTTTCAGGATCTTTGGGCAATTCTGAGCTCTGATTCCACCATTATCATATCTCCATTGTTCCTATTCGGAGTTGTCTTGAATTCACTGAGTGAACCAACATTGTAAAAGTGAGGTTGAGAGATAAATCATTGATTGTACTCAAATCTTAAGTATAATCATAGATATAAAGTGGAAGTAGACTTGTTAACGCCGAACCACTATAAATCTCATGTCTTTTCGGCTTTTCTTGCATTTTTTATGATATTAATCTTTGCATAATTGAACAATTTGGGTGTTGGAGCCAATTCTGGATCTAACATTTAGGCATATCATTATGTCATTTCCATCTACTACCAATTCAGCATATATCCATGCCATCCCAATTGCTCTTCAATCAATTTATCTTCAGATCCAACCATTTTGTTATAATTAAGCCAATTTCTATTCTGAACTCAAATTCCATTATCAATTCTAAATTCTAAAGTCATCAATCCAACTTACTCGATATCATTCTAATCCAATTCAAATCCCACTTAATATTTAATTCGATTTCAATTTGCTTTCTTATATTTCTATTTAATTTGTTTTTAATCTAAACAATCTTTCCCAGAGAAATTTAAACAGTTTAGCTTTTCTAAAACCAGATATCCCTTTTCAAGAATCAAAACAACTTATTTCCTCAAAATAATTCAAATCAAATCTTTCGTAGTAATCCATCACTTAAAATTTGAAAATTAACACAGATGATGTGGCTAGCATCATCAAAGTTATTTCCCAGCGATCGAAGTGAGTTCAATTCTATATCACTTTTCTAAACCATTTCTTAATCATTTCCATTTTGAAATTATTTCAAAATATCCTTTAATATACTTGTAAAACAATTTAAAATCTCCCAGGGTTTAAAATTTCCATATATTTAATCTAAATTCATTTACAAACATTTTTCCCTGTTTCCAGAATTTTTAATTCCAAATTCTGGTTTAATTCATTTCATAACACTTATATGAATTTTACTTGGTTATATATACATAACCGGCTCAATTTTAATCTAATTCAATTTATATAACAACCAACACACCCAATATAAAATAAAAATTCGAATTTTAATCACTCTTTATCTCAAAATATAATTCGTGAAAATTTATTTTATTTACCCTCTTTTCAAAACATAATGTATCAGTTCATCGTATTTAAGTGTTTAGAAACCCTTACCGATACAGTGGATCAAACTGATCGATCTGAACTCATAAACTACTCAAGCAATAAATTTCCATAATGTAAAACAATTTTTTTTATATATCTACAAATACGTTCACTCGTATGTATACACTCAACTCAATCTAGGGTATTACTAGCCCCTTCTCTTTTAAGTTACGCCACAGAGCCAAGGTAATCACTTAAACTTCACCTCTGATACCATAGTAACGGCCCGGGAATTTTCAACCTTGGTAATCGACATACAACACCATGTCGACTACTCAGGAACCGAAAATACCGGAATGTCAATATAAAGAATTTAGAGGGTGAGAATAGATAGGATAGAAAATTTGAATAGAAGAAGAAGAACATAACAACAGAATCAGAGTAAAACATGAATCTCACAGCGGAACCAATAAAATATAGTATACGACATAAGTTGAAAATACAAATCTTTCATTTGTATAAATATACATATCATCATTAGAGTATAACTTACAACACAGTGGAAATAAATAATAGATATATAATCCTGAAGCCTCCTGCTCCATGCTCTCCAAGTATATTTGTAAATCCTGACTACTTGACTACCCGTACGAAATTGTGCACCCAAGAGTTTAGGGAAAACAAAGTAAACTCTGGATCAGTCATGTGACTGGTGTGAGTAAACTCCAACCATTTGTTTAATTTTTAGACTCCTTTTAAATGAAAGAATAATCATATAACCAATCCACACATAAACACCAATGGTTTTTACCTTACGATAACCCGAAACATCCTGTTAAAATCCATACTCTTCTGATATTATAATAATGTCTAAATAAAATAAATAGCAATCTAGTGGAACACTTTCATCTCATGCTCCACATATATAACATATAATCAAAAACCGTGGGCGCTTATTGGGTAATAGATTCCAACTGGCAAGGTATGCGACCACCTTAAGACAGTGTACCTCTGGAGAGGAATACACCGGGTTCAACAAGAACTTCTTGTAGCCCAGGCTAAACATGACCAGTCACTCATTTCAGTTGAGTGTATCGAAAATATTATCAACAATGGTTGGGATCAGCAACCGTTTCTCGAAAAGGGACAACATCTAATATAGATAAAAGAATAAAATGGATTTTCTCTAGATCAGGTGACAATACACCCTAGTTGGCAGCTACCACTTAGCCATGCGACCTACCCGATTTTATACCATTTCTTGGTTGTGAGACTTGAAGCCATAACGTACAGATCACACCTTTATTCACTTTGAATGACACATTGTCATACCCGCCAAATCACAAATTGATTTATCCAAAATTACCACGGGTATACAGCTAAGACAAACGAATTTCTCTGCCACCAAAAGTAAATACGTTTGAAGAGATCAACTTACGTGATCTATTAAATATACTATGTTAGACATTCTTCCATACAGGTTTTCCTAGGACTGGACAAATCGAAGGTACTATTCTGTAAATCATCTTAGGCAATTTCTACTTAAGATTTTCTAGAACAGCCCTTGCATAAACTCTGTGTTCAATTATCTTCATCATATTTGATTCACAACGCTAATGCCCATACGGAGTGGTTTCCCGATAAAAAGTCTGATCCCGGTCTCTCTGTATTAAAGACGAAAAAATGGTCAAGACTTTGACCGTCGGTTATTTAACTATCAAAGGAAAACATCCATATACACAACGATCCTATTTCCAAATGGAAATTTAATCGGTTAATCCTCAATCAGCATTTTTTTAGTTAATTTATCATTAATTTATTCATTTCCCCATTTCTCGTTTCCATATATTCATCAAATCCTTATTTTATAATTTTATAAAATATACGTTATTAACTTTGGAAAACGTTCCCATTTCAGATTCATGAATCCCTATCTTCCCACCTCTATCAGTCTCTTACTGTAAACTAGTAAGAGAACAATTCCCTGAATATCAACCCCGAAGGTTGAAAGCAACATCAGATCGATATCCAAAAAGCTGTTCAGCATAACTAATCTCCAGTCAGTTTCTAATTTCAGTAATTCCACCTAAATTCCTATTTCACACCCCAAATTCCTTTACAATATTTTCATTTCACAAAATATTTGCTTAAATCCTTTATTCATATCAGATGTGAATAAGGTTTCTTTTATCAAATCAAAACAGTTTAATTTCTCATTTAAAACCACAATTCAAACCCATATTTATTTTAATACTTCTATTTATAAAATTATTTGTAAAAATCTATTTTTTTATTTTTAGCACTTATAATCTCATTGTAAATTTCCTTTATAACTTCTATGTTCACATTCAATTTCAAACATCGGTGTTGAAACAGATTTTACTTCTCTATATAAATTCATCCTTATATATTCCATATATCAAATTATAAGTAATTTATTTAATCTATAAAACATTATTTATAAATTAATATTCTTAATCTATCTGTTAAAACAGATTCTATTTAAAATCTACTTAAAATTCATATCTCACAGTTCTTTTATATCTCGCCATTTCCTTTTTTATTATTATATTAATTTTCCAATTACTTCCATCTTATAAAATCTATATATAATTTTTAATTAATATCCATTTCAAACATTACTTTTTATATTCTAATATTTCTTATGGTATTTAAAATATCACACCAGTATCATCTAAAGACATATAATCAATATCAATCTTGGATTATATATCACATCCTATATCACAATATATGAAAAACGGTATATATTGAGGAATCCATTTGGATCCCTCCAACCTGTTTCCCTGCATCCAAAGATGTTAATCAATATAAATAAAACAAATATGAAATATTCTAATAAACAGAATCAATACTCGATTAACGATATATATATATATATATCGTTATCTATATTCTCAACCAATTAATTTGCAGTTGATCCAAACAGTCAACACATAGCTATCAACCAACATTTATCAATTCTAAAAATACATTATAAAAAAATAAACTGGGCAGGGTTAGTGAGTTTTACTCACATTGGACGTTTATCATTGAATAACGATAAAATGTCATCGGTTCAAATAGACATTATATTCTACCATAATTTGTAACGAGTTCCCAATCACTTCAAACTAGTTCCATTTTGTAGCCCTCATCCATACAATCCCAATGGATCTTGTTTCGCTCAATTCTGACATTACATTACGAAGTTATGAATTTTATAAACTCGTAAATATTTAAACATTATGAATAATTAATTAAAATTCTATTAATTATTCTATTACCTTACTAACACTAATAAATCCACGGTTTCTTTCAAAATAGCATGCTCCTCATCTTCTACCCGCAAGCACTCCTAGTAATAAACTACCATGATCAATTCTTTTGTTCCCTTTTCTCCATAAATCAACAAACTAAATATACCACTCTTCTTCTTAGTTAACCCTCTCTCTTATCGAATCCGCGAATTAAAATTTGCTAATGCATCTTCTCCTAAACCAAGAATTCCAACCCGTGCCTTTACAAGCCTTTACCTCAAGTCTTCCTTTCTTTGCTTCATTAAGGTCTAGTTAAAAAATACATTTGGCTTCCTAAATCACGTTATTATCCCTATCAGCACCTCTAACTTCCTCCTATCTCCAGTACACAACCAAATGCAAAACTGCATCATCAAAAACACCATGGCCGCACTAAAACTTACATCCCTCACCCTCTCTTTTCTTCTCTTTTACCATTCAATATTCATTTTCTTTCCTTCTCTGCTACCATCGCCATTAACAACTGCCTGCCCCATGAAGTCCGCTACTAACCTTTGCTTCTACTACCAAATCGTCCCTCTTTATTCATGTAGTGTGACAGCTTCCAAGCCCTACATGATTTCTTTTACCCTTCCATATTCACAAAATGATTCCTATTACTCATTTCAAAACAAAAGCCCATGCTAGTGAAGATCTGAGACTACAACTTCACCACACTCTCCAGTACAAACTGCTCTTCATTTAACACCAAATACTGATAACTTCTCCCCCTCCCCATAACGTTTCTACCAAACTCAAGCTGGCGTATATAAATATGTTTCTCCCTCCATCGCGTTGACATCCTATCACCTCCACAAACTCATGAACCCGACCCTCCTTTGACTAGTATGTCTGCACCTCTTCAACTTGGATCGAGCCTCCGTCCATCTTCGGTATTAATATCGCCAACTGTTGTGTTGTCTGGGAGAGTTTAAAAGCACAGAACTGTCTGCCGTAGCTAATATATATAGGAACGTTATAATTACTTATCCGCTAAGGAATAAAAGGACATAATTTGATGTGAAGGGACAACAATGCTATAGTAGGTAGCGGTGATACTTGGTTATGAAGTATTAGGGTCATAGGTCCCTGCTTAGTTCCTTTAGGCGTATGTGAGGAGGTAGAAAACTTTTATGCTAAGGGATTTCAAAAGTTAAGATATTTATATATGTTAAGTTTTTCGTCATCTTCTACTTTTGACATGGAGACCCCTGCTTGTTGGATATATTTTTTTCACGCCTGAGCATTAACGTGGGTACTTGCTTTTCTTTGTTATTCATGTGAATGTTATTAAATGAACGGTTTGTGTTACCATGACTTATGTAAACAAAAGAATAAGCAGTATAAATAATGAGCTTTCATTGTCTCCTTGATTACCCCTAGTTATGTTCATATTTACTTTGTTTTGTTATTGGTCTTAATATTATAATAGAAGCTAAACGCTATATTTTTAATGTTAAAACATGTATATATAATGAATTATTTTAAGTTATGCTTTTGAATCAACATGCCAAATAGCCTAATACCTTAATTATTCTAGTTTATATGGAATATCAGGTCACGTAAAACTCTGTTCACTTACAGATTGCTAGGGACCAAAATAAAAATACCATCGTGACTAACAATGTGTCACGATCCCAAAAACACAAAAAAAAATTAGACAAGTTAACTTATTTTGTGAAATCCAAAAATGTTAATTCACTATGCAAAATACGTTAAGCAATAAAGTTGCTTATTTCCCAAAATAAAAATTACCAAAAAAATTCTGTAAATTAAATTGAGTATACGTCTCAAATATCTTGTCCACATTTAAAACCAATAATTTATTACAATTAAATAATTATAAACAATTCCATGGCGACTTTCTGGAAGATTGATTTCGACATAACTTGCAATATTCAAGACGAAATCCCAAATTTTCACTTCCATTAGAAAAATATAGCTCAACGGGTTCGGACGTTTCTTATTTTGAATAAATCCGACTTATAACGAATCATGTATACTCAGTAGAAGTTCAAATCATAATATTACGAACTGCCGTGATGTTACAAGCTCGATTATAATTTATATTGTAATGAATACGTTCAGCTATCATTTAAATAATATATTCGTTAATATAAGTCGAATTTAAATTCAATTAAATATCATATATTATCTAATTCACACAATATTGTCGATTCAAGTATTATCAACTATTTCGAAAATTAAATATATTATTTAATTATTTGTATTAATTAAATATTCAAAGTTATTTAATTTAAAACATTTGAATTACCAAACCATTATTTAAATATATAAATAAATAAATTATTCGACTGTTAAAAATACGGGACATTACAGCTGTAGATCCCATGAAGGTAGTTCTGGTTCAAGATGGGTAGATCCCAAAGAATGCAACAGAAGTAAGAAGCTTTCTTGGATTAGTAGGCTATTATATTAAGTTCAATAAGAACTTCGCAAAGATATCAGCCCCACTCACCAGGCTGACGGAAAATAATTTGACGTTTTCATAGGATATATATTGTGATGTTGTTTTCCAGAGATTGAAGAGGGCTCTGACAATAGCCCCAATCTTGACCTTGCCCCATGGAAACAAAGTGTTTACAGTATACACTGATGCATGCGGTACAGGGATTGTTGCGTTTCTGATGCAAGAGGGAAGGGTAGTATGTTATGGAGGTGGATAGCTAAGGGTTCATGAGAAGAACTACCCTACCCATGTGTAACAACCCGAATTCCGATTGACCGATTTTTTTTTCAAAATTCCAATCTACCTAGATTGGTTTTGTCTGGTATCCTACAGAAAAGACAGAGACATAAAATATATCAGAGCTCAGAAAATATATCACGGCAGAATGGATAAAATATAATATAATCAAAATATAGCCTTACCATATAAATAATACTGCCTAACCAGTATCCAAGGCTATCATGTCTCTGCCACAAATCTAACCTGCAAGTATGTGAGGAGGAAGGGGTCAAAACATAGGTTTTGTTGACTGGATTTAAATTATACACTTTGAATAATCCTACTTATACCGTTCAATAACATTTTCTAAATTATTAGGTTACTTAGGTTAACAGCACTCAAGGCTTACAAACACACCATACTTATTTACTTCCCTGTGGATTAACCTAATATAGTATACATGTAGCTACCCCTCAATTCTGAGGTACACCCCATGGTACCCCACTTGCACGGTCTCCACCATAATGCCACAGAAATGAATGCAGCCCCTCATCCTACGCCGGAGTGACGTATGGATCTATGCATAACAATATTATGTTCTGCATATATCTGTCATTACTACACTACATAAGCATACGGAATGCCAACGTCGATAGAATCAGGTTTCATACCGGAGTAATGCCCTCAAGTCTACGATACACCACCCAGAGCCGACATGCATGTATCTAAACTGTCCCACATACGTATCATCAATTGTAGCTCGATGCCATAATCACATGTCCTATAATGTGCACTGATTTCCGTGGTAGGGCTGTACAAGAAACACGGTACTTGGTCGGGATCTTTGCCACATCTATATAGGTCCATTTTTAAGAGCCTCTATATACAGATATGCCTAAGGTCTATTTTCACGGAGGCTATGGCCCCATCTTGGCCCCTCCCTCAACTAGTAAAGACAACAAGAGTTAAACGACTTGCCTCTAACAAACAATCTAAACATCCAGTTGGTGTCTTCTCTCAACCACCGTACCTCAATGGTGAAAGGTGAATGGTCTATTGGTTCTAGCTCTAGCCTTTTCGCATCCCACAGGCTGCCGATGACGGGTATCCGATGATCTACAATCCTTATTAGTCGTGACCCTATGCCTCCCCATTGAGATGACCGCCGAATCATCCTGGTGTCACCACGTCACAGCATTCTGACTACAAAGCTACTTTTGCAGTCAAGGCCCACCTACCTAGTAGTTACGCGCAGACCAAACCTCTGCGAGAACAGCTAAACATCTTCTACCTCACAGAGGAATACCAGGAGCACCTTACGTATCTTAGGAAGCTGCGTGCTTCCCCTTCCAGTCCTTCGGATCCGATAGAATAATTAGATGAACGTGCGCTGCCCTTGTGCCTAATAACACCACGATGATCTACCCAGTTGGGTTATTCATCCTCAAACGTATTAGTCCAAGCGCCTCCCTTTAATATGTTATTAGACCCTATGTCTAAACATTCTTTTATGCGCTTGCCTTACCTCAGCGTATGTAACACCCCACGTCCATTAATGTCACTCGCAAAGGGAATGCATTAACTTCCATGGAGCATTTTAAGTGAATATAGAACAGAAAATCACAACAAGATAGATATAAAGCAGTACTTGAAAATTAAAAACTTTATTTATTGCAGAAGAAGGTAAATATGTTTGGTTACATCATCAAAAACCATAAACCAAAGTCAAGTACATAATATCCATCTTGATAAAACAAAGTACATAATCCCACTACTACAAATAGCCATAAAGAAAATGATAGGCTGAACTTTACTTCAGCAATCCAAATCCAAGTGCTCCCAAAGAGATCCTAATCAAGCTCCACTAATACTTGTCCCACCCTTAGAACCCGGGGGGAAGGAAGAAAAGAGGTGGAAACAAAGGGGGTCAGACATAAAGTCTGGCGAGTCCGATAACTCTAACAACATAATTATTAAAGCAATATGATAAGATATAAGCTGGAGAATAAGGTAATGACTGTGTGAACCACATGGGTATGGCAAGGCAATCAAGAGAAACAGAGATAACGTTAATGGCGCTTCCTAATCAATATAGGATAATTACTATACTCTACCGTACTGTACTGTACTAACACTAACTGCACCCCTACTAGTCACTCAAAAAATTTGATCCCTCTTGGCTAAATAGAACGATGGTAGCTTCGTGTACTACTAGATGTACCCACTATCCTCCATGTTTGACTGTATATCTCTAGTTGTTATCATAGTTACCCAGTGTGTACCTATCCCCACTAGATGTACCCCTTCAATAAGTAATAATGGTAATTTCATGTACTCCTAGCTGACGTCATAGGTGCCGCCTGTTCCTATCTCCACTAGGTGTACCCCTTAATAATTATTAATAATAGTGGCAACTTCGTGTACCCCTAGCTGACTACATAGGTGCCGTCTGCTCCTATCTCCACTAGGTGTACCCACTACCCTGCCCCATTCGATCGGCTCCCTAACTCATAGATACCCGTGCAGGTCCCACAGTTGGGTGTATCACTCCCCAATATGGCAACCTTATACCACGCAAGGAATGCATGGCTTATAACTACATGATGCAAAAACGTCTTACCTACCAACCCAGACCCACGCGCGCACGTGACCCCGTTAGACTTGCGTTGCCACCGCTAACCCGTTTTGTCCTCTAACAATCAGACCCAGTAGGCGTGTCCCGTCCTCGACTTGGGTCGATCTCACAGAAATATTTAATGAGCTACTGGACTGAAAAGGTCCCCCTCATGCTTGACACAAGCTTTCCACCTAGGCTTGGTCCCCACTAGTACATCCCACTTAACCCCCTTTCATGTCCACTTACACGTTTTAAATTTGGTTAAGGGTTTCAATTAGTAATTCTACATGCCACCCAAGGCACCCACTTAACCCCTATGTCCCACTTACATGTTTTACCTTGGTTAAGTGTTACTAATCGTATTTCCTCATGCCACCTAAGGCACCCACTTAACTCCCATGTCCCACCACATGTTTTACTTTGGTTAAGTGTTTCTTAATTTATTACTACCGTAAACCCTGTAGGACCTCTCACATTAGACTGGCATTTGTGGCTGCTGGATTTGCTGAGCGGGTCCGGGCAGTCTTACACCACAAACGAGCCTAACCTCGTGTCCATACAATTGTTACGCATTTAGTTTGGGCCTTTGACCTCTCACATTGGGCTACCATTTTTGGCTGCTGGATTTGCCGGGCGGGTCCGGGCAGTCTTACACCACAAATGAGTCCAACCTCGTGTCTTAGGCAATTAATTATACATAATTAATTTTCCCCAAATTTGAATTACTTTCCCTATTCAAATTTCCATATTTATTTATGTCCATAATTTATCACCTAAATTATGCTCATCTATTTACGGTATATAAATTATACCAATTTCATCACTAATTAATTTTATTCCTTAAAATTAATTACATGCCTTTTTAGGCCATTACATGCCAAATTCACAATATGTGTGTATCCACTATTATCCCCATCGTACCCCCGTAATTCGTTCGCTTAACATGACATATACATATTAGACTAGCAAATAGTCTAATACTTTTAAAAAAAGGGAATAAACGTCACAAAGTCACATACACACAATAATAGATCTAATTTGCATCTAACTTGCAATTAAGAATTACAACATACTTGCATAGTCTTTGTATTATCAAGGATCCAAAAATCATAGATCTAAAAGGTGTTGCATGTATGAACATAGTTTTACACCCAACTAGCCTAGGTAATTATCACAAACTTACATAAACTATGTATGTCGTCAACCTAAACATAAAGGTGTCATCTTGCATAACTATGGATCCAATAAAAGGTGTTAACCTGAGTAAACTATGGATCCACATAAAGGTGTAAACTTGCATAACTATGCATGTCATAGTTTCAACATAAAAATGTCAACTTGAATATGGATCTAAACTTTAAAGGTGTGAACTTGTATATATGTGAATCCAATTATCACTTAAACTTGCATATAAACATAATACTTATACGAACTAGCATATGTTCCACATCCATATTCGCATAAAAACTGATGTTATAAACCAAGTGATTGGATTATAAAAAGGGATTCATTGACACAAGTTAACATCATGAAATACTAGCATATATTTTAGATCCAAACTTACATAACATCATATAACTCGCATACAACTTGCGTGATCCTATTAACTTGCATAACATCATATGTACAACTTGCATAATCATATTAACTTGCATAACATCATATATGAAACTTGCATAATCATATTAACCTGCATAACATCATATATGAAACTTGCATAATCATATTAACTTGCATAACATCATATATGAAACTTGCATAATCATATTAACTTGCATAATCATATTAATCTTGCATAACATCATACATGAAACTTGCATAACATCATATATAAAACTTGCATAACATCATATAATATGAATCAAGTTAACATACATGATTAAACATATGAATTAGATTCACAACCACAACTTATAATCCAACGTATATCACATCATAATTAATTTAGCAATTATTTTGTTAAAGTGATCGAACTCACAACTGAAAAGCGGTCTTGAGTTCTGAATTCTGATTTCTGAAGTTGTATTAGCTCTCCTTTGAAGAAGATTCGTTGTTAGGGTTGAATAGAACTGATTTGATTTGCTGTTCTTTCTCCCTAATTGGTGGCGGCTGCTCTAGGGTTCAAGACGACAGCATGACGGCCATAGTTTTAGTTTTAATTTTGATTTAGGGTTTGAGTCTATGGGTCTTTTTATAGAGTTTTGAATTTATTTACAGCCGTCATATCACTCTAGAATCCATCTAGGCCTTAGAAACCAAGAAACGATGTCAACAGACCAACCAGAAATCACCACCTAAGCCCTAAAACTTAAATGGTTAATTAGGTCGGTTTGGTGTTTTGCCTTCCCGCTTCCGCTGTTTTGAATTTTTTTCTTAAATTTTAGGTTGAATTTTATTTTATTTGTATATATATATATATATATATATATATATATATATTTCCATCTTCCTAATAAACCATTTTCACACTAAACTACTTTTTGAACCGCGTTCACACTAAGCCGCTTTTTAGCCATTCCCCTAAAACAAAAATATGACGTTGACGGGGATCGAACTCTGTACCTCTTGTATGCAAGTCACATGTTCCAAACAAATAAGCTACTTAGTCTTTTTCTTACAAACCTTAGAACAATGCTAAACATTTATTCTTTAATTAGTTAATTCGATTATTCAAAAATCCGGGGTGTTACAGCAGGTTTCTATTTAACTTGGTTATTCCCATTCAAATTGACTTCTTAAATCAAGTTACCAAGTTTCTTTTTCTTATTAATTTCAGTCATATAACTTAACCCATTTAAGTTTATTAATAAGCCCCCAACATGTTATTCTCTAGATTGTGGTCGAAGGCCTGTAATCCACAATCCTTTTATATTCTTGTTTGATTTCAAGGTTACAATAACATGTTCTACTTAATTTGTAATTGAGTATATCTCAACTCACATGTTTTCTATTTAACATGTCACTTATCATTTATGATTAAATATAACTTATTTCATATAAGTTTGCCTCACCCTTTCCTATTTAATCATAATTCCATCTTTACAACTTATCGTTGTTTACATATTAACTTAGTTCTCTTAACTAAGGTCCACTATTAAGTTTCTCTTCCCATAAATATAACTTATGTTGTCCTCATCCATATATTTCAGATTCTTGTTCTTATAAATAACTTAATTTACAATTAAGTATAACTTATCTCCTTACATAAGTTATTCCATTCCCTTTATCGTTTATTATAACCTAAGTTATAATTTCCACTTGTCCCTAGGTCAAGCCTAAACTTGTTATTCTTATCAGCAGATTTCATACTTCCAAGTTTATAGATTATTTAATTTATAATTAAGTACAACTTCTTACATTCCAAACTTCCCCCTTTTCTCTACTTATTATAAACAACTGATTTTAGTTTTCCCCATTTACAGATTACTTAATTTAAAATTAAGTGTCACTTATCTCATTTCACCAGTTATCTCATTTCCTTACTAGTTTATTATAACATAAGTTATAATCTTCACTTGTCCTAGGACAAGTCTACCTATTATTCAACATTCTTATTAATGTAATTTATTTATAATAGGTTATTATCATTCCCCGTTTAAACCATTTACTGTAGTAAACCATTATTCTTCATTCACTGTGATATATGTTCCTTATTTTATTAAGGAAAACACTTCATGCACCATATCAATTTGATTCGTAGAAGGAATTAGTGATTTATTTTCATAACGTATTCCCATATAAATCCGTGATGGCAAGTAATTTCTTTCCTTTTTCTTACTTTATTTACTTTGGCTTACTTACAACCATGTTCTCCCCAAATACATCATTTTTCCTTCGCATCGCACTAACTCGGTCCACGACATCCGTTCCTTTCTTATTTTCTGAGTTAGACATTTAAATACTATCATTGCCATTTATTCATATCTTGTTATATATATATACACACACACACACACGCTAGACCTCTCACATTAAGCCTACACTTGTGGATGTTAGATTTGCCGGGCTGGTACGGGCAGACTTCTACCACAAGTTGACTTAACCTCGTGTCTTAGCACCATTACATGTTCTATTTATGCACTTAGACCCCTCACATTAGATTTTCTACTCGTGGATGTTGGATATGCCGGGCGGGTCCGGGCAAACTTCTACCACAAGTGTAATCTAACCTCGTGTCTAAGCGCGTTGCAGTTTCTTATTTAATGTAAATTTTAGGCATGTTATACTTTTTACTGTAATTTAATTTACATGTCATCAAATTATGCCCATATATTATGGCGTATGTCCTTTTTAACGTGTGTTTAACTCTATTTTGACATGTAAACATTTAGTCGGATAATAGTTCAAATCTAACAGGTTAACATGTCATTTGCCCAATAATATGCCACAAGTGAATCATGTAATTATAACAACGGTAGTAATTACCATATTCTAGCAAGTTTTTTTTTCAACATGTAATCATTCCAACACTTTAACTGATTCAACATTTGAACTATTCATATTAACATTTCAACTTGTTATAATAGTAATTCTTAATTATTCTAGCAATTTCACATGTAATAACGGGGATTGTTTTAAATGATAACATATTATTATCCAAAATGTTATAGCTTAAACCCACTCACCTCATAAGCTTTCCAAATGCTGGTTCTGGTCCAGATCTAATCTTCAATGGTTTCCACCTAATTGAATTCAGAACCTAACAACCACAGATTGACTATTTTTTCTAAAATAGAAAGGAAAACTGAATAGACCGAACCTAGAAAGTTACCTTACTTTTCACATAATTCTGAACACCCTTTTATTATCGTCAATCTCTTTCCTCTAGATCTTGATTTAAAATTTTCCTAACTAATAATTTGTATTTTCTGAAGAGATCTTTAAGGGAGGAGAAAGAGCAGAGTTTCAGTGTAGCCTCAGAAATATGAGGTTTAAGGCTAGCTCTACAAAAATATTTACAGGTGCATCAGAGAAACCAGGTCCCTTGGATTTGATTACAAACCATCAGAATCGTCGATGTCTAAAAAAATCTCAGTTCTGCGGTGTGGTCGACCCCCCGTTGATGGGTCGACCCCTAACGGGCAAAATTCCCGCCCCATTGTCCCGCTTTGGAAATTCGATTTTTGAACTCGTTTTCGAGTTTCTGGATATTTTTTTAATATATATATATACATATAAGTTCCTTATATGTATACAAACTTCTAATGCCCATAACTTCTTCATACGGTGTCTATCTTGACCAGAATTCCGAGACGGATGCAATGACGTTGTCCGATTTACTTAATTCTTAATATATAATTAGGTTATTCTTATTTTGTTATCTTTAAAAATGCGGGGTGTTACACCATGACTTAGAGCGAGCTGCCATAGTATTTGTGCTTTAGACATGGCACCATTATCTACTTGGAGAGAAGTTCGAGTTTACACCGATCATAAATCTCCTAAGTATTTGTTCTCGTAGAAGGATCTTAATTTGAGGCAACAAAGGTAGATGGAGTTCATAGAATCCTATACCTTTGAGATTGCATATACCCATGGAAAGGGTAATGTGGTGGCAGACGCATTGATTAGGCTGAGGGTGGCCTTAAGTCCTCTGTTTGTGGAAAAGAAAAACTTGGAGTTTATACTGACTTTTGATTTTAGACCCTCCACCGAGTTTATACCTAGTTTACTAGCATCACTGGAGGTGCTACCTGCTCTTATGGATTAGATAGGAGCTTCACAGCGCGAGAATCCACAAATTTCAGACATCTTGGATAGGATCAGTAAAAGGGAGACTTCTAGTCACCTCAGTAGATATTGACAAGCGATAGAGGGTGGTTGCGACGAGATGGAAGGCTTTGTGTTCCTCGAGTTGGGAATCTGTTGAAGACATTCCTAGAGGAAGCTGATCATTCTAAGATGACTATTCATCCAAGCGATGACAAGATGCATAGAGATATGAAGAGGGTTTTCTTTTGGGCTGGGATTAAGAAAGATGTGGCAAAGTTTGTTTTTCAATGTTTGATTTAACAGCAAGTCAAGGCTAAGCAAAAGAAGCCCGCTATTTTACTTCATCCTTTTGAGGTCCCACAGTGGAAGTGGGAGAGCGTCTCGATTGATTTCATTGATGGTTTACCTAGATCGAGGACAAGTAACACTAGTATTTGGGTTGTAGTAGACAGATTTACTAAGAGTGCTCATTTCATTCCGGTTAAGAGTAAGAGGACGGCCACATGGTTGGCAGCAATTTACGCTCCTGAGATAGTCTGTCTTCATGGAGTACCTTCCAGTATCGTAAGTGATCATAACCCCATTTTCACTAGTGAATTTTGGAGGAGCTTACAAGAAGCATTAGGTACACAGTTGTGTTTGATCATCTATTATCACCCTTAGACCGATGGGCAGACGGAAAGGGTGAATAGAGTTCTTGGGTATCTTTTAAGGCTGTGTATCCTTGACTTCAGAGGGACTTCGGAAGAGCATCTTCCTCTAGTAGAGTTTGCCTGTAACAACAGTTATTAAGATAGCGTTGTGATGGCACCCTTCAAAGCGTTATATGGACGACCCAGTAGATCACCGACCTGTTGGTAGGAATCTACAGAAAGACTTCTACTTGGACCGGGTATGGTTAGAGAAGCTTCCGAAAAGATTGATCTTATTAGATGACGAATGAAGACCGCTCAGGATAGGAAGAAATCCTACGCAGATAGGAGAAGTACGGACGTTGAGTTTGAGGTGGGAGACATAGCTTTCATTAAGGTATCACCATTAAGGAATGTGATTCGCTTTGGATTTGTAGGGAAGTTGGCACCAAGATTTGTAGGGCCATTTCCCATAACAGAAAGGATTGGCCAAATGGCCTACAGAGTAAAGATACTAGAGAGACGTCTGGAGTTCATGATGTTTTCCACATCTCTCATTTACAGAAATGCTTGCATGACACTGCAGAAGAAGTTGAATGGAGTATGCTTAAGGAAGTTGATGTGGAACGGGAGGCGACAGTTAGGTGAATACCTACCCGTATCCTTGGATAAGAAGTTAAGAAGGTACACAATCGAGAAGTCAAGTTGGTGAAAGTTCAGTGAGGAAATAACGAAGAGGATGCAACTTGGGAGACCAAAGACAAGATTCGCGCTTCGTACCCTTTTCTTTTAAAGGGTATGTTCTTAACTTCTTTTTTCAAAGCTTTTTATTCATGCTTGTTTCTATCATTTAATTTATATCCTATCGATCGAATCTTCGACCTTTAGGTAGGAATCCTCATGGATATAAATATGTGTTTCAGACATGTTATGTTTGATGGATGCAAGTGGATGCAAGTGTTTGCTAGTGGTTGCTCGTGGACGTGTATACACACACATTAAGCACTAAATCGGCTCAATCACTCTCATACTGCATATGGATGTGTGTGTATTTTTCTTCTTTTATTGGATGAAAGTTGGTATATCATCATATGGATGTTCCATTTGGATGAATGACTGCGCACGCATATAGAATTTACATGTTATAATAGGATTATTTGCGTATATGTTGGATTCATGGCACTAACATACATTGCATTAAGGAGGTCGACTAAATCAGTAGACCGCCTGATCTTTTGCATTATTATAGGGACATATACACACAACTTTGCATATTTTCATATATGCATTAGAAGTCTTTAAGGACAATGGATGCCTGTAATTGGTGGATGAGTAGATGGATGATGGATGTTAGGAAATACATTCCTCTTAACTTAGAGATTTCGGGGATGAAATCCTTTAAGTAGGAGGAATGTTACACCCCATAATTTTATAACATTAAAAATGATAAACTAAAGAATACTTAATTAAATATTGGGAATTAAGTGAAACAGACTGCGCCATTGCGTTTATCTCGGAATTCTACTTAAGATAGACCCCAAGTTTGCATAAAACAGACACCTTATGAAGAAGTTATTAAGCGTAGAAGTTTGTCTATGCATAAGATAATTATATATACATAACCAAGTCAAAACCATTAAAAATAATTCGAAAACAAAAGCGGGAAGTCTAGGTGGAAAATTCACCCGTTGAGGGTCGACACACCCTAAGGGGTGTCGATCCATGGGTCGACACCCATACAAGTGTGTCTACACCCCCTCCCCTCCCAAGATCCGAGTGAAATTCATTTCTGCGTACGTGTACTGAATTCTTGGCTATATTCGTGAACCGTAGGCTATAAATAAGACCCCATTCTCATTATCTTATTCATTCAAAAACAATGGAGGACTTGATGCTGCCTCTGCCTAGATTAAAATAGTCCAGTCTTCTTCAACAATCAGAATTTGGCAAATTTAGAGATGTGTACTTCTATATATGCAATTATTCTTCCATTATTAGGTCCAATCATAGTGAGTCTATGTTATTTTTAGATCTAAATACTTAAAAGATAATCTTAACATGTTTATAAATTGGATCTCAGCCTGTGACTAGATGAATCATATCAGATCTGCCATAACCTGTGTATCTAATATATTTTGACATAACTATGGATTAGACCTAAGCCTATGTCTACATATAATGTCAGATCTGCCATTGTTTGTATATCTAATTCACTAATTAGATCTCATCTTGCCTGTTTATGATGATGGCACTATGCCTAATCAGTTCTATTATCATATGTTCATCAGATATGTTTATATATGTCTATCTTGTCATCATGCCCAATTCTGTCGTTGTATGCTTATTAGTTGTTATGCCTATTTTGCCGTTATATGTCAATCTTGTTATTATCACCATTTCCGTTCTCTTCCCTTCTTCTTTTACCTTTTTATTTTGTAGCCAGGCTACTTTCGAGGCTAGGCATGGCACTGAAACATGTGAATGCTTGAAATTGGGAACGAGGGGAAAACGTTAAAATTGGGGCATAACTTGTATTGGGAAATTTGGGAATAACTTGAAATAAATATATGAATATGGATTTGGGGAATAAATCAAATTGTGATTTATATCTTAATTTGGGGTATACGATACATGATGAATATGACTAGGAAAAGGGGCATGAAAACCTATAATAACATAGGAATAATTGGTTAATAATGGAAATGCCTAGAATTATAGTAATTAGAAGCTGTAACCGCGCTTAGACACGAGGTTAGATTACACTTGTGGTGGAAGTCTGCCTGGAACCGTCAGGCATATCTAGCATCCACAGGTGGCGAATCTAATGAGGGGTCTAATTGCATAAACACGTAACGGGCTAAGACACGAGGTTAAGTCCGGCTTGTGGAACAAGTCTGCCCGGAACCGCCTGGCATACCCAGCATCCACAAGTTGTGGGCTTAATGTGGGGGATCTGGCACAATATAACAATAAATGAATATGGTAAAGAACTTGAATACTTAACCTACTTGAATCCGTAAAGGATAGTATGAACATGTTAACTTGAGTAGGGGTTAAGTAAACTTGTATGAATCAGTGGGAGGGTTAAGTATAACTTGTGGTGGTGGATAATATTTATATAGGCCCATAAACTTATCCTGGGGGTTATGCAATCTTTTACTCTGGTATGGCATGCAATCTTTTTACTCCGGCATGGCATGCAATCCTTTTACTTTGGTATGGCACAATCTATGGAAAACCTAGTAGGCTGGATACAAGAATAAGGGGAGCTTGTATCATCTTGTGTGTGGGACCCATTTCAGTCAATAACCCATATATAGGTATCAAACGAGAACTCCAAACTAGGCCAGAATCAGGGAATGCTTACTAGGCTGATTGTAAGAGATCCAAACATGGGGGATGGTGTGGACATCGCATACCGACGGAGTCATGTGCGTGCATAGGTCCGGCAGAGGAGGCTATGACGCTGTGACACCTGTAGATATTGTTGTGCATATCCTCAAAACGAACGGTTGCCACTTTAGGAAGTGATACATCCTACTGTAGGGCCAGCACAGGGTATCTACGGAGTAGGGAGCCAACCAATTGGGGTAGTAATTAGGGTACATCTAGACTCTGGTATGTTTAGGAGCCCATTAGTACCCTTAGGGGTAATTCCGGTATGTTTAGTTGGGTTGCCTGTTGATTGTATGGGGTTAAAAACTCTCGCTAGAAGTACGCCTAAGTCTACCATCTTGTAGTTATTGGGATCATCGCATTCTGGTTATACTAGTATTGGTGCAGAGAAAGAAAAGTGTTAGGGAAGCGCTACATATTCTATCATGTTTATCTGGTTTACCTTGTCATACCTTCCATTTGACATTGTTATCTCTTATCCACTTTATATGCCTATCATGATGCTTTTACTTATTTATATGTTAAAAGTAACTGAACTCGCCAGACTTTGTGTCTGACCCATTTTGTTTCCTCTTCTTTCTCGTCCATTTCCCCTTCCCCACCAGGTTCCTAGAGTGGGAATACTCAAGCTTGATCAGGATTATGCTTTCATTCTACTTGGAGTTGCTTAGATGTAGTGCCCGATTTCTTTTCTTCTCTACTACGGCTATGTTTTTGGGGAATTATGCTCTTTTCATTATTATTGTACTTTGATAATTTTAGTACAAGGCATAAGTTTTAATGATGTATTGGGTTTTATGCATTTCAAACTTATGATATAACCATGTTTTGAACCACGATGTTATCTCCTTAATAAAAAAAAAAATCCGTTGCTATTTTATATCTATCTTATAATATTTTTGTTTCTGTTTACCTTTAACGCTTCACGAAAATTAATGCATTCTCTTAATTAGTAACATTAACGGACATGGGGTGTCACATGCCCATAATTTTTACCAATTTTATTTATGACCATTTTACCCCTGTTAGTTCTGTACAGGACATAACTTTTGACTGGGATCGTATCAGGTGCTGAGATTGATTTCATTGGAAAGGAAATGATGTTTCCAATTCCTTAGAATGGTTACATTAAAAAATTGACTCAGCAGTTTGGGAGGAATTTTTCTTTTAGTGTTGCACAATTTAAGTACATGTTGGACTAGTCGTTAATGGGCTGAATTGGTGTGGTCGATTAATGGGCTGGTTAGAATCTATAAATACGGGGTTAGAGGCGTGGAGAGGGGTTTACTTTCTTCATTCTTTTATTTTGTTGAGCTCATGATCCTCCTTTCTCGGTCAAATACATCTTTCCTCCAATAAATTGTATATCTACGCAAGAAGATTGAAGATCTACATTGAGTGAAGGAAGATCGCATTAAATTGAGATGTTTAAAGATCATTCCTCGCTGTCCGAATTGGGAATTTATTGATTTCAAGTTTATTTGAAGATTTGGTGAGTGATAAACATCTCTCGCACGGATTCAATCGAGTATATGGGTTGTTTGATCATATGTTCATCATTTCAAGATATTTTCATATAGATATAATCGATGTAAGTATGATTTCAATACAAATCAACAACGGATCAAATCTAGAAACTTTTAAATGGTAATTTCATATGCTAATTTTATGTTTAAAACCATTATCTGGTTTGATCATTATTTAATCATGGATTGATGAATTTCTTAAGTTGTTTGATGTGTTAATACTAGAATGATGATCGTTGATTACATTGTTGAATTATTTTTTGTGATCAATGAAATTTAATTTGTTCGAGTATAAATCGTGTCGAATTCAAGAGTGTATTTAATTGGAGTTTTGGTGCGAAAACATGAATTTTATGGATTGGGAAAGCTTGGCTACGTTGGATCGGTAGAGCTCCAAGTGCTATGGATCGGATCAGTGGAAATAGCATAGATCGGCGACATTCTGGACGTGGATCGGTAACGCTTTAGAAGTGTTATGAAGAATGCGTGGATCTATTCAAATTAGGATGGTTCGGCCAAAAAATTTGGTTTAGATGGGTTTACAGAGTTTGGCCAATGATATGGAAAGGCCACGGATCGGCCACGATCCAGGCATCGATCACACAGGTTAAAAAGGTGGATCGGCCCGCATTGTCAACAATGGATCGGAGAGAAAATTAAGTGGCTTGGCAAGATGATGGATCGCAACCGATCCATTAGAATAGGCAGCGTTTGGCAAAACGCTATAAAAGGCAATGGATCGGGCACGATCCATAGGGTGCAGATTAGATAAAAATGACGTGTTACGCACGTGGTTTTGATGGATTGGCATGAGTTCTAGCATATGGATCACAACCGATTCATCGCGGATCGCTGATGGGAAATTACAGCGGTTAAGAAACGCTATGAATGGGGATCCAGAAACGTTGTGATATAAAACTAAGCCGATGGGTCTGGAGCAATCCAAGAGATATGATAGCATTTCTAAAACGTTGTAAAAGGATAAATGAAATGCTGTGGTATGTTTTTCATATCAAAAAAGTTGAAATGCTATGAAATGGAGCATAGACCAAATGAAGTATATTTTTGGATCGACAATGATTGTAGCCTCGATGTGAATTCAATATGGAATGTTAGAAGTGTTGTAAAGTGTTTGTTGATTATCGAAATGCAATTATTGTGAACATGACTCAAAGATGTTGAGTTAGTGGATAATGGTTGATCGACGAGGCTCTTGAGCTATGGATAGTTCCTAATGATGAAGACTAGAGATATCGGAGGCCAAGCAATTATCGTTGTAGTAAATTCTAGCGGACTCAAAGAAGGGGTATATTAGTGACGCATAAAAGACCGATTGAATGGTTGAGTACCCTGGGCAGTCATGATGGGCCTGGAGATACGAGTCGCGATGGCGTATGGAGTTTTTCTTGTACCAGGTTTACCATTAGACCTCGATGGACAACATAATGTTGAGCCAGTCATACAATCAACGATGGTTTCGAAGCAGGATTGGTGGTAACAGCTAAGTCATGGATTGTAATTGTTCTGCTTGTATCGTCTTGTGTAGATTATTCGACGTCGTAGGAGATATCTCTTGGGGGCTTATATGATGTTGGTTTAGGCGTTTAGGGATTGTACTTGGGGGATGTCGATTTCGATTAGGATGGTTTATGCTTGAAAACTAATTGCTATAGATATATTGTTCGTTTCTATCTAGTTATTTGTAAAGGCTATCACTGTCGGATGTAGAGGAGACGGTGTGGGTTCTTATCTGATGATATGATTGGTAGATTAAATGAATAATCTGCCTATTCTCATATACTTTATTAATGATGTTGGATATAAGTTTTATTGCTCATTAAGACTATTGTCTGACTCAAGGTTTTATGTTTCCTCTTATTACCTTGGGTTGTTCATCCATTATTTGGATGGGAAGACTGAGTAGTAGGTGACGGGTAGTTGATTTTGATTAGGACGATGCTGCAGAGCGAAGACGAGCTGGAGGCTTACGTATTAGTTTCCTATTACCTACTATTTGTTATTTTATGTTGTTATGTTGATGTATTCTCTTAGTGACTTGTAGTGAGGCACTTTGTACAAACTCTTATGGTGTTATCCAATGTTGTATGAATTTTTCATGAAGATATGAAAAAATTTATGATTCTGCTCAATCCTTTTTCACTATTATAGCCTGGTGTATATGTTCTATTATATTTTATCCTTGCGCTGTGAGTTATACGATAGGTTTCGCTTATGTTATCCTACCCTAATGATCATCCATAGCTACCTGGCACGTCTTTCAACGCATTATTTCACTTCTTAAGTGCAGGAGTTGGGGGCGGTTGTCCCAATTAACATTCATTTCAACATAACTACTTAGATTACGCTTCTTTAACGCCTTAAAATTCAGCTTAAACTATTGTAGGATATAGTAGCATTACCATGTTTAACAAAGCAAGTTTCTCTCCACGATAAGCTAAAGAGTAAGACAAGTAAAGATTATATTCTCTACGAAAATCACTTATGATATCTCTAGGTTTCTTACTAGCATGATTATGAATTTCATCATTAATCAACTATTTAATAAATAAAGTAGAAAGGTGAGGATTATATAAATTTCTAAGGTCACATCCATAAGAATGCTCATGAACCAAATTTAAAAAAAAAACCTATAAACTTGTTTGAAATCAAAAGAAGCATGCATTTTAAAAGGACATCCACTTGAAGAGTAAACAACCATTATTGTAATAGAATTATTCTTTAAAGAAGTAATTTATATCCGTTTTAACTTGAAATGCCATCAAAATTTCCATAAAATCATTAGCGTCTCCAAAACAAAAACAAAAAAATCGTAAATGGATAACACAGATCCTCTTCTCAAAATATCTTTCAAATGATTTTTGCTATGCATAGTAGTATTTAAACATAATGCACTAATAGATAAAGAATGCATTGAAAGATTAGACGAAATAGAAAGAGAACCATCATCAGTATTTTCCAATTGAGAGTTATTCATTTTAAAAGTAAAAGGAAAAAAGTACTCATCTTATATAGATGAAAAATATATATTTTAAATATTAGAATCAATATAAACAATAATAATTTTGTTCTCAAGTACATAAATAATTTCAAAGGATAAAGGAATCATATTAATGGTGAATATCTCATTCTTCAAATCATAAAATATGCAATCCACAGACAATCAAGTGCTAAAAGAAGTATTAACATAAACAAACAAAACAAGAAGCCTTTTGTCACCATCGCAAAAGAAAGTTTATAAATAAAAAGTAATCTGTAAAATAATTATTTGAAACTGATGCCTACATTAAATAATACTGGTACCTATACATATAAAACAGATACCTATAAAATATAAAACTGATGCCAAAAACTTCTGTTATATTTTCAAACAAAAATGATATATAATCAAAGAATATTGAATTTTTGATTGAAAAAGTAATAGCTCAATTCAAAAGATTATAATGAATGCAACAATATGGATAATATAACAACTATAGTTCTAAAATAAATAAATTAAACAATTGCAAAATAATTATGCTCTTCATTCAATTTAAATCGATACTAAAAAGAAACACAAACTAAGACCCAAAATCTAAAATAAACCGAAATAAACCAAAATAAACAACAACATAATTCCACTGAATGTAATGTTAGTCATGTAAATAACTACATAACCTAAAAAATATTAGAATCAAAAATAAAAGGTAAGATTTCTCCATTAATAATTTTAAAAAAATAAAAAATTTGTTGTTATTGCCCAATTACGCCACTACTCTTAAAAAACGAATAGAAACCACAAAACTTGATCTTAGTTTTTGAAAACAAATTTAAACGCTGGTGAAAAGAAAATAAAAAAAAATCTTAAGTGCAAAAATTTGAATCTGAATATAATGAAATTCAATCTGAAATCAAGATCGATGAATCTTGAATATTAAATAAGCTAGGTGAGAAAGAAGAAGAGATCAAGGCTTGTAGATGCGATCTAAAAAAAGAGATCAGAGCAATCGAAATGGAAGGGGAGAAAAAGAATGCAAAAATTAGGGCATATTTTTTAAAAAAATTGCTTTGTTGTTCTGAATAAGTTTTGGATGGATTGTCCCTAGACTATAAAAAACCAACAACCTTGTATTTACTAATATTTTCTTGTTTATAATTCCATATTTTAGTCTTGTTTGTTTTTGCATCAATGATGTTTGATTATTATTGTCTGTTTATTCTCTAAAGAACCAGGGTTAAGTTATCAAAAACAATCGATTATCATTTCAAAGAGACTAGGATCAGATCAAGTTCTTTGAAAACCTCTTCAATCCAAGTGCGCGGTGAATGTGGTATTTACTGGAGATATAGAAAATAAGACAGAGTTAAAATGCAGTGATTACTTGCTACTAATCCTGTGGATGAAGTGGAGGCAATGCCTTTGATCTCTTTAGTTTTTGAATGACTTTTATGTATGGATATTAACATAACAATGTCATTAGAATAACTAATAATTCAAAGTGAAATATGTTGAAGAAAGGTAGAAACGTAGTTTCATACCTCATCAATCGATAATGATAAAAATAGGGGTAGCCATACATGGCTATATGTGGATCGCCCTCAATCAGGTGTATTGCAGTCCTCGGGTGCATCTTATAAAAGTGTGCCTACCTAAATACTCAGTCGTTATATGGAATTTGAACTCAGAGTCTTGGAAAGTATGTAACACCCCGTATTTTCGGGAAATACGTTAAGTAACGAATTAGAGAATACTTAATTATAGATCTGAGAATCAAGGGAAATGGGTTACGCCATTGCATTCTTCTAGGAATTCTACTTAGGATAGAGTCCGAGTTTGCATGAATCGAACAAAGTATGAAGGAGATATGGCCTTAAGAAGTTTCAATAAAGACCAGCCCGAAATTCAAAATTCAGATTTCGAAATTCAAAACAGACACCCGGGCTGGGCGGGAAAATTCCCGCCAGGGACCCAGGTCGACACTAGGGTCGACCTGGGAGTCGACCTGGGTAAACAGGTCGACACTAGGGTCGACCTTAGGGTTGACCTTCTCCCTCTTTTCTAGATCTGGAGACAGATCCATTTTTCTGCACCTGGACGCCTTTCTGACCGGATTCGTTAGCTCTAACCTACTTAAACACCCCTAGACATAGCTTTCTCTCCACACAATTTCGTTCTGCCTATACTTTGCCTCTATTCTAATTAAAAATAAAAATGATGTCGCTACTCTGCTATAATCAAAACTAGAACTAGTGCATATTCTTCCAATCTGAATAGAGACGAACCAAGCTAAATCAAATCTAAATTAAAAGAACGACTAATCTACATCAAAGGAAAGCTATTCATCTTCAGAAAACAGATTTCAGAAGAAGAAAAAAAGACTTGCCTATATTTTGTAAGTACAGTTATATTTCCGATTTAAACATTTATTGGAAATCATGGTTTGTAAGAAACTGATATTAGAACGGTGCCTATTTGTTTATCTATGTGGATTCTTGTTTATTCATGTGATTTTCCAATGTTGTATTCTTGTGTTGAAGACTTATACATATTTACATGAAATTATCATGTTTTGTATTTTCCCTATGTCATATTCTTGTGATGAACTAATTGGGATTGATGCTCTCATGTAGTATGTTTGTGGTTTTTATATCTTTACATGAAGGCATCATGTTTGTTGATTTTCCTAAGTTATGCCATATGCAAGTTCATGAGGCTAAGATATGTTCGCATAATCCTATATGTCTAAATTCACATGACTTTATGATTAGATCTATATATGTTAACTTAAACATGTTAATAGATTAGATCCAAGTTAGATCTCTATATGTTAATTTAATGTAAGTTACATATTTTTATGTTAGATCCAATTTAGATCGACATATGTTCATGGGTATGCAATCTAGATATGTATGTGTTCATGAGTATGTAATTTGGATCTATGCTAGTTCTCGCAATGGTGATTAGTAGATCTAATTTATTCACACTTACATGCCATGTCAAGTTCATACATATATTTATATGTCAAGATGATGTTTATATTGTATGACATGATTCCTCAAAATTTATAAGAACCTATCATGTTGTGAATTAATCTATCATGGTTAGAAACTGGGTGATTCCCTTATGCTATACACAAGTTGTTAGGCTAAATAATGTCGTACAACCTTATATAGTTAGATCTACAACCTTACATGTTTTGATCTTTGTTAAGTAGATCCGATCCCATGCAAGTTCATCCTTACATGCCCAAGTCTAGTTTGTGTAGATCTGTGTAAAGTTCACACGCTTATGATTCATGCAAGTTTATTATCATATGCCAAATTTATATGTCACATTTTTTTATGCTATTGAAATATTACATGTTCTATTCTTTTCCCATTTTTATGAGCCAGGCCAAATATCGAGCCTAACACTATATGTAATTTTGCTAACGTACAACGAGGGTAACATTGGGGAAAACATGAAATAAAATGTAATTGGCATGTTGTCACATAAGCATGTAAATGAATAGTGACATGAATTGGTATAATTTATATACCATTAGGGTTGGACGTAACTAAATGTGTGACTTGAAAACTTAAAGAAAAATTTACATATATACTTGACATAAATGACAAATATGCAAATTTAGTAAAAGATGAATATGCCTAACCCGAGGTTAGACTGAGTTGTGGTGTAAAACTGCCCGTAACCGACCGGCGCATCTAGTGACCACAACAATACCTGTCTAATGTGGGTGGTTAGCGCATCAAGACCAGAAAGACCCGAGGTTAGACTGAGTTGTGGTGTAAACCTGACCGGAACCGACCGACACATCCAGTAACCACAACAATACCTGTCTAATGTGAGTGGTTGGTGCTTTAATTAACTAATTAAAGCTCGTGAACAATTAAGCTAGAAATGGTGAGGTTAAGTAATTAAGGAAACACTTAACCAACTTAACATGTTAACAATGCAAGATTTGTGGGGGTTACGTAACTAAGGAAACACTTAACCATTATAAAATGTAAACCAGACAAGTGGGTAAGGTTAAGTAAATGTTTAAACGTTATAACACGCTAACTAGGCTAGATGGTGGGGTTATGTAAACTTAGAACACTTAGCCATTATAGCATGATAAATAAACAGGGTTAAGTTAATGAGAGACACTTAACTAGTATAACCTGACAAAGGAGTAAAGTTTAGGAACACTTAACCAATTTGACATGATATATGGGTAGGTTAAGTCAATGTAAACTGTTGGATAACACTTAACCAATTCAACATGACAAGTGAATGGATTAAGTTAACTTGAGTTAACTATGACACTTAACCAATCCAACATGACGAGAAAGAGAACTAAGTAGTAAACCTTAGTTAAGAGGACTAAGTTGTAAACCTTAGTTAAGAAAACGAACGATTCAGGAAACTAAGTAGTAAACCTTAGTTAAGAGAACTAAGTAGTAAACCTTAGTCAAGAAAACCAAGTAGAATACAAGGAGGTCCGAACGTCCATCTGATCATGAAGAAGGCTCCAATTAACTGGGTCACAAAGCATGTGGCTTCGAGGGGATGTGAGGGTACTCTTGGTATCCCTCTGTGAGGCTGCAGATGATCCTCCTGGGCTCACAGAGGTTAAGGTATGCGTTAGAAGAGCCAAGGGTATGCCTTGGTTGCAATAATAAGGCAACCTAAAGACTTGGATGGACCAGCGTGATTCAGCGAGACCAGTTTTTGCCCTGTTATAGCAACTCGTCGTCTACCTACCATCTTGAGTCAGTCGAGATACGTGAAGTGGAAAGGCGGAGAACTCCAACAGACCATATACTTGCTATCTAGTTATGGGTGAGGTTGGCCCACAGGTTTGTGGGGCATAGAGGGGCCGGCGTATAGTTCTCATTCTTGATTTTCTTGGGTGCCTTTCATTTGTTTGTTAAGGTAGGGGTCTAGTGGGACCATAGCCACTGTAAAAGCAGACCTTAGCATCTGCAATTGGCAGATATCTGAAAGCTCTCGACCGAGTTCCGTGTTTCTTGATTAGCCTTGCCACGGGACTCGGGTCGCACATATAGAGGACATTTCCATCTAAACATCGATAACGATTCACGACACATACGTAGGGAAAGTCTAGGAACATATACCGCTCTGGGTAGTGTGTCCTAGACTAGGGGGCATCGTTCGATAGGTAGCATAATCCTTAGTTGGACCTAGGTCACATAAAACCTGAATCCTAGAAGCGTTCAATAGGTAGCATAAACCCCAATGGCCCTGGGTAGCGAAAACCCTAGTTGAATCTAGGAAGCATTCGATAACTAAACCCTAGTTGGATCTAGGTAACACTCGATGGATAAGGGACTACATACACAATAAAAAGGGGATCATTTTATCATGAACACACGATGCTAGTTGGAACAGTCCTTAGTGGGTGCAGAGAAATAGAAGTGGATGCGATAGCCAATTCTGTTAATCTTACCTTGTCTTGTTTTAGGATTATCTTATCACTATGGTATGGTTCTAAGTTCAGTTTGTTAATGTCATAGTCCTTTTCTTGTTTTCATGCTGAAGTATAACTGGACTTACCAGACTTATGTCTGACCTAGTTTGTTTTCGCCTCTTTTCTTCCATCCCCCCCCCCCCCCCCCCCGGCCCTCCCCAGGTAGCCAGGGAGGGAATAGCTCAGCTCACTTTGGACCGTCACTCTTTCCGAGCTTGAAGATTCTTTGATACATTGCTTTGAACTCCATTTTCTACTGTTATGGCTCGCTCAAGCTTTATTGGGGAATATCATTGTCAATTTATGCTTCTTTATTTTAAACAAGACAGATGATTTGTTGTAATAAGTATTGGTGTTGTAAAACAATATTTGTACAAGCTGTGTTTTAATCAATAAATGTTATTTATTTTCCGCTGCTTTATTTGTCTGTCTTGTACTTTTTCTACAACTTGTACCAAAAATGCTCCACCAAAGTTAAGGCACTCCCTTCGTGAGTGACCTTAACGGAGGTGGGGTGTTACACTTGGTATCAGGGCTGAAAGTTACCAGATCAGATAAAAGATTTGAAAAATTATTTTCAAACGATTTTAAAAGAAGCATTTTTCAAAAGAAAAGTTTTGTTTTAAAGGCATATTCCCTAAATCCATATGCACTATCTTTTGACCCTCTGCTTGAATCCTTGTTCCCTTCTTTCTTGAGTCTCTGTGGCTCCTAGCTTTCTGGGAGGTAACCTCATCGCGACATGGTTCCGTAGGCTTGATGAGACTACGACACTTGAGCGCCTAACTTACATCTGTAGTTGTAATTTTCTTTCGAGCTTTATAGTATTCTCCGTGCGATGGAGGCAGCTTTCGAGTGACATGTCAACAAGTTACACAATGATGGCAAAGTTGAGAATGAGGGAGTTTGGCTAAGGATCACAACACAAGGATGAAGAACCCACGGATATGGACTTGGTTCACAAAGGAGGGGAGGAAAGAATAGTAAAACCTAAAACAAGAGGAAGTATCATTATTTTGGTATAACGGGTCATATAATTAAGGGCAAGGGCAAGAACAGAGGACATGATTTTCAAGAGGATAAGTGCCTACTCTCACCACCTACGTACCTCATGATTTTCAAGAGGACAAGTGCATACTCTCACCACCTGCGTACCTAGTAAGAGAGGTAGTAAATTTTCTATTGAAAAAGACTAGTTTTTCTTTTTGATCATCATGTTCGTACACTATTTGATTCTGGTGCGTCGCACTCATTTGTATCTGCTGCTTTAGTTGAGTCTCTGCACCCTAGATATTTTATAGTAGAGGATCCCATTATAGTCTCAAATCCAATTGTTGGTTCGGCTCATTTGTCTTTGAATTGTGAGGATTTGAGAATGGCTATATTAATGCTTATTTTTTTGGTTTCATGGGCTATGGGTGTAACACCCCACCTCCGCTAGGGTCACTCACAAAGGTAATGCACTAGGTTTGGTGAAGCATTATCGAGGTAAACATGCACAGAAATATTACAAGATAGAACATATATAAAACAGCGAAAGTAAAACAAATTTCATTACCTTATAAAATAAGGTCTAAAGCCTTTTACATCAGAATACATCAAAACCTGTCTTGTAATAGTAAAGAAGCATAAAACCTTTTCATAAATTATTCCCCAAAATAAAGCGGTGAAGCAACCATAGCCAAGAGAAGACCAAGCTATACATGATGACCTTCAAGCATAACAGGTCCCAACAACATCGTTTCCTCCCTGAAAACCTGGGGGGGAAACGGAAGACAAAGAGGCAAAACAAAACGGGGTCAGTCATAAAGACTGGTAAGTCCTATCTACTTCCAGTATAAAAACAGGTAAAGGTAACATGACATGCATAAACTGAAAGTAAACATAAGGATGTCGACAAGATAGATAAGCTAAACCAAGATAACTGGATGAACTACTGTAGCAAGATAAACTAAGGTATCGTGGTAAACTACGGTGACAAGATAAATCAAGGTATCACATCGTCAGGTTTCTATCAAGTATACTATCCCAAGGTATCTATCATGTATAACATCCCCCGGTACTTATCATGTATATTTACTCTGCACCTCTCGTACTAGTATCCCAACCCGCGTCATGTGTTAACTATGAATGTCCCTTGCCCCATGTCATGTAATGGTCCATGTCAACCTAATATATAGCATATGTAGGTGTTTCCCAACTCGTATGTTTCTTTCCATGTATAAGTTCAGTCCTTTGCCGTAGGCCGTACGGGCTTTCCCATGTAAATCTATACCACCTCAACGTAGTACCATTTTATCCTTGAGGTTGTTTTAGACTGCTTCCCTTGATCTTGTTATGTTTTCTTATCATGAACTATCGCGTGTTCACTTAGGATTTATGCCACCTAGAACCACTAGGGATTATGCTACCTAATGAACGTTTCCGTGTCTCGGTTTGGGTTCAAGCCACCTAGGGCCACTAGGGATTATGCCACCCGTCAACCACGCCCTTTATCCCATGTATATATCGTGAATCGTTTTCCATGTCTAGACGCACATGTATCTCAATGTGCCATCCGAGTCCCGTGCCAGGGCAAATCGAGAAATACAGAACTCGGTCGGGAGCTTTAAGTCGTCTGCTGATGCAGATATCAAGGTCTGTTTTTGTATCCGTGGCTGTGGTCCCACGTGACCCCTCCCTCAACTACTGAAAGGCAATCCAAGAAAAATCACGTATGAGAACCACATCCCGGGCCCACTATAGACCCACTTTCCTATGGGCCAACCTCACCCATGACTCGATAGCAAGAACATGGTCTATTGGGGGTTCTCTGCCTTTCCGTTCGTACACGATTGAGTAAAGATGGTAGGTAGTCGGCGACGTGCTATCCAGGGCAAAAACAAGTATCGTCGACTCCACGCAAATCCATCCCAGTCTTTAGGTCGCTCGCATAGCAACCAAGGCATACTCTTGGCTCTTTTACCGCAGACCTTAACCTCTGTGAGGCCGGGTTTCATGGACCATCTGCCACCTCACAGAGGGATACCAAGAGTACCCTCACGTCCCCCGAAGCTACCGCTTCGTCACCCAGTTCGTTGGAGCCTTTATCTAAGTCAGATAATTTGCTCCTCCTCGTGTGTTTAAGCGATGACCTACCGTATCGGGTTACTCATCTATCTGTGAACTGGTCCAAATCCCTTTACTAAGAATTATTACTTAGTTTCCCAAACTAAGGTTTACCACTTAGTCTCCTTCCCCGTTATCCTCGTTAATCGCGGTTTTCCACCTAGTCCCCTGAACTAGGGTTTTGTCTAATGGGTTAAGTGTTGTCATTTAAGTTCATGACTTAACCTGCCTACGAATCATGTCAAAATTTGGCTAAGTATTCAAGTCCAAGACCTAGCCCTACAAGTTGGTTAAGTATACCAAGAAGCTCATGACTTAACCCTATTCAATCATCAAGTCAAATTGGTTAAGTATTTGTTTATCTTAACCCTATCGGATTATCGAGTCGGATTGGTTAAGTATAGGTTAACTTAACCCCATCCACTAATCGTATTATAATGGTTAAGTACATTTAAACGGTCTTGTGACTCAACCCTATCAAGTTCTCATATTAGATTGGTTAAGTATAGTTGCTTAACCTCATCAAATCATCATGTATAATTGATTAAGTATAAGTTACTTAACCCCATTAAATTATCATGTTAAGTTGGTTAAGTATTGGTTACTTAACCTCATTGAATTACCAAGTTTAGATTGGTTGAGTGTTTAACTTAACCCCATCGAATTACCGTGTTTAGATTAGTTAAGTGTAGGTTACTTAACCCCATCTAATTACCATGTTTAGATTAGTTAAGTGTAGGTTACTTAACCCCATCTAATTACCGTGTTTAGATTAGTTAAGTCTAAGTTACTTAACCCCATCTAATTACCAAGTCGTATTTGTTAAGTGTAAATTACTTAACCCCATCCCCTAATTGTCTTGTATGGTTAAGTGTCATTAAGAAATCAAGTCCGGTTCCACTTAACCTACCCATTCGTGTCATATCGGTTAAGTGTCATTAGTCAAAATTACTTAACCTTTTCATGTGGCATTAATTAGATTAATGCACCCCAACCTCTCACATTAGACTTTGTTGTGGTTACTACTTAAGCTGGGCGGGTCCGGGTAGCTTTACACCACAACCTAGTCTAACCTCGGGTCTTAAGTGCTATATGACCAACTACTCACATTGGGTCCTATTGTTTGTAGCCACTAGTTAAGTCGGGCGGGTCCGGGTAGATTTATGCTACAAACTCAACCCAACCTCGAGTTGGCCACTTTCATGTTTGGTCTAGTGTCATATTACACTTACAACCCATACGCGTCTAGTTTCAAGTCCCATGTTTACCCCACATGTCATGTCCCCATTTAGGTGTATCACGAGTGTCATATTTTCATGAAATCCCATGTCCAATTATCATGTCATAATCACGCTCGTCTATCCTACCCCAAATCGTGTTTCCAACCCAAGTAAAAGCGAGTCAACATAGTAAGGATACTATGCTACATATTGGCCTCAAAACATGCACGATGCCAAAAAGGGGTTGGCCACAAATATGCATGGTATCATAAGGGGGTTTGGCCTCAAAATATGCATAGCATCATAAGGGGTTTTTGGCCACAAACATGCATAGTATCATAAGGGAATTTGGCCACAAACATGCATAGTATCATAAGGGAATTTGGCCACAAACATGCATAGTATCATAAGGGAACTTGGCCACAAACATGCATAGTATCATAAGGGAATTTGGCCACAAACATGCATAGTATCATAAGGGATTTGGGTTCATTTACATGCATAAGCCCCAAAGTCAAATCTTTGCCAACGTTTCACAAGTCAAATGGTTCCCAAAGGTTCATGCTAGCATTCCATAGATAAAGATTCAAACTTGCGAGATAAACTAGGTTAATCATAACATGAATAGCATGATTTAGTCACTAAGCATAGCCAAAAGTCATAGGTTCAAGCAAAAGAGGCATGACAAGGTTAATATAGGCTAGCATACTTAGTTTAATCTCGTTTTATTCCATGCCATCATTAAAACTACCGTTTAGATCTAGAAGTAGCTAGAACTTACATAGCGAGGCTTAGGGAAAGATCATGAATCGTCTTGACCAAGAAAGGTGGCTCCTTTGTTGAAGAATCGTCATGAAACTTGCATAGCAACGTTGATTCACTCCCTTGATTTGATGTAGCAAGCTAGCACCTTTGATTCGGATCCGATTTGAATGCATGAGCTCTTGGAGTTGGAGATGGAGGCCATGATCAAGATAGATTTTGGCGGCACTTCATGGCATGAGTGATTTGTGAGGGTTTAGGGTAGGCTTAAGGGTCTTTTTATAGAGATTAGGAGTAGTTTAGGCCCTTAGATTAACCCTAGGATAGATCTGAGCCTTTAAAACCCGTCACAAGCCTCCAACCATGTCTTGAGGAACAAGTCAGGTGCACCCAGGCCAAGCTGGCCGACCACCCAAGTCGACAGGGGTGTCGACTGGGCAGTCGACACCACCTGGGGTGTGTCGACTCCCAAGTCGACTCCCCAGTCGACTTGGGGGTGGCGGGAATTTTTCCCGCCTCTTCTGCTTGGCTGAATTTGAAATCTGAATTCAAATTTGAACTGTTTTTGAACTTGAAATTTTCTGGAAACTTTGACGGGCCATAACTTGGTCATTCGGACTCCGATTTTCGTAAACTCGGACTCTATTTCGCGTATTTTTCCGAGACGAACGCAATGGCATAGACAGTTTCCCTTGATTCAGATTTTATAATTAAATTCTGCCTTGATTCTCGTCTTAGCATGTTGTAGAAATCCGGGTTGTTACATCCTCCCCAACTTAAAGGATTTCCTCCCCGAAATCTCCAAGTTAGGAAGAACGTATCCTACCATCCATCATCCATCTACTCACAACATCATCCACATGAAACCATTGTCCTTAGATGATTTCTAATGCCATATGAACACATGCAGAACGTGTGTGTATATGCTCCTTAGCTAATGCTAATGATCAGGCCTGAATGATCTTTCTAATGCAAAATATGTTTAGTGCCATGAGTCCAACATGTATGCAAATAGCCCTAGTCATATAAGTACTATATGTGTGCACAAACATTCATCCATATGCAACATCCGCATGACAACACATTCAATTTCATCCATAAACAAGTATAAATACTCGTGCATATGCAACATGAAACGTGACCGTGTCGATCTAGTATCTAATGTGTATTCGCGCATCCACGAGCAACCACTTGCAACCATTTGCAACCATATCAATCATAACATGTTTCAAATACATGTTTACATCCATAGGGTTCTACCTAAGGTTCCCAAGATAGGATCGAGAAGATAAACAAGACAAACTCCTTACGGGGTTTGCAACAGAAACAGGACCGAGAGGATATCCACCAAGCGATAGCATGCATGCAAGCTCTACAGGAGAACCAGGGATCAACGATATACTCTTAAAAAGAGACATGATGCGCGCGTCTAAGCCGCATTTCCTTGAGCTTAATTCCATCGTGCCTTGACCGCCTTTGACTTCATGATTTCGTAGCTCCTTGATTCCTATTTCCAAGGTATGAGTTGGAACTCATTTCACGGTCGCCTCTCGTTCCACTTTCACTTATTCTTTCCCTAGTATGCTCGGCCCAACCATATCTGCGTACTCATGCCAGCTTTCCAAAATTCACTAGTGAATTCTGGATCTCGTTTACCGATGCCAATCCATGTTACCACGTGCACTTACTAGGGTAATTCCTATAACCCATGCTTAAGCGGAATAAACCATCCGCCTTATTGGCGAACGTTACTCGATCGGATCAGAGATTTCCGATAAATGCATCAAGAGATTATAGGTAACTAACCATGACAAAACCCAGAAGGTTACACAAGACTTCGAGGGTATTACCAAAGCAAGCCAAGAGTCTGACTACCCCCTTTTCAAAACCGAGAATGGTATCCCTTACTGGATAACCACTTTACCCCTAGAATCCATCCATAGCCCAACAAGTCTTGAATAAATGGACCGATCTTCCAACCAGATTTTGGGACAAAAGTGGGATCTTCTACCATGCTAGTACTAAGGTGCAGAGACTTAACTATCGAAGCAGACTTAAATGATGCGATGATCAAAACAAAGTCTGGACGGGATGATAAAAAAGAAAGGCTAAACCTTTAACAGAAACGGTACCATTCCTCTTAGGTACGCTAGGAATGAGAGCATACAATTGCCCTCTCGCTGATCTTGTCCTTATCTTCCTTTTTGGATCAAGCCACACCAACAAGTTGCTTATTCTTATGCTCGTGTCCTTTATCCATGCTCTTAATATCCCTTCTTACAACTTTGGTAATAGGTCTCTCGAGAACTTCCTCCATCGCACGGGAAAACACTTACGTAGCTAGACAAGGATTAGTCGCAGTTAAAACTACTGTGACTACAGATGGAGGAAAGAAAGGAAAAGGGATTCGATCAAGGAAACAAAGGATAGTGCTAATGGCTTTTGGGGAATAGCCTTTAAAAACAAAATTTTCTTGAAAAATGCTTCTTTGTAACCGGTTTTTCAAATATTTTTCAGAAGGTTTTAAAAACTTTTTCCCAGCCTGGTAACTTTCTGCTCTGATACCAAATGTAACACCCCACCTCCGCTAGGGTCACTCACAAAGGGAATGCACTAGGTTTGGTGAAGCATTATCGAGGTAAACATGCACAAAAATATTACAAGACAGAACATATATAAAACAGCGAAAGTAAAACAAATTTCATTACCTTATAAAATAAGGTCTAAAGCCTTTTACATCAGAATACATCAAAACCTGTCTTGCAATAGTAAAGAAGCATAAAACCTTTTCATAAATTATTCCCCAAAATAAAGCGGTGAAACAACCATATCCAAGAGAAGACCAAGCTATACATGATGACCTACAAGCATAAGAGGTCCCAACAACATCGTTTCCTCCCTGAAAACCTGGGGGGGAACGGAAGACAAAGAGGCGAAACAAAACGGGGTCAGTCGTAAAGACTGGTAAGTCATATCTACTTCCAGTATAAAAACAGGTAAAGGTAACATGACATGCATAAACTGAAAGTAAACATAAGGATGTCGACAAGATAGATAAGCTAAACCAAGATAACTGGATGAACTACTGTAGCAAGATAAACTAAGGTATCATGGTAAACTACGGTGTCAAGATAAATCAAGGTATCACATCGTCAGGTTTCTATCAAGTACACTATCCCAAGGTATCTATCATGTATAACATCCCCCGGTACTTATCATGTATATTTACTCTGCACCTTTCGTACTAGTATCCCAACCCGCGTCATGTGTTAACTATGAATATCCCTTGCCCCATGTCATGTAATGGTCCATGTCAACCTAATATATAGCATATGTAGGTGTTTCCCAACTCGTGTGTTTCTTTCCATGTATAAGTTCAGTCCTTTGCCGTAGGCCGTACAGGCTTTCCCATGTAAATCTATACCACCTAAACGTAGTACCATTTTATCCTTGAGGTTGTTTTAGACTGCTTCCCTTGATCTTGTTATGTTTTCTTATCATGAACTATCGCGTGTTCACTTAGGATTTATGCCACCTAGGACCACTAGGGATTATGCTACCTAATGAACGTTTCCGTGTCTCGGTTTGGGTTCAAGCCACCTAGGGCCACTAGGGATTATGCCACCCGTCAACCATGCCCTTTATCCCATGTATATATCGTGAATCGTTTTCCATGTCTAGACGCACATGTATCTCAATGTGCCATCCGAGTCCCGTGCCAGGGCAAATCGAGAAATACAGAACTCGGTCGGGAGCTTTAAGTCGTCTGTTGATGCAGATATCAAGGTCTGTTTTTGTATCCGTGGCTATGGTCCCACGTGACCCCTCCCTCAACTACTGAAAGGCAATCCAAGAAAAATCATGTATGAGAACCACATCCCGGCCCCACTATAGCCCCACTTTCCTATGGGCCAACCTCACCCATGACTCGGTAGCAAGAACATGGTCTGTTGGGGGTTCTCTGCCTTTCCGTTCGTACACGATTGAGTAAAGATGGTAGGTAGTCGGCGACGTGCTATCCAGGGAAAAAACAAGTATCGTCGACTCCACGCTAATCCATCCCAGTCTTTAGGTCGCTCGCATAGCAACCAAGGCATACTCTTGGCTCTTCTACCGCAGACCTTAACCTCTGTGAGGCAGGGTTTCATGGACCATCTGCCACCTCACAGAGGGATACCAAGAGTACCCTCACGTCCCCCGAAGCTACCGCTTCGTCACCCAGTTCGTTGGAGCCTTTATCTAAGTCAGATAATTTGCTCCTCCTCGTGTGTTTAAGCGATGACCTACCGTATCGGGTTACTCATCTATCTGTGAACTGGTCCAAATCCCTTGACTAAGAATTATTACTTAGTTTCCCAAACTAAGGTTTACCACTTAGTCTCCTTCCCCGTTATCCTCGTTAATCCCGGTTTTCCACCTAGTCCCCTGAACTAGGGTTTTGTCTAATGGGTTAAGTGTTGTCATTTAAGTTCATGACTTAACCTGCCTACGAATCATGTCAAAATTTGGCTAAGTATTCAAGTCCAAGACCTAGCCCTACAAGTTGGTTAAGTATACCAAGAAGCTCATGACTTAACCCTATTCAATCATCAAGTCAAATTGGTTAAGTATTTGTTTATCTTAACCCTATCGGATTATCGAGTCGGATTGGTTAAGTATAGGTTAACTCAACCCCATCCACTAATCGTATTAGAATGGTTAAGTACATTTAAACGGTCTTGTGACTCAACCCTATCAAGTTCTCATATTAGATTGGTTAAGTATAGTTGCTTAACCTCATCAAATCATCATGTATAATTGATTAAGTATAAGTTACTTAACCCCATTAAATTATCATGTTAAGTTGGTTAAGTATTGGTTACTTAACCTCATTGAATTACCAAGTTTAGATTGGTTGAGTGTTTAACTTAACCCCATCGAATTACCGTGTTTAGATTAGTTAAGTGTAGGTTACTTAACCCCATCTAATTACCATGTTTAGATTAGTTAAGTATAGGTTACTTAACCCCATCTAATTACCGTGTTTAGATTAGTTAAGTCTAAGTTACTTAACCCCATCTAATTACCAAGTCGGATTAGTTAAGTGTAAATTACTTAACCCCATCTAATTACCAAGTCGAATTTGTTAAGTGTAAATTACTTAACCCCATCCCCTAATTGTCTTGTATGGTTAAGTGTCATTAAGAAATCAAGTCCGGTTGCACTTAACCTACCCATTCGTGTCATATCGTTTAAGTGTCATTAGTCAAAATTACTTAACCTTTTCATGTGGCATTAATTAGATTAATGCACCCCAACCTCTCACATTAGACTTTGTTGTGGTTACTAGTTAAGCCGGGCGGGTCCGGGTAGCTTTACACCACAACCTAGTCTAACTTCGGGTCTTAAGTGCTATATGACCAACTACTCACATTGGGTCCTATTGTTTGTAGCCACTAGTTAAGCCGGGCGGGTCCGGGTAGATTTTTGCTACAAACTCAACCCAACCTCGAGTTGGACACTTTCATGTTTGGTCTAGTGTCATATTACACTTACAACCCATACGCGTCTAGTTTCAAGTCCCATGTTTACCCCCCATGTCATGTCCCCATTTGGGTGTATCACGAGTGTCATATTTTCATGAAATCCCATGTCCAATTATCATGTCATAATCACGCTCGTCTATCCTACCCCAAATCGTGTTTCCAACCCAAGTAAAAGCGAGTCAACATAGTAAGGATACTATGCTACATATTGGCCTCAAAACATGCACGATGCCAAAAAGGGGTTGGCTACAAATATGCATGGTATCATAGGGGGGTTTGGCCTCAAAATATGCATAGCATCATAAGGGGTTTTTGGCCACAAACATGCATAGTATCATAAGGGAATTTGGCCACAAACATGCATAGTATCATAAGGGAATTTGGCCACAAACATGCATAGTATCATAAGGGAATTTGGCCACAAACATGCATAGTTTCATAAGGGAATTTGGCAACAAACATGCATAGTATCATAAGGGATTTGGGTTCATTTACATGCATAAGCCCCATAGTCAAATCTTTGCCAACGTTTCACAAGTCAAATGGTTCCCAAAGGTTCATGCTAGCATTCCATAGATAAAGATTCAAACTTGCGAGATAAACTAGGTTAATCATAACATGAATAGCATGATTTAGTCACTAAGCATAGCCCAAAGTCATAGGTTCAAGCAAAAGAGGCATGACAAGGTTCATATAGGCTAGCATACTTAGTTTAATCTCGTTTTATTCCATGCCATCATTAAAACTGCCGTTTAGATCTAGAAGTAGCTAGAACTTACATAGCGAGGCTTAGGGAAAGATCATGAATCGTCTTGACCAAGAAAGGTGGCTCCTTTGTTGAAGAATCGTCATGAAACTTACATAGCAACGTTGATTCACTCCCTTGATTTGATGTAGCAAGATAGCACCTTTGATTCAGATCCGATTTGAATGCATGAGCTCTTGGAGTTGGAGATGGAGGCCATGATCAAGATAGATTTTGGCGGCACTTCGTGGCATGAGTGATTTGTGAGGGTTTAGGGTAGTCTTAGGGGTCTTTTTATAGAGATTAGGAGTAGTTTAGGCCCTTAGATTAATCCTAGGATAGATCTGAGCCTTTAAAACCCGTCACAAGCCTCCAACCATGTCTTGAGGAACAAGTCAGGTGCACCCAGGCCAAGCTGGCCGACCACCCAAGTCGACAGGGGTGTCGACTGGGCAGTCGACACCACCTGGGGTGTGTCGACTCCCAAGTCGACTCCCCAGTCGACTTGGGGGTGGCGGGAATTTTTCCCGCCTCTTCTGCTTGGCTGAATTTGAAATCTGAATTCAAATTTGAACTGTTTTTTAACTTGAAATTTTCTGAAAACTTTGACGGGCCATAACTTGGTCATACGGACTCCGATTTTCGAAAACTCGGACTCTATTTCGCGTACTTTTCCGAGTCGAACACAATGGCATAACCCGTTTCCCTTAATTCAGATTTTATAATTAAATTCTGCCTTGATTCTCGTCTTAGCATGTTGTAGAAATCCGGGTTGTTACAATGGGATTGGTTCTAGGCATGGATTGGTTAGCTAGTAATTGTGAAATGAGGGTTGTTAGACTTTCGACTTGCCTCAGGAATACCCTCGAGATTTCGTGCGATCCTAAGGGATCGGTTTGTCTTAGCTACCTAGAATCACTTTATTTATCTATCAACGATTTTCGATCCGTTGGAGTAGTCCATGAGTACGCAAGATGTTTTGATTAGGGTAGGGGTTTTTCCCCTAAAACTCAAGACAGACTTCCGCATGTATCTAGATGACACTACAAAGCCAGTTATGCGATCAACGATAATTTTGGAGCAAGATTGGCAAGGATAGCCAGAGTCGGTAAAGTGATCTATTCTTTGGTTGTTTTGTTAGTATCATCTCACATAGATCATCCAAATTCGAAGGAGGTATCCCTTGGGTGCTTGTATGATATTGGTTTAGGCCTTTGGGGCTTGTACTTGAGGGATGTCGAGTTCGACTAGGATGGTTTGTGTGAGAAATAAATGGTTGGGGCTGGCACCCTAAGTAAGACTGACCTTAAGAGAGGTAAAAAGCACATAGCAACCATTATCTTTAGACCATCAGATTTGTAACATGATGGATAAGCTAAGTAGAGGAGAGACCTCTAATCATCATAGGATATACACTTGGTGTCATGGTTAACATCTGTTTATCTTGAAAGGGTAGTTCAACTACATTGGATACCCTCTAGCACAATAAGTGACCAAGGTCCTATCTTTACTAGTGAGTTGTGGAAATGGAGGTCAAGAAGCTTCACAACTGTGAAGTTAAGGTACAGTGGGGAGAAGCTCACGAAGATGCAACTTAAAAGACTAAAGACTGGATACGCGCATCATACCCTTTTTTGTGAGGGTATATCCTTGATCTCTGTTTTTCTGTAGAGTTTATTTACCTGACTAGTCTCTATCTTTTAAGGTATATCCTCCAAGTCATATCTTCGATCCTTAGGTAGAAGCCAATGGAAGTAAACAAGTGTTTGAAACATGTTATGATTGATTGTTGCAAGTGGTTTCTATCGTGGATGCATATGCACACATTAGGCACTAGATCAGCTCAGTCACTTTCATATGGCATTTGCATATATGTATTTGTTTATAGATTGAACTTGATGTGTTAGCATATGGATGTTGCATATGTATGAATGATTGTGCACTCGTGTAGAAGTTGTTAAAGTACGATTAGGAATAATGGCATACATAATGGATTCATGGCACAGTCATAATTCGCATTAAGGAGGTCAACTGAATTAGTAGACTGCCTGATTTTGCATTAGATAAGGACATATACACACACTATGCATATGATCATGAAAAGCATTAGAAACCTTCTAAGGACAATGGATGCATGTGATTGGATGGTTGAGTTAATATATGTTGGATAGCAGGATAAACATTCTTCCGAACTTAGAGATTTCGGGGACGAAATCCTTTAAAGGAGGGGAGAATGTAACATCCCGTATTTTCGGGAAATACGTTAAGTAACAAATTAGAGAATACTTAATTATAGATCTGAGAATCAAGGGAAACGGGTTACACCATTGCGTTCGTCTCAGAATTCTTCTTAGGATAGAGTCCGAGTTTGCGTGAATCGGACTCTGTATGAAGGAGATATGGCCTTCAGAAGTTTCAATAAAAACAAGCCCGAAATTCAAAATTCAGATTTCGAAATTCAAAACAGACACCTGGGCTAGGCGGGAAAATTCCCGCCCAGGACCCAGGTCGACACTAGGGTCGGCCTGGGTAAACACGTCGACACTAGGGTTGACCTTCCCCCCCCCCCCTTTTTCCAGATCTGGAGTCAGATCAACCTGGATGCCTTTCTAATCGGATTCGTGAGCTCTAACCTATTTAAACACCCCAAACCTAGCTTTCTCTCTACACAATTTCGTTCTGCATACACTCTGCCTCTATTCTAATTAAAAATAAAAATGGCGTCGCTACTCTGCTAGAATCAAAACTAGAACTAGTGCATCTTCTTCAAATTTGAATAGAGACGAACCAAGCTAAATCAAATCTAAATTTAAAGAACGACTAATCTACATCAAAGGAAAGAAATTCAGCTTCAAAAAACAGATTTCAGAAAAACAAGACTTGCCTATATTTTGTAAGTGCGGTTAAATTTCCAATTTAAACATTAATTGGAAATCATGGCTTGTAAGAAACTGATATTATAACGGTGCCTATTAGTTTATGTATGTGGATTCATGTTTATTCATGTGATTTTTCTATGTTATATTCTTGTGTTGAAACTACTAGAAGATACTTATACATATTTACATGAAATTATCATGTTTTGTAATTTCCCTATGTCATATTCTTGTGATGAACTAATTGGGATTGATGTTCTCATGTAGTATGTTTGTGGTTTTTATATGTTTACATGAAGCCATCATGTTTGTTGATTTTCCTAAGTTATGCCATATGCAAGTTCATGAGGCTAAGATATGTTCGCATAATCCTATATGTCTAAATTCACATGACTTTATTATTAGATCTATATATGTTAACTTAAACATGTTCATAGATTAGATCCAAGTTAGATCTATATATGTTAATTTAATGTAAGTTACATAGTTTTATGTTAGATCCAATTTAGATCTACGTAGGTTCATGGGTATGCAATCTAGATCTGTATGTGTTTATGAGTATGTAATTTGGATCTATGTTATATCTCGCAATGGTGATTAGTAAATCTAATTTATTCACACTTACATACCACGTCAAGTTCATACATATATTTATATGTCAAGATGATGTTTATATTGTATGACATGATTCCACAAAATTTATAAGAACCTATCATGTTTTGAATTAATCTATCATGGTTAGAAACAAGGTGATTCCCTTACGCTATACACAAGTTGTTAGGATAAATAATGTCATACAACCTTATATATTTAGATCTACAACCATACATGTTTAGATCTATGTTAATTAGATCCAATCCCATGCAAGTTCATCCTTACATGCCAATGTCTAGTTTGTGTAGATCTGTGTAAAGTTCACATGCTTATGATTCATGCAAGTTTATTATCATATGCCAAATTTATATGTCGCATTTTTTTATGCTGTTAAAATATTACATGTTCAATGCTTTTCCCATTTTTATGAGCTAGGCCAAATATCGAGCCTAACACTATATGTAATTTTGCGAACATACAACGGGAGTAACGTTGGGGAAAGCATGAAATAAAATGTAATTGACATGTTGTCACATAAGCATGTAAATGAATAGTGGCACAAATTGGTATAATTTATATACCATTAAGCTTGGACATAATTAAATGTGTGACTTGAAAACTTGAAGAAAAATTTACATATATACTTGACATAAATGACAAATATGTAAATTTAGTAAAAGACGAATATGCCTAACCCGAGATTAGACTGAGTTGTGGTGTAAAACTGCCCGGAACCGACCGGCACATCCAGTGACTACAAAAATACCTGTCTAATGTGGGTGGTTAGTGCATCAAGCCCAGAAAGACCCAAGGTTAGACTGAGTTGTGCTGTAAACCTGCTCGGAACCGACCGGCACATCCAGTAATCACAACAATGCCTGTCTAATGTGAATGGTTGGTGCTTTAATTAACTAATTAAAGCTCATGAACAATCAAGCTAGAAATGGTGAGGTTAAGTAATTAGGGAAACACTTAACCAACTTAACATGTTAGCAAGGCAAGATTTGTGGGGGTTAAGTAACTAAGGAAACAATTAACCATTATAACATGTAACCAAACAAGTGGGTAAGGTTAAGTAAATGTTTAACTGTTATAACATGCTAACTAGACTAGATGGTGGGGTTAAGTAAACTTAGAACACTTAGCCGTTATAGCATGATAAATAAACAGGGTTAAGTTAATGAGAGACACTTAACAAGTATAACCTGACAAACGAGTAAGGTTAAGGAACTCTTAACCAATTTGACATGATATATGGGTAGGTTAAGTCAACGTAAACTGTTGGATAACACTTAACCAATTCAACATGACAAGTGAATGGATTAAGTTAACTTGAGTTAACTGATGACACTTAACCAATCCAACATGACAAGAAAGAGAACTAAGTAGTAAACCTTAGTTAAGAGGACTAAGTTGTAAACCTTAGTTAAGAAAACGAACGATTCATGAAACTAAGAAGTAAACCTCAGTTAAGAGAACTATGTACGAGGAGGAGCGAACGTCCATCTGATCATGAAGAAGGCTCCAATTAACTGGGTTACGAAGCACGTCGCTTCGAAGCGACGTGAGGGTACTCTTGGGATCCCTCTGTGAGGCTGCAGATGATCCTCCTGGGCTCACAGAGGTTAAGGTCTGCATTAGAAGAGCCATGGGTATGCCTTGGTTGAAATAAAAAGGCAACCTAAGGACTAGAATGGACCAGTGTGATTCGGCGAGACCAGTTTTTGCCCTGTGATAGCAACTCATCGTATACCTACCATCTTGAGTCAGTCGAGATACGTGAAGCGGAAAGGCGGAGGACTCCAACAGACCATATACTTGCTATCTAGTTATGGGTGAGGTTGGCCCATAGGTTTGTGGGGGCATAGAGGGGCCTGCGTACAGTTCTCATTCTTGATTTTCTTGGGTGCCTTTCATTTGTTAGTTGAGGGAGGGGTCTAATGGGACCATAGCCACTGTAAAAGCAAACCTTAGCATCTGCAATCGGTAGATATCTGAAAGCTCCCAACTGAGTTCCTTGTTTCTTGATTAGCCCTGCCTTAGTACTCGGGTCACACATATGGAGGACATGTGCATCTAGACATCGATAACGATTCATGACACATACGTGGGGAAAGTCTAGGAATATATACCGCTCTGGGTAGTGTGTCCTAAACTAGGGGGCATCGTTCGATAGGTAGCATAATCCTTAGTTGGACCTAGGTTGTATAAACCCTGAATCCGAGAAGCGTTCAATAGGTAGCACAAACCCCAGTGGCCCTGGGTAGCGTAAACCCTGGTTGAATCTAGGAAGAAATCGATAAGTAAACCCTAGTTGGATCTAGGTAACACTTGATGGATAAGGGACTGCATACACAATAAAAAGGGGATCATTTTATCATGAACACACGATGCTAGTTGGAACAGTCCTTAGTGGGTGTAGGGAAATAGAAGTGGATGCGATAGCCAATTCTGTTAGTCTTACCTTGTCTTGTTTTAGGATTATCTTATCACTATGGTATGGTTCTAAGTTCAGTTTGCTCATGTTATAGTCCTTTTCTTGTTTACATGCTGAAGTATAACTGGACTTACCAGACTTATGTCTGACCTAGTTTGTTTTCGCCTCTTTTCTTCTGTCCTCCCTCCCCCCGGTAGCCAGGGAGGGAATAGCTCAGTTCATTTTGGACTATTACTCTTTCCGATCTTGAAGATTCTTTGATGCATTGCTTTGAACTCCATTTTCTACTGCTATGGATGGCTCATGCTTTATTGGGGAATATCATTGTCAGTTTATGCCTCATTATTTTAAACAAGATAGATGCTTTGTTGTAATAAGTATTGGTGAACAATCTTTGTACAAAATGTGTTTTAATCAATAAAGGTTATTTATTTTCTGCTGCTTTATTTGTCTGTCTTGTAATTTTTCTGCAACTTGTACCAAAAATGCTCTACCAAAGTTAAGGCATTCCCTTTGTGAGTGACCTTAACGGAGGTGGGGTGTTACAAAGTAGGTCTCTTTGTCGAAGCCTATAGGCAAGTTACCTACTCCTGAGCCTTTTTTGATTTCAGTTATATATATTATGCTGGAATTTAATTAATGTAATAATTTTAGCTAGGATTCATAAGTATCTATATATACATACATTATTATAATATCATGAACTTTTCTACAAAGCGTTTTGATTATCATAACGGAGAACTTATCCATGTTTATGTCCAACTTGTCTGACGATACCTTTTATTTCAAAAGGTTTTATAACCTAATAAGAAATAAAGTTTCTTATTACTAAATTTTCTCATTTTTGTTTTCCAAACTGACATGCGGGTTATTTTATGTTTATGCTCAGGTCAGACCAAGCATATCTGATAGGTTAGTTTAGATGTTTACAACTTAGAAGAGGAGCAAGAGCTCGGGACATGCTTCCATAAATTATCATTTTCCGATGTGTGAGATGTTTTTATTGATATCTAAGTTTGTTTTGACATATTTTTGTAATTGTTCAGGTTAATGTTAGTTGTTTACTTTGATATTGTTTATAAATGTGTGCTCTTTGAATTTTTAAAGACTTGTTATATATTATATGTTATCCGCTGCGATTGGGAGATTCTGTTATATTTTCTACTTCTTTGTCCTCTAATGATCATGGGTATGCACACTATATTTAGCTGCTACAAAATAGAAATTATGTGCACTTCAAGCATTTAGGGAGTTGTATTGAGTGTTTTAACATGGGTGGAATTCATATAGGATCTGTGCGGAACTGAATGTAACGAGACTCCATATATGCTTAAAAATATCAGTGTGTATTTTCTTTTAACTTTATCGTATTTTCTTTTACCTACATTTTGTTACAATGATTGTTTTTATAATTGTTAATAACATCGATAAAAGTATAAAAATGTTAAAAGATTAACAAGATTCAAAAATTAAGCGGACACTATTAATCCCCCTTCTAGCGCTAATATTAGCCTAACATATCCTACATTCTTACAACAGGTAATTTGATGATTGTCATAATTTGCGCTGGACTTGACATTGCACAGGCTATTGGATTAATTACACTACAAGACACATAGTATATAGAAACGGAAAAGGGCAACGGCCGCCAATGGCTATTGGGAACGGTTTCCAACGGCTTCCAACAGAAGCCTAATTCTGGATTTTTCTTTACATAATAAAAAAATGTTGGAAATCATTGGTTTAAAGACATAATAAAAAAATGTTGGAAATCATTGGTTTTAAAGCTGTTGGCAGCCGTTGCTTAGTCGAGCAGAAATTGATCGCCCTGCTTCTTTCTTTCCTATTTCGATTTTCACCAAAACAAACTCCCCAAATCCTTCCTCCCTAATTCTGAAATTAGCCACCACCCCATCCTTTGTCGCCCTACTCCCTCCAACGTTTGAGAGGCTCTCTCTCCTCTTCTCTATGCTCTAATTCATCCCCAATTTTCAAGGTATAAGCCCTGGTTTTTTTTAATACCCTACATTTGCTAATTCAAGGTTAATTAGTTTGTTAGATTATACGTTTGTATGCATAGAGTTGTTAATATGTGCATATATAGGAAGAACTAATCACGTTATTAATCTATGTATGGTGTTGCAAATATATGGTTAATTATTTTTGTTGTATGTATATGTGCATATATAGTGTTGAATGTTGTGAACACCATTATACAACGTGGTTCAGAAAAAATACGTTGACTATATAATACGCAATGAACCGGGCAATTTCATAATTATGTCCTGATGACATGGTGTCATATTGTTCTACCGACATTACACAAAGACGTTCAGTGACTTGATAAAATTCATTCAGATCTTCACCAAAAAAGCACGTCGTTATGACCATGCAATCCATGTTGTAACACCCCGTAATTTTATAACATTAAAATTCACAAATTAAAGTATACTTAATTTTTAGAAAAGAATTAAGTGAAATGGGTTGCGCAGAGAAATATATATATATTGATATATATATATATATATATATAAATTAAAAATTAAATAAATAAATATGTGAAAAAGTTCAAAACAGCGAATTGGGAGGGGGAATAATCGAACCGGCCCATTTTTGAGATCGACCCGAGCCCTGCTGGGTCAACTAGGGGTTAATCCAGGGTGTTTGGCTGTCAACCCGTGGGCCGATTCGCTCAAATGCAGATTTTTCATTTGATTGGTTCTCATGGTTCAGGGTTAATCTAATGGTCCTAAATAACTTCCTACACCTATAAATACATCCTAATGCTAACCCTAAACCTAATTAAAATAGAATAGTTACCGTCATACCAACGCCATGGAAATCAATGGAGCCGCCGCCAACTAAGAAAGAAGAAAAGCAAATTCAATTCTAATTCTCTCAACCCTAAAGCAAAGCAAAACTCTCTCTTTTCTTCTTTAAATTGTGAGTATGATGATCTTAACAAGATTATTATCATTTTAATTAGGTTGAGTTATGAATGGATTATGAGTAGATGATGTGAATTATCATATATGTTGTTGTAAACCCCTTTTGCTATCATGTATATTGTAAATCCAATGTTATGTGATGACGATATCTTATATGTTGTAAATCATGTTATGATGATGTTATGTATGTTGGAAGTTTCTATGCTAAGTTGTGATGAATCATACATGTTAAAAAGGCCATGATGTTACCATCTATGCTAGTTAGTTCATATTAATTAAATCATCATGTTTGGGTTATGTTGATGTATATGACAAGTCACATACGCAAGTTAGATTGATTAGAAAAGTTATGAACATATGCCAAGACATCTATTATGACATCTAGAATTATGCTATGACATATGTGATATCCTATGCTAGTTCACACCATCATTATGTTGCCTAAAAACCCCATATGCAAGTTTATGTATAGATTTGGGCTATGATCATATCATGTAAATTGAGACATTTAACAAGTTGACACCTTTTGATCCTTAACATTTGTAGTTTATGAAAGTTTCACCCCTATTATGATTAGATTTATTTTAATTGTCTATATGTTGTGATAATTTATCTTTGTGCTAGGTGTTAGACTATACAAGTCTAGCCTATATTATGCGTTGAATAAGTGAACGTATAAACGTGGGGTAGGGGTAATATTAAGGATTTAATATTAAAAAGTTGGGGTGCAATTGATATGATTTTGCATGCCATAAGTGGATGGCTATAATTGAGTCAATTATGGACATCATTAAAAGTTGACTTAATTAATAATTTGAATAGGGAATTATTAAAACTGGGGTAAAAGATTTTAAGTGTTAATCAATGCTTAGGACACAAGGTTGGACTCGTTTGTGACGTAAACCTGCCCGGACCCGCCCGGCAAATCCAGTGGTCACAAATGTCAGCCCAATGTGAGAGGTCCTAGGCCTAAACTAAAGCATAACGGTTGTAAAGACACGAGGTTAGACTCTTTTATGGTGTAAGACTGCCCGGACCCGCCCGGCAAAATCCAGCTGCCATAAATGCAAGTCTAATGTGAGAGGTCTTTATGAGGTTATGGCCTGAATGAATTAAGAAATACTTAACCAGATAAACATGTAAGGTGGGACATGGGGGTTAAGTAGGTGCCTTGGGTGGCATGAGGAATCTAGGGGGTGCCCTTAGTGGCATGTGAAATACGATTAGTAAGACTTAACCAAACACACATGTAAATGAACATGACTAAGAGGGTTAAGTGGGATATACTAGTGACAAGCTTAGGTGGGTAGCTTGTGGGGGCCCATTTCGACCAGTATGCCAAACGTATCTTTGTGGGCTCGACCCAAGTCGAGGATGGGACACGCATGCTGGGTTCGACTGTAAGAGGCCAAAACGGGGAGCGGTGGCAACGCAAGTCCAACGGGTTTCGTATGCGTGTGTGGACCCGGGCTGGTAGGTAAGACGTTGTTGCATCGTGTAGGTATAAGCCGTGCATTCTCAAGTTGTATCGGGTTGCCACTTTAAGGGAGTGATACACCCCACTGTGGGGCCAGTACGGGTATCTACGAGTAGGGAGCCGATCGAAAGTGGGTAGTGGGGTACACCTAGTGGAGATAGGGGCAGACGACACCTATGTAGTCAGTTAGGGGTACGTAAGCCTATTTATAAAGTTTCTGTGTGAAGCAAGTGGGGTCAAACAATAGGGTGACTAGTGTGGTGCAGTGTAGTAATGTGCGGTGCAGTGTAGTAATCATTCGTTAGTAATTAGGTGTGCCTTTACCGTTATCTTTAACGTTATCTTAAACGCTATCTTTATCTTCCTAAGAGTTCATAGACATTTTCTTGTCTTCCAGCTTATGCCTTAGTCTAGTTATTTTGATAATAGTATTGTTAGAATTATCATACTCGCCAGACTTTATGTCTGACCTCCTCTATTTCTAACCTTTTTCCCCCTCCAGGTCCTCAGGTTGGGCCCAGCTCTAGTGGAGTTTGATTGAATTGCTTCATCTCTCTTTGGAAAGCTTGGACCGTTGAAGTAAAGTCCAGCTTGTTATCTTTTTAATGGCTATTTATGTAATGGGATTATGTATTTTGTTTTTATGAAGATGGATATTGTACTTGGCTATGATCTATGGTTTTATGATGTAACAAACTTGTTTAATTTCCACTGCAATAAAATGAAGTTTTAGATTTCCAAGTACTATTTATTATCTGTCTTGTTGTAATTTTTCTTTTCTATATTCACTTATAACCTCCATGGAAGTTAATTCATTCCCTTTGTGAGTGACATTAATGGACGTGGGGTGTTACACGTGGTATCAGAGCTTAAGTTTACCAGAACAGATAAAAATACTTTAGAAAAATAGTTATTTTTGGAAGAAGTGTTTTCAAAAACATGTTTTAATGAGAAATTTAAAGAGAAAAGTTTTTAAGAAAAACATAATCCCCAATAGCCACATATCTTTATCTTTCGAATTCTCCATTCTGAATCTTTCCTTTTTTCGTTTCAGCATGGCTGAAGATCTTAATCTACCCGACGGTGTAACGATACCAGAATAGTATAGGAGGCTATTGGAGGCTAGGGCCGCTGCAGGTCTAGCCAATGTTCCTCCACCACCAGTTGCACCCGTTCCTCCTCCTCCTCCTCGCGTAGATACTTTTGCAAAGACGTGCAAGGAATTCAAGGCTATGGGTGGAAAACCATTTCAAGGGTCAGAAACGTTTGTGGAAGCTAGAGATTGGCTTAAGGAGGTGGAAGAATTGCTAGAAATCTTTGAAGTAGAAGAAGGGAGGAGAGTTCGTTTAGCAGCTTGGTTGATGAAGGGAGAGGCCTCGTTTTGGTGGGAGGTCACTAATGGGGAGCGTCCTATTGACTCTTGGGCGGATTTCAGACATAGGTTCGAGGCGAAGTTTCTCTCAAGGGCGGAAGAAAATCTATATATGGAAAGGTTCTTGACATTGAAGCAAGGAAGCTCATCAGCGAAAGAATATGTCAATAAATTTAATCAGTTAGCAAGGTTTGGCTTGGACTTAGTAAACACGCCAGAGAAGAAGGCTCTAAGGTTCGTGAATGGCTTGAATGAACCATTGCAAGGGTTGGCTATGACCCACATCCCGATGGGGGCCACCTTTGAGAAGTTAGTAGAAATGGCGCTCATGCATGAGGAGAAAAGCGCTAAAGCTGATAAGGCACCTGAGAAGAAGGGGGATTAGAAGAAACCACAACAGAAAAACAAGAAGGGTGGAAAAGACAATAATGGCAAGGGAAAGAAGAAGTTCTTTAACTGTGGAACCCCAGGCCATCTCAGCAAGGATTGCCGAAAGAAAAAGAAGACAGGCTGTTTTCATTGTGGCGATGCGGGACATCTAGTGAAGGACTGCCCAAAGAAGGGGCAGAGGGCAGGGACTACCTCAGGAGGACAGGTGCAGGCTCTTATGGCACCAGGGCAGGCAAGGGGACAAGTTCAGGCTCTCGCGGTCCCACCGCTGCAAGAACGAGGTAGAACCATTTCTGTTGAAAGCTTAGTTTTTCTGTTTGATCATCCTGTCCATACCTTATTCGATTCGGGCGCATCACATTCGTTTATCTCTACATCATTAGTTGAATCACTGCACTTAAACACCAGTTTAGTAGAGGATCCCTTAGTTGTTTCGAATCCAATAGGGGGCTCAGCTTATTTGTCCATGATGTGTTTGGATTTGAAAATTTCCATACTTAGCGTTGAATTTAGATGTGATGCTTATGTGTTGGGCTTCACTGGCTATGGGCTAATTTTAGGAATGGATTGGTTATCCAGAAATGGAGCCATTCTTGATTGTGAAAGGAGAGTAGTTAGGCTCGTGACTCGCCTTGGCAACACTCTCGAAATCTTCTGTAATTCCATAAATTCGGTTATGCCAAGTTATCTAGAATTGCTTGACGCGTCTGAGGAAAATCTACGATCTGTTAGAGTGGTCCGAGAATATTCGGATGTGTTTGAGGAGGTGAAGGGCTTGCCTCCGAAGCGGGAGATAGATTTTCGAATATATCTTGTGGATAATGCGAAACCAGTATCTTTGCCAGTACACCACATGGCTCCACGTGAAAGGAGGGAACTCGATAAGCAAGTGGAGTTGCTTGAGAAGGGGTTCATAAGATGAAGTATATCGGAGTGGGGTGCTCCAGTAGTATTTGCCACGAAGGCGGATGGGTCCCTTAGACTGTGTGTGGACTATAGAGAACTTAATAAACTTACTAAGAAGAACAGACACCCACTGCCGAGGATTGACGATCTCTTCGATCAGTTAGTTGGCGCCTCAGTGTTTTCGTAGTTGGACTTAGCCACTGGGTTCCATCAGTTGAGAGTGGCTGAGGATAGCATAGACAAGACAGCCTTTAGGACTCCGGACGGTTTCTATGAATGGCTAGTGATGCCCTTCGGTTTGACAAACGCCCCAACATATTTTGTTGATTTGATGAGTAGGGTGTTTAGGGAGTACCTTAACAAATTCGTGGTAGTCTTTGTAGATGACATCTTGATCTTTTCTAAGGATGAAGAAGAGCATGCCCTACATCATAGGGAAGTGTTGGAGACTCTTCGAGCGCATAAGCTTAAAGCTAAATTTTCTAAGTGTCACTTTTGGAGGAAGGAAGTACGGTTCTTAGGACACGTGGTTTCCAAAGAAGGAATAGCCGTGGATCCCGCGAAGGTGGTGGCCATCCAAGATTGGAAGGTCCCTAAAAGTGCTACCGAAGTGAGAAGTTTCTTGGGGTTGGCTGGCTACTATAGGAAGTTTATCAAAGACTTCGCAAAGATATCAGCTCCATTGACACGCATGACGAAGAAGAACCTAGTTTTCACATGGGACGTAGATTGTGATGATGCGTTCCAACGTTTGAAGAGAGCTTTGACTTCAGCCCCAGTCTTAGTATTGCCAGACGGGAGTAAGCCGTTTACCATTTATACTGATGCTTGTGGGACAGGACTAGGCGCAGTCTTAATGCAAGAGGGTAGGGTAATAGCCTATGGTGGAAGGCAGTTGAGAGCGCATGAGAAAAATTATCCTACACATGACCTAGAATTGGCCGCTATTGTTTTCGCGCTTAAGTCTTGGCGTCATTATCTTCTTGGTGAGAAATTCGAATTATTCACTGACCACAAGTCTTTAAAATGCCTATTCTCTCAAAAGGACTTGAACTTAAGGCAGCAAAGGTGGATGGAGTTCTTAGCGTCCTACGACTTCGAAATAGCCTATACCCCTGGCAAGGGTAACGTGGTGGCGGACGCCTTAAGTAGAAAAAGATTATCCTTAAGTCCTTTGTTTGTTGAGCGGCGAAGTTTAGAATTCATTTCGATGTTTGACTTTAGACCTTCCGTTGACTTCGTACCCGGTTTGCTAGCATCCTTGGAGGTCAGACCTACGCTTTTGGGACGGATTGGCGAGGCACAGCGAGACGACCCGCGGTTGGTTGAGTTAGTAGAAAAACTCAAAGGAGAGGAGTCATCAAGCCATCTCCATAGGTATACCCTAGACGATAAGGGTTGGTTACGTAGGGACGGTAGACTTTGTGTACCAAAAGACGATGACCTAAGGAAGACTATTCTTGACGAAGCACATCGTTCGAAGATGACCATTCATCCCGGCGGGGACAAGATGTACAAAGACATGAAGAGAGTTTACTTTTGGGCCGGCATGAAGAAAGATGTGGCCGAATATGTCGCTAGATGCTTGGTGTGCCAACAAGTAAAAGCGGAGCAAAAGAAACCCGGTGGGTTGCTTCACCCATTGGAGGTTCCACTATGGAAGTGGGAAAGTGTCTCGATGGATTTTGTGGATGGGTTACCGCGATCAAGGAAGGGTAATACGGGAATTTGGGTTATAGTAGATAGACTTACTAAAAGCGCCCATTTCATTCCCGTAAAGAGTAAGAGGACTGCTCCATGGTTAGCTTCTGTATACATTCGAGAGATATTTCGTTTGCACGGTGTTCCTTCTAGCATAGTGAGCGACCGCGATCCTATTTTCACTAGCGAATTTTGGAGAAGCTTAAAAGAGGCGGTAGGGACTCGGTTATGTTTGGGCACCGCATATCATCCTCAAACGGACGGCCAGACCGAGAGGGTGAATCGCATTCTAGAGGATCTGTTGAGGCTATGTATCCTAGACTTTGGGGGTACGTGGGAAGAGCATCTTCCATTGGTGGAGTTCGCATATAATAACAGCTTTCAGTCCAGCATTGGTATGGCACCATTCGAAGCTCTTTATGGACGACCTTGTCGTTCACCTACATGTTGGTGGGAATCTACGGATAAGATCTTACTTAGGCCCGATATGCTTAGGGAGACTTCGGAGAAGATCGACTTGATTCGATGGAGGATGAAAGCAGCACAGGATAGGCAGAAATCTTATGCGGATAAGAGGAGGACAGATCTCGAGTTTGAAGTTGGGGACATGGACTTTGTCAAAGTGTCTCCATTACGAAACGTTGTTCGCTTTGGGTCCGTTGGGAAATTAGCACCAAGGTTTGTAGGGTTGTTTCCTATTAAGGAGAGGATTGGACGGATGGCGTATAGAGTGGAGTTGCCCGAGAGACTTAGTGGTGTACACGACGTATTCCATGTGTCACATTTGAGGAAGTGCTTGCATGAGACCGCGGAAGTGGTAGAGCCTAGCTTTCTTAGAGAGGTGGAGATAGAGCGTGATGCGACAATTCGACGAGCTCCTACGCGCATTCTTGGGTCGGAGATCAAGAGGTTGAGGAATCGAGAGGTCAGACTAGTCAAAGTGCAATGGGGAGATGATGAGAGCAACGCTACTTGGGAGACGGAAGAGAAGATGCATTCACGATACCCTTTTCTTTTTGAGGGTATGCCTTTTAATTTCTCCTTTATCGCTTAGCTTGAACTTATCTTATCTTTAGTATATCCTCTCGCTAGTATCTTTGACCTTTAGTTAGGATAATCTTATGGTTGAAACATGTGTTTGAGACATGTTATGTATGGTGGATGCAAAGTGGATGCAAGTGTTTGCTAGTGGTTGCTCGGTGATGCATATACACACACTATTAGGCACCAGATCGGCTCAGTCACTTCATATTGCATATTGCATATATATGGATGTATTTAGTAAAATGGATGTATAATGGTTGTATTATCATATAGTTGCTGCATTCGGGTGGATGGTTGTGCACGCATATAGAATTAATATGTATCATTAGGAATCTTTTTCATACATATTGGATGCATGGCACTATCATGAATTGCACTAAGGAGGTCGACTGAATCAGTAGACCTCCTAATTTTGCATTAGATATGGACATATACACACACTGTGCATATAAACATTAAAGCATTAGAAGTCTTTTAAGGACAATAGATGTTGGTGTTTGATGGTTGAGTAGATGGACGATTAGATGGTAGGATATACACTCTTCTTGACTTGGAGATTTCGGGGACGAAATCCTTTAAGGAGGGGAGAATGTAACACCCCGTAATTTTATAACATTAAAATTCACAAATTAAAGTATACTTAATTTTTAGAAAAGAATTAAGTGAAATGGGTTGCGCAGAGAAATATATATATATTGATATATATATATATATATAAATTAAAAATTAAATAAATAAATATGTGAAAAGGTTCAAAACAGCGAATTGGGAGGGGGAATAACCGAACCGGCCCATTTTTGAGGTCGACCCGAGCCTTGTTGGGTCGACTAGGGGTTAATCCAGGGTGTTTGGCTGTCAACCCGTGGGCCGATTCGCTCAAATGCAGATTTTGCATTTGATTGGTTCTCATGGTTCAGGGTTAATCTAATGGTCCTAAATAACTTCCTACACCTATAAATACATCCTAATGCTAACCCTAAACCTAATTAAAATAGAATAGTTACCGTCATACCATCGCCATGGAAATCAATGGAGCCGCCGCCAACTAAGAAAGAAGAAAAGCAAATTCAATTCTAATTCTCTCAACCCTAAAGCAAAGCAAAACTCTCTCTTTTCTTCTTTAAATTGTGAGTATGATGATCTTAACAAGATTATTATCATTTTAATTAGGTTGAGTTATGAATGGATTATGAGTAGATGATGTGAATTATCATATATGTTGTTGTAAACCCCTTTTGATATCATGTATATTGTAAATCCAATGTTATGTGATGATGATATCTTATATGTTGTAAATCATGCTATGATGATGTTATGTATGTTGAAAGTTTCTATGATAAGTTGTGATGAATCATACATGTTAAAAAGGCCATGATGTTACCATCTATGCTAGTTAGTTCATATTAATTAAATCATCATGTTTGGGTTATGTTGATCTATATGACAAGTCACATATGCAAGTTAGATTGATTAGAAAAGTTATGGACATATGCCAAGACATCTATTATGACATCTAGAATTATGCTATGACATATGTGATATCCTATGCTAGTTCACACCATCATTATGTTGCCTAAAAACCCCATATGCAAGTTTATGTATAGATTTGGGCTATGATCATATCATGTAAATTGAGACATTTAACAAGTTGACACCTTTTGATCCTTAACATGTGTAGTTTATGCAAGTTTCACCCCTATTATGATTAGATTTATTTTAATTGTCTATATGTTGTGATAATTTATCTTTGTGCTAGGTGTTAGACTATACAAGTCTAGCCTATATTATGCGTTGAATAAGCGAACGTATAAACGTGGGGTAGGGGTAATATTAAGGATTTAATATTAAAAAGTTGGGGTGCAATTGATATGATTTTGCATGCCATAAGTGGATGGCCATAATTGAGTCAATTGATATGATTTTGCATGCCATAGTTGGGGTGCAATTGATATGATTTTCCAAGTACTATTTATTATCTGTCTTGTTGTAATTTTTCTGTTCTATATTCACTTATAACCTCCATTGAAGTTAATGCATTCCCTTTGTGAGTGACATTAATGGACGTGGGTTGTTACACATGTCGTTGAATACATTCATACCGCAAATCGCAAATCTCGTTTCATGTTGTTGGAATCAGGTCACACTGTACCTTCAATCATGTCATGACATTAACCGTATCGGGTTGCTTACCATGACTTGGATTCATGTGGCTCCCAGGCTTCCCTTAGGTCATTATACATAAGCACCTGTATGATACAAAGGACTAACAACCTTATTTTGTACACCACATGCCTTTACAATTTATAGCCATGCCGATACAAGTCTAACGTAACAATTATATAATGGAGATCAGCTGTGACTCATATGCATGGATCAGTTTTGTGCACTGTAAGAACACGTGACATAATTTAAGCATGCATCACATGTGAAGCTTAGGAGTACAACCAAAAAATATATTCATGTAAAGTCATGAGGTTGAGATCAAGCTAAAGCTTGGATTAAGCATGGTTCAGCAATAAGCAAGTTGGTATGAGCACATGTCTGATGTGACAACATGGATGTCATCTGACAGCTAACCATGTCACTTGTGCGGCATGGAGCCAAGCCGTTGGCACGATTTGAATTATGTCGTATGCTTCTCACGACTTGAGTAGACACGTTGCCTGGAAAAGCATGGAGGCAGCTAAAAACATGGAACGTTTGTAATATGCACACTTGGCTTGTTCAGGCCATTTATCTTAACCAAGACGATGACCAATATACAAAGACCAGTAGATCTTTAGAGCAAGCGGTGTGATCATATATTGCGCAGGTTGTTTCAGTTACTATAGATCCTAAAAGCAGGTAACGACATGAAAGGGCTGACGAAATGATTGTGGGTGGCGGCATGACTCCACTAATCTCCTTGAGACCATTCACTTTAAAGGGCCATGTGGCAGTTTGAGAAGTTAAACACATATGCGGACGACATAAATATCAAGTCCGCGAATGCTTCATGCCACAACTTCTTCACACCCTAAGTTGTTGTGTCCATCTGACCTATACCCATATCGTGCTAGCGGCTTGAAGTCATGTCGTGGCTATATAGAAGTAAAGTGGGTTAAAGCTTCAATGTTCATAAGCTAGAAGAAGAGCACATACAGTTGGCAATACATAAGTATGGCTTGCGAGAACATTACACATACTTATGAATCCATGTATAGCTTCTTTATGTTATATAACGGTGTATCAAACCGTGATAAGGATAAGAAGAGCTTTAAATCATTCACAGTTATCGTGGGTGCAATAATCAAAGTCAACAATATAGTGTAGATCTTGGGTCAGCATATATATTTGGACATTGCGTTGATATGATTAGTTGGATTTCCTCGCTATATGATGTAACGAAGGCACGTGGCACTGGTTAGAATTGCATGTTAGGTCATTAATGTGGATTGCTTCAAGTCGTTCAGCAGTTATCTGTAGATCGTGAGGCTAAATTTAAACCATTTCTTTCCATGTCGTTAGATAAATGACATCTAGCAACTTAATATGAGTAGGAGCATAGCAAGTTAAGCGTTGTTGGTTAAAAAAAGGGAGAATTCAGGATAAACTCAAATATGGATAGCTGTACTATAGTTGGAGTATCTCAAGCTGGAGCCATCTGTAAAGGCATAATGCATGCCGCAAGTCGGCTAACTCAAGAAAGCCACAGGTAATTTATATCGCAAGTGCCTATGCTATATGACTCATACCACAAAACCTGCATGTATATAATTACAGCTATCAATAGCTGTAAAGGGGGGTTGCCAGCTATACATACTTAATGACAACCATGCCACTGCTCCTAAACACCATCTATAAATACCCCACTTCTTAACCATTCAAGGGGATCGGATTTCATTTCCACGAAGTGCCGTCAAATTCCAAGCTCTCTCCTAACTTCATTAATAGCTTCCAAAGATCAATCAACATCTCTCCAATACCAAATGGATCAAATCTTCTCCAAAATCCAGAAGACATTGCTCAAATTTAATTGAAACTTCTCTAATCTCCATCCATCCTCTCTAAAGCCTAAATCTAATACAAATTCATTATGGGATCAAGGAGAATCACTCGAGTGTTCAAGTGTTGAAGATATTCATCAATCCCCGCCACACTAACAGAGATCAAACCATTCCTTTGGTAGATTTAAGTAAGATCTATATCAAAGAGAGAGAAAAGAGAGAAATATCATAAAATGGGTGAAATGTTTAAAGTGGTGTATTTTGTAAACTCAAGCATGACAATGAGGAGTGATTCCATCGTGGTTGTAGGTTTAAATTGACCGAATCACTCTAATAATTCCTTGTTCTTCATTTTTTCCCTTTATTTTGTGTTTGTAACTCCGTATCATACCGTTTGGTGAAGTGCTCCAAGATCACCTTCGGTGTTGTGGCCATTTTTTGGTTACAACATTTGGCACCCACTATGGGGCCACATTCGCACTTCTCTCAAATTTAAGAGCCTTCCATTGAAGTTCCAACCCAGCTTCTACTATAGATTCTCTAAATCTAAGGTCTAGTCCAATCGATGAACTCTCTTCAAAATTCAAATCCATGTACGAAATAATTGCTAAATCTAAGAAGACTGCAAGTAAAACCTTTGGTGAAACCGACAATATTGCTAACGACTGTTAACCCCGTTATACAACATGGTTCAGAAAAAATGCATTGACGATATAATACGCAATGAACTGGGAAATTTCACAATTATGTCCTGACAACATGGTGTCATACTGCTCTGGCGACATTACGAAAAGACGTTCAATGACTTGATAAAGTCGTTCAGATCTCCACCAAAAAAGCATGTTGTTATGACCAGCAATCCATGTCGGTGAATTCATTCGTACCGCAAGCCTCATTTCATGTCATTGGAATCAGTTCGTACTGCGCCTTCAATCATGTCGTCACATTAACTGTATCGGGTTGCTTACCACGATTAGGAGTCATGTATCTCCCATGATTCCCTCATATCGTTATGCACAAGCACATGCATGATACAAAGGACTAACGAACTTATTTTGTAGACCGTATGCCTTTACATTTTAGAACCATGCCGATACAGGGCTAATGTAACAATTATGTAATGAAGATCAGTTGTGACTCATATGCATGGATATGTTTTGTGCACTGTAAGAACACGTGACATAATTTAAATGTGCATCACACGTGAAGCTTAGGAGTACAAACAAAAAATATATTCATGTAAAGCCATGAGGTTGAGATGAAACAAAAGCTTGGATTAAGCGTGCTTCAGCAATAAGCAAGTTGGTTTAAACACATGGCTGATGTGACAACATGCATGTCGTCTGCCAGCTAACCATGTCGTTGGTGCGGTATGGAGCCAAATCGTTTGCACGACTTGAATTATGTCGTATGCTTCTCACGGCTTAAGTAAACACACTGCCTTGAAAAGGATGGCGACAGCTGAAAACATGGAACGTTTGTAATATGCACACGTCGCTTGTTCAGGCCATTTATCTTAACCAAGACGTTGAGCAATATACAAAGGCCAGCAGCTCGTTAGAGCAAGTGGTGTGAACATATATTGCACAGGTTGTTTCAGATACTTTAGATCATAAAAATTGGTAACAACATGAAAGCGCTGACAACATGATTATGGGTGGCGGCATGACTCCACTAATCTCCTTAAGACCGTTCAATTTAAAGGGCCATGTGGCAGGTTAAACACATATGCGGATGGCGTAAATATCAAATCCTGGAATGCTTCATGTTGCAGCATCTACATACCCCATATTGTTGCGTCCATCCGAGCCTTATCATGTCGTGCTGGCGGCTTGAAGACATGTCGTGGCTATATAAAAGTAAAGCTGGTTAAAGCTTCAATGTTCATAAGCTAGAAGAAGAGCACATACCGTTGGCAATATATAAGTATGGCTGGATGAAACATTTAACGTACATATGAATCCACGTACAACTTCTTTATGTATTATAACGGTGTATCAAACCGTGATAAGGATAAGAGGAGCTTTAAATCATTCCCATTTATCGTGTGTGCAATAATCAAAGTCAACAATATAGTGTAAATCTTGGGTCAGCATATATATTTGGACATTGCATTGGTATGATTACTGGATTTCCCGGCAGCATTATGTAAAAAAGGCACGTTGCACTGGTTAGAATTGCATGTTAGGTCGTTAATGCGGCTTGCTTCAAGTCATTCAGCAGTCATACCGTATATCGTGAGGCTAAACATAAACCATTTCTTTTCATGTCGTTAGCTAAATGACAGCTGGCAACTTAAGACGCATAGGAGCATATCATGTTATGTCGTTGTTGGTTAAAAAACAGAGAATGCAGGATAAACTCAAATGTGGCTTGCTGTATTATAATTGGAGTATCCCAAGCCGGTGCCAGCTGTAAAGGCATAATGCATGCCGCAAGTCGGCTAACTCAAGAAAGCCGGACGTAATTTATGTCGCAAGTGTCTATGCAATATGACTCATACAGCAAAACCTACACTTATACAATTACAGCTGTCAACAGCTGTAAACGGGGGGTTACCAGCTGTACATACTTAATTACGACCATGCCACTACCCCTAAACACCATCTATAAATACCCCACTTCTCAACCATTCAAGGGGATCAAATTTCATTTCCACAAAGTGCCATTAAATTCCAAGCTCTCTCTAACTTCATTAATGGTTTCCAAAGATCAATCAACCTCCCTCTTACACCAAATGGATCAAATCTTTTCTAAACTCCATTAGAAATTTCTCAAATTCAATTCAAGCTTCTCTAATCTCCATCAATCTTCTTTAAAGCCTAGATCTAACACAATTTCATCATGGGATCAAGGAGAATCACTCAAGTGTTCAGGTGTTCAAGTGTTGAAGACATTCAGCAATCTACACCACACTTAAAGAGAACAAACCATTCCTTTGGTAGATTTAAGTGTGTAACAACCCGCATTTTTAATGACAATAAAAAAGATGCATATATGTATATATTGTACGCATAGACATATTTAAAGAAAAAATAAAATAATGAATATAATTGCATGTAATAAGTTCATGCAGTGAAATGAAGAAAAAGATTGATAAAAGAAATTAAATGCAATATATGAAATGAGAAGAAATGTAATGTAATGCAATTAAAATTGCATGCTAACATTTAAAAAGAAATAAAAAGGAAAATTTGAAAAGCTTCCAGAATTTGGTCATGAAATTAGCGTCATTGCTTTCGTGGCGATTTTCTAGTCGATTTTGACCTATGGTTTGTAGAAAACCGATTTAAGATGAAAAAGATATCTTTAAATTAAATAATTCAACAATTCATGAAAAAGAGGAATGAGAAAAAGGATAATATCTAGCATTGTCATAAGTCTTGTTAGCAAAAGACTTAGTAGCTCAGTTGGTTAGAACATGTGATTTGTATACAAGAGGTTGAGAGTTTGATTCCCACCAGCGCCATAATTTTTTTTAAGGAAATGTCTAAAAAGTGGCTAAGTGTGAAAGCGGTTAAAAAGTGGCTTAGTATGAAAAGGGTTAAAAAGGGGGTTTAATTGAGAGAATGTTTCAAAAGAGGAAAAAAATTATTAATTTGTTTGAAATTTGAAATTGTTCACATATAAAAGATTAGTATACGCGCAAGGGTTGAATGCAGATAAACATAATTAAGAATAAGGGTTGCGCGCGAACAAAAGAGGATATTTGAAATTTGATTATTGATAAATCAAATTTCAAATAAATAAATAAAATAAATATATATATGACATGTGGGGGTCGACACATGTGTCGACACCCAAGCAGGGGTATCGACACCCCCTGTTGTTGCGCATCATGTTGCACACATGGCGCATTTTTATTGGTTGATGTTTGTTTTTTTCGCAACATGGCTATTTCCTATTAGTCGGATGACGTGGTTAGCTTCGAGGGGGTTTCGAATTAAATCTAAAGGACTAGATTAGTTTAGCATGCCTATATATAAGGTGGTTAGGGTTACTTCATCCTCACAATTTCTTAGGCAACGCCAAAACTCTGCCTCCAAACCTATTCTTCTTCCTCTTCTTCTTCAACTAGACAAAGCTCTGCCCTTTTATCTTCTTCTCCAAAACATATTCTAAAACCAAAACAAAAATTAAATCTAGGCTTCTTCTTCTTCTTCAAAGTTGGAGAAAAGAATTTAGATTTTGCAATAAAAGCACCTAGATTTATTCTGCGTATGAGGTTCCAAATCAAGACATGGAATAGTAGATATGGATTAGGTTCAAGATTATTCAGAATTGGGAAAGCAAATTAATGGTGAGCGGGTTTAAATTACAATTTTGAATAATAGTATAGATATTGTTTGGCATTCCCCAGTAACGAACATAATAAACATGTTATAATTGCAGTCTTATTTATATGATCTTTCTATTCTTCTCCCTCCTTCCCTTTTTAATTTTATAGCCAGGATACCTTCGAGCCTAGGCCAAACGCTGAAATATGCGAACGCACAAAATTGGGAATCATTTGGGAAAGATTAATTTGGGCATAATATTTATGATGATTTATGACTTGGGAGAAGGGGTATAATATGCATTATAATACATGACTTGGAGAAAGGGCATGAAAACCTATAATGAAATAGGGATAATTGCAATAAGTATGAACAATTGGAAAGGTTTGGGAAATATGTAATAAAAATTAATTGGCATAAGATTGTTGACAATTATGAAATTGGTTTAATTTGGTATAACTTATAGGCATAACTTGGATTAGAATTGTAAGCATAATTTGAATTAGAAATTATGGGTAATTGGAATATAATATAATCCAAGACTGGAAATTGGGCATGAATTAAGAATAAGATAATGAATGCCTAAGACACGAGGTTAGATTTGGTTTGCGGTAGAAGTCTTCCCGAAACCGCTCGGCATATCCAGCAACCGCAAACGGTAATCTAATGTGAGAGGTCTTAGGTGGAAATCGGACCGGTAATGGGGTCAAGACACGAGGTTAGATTCGGATGCAGTAAAATTATGCCCGGAACCGCCCGACATATCCAGCAACCGCAAACGGTAATCTAATGTAGGAGGTCTTGCGCGTTTACGGACATAATAAATAATAATGAACACTTAACCAAGATGACACATGTAAGGTTGACATGGATATAATAAAGGGGTTAAGTTGGTGACATGGGTAGCATGGATAATTTGTTAAATTGGAATACTTAACCTAATTAAATTTGTAGTGGTGTTACGAACCAGCTGAATTGAGTAGGGGTTAAGTAAACTAGTTAAAGAAGTGGGAAGGGTTAAGTTAATCTTAATTAATGCCAAAATGGGGAATGATAATAACCTATAATGAATGAACTTGAATAAGAAAAGGAAAGATAATAGGTACGCTTGTCCTAGGGACAAGCGGGAATTATAACTTATGGAATAAGGTAAGTTATAAGGAATGGTAGGGGAAAATGAAATAACTTATGTAATAAGGTAAGATGTACTTAATTGTAAATTAAGTAATTTGTAAAGGCAAGAATAAATCTATAAATGAAGATAACATAAGTTATATGAATGGAAAGGGATTAGGACATAATAAGAGATTGGTTGAGTTGAGTAGTTCTCTAAGTGTCACTCTGATGTTGATTTTGGTCTTCGGGGTTGATACTTAGGGAGTTATTCTCTTACCAATGTATATGTACGTAATTATAAATTAAGTAGAACTTGTTATGGTAACCATAAGATGGAATAATGAATAGATTATGAGAATAACATGTTGTAGGCTTATTAATAAACTTAAATGGGCTAAGTTATAAATGGAATTAATAAGAAAGGGTAACTTAGTAAACTTGAAAAGGAAGTCAATGTGAATGACAATAACCAAGTTAAATGAGAAGACTGAAGAGGTGGCTCAAGCGCGTAATTAATGATTACACGTAGGGTATAATGACATATTAAACTGAGGCGCTTGGAGCAGACCGTACGTTATAGGATGAATAGCCCAACGAGCTAGATCATCACGGTGTCATAAGGCATGAGGGGCGCATGTTCATCTGATTATTCTGGCGGCTCCGATGGACAGGAAGGGGAAGCACTGGCTTCCTAAGACGTTAAAGGTGCTCCTAGTAGTCCTCTATGTGGTGGCAGTTGTTTAAGGTTGTGCCCGCCGAGGTTGGGTCTGCGCGTAACTACTAGGTGGGTGGTCCTTGACTGCTAGAATAACTTGGCAGTCAGAATGATGTACTCGGTAACGGAAAAGGTGATTCAGTGGCTGCCTCAATGGAGGGTCAGGATCAACAAGGATAGCAGGTCGTCGAGTGCCTGTCACCGCAGCCAGTAGGATGCGGAAAGACTAGAGCTAGACCCAGGATACCATTAACCATTCACTATCGTGAGACGGTGGTTGGGGGGAAACACCACATGGATGTTTAGATTGTTTGTTTAGGGGCTTATCGCTTAGCTCTTGTAGTCTTTACTAGTTGAGGAAGGGGCTAAGGTGGGGCCATAGCCACCGTAGAAAACAGGCGCTAGGGATACTTGTGTGAGAGGCTCTTAAAGGCGGGCCTACACAGATATGAGGAAAGCTCCCGACCAAGATCCGTGTTTCTTATGTAGCCCTGCCACGGAACTCGGGCACGCACACGATAGGTGTGCAGGTTAGGCATCGAATACATTTGACGATACGTATGTGGGAAAGTCTAGATACATGCATGTCATCTCTGGATGGTGTATCGTAGACTCTGGGGCATTACTCAATGAAGGAATCTAACTCAATGAAAAAGTTCGAGGATAGCAGTCGGTACGCTTATGTAGTACAGCGATAGTGGTTCTATGCGGATGTAGCGTTGTTATATATGTAAAGAGATATGTACGTTACTATGGCATAGTATGAGGGACTGTACACATAAATGTGGTGTTACGGAAAAGACCGTGCGAGTGGGGTACCAAGGGATGTACCTCAATTTGGGGGTAGATACATATACATTATATTAGGTTAATCTACTAGTGAGTAGACGGGTGCGACGTGTATGTGTATGCCTTGAGCGCTAATAACACAGATAACCTAATAAACAAGAAATATGATTGAACGGTACATGTAGGATTCCTATATAGATAATGAGTGAGCGTATTTGTATTTGTTTTAAAATATAAATATATTATATATGTAAACCTAGATCCATAGAGGAACCCACTAAATAGAAAGAGGAAAATGGATTAGGAATATATATAGTTAAGAGAATTGAATTTGTAGGGGTGTCTAGAAAAGTCTAATTGAGTTGGAGACCCACTTCGAGTCTAATCCAGTGATTAACTTTTAAGAACTTGAAATTATAAAAGTTTTGGTGAAAGAATTTGTGGTGTTTTCAAGTTTTAATCTTAAAAGTACTTTTGATGTTTGAAAGAGATATGTAAGAAACATATTTGAAAAATGCATATTGGGTTTTAAATTAAAGTGGGGTATACTTTGTAAAATAATGATTATTGTTTTAAAAAGAAATTTTGTTGGGTGGACAAAATAAGTTGTAAAGAGTAAGAATAGAGTATATTTTTACACCTTATAGAAAGCAACCAAAATTAACATTGTAGGTAGAAACAATGTAACCCGATAGTTGTCCTTATCTACTCCAGTTTTGTGATTTGAAAAAAATGTTTTGCATTTTCGTTATGACATGTTTTTATGGTTTAGCAAAAGTAAGTTTTGGGAAAGAAAATAAAGTTTTACCACTTTTAATTTTTGGAAGAAAAATTTAATAAAAAGGGAGGCCAAACCATGTTTTGAAAAGAACGGAGTAGGTAAGAATTAGTGCCAAGAAAGAACGAGAAAAGTTTAAGGCTATGAAGTAAATTGCAAGGACTATCTTGGAATAATAAAAACAAATTCCCATAGAATGCATAATCATTGTGAAGCCTAGGATTGTTTCTTGAAAGAAAAGTGTAGGCTAGTAATACACAGCAAGGACAAGTAGTGACTACTGGTAAAGGGCAAAGATTCTGCTGTTTTGACTTGTGATTGTCGGAAGTGACATAGTCCTAAGATTCTTGGCCCGTAGTAGTAGCTGTGTAGGATGTTGTTTGCGTTGAAGACAGAAAAGCTCATTTGAAAAATAAATATAAGTAACTGGATTAAGTCAAATAAGCTAAGAAAGAAAATAGCTTAACTAAAAAGAAAACAGTAAATTCAGAGAAGCAACGAACATGACGGGAAAAGAAAATGAAAATCGTAAGAAAAGATGAATAAAAATGGAAACTTTTCCAAGATAAGTTGAAAAAGAAAAAGAAAACTTTCTTATGTGGGTTGTGCTTGGATAGGAAAATAGGAAATCTTTATAGAGTAGTTACAAATCCAAGTATAATTAGAAAAGGTACTTAAAAGAAAAATGGAAGATGTGAATTTTTTCGTTTTATACCTTTTTGTAACATAAGAAATTGAATTTAGAAAATTAGTTTTTTCTAAATTCTGAAATTTAATGATGATTGGTAGGGTTTTGGATGCAACAATTGGATGAACTATGCTCTTAATCTGTAAGAGTGTGGGAAAATTTGGATGAAAAAGGTGTTTTGATTTTCAAAATATTGCATTCATGTAGAACTGCAGTATATTCAGGGTGTGAGCATCATATTTTAAAAGGATTTTTGAAGAATTTACATACATATAGGAGGTACCACTTAGGCATACATGTATTATTGTGATGTATTGCACTATGCACATGTGCACAATGGTTGCAAAAATTAGATGCACACATAGTGGATGTGTAACACCCCATATCCGTTAATGTCACTCACTAAGGGAATGCATTAACTTTCATGAAGTACTATAAGAGCATAGAACAGAATATCACAAGACAGATATATAAAATGGTACTTAAGAAAATTCAAAATTTATTCATTGCAGCGGAAAAGCAAAACATGTTTGGTTACAACATCAAAATCACATACTAGAGTCAAGTACACAAATATCCATCTTGTACAAAATTATTATCAGAGTACAAAAAAGTAAAACCTTAATCCCACTCCAAATAGTCATAATGAAAAAGTGGTAAGTTGAGCATTACTTTCAACACTTCCAAGAACTTCAAGAAGAAAGAAATCCAAGCCAAGCTTCATTAGTTCCAGACCAAGGACCTGGGTGGGGAGGAAAGAAAAAAGGTGAATAAAAAAGGGTTAGACATACGTATGGCGAGTCTAGTGACTTTAACTATATAATCAGTAAAGTAACAGGATAAGAACATAAACTGGATATAAGAGTTAACTATAACATAAGCAGATATGACAAGGTAAACAAGGTAAGTGAGATAGAACAGGATATAATGTTGATTGCACTTGTAATCACTATAAGATAGTTCCTACACCGCACCAATACTAACTCCATACTGAAAGTTGATCCCTCTTACTAAATATAATAATAATGATGATGATGATGATGGTAGTTTCGTGTACTCCTAGCTACTGTCATAGATGCCGCCTGCTCCTATCTCGACTAGTTGTACCCACTACCCTTCCCATTCGATCGGCTCCCTAACTCGTAGATACCCGTGCAGGTCCAACAATAGGGTGTATCACTCCCTAATGTGGCAACCCGATGCAACTAAAAGGCACGGCTTATATCTACACGATGCAACAACGTCTTACCAAATAGCCCGGACCCACGCACGCATATGACTCCGTTGTACTTGCGTTGCCACCGCTAATTCTTTATTGACCTCTTACAATCAACCCAGTAAGTGTGTCCCGTCCTCGATCTAGTTCAAGCTCACATAGATACTAAATGGGTTACTGGTTGAAAAGGTTCCACCCACTTGACACAAGGTTTCCTCCTAAGCTTGGTCCCCACTAGGAATTCCCACTTAACCCCTCTTTATCCCCATGTCTAATCACATTTATCATCTTGGTTAAGTGTTTGATTATGTCTTACATGTTACATATGTTACCCACTTAACCCTTTTATCATACCCATGTCTTACCACATGTCATATCTTGGTAAAGTGTTAATTAATTCATTATAACCGTAATCTTGCAGGACCTCCCACATTAGATTGTCGTTTTGCGGTTGCTGGGTATAACGGGCGGTTCCGAGCAGGCTTATACCGCAATCTGAATCTAACCTCGTGTCTTTTCATTATTACACATCTAATTCTGCCTTTGACCTCTCACATTAGATTAATAAATTGTGGTTGTTGGATGTGCTGGCCGGTTCCGGGCAGTCTTATACCGCAATTCAAATCTAACGTCATGCCTTAGGCGTTCATTATTACTTTCTTGATTCAAATCCCCATTTTAAATCTTGGATTAAAATATACTCCATTTACCCATAATTTCCAATCTAAATTATGTTATAATTTTAATCCAAATTAGGCCTGTAATCTTATGTATAAATGTTATGCTAAATTACGCCCAAATTAATTTGCATTCATTGCTATTAACAATTTATGTCGAACCTCAGGTATACAAATTATCTCCAATCATGCCTAATCCAACTTATGTCAAATCTCATGTATATAATTTATACATAATTATGCTCAAATTGATTTATGCCAATAATCTCATTTTATTACGAAGTTTCCCCAAACTTTTCTCAATCGTCCAAACGTTATTCGTACGCAAATCGCAACAAAATATGTTAGGCTTGAAGTTAGCCTAATCTCATAAAAGAAAAGGAAAAGAAAAAGGGATGAAAATCATGTCATCAAAACTAGCATAAAAGGCGCATATGAAACATGAAATGGCAAAGAGCAATAAAATAGATCCAATTAGGCATATGACAACAGTAATTTGGGTCTGGATCTGAAAGATAAGAATTTACAAACTTGATATGATTCATCTTCTAGGCATGATCATAAAATCGAATTTACAATCCTATCACAATCACTTTTTAATTAATTATATGTGAAAGTAACATAGACTCACAGTGACAGGTTCTAGAAGAGAGAATAGATCTGAACTCTGAATTTGATTAGCTAAACCATTGTTGTAGAATTTGATTCTTATCTTCCAATTTGAATAATCCTATTCTGATTTGCTTCGGTGGAGAATAAAGGCTAGGCTAATTTAGATTTGAGCAGCATGGAGACGCCACAGATTAGTGTAATGAAATTAGGGTAAGGCTTAGGTGTGTATTTATAGGAGTTCTAGGTGTATTAAGACATTTAGATTAGACTAGGAACCATCTGAACCATCCAAACACGTTATCCAGCCAATCCCAGAAGGCCACGTCCCCATCCAGACCTCAAAACACGTACGGCCAGATCTAGGCCGAATGGGGTCGACACCCCTATAAGGGGGTCGAAACCCCTGTCGACACCCCTATAGGGGGGTCGACACCAATGTCGACTCCCCTAGGGGGGTCAACACCATGTCGACTCCCCTATGGGGGTTGACATCCTAGAGAGGGAGATTTCCCGCTCACCCAGATTTGGCTGATTTTGATTTTTGAATTCATTTTTGATTGCTATTTAATTATTATTAAATTCTGCTAATTCTTTAATTCTTCTAAGCTTTGTAACTTCTTCAAACTATATCCGTTTTACGCAAACTCAGACTCTATCCTTAGCCGAATTCCAAGACGAACGCAATGGCGCAACTCATTTCCCTTAATTCTTCTTATAAAAATTAAGTATTCTTTAATTATCCCTTATGTCATGTTTTAAAATTACAGGGTGTTACATTCTTCACTCCTAAAAGAATTTCGTCCCCGAAATCTTCAAGTTAAGAAGAATGTATCCTACCATCCATCACCCATCTACTCATCCATCATCCATAATCATCCATTGTCCTTAAAGGATTTCTAATGTTGTATGAACATATGCAAAAGTTTGTGTATATGTCCCCTATTTAAGGCAAAGATGTGGCGGTCTACTGATTCAATTGACCTCTTTAATGTGAAATATGATAATGCCATGTGTCCATTATGTGTGCAAAAGAATCCCATTGATACATATTATTTCTACATGCACGCACAATCATTCATCCAAATGCAACATCCATATGGTAACACACCCAATTTCCATCCATAATTAAAAGTATGCTCACGCATCCATATGCAATATGAGAGTGACTGAGCCGATCTTAGTACCTAAAGTGTGTGTATATGCGTCCACTTGCAAACACTTGCATCCACTTGCAACCATCAATCATAACATGTCTCTAATACATGTTTACATCCATTGGCTTCCACCTAAGGATCGAAGATATAATCAAGAGGATGTACTAAACGACAGAAACAAATATGAACAAAGCTAGTAGGAAAAGAGAAGTTAAGAACATATCCTCAAAAAGGAAAGCTGCGACGCACGTATCTTATCTTCTGTTTTCCCAAGTCGCATCTCCTTGATCATCTCCTCATTGGACTTTAACCAACTTAACCTCTCAGTTGCGTAATTTCTTGACCTCCGATCCAAGGATGCATGTAGGAACTCGTCTAACCGTGGCATCTCACTGTACTTCCATGTCTCTAAGCATGCTCGGCTCTACCACTTCCGTAGTATCATGTAAACACTTCCTTAAATACGACACATGAAATACATCATGAACACCACTAAGCTTCTCAGGCAACTTCACTCTGTAGGCCATTTGTCCAATTCTTTCTGGAATGGGAAACGACCCTACGAACCTTGGTGCCAATTACACTACAGATCCAAAACGAACTACATTCCTCAATGGTGATACTTTAATAAAAACCATGTCTCCAACCTTAACTCAAGATCGGTCCTCCTCTTATCTGCGTACTATTTCTGTCGATCATGTGCAGTCTTCATGCATCTTTGAATCTAGTCTATCTTCTCTGAAGTTTCCCTAATCTTCTCGGGCCCAAGAAAAATCTTATTCGTAGACTCCCACCAATAAGTCGGTGATCAGCAAGGTCGTCCATATAGGGCCTCAAAAGGTGCCATGCCCATACTAGTCTGATAGCTGTTGTTGTAGGCGAACTCTACTAATGGAAGATGTTCCTCCCATGTCCCACCAAAGTCCAAGATGCATAACATCAAAAGATCTTCTAGAATCTGATTCACTCTTTCTATTTAGCCGTCCATTTGAGGGTGATAATCGGTGCTCAAACACAATTGCGTTCCTAACGCCTCTTGCAAGCTCTTCCAAAACTCACTAGTGAAAATGGGATCTCGATTGCTTACGGTACTAGAAGGTATGTAACTATCTCACGAAGATAAACAGATGCTAACCATGTTGCTATTCTTTTACTCTTAACGGGAATGAAATGGGCGCTCTTGATAAGTCTATCTACTACTACCCAAATCCCCGTATTACCCTTCCTTGACCTCGGCAAGCCATCAACTAAATTCATGGAAACACTTTCCCATTTCCACTATGGAACCTCTAAAGGGTGAAGCAAATCAACAGGCTTCTTTTGCTCATCCTTGACTTGCTGGCACACTAAGCATCTAGAAACGAACTCTACCATATCCTTCTTCATTCCAGCCCAAAAGAAAACTTCTTACTTTTGTTGCATTCTTTGGAATCTTCCCATCTTGGATTGCCACCACCTACGATGGATCCACTGCTATCCCCTCCTTAGAGACAACGTGCCCTAAGAACCTTACTCCCTTCCTCCAAAAATGGCATTTGGAGCCTTGAGTTGACGTGTTTGAAGGGTCTCTAAGACTCCCTAGGGTGTAGGGCATGCTCTTCCTTACTTCTAGAGAACATCAAGATGTCATCCACAAAGACTACCACGAACTTGTTCAGAAAGTCCCTAAACACCCTACTCATCAGACCTACAAAATATGCGGGTGCATTCGCCAAAACAAAAGGCATGACGAGCTACTCAAAGAAACTATCTGGAGTTCTAAATGCAGTTTTATCTATACTATCCTCAACTACCTTCAACTGATGAAAACCTGTAGCTAAGTCCAACTGCGAGAAAACTGAAGCACCAACCAACTGATCGAACAAATCACCTATTTTGGAAATGAGTGCCTATCCGTCATCGTGAGATTATTCAGCTCCCTATAGTCCACGCACAATCTAAGCGAACCATTAGCCTTCGTAGCGAAAACAAACGGAGCATCCCATTCCGAAATACTTCTTCTAATGAACCCTTTCTCAAGCAGCTCCCCTACTTATTTACTGAGTTCCTTCCTCTCTCTCTCAGAGCCATGTGGCGCACTGGCAATGCAACTGGCTTTGCATTATCATTATCTACTAAGTATATCCGGGAGTCTATCCCGCGCCTCGGGGTTAAACCCTGAACCTTATCAAATACGCCATCATACTTACGGACTACTTGAATAGATTACAAATCATTGATAGATGCGTCAATTGATACAAGGTAGTTAAGCATCACCGAACCTCTAGGGTCACACGAAAAATCAAGGGTCTTTCCACAACGAGTCAATAGTCTAACTACCACCCCCTCTCTTTTCACATTCTAGGATGGCACCATACCTGGCTAGTCAGTCTATCCCTAGAATTAGACCATAGTCCGTGAAACCAAATACATAGGCATTGCATTCAAACCCAACGCCCAAGATAGACACTCTCAAATCCCAACAAATCATAGATAAATGAGCTGAGCCACCAATAGGATTTGAGACTACAACGGGATCCATGACTAAACTAGTATCTAGGTGCAGAGACTCAACAACGGAAGCAGATATAAACAAATGTGAAGCGCCAGAATCAAACAAAGTACGTACAGGATGATCGAAAAGGAAAATCAAACTTTCAACAGAAACTTTTCTACCTCTATCTCCTGTCCTGGTGCTTGAGAGCATGAACCTGCCCTCCAAAATTAGGCCTTGTCCTCTGCCCTTGCCCATGTCCTTGCCTCCTCGAGCAGTCTTTAGTTAGTTGTCCTGCCTCACCGTAATGAAAACAACCATGCTTCTTCTTCTTCCTACGGTACTTAATTACATGGCCCGTTATACCACAATAAAGACACTTCATCTTGTCACGAGGTTTATTATTCTTTCCAGCCTTCTTAGGTTCTACTTTCTTGTTCTGTGATTCTTCCACTTTCTTTTCACCTTTACCTTCTTCGTGGATTAAAGGCACATCAACAAGTTTCTCATCCTTGGGTTGTGCTCCCTAGCCTAAACTCCCTCATTCTCATTTTTACCATCCTTGTGTAACATGTTAACAAGTCTCTCGAAAGCTGCCTCCATCGCATAGAAAACCCTACGAAGCTTGAAAGAAGATTAGCCGCAGGTGACGGCTACAGATGGTGGTTGGGCATTTCTTTGCCCTTCGACAGGCGCCATAGTCTCATCATGCCTATGGAACCATGCCGCAATGAGGTTACCTCCCATAAAGCCAGGAGCCCCGAAGACTCAGAAAAGAAGGAAACAAGTATTCAAACAGAAAAATCAAGAGATAGTGCATATGGCTTTGGGGAATCTTTTAAAACCATTTTGAAACCAACTTTAAAATCTTTTATCTGATCTGGTAACCTTCAGCTCTGATACCACGTGTAACGCCCCACATCCATTAATGTCACTGACAAAGGGAATGCATTAAGTATCATGGAGTGTTATAAGTAAACAGAACAGAATATTATAAGACAGATACATAAAATATTACTTGAAAATTTTGTAACTTTTTTGTAGCGGAAACAGAAATTAGTTTGGTTACATCTTTGAACCTATTGCACCAAAACCAAGTACATAATATCAGTCTTGTACAAAAGCCGTCAGAGTACATAATTTTTAGAACCATAATCCCCAATCCAAAATGCCATATGAAAGAGAAACAAAGCTAAGCATTACTTTCAACACTTCCAAGCACTTCAAGAAGAAAGAAATCCAAGTCAAGCTTTACTAGTCCCACCCTGAGGACCTTGGGGGGGAGGAAAGAAAAGAGGCGAAACAAAAAGGGTCAGACATACATCTGACAAGTCTAGTGACTTTAACTATATAATCAGCAAAGTAACAGGATAAGAACGTAAACTAGATATAAGAAATGACTGTAACATAAGATATGACAAGGTAAACAAGGTAAGTGAGATAGAACAGGATATAATGTTGATTGCGCTTCTAATCACTATAAGATAATTCCTACACCGCACCAATACTAGTTCCATACTCAAAGTTGATCCCTCTTACTAAACATAATAATAATGATGATGATGATGATGGTAGTTTTGTGTACTACTAGCTGCTGTTGTAGGTGCCGCCTACTCATATCTCCACTAGTTGTACCCACTACCCTTCCCATTCGATCGGCTCCCTAACTCGTAGATACCCGTGCTGGACCTACGGTAGGGTATATCACCCCCTAAAGTGGCAACCCGATACTACTAAAAGGCACGGCTTATATCTGAACGATGCAACAACGTCTTACCTACTAGAACAGACCCACACGCGCACATGACTCCGTTGGACTTGTGTTGCCACCGCAAACTCTTTATTGAGCTCTTACAATCAACCAAGTAAGCGTGTCCCGTCCTCGACCTAGTTCGAGCTCACATAGATACTAAATGGATTACTGGTTGAAAAGGGTCCCCACACTTGACACAAGCTTCCCTCCTATGCTTGGTCCCCACTAGGATTCCCCACTAAACCCCTTCTTTTATTTCCATGTTCTCTTACATGTCCCAACTTGGTTAAGTGCCTTGATTATATTTCACATGTTACCCATATCACCCACTTAACCCTTTATCATCCTCATGTCTAATCACATGTCTGATCTTGGTTAAGTGTTCATTAATTTATTATAACCGTAATCTTGCAAGACCTCCTGCATTAGATTGTCGTTTTGCGGTTGCTGGATATGCCGGGCGGTTTCGGGCAGGATTATACCGCAATCAGAATCTAACCTCGTGTCTTTGCATTATTACGCATCTAATTCTGCCTTTGACCTCTCACATTAGATTACCAAATTGCGGTTGTTGGATGTGCCGGGCGGTTACGGACAGTCTTATACCGCAATTCGAATCTAACCTCGTGTCTTAGTTGTTCATTATTACTTTCTTGATTAAAATCCTCATTTTAAATCTTGGATTAAAATGTACTCCATTTACGCATAATTTTCAATCTAAATTATGTTACAATTTTAATCCAAATTAGGCTTATAATCTTATGCATACATGTTATGCCAAATTACGCCCAAATTAATTTGCATTCATTGTTATTAACAATTTATGCCAAACCACATGTATACAAATTATATCCAATCTTGCCTAATCCAACTTATGACAAATCTCATGTATATAATTTATATACAATTATGCTCAAATTGATTTATGCTAATAATCTCATTTTATTACAAAATTTCCCTACACTTTTCCCAATCATCCAAATGTTATTCATATGCAAATCGGAATAAAATATGTTAGGCTCGAAATTAGCGTAATCTCATAAAGGAAAAGGAAAAGAAAAAGGGAAGAGAATCATGTCATCAAAAATGGCATAAAATAGGCATATGAAACATGAACTGGCATGGAACAATAAAATATATCCAATTAGGCATATGACAACAGTAATTTGGGTATGGATCTGAAAGATAAGAATTTACAAATTTGATATGATTCATCTTACATGCACGTTCATAAAATCCAATTTACAATCCTATCACAATCACTTTTATATTAATTTTATGTGGAAGTAACCATAGACTCACAGCGACAGGGTCTAGAAGAGAGAATAGATCAAAATTCTGAATTTGATTAGCTAAACCGCTGTTGTAGAATTTGATTCTTATCATCCAATTTGAATACTCCTATTCTGATTTGCTTTGGTGGAGAAGAAAGGCTTGGCTAATTTATAATGGAATAGCATGGAGGCGCAATGGATTAGTGTAATGAAATTAGGGTAAGTCTTAGGTGTCTATTTATAGAGTACTAGGTGTATTAGGACCTTTAGATTAGACTAGGAACCATCTGAACCATCCAAACATGTCATCCAGCCAATCCCAGAAGGCCACATCACCAGCCAGATCTGGGCCGATAGGGGACGAAACCCCTATAGGGGGGTCGACACCCTTATCGACACCCCTGTAGGGGGTCGACACCTATGTTGACTCCCCTAGCGGGGGTCAACACCTATGTCGACTCCCCTAGGGGGGTCGACAACCTAGAGCGGGAGATTTCCCGCTCACATAGATTTGGCTGATTTTGATTTTTGAATTCATTTTTGATTTGCTATTTAATTATTATTAAATTCTGCTAATTTTTGAATCCTTCTAAACTTCATAACTTCTTCATATTGTATCCGTTTTACGCAAACTTGGAATCTATCCCAAGCAGAATTCCGAGACGAACGCAATAGTGCAACCATTTACCTTAATTCTTCTTATAAAAATTAAGTTTTCTTTAATTATCCCTTACGTCATGTTTAAAAATTACGGGGTGTTACAGGATGTATATTATGTGAGGGATTATTTGATTTTACCCTAACCAAATTTCGGGACGAAATTTCTTAAGGGTGGGAGAATGTAACACCCCGCATTTTTAATGACAATTAAAAAGATGCATATATGTATATATTGCGTACATAGACATATTTAAAGGAAAAATTAAATAATGAATTTAATTGCATGTAATAAGTTCATGCGGTGAAATAAAGAAAAAGATTAATAAAAGAAATTACATGTAATATATGAAATGAGAAGAAATGCAATGTAATGCAATTAAAATTGCATGCGAATATTTAAAAAGAAATAAAAAGGAAAATTTGAAAAGTTTCCTGAATTTGGTCACAAAATTAGCGTCATTGCATTCGTGACGATTTTGTGGTCAATTTAGACCTATGGTTTGTAGAAAACTGATTTAGGATGAAAAAGATTTCTTTAAATCAAATATTGCAACAAAATATGAAAAAGATGAATGAGAAAAAGGATAATATCTAGCATTATCATAAGTCATGTTAACAAAAGACTTAGTAGCTCAGTTGGTTAGAACATGTGATTTGTATACAAGAGGTTGAGAGTCTGATTCCCGCCAGCGCCATATGTTTTTTTAAGGGAATGGCTAAAAAGTGGCTTAGTGTGAAAGCGGTTAAAAAGTGGCTTAGTATGAAAAGGGTTAAAAAGGGGGTTTAATTGAGAGAATGTTTCAAAAGAGGAAAAATATATATTAATTGGTTTGAAATTTGAAATTGTTTGCATATAAAAGATTAGCATATGCGCAAGGGTTGAATGCAGATAAACATGATTCATAATAAGGATTGCGCGCGAACAAAAGAGGATATTTGAAATTTGATTATTGATAAATCAAATTTAAAATAAATAAATAAACATATATATGTGTGTGTGTCGACACCCACAAGGGGGTGTCGACACATGTGTCGACACTCAAGTAGGGGTATCGACACCCCTTGTTGTTGTGCATCTTGTTGCACACATGGCGCATTTTTATTGGTCAATGTTTATTTTTTTTGCAATATGGCTATTTCCTATTGGTTGGATGACGTGGTTAGCTTGGATGGGGTTTTAAATTAAATCTAAAGGACTAGATTAGTTTAGCATGCCTATAAATAAGGTGGTTAGGGTTACTTCATCCTCACAATTTCTTAGGCAATGCCAAAACTCTGCCTCCAAACCTATTCTTCTTCCTCTTCTTCTTCTTCTTTAACTAGAGAAAGCTCTGCCATTTTCTCTTCTCCTTCAAAACATATTCTAAAAACAAAATAAAGATTAAATCTAGGCTTCTTCTTCTTCTTCAAAGTTAGAGAAAAGAATTCAGATTATGCGATAAAAGCGCCTAGATTTATGCTTCGTATGAGGTTCCAAATCAAGACATGGAAGAGTAGATATGGATTAGGTTCAAGATTATTTAGAATTGGGAAAGCAAATCAAAGATGAGTGGGTTTAAATTACAATTTTGAATAATAGTTTAAATATCGTTTGGCATTCCCCAGTAATGAACATAATAAACATGTCATAATTGCAGTCTTGTTTGTATGATCTTTCTATTCTTCTCCCTCCTTCCCTTTTTATTTTTATAGCCAGGCAACCTTCGAGCCTAGGCCAAACACTGAAATATGCGAATGCGCGAAATTGGGAATCATTTGGGAATGATTAATTTGGGCATAATATATATGATGATTTATGACTTGGGAGAAGGGGCACAATATGCATAATAATATATGACTTGGAAAAAGGGTATGAAAACCTGTAATGAAATAGGGATAATTATGATAAATATCAACAATTGGAAAGGTTTTGGAAATATGTAATAAAAAGTAATTGGCATAAGATTGTTGACAATTATGAAATTGGTTTAATTTGGTATAATTTATAGGCATAACTTGGATTAGAATTGTAAGCATAATTTGAATTAGAAATTATCGGTAATTGGAATATTTTATAATCCAAGACTTGAAATTGGGCATGAATTAAGAAAAAGATAATGAATGCCTAAGACACGAGGTGAGATTTGGTTTGCGGTAGAAGTCTGCCCGGAACCGCCCGGCATATCCAGCAATCGCAAACGGTAATCTAATGCGAGAGGTCTTACATGGGAATCAGACCCGTAATGGTGACAAGACACGAGGTTAGATTCAGATGCGGTAGAAGTCCGCCCGAAACTGCCCGACATATACAGCAACCGCAAACGGTAATCTAATGTGGGAGTTCTTGCGCTTTTACGGACATAATATATAATAATGAATACTTAACCAAGACGACACATGTAAGGTTGACATGGATATAGTAAAGGCGTTAAGTGGGTAACATTTGTATCATGTTGTTAAATTGGAGTAATTAACCTAGTTAAATTTTTAGTGGTGTTACGAACCAGCTGAATTGAGTAGGTGTTAAGTAAACTTGTTAAAGAAGTGGGAAGGGTTAAGTTAATCTTGATTAATGCAAAAATGGGGAATTATAATAACCTATTATGAATGAACTTGAATAAGAAAAGGAAAGATAATAGGTACGCTCGTCCTAGGGACAAGCGGGAATTATAACTTATGGAATAAGGTAAGTTTTAAGGAATGGTTGGGGAAAATGAAATAACTTATGTAATAAGGTAAGATGTACTTAATTGTAAATTAAGTAATCTGTAAATGCAAGAATAAATCTACAAATGAAGATAACATAAGTTATATGAATGGAAAGGGATTAGGACATAATAGGAGATTGGTTGAGTTGAGTAGTTCTCTGAGTGTCAATCTGATGTTGATTTAGGTCTTCGGGGTTGATACTTAGGGAGTTATTCTCTTGCCAATGTATATGTACTTAATTATAAATTAAGTAGAACAAGTTATGGTAACCATAAGATGGAAAATGAACAGATTATGAGAATAACATGTTGTAGGCTTATTAATAAACTTAAATGGGCTAAGTTATAAATGGAATTAATAAGCAAGGGTAACTTGGTAAACTTGAAAAGGAAGCCAATGTGAATGAGAATAACCAAGTTAAATGAGAAGACTAAAGAGTTGGCGCTTGGAGCAGTCCGTACGTTATAGGATGAACAGCCCAACGAGGTAGATCATCACGATGTTATAAAGCACGAGGGGAGCGCACATTTATCTGACTTTTCTGGCGGCTCCGATGGACTGGAAGGGGAAACACATGGCTTCCTGAAACATTAAAGGTGCTCCTAGTACTCCTCTGTGTGGTGGAAGATGTTTATGGCTTTGCCCGCAGAGGTTTGGTCTGCGCGTAACTACTAAGTGGGCGGGCCTTGACTGCAAGAATAACTTGGCAGTCATAATGTTGTACGCGGTGACGGAAAAGGTCATTCGGCAGTGGCCTCAATGGAAGCGGAGTTTCAGGACCAATAAGGATAGTAGGTCGTCGAGTGCTTGTCACAATAGCTAGTAGGATGCAGAAAGACTAGAGCTAGACCCAAGATACCATTCACTATCGTGAGATGGTGGTTGAGGGGAGACTCCATATGGATGTTTAGATTCTTTGCTTAGGGGCATGTCGCTTAGCTCTTGTAGTCTTTACTAGTTGAGGCAGGGGCAGAGAAGGGGCCATAGCCACCGTAGAAAACAAACCCTAGGGATATTTGTGTGAGAGGCCCTTAAAGGCGGGCCTGCACAGATATAAGGAAAGCGCCCGACCGAGTTCCGTGTTTCTTGGGTAGCCCTGTCACGGAACTCGGGCATGCACACGATAAGTGGGAAGGTTAGGCATCGAATACAGGCATCGAATACGTTTGACGATACGTACATGGGAAAGTCTAGATACATACATGTATGCTCTGGGTGGTGTATCGTAGACTCTGGGGCATTACTCGATGAAGGAATCTAACTCGATGAAAATGTTCAAGGATAGCAGTCGGTACACTTACGTATTACAGCGATAGTGGTTCTATGCGGATGTAGCGTTTTTATATATGTAAAGAGATATGTACGTTACTACGGCTTAGGATGAGGGATTGCGCACATAAATGTGGTGTTGCAAACGAGACCGTGCGAGTGGGGTACCATGGGGTGCACCTCAGTTTGAGGGTAGCTACATATACATTATATTATGTTAATCTACTAGGGAGTATACGGGTGCGATGTGTGTGTGTAAGCCTTGAGCGCTAATAACACAAATAACCTAATAAATAAGAAATGTGATTGAACGGTATATGTAGGATTATCCAGAAGTGTAATTTAAGCCCAGTCACCAGAACTTGTGTTCTGACCCCCCCCCCCCCCTCCTCATAACATTCACAGGTTAGGTTCATGACAGAGACTGCATAGCTTTGGATACTGGTTTAGCAGTATTGTTAGTAAGGTAAAGCTATGTTTTAATTACATTATATTTTATTCTTTCCACTAAGAGATATTTTCCGAACTCTAATATGTTTTATGTATCTGTCTTTTCTGCAGGATACTAGAGCAAACCAACTCGGGTTTCGATGGATTGGGTTTTTGAAAAAAAAATGATCTGTCCGAATTCAGGTTGTTACAAAGTGAGATATAGATCAAAGAGAGAGAAAAGAGGGAAATTTCATAAATGAGTGAAATGTATAAAGTGATGTATTTTGCAACCTCAAGTATGATAATGAGGAGTGATTCCATAGTGGACGTAGGTCTAAATTGATCGAACCACTCTAAAAATATCTCATTCTTCATTTTTGCTCTTTATTTTGTGCTTCTGGCTCCGTATCATACTGTTTGGTGAAGTGCTCCAAGAGCACCTTTGGTAATGTAGCCATTTTTTGGTTACAACATTTGGCACCCACCGTGTGGCCACATTTGCACTTCTCTCAAATTTAAGAGTCTTTCATTGAAGTTCTAAGACTGCTTCTACTATAGATTCTCTAAATCTAAGGCCCAGGCCAATTGACGAACTCTCTCCAAATTCTAAGCCTTGTCCGAAATAATGGCTAAATCTAAGAAGACTGCAAGTAAAACCAATGGAGAAACCGAAAACGTTGCTAACGATGAAGCTATGCCACTTACTAACCGCTTTGAAGTTGGCGAAAACTCGGTAGGTGGAGCCGGTGTGACTAGGAATGAGTTGGAAGACGCTACCACCAATTTAAACCAGAGAATTGATAGTTCGTCCAAGGCTTTTATGGACAATTTGGATGCAGTTCTCAGTGCTCAACCAAATTCATCCCCTCAAAAGGTCCATGTTGATCTTGATGGTAATGCTGATTCATCCGCTTCTGATCAAAATCGCAATGACAACATGAAAGATGATATTAACTGGCTAAGTGACAAAGACGAAACTAACGTCTAAGACTTGAAAACAAAAGCATAGAATCATTCCGAGGGAAATACTCGAACGATTACTAGTCCCACCAAGGGGGCACCTACTCGCTGGGAAGGTACAGGACCTAGGGTTTCTAATCAAGATCGGTTGCCCAGACAAACATTTGGTAAAGAACCCAGCGTCGTAGAGCAGCATAGCGTTGAAGAGTACATCTCGTATATGATAGAACAAATCATGAAGAAAAATCAAGCTGGAAGTGATGAGGAAAGAGAATAGGATTTCTCTCTAGATAGAACTCCGTTTACCGAGAGAAACCAAGAAACAAGTGTCCAAAGAAGTTCACTCCCCCAACTTTGCCTCTGTACAATGGCCTTGTTGATCCAAACTACTTTCTGTTCAAGTATGAGTGGCATACGAGTGCAGCAAAAAAAACATATGAGATGAGATGCTTATACTTTCCTCTCTACTTAGAAGGAGCTGCGTCATTATGGTTCACAAAGCATCCACCTAAGTCTGTAGACCGGTTCTCTGACTTGACCAAAAAATTCAAGGAGCAGTTCCGCCTGTATGCTACCAAAGCCAAGGATGTTATAACACTCTCAGCAATGAAAAAAAATCCAGGAGACTCTACCAAAGTTTTTCCCAGTCGATCCAATGTTGCCTTGTCCGAAGTGGGAATCCAGAGCCTCGGATAGTCGTTATGGCTTTACTCAATGCTATAGATAAGAAAAGCGAGTTTGGTAGATGGATAAAGATGAAGGAACCAAATACGTTTGACAAGTTCTATAAGAAAACGAAAGAGTACATGAGAGTGAACAATGATCCTTTTCTTATTGGCGCAAGCAGCATTGCTGAGGATAAGAAAAGTATAAGTGCTCAAGTGAATTAATAGAGAACTCAGGGGTAGAAACGAGCCAACGATGGGAACGACAACAAAGCAAACAAGAAGTTTCAACTCGTGACTCATCAAACTAACTACTTTGAATGACACTCCTGAAAACATATACCTTGCCAAGAAGGATGTAGAAGATTACCAGGAGCCTCGCCCAATAAAGATGACCATCTAGCCAAGTCTGGGAAGTTCTTCCGATTTCATAATCAGCTAGGCCACAATACCAACGAATGTAGGCATCTGAAATCATTGATCAAAGAGCTAATTAGGAAAAATCGTCTGCAACAATATGTGAAGAATCCCCAAGACGTAAATCCTTCTACAACTCCCTAGGGGCAAGGGGAATCAAATGGCCAGTATGGTCCAAGCAACGAAGCTTCTGCTCAAACCTATGCACGACCGGTCATTTACTGTAGTCATTGGTGGTGCTCTAATATTAGTGGCTCAAAATAAGTGATCTTCTTTGCCTTTATTTTACTTTTTGCTATGTTTGAATCCCTTGTAAAAGTCTATAATGTTTTACATGCATTGTACCAAACAAAAGCTTTACGAATGAAGTCTTACCTACCTGTATATATCTCTTACTTGCAAAATATTAAAAATTTACTAAAGACGATTTTCATATTGTAGGCTATTCCATAGGCATTTTCCTCCTTAGAGTTCGACAAAGTGAGACAACCCCGATAACACCAAATCAAGGGTAGATTGAAAAATTCCTAACAAGTCAAACGGCGAAGAGAGTAGCATGCAGCCATGGATCCAGAACCCCAAAGGTTGCGAGAATTCGCTGTGCGAAACGAAGCGCGGGAGTTCACTCCGTGAAATGATGCATAGAAGTTCGTTATGCGAAGCGAGGCAACCTCACCAAAAGGTCGCAGGAATTCGTTGTGCAAAATGAAACACGGGAGTTCGCTATGTGAAACGATACATGGGAGTTTGTTACGCGAAGCGATGCAACCTCACCCAAAGGTCATAAGAATTCATTGTGCGAAATGAAGCGCGGGAGTTCACTATGTGAAACGATGCACAGGAGTTTGTTACCTAAAGTGATGCAACCTTGCCCAAAGGTCGCGGGAATTCATTGTGCAAAATGAAGTGCGGGAGTTGACTAAGTGAAACAATGCGTGGGAGTTCGTTACGCGAAGCGATGCAGCCTCACCTAAACAAAGCATGAGAGTTCGCTATGCGAAGCGATGCACGGGAGTTCGCTCTACGAAAGGATGCGGCAACTAAAAATCCTTTACATAGAGAATGAAATCTCTCCACAGCAGAGATCAACAATGCTCAATTAAATCCGCAATGTTGATTTAGTCGACAGGAGAAGATGAACGTTGGATTATAAAAGACCTCTCCATAGTAGGGGCGTCCAATGGAGTCCCCGATGCCAGAACTGGTCGACAAAGCAGACAAACATTAAGCAATAAAAGTTCTTCCCTAGTAAGGACTAATGACGACCTTCTAAGCATGGGCACTAATGTCCAAAGCTTCTCCAAGAAGAAGAAGAAAATAAATTACAGACACGTATTTTCGAAATGAAAATTGCAGTACACAATTACTAGTATTTAAAATAATGACGCTTGAAATATGTAGTCGGCTTCTGTCAATTAGTTGATCTTAAGTGTTAATACGAATTCGAATTAGAATATTGTGATTGTGCAGATAATATTCAACGAGTTATAAACCGTTGAATAAAACAAATTATGTATAAATACATCATTCAATTCAAAAATAAATTGCCATAATTAGAAAATTTGACTGATTAATCTGTTATCGATAGGGGCAGTCGATCGCAAATTATTCGCCCAAAAACGTGTTATGTTTCTATTGTTACAAAATAGGTTGTAGCAACTAAAAAAGGCACAACCGTTGTTCGCTTTAGAAAGTGTGTATTGAGGTGAAAATCAATAGCTAGACTAGTTCATAAAACAAGTAATTCAGCGTAAATTGGCCATGACCATTTCAATAAAAATCAAGCGTGACCAATCCATTATGAATTTCACTTGTTTCATGCATTCAAGCCTGAATTAAAACTGGGGTATTCACAAACTAGCGTGGTGTTATCAACGACGGCATACTTATCCATCCAATACAAGTATTCATACGCCATCAAAACATCAAGTTCATTGGACAACAAATAAATATTCCTAACCGTCAAAGTTTCGAAGCTCACATTTTTCGTATGCAAAAACATGAACTCCGAAAGGCAAATGTTAACCCCGTTATACAACGCGGTTCATAAAAAATACGTTGATGATATAATATGCAATGAATAAAGCAATTTCATAGTTATATCCTAACGACATGGTGTCATACTATTCCAGCGATCTAGAGAAAAGACGTTTAGTGACTTGATAAAGTCATTCAGATCTTCACCAAAAAAGCATGACATTATGACCATGCAATCCATTCCTTTGAATTCATTCATACTGCAAACCAGAAATCTCGTTTCATGTCGTTGGAATCAGGTCATACTGCGCCTTCAATCCTGTCGTAACATTAACCGTGTCGGGTTAATTAGCACGACTTGGAGTCATGTCGCACCCAGGCTTCCCTTAGGTCGTTATACACAAGCATCTGCATGATACAAAGGTAATTACCACAACTTGGAGTCATGTCGTACCCAGGCTTCTCTTAGGTCGTTATACACAAGCACCTGCATGATACAAAGGACTAACGACCTTATTTTGTAGAGCTTATGCCTTTACATTTTAGAACCATGTCGATACAAGGCTAATGTAACAATTATATATTAGAGATCAACTATGACTCATATGCGTGGATCTATTTTGTGCACTCTAAGAACACGTGACATAATTTAAATGTGCATCACACATGAAGCTTAGAAGTACAACCAAAAAAATATTCATGTAAAGCCACGAGGTTGAGATGAAGCAAAAGCTTGGATTAAGCGTGGTTCAGCAACAAGCAAGTTGTTATAAATACATGACTGACGTGACAACATGGATGTCGTTTGCTAGCTAACCATGTCGTTGGTGTAGCATAGAGCCAAGTCGTTGGCACAACTTGAATTATGTCATATGCATCTCACGGCTTGAGTAGACACGTTGCCCTGAAAAGTATGGCGGCAGCTGAAAACATGGAATGTTTGTAATATGCACACGTGGCTGGTTCAAGCCATTTATCTTAACCAAGAAATTGAGCAATATACAAAGACCAGCAGATCGTTAGAGCAAGCGGTGTGAGCATATATTGTGCAGGTCGTTTCGGATACTTTAGACCATAAAAATTGGTCACGACATGAAAGGGCTGACGACATGATTATGGGTGGCGGCATGACTCCACTAATTTCCTTGAGACCATTCACTTTAAAGGGCCACGTGGCAGTATGAGAAGTTAAAAACATATGCGGACGACATAAATATCAAGTCCTAGAACGCTTCATGCTGCAGCATCTTCACACCCCAAGTTGTTATGTCCATCCGAGCCATACCCATGTCGTGTTGTCGGCTTGAAGTCATGTCGTGGCTATATAGAAGTAAAGTGGGTTAAAGCTTTAATGTTCATAAGCTAGAAGAAGAGCATATACAGCTGACAATATATAAGTATGGCTTGCTGAAACATTACACGTACACATGAAGCAACATGCGACTTCCTTATGTATTATAACAGTATATCGAACCATGATAAGGATAAGAAGAGATATTAATCATTCCCAGTTATCGTGTGTGCAATAATCAAAGTCAATAATATAGTGTAGATCTTGGGTCAACATATGTATTTGGACATTGCGTTGATATGATTAGCTAGATTTCCCAATAGTATTATCTAAAGAAGGCACGTGGCACTAGTTAAATTCCATGTCAGGTTGTTAATGCGGCTTGCTTCAAGTCAGTCAACAGTTATGTCGTATATCGTGAGGCTAGATTTAAATCATTTCTTTCCATGTTGTAAGCTAAATGACAGCTGGCAACTTAAGACGCGCTGGAGCATATCAATATAAGTCGTTGTTGGTTAAAAATGGGAGAACGCGGGATAAACTGAAATGTGACCGACTGTATTATAGTTGGAGTATCCTGAGCTAGTGCCAGTTGTAAAGGCATAATGCATGCTGCAAGTCGGCAAACTCAAGAAAGCCGTAGGTAATTTATGTCGCATGTGTCTATGTGATATGACTCATACCTCAAAACTTGCATGTATATAATTACAGCTGTCAACAGTTATAAAGGGTGTGTTACCGGTTGAACATACTTAATTACGACCATGCCACTACCCATAAATACCATTTATAAATACCCCACTTCTCAACCATTCATGGGGATCGGATTTAATTTCCATGAAGTGTCGTCAAATTCCAAGCTCTCTCCTAACTTCGTTAATGGCTTCCAAAGATCAATCAACCTCTCTCCAACACCAAATGGATCAAATCTTCTCCAAACTCCATTAGAAATTTCTCAAATTCAATTCAAGCTTCTCTAATCTCCATCAATCCTCTCTAAAGCCTAGATCTAACACGAATTCATCATCAGATCAAGGAGAATCACTCAAGTGTTCAAGTGTTGAAGATATTCACCAATCTCAGCGACACTTAAAGAGATCAAACCATTCCTTTGGTAGATTTAAGTGAGAACTAGATCAAAGAGAGAAATATCATAAAATAAGTGAAATGTATAAAGTGATGTATTTTGTAAACCCAAGTACGATAATGAGGAGTGATTCCATAGTGAACGTAGGTCTAAATTGACCGAACCACTCTAAAAATTCCTTATTCTTCATTTTTGCTCTTTATTTTGTGTTTGTGGCTTCAAATCATATTGTTTGGTGAAGTGTTCCAAGAGCACCTTTGGTGTTGTGGCCATTTTTTGGTTACAACAATGATGAATCTACACCGCTTACTAACCGCTCGGAAGTTGGCGAAAACTCGGTAGGTGGAGCCGGTGTGACTAGCAATGAGTTGGACACCGCTATCTCAAATTTAAAATAGAGAATTGATAGTTCTACCAAGGCTTTGACGAAAAGGTTAGAAGCGGTTCTCAATGCTCGAACAAATCCAGCCCCTCAAAAGGTCCATGTTGATCTTGACGTTAATGCCAATTCATCCTCTTTTGATCAAAATTGCAACGACAACATGGAAAATGATAATGACCGGCAGAGCAAATAAAAAATGAAGCTAACATCGAAGACTTGAAACCAAAAGCTAAGAATCATTACGAGGGAATTACTTGAAGGGTTACTAGTCCTGCCAAGGGGGCACCTACTCGCTAGGAAGGAAAAGGACCTAAGTTTTCTAATCAAGATCGCTTGCCTAGACGAACATTTGGTAAAGAACTCAGCCTCGCAGAGCGGCATAGCACTGAAGAGTACATCTCGGATATGATAGAACAAATCATGAAGAAGAATCAAGCTGGCAACGACGAGGAAAGAGAACGGGATTTCTCCGCCGATAGAACTCCGTTTACCAAGAGAATCCAAGAAACAGAGTGTCAAAAAAAGTTACTCCTCTAACTTTGCCTCCGTACAATGGCCTTGTTGATCCTAACTACTTTTTGTTCAAGTACGAGTGGCATATGAATGAAGCAAAAGCAACAGATGAGATGAGATGCTTATACTTTCCTCTCTACTTAGAAGGAGCTGCGTCATTATGGTTCGCAAAGCTTCTACCTAAGTCCGTAGACCGGTTCTCTGACTTGACCAAAAAGTTCAAGGAGCAATTCTGCCTATATGCTACCAAAGCCAAGGATGCTATAACACTCTCAGCAATGAATTCAAATCCAGGGGAATGCGTCAAAGCTTTTCTCAGTCTATTCAATGTTGCCTTATTCGAAGTGAGGAATCCAGAGCCTCGCATAATCCTCATGGCTTAACTTGATGCTATAAACAGAAAAGCGAGTTTGGTAGATGGATAAAGGTGAAGGAAACAAATACGCTTGACAAGTTCTACAAGAAAGCGGATGAGTACATGACAGTGGATGACGATCCTCTTCCTATTGGAGCAAGAAGCATTGCCGAGGATAAGAATAGTGTTAATGCTCAAACGAATCAACGGAGAACTCAAACGTAGAAAGAGCCAATGACGGGAACAACAATAAAGCTAACAACAAGTTTAGCCTTCAAGACTCGTCAGAACTAAATACTCTATATGACACTCCTGAATACATATACCTTGTCTCGAAGGATGCAGAAAATTACCCGGAGCCTCGGCCAATAATGATGAGTGACCAACTAATCAAATCTTGGAAGTTCTTCCGATTACATAATCAATCAGGCCACAATACCAACGAATGTAGGAATCTGAAATCATTGATCGAAGAGCTGATTAGGAAGAATCATCTGCAACAATATTTGAAGAATCCCCAAGATGCAAATCCTTCTACAACTCCCCAATGAGAAGGGGGCATCAAATGGCCAGTCCGGTCAAATCAACAAAGCTTCTACTCAAACCAATGAACGATCGATCATTAACTGATAGTCTTTGGTGGTGCTCAAATACAGTTGCTCAGAATAAACGATCTTCTTTGCCTTTATTTTACTTTTTGCTATGTTTGAATCTCTTGTAAAAGTCTATAATGTTTTACATGCATTGTACCAAACAATAGCTTTACGAATGAAGTCTTTTCTGCTTGTATAAATCTCTTACTTGCAAAATATATAAAATTTTCTAAAGACGATTTTCTTATTGCAGGCTATTCCACAGGCGTTTGCCTCCTTAAAGTTCGGCCAACTGAGACAACCCCGATAGCACCAAATCAAGGCTAGATTGAAAATTTCCCAATGAGTCAAATGGCAATGGGAGTAGCTAGCATTCACCGATCCAGAAGCCCAAACATTGTGGGAATTCGAGTGTGAAATGAAGCGTGGGAGTTCACTATGTGAAACGATGAGCGGGGGTTCCTTACGCGAAGTGATGCAACCTCACCTAAAGAACACGGGAATTCATTGTGAGAAACAAAGCACGGGATTTCACTATGTGAAACGATGCACAGGAGTATGTTACGTGAAGCAATGAACCTCACCCAAAGCTCATGGGAATTCGTGGTGCAAAATGAAGCATGGGAGTTCACTACGTGAAACGATGCATGGGAGTTTGTTACGTGAAGTGATGCAACCTTACCCAAAGGTCGCGGGAATTCACTATGCAAAACGAAGTGTGGGAGTTCACTAAGTGAAACGGCGCACTGGATTTCGTTACGCGAAACGATGCAACCTCACCTAAACGAAGCGCGGGAGTTTGCTATGTGAAGCGATGCACGGGAGTTATCTCTACGAAAAGATGCGGCGACCAAAAATCCTTTCCAAAGTGAAAGCAATTGTAATGACCCGCATTGGCAGAGGTAATATAATTAATTTATTTAATTATTTATATAGTGATTTAGAGAATAAGATGATCGTGGAATTAAATAATGATGAATATTTAATTAAAATAATAAATTAAATAATATATTTAATTCTGAAATAATCAAAATTAGCTGAAATGACGATATGGTGTGAACCAGACCATCTGTGATATATAATTCAGCTTGGAATTTAATTTGAATAACAAATATATTCAATCGACGTCAGTTTGAACGTATAATTATAATATAATTAAAATAGAGCTCGAAATGGTGCGGCAGTTCGCTATTTGGCGATTTGAACATCAACTGAATATACAGGATTCGTTTTAAATCGGATTTCTGTGAAACCAGAAACGTGTGGAGCTGGTGGAGTATATCTTTCTAGTGGAAGAGAAAAATCGGGATTTCGTCGTGTAGATTTTGATTTACGTCCAAATCAAATTTTAGAAAAGTCGCTGTGGAATTCCTTTATAATTTATAAAGGAATTATTTATATTTTAAAAAGGGATTTCAATATAAATCGAATATCGAATTGACCCAGAAGTGAATATCAAGTTAGAAATTCATATAGGAATATTCTAGAGCTGTATGGTATTCCACTGTGAATATAGACGATGATAATTAATATTAAATAATGTATTTAATTATATTTAAATATATTTATAAATTTAAATAGGCTATTTAGAGCGTTAAAAATAGCCACTTTTGCATACGAAGTCGGAAATCGACGAAACCAGTTTTGTTGGATCCGCAATGTCAAATAGTTGTTAGATTCCAAGTTTCGTGATTTTTAGAGTCAGTGTGTGACCGTTGGGATTTTTAGACTGAAAAATAGTCAGTATTTCGACGGTTAAAAATACACTGTGTGAGCATACGGAGTCGGAATTTGACGAAACCAGTTTCGTTGGGACCGTAATGTCAAACTCTAGCTACATGTCCAGTTTGGTTATTTTTAGATATCGGATGTGTTCGTAGGAATTTTTAAAGGGACAAAATAGATATAAAATAGAAAAAAAAGAAAATATCTCATTGAAAATATCTAAATCAAAAATCTCTATAAATACCCCTTATTTGTCCTTAAACCCTAAACTCCTCTCTTCATGGTCAACAAGCATGCCGCCATCTGTTCTTCCTAAGAACGTGAAATATTCATCTTCTAAAACCAAATAAAAATCAAAATGAAATCTCTAAATCATAAAACAAGTATTTATGGGTTCCTGTGGATTTGCTCTTCAGTCTGGTATACTCAATAAGGTGTTCGACGCAAATATTTTCATGCTGTGAAATTGCAGCGGATGTTGGTTCCTTCTAGGGTTCGATACTGGATTGATTGAGGCATCGATGAGTGGTTTAAGGTTCGGATTTGGATTCCGGGAGAAGAATAGATGAAGTTGTGGTTTTTTTTGGGCATTTTGGTGAAAATGTCGTTCGGTGAAGCACAGTAGGTGGACGACGATGGGGTTCGGGGGACCAACTCGAGTGGGGTGAAAATGGTATAGGGAGGTGGCGATTTACGTAAGGAGGATGATGATGATTTTTATTTGGGGTTCGGTGGGAGAACGAAGGCGTGGTGGAGGCTCAAGGACACGGAAATGGTGAGGAGGGATTGCCTGGAGCTCGCGTTCTAAGTGATTGAGGAAGATGGAGGCTTGGTCGGGCTGAGGTTTTAAAATGAACATGGGCCTGAAGGTAAAAGGAAAGCCCAATAATTTAAAGTCCAAGTTATTTTTAAATTAAAATAGTGTATATTCTTGTTTAAGCCATAACTTGTACATACAGAATCAGAATCACAAACCGTAAGTTGCGTTGGGATCGTATGGACGGTGGCTACGTCATGGAACTGACTGGAAGTGGATTGGGGCTCGTTTGAATTTATGGCGAAATAAATTGTTTGATTCAAATCAAATAACAGTTTATCGTTCTTTAACGATGAACTGCCAAAGTGAGTAAAACTCACCAACTCTGAACAGTTATATTTTTATAATGTATTTTTAGAACTATTAATCATCTGTTGATTGCTGTGTGTTGGTTGATTGATTGAACTGCTAGTCAGTTAGTGGAAATTATATATATATATATAAATATATATATATATATATAAACCGTTAAATATTTATATATTGATTCTGCTATCAGAATAATTTATATTGAACTGAAAGTGATGATAATCATATTGTGTAACATCTGTGGATGCAGGGAGACAGGTTGGAGGAATCCGACTGGATTCCTCAACAGTTATTTTATTGTTTTTCATATATTGTTATATGATGTGTTATAAAATCTGTGGGCAATTATATGTGCTTGGACGATATTGAACATCGTGATTTGATATGATTGAATACCATAACATACCGAAATGTTGATAAGGGGATTTTCAAAGTGATATTGAAAATAGAATATTTATAAAATGAGATATTTATAAATAAGAGATATTTATAAATAGAAATATTTATAAATAAGAAAATATTTATAAATGGAATATTTATAAATAGGAGATATTCGAAAAGGAAATAATTTCAAAACATTTTCTTTTTTTGAATGGAAAGGCCTGTGTGGCGGGTTTGGGGATTTTCCTGATGCTCCCGTTACAAAGGAGGTTATGGCGAATTTTTCCGGGAATTTAAGGAGATAGAATATTTTTAAGAATAAATTAGAAAAGAGAAATATTTGTAAACATTTACAAATGAAATAGAAAGAGAAATATTTGTAAACATTTACAAATGAAATAGAAAGAGAAATATTTGTAAAACATTTACAAATAGAATAGAAAGAGGAATATTTGTAAAATCATTTACAAATAGAATTGAAAAGGAAATCATTTGTAATGTGAAGAACCGTTACTAAAATTAAATCTTTATAAATGAATAAACGTTGTTAAAAAGGAAATCCTTTTAAATGGATAAACGTAATTAGAAAGGAGTTAATCGAATATGGTATTCGAAAGTAAGTTAATCGAATCTGGTATTCGAAAGTTAGTTAATCGAATAGGTTATTCGAAAGGGGGTTAGTTGAGTTAGAGAAAACCATTTAGAGTTAACCAGTAGAGTTAATCAGTTAGGGTTGACCAGGCAGAGTTAATCAGTTGGAGTTAATCGATTTGAGTAAAGATTTTCGAGTTGATAATCGAGTTAAGTTATCGAATACCACTTTTTCGAAGTAGAAGTTATCAAATATAGTTATTTGAGGTAGAGTTAGTCAAACAGAGTTATTCAGGATAAGTTGCCATCTCATACGATTGCTAGCGTAATTCGCAGGGCTTTAAATAGCCTACGGCGGTCGGATGTTTCCTGAGGGAATCGGGCGTAACCATTGTGATCGCTGCGATCTAGAGTCAAGCGAATGGAGTTAAATAGAGTTATCGAATATTAGTTATTCGAATAGAGTTAAACGGAGTTAAATAGAGTTATCGAATATTAGTTATTCGAATAGAGTTAAACGGAGTTAAATAGAGTTATCGAATATTAATTATTCGAATAGAGTTAAACAGAGTTAAATAGAGTTAATCGAATTAGTTATTCGAATAGAGTTACATAAATAAGAGTGATTCGAATTAGGTATTCGAATAAAGTTAAACACAAAGGAGTTATTGATTAGTTAAATCGAAAGGGAAGATTATCGAATATCGTTTATTCGAGAGGAGATTATCGAATATAGTTTATTCGAAGGAGTTATCGATTATTAGTTAATCGAAGTGAGTTATAGAATATTAGTTAAATCGAAGGTGTTATCGAATATAGTTTATTCGATGGAGTTAATCGATTAGAGTTAAATCAAAGGAGTTAATCGAATATAGTTTATTCGAATAGAGAAAAGGAGTTAATCGGATATAGTTTATTCGAATAGAGTAAATGAGTTAATCGAATATAGTTTATTCGAATAGAGTTATAGGAGTTATCGAATATAGTTTATTCGACAGGAGTTAAGTGAATTAGTTAAGTTAAACTAAGTGAATTAGTTAAGTGAATTAGTTAAGTTAAACGAAGTGAATTAGTTAAGTGAATTGGTTAAGTTAACCAAAGTGAATTAGTCAAGTTAATCAAAGTGATTAGTTCAGTTAATTGAGATAAGTAAATCAAGTTAGGTTAATCGAGTTGAATTAGTCAGTCGAGTTAATAAATTGAGTTAGTCAAACCAAGTAAAACCAGTTAGAGTTAATTAATTAAGGTTGACCAGTTAGAGTTGATCGGTTAGAATAAACTAGTTAGAGTTAATCAATCAAAGTTAATCAAATAGACTTAAGTAAAATTAAAACTGACTAGAGATTAGTAAATTGAATGGTTTTCTAAGTGCCTATCTGATGTTGGTTTCGGCCTTCGGGATTTATACTTAGGGGATTGTTCTCATACTAGTTTACAGTCAGGGACTGATAGTTGGGGAAGAGTAGTGGTTTGTAAATTAGCAAATGGAAAACGTTTTCCAGTGTTAATAACATATATTTTCTAAACATAGAAAATAAGGCAATGCGAATATGTATATATAGATAGATGTTGATGATTTACCGATATAATTTCCATCTGGAAATAATATCGTTGTTTGCACACTTGTTTCTCTTTGATGGTTAAATCACAGACTATCGAAGTTTTGACCATTTTAACGTTGTTAATATGGAGAGACCGGTTGGATTATTATCCGAAGAACCACTCTGTATTGGCATAAGCGTTGCGAATCATATATGCCAAAGATAATTGAAGACGGAGTAAAATGCAAGGGCTATTGTATAAGTCTTAGATAACAGTGCCTAAGATGGATGTACTGGATAGTACCTTCGGTTTGTCCAGTCCCAGGACAACTTGTATGGACGAAGGTCTGACAGAGTATATCCAATGGATCGCGTAAGTTGATCTGTTCAAACGTATTCACGTTTGGTGGCGGAGGAATTCGTTTCTCTAAGTTGTATACCCGTGTTACTTTTGGGTAAATCAATTTGTGATTTGGCGGGTATGACGATGTGACATTCTAAGTGAATGAGGATGACTTGTGATGATGAATGTCTGACAGAGTACTTCCAGAAAGGTCACGTACATTGATTTCTTCAACTATACCAAGAGTGGAAGAGGAGAAGGAAACTTCTTTAGCTAACACGTAACGTACTGTTGTAGACGCCAATTAGTGATTTTCGATGGATCTGACAATGTGGCATTCGAAGTGAATCTGATGTAATGATAAAGCGTAGCTTCTAGCCTCATCAACCGGTAAATGACAGAAATTGGACAGGCAGCATGGCTAAGTCGGTCGCACCGACGTAGGGTGTAGAATCACCTATCTAGAGAATATTCATTTGTTTCTTAAATCTACCAATGTTGTCCCATATATATACGGGAACGGTTGCTGATCCCAACCGTTGGTGATGTACATTCGATACACTCAAGCGAAATGAGTAGTCGGTCATGTGTGGCTGAGTTGTAAGATGTTCTTGTTGAACTCCAGTGTATCGTTCCTAGAGTACACTGATCGGAAGGTGGTTCCATACCTTGTCATAGTTGGAAATCCATTATCCAATACGTGCTTGCGATTTTGATTGTATACTATATATGTAGAACGTGAGATGAAAGCATTTCTGCTAGTTGATATCTATTTGTACATAGACATTATTATAATATCAAAAGGTTTTTGATATAAAGATATTTTTTATTCTCATAAGGGAAAACCCCATTCCGTTCTGCGGCGTGGTCTTATGAGATATCGTTTACTTGTTCATATACTATTTTTAAACTGTTTTACTCATACCAGTCCTATGACTGACCCGGAGTTTACTTTGTTGTTTTCCCTAAACTCTTGGGTGCCTAAATTTGTACGGGCTATCAAGTAGTCAGGATTTACAGATATACTTGAAGAGCTTGAGCAGGAGGCTTCTGGATCATATAGCTATAGTTTATTTTCGCTGTGTTGTAAGTGTTGTACTCTGATAAGTGCTATTGTATATATAACTGTTTGTATTTCAAAAGTTATATTATATTTTATTCGTTCCGCTGTGAGATTCGTGTTTACTCTGATGATGATGTTCTTCTTCTTCTTCTACTCTATTAGTTCTATCTTATCTATCCTCACCCTCTAATTTCTTTCATTAATTACCAGGATTTTTCGATGTTTTGGTTATCGACATCGAGCTTATGTCGATAACCAAAGTCACCGAAAATCCGGGTCGTTACAGTTGGTATCAGAGCTTAAGTTAAGAATTTACCTTGGCTCTGTGGCGTGACTCGGTAGAGATAGGGTTAGTAATACCCTAGATTGAGTTGAGTGTATATATACGAGTGCGCATTTGTATTTGATATAAAAATGGTTTTATATTGTGGAGATTCATTGGCTAAGTTGTTTATGAGTTCTGGTCGATCAGTTTGATCCACTGTATCGGTAGGAGTAAATAAATACTTGAATACGATGGACCGACACAGTATGGATATGTAACATATTATCATATATTAGATATATTGGTTGTATTATAATCGAGTAAGATTATAACATGTGAAATGGTTATATATAACCAATCAGAATTCATATAAGTAAAGTATATGAAATAAGATGAATTAAAAATTTGAATTTAAATCAGATTTGGAATTTTAATAAGGAAATTTTAAGTTCCTGGGAGATTTTGAGATGTTTTCAAAATGGATGTATTTAGTAAGGGTTTTGAAATGATATAGTATTGAAATCACTTGGGTCGCTGGAAAATAATTCGGATGATGACTGCGCAGTATCATCGGTGTGATTATCGAGTTCTAAGTGGTGGATTACTACCAAAGATTTTAATTTGAATTGTTTTGAGGAAACAAGTTGTTTAGAAATTCAAAGGTTTTGAATTGGTATTATGATTTCAAATTTGATTTGAAATAAAATCGGGAATTTAAGTTCTAGAAATTAAAATTTAACTTGTGAAGTTGATTCGAATGGGATGCTAAAAGTAAAAAATAAACCAGAATTTAACTTGAGATGATAGGTTAAGAAAAACTGAAGTGATTAGAGAATAATCTGGATTTGAAATGATAAGTTGAGAGTTTGGAATTTGAAACTCGAATTTGAAATTAAATTCGGCTTGAATAAGCGAATGGTTGTGTTAAGAATAACTTGGTTGGAGTTGATTGGGATGGCATTTGTATATGCCGAGTTGATAACAGATGGTAGGGATATAATGATATGCCCAACAAAAAGGTACAAGTTTATATTTTATATGAGTTTGGAATTTATGAGCCGAATTGGCAAGCCGTTTGGCGTTTTGATTTTTCTTTTGGGTTGAAGAAGGCCCAGAGAGGCGAGTTGGAGTTTGAGCTATTGACCAGTACAAAGGAGGTGCTGGCGAAATTTTTCGAAAGTTTAAAGTGTTAGAAAGTTTTCAGAATTTTTGAAAATTTTAGTTAGTCGGAATGAATAAATATTTTAGTCGATATTAATTGGTTCAGTTGAAATCAGAAATAAGGGATAAACAAATCTTAGGAATTCCAATAGATAGGGTTGTCCTCTAACTTAGCAATTTCGAGGACGAAATTATTTTAAGTGGGGAAGATTGTAATGACCCGCATTGGCAGAGGTATTATAATTAATTTATTTAATTATTTATATAGTGATTTAGAGAATAAGATGATCGTGGAATTAAATAATGATGAATATTTAATTAAAATAATAAATTAAATAATATATTTAATTCTGAAATAATCAAAATTAGCTGAAATGACGATATGGTGTGAACCAGACCATCTGTGATATATAATTCAGCTTAGAATTTAATTTGAATAACAAATATATTCAATCGACGTCAGTTTGAATGTATAATTATAATATAATTAAAATAGAGCTCGAAATGGCGCGGCAGTTCGCTATTTGGCGATTTGAACTTCAACTGAATATACAGGATTCGTTTTAAATCGGATTTCTGTGAAAAAAGAAATGTGTGGAGCTGGTGGGAGTATATCTTTCTAGTGGAAGAGAAAAATCGGGATTTCGTCGTGTAGATTTTGATTTACGTCCAAATCAAATTTTAGAAAAGTCGCTGTGGAATTCCTTTATAATTTATAAAGGAATTATTTATATTTTAAAAAGGGATTTCAATATAAATCGAATATCGAATTGACCCAGAAGTGAATATCAAGTTAGAAATTCATATAGGAATATTCTAGAGCTGTATGGTATTCCACTGTGAATATAGACGATGATAATTAATATTAAATAATGTATTTAATTATATTTAAATATATTTATATATTTAAATAGGCTATTTAGAGTGTTAAAAATAGCCACTTTAGCATACGAAGTCGGAATTCGACGAAACCAGTTTTGTTGGATCCGCAATGTCAAATAGTTGTTAGATTCCAAGTTTCGTGATTTTTAGAGTTAGAATGTGACCGTTGGGATTTTTAGACTGAAAAATAGTCAGTATTTCGACGGTTAAAAATACACTGTGTGAGCATACGGAGTCGGAATTTGACGAAACCAGTTTCGTTGGGACCGTAATGTCAAACTCTAGCTACATGTCCAGTTTGGTGATTTTTAGATATCGGATGTGTTCGTAGGAATTTTTAAAGGGACAAAATAGATATAAAATAGAAAAAAAAGAAAATGTCTCATTGAAAATATCTAAATCAAAAATCTCTATAAATCCCCTTATTTGTCCTTAAACCCTAAACTCCTCTCTTCACGGTCAACAAGCATGCCGCCATCTGTTCTTCCTAAGAACGTGAAATATTCATCTTCTAAAACCAAATAAAAATCAAAATGAAATCTCTAAATCGTAAAACAAATATTTGTGGGTTCCTGTGGATTTGCTCTTCAGTCTGGTATACTCAATAAGGTGTTCGATGCAAATATTTTCATGCTGTGAAATTGCAGCAGACGTTGGTTCCTTCTAGGGTTCGATACTGGATTGATTGAGGCATCGATGAGTGGTTTGAGGTTCGGATTTGGATTCCGGGAGAAGAATAGATGAAGTTGTGGGTTTTTTGGGCATTTTGGTGAAAATGTCGTTCGGTGAAGCACAGTAGGTGGACGACGATGGGATTCGGGGGACCAACTCGAGTGGGGTGAAAATGGTATAGGGAGGTGGCGATTTACGTAAGGAGGATGATAATGATTTTTATTTGTGGTTCGGTGGGAGAACGAAGGCATGGTGGAGGCTCAAGGACACGGAAATGGTGAGGAGGGATTGCCTGGAGCTCGCGTTCTAAGTGATTGAGGAAGATAGAGGTTTGGTCGGGCTGAGGTTTTAAAATGAACGTGGGCCTGAAGGTAAAAGGAAAGCCCAATAATTTAAAGTCCAAGTTATTTTTAATTTAAAATAGTGTATATTCTTGTTTAAGCCATAACTTGTACATACTGAATCAGAATCACAAACCGTAAGTTGCGTTGGGATCGTATGGACGGTGGCTACGTCATGGAACTGACTGGAAGTGGATTGGGGCTCGTTTGAATTTATGGCGAAATAAATTGTTTTATTCAAATCAAATAACATTTATCGTTCTTTAACGATGAACTGCCAAAGTGAGTAAAACTCACCAACTCTGAACAGTTATATTTTTATAATGTATTTTTAGAACTGTTAATCATCTGTTGATTATTGTGTGTTGGTTGATTGATTGAACTGCTAGTCAGTTAGTGGAAATTATATATATATATATATATATATAAACCGTTAAATATTTATATATTGATTCTGCTATCAGAATAATTTATATTAAACTGAAAGTGATGATAACCATATTGTGTAACATCTGTGGATGTAGGGAGACAGGTTGGAGGAATCCGACTGGATTCCTCAACAGTTATTTTATTGTTTTTCATATATTATTATATGATGTGTTATAAAATCTGTGGGCAATTATATGTGCTTGGACGATATTGAACATCGTGATTTGATATGATTGAATACCATAACATACCGAAATGTTGATAAGGGGATTTTCAAAGTGATATTGAAAATAGAATATTTATAAAATGAGATATTTATAAATAAGAGATATTTATAAATAGATATATTTATAAATAAGAAAATATTTATAAATGGAATATTTATAAATAGGAGATATTCGGAAAGGAAATAATTTCAAAACATTTTCTTTTTTTGAATGGAAAGGCCTGTGTGGCGGGTTTGGGGATTTTCCCGATGCTCCCGTTACAAAGGAGGTTATGGCGAATTTTTCCGGGAATTTAAGGAGATAGAATATTTTTAAGAATAAAGTAGAAAAAAGAGAAATATTTGTAAACATTTACAAATGAAATAGAAAGAGAAATATTTGTAAACATTTACAAATGAAATAGAAAGAGAAATATTTGTAAAACATTTACAAATAGAATAGAAAGAGGAATATTTGTAAAATCATTTACAAATAGAATTGAAAAGGAAATCATTTGTAAAGTGAAGAACCGTTACTAAAAGTAAATCTTTATAAATGAATAAACGTTGTTAAAAAGGAAATCCTTTTAAATGGATAACCATAATTAGAAAGGAGTTAATCGAATATGGTATTCGAAAGTAAGTTAATCGAATCTGGTATTCGGAAGTTAGTTAATCGAATAGGTTATTCGGAAGGGGGTTAGTCGAGTTAGAGAAAACCAGTTAGAGTTAACCAGTAGAGTTAATCAGTTAGGGTAGACCAGGCAGAGTTAATCAGTTGGAGTTAATCGATTTGAGTTAAGATTTTCGAGTTGATAATCGAGTTAAGTTATCGAATACCACTTATTCGAAGTAGAAGTTATCAAATATAGTTATTTGAGGTAGAGTTAGTCAAATAGAGTTATTCAGGACAAGTTGCCATCTCGTACGACTGCAAGCGTAATTCGCAGGGCTTTAAATAGCCTACGGCGGTCGGATGTCCTGAGGGAATCAGGCGTAACCATTGTGATCGCTGCGATCTAGAGTCAAGCGAATGGAGTTAAATAGAGTTATCGAATATTAGTTATTCGAATAGAGTTAAACGGAGTTAAATAGAGTTATCAAATATTAGTTATTCGAATAGAGTTAAACGGAGTTAAATAGAGTTATCGAATATTAGTTATTCGAATAGAGTTAAACAGAGTTAAATAGAGTTAATCGAATTAGTTATTCGAATAGAGTTAAATAAATAAGAGTGATTCGAATTAGTTATTCGAATAGAGTTAAACACAAAGGAGTTATCGATTAGTTAAATCGAAAGGGAAGATTATCGAATATCGTTTATTCGAGAGGAGATTATTGAATATAGTTTATTCGAAGGAGTTATCGATTATTAGTTAACCGAAGTGAGTTATAGAATATTAGTTAAATCAAAGGAGTTATCGAATACAGTTTATTCGATGGAGTTAATCGATTAGAGTTAAATCAAAGGAGTTAATCGAATATAGTTTATTCGAATAGAGAAAAGGAGTTAATCGAATATAGTTTATTCGAATAGAGTAAATGAGTTAATCGAATATAGTTTATTCGAATAGAGTTAGAGAAGTTATCGAATATAGTTTATTCGACAGGAGTTAAGTGAATTAGTTAAGTTAAACTAAGTGAATTAGTTAAGTTAAACTAAGTGAATTAGTTAAGTGAATTGGTTAAGTTAACCAAAGTGAATTAGTCGAGTTAATCAAAGTGATTAGTTCAGTAAATCAAGTTAGGTTAATCGAGTTGAATTAGTCAGTCGAGTTAATAAATTGAGTTAGTCAAACCAAGTAAAACCAGTTAGAGTTAATTAATTAAGGTTGACCAGTTAGAGTTGATCGGTTAGAATTAACCAGTTAGAGTTAATCAACCAGAGTTAATCAAATAGAGTTAAGTAAAATTAAAAGTGACTAGAGATTAGTAAATTGAATGGTTTTCTAAGTGCCTATCTGATGTCGGTTTCGGCCTTCGGGATTTATACTTAGGGGATTGTTCTCATACTAGTTTACAGTCAGGGACTGATAGTTGGGGAAGAGTAGTGGTTTGTAAATAAGCAAATGGAAAACGTTTTCCAGTGTTAATAACATATATTTTCTAAACATAGAAAATAAGGCAATGCGAATATATATATATATATATAGATAGATGTTGATGATTAACCGATATAATTTCCATCTGTAAATAATATCGTTGTTTGCACACTTGTTTCTCTTTGATGGTTAAATCACAGACTATCGAAGTTTTGACCATTTTAACGTTGTTAATATGGAGAGACCGGTTGGATTATTATCCGAAGAACCGCTCTGTATTGGCATAAGCATTGCGAATCATATATGCCAAAGATAATTGAAGACGGAGTAAAATGCAAGGGCTATTGTATAAGTCTTAGATAACAGTGCCTAAGATGGATGTACTGGATAGTACCTTCGGTTTGTCCAGTCCCAGGACAACTTGTATGGACGAAGGTCTGACAGAGTATATCCAATGGATCGCGTAAGTTGATCTGTTCAAACGTATTCACGTTTGGTGGCGGAGGAATTCGTTTCTCTAAGCTGTATACCCGTGTTACTTTTGGATAAATCAATTTGTGATTTGGCGGGTATGACGATGTGACATTCTAAGTGAATGAGGATGACTTGTGTTGATGAATGTCTGACAGAGTATTTCCAGAAAGGTCACGTACATTGATTTCTTCAACTATACTAAGAGTGGAAGCGGAGAAGGAAACTTCTTTAGCTAACACGTAACGTACTGTATTAGACGCCAATTAGTGATTTTCGATGGATCTGACAATGTGGCATTCGAAGTGAATCTGATGTAATGATAAAGCGTAGCTTCTAGCCTCATCAACCGGTAAATGACAGAAATCGGACAGGCAGCATGGCTCAGTCGGTCGCACCGAAGTAGGGGTATAATCCCCTATCTAGAGAATATTCATTTATTTCTTAAATCTATCAATGTTGTCCCATATATATATACGGGAACGGTTGCTGATCCCAACCGTTGGTGATGTACATTCGATACACTCAAGCGAAATGAGTGGTTGGTCATGTGTGGCTGAGTTGCAAGATGTTCTTGTTGAACTCCAGTGTATCGTTCCTAGAGTACACTGATCGGAAGGTTGTTCCATGCCTTGTCATAGTTAGAAATCCATTATCCAATACGTGCTTGCGATTTTGATTGTATACTATATATGTAGAACGTGAGATGAAAGCGTTTCAGCTAGTTGATATCTATTTGTACATAGACATTATTATAATATCAAAAGGTTTTTGATATAAAGATATTTTGGATTCTCATAAGGGAACAACCCGTTCCGTTCTGCGGCGTGGTCTTATGAGATATCGTTTACTTGTTCATATACCTGTTTTTAAACTGTTCTACTCATACCAGACCCATGACTGACCTGGAGTTTACTTTGTTGTTTTCCCTAAACTCTTGGGTGCCTAAATTTGTACGGGCAGTCAAGTAGTCGGGATTTACAGATATACTTGAATATCTGGAGCAGGAGGCTTCTGGATCATATAGCTATAGTTTATTTCCACTGTGTTGTAAGTGTTGTACTCTGATAAGTGCTATTGTATATATAACTATTTGTATTTCAAAAGTAATGTTATATTTTATTCGTTCCGCTGTGAGATTCATGTTTACTCTGATGATGATGTTCTTCTTCTTCTTCTATTCTATTAGTTCTATCTTATCTATCCTCACCCTCTAATTTCTTTCATTAATTAGCAGGATTTTTCGATGTTTTGGTTATCGACATCGAGCTTATGTCGATAACCAAAGTCACCGAAAATCCGGGTCGTTACAAGTTAAGAATTTACCTTGGCTCTGTGGCGTGACTCGGTAGAGATAGGGTTAGTAATACCCTAAATTGAGTTGAGTGTATATATACGAGTGCGTATTTGTATTTGATATAAAAATGGTTTTATATTGTGGAGATTCATCGGCTAAGTTGTTTATGAGTTCTGGTCGATCAGTTTGATCCATTGTATCGATAGGAGTAAATAAATACTTGAATACGATGGACCGACACAGTATGGATATGTAACATATTATCATATAATAGATATATTGGTTGTATTATAATCGAGTAAGATTATAACATGTGAAATGGTTATGTATAACCAATCAGAATTCATATAAGTAAAGTATATGAAATAAGATGAATTAAAAATTTGAATTTAAATCAGATTTGGAATTTAAATAAGGAAATTTTAAGTTCCTGGGAGATTTTGAGATGTTTTCAAAATGGATGTATTTAGTAAGGGTTTTGAAATGATATAGTATTGAAATCACTTGGGTCGCTAGAAAATAATTCCGATGATGACTGCGCAGTATCATCGGTGTGATTTTCGAGTTCTAAGTGGTGGATTACTACCAAAGATTTTAATTTGAATTGTTTTGAGGAAACAAGTTGTTTAGAAATTCAAAGGTTTTGAATTGGTATTATGATTTCAAATTTGATTTGAAATAAAACCGGGAATTTAAATTCTAGAAATTAAAATTTAACTTGTGAAGTTGATTCGAATGGGATGGTAAAAGTAAATAATAAACCAGAATTTAACTTGAGATGATAGGTTAAGAAAAACTGAAGTGATTAGAGAATAATCTGGATTTGAAATGATAAGTTGAGAGTTTGGAATTTGAAACTCGAATTTGAAATTAAATTCGGCTTGAATAAGCGAATGGTTGTGTTAAGAATAACTTGGTTGGAGTTGATTGGGATGGCATTTGTATATGCCGAGTTGATAACAGATGGTAGGGATATAATGATATGCCCAACAAAAAGGTACAAGTTTATATTTTATATGAGTTTGGAATTTATGAGCCGAATTGGCAAGCCGTTTGGCGTTTTGATTTTTCTTTTGGGTTGAAGAAGGCCCAGAGAGGCGAGTTGGAGTTTGAGCTATTGACCAGTACAAAGGAGGTGCTGGCGAAATTTTTCGAAAGTTTAAAGTGTTAGAAAATTTTCAGACTTTTTGAAAATTTTAGTTAGTCGGAATGAATAAATATTTTAGTCGATATTAATTGGTTCAGTTGAAATCAGAAATATGGGATAAACAAATCTTAGGAATTCCAATAGATAGGGTCTTCCTCTAACTTAGCAATTTCGAGGACGAAATTATTTTAAGTGGGGAAGATTGTAATGACCCGCATTGGCAGAGGTATTATAATTAATTTTTTTAATTATTTATATAGTGATTTAGAGAATAAGATGATCGTGGAATTAAATAATGATGAATATTTAATTAAAATAATAAATTAAATAATATATTTAATTCTAAAATAATCAAAATTAGCTGAAATGACGATATGGTGTGAACCAGACCATCTGTGATATATAATTCAGCTTGGAATTTAATTTGAATAACAAATATATTCAATCGACGTCAGTTTGAACGTATAATTATAATATAATTAAAATAGAGCTCGAAATGGCGCGGCAGTTCGCTATTTGGCGATTTGAACTTCAACTGGATATACAGGATTCGTTTTAAATCGGATTTCTGTGAAACAAGAAACGTGTGGAGTTGGTGGAGTATATCTTTCTAGTGGAAGAGAAAAATCGGGATTTCATCGTGTAGATTTTGATTTACGTCCAAATCAAATTTTAGAAAAGTCACTGTGGAATTCCTTTATAATTTATAAAGGAATTATTTATATTTTAAAAAGGGATTTCAATATAAATCGAATATCGAATTGACCCAGAAGTGAATATCAAGTTAGAAATTCATATAGGAATATTCTAGAGCTGTATGGTATTCCACTGTGAATATAGACGATGATAATTAATATTAAATAATGTATTTAATTATATTTAAATATATTTATATATTTAAATAGGCTATTTAGAGCGTTAAAAATAGCCACTTTTTCATACGAAGTCGGAATTCGACGAAACCAGTTTTGTTGGATCCGCAATGTCAAATAGTTGTTAGATTCCAAGTCTCGTGATTTTTAGAGTCAGTGTGTGACCGTTGGGATTTTTAGACTGAAAAATAGTCAGTATTTCGACGGTTAAAAATACACTGTGTGAGCATACGGAGTCGGAATTTGACGAAACCAGTTTCGTTGGGACCGTAATGTCAAACTCTAACTACATGTCCTGTTTGGTGATTTTTAGATATCGGATGTGTTCGTAGGAATTTTTAAAGGGACAAAATAGATATAAAATAGGAAAAAAAGAAAATATCTCATTGAAAATATCTAAATCAAAAATCTCTATAAACACCCCTTATTTGTCCTTAAACCCTAAACTCCTCTCTTCACGGTCAACAAGCATGCCACCATCTGTTCTTCCTAAGAACGTGAAATATTCATCTGCTAAAACCAAATAAAAATCAAAATGAAATCTCTAAATCGTAAAACAAGTATTTGTGGGTTCCTGTGGATTTGCTCTTCAGTCTGGTATACTCAATAAGGTGTTCGACGCAAATATTTTCATGCTGTGAAATTGCAGCGGACGTTGGTTCCTTCTAGGGTTCGATACTGGATTGATTGAGGCATCGATGAGTGGTTTAAGGTTCGGATTTGGATTCCGGGAGAAGAATAGATGAAGTTGTGGTTTTTTTTGGGCATTTTGGTGAAAATGTCGTTCGGTGAAGCACAGTAGGTGGACAACGATGGGATTCGGGGGACCAACTCGAGTGGGGTGAAAATGGTATAGGGAGGTGGCGATTTACGTAAGGAGGATGATGATGATTTTTATTTGGGGTTCGGTGGGAGAACGAAGACGTGGTGGAGGCTCAAGGACACGGAAATGGTGAGGAGGGATTGCCTGGAGCTCGTGTTCTAAGTGATTGAGGAAGATGGAGGTTTGTTCGGGCTAAGGTTTTAAAATGAACGTGGGCCTGAAGGTAAAAGGAAAGCCCAATAATTTAAAGTCCAAGATATTTTTAATTTAAAATAGTTTATATTCTTGTTTAAGCCATAACTTGTACATACTGAATCAGAATCACAAACCGTAAGTTGCGTTGGGATCGTATGGACGGTGGCTACGTCATGGAACTGACTGGAAGTGGATTGGGGCTCGTTTGAATTTATGGCGAAATAAATTGTTTGATTCAAATCAAATAACATTTATCGTTCTTTAACGATGAACTGCCAAAGTGAGTAAAACTCACCAACTCTGAACAGTTATATTTTTATAATGTATTTTTAGAACTGTTAATCATCTGTTGATTGCTATGTGTTGGTTGATTGATTGAACTGCTAGTCAGTTAGTGGAAATTATATATATATATATATATGTATATATATATATATATAAACCGTTAAATATTTATATATTGATTCTGCTATCAGAATAATTTAGATTGAACTGAAAGTGATGATAATCATATTGTGTAACATCTGTGGATGCAGGGAGACAGGTTGGAGGAATCCGACTGGATTCCTCAACAGTTATTTTATTGTTTTTCATATATTGTTATATGATGTGTTATAAAATCTGTGGGCAAATATATGTGCTTGGACGATATTGAACATCGTGATTTGATATGATTGAATACCATAACATATCGAAATGTTGATAAGGGGATTTTCAAAGTGATATTGAAAATAGAATATTTATAAAATGAGATATTTATAAATAAGAGATATTTATAAATAGAAATATTTATAAATAAGAGAATATTTATAAATGGAATATTTATAAATAGGAGATATTCGAAAAGGAAATAATTTCAAAACATTTTCTTTTTTTGAATGGAAAGGTCTGTGTGGCAGGTTTGGGGATTTTCACGATGCTCCCGTTACAAAGAAGGTTATGGCGAATTTTTCCGGGAATTTAAGGAGATAGAATATTTTTAAGAATAAATTAGAAAAAAGAGAAATATTTGTAAACGTTTACAAATGAAATAGAAAGAGAAATATTTGTAAACATTTACAAATGAAATAGAAAGAGAAATATTTGTAAAACATTTACAAATCGAATAGAAAGAGGAATATTCGTAAAATCATTTACAAATAGAGTTGAAAAGGAAATCATTTGTAAAGTGAAGAACCGTTACTAAAAGTAAATCTTTATAAATGAATAAACGTTGTTAAAAAGGAAATCCTTTTAAATGGATAAACGTAATTTGAAAGGAGTTAATCGAATATGGTATTCGAAAGTAAGTTAATTGAATCTGGTATTCGAAAGTTAGTTAATCGAATAGGTTATTCGAAAGGGATTTAGTCGAGTTAGAGAAAACCAGTTAGAGTTAACCAGTAGAGTTAATCAGTTAGGGTTGACCAGGCAGAGTTAATCAATTGGAGTTAATCGATTTGAGTTAAGATTTTCGAGTTGATAATCGAGTTAAGTTATCGAATACCACTTATTCGAAGTAGAAGTTATCAAATATAGTTATTTGAGGTAGAGTTAGTCAAACAGAGTTATTCAGGATAAGTTGCCATCTCGTACGACTGCTAGCGTAATTCGCAGGGCTGTAAATAGCCTACGGCGGTCGGATATTTCCTGAGGGAATCAGGCGTAACCATTGTGATCGCTGCGATCTAGAGTCAAGTGAATGGAGTTAAATAGAGTTATCGAATGTTAGTTATTCGAATAGAGTTAAACGGAGTTAAATAGAGTTATCGAATATTAGTTATTCGAATAGAGTTAAACGGAGTTAAATAGAGTTATCGAATATTAGTTATTCGAATAGAGTTAAACGGAGTTAAATCAAGTTAATCGAATTAGTTATTCGAATAGAGTTAAATAAATAAGAGTGATTCGAATTATTTATTCGAATAGAGTTAAACACAAAGGGGTTATCGATTAGTTAAATCGAAAGGGAAGATTATCGAATATCGTTTATTCGAGAGGAGATTATCGAATATAGTTTATTCGAAGGAGTTATCGATTATTAGTTAATCGAAGTGAGTTATAGACTATTAGTTAAATCGAAGGAGTTATCGAATACAGTTTATTCGATGGAGTAAATCGATTCGAGTTAAATCAAAGGAGTTAATCGAATATAGTTTATTCGAATAGAGAAAAGGAGTTAATCGAATATAGTTTATTCGAATAGAGTAAATGAGTTAATCGAATAGAGTTAGAGGAGTTATCGAATATAGTTTATTCGACAGGAGTTAAGTGAATTAGTTAAGTTAAACTAAGTGAATTAGTTAAGTTAAACTAAGTGAATTAGTTAAGTGAATTGGTTAAGTTAACCAAAGTGAATTAGTCGAGTTAATCAAAGTGATTAGTTCAGTTAATCGAGATAAGTAAATCAAGTTAGGTTAATCAAGTTGAATTAGTCAGTCAAGTTAATAAATTGAGTTAGTCAAACCAAGTAAAACCAGTTAGAGTTAATTAATTAAGGTTGACCAGTTAGAGTTGATCGGTTAGAATTAACCAGTTAGAGTTAATCAATCAGAGTTAATCAAATAGAGTTAAGTAAAATTAAAACTGACTAGAGATTAGTAAATTGAATGGTTTTCTAAGTGCCTATCTGATGTTGGTTTCGGCCTTCGGGATTTATACTTAGGGGATTGTTCTCATACTAATTTACAGTCAGGGACTGATAGTTGGGGAAGAGTAGTGGTTTGTAAATAAGCAAATGAAAACGTTTTCCAGTGTTAATAACATATATTTTCTAAACATAGAAAATAAGGCAATGCAAATATATATATATAGATAGATGTTGATGATTAACCGATATAATTTCCATCTGTAAATAATATCGTTGTTTGCACACTTGTTTCTCTTTGATGGTTAAATCACAGACTATCGAAGTTTTGACCATTTTAACGTTGTTAATATGGAGAGACCGGTTGGATTATTATCCGAAGAACCACTCTGTATTGGCATAAGCATTGCGAATCATATATGCCAAAGATAATTGAAGATGGAGTAAAATGCAAGGGCTATTGTATAAGTCTTAGATAACAGTGCCTAAGATGGATGTACTGGATAGTACCTTCGGTTTGTCCAGTCCCAGGACAACTTGTATGGACGAAGGTCTGACAGAGTATATCCAATGGATCGCGTAAGTTGATCTGTTCAAACGTATTCACGTTTGGTGGCGGAGGAATTCGTTTCTCTAAGCTGTATACCCGTGTTACTTTTGGATAAATCAATTTGTGATTTGGCGGGTATGACGATGTGACATTCTAAGTGAATGAGGATGACTTGTGTTGATGAATGTCTGACAGAGTATTTCCAGAAAGGTCACGCACATTGATTTCTTCTACTATACCAAGAGTGGAAGCGGAGAAGGAAACTTCTTTAGCTAACACGTAACGTACTGTTGTAGACGCCAATTAGTGATTTTCGATGGATCTGACAATGTGGCATTCGAAGTGAATCAGATGTAATGATAAAGTGTAGCTTCTAGCCTCATCAACCGGTAAATGACAGAAATCGGACAGGCAGCATGGCTAAGTCGGTCGCACCGAAGTAGGGTGTATAATCACCTATCTAGAGAATATTCATTTGTTTCTTAAATCTATCAATGCTGTCCCATATATATACGGGAACGGTTGCTGATCCCAACCGTTGGTGATGTACATTCGATACACTCAAGCGAAATGAGTGGTCGGTCATGTGTGGCTGAGTTGCAAGATGTTCTTGCTGAACTCCAGTATATCGTTCCTAGAGTACACTGATCGGAAGGTGGTTCCATACCTTGTCATAGTTGGAAATCCATTATCCAATACGTGCTTGCGATTTTGATTGTATACTATATATGTAGAACGTGAGATGAAAGTGTTTCTGCTAGTTGGTATCTATTTGTACATAGACATTATTATAATATCAAAAGGTTTTTGATATAAAGATATTTTGGATTCTCATAAGGGAAAAACCCGTTCCGTTCTACGGCGTAGTCTTATGAGATATCGTTTACTTGTTCATATACCTGTTTTTAAACTGTTCTACTCATACCAGTCCCATGACTGACCCGGAGTTTACTTTGTTGTTTTCCCTAAATTCTTGGGTGCCTAAATTTGTACGGGCAGTCAAGTAGTCGGGATTTACATATATACTTGAAGAGCTGGAGCAGGAGGCTTCTGGATCATATAGGTATAGTTTATTTTCGCTGTGTTGTAAGTGATGTACTCTGATAAGTGCTATTGTATATATAACTGTTTGTATTTCAAAAGTTATGTTATATTTTATTCGTTCCGTTGTGAGATTCGTGTTTACTCTGATGATGATGTTCTTCTTCTTCTATTCTATTAGTTCTAACTTATCTATCCTCACCCTCTAATTTCTTTCATTAATTACCAGGATTTTTCGATGTTTTGGTTATCGACATCGAGCTTATGTCGATAACCAAAGTCACCGAAAATCCGGGTCATTACAGTTGGTATCAGAGCTTAAGTTAAGAATTTACCTTGGCACTGTGGCGTGACTCGGTAGAGATAGGGTTAGTAATACCCTAGATTGAGTTGAGTGTATATATACGAGTGCGTATTTGTATTTGATATAAAAATGGTTTTATATTGTGGAGATTCATTGGCTAAGTTGTTTATGAGTTCTGGTCGATAAGTTTGATCCACTGTATCGGTAGGAGTAAATAAATACTTGAATACGATGGACCGACACAGTATGGATATGTAACATATTATCATATATTAGATATATTGGTTGTATTATAATCGAGTAAGATTATAACATGTGAAATGGTTATATACAACCAATCAGAATTCATATAAGTAAAGTATATGAAATAAGATGAATTAAAAATTTGAATTTAAATCAAATTTGGAATTTAAATAAGGAAATTTTAAGTTCCTGGGAGATTTTGAGATGTTTTCAAAATGGATGTATTTAGTAAGGGTTTTGAAATGATATAGTATTGAAATCACTTGGGTCGCTGGAAAATAATTCCGATGATGACTGCGTAGTATCACCGGTGTGATTTTCGAGTTCTAAGTGGTGGATTACTACCAAAGATTTTAATTTGAATTGTTTTGAGGAAACAAGTTGTTTAGAAATTCAAAGGTTTTGAATTGGTATTATGATTTAAAATTTGATTTGAAATAAAACTGGGAATTTAAGTTCTAGAAATTAAAATTTAACTTGTGAAGTTGATTCGAATGGGATGGTAAAAGTAAATAATAAACCAGAATTTAACTTGAGATGATAGGTTAAGAAAAACTGAAGTGATTAGAGAATAATCTGGATTTGAAATGATAAGTTGAGAGTTTGGAATTTGAAACTCGAATTTGAAATTAAATTCGACTTGAATAAGCGAATGGTTGTGTTAAGAATAACTTGGTTGGAGTTGATTGGGATGGCATTTGTATATGCCGAGTTGATAACAGATGGTAGGGATATAATGATATGCCCAACAAAAAGGTACAAGTTTATATTTTATATGAGTTTGGAATTTATGAGCCGAATTAGCAAGCCGTTTGGCGTTTTGATTTTTCTTTTGGGTTGAAGAAGGCCCAGAGAGGCGAGTTATAGTTTGAGCTATTGACCAGTACAAAGGAGGTGCTGGCGAAATTTTTCGAAAGTTTAAAGTGTTAGAAAATTTTCAGAATTTTTGAAAATTTTAGTTAGTCGGAATGAATAAATATTTTAGTCGATATTAATTGGTTCAGTTGAAATCAAAAATAAGGGATAAACAAATCTTAGGAATTCCAATAGATAGGGTCGTCCTCTAACTTAGCAATTTCGAGGACGAAATTATTTTAAGTGGGGAAGATTGTAATGACCCGCATTGGCAGAGGTATTATAATTAATTTATTTAATTATTTATATAGTGATTTAGAGAATAAGATGATCGTGGAATTAAATAATGATGAATATTTAATTTAAATAATAAATTAAATAATATATTAAATAATATATTTAATTCTGAAATAATCAAAATTATCTGAAATGACGATATGGTGTGAACCAGACCATCTGTGATATATAATTCAGCTTGGAATTTAATTTGAATAACGAATATATTCAATCGACGTCAGTTTGAACGTATAATTATAATATAATTAAAATAGAACTCGAAATGGCGCGGCAGTTCACTATTTGGCGATTTGAACTTCAACTGAATATACAGGATTCGTTTTAAATCGGATTTCTGTGAAACAAGAAACGTGTGGAGCTGGTGGAGTATATCTTTCTAGTGGAAGAGAAAAATCGGGATTTCGTCGTGTAGATTTTGATTTACGTCCAAATCAAATTTTGGAAAAGTCGCTGTGGAATTCCTTTATAATTTATAAAGGAATTATTTATATTTTAAAAAGGGATTTCAATATAAATCGAATATCGAATTGACCCAGAAGTGAATATCAAGTTATAAATTCATATAGGAATATTCTAGAGCTGTATGGTATTCCACTGTGAATATAGACGATGATAATTAATTATAAATAATGTATTTAATTATATTTAAATATATTTATATATTTAAATAGGCTATTTAGAGCGTTAAAAATAGCCACTTTTGCATACGAAGTCGGAATTCGACGAAACTAATTTTGTTGGATCCGCAATGTCAAATAGTTGTTAGATTCCAAGTTTAGTGATTTTTAGAGTCAGTGTGTGACCGTTGGGATTTTTAGACTGAAAAATAGTCAGTATTTCGACGGTTAAAAATACACTGTGTGAGCATACCGAGTCGGAATTTGACGAAACCAGTTTCGTTGGGACCGTAATGTCAAACTCTAGCTACATGTCCAGTTTGGTGATTTTTGGATATCGGATGTGTTCATAGGAATTTTTAAAGGGACAAAATAGATATAAAATAGAAAAAATAGAAAATATCTCATTGAAAATATCTAAATCAAAAATCTCTATAAATCCCCTTATTTGTCCTTAAACCCTAAACTCCTCTCTTCACGGTCAACAAGCATGCCGCCATCTGTTCTTCCTAAGAACGTGAAATATTCATCTTCTAAAACCAAATAAAAATCAAAATGAAATCTCTAAATCGTAAAACAAGTATTTGTGGGTTCCTGTGGATTTTCTCTTCAGTCTGGTATACTCAATAAGGTGTTCGATGCAAATATTTTCATGCTGTGAAATTGCAGCGGACGTTGGTTCCTTCTAGGGTTCGATACTGGATCTATTGAGGCATCGATGAGTGGTTTAAGGTTCGGATTTGGATTCCGGGAGAAGAATAGATGAAGTTGTGGTTTTTTTGGGCATTTTGGTGAAAATGTCGTTCGGTGAAGCACAATAGGTGGACGACGATGGGATTCAGGGGACCAACTCGAGTGGGGTGAAAATGGTATAGGGAGGTGGCGATTTACGTAAGGAGGATGATAATGATTTTTATTTGGGGTTCAGTAGGAGAACGAAGGCGTGGTGGAGGCTCAAGGACACGGAAATGGTGAGGAGGGATTGCCTGGAGCTCGCGTTCTAAGTGATTGAGGAAGATGGAGGTTTGGTCGGGCTGAGGTTTTAAAATGAACGTGGGCCTGAAGGTAAAAGGAAAGCCCAATAATTTAAAGTCCAAGTTATTTTTAATTTAAAATAGTGTATATTCTTGTTTAAGCCATAACTTGTACATACTGAATCAGAATCACAAACCGTAAGTTGCGTTGGGATCGTATGGACGGTGGCTACGTCATGGAACTGACTGGAAGTGGATTGGGGCTCGTTTGAATTTATGGCGAAATAAATTTTTTGACTCAAATCAAATAACATTTATCGTTCTTTAACGATGAACTGCCAAAGTGAGTAAAACTCACCAACTCTGAACAGTTATATTTTATAATGTATTTTTAGAACTGTTAATCATCTGTTGATTGCTGTGTGTTGGTTGATTGATTGAACTGCTAGTCAGTTAGTGGAAATTATATATATATATATAAACCATTAAATATTTATATATTGATTCTGCTATCAGAATAATTTATATTAAACTGAAAGTGATGATAATCATATTGTGTAACATCTGTGGATGCAAGGAGACAGGTTGGAGGAATCCGACTGGATTCCTCAACAGTTATTTTATTGTTTTTCATATATTATTATATGATGTGTTATAAAATCTGTGGGCAATTATATGTGCTTGGACGATATTGAACATCGTGATTTGATATGATTGAATACCATAACATACCGAAATGTTGATAAGGGGATTTTCAAAGTGATATTGAAAATAGAATATTTATAAAATGAGATATTTATAAATAAGAGATATTTATAAATAGATATATTTATAAATAAGAAAATATTTATAAATGGAATATTTATAAATAGGAGATATTCGAAATGGAAATAATTTCAAAACATTTTCTTTTTTTGAATGGAAAGGCCTGTGTGGCGGGTTTGGGGATTTTCCCGATGCTCCCGTTACAAAGGAGGTTATGGCGAATTTTTCCGGGAATTTAAGGAGATAGAATATTTTTAAGAATAAAGTAGAAAAAAGAGAAATATTTGTAAACATTTACAAATGAAATAGAAAGAGAAATATTTGTAAACATTTACAAATGAAATAGAAAGAGAAATATTTGTAAAACATTTACAAATAGAATAGATAGAGGAATATTTGTAAAATCATTTACAAATAGAATTGAAAAGGAAATCATTTGTAAAGTGATGAACCGTTACTAAAAGTAAATCTTTATAAATGAATAAACATTGTTAAAAAGGAAATCCTTTTAAATGGATAAACGTAATTAGAAAGGAGTTAATCGAATATGGTATTCGAAAGTAAGTTAATCGAATCTGGTATTCGAAAGTTAGTTAATCGAATAGGTTATTCGAAAGGGGGTTAGTCGAGTTAGAGAAAACCAGTTAGAGTTAACCAGTAGAGTTAATCAGTTTGGGTTTACCAGGCAGAGTTAATCAGTTGGAGTTAATCGATTTGAGTTAAGATTTTCGAGTTGATAATCGAGTTAAGTTATCGAATACCACTTATTCGAAGTAGAAGTTATCAAATATAGTTATTTGAGGTAGAGTTAGTCAAACAGAGTTATTCAGGATAAGTTGCCATCTCGTACGACTGCTAGCGTAATTCGCAGGGCTGTAAATAGCCTACGGCGGTCGGATGTTTCCTAAGGGAATCAGGCGTAACCATTGTGATCGCTGCGATCTAGAGTCAAGTGAATGGAGTTAAATAGAGTTATCGAATATTAGTTATTCGAATAGAGTTAAACGGAGTTAAATAGAGTTATCTAATATTAGTTATTCGAATAGAGTTAAACGGAGTTAAATAGAGTTATCGAATATTAGTTATTCGAATAGAGTTAAACGGAGTTAAATAGAGTTAATCGAATTAGTTATTCGAATAGAGTTAAATAAATAAGTGTGATTCGAATTAGTTATTCGAATAGAGTTAAACACAAAGGAGTTATCAATTAGTTAAATCGAAAGGGAAGATTATCGAATATCGTTTATTCTAGAGGAGATTATCGAATATAGTTTATTCGAAGGAGTTATCGATTATTAGTTAATCGAAGTGAGTTATAGAATATTAGTTAAATCGAAGGAGTTATCGAATATAGTTTATTCGATGGAGTTAATCGATTAGAGTTAAATCAAAGGAGTTAATCGAATATAGTTTATTCGAATAGAGAAAAGGAGTTAATCGAATATAGTTTATTCGAATAGAGTAAATGAGTTAATCGAATATAGTTTATTCGAATAGAGTTAGAGGAGTTATCGAATATAGTTTATTCGACAGGAGTTAAGTGAATTAGTTAAGTTAACCTAAGTGAATTAGTTAAGTGAATTAGTTAAGTTAAACTAAGTGAATTAGTTAAGTGAATTGGTTAAGTTAACCAAAGTGAATTAGTCGAGTTAATCAAAGTGATTAGTTCAGTTAATCGAGATAAGTAAATCAAGTTAGGTTAATTGAGTTGAATTAGTCAGTCGAGTTAATAAACTGAGTTAGTGTAACACCCCACCTCCGCTAGGGTCACTCACAAAGGGAATGCACTAGGTTTGGTGAAGCATTATCGAGGTAAACATGCATAGAAATATTACAAGACAGAACATATGTAAAACAGCGGAAGTAAAACAAATTTCATTACCTTATAAAATAAGGTCTAAAGCCTTTAACATCAGAGTACATCAAAACCTGTCTTGCAATAGTAAAGAAGCATAAAACCTTTTCATAAATTATTCCCCAAAATAAAGCGGTGAAGCAGCCATAGCCAAGAGAAGACCAAGCTATACATGATGACCTTCAAGCATAAGAGGTCCGAACTAAACAACATCATTTCCTCCCTGAAAACCTAGGGGGGGGACGGAAGACAAAGAGGCGAAACAAAACGAGGTCAGTCATAAAGACTGGTAAGTCCTATCTACTTCCAGTATAAAAACAGGTAAAGGTAACATGACATGCATAAACTGAAAGTAAACATAAGGATGACGACAAGATAGATAAGCTAAACCAAGATGACTGGATGAACTACTGTAGCAAGATAAACTAAGGTATCATGATAAACTATGTGTCAAGATAAATCAAGGTATCACATCGTCAGGTTTCTATCAAGTATACTATCCCTAGGTATCTATCATGTATAACATCCCAGGGTATTTATCATGTATATTTGCTCTGCACCTCTCGTACTAGTATCCCAACCCGCGTCATGTGTTAACTATGAATGTCCCTTGCCCAATGTCATGTAATGGTCCATGTCAACCTAATATATAGCATATGTAGGTTTTCGCAACTCGTATGTTTCTTTCCATGTATAAGTTCAGTCCTTTGCCGTAGGCCGTACGGGTTTCCCCATGTAAATATATACCACCTCAACGTAGTACCATTTTATCCTTGAAGTTGTTTTGGACTGCTACCCTTGATCTAGTTATGTTTTCTTACCATGAACTATCGCGTGTTCACTTAGGATTTATGCCACCTAGGACCACTAGGGATTATGCTACCTAATGAACGTTTCTGTGTCTCGGTTTGGGTTTTGGCTACCTAGGACCACTAGGGATTATGCCACCCGTCAACCACGCCCTTTGTCCCACGTATATTTCGTGAATCGTTTTCCATGTCTAGACGCACATGTATCTCAATGTGCCATCCGAGTTCCGTGCCAGGGAAAATCAAGAAATACGGAACTCGGTCGGGAGCTTTAAGTCGTCTGCTGATGCGGATATCAAAGTCTGTTTTTGTATCCGTGGTTATGGTCCCACGTGACCCCTCCCTCAACTACTGAAAGGCAATCCAAGAAAAATCATGTATGAGAACCACATCCCGGCCCCACTATAGCCCCACTTTCCTATGGGCCAACCTCACCCATGACTCGATAGCAAGAACATGATCTGTTGGGGGTTCTCTGCCTTTCCGTTCGTACACGATTGACTAAAGATGGTAGGTAGTCGGCGACGTGCTATCCAGGGCAAAATCAAGTATCGTCGACTCCACGCTAATCCATCCCAGTCTTTAGGTCGGTCGCATAGCAACCAAGGCATACTCTTGGCTCTTCTACCTCAGACCATAACCTCTGTGAGGCCGGGTTTCATGGACCACCTGCCACCTCACAGAGGGATACCAAGAGTACCCTCACGTCCCCCGAAGCTACAGCTTCGTCACCCAGTTTGCTGGAGCCTTTATCTAAGTCAGATAATTTGCTCCTCCTCGTGTTTTAAGCGATGACCTACCGTATCGGGTTACTCATCTATCTGTGAACTGGTCCAAATCTCTTGACTAAGAATTATTACTTAGTTTCCCAAACTAAGGTTTACCACTTAGTCTCCTTTCCCGTTATCCTTGTTAATCCCAGTTTTCCACCTAGTCCCCTGAACTAGGGTTTTGTCTAATGGGTTAAGTATTGTCATTTAAGTTCATGACTTAACCTGCGTACGAATCATGTCAAGATTTGGCTAAGTATTCAAGTCCAAGACCTAGCCCTACAAGTTGGTTAAGTACATCAAGAAGCTCATGACTTAACCCTATAAAATCATCAAGTCAAATTGGTTAAGTATTTGTTTATCTTAACCCTATCAGATTATCGTGTTAGATTGGTTAAGCATAGATTATCTTAACCTCATTGGATTATCGAGTCGGATTGGATATGTATAGGTTAACTCAACCCCATCCACTAATCGTATTAGAATGGTTAAGTATATTTAAATGGTCTTGTGACTTAACCCTATCAAGTTCTCATATTAGATTGGTTAAGTATGGTTGCTTAACCTCATCAAATCATCATGTATAATTGATTAAGTATAAGTTACTTAACCCCATTAAATTATCATGTTAGGTTGGTTAAGTATTGGTTACTTAACCTCATTGAATTACCAAGTTTAGATTGGTTAAGTGTTTAACTTAACCCCATCGAATTACCGCGTTAAGATTAGTTAAGTGTAGGTTACTTAACCCCATCTAATTATCGTGTTTAGATTAGTTAAGTGTAGGTTACTTAACCCCATCTAATTACCGTGTTTAGATTAGTTAAGTGTAGGTTACTTAACCCCATCTAATTTCCGTGTTTAGATTAATTAAGTGTAGGTTACTTAACCCCATATAATTACCGTGTTTAGATTAGTTAAGTGTAGGTTACTTAACCCCATCTAAGTACCACGTCGGATTAGTTAAGTGTAAATTACTTAACCCCATCCCCTAATTGTCTTGTATGGTTAAGTGTCATTAAGAAATCAAGTCTGGTTCCACTTAACCTACCCATTCGTGTCATATCGGTTAAGTGTCATTAGTCAAAATTACTTAACCTTTTCATGTGGCATTAATTAGATTAATGCACCCCAACCTCTCACATTAGACTTTGTTGTGGTTACTAGTTAAGCCGGGCGGGTCCGGGTAGATTTACACCACAACCTAGTCTAACCTCGGGTTTTAAGTGCTATATGACCAACTACTCACATTGGGTCCTATTGTTTGTAGCCACTAGTTAAGCCGGGCGGGTCCGGGTAGATTTATGCTACAAACTCAACCCAACCTCGAGTTGGCCACTTTCATGTTTGGTCTAGTGTCATATTACACTTACAACCCATACGTGTCTAGTTTCAAGTCCCATGTTTACCCCACATGTCATGTCCCCATTTAGGTGTATCATGAGTGTCATATTTTCATGAAATCCCATGTCAAATTATCATGTCATAATCACGCTCGTCTATCCTACCCCAAATCGTGTTTCCAACCCAAGTAAAAGCGAGTCAACATAGTAAGGATACTATGCTACATATTGGCCTCAAAACATGCACGATGCCAAAAAGGGGTTGGCCATAAATATGCATGGTATCATAAGTGGGTTTGGCCTCAAAATATGCATAGCATCATAAGGGGTTTTTGGCCACAAACATGCATAGTATCACAAGGGAATTTGGCCACAAACATGCATAGTATCATAAGGGAATTTGGCCACAAACATGCATGATAACATAAGGGGTTTGGGTTCATTTACCTGCATAAGCCCCAAAGTCAAATCTTTTCCAATGTTTCACAAGTCACATGGTTCCCAAAGGTTCATGCTAGCATTCCATAGATAAAGATTCAAACTTGCAAGATAAACTAGGTTAATCATAACATGAATAGCATGATTTAGTCACTAAGCATAGCCAAAAGTCATAGGTTCAAGCAAAAGAGGCATGACAAGGTTCATATAGGCTAGCATACTTAGTTTAATCTCGTTTTATTCCATGCCATCATTAAAACTACCGTTAGATCTAGAAGTAGCTAGAACTTACATAGCGAGGCTTAGGGAAGGATCATGCATCGTCTTGACGAAGAAAGGTGGCTCCTTTGTTGAAGAAGCGTCATGAAACTCGCATAGCAACGTTGATCCCTCCTCGATTTGGTGTAGCAAGCTTGCACCTTTTGATTTGGTGAAGAAAGGAGCCTCTTTTAGCATAGAACAAGCTTAGAAGACTTAAGCTTTCATGAGGAAGAAGAAGAAGGTCATGTCATGAAGGTGGAGGCCATGACCAAGAAGCATTTTGGCATAGTTTAGTTGTAGGATCAAATAATGAGGGTTTAAAGGTTAGGTTAGGGGTCTTTTTATAGAGATTAGGATTAGTTTTAGCCATAGGATTAACCCCAATTCAGATCCTAGCCATCAAAATCCGTCACAAGCCAACAAATCAGACCCAAAACATGTCTTGGGGAAGAAGTCAGGTGCACCAGGACAAAACTGGTCTGGCCACCTATGTCGACTCCCAAGTCGACTCTAGAGTCGACTTGGGGGGGTGGTGTCGACTCTAGAGTCGACACCCCTTTGACCAGGGTTGACTTTTTGAATTTGAATCTGTTTTAAACTCTGAAAATTCTGAAAACTTCGACGGACCATATCTTGGTCATACGGACTCCGATTCTCGAAAAATCGGACTCTATTTCGCGTATTTTTCCGAGACGAACGCAATGGCATAGCCCGTTTCCCTTGATTCAGAATTTAAAATTAAATTCTGCCTTGATTCTTGTCTTAACACGTTATTAAAATTCGGGTTGTTACATTCTCCCCTCCTTTAAGGATTTCGTCCCCGAAATCTCCAAGTTAGGAAGAACATATCCTACCATCCATCATCCATCTACTCAAAACATCATCCACAGGAAACCATTGTCCTTAGACGATTTCTAATGCCATATGAACATATGCAAAACGTGTGTGTGTATGCTCCTTAGCTAATGCTAATGATCAGGCCTGAATGATCTTTCTAATGCAAAATATGTTTTGTGCCATGAGTCCAACATGTATGCAAATAGTCCTAGTCATATAAGTACTATATGTGTGCACAAACATTCATCCACATACAACATCAGCATGACAACACATTCAATTTCATCCATAAACAAGTATAAATACTCGTGCATATGCAACATGAAACGTGACCGCGTCAATCTAGTATCTAATGTGTATTCGCGCATCCACGAGCAACCACTTGCAACCATTTGCAACCATATCAATCATAACATGTTTCAAATACATGTTTACATCCATAGAGTTCTATCTAAGGTTCCCAAGATAAGATCGAGGAGATAAACAAGACAAACTCCTTACGGGGTTTGTAACTGAAACAGGACCGAGAGGACATCCACCAAGCGATAGCATGCAAGCAAGCTCTACAGGAGAACCAGGGATCAATGATATACTCTTAAAAAGAGACATGATGCGCGCATCTAAGCCGCATTTCCTTGAGCTTAATTCCATCGTGCCTTGACCGCCTTTGACTTCGTGATTTCGTAGCTCCTTGATTCCTATTTCCAAGGTATGAGTCGGAACTCATTTCACTGTCGCCTCTCGTTTCACTTCCACTTATTCTTTCCCTAGTATGCTCGGCCCCAAACATATCTGCGTACTCATGCAAGCTCTCCAAAATTCACTAGTGAATTCTGGATCTCGTTTACCGATGCCAATCCATGTTACCCAGTGTACTTACTAGGGTGATTTCTACAGCCCATGCTTAAGCAGAATGAACCATCCGCCTTATTGGCGAACATTACTCGATCGGATCAGAGATTTCCGATAAATGCATCAAGAGATTCTAGGCAACTAACCATGACAGAACCTAAAAGGTTACACGAGACTTCGAGGGTATTACCAAGGCGAGTTAAGAGTTTAACTACCCTCCTTTCAAAACCGAGAATGGCATCCCTTACTGGATAACCACTTCATCCCTAGAATCCATCCATAGCTCAACAATAGAAGCATTGCTTCTAATCTCAACACTTGGCATTTACACCCTCAATTCCAAACAAGTCATGAATAAATGGACCGACTCTCCAACCAGATTTTGGGACAAAAGTGGGATCTTCTACCATGCTAGTACTAAGGTGCAGAGATTAACTACCAAGGCAGACTTAAATGATGCGATGATCAAAACAAAGTCTAGATGGGACGATAGAAAAGAAAGGCTAAGCCTTTAACAGAAACGGTACCATTCCTCTTAGGTACGCTAGAAATGAGAGCATACAATTGCCCTCTCGCTGATCTTGTCCTTATCTTCCTTTGTGGATCAAGCCATACCAACAAGTTGCTTATTCTTAAGCTCGTGTCCTTTATCCTTGCTCTTATTATCCCTTCTTATAACTTCGGTAACAGGTCTCTCGAGAACTTCCTCCATCGCACGGGAAAACACTTGCGTAGCTAGACAAGGATTAGTCGCAGTTAAAACTACTGTGACTACAGATGGAGGAAAGAAAGGAAAAGAGATTCGATCAAGGAAACAAAGGATAGTGCTATGGCTTTTGGGGAATAGACTTTAAAAACTTTTCTTGAAAAATGCTTCTTTGTAAACGGTTTCTCAATTAGTTTTCAGAAGGTTTTAAAAACTTTTGCCCAGTCTGGTAACCTTCTGCTCTGATACCAAATGTAACACCCCACCTCCGCTAGGGTCACTCACAAAGGGAATGCACTAGGTTTGGTGAAGCATTATCGAGGTAAACATGCACAGAAATATTACAAGACAGAACATATGTAAAACAGCGGAAGTAAAACAAATTTCATTACCTTATAAAATAAGGTCTAAAGCCTTTTACATCAGAGTACATCAAAACCTGTCTTGCAATAGTAAAGAAGCATAAAACCTTTTCATAAATTATTCCCCAAAATAAAGCGGTGAAGCAGCCATAACCAAGAGAAGACCAAGCTATACATGATGACCTTCAAGCATAAGAGGTCCGTACTAAACAACATCATTTCCTCCCTGAAAACCTGGGGGGGGGGAACGGAAGACAAAGAGGCGAAACAAAACGGGGTCAGTCATAAAGACTGGTAAGTCCTATCTACTTCCAGTATAAAAACAGGTAAAGGTAACATGACATGCATAAACTGAAAGTAAACATAAGGATGACGACAAGATAGATAAGCTAAACCAAGATGACTGGATGAACTACTGTAGCAAGATAAACTAAGGTATCATGATAAACTACGTGTCAAGATAAATCAAGGTATCACATCGTCAGGTTTCTATCAAGTATATTATCCCAAGGTATCTATCATGTATAACATCCCAGGGTATTTATCATGTATATTTGCTCTGCACCTCTCGTACTAGTATCTCAACCCGCGTCATGTGTTAACTATGAATGTCCCTTGCCCAATGTCATGTAATGGTCCATGTCAACCTAATATATAGCATATGTAGGTTTTCACAACTCGTATGTTTCTTTCCATGTATAAGTTCAGTCCTTTGCCGTAGGCCGTACGGGTTTCCCCATGTAAATATATACCACCTCAACGTAGTACCATTTTATCCTTGAAGTTGTTTTGGACTGCTACCCTTGATCTAGTTATGTTTTCTTACCATGAACTATCGCGTGTTCACTTAGGATTTATGCCACCTAGGACCACTAGGGATTATGCTACCTAATGAACGTTTCCGTGTCTCGGTTTGGGTTTTGGCTACCTAGGACCACTAGGGATTATGCCACCCGTCAACCACGCCCTTTGTCCCACGTATATTTCGTGAATCGTTTTCCATGTCTAGACGCACATGTATCTCAATGTGCCATCCGAGTTCCGTGCCAGGGAAAATCAAGAAATACGGAACTCGGTCGGGAGCTTTAAGTCGTCTGCTGATGCGGATATCAAAGTCTGTTTTTGTATCCGTGGTTATGGTCCCACGTGACCCCTCCCTCAACTACTGAAAGGCAATCCAAGAAAAATCATGTATGAGAACCACATCCCGGCCCCACTATAGCCCCACTTTCCTATGGGCCAACCTCACCCATGACTCGATAGCAAGAACATGATCTGTTGGGGGTTCTCTGCCTTTCCGTTCGTACACGATTGACTAAAGATGGTAGGTAGTCGGCGACGTGCTATCCAGGGCAAAATCAAGTATCGTCGACTCCACGCTAATCCATCCCAGTCTTTAGGTCGGTCGCATAGCAACCAAGGCATACTCTTGGCTCTTCTACCTCAGACCATAACCTCTGTGAGGCCGGGTTTCATGGACCACCTGCCACCTCACAGAGGGATACCAAGAGTACCCTCACGTCCCCCGAAGCTACAGCTTCGTCACCCAGTTTGCTGGAGCCTTTATCTAAGTCAGATAATTTGCTCCTCCTCGTGTTTTAAGCGATGACCTACCGTATCGGGTTACTCATCTATCTGTGAACTGGTCCAAATCTCTTGACTAAGAATTATTACTTAGTTTCCCAAACTAAGGTTTACCACTTAGTCTCCTTTCCCGTTATCCTTGTTAATCCCGGTTTTCCACCTAGTCCCCTGAACTAGGGTTTTGTCTAATGGGTTAAGTATTGTCATTTAAGTTCATGACTTAACCTGCCTACGAATCATGTCAAGATTTGGCTAAGTATTCAAGTCCAAGACCTAGCCCTACAAGTTGGTTAAGTATATCAAGAAGCTCATGACTTAACCCTATACAATCATCAAGTCAAATTGGTTAAGTATTTGTTTATCTTAACCCTATCAGATTATCGTGTTAGATTGGTTAAGCATAGATTATCTTAACCTCATTGGATTATCGAGTCGGATTGGTTATGTATAGGTTAACTCAACCCCATCCACTAATCGTATTAGAATGGTTAAGTATATTTAAATGGTCTTGTGACTTAACCCTATCAAGTTCTCATATTAGATTGGTTAAGTATGGTTGCTTAACCTCATCAAATCATCATGTATAATTGATTAAGTATAAGTTACTTAACCCCATTAAATTATCATGTTAGGTTGGTTAAGTATTGGTTACTTAACCTCATTGAATTACCAAGTTTAGGTTGGTTAAGTGTTTAACTTAACCCCATCGAATTACCGCGTTAAGATTAGTTAAGTGTAGGTTATTTAACACCATCTAATTACCGTGTTTAGATTAGTTAAGTGTAGGTTACTTAACCCCATCTAATTACCGTGTTTAGATTAGTTAAGTGTAGGTTACTTAACCCCATCTAATTACCGTGTTTAGATTAGTTAAGTGTGGGTTACTTAACCCCATCTAATTACCGTGTTTAGATTAGTTAAGTGTAGGTTACTTAACCCCATCTAAGTACCACGTCGGATTAGTTAAGTGTAAATTACTTAACCCCATCCCCTAATTGTCTTGTATGGTTAAGTGTCATTAAGAAATCAAGTCCGGTTCCACTTAACCTACCCATTCGTGTCATATCGGTTAAGTGTCATTAGTCAAAATTACTTAACCTTTTCATGTGGCATTAATTAGATTAATGCACCCCAACCTCTCACATTAGACTTTGTTGTGGTTACTAGTTAAGCCGGGCGGGTCCGGGTAGATTTACACCACAACCTAGTCTAACCTCGGGTTTTAAGTGCTATATGACCAACTACTCACATTGGGTCCTATTGTTTGTAGCCACTAGTTAACCCGGGCGGGTCCGGGTAGATTTATGCTACAAACTCAACCCAACCTCGAGTTGGCCACTTTCATGTTTGGTCTAGTATCATATTACACTTACAACCCATACGTGTCTAGTTTCAAGTCCCATGTTTACCCCACATGTCATGTCCCCATTTAGGTGTATCATGAGTGTCATATTTTCATGAAATCCCATGTCAAATTATCATGTCATAATCACGCTCGTCTATCCTACCCCAAATCGTGTTTCCAACCCAAGTAAAAGCGAGTCAACATAGTAAGGATACTATGGTACATATTGGCCTCAAAACATGCACGATGCCAAAAATGGGTTGGCCACAAATATGCATGGTATCATAAGTGGGTTTGGCCTCAAAATATGCATATTATCATAAGGGGTTTTTGGCCACAAACATGCATAGTATCATAAGGGAATTTGGCCACAAACATGCATAGTATCATAAGGGAATTTGGCCACAAACATGCATAGTATCATAAGGGAATTTGGCCACAAACATGCATGATAACATAAGGGGTTTGGGTTCATTTACATGCATAAGCCCCAAAGTCAAATCTTTGCCAATGTTTCACAAGTCACATGGTTCCCAAAGGTTCATGCTAGCATTCCATAGATAAAGATTCAAACTTGCAAGATAAACTAGGTTAATCATAACATGAATAGCATGATTTAGTCACTAAGCATAGCCAAAAGTCATAGGTTTAAGCAAATGAGGCATGACAAGGTTCATATAGGCTAGCATACTTAGTTTAATCTCGTTTTATTCCATGCCATCATTAAAACTACCGTTTAGATCTAGAAGTAGCTAGAACTTACATAGCGAGGCTTAGGGAAGGATCATGCATCGTCTTGACGAAGAAAGGTGGCTCCTTTGTTGAAGAAGTGTCATGAAACTCGCATAGCAACGTTGATCCCTCCTCGATTTGGTGTAGCAAGCTTGCACCTTTTGATTTGGTGAAGAAAGGAGCCTCTTTTAGCATAGAACAAGCTTAGAAGACTTAAGCTTTCATGAGGATGAAGAAGAAGGTCATGTCATGAAGGTGGAGGCCATGACCAAGAAGCATTTTGGCATAGTTTAGTTGTAGGATCAAATAATGAGGGTTTAAAGGTTAGGTTAGGGGTCTTTTTATAGAGATTAGGATTAGTTTTAGCCATAGGATTAACCCCAATTCAGATCCTAGCCATCAAAATCCGTCACAAGCCAACAAATCAGACCCAAAACATGTCTTGGGGAAGAAGTCAGGTGCACCAGGCCAAAACTGGTCTGGCCACCTGTGTCGACTCCCAAGTCGACTCTAGAGTCGACTTGGGGGGGTGGTGTCGACTCTAGAGTCGACACCCCTTTGACCAGGGTTGACTTTTTGAATTTGAATCTGTTTTAAACTCTGAAAATTCTAAAAACTTCGACGGACCATATCTTGGTCATACGGACTTCGATTCTCGAAAACTCAGACTCTATTTCTCGTATTTTTCCGAGACGAACGCAATGGCATAGCCCATTTCCCTTGATTCATAATTTAAAATTAAATTCTGCCTTGATTCTTGTCTTAACACGTTATTAAAATTCGAGTTGTTACAGTTAGTCAAACCAAGTAAAACCAGTTAGAGTTAATTAATTAAGGTTGACCGGTTAGAGTTGATCGGTTAGAATTAACCAGTTAGAGTTAATCAAATAGAGTTAAGTAAAATTAAAACTGACTAGAGATTAGTAAATTGAATGTTTTTCTAAGTGCCTATCTGATGTTGGTTTCGGCCTTAGGGATTTATACTTAGGGGATTGTTCTCATACTAGTTTACAGTCAGGGACTGATAGTTGGGGAAGAGTAGTGGTTTGTAAATAAGCAAATGGAAAACGTTTTCCAGTGTTAATAACATATATTTTCTAAACATAGAAAATAAGGCAATGCGAATATATATATATATATATATATATAGATGTTGATGATTAACCGATATAATTTCCATCTGGAAATAATCTCGTTGTATGCACACTTGTTCCTCTTTGATGGTTAAATCACAGACTATCGAATTTTTGACCATTTTAACGTTGTTAATATGGAGAGACCGGTTGGATTATTATCCAAAGAACCACTCTGTATTGGCATAAGCATTGCGAATCATATATGCCAAAGATAATTGAAGATGGAGTAAAATGCAAGGGCTATTGTATAAGTCTTAGATAACAGTGCCTAAGATGGATGTACTGGATAGTACCTTCGGTTTGTCCAGTCCCAGGACAACTTGAATGGACGAAGGTCTGACAGAGTATATCCAATGGATCGCGTAAGTTGATCTGTTCAAACGTATTCACGTTTGGTGGCGGAGGAATTCGTTTCTCTAAGCTGTATACCCGTGTTACTTTTGGATAAATCAATTTGTGATTTAGCGGGTATGACGATGTGACATTCTAAGTGAATGAGGATGACTTGTGTTGATGAATGTCTGACAGAGTATTTCCAGAAAGGTCACGTACATTGATTTCTTCAACTATACCAAGAGTGGAAGCGGAGAAGGAAACTTCTTTAGCTAACACGTAACATATTGTCCAATTAGTGATTTTCGATGGATCTGACAATGTGGCATTCGAAGTGAATCTGATGTAATGATAAAACGTAGCTTCTAGCCTCATCAACTGGTAAATGACAGAAATCGGACAGGCATCATGGCTAAGTCGGTCGCACCGAAGTAGGGTGTATAATCACCTATCTAGAGAATATTCATTTGTTTCTTAAATCTATCAATGTTATCCCATATATATACGGGAACGGTTGCTGATCCCAACCATTGGTGATGTACATTCGATACACTCAAGCGAAATGAGTGGTCGGTCATGTGTGGCTGAGTTGCAAGATGTTCTTGTTGAACTCCAGTGTATCGTTCCAAGAGTACACTGATCGGAAGGTGGTTCCATACCTTGTCATAGTTGGAAATCCATTATCCAATACGTGCTTGCGATTTTGATTGTATACTATATATGTAGAACGTGAGATGAAAGCGTTTCTGCTAGTTGATATCTATTTGTACATAGACATTATTATAATATCAAAAGGTTTTTGATATAAAGATATTTTGGATTCTCATAAGGGAAAAACCCGTTCCGTTCTGCGGCGTGGTCTTATGAGATATCGTTTACTTGTTCATATACCTGTTTTTAAACTGTTTTACTCATACCAATCCCATGACTGACCCGGAGTTTACTTTGTTGTTTTCCCTTAACTCTTGGGTGCCTAAATTTGTACGGGCAGTCAAGTAGTCGGGATTTACAGATATACTTGAAGAGCTGGAGCAGGAGGCTTCTGGATTATATAGCTATAGTTTATTTCCGCTGTGTTGTAAGTGCTGTACTCTGATAAGTGCTATTGTATATATAACTGTTTGTATTTCAAAAGTTATGTTATATTTTATTCGTTCCGCTGTGAGATTCGTGTTTACTCTGATGATGATGTTCTTCTTCTTTTTCTATTCTATTAGTTCTATCTTATCTATCCTCACCCTCTAATTTCTTTCATTAATTACCAGGATTTTGCGATGTTTTGGTTATCGACATCGAGCTTATGTCAATAACCAAAGTCACCGAAAATCCGGGTCGTTACAGCAATCTCTCCAAACCAAAATTAACAATGCTCAATGAAGTCTGCAATGTTGATTCATTCGACATGAAAGGACAAACATTGGATTTTAAATGACCTCTCCATAGTAGGGGCATCCAATAGAGTCCCCGATGTCAGAACTAATCGACAAAGTAGACAAACATTGAGCAATACAAGTCCTTCCCTAGTAAAGACTAATGACGACCTCCTAAGCAGAGGCATGAATGTACAAAGTTTATTCAAGAAGAAGCAGAAAATAAATCACAGATACATATTTGCCCAATGAGAAATGTCATACACAATTACTAGTCATTAAAATAACGATTCTTGAAATCTGCAGTCTGCTTCTGTCAATTAGTTGATCTTAAGCGTTAACGCGATTTTGAATTATAATATTGTGTTTGTACAGATAATATTCGATGAGTTATAAAACGTTGAATAAAAAAAGTTTTGTATAGACACATCATTCATTTCAAAACAAAAAAATTCCATAACTAAAAATTTTAACTAGCTAATCTGCGATCGATATGGGCAGTTGATAGCAAAATATTCACCCAAAAATGTGCAATGTTTTTGTTGTTACAAAATAGGATGTAGCAGCAAAAAAGGCATAACCGTTGTTCTCTTTAGAAAGTATGTATTGCTTTGGTGAAAATCAGTGGCTAGACGAGTTCGTAAAACAAGTAATTCAACATGAATTGGTCATGACAATTTCAATAAAAATCAAACTAGACCAATCCATTATGAATTCCACTTGTTTCACGCACTCAAGCCCAAATTAAAACTGGGGAATTCACATACTAGCATGGTCTTATCAACGACAACATACTTATCCATCCAATACAAGTATTCATAGGCCATTAAAACATCAAGTCCATTGGTCAACAAATAAATATTCCTAACCATCAAAGTTTCAAAGCTCACATTTTTCATAAGCAAAAAACATGAACTCCGAGGGGCAAATGTTAACATTATACAATGCGGTTCATCAAAAATATGTTGATGATATAATATGCAATGAACTGGGCAATTTCACAATTATGTCCCGACGACATGGTGTCATACTGTTCCGGCGACATTAAGCAAAAATGTTCAGCGGCTTAATAAAGTCTTTCAGATCTTCACCAAAAAAGCATGTCGTTATGACCATGCAATCCATTCCATTGAATTCATTCAAACTGCAAGTCTCGTTTCATGTCATTTGAATCAGGTCGTACTGTGCCTTCAATCATGTTGTGACATTAACCATATTGGGTTGCTTACCACGACCAAGATTCGCGCCGCTCCCAGGCTTCCATTAGGTCATTATACACAAGCACCTGCATGATACAAAAGACTAATGACCTTATTTTGTAGACCATATGCCTTTACATTTTAGAACCATGTCAATACAAGGCTAACGTAACAATTATATAATGGAGATTACCTGTGACTCATATGCGTGGATCTATTTTCTACACCATAGGAACACGTGACATAATTTAAATGTAACAACCCGTATTTTCAATAACCTGTTATAACATAAATCGAGGCAGAATTTAATTCTAAAATCTGAATCAAGGGAAACGGGCTATGCCATTGCGTTCGTCTCGGAAAAATACGCGAAATAGAGTCCGAGTTTTCGAAAATCGGAGTCCGTATGACCCAGTTAAGGCCCATTGAAGTTTTCAGAAATTTCCATGTCAAAAACAGATTTGAATTTCAAGTTCAAAGTTGGAAATTAGGGCAAACTGGCGCAGGCGGGAAAACTCCCGCCAGGACCCCCATGTCGACAGGCATGTCGACAGGGTCCCCAGGGTGTCGACAGCCCTGTCGACAGCCCTGTCGACACAGGGTGGCCGGGCAGTTTTGCCTGGCGCACCATTTTGGGTCTGGGTCTGATCTTGTGGCTTGGTTCTAGAGAATTCCGAAATCTGATGGACCTAATTCAACTAGGGTTTAATCCTATGGTCTAAATCACTAGCCTAATCTATAAATAAGACCCTAATCCTACCCTAAAACCTCATTATTCAATCTAGCAACCAAACTATGTCAAATTGAATTCTCAAATGGCCTCCACCTAAAAACCCTAGCCTCCAACCTCTTCATAAATCATTCCTATGAGGATTATGATGTTCATACAAGCATTTCTAAGTTGTATGAATGATCATTAGCTTGCATACATCATCAAGTTGCAAGTTTTATTTGCTAAGCTAGAGTTTTTGGGGTTTTTGTTAAGAGTATTTCTTATTGGAGCTTTGTTTTGGGTTTTTATGCTTGCATAAAGGGCTTCTCAATCTTTATTTGTAGATTTGAGTCTTCATAATATTTGTAAGCCCTCTTACCTTCACTTTAGAAACTCTAAAGTTAATATGTGATGAAAGTTGGGATTTATGCATGTTTAATAAGTTATGCATGCTTATGCGAGTTCACTATGCCATGTTGTGCATGTTTAATAAGTTATGCATGCTTATGCGAGTTCACTATGCCATGTTGTGCATGTTTGATAAGTTATGCATGTTTATACAAGTTCACCATGCCATGATTTGCAAGTTTAACAAGTTATGCATGTTTATGCAAGTTCACTATGCCATGATTTGCAAGTTTATTGGGTTATGCATGTTTATGCAAGTTCACTATGCCATGTTATGCATGTTTGACAAGTTATGTATGTTTATGCAAGTTCCATATGTTATGTTAGGCAAGTTTAACATGTTATGCATGTTTATGGTAATATGCAAGTTCACTATGCTAAGTTATGCAAGTCTAACATGTTATCCATGTTTGTTGTGATATGCAAGTTCATCATGTATGTTATGCCAAGTTCCCTCTTCCTATCCTTTATGCGTTATTACGAATATGTAAGCGATAGAATGACGTTGGGGGGTTTGGGTAAACTTAAAATACATGAAAATATAAGATTGGGAATTTACCTATTAAGTTAGGTCTACCCCTTGGGAATTTACCTATTAAGTTAGGTCTACCCAAGTATTTGTTGACTTGTAATTATGTTTTGAAATAAAGTGGACATGACACTTAGAAAACATAAGTGTGGCCAACTCGAGGTTGGGTTGAGTTTGTAGCGTAATTCTACCCGGAACCTACCGGCTTAACTAGTGGCTACAAACAATAGGACCCAATGTGAGAAGTTGGTCATGTGGTGCCAAGACCCGAGGTTAGACCAAGTTGTGGTGTAAATCTACCCGGAACCCACCGGCTTAACTAGGCAATCACAACAAAGTCTAATGTGAGAGGTTAAGGTGCATTAAACTAATTAATGCCTCATGATTAGGGTTAAGTCAGGGTCCACTAATACTTAACCAATTTAATCCATTTGGGGGTTTGAGGGATTGAAATGGGGTTAAGTTGTGAACTGTCGGTTACACTTAACCAATTTAATCCATGATTAGTGAAGGGTTAAATCACACTTAACCCTCTTAGGAAACCCTAGCAACGTGGTCTGTTCCAGCAGTAATCCCAGTTTGGTATCATCACAACCCTAGAGGCTGGGCTAGGGCGGGGCACGATTACTGGACGGATGTAAGCGACCAAAGCGACGTTTGAGTGGTACAGCGGTGCGGGTCCAGGCGGGCTACGGACGTGCACGTAGTCCGGTGTTGGACAAACTCGAGGCACGGGTACCAGTAGGTTTAGACTGTGCATTATTGCTTCAGTGTCTGGGGTTGACATCCGAGGGCTTGATACACCCAAAGGTGGACCCAGCACAGTCTGACTACAACCATATGTGGGCCATATGGACACCAACACTTGACGTGTTAGGTTTATAGGGAGCCGATCGACTAGACCGTTTGGTTGGACCTTATATTAAGGTCACTTCATGTTATTGGGTCAAAACTTGGGCCAAGGGATAAATATCTGTTATGTTGGTTTGCTAGTACACCGTGGTGCAAAACTTAACCTTGTTTATGCGATGACACCTCTATCTATCTTGTAGTTAATTTATCATGCCAGTATATTGTTATCTATGATCATCTCAGTTTCCATCATGCTGTTAACTTTATTGGTTTATAGACTGATCGTAGCAGGGCTTACTCAGTCTTTTTGACTGACCTGTTTTCTTTCGCTTCTTTTCTTCCGTTTCCCCCCCCCCCCCCCCCCAGGTTCTCAGGGTGGGAACATTGGTGCTTAGCTTGGATCGCTTAGCTTGCTTGCTGGATTAGCTCATGTACATTTGGATATTGAGCCCGCTATGGTTTATCACTCTTATTTGGGGATAGTACTTATGTATTTCAGTTTATCAGATGATGTTTTTATCTAGACTTGTAATTTTGGGAAATTGACATTTTGATGTACCAGACTTGTGTTTTGAAATGGTTTAAAAATCTTCCGCTGTTTTATCTACTTACTCTGTTTATTTACATATATATATGTCATGTCCTGCCTTGTTATATCATTATGCATGTTTACCTTGTTTTAAAACGCCCCACCAAAGTCAGAGTTGCTTGCAAGAGCCACCCTGGCGGAGGTGGGGTGTTACATTTGGTATCAGAGCATATGGTTTACGAGAAGGGATAAAAAGGTTTTTAAAACTTTTGAAAAACTATTTTCAAAACCAAGTATAAAGTATTTTCCAAAGAAAAGTCTAGTTATTTTTAAAAGGCTATTCCCCAAAGGCCATTAGCACTATCCTTTGACCCCTCATTTGAACTCTTTTCTTTTCGTTTCCAGCATGTCTGATAATCTCATCTTGCCCGAAGGAGTAACAATACCCGATTGGCTTCGTCGGTACTTGGAAGTCACGGCACCGGTCCCGGGTGTCTCTAATGTTGTCTTTCCAGTCAAGGCCGCTGTTCCTCCTCCCCCTTCCGTAGCTGATGTTCCTCTCCTCCCTCAGCCTCCACAAGCGGATTTTGCGGAAACTTGTAAGAACTTTAAGATGATGGGTGGCAAGAATTTTAGTGGAACAGAGACTTTTGTAGAGGCAAGGAATTGGTTGAAAGAGACCGAAGATCTTTTAGCCACCTTCGATATAGGTGACCGCAGGAAGGTTTTATTAGCAGTATGGTTACTAAAGGAAGAAGCTGCATGTTGGTGGGTAGTCACCACCGCTACTAGGCCAATTGAGACTTGGGATGACTTTAGAGGAAGGTTTGGACTGAGGTTCTTATCCCTGAGGCAAGGGGACATGACTATTAGGGAATACATAGATAAGTTTAATCAACTGGCTCGGGTCGATTTAGACTTGGTTAATACAGCTCAGAAGAAGGCCCTACACTTTGCTCTAGGATTAAACGAGCCATTACATGGTTTGGCCATGTCTCATATACCCTTGGGGCGACTTTCGAGAATTTGGTGAATATGACCCTACTTCAAGAAGAAGATAACAATGACAAGAAAGAGGTCAAGGCGAATGAGTCTCAAGGCAAGAGGGTAAATTCCGGGAAATGAGGCAAGAATAACAACAACCGCAAGGACAAGCCAAGAGAGAATAGGAAATGCAACTTCTGTGGTAAAGTTGGACATATATCCAGGGAATGTAGGAAGAAGAAGAGAAAGCGGGGCGAATGCTTTCATTGTGGTGAGTTTGGACATCTCAGCAAGGATTGCCCGAGGAAACAAGGGCAAGGTCAGACTCAGTATGCAGGACTATCTGGAGGGCGAGTTCATCCCCTCAACACCGTTCTTCCAGCTCATGATAGAGGTAGTGTTTCTGTTGGAAGTCTTGTTTACATTTTATGATTTTCCCTGTTCGTACTTTGTTTGATTCTGGCACATCGCATAGTTTTATTTCATCTGATCTAGTTGAAAGTTTGCACCTAAGTACTAGTCTAGTAGATGATCCCGTATGCGTTTCAAATCCAATTGGGGGTTCTGCCCGTTTGTCTGTGGTCTGAGTGGATTTGAAAATTTCTATCTTGGGTATAGAATTCTAGTGGGATGTTTATATTCTCGGTTTCAGGGGATATGGGTTGGTTTTGGGCATGGAATGGTTGTCCTGTTTTGGAGCCATTCTTGGTTTTTGTATATAGGGTTGTGAGGCTCATGACTCGCCTCGGTAATACCCTAGAAATTTCTAGCAACCCTATGGGTCCCGTCATGTTATGTTATCTTGAATCCCTCAACTCGTCTATCGATAGTTTGCAATCTGTGAGGGTGGTCCGAGAATATCCTGATATCTTGGGGGAAGTAAAGGGGTTACCCCTAGACGTGGGATAGATTTCCGCATTATCTGGTTGGTAATACCAAGCCAGTTTCGTGGCCAGTTAGGCACATGACCTCACGAGGTGAGAGTTAAGAAAGCAAGTCAAGGAGTTGCTTGAGAAGAACTTCCTGAGACGAAGCATTTTCAAGTAGGGTGCTCCAGTAGTATTCGTTACTAATGTGGACAGTTTGCTTCGCTTATGTGTTGATTATCGTGAGAAGAATAGACAACCGTTACCAAGGATCGATGATTTGTTTGATCAGCTTGTGGGAGCATCTGTTTTCTTTTGATCTAGCTACCGGATTCCATCAGCTTAGGATGGCTGAGGATGGAATTGACAAGACTGCGTTTAGGACTCTAGTTGAATTTTTAGGATGGCTAGTCGTGCTATTTGGTTTGACTAATGCACCCGCATATTACGTGAACTTGATGGGTAGGGTGTTTAGGGAGTCCTTGAACAAGTTTGTCGTGGTCGTCGTAGACGATATTTTGATCTCCTTAAAAGAACGAGGAAGAGCATGCTAGACATCTCAAGGAGGTGATGGATACGCTTAGAGCCACCAGTTGAAGGTCAAGTTCTCCAAATGTCACTTTGGAGGAAAGAAGTTGGATTTCTTGGGCACATAGTTCCTAAGTAAGGCTTAGCGGTGGATTCCGCTAAAGTGGTTGCGGTTTAAGACCGGAAAACTCTGAGGAGGGCAATTGAAGTAAGAAGCTTTCTCCGTTTGGCTAGTTAGTTAGCATTCCCTGAGCTTAGACTTACTCTTCTGGATCAAGAAGGGGGTTTCACAGGAAGAAGACCCGCAGTTGGTCAAGAACATGGACCAGTTGATTCGAGGCGAGATGTTAAGTCACCTCGCTAGATATATTATAGATGACAAGGGATGACTAAGGCGCGATGAGAGATTATGTGTTCCTCGAGTGGAAGACTTGGTAAAGAAGGTTCTTGAAGATACGCATCACTCGAGGAGGTGGCCGAGTTGGTCTCAGGATGCATGTTGTGCCACCAGGTTAAGGCCAAGTCATAGAAGCCCGGCGGGCCATTACCTCCATTGAAGGTTCCGCAAAGGAAATGCGAAAACATCTCGATAGATTATGTGGATAGACTACCTAGATCAAAGAAAGGGAATACGGGTATGTGGGTCATAATAGGTAGACTCACGAAGAGTGCTCACTTCAGTCCGGTAAAGAGCGAGAGGACTGCATCATGGTTAGCAACGGTTTACCCTCAAGAAGTTGGCCAGTTTTGAAATAGCCTACAGGAAGCCATGGGTAGGCAATTGAATCTAGGTATGGCCTATCACTCATAGGCGGATGGTTCATTTCGATTAAGCATGAGTTATAGAAAATCACGTTTATAAGGGCAATTGGCAATTGGTATTTTCAAGAAAAGTTCTGCTGCGTGGAAAACTTTATAGTAAGTAGACGAGATCCAGGATTCACTAGTGAATTTTGGAGAGCTTGCATGAAATCATGAGGTTACAGTTATGTTTAAGCCAAGTATACAGAAAGAAGAATAAGTGGAAAAGGAAGACGAGAGGCGATAATGAAATGAGTTCCAACTCGAATTTGGGAAATAGGAGTTAGGAAGCCAAGAAATCATGAAGTAAAAGACGGTCAAAGCACCGTGGAGTTAAGCTCAAGGAAACGTGACTAAGAACAGTGAAGACTAGATACGCGCATCATATCTTTTTTTTTAGAGTGCATCCTTGATCCTTGTTTTCCTGTGGAGCTTGCTTGCAAGTTATCTTTTGTATATATCCTCTCGGTCCCATTCTCGGTCTTATTTCTGTTGTAAACTCCATAAGGGGGTTATGACTCATCGGTTAGTACTATATGTCAGAGTATTGAATGGATTTCTTGTAATCCAAAAAGGGGTTTATCTTGCTTATCTTCTAAGATCTCTTTTTAGCATATCTCTCTATCCATGTTTATCTAGTTTATCGTGTTTATCTTGTCATGAGAACCTTAGGTAGAATCCTTTGGATGCAACATGTGTTTGAGACATGTTATGTTTGATGGTTGCAAGTGGTTGCAAGTGTTTGCAAGTGGTTGCTCGTGAATGCATTATACACAATTAGGCACTAGATCGGCTCGCACACTCCTCATATTGCATATGCATGAGTGTTTATGCTTATTCATGGATGAAAATTGTGTGTTATCACATGGATGTTGCATATGGGTGTATGTTATGTGCACACATATAGATGATATACATTATGTTAGGAATTGCATACATATGGATTCATTTCACCAACATAATTCGCATTGATGATATTTGCATTAGATAAGTACATATACACACACCTCTGCATATGTTCATCCAGCATTTAGAATCTTGTAAGGACAATGATTGCTCGTGGATGATGCTTTGAGTAGATGGATGATTGGATGGTAGGATACGTTCTTCCTAACTTGAAGATTTCGGGGACGAAATCCTTTAAGGAGGGGAGAATGTAACAACCCGTATTTTCAATAACCTGTTATAACATAAATCGAGGCAGAATTTAATTCTAAAATCTGAATCAAGGGAAACGGGCTATGCCATTGCGTTCGTCTCGGAAAAATACGCGAAATAGAGTCCGAGTTTTCGAAAATCGGAGTCCGTATGACCCAGTTAAGGCCCATTGAAGTTTTCAGAAATTTCCATGTCAAAAACAGATTTGAATTTCAAGTTCAAAGTTGGAAATTAGGGCAAACTGGCGCAGGCGGGAAAACTCCCGCCAGGACCCCCATGTCGACAGGCATGTCGACAGGGTCCCCAGGGTGTCGACAGCCCTGTCGACAGCCCTGTCGACACAGGGTGGCCGGGCAGTTTTGCCTGGCGCACCATTTTGGGTCTGGGTCTGATCTTGTGGCTTGGTTCTAGAGAATTCCGAAATATGATGGACCTAATTCAACTAGGGTTTAATCCTATGGTCTAAATCACTAGCCTAATCTATAAATAAGACCCTAATCCTACCCTAAAACCTCATTATTCAATCTAGCAACCAAACTATGTCAAATTGAATTCTCAAATGGCCTCCACCTAAAAACCCTAGCCTCCAACCTCTTCATAAATCATTCCTATGAGGATTATGATGTTCATACAAGCATTTCTAAGTTGTATGAATGATCATTAGCTTGCATACATCATCAAGTTGCAAGTTTTATTTGCTAAGCTAGAGTTTTTGGGGTTTTTGTTAAGAGTATTTCTTATTGGAGCTTTGTTTTGGGTTTTTATGCTTGCATAAAGGGCTTCTCAATCTTTATTTGTAGATTTGAGTCTTCATAATATTTGTAAGCCCTCTTACCTTCACTTTAGAAACTCTAAAGTTAATATGTGATGAAAGTTGGGATTTATGCATGTTTAATAAGTTATGCATGCTTATGCGAGTTCACTATGCCATGTTGTGCATGTTTAATAAGTTATGCATGCTTATGCGAGTTCACTATGTCATGTTGTGCATGTTTGATAAGTTATGCATGTTTATACAAGTTCACCATGCCATGATTTGCAAGTTTAACAAGTTATGCATGTTTATGCAAGTTCACTATGCCATGATTTGCAAGTTTATTGGGTTATGCATGTTTATGCAAGTTCACTATGCCATGTTATGCATGTTTGACAAGTTATGTATGTTTATGCAAGTTCCATATGCTATGTTAGGCAAGTTTAACATGTTATGCATGTTTATGGTAATATGCAAGTTCACTATGCTAAGTTATGCAAGTCTAACATGTTATCCATGTTTGTTGTGATATGCAAGTTCATCATGTATGTTATGCCAAGTTCCCTCTTCCTATCCTTTATGCGTTATTACGAATATGTAAGCGATAGAATGACGTTGGGGGGTTTGGGTAAACTTAAAATACATGAAAATATAAGATTGGGAATTTACCTATTAAGTTAGGTCTACCCCTTGGGAATTTACCTATTAAGTTAGGTCTACCCAAGTATTTGTTGACTTGTAATTATGTTTTGAAATAAAGTGGACATGACACTTAGAAAACATAAGTGTGGCCAACTCGAGGTTGGGTTGAGTTTGTAGCGTAATTCTACCCGGAACCTACCGGCTTAACTAGTGGCTACAAACAATAGGACCCAATGTGAGAAGTTGGTCATGTAGTGCCAAGACCCGAGGTTAGACCAAGTTGTAGTGTAAATCTACCCGGAACCCACCGGTTTAACTAGGCAATCACAACAAAGTCTAATGTGAGAGGTTAAGGTGCATTAAACTAATTAATGCCTCATGATTAGGGTTAAGTCAGGGTCCACTAATACTTAACCAATTACCATTTGGGGGTTTGAGGGATTGAAATGGGGTTAAGTTGTGAACTGTCGGTTACACTTAACCAATTTAATCCATGATTAGTGAAGGGTTAAATCACACTTAACCCTCTTAGGAAACCCTAGCAACGTGGTATGTTCCAGCAGTAATCCCAGTTTGGTATCATCACAACCCTAGAGGTTGGGCTAGGGCGGGGCACGATTACTGGATGGATGTAAGCGACCAAAGCGACGTTTGAGTGGTACAGCGGTGCGGGTCCAGGCGGGCTACGGACGTGCACGTAGTCCGGTGTTGGACAAACTCGAGGCACGGGTACCAGTAGGTTTAGACTGTGCATTATTGCTTCAGTGTCTGGGGTTGACATCCGAGGGCTTGATACACCCAAAGGTGGACCCAGCACAGTCTGACTACAACCATATGTGGGCCGTATGGACACCAACACTTGACGTGTTAGGTTTATAGGGAGCCGATCGACTAGACCGTTTGGTTGGACCTTATATTAAGGTCACTTCATGTTATTGGGTCAAAACTTGGGCCAAGGGATAAATATCTGTTATGTTGGTTTGCTAGTACACCGTGGTGCAAAACTTAACCTTGTTTATGCGATGACACCTCTATCTATCTTGTAGTTAATTTATCATGCCAGTATATTGTTATCTATGATCATCTCAGTTTCCATCATGCTGTTAACTTTATTGGTTTATAGACTGATCGTAGCAGGGCTTACTCAGTCTTTTTGACTGACCTGTTTTCTTTCGCTTCTTTTCTTCCGTTCCCCCCCCCCCCCAGGTTCTCAGGGTGGGAACATTGGTGCTTAGCTTGGATCGCTTAGCTTGCTTGCTGGATTAGCTCATGTACATTTGGATATTGAGCCCGCTATGGTTTATCACTCTTATTTGGGGATAGTACTTATGTATTTCAGTTTATCAGATGATGTTTTTATCTAGACTTGTAATTTTGGGAAATTGACATTTTGATGTACCAGACTTGTGTTTTGAAATGGTTTAAAAATCTTCCGCTGTTTTATCTACTTACTCTGTTTATTTACATATATATATATATGTCATGTCCTGCCTTGTTATATCATTATGCATGTTTACCTTGTTTTAAAACGCCCCACCAAAGTCAGAGTTGCTTGCAAGAGCCACCCTGGCGGAGGTGGGGTGTTACATTAAACGTGCATCACACGTGAAGCCCAGGAGTAAAAAAAAATATTCATGTAAAGCCATGAGGTTGAGATCAAGCTAAAGCTTGGATTAAGCATGGTTCAGCAATAAGCAAGTTGGTATGAACACATGCTGACATGACAACATGCATGTAATCTGCCAGCTAACCGTGTTGTTGGTGCGGCATGGATCCAAGTCATTGGCATGACTTGAATTATTCCGTATGTTTCTCACGGCTTGAGTAGACACGTTGCCTTGAAAAGTATGGTGGCATCTGAAAAAATGGAGCCTTTGTAATATGGATACGTGGCTTGTTCAGTCCATTTATCTTAAATAAGACGTTGAGCAACATACAAAGACCAGCAGATCGTTAGAGCAAGCGGTGTGAGCATATATTGCTCAGGTCATTTCGGATACTTCACATCATAAAAGTTGGTAACGACATGAAAGGGCTTACGACATGATTATGGGTTGTGGCATGACTCCACTAATCACCTTGAGACCGTTCACTTTAAAGGGCCACATGGCAGTATGAGAAGTTAAACACATGTGCGGACGGCATAAATATCAAGTCCTCGAATGCTTCATGCCGCAGCATCTTCACACCCCAAATTGTTGTGTCCATCTGAGCCATACCCATGTCGTGCTAACGGCTTGAAGTCTTGTCGTGGCTATATAGAAGTAAAGTAAGTTAAAGCTTCAATGTTCATAAGCCAGAAGAAGAGCACATACAACTGGCAATATATAAGTATGGCTTGCTGAAACATTACACGTACATATGAAGCCACGTACAACTTTTTTATGTATTATAACGGTGTATCAAACCGTGATAAAGATAAGAAGAGATATTAATCATTTCTAGTTATCGTGTGTGCAATAATCAAAGTCAATAATATGGTGGAGAACTTGGGTCAGTATGTATATTTGGACATTGCCTTGATATGATTAGCTAGATTTCCTGGCAGTGTTATGTAAAGATGGCACGTAGCACTGGTTAGAGTTGCATGTCAGCTCGTTAATGCGGCTTGCTTCAAGTCGTTCAGCAGTTATGCCGTAGATCGTAAGGCTAGATTTAAACCATTTCTTTCCATGTCATTAGCTAAATGACAGTTGGCAACTTAAGATGCGCAAGAGCATATCAAGTTAAGTCGTTGTTGGTTAAAAAAGGGAGAATGCGGGATAAACTCAAATTTGACCAGCGGTATTATAGTAAGAGGATCCAAGTTGGTGTTAGCTGTAAAGGCATAATGCATGCCGCAAGTCGGCTAACTCTAGAAAGCCACAGCTAATTTATGTCGCAAGTCTCTATGCAATATGACTCACACCGCAAAACCTGCACGTATATAATTACAGCTGTCAATAGCTGTAAAGGGGGGTCACCAGCTGTACATACTTACGACCATGCCACTACCCCTAAACACCATCTATAAATACCCCGCTTCTCAACCATTCAAGGGGATCGAATTTATTTGCATGAAGTGCCATCAAATTTCAAGCTCTCTTTGAACTTCATTAATGGCTTCCAAAGATCAATCAACCTTTCTCCAACACCAATTGGATCAAATCTTCTCCAAACTTCATTAGAAATTGCTCAAATTCAATTTAAGCTTCTCTAATCTCCATCAATCCTCTCTAACGCCTACATCTAACAAAAATTCATCATGGGATCAACGAGAATCACTCAAGTGTTCAAGTGTTGAAGATATTCATGAATCTCGGCCACACTTAAAGAGATCAAACCATTCTTTGGTAGGTTTAAGTGAGATATAGATCAAAGAGAGAGAATAGAGAGAAATATCATAAAATGAGTGAAATGTATAAAGTGATGTATTTTGTAAACTCAAGTATGATAATGAGGAGCGATTCCATAGTGGATGTAGGTCTAAATTTACCGAACCACTCTAAAGATTCCTTGTTCTTCATTTTTGCTCTTTATTTTTTGTTTGTGGCTCCATTTCATACCGTTCGGTGAAATGCTCCAAGAACACCTTTGGTGTTGTGGCCTTTTTTTGGTAACGACATATGTATAGTTTTGTTAATTAATCAATGTATAGGTTGAATTAATTGAGGACTAATTCTTGTTATTAATTTATGTATTGCAAGTTTATGTTGTTTGTATCACAATAGAATTATGTGCATGTATATATGTTGAATTAATATATAA